>JASJET010000039.1:2852500-4122500 GCA_034092305.1 Diaprepes abbreviatus
TTTTTTAATTTTTAGCCTTACATGCTTGGTGTTTTAGGTACAATATACAGGGTGATTCAAAAATCGATCACGAAACTTAAGGGGGTGATTCTACTTGACAAAATAAGGTAGAGCTTCATATAATTTTTTTTCAAAATGTCATTCGTTTTCGAGTTACAAGCCGTCCAAGTTAAAGTTTTTATTTTTTGTTTTTTGAATTACTCGCTTACAGGAAAACCGATTTGACTAATATTTGAAAGATAGGCTAAGTCTTCTGCGCTTCATTATTTTAGTAACAATTCACATTGATTGTTTGCCGCTAGGGGGCACTTTACCTACATTGAAAATTGTTTTTTTGTCATAATTTTTTAGTGTTGACAGCTACAGTAGTTTTTGGCATAATTTCTGAAAGACTGATGCCAGGCCTTTAAAAAAGGTGCTCTTTATTTACATCGCTAAACCCAACGGTTTAGACGTAAATCACCCTTAAAAATTAAGTGGTAAATTTACTTTTCTCATTTCATTACCACCAGCTACCAGGTAAATAGCTATCAAAGTATACTAGAGCCGTCAGTTTAACATCAAATAAATTCGCTTTTTAAACTATTTAATTTATAATCTTAAAATAACTAATAATGGCTAATCAGTAAATATTCATATTATGGATTATTGCGATATACATTTAATTGATAAAAATTAATGAAACAGTACTAAACAAACTAAAAAAGATTCTCAAAATGTCCCCCATTTTCTTCAATACATTTCCTAACACTCTTCAAAAAATGTCGCCTAACTCGATGAAAAATTTCTGGTGTTTCTTTAATAATTTGGCACTTTTCGATTATCCTGAAGCGAAGATCCTCGACGTTGATTACTGGAATATCGTACACCAATTGTTTCAAATGACCCCAAAAGA
Source organism: Diaprepes abbreviatus (assembly GCA_034092305.1). Lineage (NCBI taxonomy): Eukaryota > Metazoa > Arthropoda > Insecta > Coleoptera > Curculionidae > Diaprepes > Diaprepes abbreviatus. The sequence continues at coordinate 2,853,396 of JASJET010000039.1, forward strand.
AAAAATCCATAGGATTAAGGTCTGGTGACCTCGCTGCCCATGCCAATGATCCACTTCGTCCTATCCATCGCTCAGGATAAGTTGCATTCAAATACTGTCGGACACGTATACTAAAGTGGGGCGGAGCTCCGTCTTGGAGGATCCACATGTTGGCCCTTACTTCCAATGGCACATCTTCCAGATACAATGGGAGACGATTTTGGATAAAATCTAAGTATACGTCACCAGTTAATGGGCCATCAAAGAAATGAGGACCAATAAGGTAATCTCCTATTATCCCTGCCCACACATTTAGTGAAAATCTACGCTGATGTTTCGTTTCTACCACATTGTTTGGGTTCTCGTAAGCATATGTGTGGATGTTGTGTAGATTTGTTATGCCATCACGAGTGAAACCAGCTTCGTCAGTGAATAATATGACGCCAATTAATCGATTATCGTGTTCATACTTAGCTAGGATCTGATTGCACATTTCCAACCGTCTCGGCCGATCATCGTCATAAAGAGCCTGCACCTTTTTTGAATGAAACGGGTAGAGTTGTTCTTCTCTTAGTATCCTCCATGAACTAGCCTGACAGAGCCGCACTTCATTCCCAATTTTTCTAGTACTAATACCTGGATTATCTTCAATAATTTCAAGCACTCTTTCTTCTTGTTGCACGTTTCTAGCAGTTCTAGGTCTTCCCCTATTTCCATTATAACTTTTAAAGGAACCACATTCCGCAAGCCTCCTGTGCACACTGGAAAATGTTTGAGCGTGAGGGATATTTCTTTCCGGATAACTCTCCATATAATATCTTCTTGCCAACTCTGCATTACCATTTGCTTTTCCATAACAAAAATGGATATCACAATATTCGATATTTGAATATTGGTGATTAGCCATTATTAGTTATTTTAAGATTATAAATTAAATAGTTTAAAAAGCGAATTTATTTGATGTTAAACTGACAGCTCTAGTATACTTTGATAGCTATTTACCTGGTAGTTGGTGGTAATGAAATGAGAAAAGTAAATTTATTACTTAATTTTTAAGGGTGATTTACGTCTAAACCGTTGGGTTTAGCGATGTAAATAAAGAGCACCTTTTTTAAAGGCCTGGCATCAGTCTTTCAGAAATTATGCCAAAAACTACTGTAGCTGTCAACACTAAAAAATTATGACAAAAAAACAATTTTCAATGTAGGTAAAGTGCCCTCTAGCGGCAAACAATCAATGTGAATTGTTACTAAAATGATGAAGCGCAGAAGACTTAGCCTATCTTTCAAATATTAGTCAAATCGGTTTTCCTGTAAGCGAGTAATTCAAAAAACAAAAAATTATATGAAGCTCTACCCTTATTTTGTCAAGTAGAATCACCCCCTTAAGTTTCGTGATCGATTTTTGAATCACCCTGTATATGAAAATTTAAGGCAAGTCATACTAATACTTATTCACGTGTAGATAGCGGGGCTCGAACCCGCAACCTTTCACTCGTGAGTCACTAAGCCACTACGTTACAGACGCAGGCTCGATAACATTTACCTAACCTTTACATAACATTTATCTAAATTAATCTCAATACCAATTTTGTCTATTTAACATGCATTTTTAACTTTCTAGTTGAGGTTTTTTTTTCTTGGAACATAGCGGTAATATTTTATTTTAAAAGTAGTTTCCCGTTACTAAGCAAAGAATTTAAGAAATAATTTTTGATATTTTAACAGGGTCATTATGCTGCTGTTCTTCAGTCATCTTGTAACCACACACTCATTTTCCCAATTTGATGTGCTACAAAATTGGTTAATTTTGGTGTATATAGTAAAACTATATAATTAATTACCAAGGCTACTAACAAGGGAACCACCCCAACTCGACGTCACCGATTTTGATTATTTTTGGATATATTATGGTATTGGAAAAAATAATAGACACGTATTTTTTTGATCGGCTAGCATCGATTTTTAAGGGTTGAATTTGCCCCTAAAGTCAACCCTTAAACTTCTTTTTTCGATATTATTAATTAATTAAATTTAATGATTTTTTTAAAAATAAGTGGAAAATATTCGTCATAAAATGTCAAATATGAGATATACCGGGTGTCAATGAATCTATTAGACAAGTCATAATTTCTAGAGTATTATGTATATCCAAATGAGAATTGGTACAGGTAAATGTTATGTGAAGAGGAGAGTTTTCGCATATTTTCCACTTTCCGGCCACTTTCGGTTTCACCGGAAATGGCCCTGGTTTTGAATTCTTAAATAGAACACCCTGTATATTTTAACATCTTTGGATTTCTGAGACAACTCTAGATCAGAATGTGACATTTTAAAAACTTTTTACGTCTACTTCATTTTTTTAGAGCCACTTTTAAAATTGCATCTAGGTGGCCATGATCGGACGCAAACTAATCTAACGGCCTTAGGTGATGTCAAAAAAATACAATCGCAAAGTTTTAGTGACTAGTATGAAAGACAGGAATTGGATTAAAAATTTAACAAAATTAACAAAAAACTAACAAAATAAACTAATAACTTAGACGACGCACTTAAAATATTTGAAAGTACAGTAGCTGAATTTGTTAAAAAGTTTAGTGTAGTAAATGTTCAAAGTGCATTCCTTCTTTTTCACGACACATTTCAGCTCGTTCAGTTGTTTCTCTCAACACGTTTTGTAGCATTTAGGGCGTTATACTTCTAAATGCCCGTAAAATTCTTTCTTCTAATATTTCAAAAGTAGCTGGGGCTGCTCCATAGTAAATCCTTTATTTAACATATTCCCAGACAAAGAAATCGAGCACAGTAAGATCCGGTGAGCGGGCTGGCCACCGTACCGGACCATTGGTTGCAATAATTCGATTATTAAAATGCTCTATTAAATAATTAAGAACTTCTCTAGTATTGTGAGGCGGTGCTCCATCTTGTTGAAAGTAAATTCGCCCTAAAACTGCTAAAGGTATATCATTGAGATGATTTTCGATTTCATTTTGAAGAAAACCTAAGTATCTAACTCCTGTTAACTGACCTTGAAACAATATTGGCCCAGTTATTCTGTTTCCAACGATACCAGCCCTGACATTGGCGCCAAATCTTTCTTGAAAATTGCCCTCTCTCATTTCATGTTGATTTTGTTGGGCCCAGTACCGGTATTTTGCTTATTGAACATACCATTATTTGTAAATCGGGATTCATCGGAAAATAGAATAAAATTGATAAAATTTGGGTTAACTCTATGATTTTGAAGCAGCTAATCACAAAACACTACCCGTCTATCGCCATCCTTAGTATACAAATGTTGATGTAACTGATATTTAAATGCTCGATATCCATATTTTTTCAGTATTTTTCTTGCTGATTCATAACTTATCTGCAGTTCTTGACTAATATTTTATCAACCTCAACCATAGCAAGTACGTTAATCTCAGTCTCTTCATTTATGATAAACCTCTGTTCCGCCTCTTGATTTCCTATTTGCCTAAAACGAGTCTCGACATACGGAAAATACTGATGGGCTGGATGTTGCCGATTCGGATATCTATGAGCATACAACTCGGCAGCATTCCTTGAATTTCTATGACACTCTCCAAATATTAATAACATATCCACTTTTTCACTTTGAGTATACATTATTTTAACAAAAATTTAAACTAAACTTAACGAAAATTAAGAAACTTTTACGTCTGTTCTTAGAGCGTATATCACTGTCATTATCTACTTAAGTGAGTGCTTTGTTTTCCAGAGAAGACTTGATAAAAACAGTTGCAAATTATTATGCATCATGGCTGTCCATGGCGCACTTATCATAAGTAAATAAATTATCCAGTATTTTGCTTAATAATATTTAATTTCTGTTCTTATGTCTAATCCAATCGCAAATAAATTAGTACCGTTAGATTCATCAAAGAATGCTTTTTTCGAAAAGTAGTTGTCAAAAAGGGGTCGCCATTTGAAAATTAATAGTTAGAAATGAAAACGTAATTTTGTCAACTTGTCTTATTCCTGTTCTTCATACTAGTAACTAAAACTTTGCGATTGTATTTTTTTGACATCACCTAAGGCCCTTAGATTAGTTTGCGTCCGATCATGGCCACCTAGATGCAATTTTAAAAGTGGCTCTAAAAAATGAAGTAGACGTAAAAAGTTTTTAAAATGTCAGATTCTGATCTAGAATTGTCTCAGAAATCCAAAAATGTTAAAATATATAGGGTGTTTCATTTAAAAATTCAAAACCGGGGCCATTTCCGGTGAAACCGGAAGTGGCCGGATAGTGAAAAATATGCGAAAACTCTCCCCTTCACATACCATTTACCTGTACCAATTCTCATTTTGATACACATAATACTCTAGAAATTATGACTTGTCTAATAGATTCATTGACACCCGGTATTTATGACCAAAGGGGTTGTATTTCAAAGACACTACATTTTTTATGAAAATTTTTTTCATAAATAAAAGGCATTTTTGTTAACAATATGGATTATTAGTGATGGTGTGTTTCGGGCTTTTTGAAATCACACCCCTAAATAGTGTTAATTGCGAATATTTTTTTTAAAATCAAAATTCCAATAAGAAATAAAAAAATCTATCTACCGTATTTAAATGGTTGTTATATATGTATTCTCCTTTGAGGCAGAGAAAAAGAAAGAACATATACGAACAGTTTATTTTCCTCAAATACCACTCTGGCCCTCTCTCCATACGCGTTTCGACCACCTTATGATTACATTCGCAGGAAATAACTGATATATGAAATATAAGCTTTGTTCGCGGGCCACTTTCCGAACCGATTCAGAACTAGTACGGAATTAGTTCAGGATTGCCGTACAGCGCATGCTCAGTTATTAACCGGTTCAGGATTTGTTTTTACCGCGAACGATTTTGGAACTTTGAATCGTCCACTCTGGTATGCATACGGTGTTAAATACTGATTAAACTAGTTGTTTTTTTTTTTTTTTTAATAACTTAAAACTGTCTTTTATTAGGTTTTATTATTTGTATTATTTTAAAGAAATTTTCAATTATAATTGTTATTCTTATATAATACTAGCGACCCGCCCCGGCTTCGCACGGGTGCAATGCTGATACTAAATACACTACAGAAAAACTGTGACTATTTATTTTATTTTTACAACAATTATTACATCGGCCTCCGACGCGCTATTTATAGGCACGCTGCCGCCGCCCCGGTCGGCCAGTACCGCCGCAAGCGCTACTTCCCGCAATTTTAAATCTGTAATATCTTCGAAAATATTCATTTAAATCTTGTGCTGTAAAGGACCATATAGATCTTTATTAAATCAACAATGTATTTAAGCTATTTAATTGGATAAGGATTAATGCTGTATTGGTTAAAATCGCTTCAAAATTTGCCATTATTTGTCGTAAAAAGTAAATGACAAAAAAATGTTAATGTGGGATATCCATGAGAGATAGACATATACCATCGCGGAGTTTTCTGTAGACCTTTTCAATGTGTACAAATAATTAGTACATTATTTTGATAAATCTCGTAGGGTTCAGCCTGCGTTTGCAATGTAAGCGGAAAAAAATATGATAATTAACGACATCACATTAGAAACCTCAAAAATAACAGTATTTCTCCACTATTTAATGGATGTTATTATACATATAAACCTTCCTCTTGAATCACTCTATCTATTGAAAAAAACCGCATCAAAATCCGGTGCGTAGTTTTAAAGATTTAAGCATACAAAGGGACATAGGGACAGAGAAAGCGACTTTGTTTTATACTATGTAGTGATAAAGTCTAACTGTCAGTTTCTTTTGGAATAAAATGTCTTGTTTTTTGCTGAATAGAATTTTTGATAAACAAATATATATTTTAACAGATATCTATTGTTTACTCTTTATTTTTTGTTAAGTTCATATTTCAGGAGCCTCAAAGTAAATCTAATTCTAAACATACGCCTAATAAAAAGATGGGGGGTTTTCTAAACAAAAAATAAAACGCAATAGTTTTAGGTCCATTTCTTTTTGATTCAAAAAACATTTTTAATAAAACTAAAAACTGGTCTAATACGTCCCTATATGATGCAACTTCATTTATCGCAAACCATAATACACGCCAGTTCTTGTCCATTTCTCAGCTTAACTGAAAATGGGGGGCAAAATTTCCTCAAAATAATTAGCACTTTTAGGAATTTTGAGTAACTCTAAAATTTCTTTTAAGTCCTCATCGCTGGATGATAAATGATTTGACATAATGGGAATATTCACTAAAAATATATTTTTTTAGGTTCAAACTAACACTTTTTTAACTTATTATTTAAGATTTTAGGTCGATTAACTCTAATTAAAGTAAAACGAATATAATATAATAAAATATCTACTGGAACATCAAATGCAACGAATGACATAAACAAGAGAAAAACCTAAAATAAAATAAAAACAATTGTCAAATAGTTGCACATTGCGGTCGCAGCATGAACGCTGGCGCTGCATAAAATTCCAAACTTACAGTTCTTCTTCAATCTTTAGAACCGGTAGGACTGGTTCAGAATCGATTTCGAACCGAATTATTTTCTCCGCGAACATGTGACTGTAACTAAAAATTCTGAACTTTGTTATCCGCGAACGCTGCTATTTCAACTGCGCATGCGTATTAGTTCAGAATCGGTTCTAAATCCTTACCGCGAACAAAGCTATAGATTCCAAGGTATGTCGGTAGGATCTTGCATACCTACCACCTACCAACATCGATGTCAGACTGAAAAATACCGCCAGTCAAACGATATCTATGAATCACCGGAGTAGCGGGAAATCTTTTCAAAAAATCAAAATTTCAGTAAGAAATAAAGAAACCTATTTTATCTTTGAGATTTCTGTTGCCACTTCTGTTAACGATGTCATAGGACATATCACAAAATATGCCACAACTGCAATTTCGACAATTTCATCATTGAAAATAGGTTTATTTTTATGTATTTTTGTCTTAACAGTGCCCAAATTTTTGAAATTTTACAATATTTGTTTAACGCTATTCCGTGACGGTTTCTGGTTATCTGGATATCTATCAGCAAAGGTCTGACATGTTCTTGATAAAATTTTGTTACATTCCGCATAAATAATAAACAAATTTAAATAATCTTGTCAAATAGCAGGAAATAATGACATTTTGTAGTGCTCTATTGTTTTCTATCGTCGCGTTTGGCCGTCATAGCCAACAAATAACAAAACTTAAAAGCCATATAGCGTTTTTACAATACAAAAATGTTAAATTGCCAATATTGCAAAAACTACAAATTTTTTAAATATACAATCCAATGCAAATATACCCTTATTTTTAATGCAAAAAATTTGACAATACACTAAAGTAGATTCCCTTCTAGAATTAAAACAAGCCCAGTTAAATAATAAAGACTTCCATTTAGGAGAAACTGAGAGTTTTGTTTAGCCCTGTAAACGCCATTTTTGACATAAAATTTAAAATAGAAAACAGTTAGCCTTAGATAAAGGGCATTAAACATAAAATATGTCTATATTTAGCGTAGTGGGACACCCTGTATAAATGGTCACAAGATTACAATATTATCCAATAAAAGCTAACAAAGAATGTACGCCTATAGTTCACTAGTAATTCTCATTGAAATTCATTCTTCACAACGCCAGTCGAGGTCACAGAAAACCTAGTGACTATATCAATAAAATTTTGAAGAGATAGCTTATTTGTTCTTTTGGTGCTAGAAGAATATAAATAAATAAGGAATATCAGTTCCACACATAAAGTGATCGCTACTCAGAAAAAACAGGACAGTTGATTTCGACATGCGTATCGAGTCATTAAAAGTCAATTGTATATTTTATAATCAATTAATTAAATATTCTAACTTTATAAAGAAGTTTTAAGTATCGCTGAACAAAAAGTTGTAAGAATTGAAAGCATCAAAAAATATTCTTTTGTAAAGTTTGTTCAAAATGTTTTTATTCGCTGTAAAGAAATATTAAATATATTTTTTATAGCGAATAAAAACAACAGAAAGCATTATCGTTACATAAATATACCTTTTATACCTTTTAAAAATAATCTGACCTGAAATGTTAGGCCAACGAACTTTTTTGAACTCCATTTGTGGTAAACAACCATTTATAAGAGATGACTTGTTGACCAAGTGAATCTTTTTACTTAACGATACTAATTTATTTTAATAGAGACATTGTTTTTGGGATCTACTTTTTTTATACGTTAAATGATTAAATTTGATATTTCCAGTCAGGTTTTCGTAAAAAAATTTGAGGAACTGTACATCGGTTTCTTCCTAAATGCTCTTAAATTCCTAAATGATCATAAAAATTAAATAAGATAAAAAGAAATCTTTACAGCCGCAGAATCAGTTTAATAAAGAAATTGATGTGACGTTATAGTAATTCTTAATATTGAAGAAAAATAAGCCAATGAGATGCGCCGTAACTGAATCCCAAAAAAAGGCCAGATGGTATCTGAAGAAGTCACAAAATGTAGGTTTTAAACACCTAAACATAAAACCTAAAAATACTGTATAAAGAGCATTATTTATAAAATGGTTGTTATTAGACATTACTAAAATTTTGTTTGAGTATGTAAGATGTTTTAGAATACCGTTTTTCACATTATGACTCGAAAACTTCAAAAAAAAACTATTAAAATATATGCGGCTGAGGTTTAAAACGTTCACGCGAACGAATTTTGTACACAGTAAAAAATAATTTCAAAAATTAGAGAAAATTGTTAAAAATTCATATTAAAAGAAGAAAACAATGCAAAATATTTTAAAAAATGAATTATTCTTTTTTTTTATACCTGACCTGTTTATAAAACTCGGACATTATATTTGGTTTCACTTGAAGGTTACAATTTGATAAAATAATTTTAAAAATATCGTCTACGGAAGATGACAAATAAAAATGTAAGCAAATTTGTTATTGACTGGCTGAACCGGTTGATATTACAACATCTTGTTCAAAAAAAAAATTAAATACCGACTTGGCTAATAAAAAAATTAAAATAACTTATGAGTATTCACAAGTGAAAATGTATAAAAATTTTGTATTGACGAGCTAAGTATTTTTATATTAAAGCCGTCTACAACTTTTATATTGAGGTGCTAGGTACACTTATCCCAAAGCCCTCTGTGAAAAAAATTTCAAAGAACGTTTGCGGACAGGACAAGAGAGCAGTTCAAAAACTAATATAAAAAAATCGTTTATGGACATTCACAGGTCGAAGTGTATACAAATTTTATATTGACGAGCTAGGTATACTTATACTAAAGCGCTCTGTGAAAATAGATTTCAAAGAACGCTTGCGGACCAGACAAGAGAGCTCTCCAAAAATTAATATATTTTTAAAAAATCGTCTATGAACATTCACAGGTCGAAGTGTATACAAATTTTATATTGACGAGCTAGGTATACTTACACTAAAGCTATCTGTGAAAAAATATTTCAAAGAACTCTTGCGGACAGGACAAGAGAACAATCCAGAAATTAATACAATAAAAAAATCGTTAAGGACATTGACAGGTCGAAGTGTATTCAAATTTTATATTGACGACCTAGGTATACTTACACTAAAGCCCTCTGTGAAAAAAGATTTCAAAGAACGCTTGCGGACAGGACAAGAGAGCAACCCAAAAACTAATATAACAAAAATCGTTTATGGACATTCACAGGTCGAAGTGTATACAAATTTTATATTGACGAGCTAGGTATACTTACACTAAAGCTATCTGTGAAAAGATATTTCAAAGAACGCTTGCGAACAGGACAAGAGAACAATCCAGAAATTAATACAATAAAAAAATCGTTAAGGACATTGACAGGTCGAAGTGTATTTAAATTTTATATTGACGACCTAAGTATACTTACACTAAAGCCCTCTGTGAAAAAAGATTTCAAAGAACGCTTGCGGACAGGACAAGAGAGCAGTTCAAAAATTAATGTAAAAAAAATCGTCTGTGGACATTCACAGATCGAAGTGTATACAAATTTTTTATTGACGAGATAGGTATACTCATACTAAAGCCCTTTGTGAAAAAAGATTTCAAAAAACGCTTGCAGACAAGGCAACAGAGGTCTCCAAAAATTAATATATTTTTAAAAAATCGTCTATGGACATTCGCAGGTCGAAGTGTATTCAAATTTTATATTGCAGAGCTAGGTATACTTACATTATAGCCCTCTGTGAAAAAAGATTTCAAAGGACGTTTGCGGACAGGACAAGAGAGCATTTCAAAAATTAATGTATTAAAAAAATCGTCTGTGGACATTCACAGATCGAAGTGTATACAAATTTTTTATTGACGAGATAGGTATACTCATACTAAAGCCCTTTGTGAAAAAAAGATTTCAAAGAACGCTTGCGGACAGGACAAGAGAGCAACCCAAAAATTAATATAATAAAAAAATCGTCATGAACATTCACAGGTCGAAGTGTATACAAATTTTATATTGACGAGCTAGGTATACTTATACTAAAGCCCTCCGTGAAAATAGATTTCAAAGAACGCTTGCGGACAGGACAAGAGAGCAACTTAAAAACTAATTTATTAAAAAAAATCGTCTATGAACATTCACACGTCGAAGTGTATACACATTTTATATTCACGAGCTAGGTATACTTATTCTAAAGCCCTTTGTGAAAGAAAATTTCAAAGAACGCTTGCGGACAGGACAAGAGAGCAATTCAAAAATTAATGTATTAAAAAAATCGTCTGTGGACATTCACAGATCGAAGTGTATACAAATTTTTTATTGACGAGATAGGTATATTCATACTAAAGCCCTTTGTGAAAAAAGATTTCAAAGAACGCTTGCAGACAAGGCAACAGAGGTCTCCAAAAATTAATATATTTTTAAAAAATCGTCTATGGGCATTCGCAGGTCGAAGTGTATACAAATTTTATATTGATGAGCTAGGTATACTTATACTAAAGCTATCTGTGAAAAAATATTTCAAAGAACGCTTGCGGACAGGACAAGAGAGCAATCCAGAAATTAATATAATAAAAAAATTGTTTATAGACATTGACAGGTCGAAGTGTATTCAAATTTTATATTGACGAGCTAGGTATACTTACACTAAAGCCCTCTGTGAAAAAAGATTTCAAAGACCGCTTGCGGACAGGACAAGAGAGCAATTCAAAAATTAATGTTTTAAAAAAATCGTCTGTGGACATTCACAGATCGAAGTGTATACAAATTTTTTATTGACGAGATAGGTATACTCATACTAAAGCCCTTTTTGGAAAAAGATTTCAAAGAACGCTTGCGGACAGGACAAGAGAGCAACCCAAAAATTAATATAATAAAAAAATCGTCATGGACATTCACAGGTCGAAGTGTATTAAAACGTAGAAAATTTCTAAAAGAGGTAAAAAATTTATATTTGTTACTACGTTTATCGACACTACTGCTTGAAAATAATTTTAAACTAGTACCGTAATCTTACATATATACAGTGTGGCGCGATAGTGTGACAAAGTACCTTAGCACCCTTATTTTTCAAAAATTTGTAAAAATGTTTTAATAAAAGTTAATTTTATATTCGCTATTTATACCCTCAAAAACGATTCAGTCCCACCTTTGTACAAAATCGAAAAATGTATAATTTTTAGTCCGCTATATTGGATTCGCCATATTGAACCCTGAAAAAAATACTTTTAAATTCATAACTTACATACTCAAGAGCACCCTCAATCAGCTTTGGAGAAAATCGAAAAATGTAAAATTTTTAGGACGCCATACTGAATTCACCAGATTGTTTTTCAAAAAATATTTTAAATTCGTAATTAACACTAACAAAAATGCCCCAATACTGATTTTAGACAAAATCGAGAGATGTAAAATCTTTAATCCGCCATCTTGGATCCATCATATTTAATTTTTTTAAAAATAATTTCAGATTCGTTATGTGCGATCTCAAAAACTTCCACACATCAATTTTGAAAAAAATCGAACAAAATTGATTTTTTCATCCGCCATATTGGATCCGCAATATTGTTTTTTTTTTTTTAATAATTTTAGATTCGTTATGTGCGACCCCGAAAACTTCCCTGTACCAATTTTAGAGAAAATCGGACAAAATTGATTTTTTGTCCGCCATATTGGATCTGCCATATAGAAGTTTTTAAAAATAATTTCAGATTCATTGTGTACGACCCTGAAAATTCCTCCATATCAATTTTGGAGAAAATCTGACAAAATTAATTTTTTGGCCGCTATATTGTCAGCGCCATCTTGGATTTGCTGCACCAATTTCGTCCAAAAAAATATGGGACCACCGCAGCAACTTCCTGAACCTAATGTAAGAAATTTCATTCAAATCGGGGCCGCTGTTCCGAAGTAATCGGTGTACATACATAAAAAAACAAAATAAAATACATAGTCGACGAATTGAGGACCTCCTTCTTTTAGAAATCAGTTAATAAGAGAGGACCTAGAAATGCAAACCTTATCAGACTTTATAATGAGGAGATAATTGAGTTGGTGGGGTAATATACAAAAGATGAAGAATATGACAAACAAGAAATAGAGTTTTGGCAGATATATTGAAAAAAAGGGTAAAAATATGTACTGAGCAAGAATGATCAAAATTTATATTTGAAAAATATGTATAGAATATATTTCGTACTAAGTTGTTATATTAACCCTACACTTTTTATGGTAACTCGGAATTTGATAATATATATTTTATTTCAAAATAAAGCACAATTTACTACAACATATATTCGTAATTGCCTGTTTCAAATATGAGGTAGACAATTTTTTTCCCGCCGTCTAGTGCCCGTAAATTGTCGTATGAAGTGTGCACTTTATAATATTTTTCGTTTAGTATTCGACTACATAATATTCAACACATGACATCAACAACTCTGTTAAGTCCAAAATAAACAAATCAAAAATTTATGATATTTATTTAAACAAAATATTATTCATGTTCACATTTTTATGTAAATGGCCTTCTGTCGGTACGTTTCATAAATTTTAAAATTTTTTTAGTTAAAACTGGTATAACTAACAGCTGTCGTTTAAATTTCTACCTGCTCCATAAAGTCACTTCTCATCCGGGTTGATATTACATTTGTATTAGTGCGTTACTACATTCACCTGTAACCCTCTGGTCAACATGTTGTCTTTGTTTATGGAATGAATTAGAAAAGTGTAACTTATGATGGATTTAGAAAAGAATAAAAAAAGAACATGCTGTGGGATAATATTTTAAAACGATTCCATGTAAAATGTAAATTTTTATAGGATAAAATTTTATTCTTTTCAAAGGGGAAACATAAATAAGTTTTTTATATTTTTAGGATTCGAAAAGAAATAATTTAAAAATAATAAAGGTATATTCCAGACAAGAAGAGGTATAAAATCTTATTTTTAAAATCATTGTTTATATTTCGATGGTTATGTTTCAAATTTTTCTTCCTCACTTTTAAAACTGTGTTGCTTGTACAATTTATACAATCATGAACAAAGTTTTTTGTCCCTATTGCTTGAAAATAATTTGATATTAGTATCGTAAACGTCGGCTTGCCAAAAATCAAATGGATAAATATAAAATACTTGATCGTAAAATAAAGGTATTAATAAGGGAAGCTAAAGAGATATGGACTCAAGAACAGTGCGATGAAGCAGAAAGACTTCATAAACTGCACGATTCGTTTAATTTCCATAGAAAGGTGAAAGAAATAACTGGTATAAAGAGGAAAACAGCTCTACCATCCATGAGAAATAGACAAGGAAGGCCGATATTGGATGCGGAAGAACTGAAGTTGACCTGGTTGAATTACGCGGAGACCCTATTTAATGACCAGCGTACAAATAATTATAGGAACAACACGGAACATATGAGTGGTCCAAAAATCCTTGAGTGTGAAGTCAGACACGCAGTAAATAAAATGAAATGCGGTAAAGTTCCAGGTCATGATCAAGTTTATGCAGAAGTTTTAAAGCTAGTTGATATTGAACAGCTTACATATCTCTTTAATGTAATATATGACTCTGGGCAAATTCCATTGGATTGGCTGAAGTCGACCTTTGTCGCAATACCAAAGAAATCAACTCCCAAACTTTGTGAAGACTACAGACTTATCAGTTTGATGAGTCACGCGCTTAAAGCATTTCTAAGGGTCATTCATTCAAGGATATACAAAAAATGCGAGGATATGAGTGGCAATACACAGTTCGGATTCATCAAGGGACTTGGCACTAGAGAAGCACTATTTTCTTTAAAATTACTTGTACAAAAGTGCTATGACCAAAGACAGGATGTTTTCATCTGTTTTATTGATTACCAAAAAGCCTTGGACAATGTTAGACATGGGCCACTTTTGGAGAGATTGCAGGAAATTGGTATTGACGATAAAGATATAAGAATAATAAAAGAACTGTATTGGAACCAATCAGCAGAAGTCCGCATTAATACCGATCTGTTAACGGACACTTTTGGCATATTAAAGGGAGTCCGACAGGGGTGTATTTTGTCCCCTATTTTATTCAATATTTATGTTGAGAAAATCTTTCAACTAGCTTTGGAAGAAGAGACACGAGGTATCAAAATTAACGGCATACCAATGAATAATATTCGTTACGCAGACGATACCACAATACTAGCCAATAACATCGAAGACCTTCAGGCAATATTGAATAAAATTAACGAATCCGGTGAACAGTTTGGGCTACGAATTAATATTGCCAAGACAAAGATGATGGTGATTAGTAGGCATCAACGCAATACTCCCCTCAGTATCAACGGGAACATAATTGAACGCGTCGCGAAGTTTACATATCTCGGAGCTACCTTGAATGAAAAGTGGGACTGTGATGAAGAAGTGAAAGGACGAATAGGCCGAGCAAAAACAGCATTTTTTAATATCAAGAATTTTCTTCTTTGCAGGCATTTACCACTAAATACCAGAATACGTGTTTTGAAATGTTATGTATGGCCTATGGTATTGTATGGCGTTGAAACATGGTCACTTAAAGTTAGAACACTGAATAGGATCGAAGCCTTCGAACTATGGACACTTCGTCGACTGCTACGTATTCCCTGGACTGCTCATCTCACAAATGAAGAAGTTTTAAGAAGGAGTGGCGTAGAAAGACAACTGCTGGACACGGTAAAGCAGCGTAAAGTGTCTTACTTGGGACATATGTTGAGAGGATCCAGATACTCCATACCAAGGTTGATTTTGCAAGGAAAAATAGAGGGAAAGCGCGGACCAGGCAGAAAACAACATTCTTGGCTACGAAATATAAGAGACTGGTGTGGAATATCGGACGCCGCAACTATATTTAGACAGGCCGAAGAGAGTGTCCTGGCCGTCTTATAACTTTAGAAGAGGAATGGACATTTGATCGCCGACGTGCGGCTTTGCACATGGCACCAGAAGAAGAAGAAGATCGTAAACCTATACACGGTGTCCCGTTTTAAAAGTTGAAGCTGAATATTTTTTAATGAAGAAAATAATGACTAGAACCAAAGTTGTTAAATTTCGAAGGAGACAGTCAACATTGGCTTGAAATTTGATCTTGAAAATTATTTTAAGATCAAGTGTTTTTTTTTAAATAAGATGCCATTTTTTTTATTACATAAAGGAAGTAGGAAAGTAAGCAAAATTGGCCCTTCAACCCCATAAAGTACCTATAGATATTTATTTTATTCAGAGATCATTTGAAACTTAAATGAGCTAAATCGGATGCTTTATTCTGGTAAACAAGTTTGAATGCTTCACAGCAATTAACAACCAAAACCCTCAAAAAGTGAACTGATCCTAGCACCTCAGTTTCTTGTACATTAAAAGTATGACGTCAGCAATGCTGGTATTCAGCTACTGCAGGTTGTACAATTTGTTTCTTTCTTATACATTTTTCATGTTCCCTAAGCCTAGTGGATATAGACCGTCCTGTTTCACCTACGTACACTTTACCACAAGAGCAAGGTATCTTGGAAACGGTTTCTGTTTGGGAATGGTATTGCATCCTTTGATGACCTCAAACATTGTCCAACTTTCTTACATGTGTTGAAAATTGTCCGAATGTTATATTTTTGGATAAAGCTGGCAATCTGGTCGGTGGTTCCGTGTATGTAAGGTAAGACAACACTGTCCATTTTGACATTTTGCTGAGGAGGTGGGTTTTTAAATTTATCAATAAAATGTCTTATCTTTTCGTCGCAATATTCGTTACCTCTCAGAGCATTAGTCAGTTTTTCTGATTTCAGTGATTGTTCGTCACATATTGAAAGGGCTCTAAGTACCAAAAAGTTTATAACGGATTTGAGAAAGATGATGGTGTGATGTTGCATTGAGATATCGATTGGTATGTGATGGTTTTCCGTTCACAGAATGTCCTAATTTACCATTATCTTTCCTTTGTACTAGTACATCAAGATAGGGAAAAACACCCCTTGATTCAGTTTCCATAGTGCATTTTATGCTAGGGTGTTGCCGCCATGCGGCCAAATTATGAACGTATCATCTACATTTCTGCGCCAAAATTTAGGTTTTAGAGTAGCAGAAGATAAGGCGTTGTCTTCGAAAGCTTTCATGAAGATGTTAGCTACCACAGGTGATCCCATGGCAGCTCCCGAAGTCTGCTCGAAGAAAGTTCCTTAAAAAGTAAAATAAGCGGAAATCAGACATGCTTTAATTAATTCTACTATGGTGGAGTCCATGTTGTTATTTCGTAATATGTCCGATATTATGGGAAATGAATCATTTGTATATAGAGGCTATACATCAAAACTGACCAATATGTCTTCGGGCTGTAATTAGATGGTTTTTAAGCTTTAGACAAAGTGTCCAGAGTTTTTAACAAAGGATTCAGTTTTTCCTGTAAACGGATGTAAAAGTTTAATATTTATCTATTTTATCGGTTGGTGAATCTATTGCGCTGACGATTGGACGTAGATATATTTTCTTTATGTTTTTTAGGCAGTCTGTAGAGGAGTGGAATTTTGTTGCTTAGTTTAACAGCTTTTTTTTCTTTTGGAGTGAGACTAATAACTTTGTATCCGACCCACAAGAATCCGATATGTTCCAGCATGACTTTTTCTTTCAACAAAATGGAGCGTCATCTCACTACGCTGCCTCTGTCCGTGCTTATTTGGATGAGATTTTTCCAAATCGTTAGATAGGCAGAATAAGGAAAATTGAGTGGCCAGACAGATCACCAGATTTGACCTCATTTGAGCATTAATAATATTATCAAAATGTTTATTCTCTTATTGACTGGAACAACTTATTTCAAATCTTGCGTAAATTTTGGGACACCTTTTACTATTATTAAATTCAACTTCTTTTTGTACGAGTTTAATTTTGACGTTGAAAATAATATTTTGTTAATTAGCGTGCGTAATTATTTTATATATTTTCGATTTTTCATGCCAGTAGTTTTAATTATCAAAAAATTCACATTTTAGTTTGTTTTTGTAAGTATTGTATTTACAATTTATTAATTAAATAAATATTGACGAACACACGGGTTTCGTTTCCTTCGACTGTATTTTACTTTTATTCTCACTAGCTAAAAATTATTGTTTGCTCTATCCTTTGCTAAACAAAACACTATTTAAGTTTCAGAGTTTATGATTTGGCTGTTTCGAAATTCTTGCACGACGAAATTAACATAAATCAATTTTAGATACTAATCACTATAACATAAATATTTATAAGCTGGAAATTAATGATATTTCTTTTTTTTTAAATAATTGCTTTCTAATGAATTTATTTTAATTTTTTTTACTAATGGTTTTAATAGTGTCGGGAATTAATGAGGTTAAACTGTCAGAAAATAAATAAATGTGTATATATTTATGGATTCAAAGAAAAAAAAGTAATGGACTAATGTTACCCAATATTAGAGCCACTAAATTGGTAAGTTGAAATTTTCGTTACAAAAAAAGTTTTTGTATATATAAATTTTTAAAAGTTATCATTAAAAATAACTCTAATTAACGTCTCTTCAGAAAAAAATATAAAATTTTTGCGTTACACTTCGAGTGCCGCTGACCATGTATTAGCATGTTCTCATTTACGGGTGCCCACCACTAACGAGCATTTGGCCTCAAAAACCGGACAAAATTAATAACGTCGTTGTTTTTGACTCTAGACGTGTCAAAATCAGTATCCGGGGGTTTTTGAGGGCGCTAAGTTGATTTCTGGCATTATTTTACTAATCGGGTGAAGGGGGCTGATTAGGGTGGGGAGGGGAACGGGAGTAATATTAAAAATACGTAATGGTTATCGTTTTATATGTTTTTAGGTGCTCCAATTTCATTTCTGGCATTATTTTACCAATCGGATGAAAGGGCGCTGACTTAGGGTGGGGAGGGGAGGGGAGTAATATTAAAAAAACGTAATGGGTATCGTTTTATATGTTGACTTAGGATAATTGTACGTTTTCCCATAAAAAATCTATCTCAAGATAAAAACAAAGTCTCTTTACTGTATGATCAAGTAGGTCCTGAAGCACAACTTCAACACTCGTCTCCGTCACTCGGATTGATTCTGGTTTTGGACAGTAGAGGTTCTTTGCTTCTCTAATTAGAGTATAACAAGGAAATATACCCTTATTGGAATCGTGTAACAACCCCCACTTTCGGTTTCTGACCAGTATTTACCTTCCTGTAAAGTTTTCCTCTTGTTGGTGTTGAAGTTGCATCTATTATAAGTCTAGACGCCGCGGCATTTCCAGACATTCGTTGACATACGCTGGCTACATAGGTAAGCTCCTCAACAGGTACCTGTTCGCGGAGTTCTTTTGTATTTCGTCGTTTATTACGATCATGTAATTCTTGGAAAGCTTCCTTGGACGCCTTTTGGAGACATTTCATCATTTCGCAAAGCTTATGTTCCATAAATGATACCTTATCTTCAAGTGTTCTGGATGTGCTTTGTTTAAAAGGCATGTATAGCATTTTCCGATATACCTCAATAACATTTGATGTGAAATTTGTACCTATAGGAAAAAAATATATATGTAAGTAAAAAATAACCAAAATTATTGCAAAAAAAAAAACCGTGGAACTCAAAGCGGTTTTTTTAAGAGGTGGAAACATGTGGAAAATGTTTTGACTGGTATGATATGGCTAATGTCTATAGTTTATCATAAAAAAAGAATTGTAGCCCGACCTAGCTCGGAACATTTTTAAAAACACTAATTAGTTAAAAAGAAAAACAAAAAATAGAAAATTTTCTTGCATATTGTTTTAGCTCCATAAGAATACTAAACAGCCATTATATTTTTAAATAATATATATTAAAATTAAATACATACCTTGCTCTTCAGATTCCATCACAAAAATTTTTTTTTAATATTCACTTTACAAAATACCAAACACCAAACACAAGTCTAAAAAAAATCTATCAAGAACGAATCCGTGCGTATTGAACGATGCTTTGATTGCAATTAACTGTGCGGGGCGTAGCTGCGTGGAGGGGCCACTTTTTCATACTTTTATGATAGTACGGTTACTCAGGTATACAAAAAAAAATAATTTCGATGATTACTTGTATAGTTTTCATTTCTCCTTTTTGTCCGGTTTTTGAGGCCAAATGCTCGTTAGTGAGACGGTAGAAAACCAGTGATTTTTTGTTCATAATTGTGCGTCACGATTGTGAGTGAAAAAGTCGGGGTGGCGCGTGGGTGACGCGTCTGTGGAAATAATCCCTCAAAAATAGCCGGATCTATAGACATAATATAAAGATATTTGACCGCGGATCCTATAGAGGAAAGTTGGCTCATGATTAGAAAGAAACAAAGCATTTTCGATGCGTAGTACCTTTCTTTCTAATGGTGGAGCTAAGAGCGATACTTCTAACGTCATTGGATACTCCTTTTTACGAGACCGAAATTAAAAATAGAGATGCCAGTCATCGAAAATGCTCTATCTCTTTCTAAGCGTGAGTCAACTTCCTCTATACGATCCACAGTCTATATTAAGTACTATTAACACAGACGTAAGAGAAATTAATATTACTTTATTATACATTGCCGATCCTATAGAAGAAAGTTGACTGACGCCTAAAAAGAGATAGAGCGTTTTCGAGGAGCAGGACCTCTCTTTTTAATTTCGGTGAAGCGACAGAAGAATCCAGTAACATTTGGAGTATCGTGCTTAGCTTAGAAGCGCCCTCTCTGCTTAGTTATATATATATATATATATATATATATATATATACATATATATATTGTTGTAAACGAGACCGCACCCGTGTCGAAGCAATCGGTTCGTCACAATCTGATTTTAGACCCTAAAAGAGGTGTTTCGTCCTAGCTACCGACGGTAGACTCATCAGTGGGTCCGTCGGAGCTTTCCCCAGACACCTTTGGTATACTTTCTACATCTGCATACTCATATTTAAACCTTTCTGCGTCGAAGCCTATAAACCAGATTCTGAGTGTGCCGCCATCTGCGACAATATACGGTATGGTGATACAGGTAGGCCATCATCTCGATGGTGGTGAAATAGGATAAATTGTGTTCCTTAGCAATTCGTTCCTACTGTGCAACCTCTAACACGGAAAGGATATGGTTGGAACGAAGTTTGCATTTACTGTTCGCATTTTACTTCACTCATATACGGAGCTGCATATAGTTGTACGTTTTGCTGAACGTGATTTCGGCACTAAAACGGCATAATGTGGATATCTCCACTGCTATTGCATCTCACACGGAGGAATCCGTGAAAGCCGCATAAATAAATATATATATATATATATATATATATATATATATATATATATATATATATATATAAAATATTAAAAACGAACCCTACTACTACATTGAAAAACAAAAATAATACTGTTATTAAAAAAACCTTTCAGAAAATAAAGCCAAAAACCTAATGATACACAACGCAGTAGCACCTAAAATATACGGCCTTCCAAAACTACACAAAAATAATATGCCTTTAAAACCAATTGTTTCTAGCATACAATATCATTTTATGAACCTTCAAAATATTTATCGAACTTATTGTCCAAAATAACCGGAAAAAATGATTATTTTATAAAATACTCCTTCGATTTCAAAAAATATAGATACAATCAATATTTCAGAAAATATAAACTAATATCATTAGACGTAGTATCGTTATATACAAACATTCCAAACGATCAAATATAATCAAACAAAAATGGAGTATATTGAAAGAACATACTGAACTTATATTAACTGATTTCATTGAGGCAGTTAACCTCACTTTAGACAATAATTATTTCCAGTATAAAAATAAATTTCATCAGCAACTGGATGGCTGTGCAATGGGCTCTTCGATTTTTCCACAGTGGCACAGTTAATTATGGAACATTTGGAAGAAAACGTAATAAATAAACTTAATTTCAATGTAACATTCTTTAAAAAATTTGTTGATGACTACTAAACAGCCGTACCAGAAGATAGAATTGATGCCATAATGACTGCTTTCAACTGCAATTTCCCGCCGAAACAGATTTAACTCTAATTAGAGATAGACAGCTTCACAAAATCGAAACTAAATGGTACACTAATGAAGCTTAATCACGTCGTTACCTAAATTATAATTCAAACCACCCAAAAAGTCCAAAAAATAGTGTGATAATAGGCCTAGCAGATGAGCTATTGTCTTTACCTCCGCAAAATATCGCCGTGAAACCCTAAAAAAGGTACAAACAACTCTCATAAACAATCACTTTCCAAAAAAAATTATATCCAAAATAATAAAACAAAGAAAACATTTGTTCTACTATAAAACGAAAAAACCAAAAAATAAAAATCAAGAATAAATAACAAGTATATTAGTATGCCTTATACGAATGGTTTTTCGGAGAAAATAAAACATATTTTGTCAAAACATCATATAACCGTTTGTCATAAAGGACAAAATTTACTGAAAAATTTATTTACCCCTTTAAAAAGTAAAGTTCCTAAAAAGAAAAAATCCGACATTATTTATTCAATACCATATCTAAACTGTCCTAAAACTTATATAGGAATGACCACACAGTACTTAGACAATAGATTGAACAGTCACAAACATACAAAGAATGCTTCAATTGCATTCCCCAAGTACGAAATCCAAACAAAACATGAATTCGATTCTAACAACGCCAACATATTAATTCAAAACCCAACTCAATTATAAAAGAAATCATAGAAATTAAAAAAGAAAAAAAAAGCCGTAAATGATAAAAAAGATATAAGTAATTTCAGTAAAATTTACCATAGCCTAATTAACCAAAGATAAAATTTTAAAAATAAATAAATAAATAGATGAACGGAAAAAGTCATAAACTTGTTTTATACCCTGTACTAATTCTATAAAATATGCCGAACACTGTATATATTAAAAATTTTTTAATATAAGGAAAGAAGTACACAAAGAAATAAGTCAAAAAAATAAATTCCATCACGTCAAATTAAGACATATTTAATAATTTTAATACTTTTAAACTGACAAACTCCAAGGTAGGCTATCTAAAAAAATTTTTTAGTTATATCTGTTGATGATTTCAAAATGAAATGTAATATGTTATGCAAAACTTTTCAGTATTTTAAGATGTTTGAGTCTGTTTTAAATGTTTTGTTTTTAATGTATATAAGTCTTCTGTTTAAGGAAAAAAAAACTTGAAAAAGCACAACACGATGTGCGAAATGTCGTAAGTAAATATAGAAAGAAAAAAATTACCTTTTGAAATTTATTTTACAACCTATTCCCCAAGAATATATCTAAATAAAATAATATATATATATATATATATATATATATATATATATATATATATATATATATATATATATATATATATGCGGCTTTCACGGATACCTCCGTGTGAGATGCAATAGCAGTGGATATATCCACATTATGGCGCTGTAGTGCTGAAATCACATTCAGGAAACGTACAACTATATGCAGCTCCGTCTATGAATGAAGTAGAATGCGAACAGTATATGCGAACTTCGTTCCAACCATATCCTTTCCGTGTTAGAGGTTGCACAGTTTGAACAAATTGCTAAGAACACAATTTATCCTATTCCACCACCATCGAGATGATGGCCTACCTGTACCACCATACCGAGAAGAAAGTCAAAACCTGCCCTTCCCGCCACAGTATATACACATATATACACTTATAGTTATATATATATATATATATATATATATATATATATATATATATGTATATATAAATATATATATACAGGGTGATTCAAAAATCGATCACGAAACTTAAGGGGGTGATTCTACTTGACAAAATAAGGGTAGAGCTTCATATAATTTTTTTTCAAAATGTCATACAGTGACTAGTAGATAGAGCTCAACATATGGAAAAAGTAAATATTCATATAGCGGGGCCATATTTCTCCCGGGAAAAGTTCAATTCTGATAGATATTTAGAATTCTTGCGCAGTGAATTTAGCGATCCTCTGGATAATCTGCCTTTAAATTTAAGGGAAAATCATCATTATCAACAAGATGGTGCTTCTATCCAATAGCACCTTACTAGTACGGGAATGGCTAAATCAACAATTCCCCAACAAATGGATCGGATGATTTTCAGATAATCCTTGGCCTTTAAAATTGCGGACTATTGCCCTAATGAACTTTTTTTCTGGGGTTGTTTAAGGTCGGGTGTATCGGCCTTTTAGAAATTTGGACGGTTTGGAGGGTGTTGTTAGACACTGTATCGCTCGAATCAGTCCTGCTTTTTGTAGTGTGGCGGGAAAATTTAATATGGGATCAGAATGAGTAGAAGGTGGAGGACGCGTTGATACTTTTGTTGATTAGTTTTGTCCACTATCTGTTGTCCATTTATAGTTGTCGGTTATCCTCGGAATTAATTGGATGGTTAAAAGTTGTTGTAGTTTTGTTGTTTGTGGGGTGATGTGAGGATAGAGTGGTATGCGCTTGATATGGGGAATGTGCATTTTTTTCTTTGTGTCCAAAATTGTATTGAGCTGTGTTGTGGTGGCGAATAATTTGCGTACATATTTTTTATTTTTCAGTTTATTTAATGCATAGTTCTAGGAATAAATGTGCTGCAGTTAAAACATATTACAGGATTATAGTTAGATGGATTTTTTTCATTCTTTGAATGATGGAATGCGGTGTTCAGCAGGAATATTTAATATTTTCCTGTTTTTATGTGCAAACGCCATACTCTTTCTGAAACTAATTGGTCTGGCGTAGTGTTTGCACTTTTATCTGGCAGAGTCGGCAGAGGGTGGAATTAGTGTGCTGTGTGGTTGCGATCTATCTTTTGTGCAGGGTTGTTCGGAAAAAAGCCATTGAATCTTGTTTTTTGTGCGAAGTAGCAGGGTTTCATTATTGCATATAACTTTTAAAAATAAACATCTCTTGGTGAGGGTATTTTCTAGGGTGAAAAGTGGGGGTAATATACTGTGAGACTTTCACCGGATTTGGTGGGTCCTGTTTTGGTTTGGGGACATGTAGAACTTTTTCGAAATGGAATGGATTCATTGATTTCGAGGATGGACATTTTTTCCATATGTTGATTTCGAGGATGGACATTTTTTCCATATGTTGAGCTCTGTCTAATAGTCACTGTATCGTTATACAGGGTGGGCCTTAACTGCATGAGCGTTTTGTTTTGTCTATAATTCAAAAACCGTTAGGGGTACGGGAGCACGGGGGGTGTCGTTAGACGCGCCATTTCGTGGAATTTTTAGTCACCATGGACGCGTTCTCGGGAGCACAGCGTGTGTTTTGTGTTCGCGCATATTATGCCAACAATAATTCTGTGACTGTTGCTAGGCGAATGTACCGCGCTCACTTCGGTTTACGTGACATCAGAGAAGCACCATGCGCAAATTCTATTCGCAAATGGGTTAAAATGTTTGAAGAAACCGGGTGTACAATAAGAATTAATAATGCGGGCCGCCCGAAGTCAATACGGACGCCGGAGATTATTCAACGTGTTCATGAATCAATCAGAGAAAATCCTCGGCAATCGACTCGTAAAAGAAGCCAAATCTTGAACATCAAGAGGACCACTTTGCGCAGGATTTTGCACCGTGATTTACATTTAAAAGCTTATAAAATTCAGTTGACACAAGAGTTGAAACCTAATGATGTTAATCTTCGACTTAATTTCGCTAATGTTATGCTTAATCGCTTTAACAATTTTTCTAACATAATCTTCAGTGATGAGGCTAACTTTCATGTCAACGGTCATGTTAATAAGCAAAGTTGCTGGTTTTGGTCTGAGACTAATCCTCGCAAGATGCATCAAAGACCTCTTCATAGCCCTAAGGTCGTTGTGTGGGCTGCAATATCGGCCAGTGGAATAATTGGGCCATACTTTTTTGAAAATCAACGAGGAGTGGCTGTGACAGTGAGAGCTGAGAATTATTGTCAGATGTTGCAAGAATTCTTGGTCCCAACTCTTCGAGAATTTCAAGGTTACAATTCTAGGACCTGGTTTCAGCAGGATGGAGCCACTTCCCACATTACTACAGTCTCCATATACCTACTGAAAGAAATGTTTCCTAGAAAACTCATCTCACGAAGAGGTGACATTAAGTGGCCCCCAAGGAGTCCAGATCTGTCTCCGAATGATTATTTTTTGTGGGGATACCTAAAATCAAGAGTGTATGAAAATAATCCAACAACAGTTGAAGAGTTAAAGCAAAACATTGTGCGAGAAATGAACACTATTTCCCGAGCAACTTGTCAACGTGCTTTTCAAAACCTGCGAGTGCGACTTGAAGAATGTCAAGAAGGTGGAGGCGGTCACTTAAATAACATTATTTTCAAAAATTAGATGTTACTTAAATTTCAATTTCTTGTACTTTTTAAATATATAAATAAAAAAATAATAAGATTTATAGTTTTTTTTTATTGCATATTGAAACCACTCACACAGTTAAGGCCCACCCTATATATACATATATATATATATATATATATATATATATATATATATATATATATATATATATATATATATATATATATATATATATATATACTGTGGCGGGGACAGCAGGTTTTGACTTTCTTCTCGGTATGGTGTTACAGGTAGGCCATCATCTCGATGGTGGTGGAACAGGATAAATTGTGTTCTTAGCAACTGTGCAACCTCTAACACGGAAAGGATATGGGGAACGAAGTTCGCATTTACTGTTCGCATTCTACTTTATATATATATATATATATATATATATATATATATATATATATATATATATATATATATATATATATTTATATAGATTCCTTGTGCTCCACAGCAGCTCGCATTTCTTTCTTTAACTATTCGATGTCCATCTGAACCATAAATATTGAAGTTGCTTGCCTCATTTAAAATTTCTTCTTGTCCTAGCGGAATATTTTTTTCTAAATACTACACGAATTAATCAAAAAATTTTTAATCTGAATTAAAAATTACATTATTAGAATCTATTTTCAGCAAATCAAAATAAAACTTACTATCTTGCGTGATTGCTAAGTGGACACAGCCACAAAAAATTCATGAAAGAGCTCTTAAACCTTTTCTCGATTCGACCATCGATATTAAGAAACTCTCAAAGATTTTTACGAAGTGAAAGCAACTTCCATCAATGGTTTTTCCTCATTTACTATTGGGCTGTTGAAAAGTCATTTAAAACTGTAATTATGATACCATCTATTTTTAAAATGTTTTTGTTGTACAGTTACTTTATTAAGCTCTTCCGGCAATTCATTGCAGCAACGTAATATTAAATAAAATAATTTGTTCTGGCTTAAATTAGACTACATTAGTAACACATGATTGTTGTTTTAAAATAATGATACCAAATGGTACACAAAATATTTATTTCGTAACTTAAAACCTGACGGCTTTATTTAAAATTCCCCAAAAAAAACATCTATTTGTATTCCTGAGAAATCTAGTCAAGTGCGTGTCAGAGATGCATTAGGTAACGATTCTTTATCAGTTATTTTTTCTTTATTGTTAATTAATCAAAATTAATTACACTAGGTTGAGAAGTTTCTAAGGAAATAATATTATTGACGCAATATATGAGACTGTCTAGAGTACGTGACAAAATACACGTTATTTCCTGCACGTTAAAAACTATTAATTTACGTCTAGAATATTCTAAATACTCTTCTCGTCAACATCGATTGGTAAAATGTTATTTTCATTTTATTTTCGCAACAAAAATTATTTTATTGCAAAATCTACATTAGCATAATAATTTGTTTCTATAAATTATATTTTAAAGAATATCAATATGATATAAAAAAAATTGTCAACTCGAGAAAAATTCACTAATTAGCTAAAAATTATTTTGAAAAACTTTTTTCCGTTAAGAAGGTTAATAAATTGTGGATTTCGAGTGGGTTGCTAAAGCTTTTTTTTGCCTGTCTACTACACTTCGACTTGTAAGATCTTTTGTAGGTTATTCTGATCTAACATAAACTCGTGATATTTAGAATTTTCATAAGGTCTATTTTTCTTTAGAGTGGGGCAAGGGGCAGACGCGGATTCAAAGGGAGGGGGGGATCGATATATAAACAACATTAAACAATAACATATAAACAAAAAGAAAAATTTAAATAATAAATTGTGTTTACACTGGTAAAGATTACGTATCTAATTCGTAATCAAAGTCAATGGAGCTATCTTCACTCAAATTAACTATAATTGGTTCCTCTATCTCACCGATCATGAGATCGAGTTTCCACATTTTGTTTTATTCTTCTATTATATGGATTTTTTCCAATTTTCCGCAGTAATTTTATTCAAAAAAATCTTTGAAAAATTCCGTTAAATTACTAATTTTGTAAGTTGTTTTCTAACAAATCTACCTTCTACTTGAGAGAGATATTTCCTTCTCCAACGGACAGTTTCCGGACGATGTATAAGAACAGATTTCCTATCTGGTTTTTCCCAGCAAAAATTAAGCTCTCTGAGCAATTTCCAGAGCTCAGTTCTTTTATTTTCAGGTAAATCTCGAGGAAAAAATGCCTTGGTTTAGCGATTTTGGAATAAATTTAAAGGTGGAAGTCATATCTTTTGGGTATCTTACTAATCTCATATAATATATAAAAACAAGCGCAAACAAGATAAATCACTAAGGACATACTGTAAGTTGTACTTTGCTCACTGACAGGAATTAAATTGAACTATCAGAAATTTTATTGTTGCAACAAATTTATGAAAGCTTTTAATATTTAAATATAATTAAATATTTACGGCACTCCTCAGTTACCTGCGGCACTGGAACAGGTACTTTAGAGGTTTTGGTAACAATTTTATTACTCTCTCTAGTTCTGGAATAGAGTATAAGAATGTGTATGCCTGCGATAGCTCTCCCCTTCCAAGAGCTTTGAGTTCAGGAAAATAGAACTGATTCTGCCTTTTATATTAGGAATGTGTATGCCCCTGCACCCCCTTTGACAACTTGTTTTTCTTGCGATAGCCGCCCTCCAAGAGCTTTGAGTTCAGGAAAATAAACCCGATTATGCCTCTTATATTAGGAATATGTATGCTGATGGCATCCCCCTCCCCTCTCCAAGAGCTTCAAATTTAGAAAAATAAACCCGTCCCTGCCTTTTACACTAGAAATGGGAATGTTTCCGGTGTCTCCCCGCCCCCCGTCGACAACTTACTTTCGTTTGCCATACTGTACTTTTGTGATATCACCGCCCCTCCCCCCAAAGAGAAAGGCTGGATCCGCCCCTGGCGAGGGGTAGGTGCTTTGCTCCTTCAGACGTCAAGGTCACGTCTTTCAGGAATTTAAGTATCTTGCAGAATGATAGCATGCATTCACACAGCAGATTTTCTGCTATTTCAATTATCCGATGACATAAATAGCAAATATCCCTCTCAGCCTTCCCCACTTTTTTGAGATGGTATCTCAGAGGAAAGTATCCTGTGAAAATATTTGTTATTACACAAATATCCCTTTTTGGGAGATCAAAAAGCACTTTTACATTCTTTGGCGATGGCTTTATGAATTTTTTTGCTTGCCTCCAACCAAACGTCTTCTTTCATTGTAATTTTATCTGATTTTATCCTAGCTCCAGAGGTGCTCTTTTATATGGCTTCTTGGTAGTCCACTAGAAATTGCGTTTTTGTCTCTTCTTTGTCAGACTGTCCGCTTCCCTATTTCCCTTGATTCCCTTGAGCTATAGCATCCACATCAAGGTTAATCTGTTGTTCCTTGCCAACTGCTTTAGAACTTGCCTGGAGTCCCAAATCGATTTAGATTCGTAGGTGTTAGCATAACCGAAACATGTTTAAATTTTCGCGAACAAAAGCATATCCTGTTCTTGGAAAGTTTTATAAAACTCTCTCTCTCTCTCTCTCTCTCTCTCTCTCTCTATATATATATATATATATATATATATATAAAACTGAAATATTAAGTAGTCGGTTTAATTGAAAAACAGTAATTTTGTTTACTTTTAACGTCTTCAAGGTCACGATAATGTTGTTTAGAACAAAAAAGTATTATATCTAAGTAAAGTTACTAAGACAAATTACTTAACGATAAAGTGATGCCAGCTAAATGCATTATAGTAAAACAATAAGATAAAACTAAAATATTATTTAATTAAACTCGAACGAGTCCCATAAGCAACGGTATTAATCCAATATGGAAATCTGACTGAAGTGTTTATGTGACAGCAATGCACGTCTTATACAAAGCGAATTACCTCATCTCTTTGCCAAGGAGGAAATTCTCCCTATGGGGATAATCCCCCACAGCGCACAAAATTTATGGTAATTGCAGGAGTATAAAGGTACATAATTACTGAGGTGTATGAGTTTGTGGTGATGTTTATGGGAAAAATGAAAATATTATTCCGAATGCAAAAATTTACGGTTGTTTTTGGTGAAATAAAGTGTTACTAATTTTAGATAATTTTGGAGATTTTCCCTTTCTGAAATTTGTTTTTTAATTATTTATACTAAATAAATAAAGTAACAAATAGCCCTTGATATTACAAAAAAAAACAAGATACAATAAGGTGAGAGTGAGCCAGATTACAATTCTTACACCTAATCTAATTGTATCCAGAACTTACAGCCAAAATTGAGTTATATTATGAAACCTATGTAAAATTAAACATTCTTTATATCCGGGAAAATTGAAAAAAGAAAGGAACAAAAAAATATTTTTGTAAAATATATAATTTTATTTTAAAGAGTCATTTTTTTAGTTTTTTAATTTAGAAATTTGCACATTATTCCTCTCATATCTAGTTTTGATACTATCATAAAGTTTAAAGGCAATATACGAAACTAATTTTCTAAAAAATAAGCTTTTATATGTCGCTATATAGTAAAAAAGTGGATCTAATCACGACATTATGAAGATTAGTCCTAAAACCCAACTTCATGCGAAAATAAGGAGGCGGTCCGGTAGAAAGCAATTGGTGTAGGGGAAATCGGGTACAAAAGTAACAGCGGGTAGAAAGTAACGAACGCTCTGCCCAAGGTCAGCTTGCGACGTTCCCCTCACATTCGATCAGTCGCTGCGCCCGCACCGCATTCGTAGATTGTGTTAGAAGACGCCATGGGTTTTTTCAAACGAAAAGTAAGTTTTTTGATAATTATTTTTTTAGTGTTTACGTTCTGACAAGATAATGATTTCAACGTGACTGTTTGCCTAGTCATTTGTTATTAGATCGCCTGTAGCATGTTATAGACGTCTTTTGTGCAACACACTTATATTTGAGGTAATAGCGTTTGTAACCTCAAAAATGTGCTTAGGTACAAAAGTAACATGACATAAAAGGATAAAAATAACATGTTACTTTTGACCCCGTTGCAACGTATTATCTCTGTGCATGTATTTAATACTACTTTTTATTTATTTTACTGAAACTGAATGCCGCAACAGCGAGTTAGAAAAACAACTAGAAGCACTACTGACACATCAGTGTACAGAAGAGCACGAATATAAGAACACAAAAAAATACGTTTGCCATGTCACATTATATCGATTCATTCGAAAATTTAAAGCAGGAAATACTAATGCAAAAGTTGGATACCGTTGCGTCAATCGGATCTTTACAGCTGAAGAGACAATGATTTTACAGGACTACACAACTCAGTTCTATAAAGTACATTTCGGCATGGCTCCTCCTGAAGTACGAAAGTTGGCATACGAGTTAACGATTAAGCACAACAAGAAATATCCGGATAAATAAAATGAAGATCACATGGCGGGCAAGGATTTTTAAAAGACTCTGAGAAGTCCACAAGCAACGAACCTATCCCGTACTTCGAGCTTTAAAGAGCATAATGGGAATAATTGTTTTGATAACCTCTCAGAAGTTATAGATACATATAAGTTTGAGTTCAAAATCTGTGAAATACGGATGAGATCGGAGTGACGACGGTGCAAAAACCAAACAAAATAGTGGCTCAGAATGGAATTAAACAAGTGGGTGCAGTAACTTCTGCCGAACGTGGAAGGTTAGTGACCGACGCTGTTAAAGCTCAAGGAGAACACATACCTCCTTTTTTGTATCTCCATTGAAGCGATACCAAGACCACATGATACGCGAAAGTCCTATTGGATCTGCTGGTGCTGGAAACGCTAGTTGCTGGATGCAGAAAGCAGAATTTTTATTATTTTTGGAATATTTCAAAAAACAAGCCAAGCCTACTATTGATGAAAAATGCCTATTGTTGGTGGAACATCACATATCACATTTATCTATTCAAGCCCTTAATACTGCAAAAATAATGGAATTGTGCTGCTGTCGTTTCCTAACCATTGCACCTATAAACTGCAGCCCTTGGATAAAGCGGTTTTTGGACCATTTAAGAAAATGATCAGCACTGCCACAGATAACAGGATGCGAAACCACCCTGGTCAAACAAAGACCACCGTCTTCTGTAACAGATCATTCTTTGCCTGCTCATAATGGAACATCATTTGAAGAGAATGGGGTGATTGAAATAAATAGTATTCCAGTACCGTCTTCTGTAACGGATCGTCCTTTGCCAGCCAATAATGAAATACAATGAACAGCCCCTGAAAATAATATTGCAAGACCAGACTTAATAGAGCAAATTGCTTTTTCACTCCAAGATATAAGACCTCTTTTCAAAGCTGATCCAAGATCCGACAGAAAAAGAGGTGGTAAAAAACGCAAAACTGCGATACTCTGATACTCCGGAGAAAAATGCAATTGAAGAAGAATACAACGAAAGAAATAAAGCCAGAAAAAAATATCATCTGCAAAAGGAAAAGGCCAAGGTAAAAAAAGAAACGGAAAATCTGTCAAGTGGGAATTCTACTGATGAAGATGATTGCTTTTGCCTCGTTTGTTTAGAATTATGCAGCAACAGATTGTCAAGTGAGAAGTGGTTACAATGTCTCTATTGTAAAAAAAAGTCTCACGCTGCGTATACTAAAGATGATACATATTATATTTGTCATAATTACGAATCTGAATAAAATTATTTTATTGATCTCATTAAAGTGGATTTATAAATGGTTGATTACCGAGAAGTACATTATAACATTTTTTAAAGAAAGTGTTTTATGTTTTGTTGATTTGTAGCTTGATAATTTCCCAATAAATAATTTCATATGATTTTGTGTTTCTTTCTGATGTTATTATTATATTTCCTATGACCTTTAATGTGTTGCTTTTTTTTTTAAAGAGTACTAATGAAAGTTTTATATGGCTATATTCATGATATCTAAACTATCGTTAACAAATAGAAATCAAAGCAAAAGTACGAAGTGTTACTTTTGTACCCGGTCTCCCCTACAGATGTTAGTAAATAAATTTCCTAAATTTGACTAATTGTTAACCAGCTTAAACTTTTAAGCTTGTCACGTATCCTATTACGTTTTCTACAGCGATAAATAAAAACAGTTTGTATGCGGTCTCTAATAATTACATCCAGAAAAGGTCCATAAACATTATTAAATAATAAAATAGCGAAAAAAAAAGCAATTACACAGCTTTTTTCCGGCAAACAAAACGTAAGGAGTCGTCATTGCAGTAAAGAATTTTTAAAATGCAGTGTGATTTCTGAAGCAAATGATTTATGTGACTAACAAACTTTAATAAATTATTTAGAATTAAACCAAGAATTTTTCGTATCCCAAGGACTTTGAGTTCAGCAAAATAGGAATGTGTATGCTGCTAGCATCCCCCCCCCCCATCGACAACTTGGTTTTTCTTGCAATCACTAAAATAGATCCGACCCTGCCTTTTACACTAGAAATGGGAATGTTGCTGGCGCCCCCCCCCCGTCGACAACTTGCTTTCGCTTTCCATACTGTACTTTTGTGATATTACCCCCCCTTCCCCGCAAAAAGAAAAGCTAAATTTCCTCTCTGATTCACGGAGAAAAATACCCTTTCCGCTTTTATTTCTATTTGAAAATCCCACTTCTGGGAGACAGCAAAGTATTCCAATATTATTAAGTACCCTTAACGAAACCCTAAACAAAACTTTAGTTACGAATTTCACTTGAAGTATACTGTGTTAAAGAGAAGGAAAAAATAATCACGTCGATGACACGAACAAATGTTAAATCATTAAAGAAATGTAAAAATACAAGAAAATTAATGGAGGTATGAAGATCAGATAGATCGCTGACTAAAAGAAATTGCGGTAAACATGCCGCTGACGTTCCTAAAATATTTTATGACAGGTTTCGCATAAGAATCATCTGGCATAACAGGAAAAATATAAATTCTTCAATAAATAACATGGCACCCTTTTAGAAAGCGATTTCTCGGAAAATTACAAATTACAATTTTTGTTTTTACTTCACTAATAAAATAACTAGTTTTTCATGTAATAATAGCGTTAAAATAATAAAAGATATCTACAGTTTTCAGCCATTTTTAAAGTTCCGGTGCCAGCCTGGAACCTATATAGTTCCATTACAGGCATCTGAACATCCTTGTATCTGTATGTCACAGCCTTATATATTGGCATTTTACTTACCATTGATTAAAAATTATACACACTCACCTTAACATATACAAATTGTATTGATAACGTCTTTGAAGTGAGTAACAGACAAGCCGATGGCCGTACGGACCAAAGGACATGACAAAATTAAAAGAGTTACTAGGGACTACTAAGTAGGATAGACAAACGGATCCAAGAATATAACAAAATTAAAAGTCTCTTGCGACTGCTGAGCCTTAAAAGAAAGGACATTTAACATGAACACTCTATATTTATTAAAATAATAAATAAGATAATAAAAAAAGTGTTTAACTTACATTTTCCATTTATAAAGAGTTAATTTATTAAAGTAGTAAAAAATGAACATAAAATTTTAATTAAATATTTTGCAAGAATATTATTTATTAAAATGGGAGGAGATACTGTAATAAATTTTCAATTTACATGTTTTTATTGGTAATTTATATAATCATGTTGAAAGTTGTTTTCTATACATATACATAATATTAATATTCATGTGTCAACGGCTATTATAAAAATCCACAAAGTTCTGAAAAATTATATATGCATGTTTTACGCTTCTTATTAAATCGTTTGTTTTGAGTTGTGGCGTAAAATTTAGAAAAATAAAATTCTTATCATTTTATTCATTGGCCTCTAAATGTCCTTCGATCCGTTATTTCCAAAAATAATACTAAAATTTAGCATACAAGTTGATGACCTTGTCTAGCATCTGTAACCGGTAAATATTCAACGTTTAATGATTTATTATAAAAAACATACGTGTCATTAAAAATTTAAATTTATTTTGACCCAGTAACAAAAGATATGAAATTGGGAAATAGTCCCTAGTTACATATCAATGAGAATAATTTCTCAATATTTATCCGTCAATCATTTTTTGATCAATTTAACCTTATTTTTGCAAATACTCTCATTATGGGCAACGCAGTATCATTGCCCTTAAGTAATTCCCAGGGATTCCTTGAAAAAAAGCATTTCCTAAAGTACAGTTTCAATTAATTTTATTTTTCAAATTTGACCATTATTCGGTATTTCACTATACTGTGCTGAGGTATTTTCTTATCGATGTTGAACTTACTGCTACTTTTTTTATATTCAGATAGATCTAGGTTTTTTTCCCTGCCATTTATATTTACATTTGGGTGGAATTGTATGTATGTTGGGTTGCAGGAAATTGAAATTAATGTATTGATATGTATTTCTTTAATTTAAAAATAACTATTTGGATACGTATTTGATTTATTTTTGTTTTGAGTGGAAAATGCTAATAATTAATGAATTGGCTTAAGTAACAAATGTATTTCGGTCCACTGTTGTAGCCCATTGTCATTCTTTTTGAACTGTCATTTTTTTCACACGTGGCAATTTAACGCGCCTAACGGAAGCTGTTAGTGTGCAAGCTGGGCTAGGGTTATAAAGGAAGGCCATTTTGCCTTGATTTTCACTTTTCCCTGATTTGATTCGGTCGAGCAGCTGCAGACTTCCATTTCAATTTTTTTTTGCCAATTTTTTGGAATTCTGAGATAGAAAGTCGTTTATTATCCTGATAATTTTGTTGAGTTTTCGGAGTACCGTATCTTTTACCTGGCAGTTATGTTTTTTTTTACCGGGATGAACCTGGAGACAGAGATTTTGCGCAGTTTGCATGTGTCAAAGAAGGAATTTTGTTATACCCACAGACTAAGATCTATTAATTACAGCTTATTAGAACAATCTTTCATAAATTTTTATGATTCAATAAGATTTAAGCTCAAAATTGATCTTTACCACCCAGTAAATTCTTGTAATATTCATTGTTTTCGACAGCTGTTATCTTGTAAACGCCTTATTTATTATTGGTATTATAGTGAAACTTAATTTTGAGCGTAACTTTTCTGTTTATTGTGAAATTTAGTACATTTTGTTGTGTATTTTCTTCTTGGACGTACCACGATGTTCCCAATTTTTACTTATTCTTGGTTTGTTATTGGCGAATTTATAGATATTTAGCATCGTGATATATTCGTGGCCACTTTAACTTTCAGTTTAACTCCAGCAATTTTTTTGTGTTCGAAAAAAACGGTTTCTTTTATGATTTGATTTTTTTAAACTAGTAATCTATATTGTTTGAGGTTTCAGTCAACAGGTTTGAATTGATTTAGATATTTTTTTAACATCTTATGATACATCTAGCTTATAGTACAATTTAAATTTTAAATGAATATTTTATTATAGCTGTTTAATTTTAATTAAAATTTTTTTTATTATAATGAAACCCTATCGAGTTTTATTTGAACCACCTGCTGCTTGCTTTTGTATCTTTTCTTGTTTTGTTGTGCTTGCTGCAGAGTGAAGTTGAAAGCTAGTTCCTAACTATATCGTAGAAGGCTTCTGCATTCAGCCTAGCTTTAGATGCAGTGGCGCCCTTAATTTTCCACCCCTAAACTCCGGCATAGGGGTTAGCTCGGCATTTTTGCGACCTGGTGCTGCTACTCCAGTTGTATTCTAGTGATTTTCTTTACCTTTTTTTTACTGAATTAAATTAACTCTACCTTTCACCTTATTGTGAGATTTTGCGCCTTCTATCTTTTAAAAACCAGTGTAGTAAATACTGTATTTTTTTTTCGGAGAATCGACACAAGATTGCTAAGATATTTTCTTCAGAAATAGTCTAGAAAGTGTTTGAAATATGGATAAATAAACATTTGTTATTGCTTGTTGAAAGCAGGCATATGTACTGGTAGTTACTGGTAGTATAAGAACATACTGTACGTAACAAAGAGCAAGTTTTGGGACGGGTAATCATTTTCATATTGTCCTGATACTTATAGAAAAAATATAATATAACATACTACGTTATTTAGAATTTATTTAATAGGAAAGAGCTTTTAATAGCATACAATTTTGAGCAGTAAAAAGAGCACTTCAAAAGTACCTAAATAACACTAACTATATCAAACTGTGTGGAATTAGCCACAAATGCTGACAGAGTAAATGAATACATATACTTTGGACTTAATAAATATAATCAAACGGTGAAAGTCAATAAAAGAAAAAGATTGGGTTGAGCAGCATTCTTTCTTAAAATACTTGAAGACTAATCAACGTATTTGAATATCAAAAACCCACATATACGGAACATTATCACAATGTACGATATCTTAGAGAAAACAAAATAACTTAACAAAAATGGAAATGGACAGATCGTAATGAAATACATACGGACAAAAAATGGAATAGTGCAATTTCTAAATATAAACCATGGATAGGAACAAGGACATGAGCAGAGTTAACTACAAACGCGATGGGAATACTACGTTGAGAGAATAAGCAGTTTTAACTGGACAAAAAGCGAAAGAAGCATTGATAAAAATGTACAAATGAACTATAAATGCTACTGACACGTGACATGTAAAATAATGTCTATATAAAAATCCATGTAGACTACTATTAATATTCAGGGATCTGTTTAGACTTTTGGAAATTAAGACTGTTAAGAAAACTGTTCGAATACTTCATGCCCATCACTGGAATTACAGGACTGCTAAATTTTTTGTAGATCTTCCTATATCATGAGTACAACATTTACTGCTCCAGTTAGTTTATCTGCCTCTGGTAATGGTGAAAGTTTAACCTTATTGACAGGGCTTTAAATATTAACTCTTAAAATTTGCGAATATGATATAACTTTAAAACATTTTCGTTGGATTTGGTGAAAATTTTTTTATTATTGCACTTATCGACATAAATGCTTTGTTGGCAGCTTAGATTATTTTTATTGAATTGAGGGGAAAGCTTTATGATTAATCTGGCTTCAAAAATTGACGGTTTATTGTCTTTGAGGCGGATAAAGATTGGAACATACAAGTACATTGATTGTTTCATTCTATGCATTGACTTTTTGTTTACCAAAATCTCAATTATGGTATAAAAGCGCGAAAGATATATTTCTTCTCTACTATAGCTAACCCCCAGCATTTCTAAGTCATCATTAGGTTGCACGAAACAAAAGTTTTTGAGTTGATATAATGTTGTTTTAGCAATTTAAACTATTGAACGTCCTTTTTTCAGCATGATAGCTATCTATTACATCTATTATATCAGATCATAATACCTTACATATTTATTTGGTTTCTCTCTGAAATTATTTAATATTCTAGATTGGTAGTGCAAAGCTTCCCTTCTATATTTACAGGTTGTTAAACTCTAGAAAAACAATATTTGGGACACATTTAGTATCATATCTACAAGCTTTTACTTGTCAAGTTTTACGAGTAAACTTAAAAACTTCATAAAACTGAAAATTACACAAATTTTCAAGTTCCAATTCCATTATTTTCGATCTTAGCGTTCCGTATTCCAGTTCAATAAAACAAGCTCCATCAAGCGAAGAAAGAAAAACATTAACTTTCTATTGACGTTAACCCGTAATACCCTTTGTTTGCATTTATAATTTTAACAAAAATTTAAACAAGTTACTAATATTACTAAAGAGTTCAAATAAATCACTTATAATGTTTAGGAAAGTGGCTTTTTCAGATGCAGAACCACTTTCTTGAAACCAAATACAATATAAATGGACAAAAGGTCGAGGTAAGTTGAAGATTAATTGTATAATAATACTATTTGTCAGTTTGCAACGTACAATTTATAGTGATTTATTTCCAACTGTTATACACAGTTAATCATGATAATCTTGCATTTTCGAATTCCGTAACTTTTTTTTAATTTAAAAATATGCCGGTTTTTTAAAGCTGCCATTTTTAAATACAGATTACATTGGTTCAAAAAGTTCCGTAGCACGATTAATCCTTTCAATCCATTAAAATACTAATAATAGGTACTCGCTGGTCAAATATAAAAATAACTGTCATTCTTACAAAAAAATATTTAGAAAAATATCCAATAGTAATTTTCTTTATACCAACCAAAAAAAATTACACCTTTTAAAGTTTTAGTAAATAAAAGACAGCATAAATATTACTTCAAGATCTTAGGAAGCAGGAATTTCCATTTTTGAGCTATATATTGCTTAATCCAATGAGCTTCTACGGAAATCAAATATATAGCCAAATGGTTTAGTTTCAAAACTTACCAGAAAACACATAAAGCTTGTGATAGAAATAACAACTTATTACTACATCTTAAAGAAACAACTGGATACGATTACAATGTAATAAAGAGAAGGGAACAATCTTTTATATTATCCTTGAAATGTGTAGGAATAGCCCACTGGAGATTAAACAATATTTATTCTTAGAGAGTGAGCTCTATGTGACAGTTAGTGAAGGGATTATTGAACCTAATAAAAAAACAGCAATCCTTTTAAGTATATAGAGTATAGCAAAGCTTATAACAAGTCTCTGCAGACTGCAGTGAGGAAGTAGCACCAACATCAACTTATTATCACTACATAGTATAAAACAAAGTCGCTTTCTCTGTCCCTATGTCCCTTTGTATGCTTAAATCTTTAAAACTACGCACCGGATTTTGATGCGGTTTTTTTCAATAGATAGAGTGATTCAAGAGGAAGGTTTATATGTATAATAACATCCATTAAATAGTGGAGAAATACTGTTATTTTTGAGGTTTCTAATGTGATGTCGTTAATTATCATATTTTTTTCCGCTTACATTGCAAACGCAGGCTGAACCCTACGAGATTTATCAAAATAATGTACTAATTATTTGTACACATTGAAAAGGTCTACAGAAAACTCCGCGATGGTATATGTCTATCTCTCATGGATATCCCACAATAACATTTTTTTGTCATTTACTTTTTACGACAAATAATGGCAAATTTTGAAGCGATTTTAACCAATACAGCATTAATCCTTATCCAATTAAATAGCTTAAATACATTGTTGATTTAATATAGATCTATATGGTCCTTTACAGCACAAGATTTAAATGAATATTTTCGAAGATATTACAGATTTCAAATTGCGGGAAGTAGCGCTTGCGGCGGTACTGGCCGACCGGGGCGGCGGCAGCGTGCCTATAAATAGCGC
Source organism: Diaprepes abbreviatus (assembly GCA_034092305.1). Taxonomy (NCBI): domain Eukaryota; kingdom Metazoa; phylum Arthropoda; class Insecta; order Coleoptera; family Curculionidae; genus Diaprepes; species Diaprepes abbreviatus. Next base: position 2,893,289 of record JASJET010000039.1, read on the forward strand.
GTCGGAGGCCGATGTAATAATTGTTGTAAAAATAAAATAAATAGTCACAGTTTTTCTGTAGTGTATTTAGTATCAGCATTGCACCCGTGCGAAGCCGGGGCGGGTCGCTAGTACACTATAAAAAAATCTCTTCTCATCATCAAAACAAGCTTCAAACCTGACTGCAGAAGCCCTTTCGTGAGCGACATCTGGGCATAGGCCAACAAGTTTGCACCAATCTACTGGTTGGTGTTGTAGCAGACAACTATTCAGTACATAATTATTGCCGATATAGATTTCAAACAATAGAGGCAATCCAGGAGATGATCGGAAAATGCCAAGAGTACAAGATAAATATGATTCTACCTCCAGGATTCTTTACCATTGCAGAAAAGTTTAGCGATTGGAAAGAGTATCATACTACCAATTCAGTTCATTACCTAAAATGGAAAAGAACAAGTTCAAACTACGTTGGCGCCAGAATTATGCTTACGAAACAGATTAATAGATTAGAAATTATTTTAGTAACTAATTCACCTGCATAAAGCTATCCAAACACAGTATTAATTGCAACTGTCTGTACTGTTCGTAAGCTTGTGAAGAATATAGCAGATTACAACCTGACTTAGGACTCAATATAAAAGAAAGGGCTAGACATTGCACATCCTTTTTGATACCTAAGTATAGCTTATATGAGTAAATGTTTCCCAGAAGTATTGAAAAAAATTATTTATAACAATTATTTTAGGGTCCGGAAAGAAGTAGCACAAGCATCATCGAAAAAGACAACTATATCCCTCAACACACAAAGGAATTAATTAATAACAGAATAGCGCTGCTAAAGGAAGGTAAAATAAACAAAGCAAAATATACAGAGAGTAACAAAACAATTGGAAAAAATATCAAGGAAAATAAAAGAAGAAAACAGGAAATCTTTGTAATTCAACAAACAAGAACATGAAATGCCTGTTAGGAATTATACAGATAAATATTATAAAAAACAACGAAGAGACAGAAACTAGCGACATGGAGCAAATTATACTGATAATCCAAGAATTTTACACTGATCTTTATAATACAAAGGAAAAATCACCACAAGATATCCTTAATCGATTAAACACTAAAATAAAAAACATAAACTCTGTCATTCAACCAGAAATTGGTAGAAATTAGATTAAAAATGCCCTGAGAGAAACGAAAAATAACAAATCGCCAGGTAAAGATGGAATCACAGCAGAGATGGTGAAGAGTGCTAGAAAAACAACAAAAAATGTTTTGTACATCTTTCTGAACAAGATACTTAGTACAAGACAGATACCAATCAGTTGGAGCGAAGCAATGGCCCTTTTACTATTTAAATAAGGAGATAGAAAGAGTTTGAAAAACTACAGATTAATAACGCTACTTAATATCATGTATAAACTACTACCCAAATTCGATGGCCACCAAACACGAGAACAGGTTGGATTTAGGAAAGACTTCAGCACATGCAACCTGACAAAAAAAAATTTAACTGAAAGTTCAACGAATATCAGATTCCTCTATATTTTTTCATTCATAGATCTTGCAAAGGCCTTTGACAACGTTGAACAATGGGCAGTTAAGAACTCGTTGCAAAATAGAATCGACCATAGATACACAGATTTAATAACAAACATATATAACAATGCAAAGATCACTATCAAAATAACGGAAAAACACAGCACTAAACCAATAAAAATAGGACGAGGGGTCAGGCAAGGAGATACAGTGTCAAAGAAACTATTCAACCAAGCTCTAAAGGATCTATTGAATCACCTAAGATACGCGGATGATATAGCTTTGAACTGGACAACGAAAGATCAAAAATAGGATTAAAAATGAACTACTCTCATACATCCCAAATAGCAAGAAATATCCGCAGTATCTAAGAACTAGAGTGTTCAATCAATGCATACTACCTATCTTAAGATACGGATCCCAAACATGGACATTTACCAAAGAGAATACAGAGAGAATTGCCAAAACACAAAGATCAATGGAGATACAAATGCTAGTTATCATACTTACAGACAAAAAGTAGAACAGATGGATACGAGACAAAACAAAACTAAGCGATGTCTCGACACAAGTAGCCAAGCTGAAATGGAAATTCGCCGGTCATACTTTAAGACAGAAAGACAATAGATGGAACAAAATAATCCTAGAATGAAGACCCTTGCAACACAAATGAAGAAGAGACCGTAAATGACAGACGACTTAAAAAAGCAAGCCGGACAAAGATGGGTACAAGCCGCTCAAGACAGAAAATAGTGGAGAAAACAAGCGGAGGCCTATGTCCAAAGATGAATGATTGAGGCTCATTAGATAGATAGATAAATAGATTTTAGAGCCGCTTTTACTAAATCAAAATTTTATTTGTTACTTAGAGCAAAAACTTATATTCAGAATTATATTTTTAAAAAATTGTTTCCTTCATTTCATCATCGTTGAAAAACTTTTTCCTTGAAGCTCTTTTTTCATTTTTGAAAATAAATAATAATCACTGGGCGCCAAATCTGAGCTATAAGGAGGCTAATAAAAGATTTGAAAGCCAATTTTTTGAATAGCAGCCTTTGCAACTGAAGCCTTGTTGATGGGTGCGTTGTCGGGAAGAAGCAGTAAACCTTTGGTCAGTTTTCCTCACATTTTCTCTCTTAGAGCATCACTTAAACATTCTACTAGGCCTGCATAGTATTTTCCTGTTATAGAAACGCCTTTCTTTTTGTAGTAAATCAGCAGTATTCCTTCTGGATCCCAGAAAACTGTATCCATGAGTTTTTCGGCCGATTACGACACGTTGAACTTCTTGGTGGGTGGTGTGCCCGTTTTGTGCCAATGCATGGATTCTTGCTTCGACTTAGGCTCATAATGAAGAACCAATATTTCATCCTCAGTAAAATTCCGGCCCAAAATGTCATCCCTATTCTCCCTACACAGGTCCAAAAGCGCATGGCAACACGCTACGCGACGCTTCTCTTGGAGCAGCATGAGTATTCTAAGCATCGATCTTGCGCACACCTTTGACATGCCAAAATGATCAAGCAGGATATTAAAATGGTTTTAGGTAATACTCCAACCATTTCTTCTTCAGACGGGCATCTTCCGATACTAAATTTTTTACTTTTTCGATATTTTCGGAAGTGGTCGCCTCAATGGACTTTCCCGGCCTGGGATCGTCTTCAAGTGAACCTCTCCCTCGTTTGAATAGGTTGTGCCACTTGTAAATTATGTTTTTTCCTGGGCAAGAGTCGACATGTCTTCCAAAATGGTTTGAGGAGGTTTTCCTTGCTTTGTCAGGAACTTTATGACTGCATGAAACTCGACTTTTTTCATAGTTGCACTCAGGGGCGGATCCAGCCTCTCTCTTTGGGGGCGGGCAGTGATATCACAAAAGTACAGTATGGCAACCGAAGGCAAATTGGGAGGGGAGACGCCAGCAACATTCCCATTTCTAGTGTAAAAGGCAGGGTCGGGTCTATTTTTCTGAATTTGAAGCTCTTGGGCGGGGGGGGGGGGGGCGATCATAAGAAAAAACAAGTTGTCGACAGGGGTGGAGGATGCGAGCAGCATACACATTCCCAGTATAAAAGGTAGAATCGGTACTATTTTCCTCAACTCAAAGCTTTTGGGAAGGGGAGAGACGATCGCAAACATACACATTTCTATACCCTATTCAAGAACTAGAGAGAGAAATAAGACTATTACCGAAACCTCCTACGTACCTACTCCAGTGCCGCAGGTAACTGAGGACTGCCGTAAATCTAATTATATTTAATTATATTTAGATATTATAAGCTTTTATAAATTTACTGCAACAATAAAATTTCTGATATTTCAATTTCAATCAGTCAACAGAGTACACCATACAATGTGTCCTTAGTGATTTATCTTGTTTGTGCTTGTTTTCATATATTATTTGAGATTAGTAGGATACCCAAAAGATATGGCTTCCACATCTATATTTATTCCAAAATCGTTAAACCTGGGCATTTTTTCCTCAATGAAAAACTTATTACGATGAATGTTTATGATGCCTTAAAGTATCAATATCTAGATAATAATGTTAAGAGCTTTGTTGAGATGTGTTCCAACATGACAGGAGTTGGAAGATCTACTATGTACCGAATACTGAAGGAGATAAAAACGACTGGAACTATTAGTACTCCCAAGCCACATTCGATCACAGGCAAACGAAAAACCTCGTTGGAAGAAGAGATGTAAACTGCAATAAAAGGAGTTGTACATATATTTTATTATAAGAAGCAGATCCCAACCGTTGACAACATTCTAACTAAAATCAATGAAGATTGGGACTTACCTCAAATTAAAAGAACTGAGCTCTGGAAATTGCTCAGAGAACTTAATATTTGCTGGGAAAAACCAGATAGGAAATCTCTTCTTATAGATCGTCCGGAAAATGTCCGTTGGAGAAGAAAATATCTCTCTCAAATAAAAGGCAGAGTTGCTAGAAATAACACAGCTTACAAAATTAGTAATTTAACTGACCTTTTGAAAGATTTTTTTGAATAAGGTTACTGCAGAAATTTGGGAAAAATCCATATAATAAAAGAATAAAATAGAATGTAAAAACTTTATCTCATGATCGGTGAGATAAAGGAACCAATTATAATTAATTTGAGTGAAGATAGCTTCACTGACTTTGATTACGAATTATATACGTAATGTTTACCAGCGTAAACACAATTTATTATTTAAATTTTCTGTAATATATAAAAATTAATTACATTTGAATCCCTTTTTTAGTGTTTAATTGTAATTCTTCAGATGGTCTAAGAAATAAATAAACTGAAACATCAAATGTCCTAAACATAGTTTTAATTAATAATAAAATGACCGATAGCCCCCAAAAAATTTTAATATTATATGGACGAATTTATTTTTTTATATATGTTTAACTTCTTGTATTTTTGGCAATGGGTATTTTGTAAGTATTTAAATTAAAATTTAGAATTTTTTGAGAGAAAAAGGATACATTTTAGTCTGAATATGCCTAAAACGGTTTCTATGCAAAAATTAAAAATTATAAAAATACAGTTGTAATTTGTATTAAATATGTCCAAATTATCTATATTTTCTAATGTATGTGAATTATTAAGAAATCATAAGAAATAAAATGATATTATAAAAACTTTATATTTTAAGTTTAGGGCCGAAATAATATTCTATGCCATAAAAACTTAGTGATTAAATAAACCTCGTTCCGACGACAAGAATTAAAAATCCTTTTTAACACATACTTCCAAATATCTATTATTATCCAACCCAAATAGTCCATTATTATAGACCCGTATTTTTGATTATAAAATTTCTAACCCATTCCTATGAAAAATATATGTGTCTAACAGATTTTGCCAAAGACTCCGGACTAAAAATCACAGGTAGTTTGCGAAGAAGAAAAAGGGTAAAAAACGATTTATTACTCTCTCTAGTTCTTGAATAAACTATAGTATAAGAGGTAAAATGGGATCTATTTTCCTGAACTCAAGGCTCTTGGGAGGCGGGGGGCGATCGCCCTCACCGCCCCCCCCCCCTGGCTCCGCGCCTGGTTGCACTTTTCTTTCGGATTGACTTATTCAATTGATGATATCGCTGCGAGTAACGACCCAGTTTAAACAAAACTTCGTACGTATAGCACTTATGAGTTGCTCAATTCGCGCAAGTAAAAAGGAGAAACGCATCCCTTCTCCAACGCCATCGTTCTGCAAACTTTTTGTCCCACCGTATATGCAAAAATAAATTTTACCTGAAGTTTACTCCCAATAGGACAAAATAGATTATTTTTAAACATCTCAAACTACTTAGAAATCGTTAGTAATCTACAGGAACAATTAATTCTTACAGGCGGATTTATATTTATAGTTTAATTAAATACATAGATAGATAAGAAAACTATTTTTAAAATAAGACGCACCGTCAGCTTGGTATATTTCATTTTCTTTATTTAATAAGAACATAAAATATAAATTACCAATAAGCCATTAAAAAACGATTTCTGCTTAATATATTAAGACAAGCAAGAAGAAAATTGCTTCGGTCTCTAATACCGTGTTTATGCTGTGTTGAAGCAATTTACTTATTAACTTAAAAAAAATTATAATTGCCTTTAAAAGTAACAAGATTTATAAATTGTATTTTGTTGCACAATAAACACTGAAAATGGAGTTTCAGTTAATTTAATATGTATTTATTGAAATCGCTTTGCAGTTTTGCTATAAAACTTGTATTTAGATATAATTTATTACCCTCATGTGAGTAAGAGATACTTTTTTTAAAATAAAATCTTTTTAATATTTTTCTTTATGTTCGCAATATTTATTATTTTATTTTTTAATTTAAAATAGATTTCATAAATGTAACTTAACATATTCTTCTGCTGCACAAATAGTTTTTCCCACTGTAAATCGCTAGTTTCGTAAATTCATTCGTAGCCGTCGTTCGCTCTCGGACGAGTGGAGTTGAGGTCGTTCAAAATGGGCTGCAAGAAAATATCGATTTTGTGACATACCTTGAGATCGAGGCATTCCTGGTCTTTAGTAACGTCAGTGTATACAATAAACATTGTGCCATGTTCGCGGTGAATCCCACAAAATTTTACAATTACTTAAAAGAAGGCTAGTGTCGATTGGTGCAAGGAAATGTTCAAAAAATAAGACCACGGTGCCTCAAAGTTCACCCCGATCATCGGTCAATGTACCATCTCGAACTAGTACAAGTTCTGAACCACTCTCGACAATTTTCTGCTCATCATTTGCGCAATCCTTTCAGATACCATCGGTGAGCTGTTAATGTACATATCACACAAGGAATCAAAGGAATTCAGAGAGGACTATTACGTTTTCAAGGAAGAAATGGAATAGAAGAAACAAAAAATTAATCAAGAAAGAAAAATGCTGAACCAAAAAGCAAAACAATTGGGAAGCCAAACCTTAATGCTCAACCTCAAGTGAGGTCAACTTAAAGAAGATAGGTTCCAATTCGACTACAAAATCAAATAGCCCGATAATCTAAAAATATCACGCTCAAACGAAATTACAGCAAAAGATCTAGAAATCTCTCACCTACAAACCCAATTCTGTGGTTTGAATAACACAAAGTGCTCTAAAAACAAATCCTCGAGATAGAAACCAAGCACACCAAAGAAAACCAAAAAAGGAGTTGGAGTTGACAATGACAAGTTTTCTTCCCCTACACCAGAAAATATAGAAAGAACGAAGGTCACACAAGATGCCACATCCCAATCAGAGCCCGAGCTCAGTAACAAGTCAGGATCAAACTACGTCCAGCAGCAAAAATACTCACGACTTCCAAAACCCAAAACACCACTAACAGTTCTGAGGGACAAAAACAGATGTCACACATTACACTGCAAAGAGGAGAATATTAGCCTTAGGGATACAACGACCATTCCAGAGGCGATCAAACTCCAACCTAATACTATCGAAGATTATAGAAACCTTCTAAATAATAAAGAGAGAGTGACAGAGAGAGAGAGAATATACCACATACATCTCCCCAAAGAAGAAAAATCGCTACACGTGATCTTAAGGGGGCTCTTGAAAATGCTCTCAGTGGACAACATAAAAAAAAACGTAGAAAACAAAGGACTCCCCTCCTAGAAGGTCAGACGCTGGCACTCTAGGGGCGGGAACCAAGAAACGAAACAAACATATACCAAATGAAAGCAGTTCTGGGACATCATATTCAAGTAGAATCATAACGTTCAAAAACCAGGCTAACTCAATACTTCAACTGTCGGTTGTTCGAACACCAAACTGCAGAGCCCAGCCCAGACTGTAAAAAACCCAGAAAAAAGCTTTGTAGATATGCCAACTGTTCGGGGAATACCCTTAAGTATTCGGAGGTTGCCTCAAGAGCCCATGACTAAGAAACGAGGGGCAGACACATAACCGTACCACCTGAGTTTGCAACAACCAGAGGACACGATACATCTTTCAACAACATACCACATGACCAGACAACAAACCAGATCAGCCATGCAATACAGAGGTTTCTAGAGAACATGATGCACCAGTTACGTATAACTTCACTACCACTGCTAACAATAGCAGCTTTAAACGAAGCACAAGTTAATACACCCCCACAGTACAGTGAGCTTATCTAAGAATTTTAGCCAAAGCAAAGAAGACTTTATATACTTTATATGAAACATTATACTATTAAGATAACTTAAGTATGTTGCACGCAAATATTATGTTAAATTGAATACGTGGTGACGAGAGACCCAAAAAAATGCATCATTCTGAAGCTTATTTCGAATAGAAATAAGTTTATTCAATGAGAAGTGCGAAATTTGTTAAGTGTTCCAAACTTAAGTATCTTCTAAAATGGATAAGATGGATAAGAAAACTGAAGAGAGTAATAAATTTTAAAACCCTGACTCTTAAATACTTCTCAGCATTTTCGAACATATATTAATATGAGCTTCTATGCTTAAATTTGGCTCTTTTGAAATGTTTTGCACCTTTCTGGAATTACCCTGGAGTACTAAATGGCTAAAGTAAACATAACATGATTAAAAAAGTCCTTCTAAATTTTTTGACTATATTCTCTCTAATGTATTTACCTACCCTAAAATACCCTAAAATTGTATATACAAAAGATACTACGTAAACAGGATCATCTGTTTGTGACAGATAGTAATTTGAAATTTAAGGAACAGGTCTCTGAAAAAAAAAATTAAAAAGGAAACCAATTCAAAAAAACCATGAAGATAATATATTTTCTAATTCGTTAACTATTTTTCTTGGTAAGTCAAACAAAATTTATACTTTGTAGAAATAGGTTATGTTTTAAAATCTAAACTAAAAAAATGATCTAATACATAAAATGGCCAGAAAAACTCGTTGTTCCGCTTTTCTTTAAGTAGAATATACAAACAGGTTCATTTTCGTTGACATCTCGAATACCCAACGTTTCAACTGTAGGAACTCAACTGACAAAAAATGAACTAATCATTTACGTATAAAAATAATAAAACAAGTGTAGAGATTATCTTCGTCTTTTTTTCCTTCATTATAAAGTTTTTCTCACTCTATTAGAGCATCCAAGGCTAGTAAATATTGTGACCGTAGATTATTGTACTATGCACTCGAATTCCCTAACTACGAAGTATATTCAGTCTCAACTGCCCATTGCTATGATAGAATTTCATGTGGTATGATCTGATCAGTAACTGACGTATAATTTCTTATTTGCAATGCGGCTAACTACTTTTTTCTTATCGTTAATTATACAAGGAATCATTAAACCACAGTTGACGCTGTACTCAATTACTTTAAAAGCTATTTTTTTTGACTAATTCAACACTTTCTTCTCACTACCCCACTGCTGGTGCGATAACTGACTCTTTCTTGGGTTATTTTTGATGCCTAAATAATTACTAGAATTAGAAATTACTCGGTATAAAAAAACTATTTAAAATGGTACTCTGCCTCCCGTACTATCAGTTCATTATAACGATTTCTAGTTGACTACCTGCACCTTCTTCCATGCTTGCTTCTATGCATTACATTTCTAATGCAAATGCTATTTTTTGTTCTCCTTTTTTGTATAGCCATTCAGCTTCAGATAAAAAATTTTTAAAAAAGCCTGTACCAGTGATTTTATATAAAATTAAAAAAAAATTTAATGTATTTTCAATAATCCAAAATGGCATTATCAACATTCTATGTATTAGAAAAATTCCAACCCGTCACCGCCAACACCCTTTACAAATCAAAATTCCGTCCTTTTTTCTCATTTCAAATCACATTATATACGTCAATAAATTGCATTTCCCTGACGTTATTCGGCGGCAGGAATGAGAAATGTCAACGACCCGAATCGCCAAGGCTGAAAACATTTCTCCCCCGCAGTCGGGAAGCATAAGCGTACGTGAGGGTGAAACAACACCCTATTTATAACATTGATGATATTGGAACGAACTATTAACATAATTGTTATAATTATGAGGTAAAATAATTGTTTTTTTCTCACGAATAAGTAAAAATCAATATATTTTTTTCGCAACAAAGGAATCAAAAATATCAATCATTTTCTTCTTCTGTAAAAATATTATATATATATATATATATATATATATATATATATATATATATATATATATATATATATATATATATGTATTCATTATACATTCTGCAATTATAGATTAAAAATAGCATTTTTCTTATGTGGTACACAGTACACAATTATACTTTTTTACAGATTTATTCGTTTAAAAAAAATTTTGTTTCATAAATTTTACTAAAACCTGCGAAAGTCAATAACCGAAAAATAAATGTCGTAGGACCGAGAATATTTCACAGTCTATATTTACATTAATGTTTTGAATTTGGATAATTTTTAAAAGACTTGTCAGCAATTATCACATAACCTCCAGATCTATCCTAACTAGTATCGAGTTTATTCTTCACTATTTAACCCCGCAGCGGTGTTAATTTGACACCCAAAATGAAATAAATCCGACCAAATCTCTGTTGCTTACAAAAATTTGGTGTTAATATTGTACTATTCTAATGTGAAACATCTGAAAGATATCGTTAATGGGAGATATCATTGTGTATTTTGAATCTTGTATTACTGCGTTCGGTGTTGAAATCAAACAAAACAAAAATGATTTTGCTTTGCAATATGGAATAATTAGAATAATATAAAAGCCACTTAATATGAGGAATATTTCCCTTGAAAGATGTTTAATGGTTATACATTTCAGTCTTATGAAACTTCGAAATAAGATTATTTAATACATGAAAAACAGCATTCACTTTTCAATATTTTTTATCGGTGCTTTATGCAAAAAAAAACCTCTAAAAGTAGTTCCAAATATCACTAATCCTACGAAAAGTTCAAACATCTGTCGCTTTAAACTAGATTTTTTAATATACCCCATGTTCAGAAATTAAAAAAAAAACGATGATTAAACAGGTTTTCAAAAATGATTTTTTTTCTAGGAAAATTAGTTTAAAAAGGTTTGACACTTTTTTTTAACTCTGCTATGACGGAATGAGAAATTGAACAGCACCGCCTCATAAAATCAAATTTCTTGATGCGCCAATAGATGGCCCTTCCATCAATTTTCGACTGCTCTCGGATTGCTCGGATTATTAGATTGAACCTAACCTTATTGTCTACACTCCAGTATTTTATGCTAATTTTATGTTTTGTGTGTGAACTTATTCTATATTCATTATTTTGATAACATTTCTTTTTGTGATTTGCCTTCCCATCGAACTGTCGACATAATTCTGATCACGTGTAAGTAGAAAAATTGAAACTTTGACATAAGTTCACCATTTAATATTCATATATTGAATATTATTAATAATCGCATAATATCGCTTTTAAAACCTTTTTTATGCTCATAATTCAGCTCAAATTATTTTATATTTTTTATGTTGGTTTATTCATTTGAGTGACGTTGAAATGACATATTTTTTATCTAAGATTGGCAACATTGTGACTTTTATATGCTTTCATCACATACCACCTCTGCCCCGCACTCCCTCTATGACACCACTGAACATCCTTAAGCGTCTTACTTTTACCGTAGACATAATTGTGTTTGACAATAATTTCATTATATTAGGCGACGACTCAACTAAAAGAATATTTTCCTTACTTTGTGGAATAATAATAAGGAGAAAAAATAAGATTACCTAAAATGTATTTCTTGGAAAACTCGTTGTTGCTTAATCGTAAGAAAAAATATGTACATTAGTATCAAAAATATTGTATTTCCTTCGCTTTAACTTTCACCCCCAAATTTATTAACATGCCCTAACTTGCACTAACGCACACATGCATATTACCGGTGTATACGTATGGATTAGAGACCATGTCCCTCACCAGAAAGTCCGCTAAAAAGTTAGAAACAGTCCAAAGAGCGATGGAAAGAAACATGCTTGGAATATCATTAAGAAACAGGATTAGAAACACCGAGATGAGACGCAAAACGAAAGTCAAAGACATCGTGAAGGAGGTTGCAAAGATGAAGTGGCGATGGGCTGGTCACATAGCCCGATATGAGGACAACAGATGGACACGAAGAATCCTGGAATGGAGACCGAGGGAGACAACAAGAAGCACGGGAAGATCTCAAAAAAGATGGGTAGACTAGATAAGGACAGTGACGGGCAAACAGTGGATGAGATTGGCGAAGAATAGAGAAAGATGGAAACAATTGAGAGATACCTACATCCAGTAGTGGATGGACAGAGGTTGACAAAGAGAGAGAGAGAACTTCAAATCTGGTTTAAACTGACAACTGCAATCGAAAGCTTGAATCAAGTTATGAACTTTAAAAGATACAACCACTATATCATTTTCTTTTATTATCAAACAGCAACATTAAAAATTTGTTTTTGTTATCAAGAGTTCACTATTTCTTGTGCCGATTTCAAGCTTTCACTTTATTTGATTGAAATCAAAACATGAATATTTAAAAGGTTAGAAAAATTCAGTTCATAAAAGATGGACACTGACTTCGTGGAGTTTAATGAAATTAAAAAATTCCTACAATAGCAAAAAACATACAGTAAAACCCACTTAATACTATCACGTTTAGTATAATTTCCCGCATAATGCGCCTTCTTACGGCGCTCCCCGCAACTCTCTCTCTCTCTCTCTCTCTCTCTCTCTCTCTCTCTCTCTGTCTCTCTTTATCAACCTCTGTCCATCCACTCCTGGATGTAGGTCTCTCTCAATTGTTTCCATCTTTCTCTATTCTTCGCTAATCTCATCCACTGTTTTCCCACCACTGTCCTTATGTCGTCTACCCATCTTTTTAGAGGTCATCCCGTGCTTCTTGTTGTCTCCATCGGTCTCCATTCCAGGATTCTTCGTGTCCATCTGTTGTCCTCATATCGGGCTATGTGACCAGCCCATCGCCACTTCATCTTTGCAACCTCCTCCACGATGTCCTTGACTTTTGTTTTGCGTCTTATCTCGGTGTTTCTAATCCTGTAGCTTAATGATATTCCCAGCATATTTCTTTCCATCGCTTTTGGACTGTTTCTAATTCTTTAGCGGACTTTTTGGTGAGGGACATGGTCTCTAATCCATACGTACACACCGGTAATATGCATGTGTCGTATACTTTTCTTTTTAGATTTATGGGAATTGAATTATTCTTCAGGATGTATGCAAGTTTACCGAAAGCGGCCCATGTCAGCTGAGTTCTTCTTTTTATTTCAGCATCCTGGTTTGATTTCCCTAGTCTGATGTCATGACCCAAGTATACATAGTGTTCGGCGTTTTCTATCCTCTGGTTCTGTATTGGTATGTTTAGCTGTTCGTGGCCCCGCAACTAGAGGCATGTTTTCATACATTTCATCAGGCTTAATACGTTTTGCCTTCCCCTTAATACGCCATCTACTACCAGTTACACTGACTACCGTCTACGTGTTATCGGCTAGCAACTGATTAAAAGCTTTAGATGATCATTTCGAGATCAAACGTAGACGAAACTTACTGATCGTTGATAACTATCCTGTTCACCTCAAAGATGTTCCGCTAAGGGATATCAAGGTGCAACCGATGGATCAAGGCATTATAAAAGTCCTCAAAAAAGGTTATAGAACATGACTGATACATTACTATCTGAAGAAAGTGGACGCAAATAACTCTTGAATGTGAGTGATGCGATACCAAATACTGCAGCGGCATGGGAAGCTATTAAGCCTGAAACTATACAAAATTGTTTCAAGAGAGTAGGTTTCTGAAATAAAGAAGATAATATCGTGTCGGAAGAAGCTAAACCCGCGATATTACGGTATTATCCTAGATATTCTTCCATCGATGACAATGCAACCAACAACGGCCATTCAATCGATCTTACTAAAATGCCAATATTACCCAAAAAGCGGTCCTAACGATATTGATGAAAAGGAGTTAGCTTTATTTTTGTCAAACGCTCAGGCTTTGTTAGCAGTTGACAATTTAAGGCTTTATGTATATTCTTTAGATAATAGCGAAGATGCACTTCAAAAGCTAATTAATATTGAATGTCTTGTGGTTACTAATAATGGATCATCCAATGAAAATATCCTATTTTTAACTGCACATTGTGTTCAATAATTATGTTATCATATTTTGTATATGTTTACAGTTCGTTCTACTAATTTACCATGGAGAGATACAAGATTCCGCAGCGCGTAGAAATTGTTAAAATTTTTTATCAACATGGGTGTTCTATCCGCCAAATGTACCTCGCACTACGTGAAATTTACGTGTGATAATCGTCCAACAGAGAGAACAATTCGACATTTAATATCAAAATTTGAAAATGCTGGTTCAGTTAGTGATCAGGGAGTGCCCGTTCATCATCGTGCTGCCCGTTTCATTGAAAACATCGGGCCCGTTCGTCAGAGAGTGCGAGATAATCCATCGCAGTCAATTTATCGCTGAGCACAGTTACTTAACTTATCGTGGGACACAACATGGAAAATTTTGCATATGGATCCAAAACTTCATTCATACAAAGTTGTTTTAACACAAAAATTAAAGCCCAACGACCATAGACTGCGCCGTTTATTTGCCGAGTGGGCTCTGCAGCAACTTGAAGTCAACCCTGACTTTGGTCGCAAAATCATTTCCAGCGATGAGGCCCAGGTCTGCAAGAATGGGTATGTTAACAAGCAGATCTGTCGTTATTGGAGTTAGGAGAATACACGGGAGATTTATGAACGTCCTCTCCATTCTAATAAAGTAACAGGATTGGACCATATTTTTTTCAAAATGTGCAAGGAGATGTCGTAACTGTTAATGGAGGAAGATATCAGGCAATGATTACAGATTTTTTTTTTTTTCGCAAACTGAATGATATGGATATTAGGAAGTTTAGATTTCAACAAGACGTAGCTACGTGCCATACTGTGTGCGAAACAATCACTTTATTGCAGGAAAGATTTCAAAATTGTTTAATTTCGTGTGGTAGTGATGTTGGTTGGCAACAACATTAGAATGATTATCAATGAAGTTCAACCGGCTTTATGTGAAACTGTAATCAAAAACTGGATATCTTGAATTCGCACTACTCAACGAACGGTCATTTGTGACATACTATTTGCTACATAATGGTACATATTCTATCAAAAAATAAAAAAAAAGAAATACAACAATAACATTTATCTAATTTGTGTTATTTAAATTGAAAATTAGGACATTTCTATTGGATGCTTTACATTCAAACCACTGTATCAAACCAAACTTTAAGTAATATAGAAATAATTGTACTACACGTATAGTAACCTGCTTCAACAATATAATCTTCATAACATTTCTTTATAAATACACAAAATATATACGCATTTATATATGTATGTGCTTCATTTTTTGCTTTCCCGCTTAACACGCTTTTTCTCTGAAAACGCTTTTTTTTCTGAGTGCTTCAAAATCTTCTTAAACAGGTTTTACTGTACTTCCTTTAATTCCACATATTGTAATTCCTGCTAATATAGGAAGCGATCACAGTTACTTGTAAAAATTTAAGTAAAATTTAAACCTCAAAAGACTCCAGGCAACTCAAGAATCGAAAATAAACATTGAATCATTATCGGACTTGTCGATTAAGCAACTATATGAGAAAAGACTGAAGAAGAAACTCAAATAAACCCAATAAGAGAGGAGGATAGTATAAATGCTGCCTGGGAGCATTAAAGAAGCCGCATACGAAGCTCTAGGCAGCCGAACTGTAAAAAATATGACTAGAAAGAATAAAACTCCATGGTTTTGTCCAGAAATTAAAGAAAAATGTAAAAAGAAAAAAATAGCGCACCTCACCTACAGAACATCACGAATACGAGAATCGTATGAAATGTATAAACGAATCCGAAACGAAACAACAGCACTAGCAAGACAAACAAAAAATCATCATTGCGATATTTTCTTAAAGCGAATGGAGGATGACTACTATGGACTTCAAAAACCAATCTGGCGCTTTATTAGAACGCAAAGAATTTGAAGTTGAACTAATTACACCCGAAATAGTAACGAACGACAACGTACAAATTGAGACAGCCGACGTAAATGCAACTCTTCGAAAGCTAAAGAATAGGAAGAGCCCAGGGCAAGATGGCATCCCAAACGAATTACTTAAATATGGCGACCAATGTCTCATACAACACAGACTACCTGATGAATGGCGAATTAGCATCACTATCCTTATGTTTAAAAAAGGGGATAAGAAATTTCCCTCAAACTACAGAGGTATAAATCTCTTAAACACTACACTGAAACTTACAACAAAAATTATAACAAACAAAATGAATAACTTAACATCCTTAGCAGATGAAATGCAAGGAGCAAGGATTCAGATCGGGTATATCCTGCACAGACACGGTTTTTGTCATAAGAAGATAAATCAACAAATCAGTCTACATGCGTTTTATTGGTGGGGAAAAAGTGTTCGATCACATGCAGTTGAAAAACCTTATACACCTTCTTTACAACAGGCAAATTCCACTTAACTTCATTAAAACAATAGAAAATATATATGAAGCAAATCAGATTCGAGCAAAGATAAATGGGGCCCTGCCTGAACCAATAGCTGTGAACCATGGTATTCAACAGGGAAATTTTCTGATCCCTTTTCTTTTCAACATCATTATGGACGAAATAATAAGAAATTTACGTTTATTGAAAGGATACAGAATAGGCGACCAGGAAATCATTGTTTTGTGGCTGGTGGCTGAGAATGAAGACGATCTACAGCGACTATTAGATTGATTTAACTGCACTGCAAAATCATTTAATATGATGATATCGGCCCAGAAAACTAAATGCATGACAACGTCAGAAACACCATTAAGGTGCAAACTGCAGTTGAAGACGAAGTTATCCAGCAAGAAATGAAATTTAAGTATTAAAGCATAGAAATCTCAAGTTATGGTGATGTTGAGGAGGAGGTAAGAGAACAGACAACTAGGGCAACAAGAATATCAGGATATTTAATAGACACAATATGGAGGAATAAAAATATTAAAATAGAGACCAAATCAAGAATTTACAAGGCAATGATGAGACCAACTATGACATATATAGCAGAAACTCGACTTGACATAGCGAAAACTAAACAACTACTAGAGACAACCGAAAGTACTTCGTAGGATAACTGGAAAAACGCCCTTGGAGAGAGAGAGAAGTGAAAATATAAGAAGAGCATGCAAGGTAGAAAACGTTAAAAAGTGTGCACAGAGTAGGAAAAGGGAATGGAACGAGCACATCAGTAGAATGGACGACAGAAGAATACTGAGAATTGCACGCGACAAATCACCATTAAACCGCAAGCGTTTAGGACGCCCCCGAAAACGATGGAGTGACAACTTAGCATTGCAATAGGTAGAGAGACGACGACGGGAAACAGGCGGTTCACCTATATTAAAGAAGGAAGAAAAAGAAGAAGAAGACATAATTCCTGCAGATTCATGTTTAAGCTTTAGTAAGGTTTTTCATTATATTATTACTATTTTTTCCAAAATCTATTCTGCTTCTTCTTCATCCAGCCCTTTGCGTCCACTACTGGACATAGGCCTCCCTCGTTCTTGTCCATTGCGCTCTATCTTGAGCAATTTGCATCCAATTTGTTGCAATTCTCTTGAGATCGTCAGTCCAACGAGTAGGGAGTCTTCCGCTACTTCTTTTGTCTAATCTCGGCCTCCACTCGAGTAATCCCTTCGTCCACCTTCCACTGATTTGGGCGATCTGTCCGACCCAGTTCGATTTGAGTGTGGCAATTCAGAAAATTACTTCGGTAACTCCTGTCTTTAGTCTCAGGTCTTTCTAACTCGGTCACGAAGCGACACACCTAGCAGTAACCTTTCCATCTTTCACTGAGTTATTTGCAGTGTTTTAGCAGTTGCTGTTGTCAATGTCAAAGTTTACTGTACTATTAACAATGTTTCTAAACAAAAAGCTAAGTAGCTTAATAATTTTACTTATCAGTTTCATTAGCGTATCGTTAATATCATTTCCTTGGTCATACCAATATTTGTGTAAATATTCGATTTGAATAAACTGCGAGAATTTTGGAAAAAGCTTTTGCAATAATCATTTTTATGAATGCACCGGCTAATAAATTAAACTACAAGACAGAGAAAAACTATTAAAAATACGAGAAATAAATACACTTTCTTCAAAATCCGCAGGGAAAATATATTCTTCGCCAGATTTATCCATGAATATGTAATATTACACTTGATAGATCTACTACGTCTATGTTTCGAGGCGCAGACTGCTTGCTTTTCCTCCCTCTTCGTCTCGTCTCTCCCTAAAAATTTGACGTATTGATTTTTTAATATCTCTCTGAAAACATTGGAAGGCCGTCGTAATGAAAAATAAACACTATATGCTCGTATCAGTAACGTAGGGAAAGAATAATTGTTTGAAAAATGGATTCTACAGTACAGGATAGGATTAAAAAAATGTCTTACGCGCTGTGTTTTTTTTATTATTTCCATGATTGACATAATAATATCAACCGTAAAAAAAATTACTTTAATAAATTTATTGTTTTATTTAATAAGTTTAATATTATATTTTAAAAAGAGAATATTGACGACATCCGTACTTAACAATTAAGCGTTTCTTTTATAAAATATTTCATTTATCTTGGTTGTCCAACTTCAATATCTAAAAATTTCGAATGGATAATGATGCGTTAAAAGCATGTTTATGGATCTGAGTAAGGCTTTTGACGTAATGTGGAGATTCTTTGACTGAAAGATATAGCAAGCCAGAGTTTAAAAGTCTATATAGTAGAGACTGGGGACTTATTATATAGTATTAATTGCTATATTTGTTCTATGTGAACAGGTTTGCTGCCTTATTCAGGCTTTGGAGTTTGTTCAATAATTTGTCTTCTGAGTGGAGACTTTAAGGATTAATGACTTCTTGCTGGTGTCTACAGTAGGTCAAAACTTGGCATTCGACGACAGTGTATGAAGGTATTTCGTCCTCTTCATCACATAGTCAATGTACGAGAATGGTTTCATAAGCTAGTGACTTTTGAACGAATTAAGCATTTTTTTAACAATATATCTACTTATTTTTCAATAGAATCTCCTTTCAAATCCATAGACTTATTAAAACGATGCTCAAGCTTTTCTATTCCTTCTGAAAAACAATCCCCATTAAACGCCACAAAATACTCTTTTACTTGAATATATAAAATCTGCTCTTTTGATAATTTTTTTCCTTCAAGTATATTCTCCATATTGGGGGAGAGGGAGGGCAGAAAATAGTCACTAGGTGCTAAATCTGGCAAATAAGGTGGAAGAGGAAGTCATTTGTAACATAATTCTTGCAGTTTTGTCTTTGCAATTGTACTCGAATGATCTGGGGCATTAGCATGGTAAAAGAGCACTTTTTTCGTCAGATATGGCCATTTTTTCTTTAGTACAACATCAGACTGATCAAAAAGTCTTCATCATCCTGTAATCGTTCTTTTCTTCTGTAAGTAATCGATTAATATTTTCCCTTATGAATCCCAAGAAATCGTGACGATGATCTTAACTTCTGGTGGAACTTTTTCCGAAGCGCATTCCTCGGGCTCAATCCATCATTTTGACTGCTGCTTTGTTTCCGATATGTAGTAATGTCTCCATGTTTCATCAACGCTGAAGAAACGTTGCAAAAATCCGCTGAGATTGCGCTAATACATGCTTAAACACTACCGAGAACATGGTCATACTAGTCCACTGTTAGCAAACGCCGCAGCTATCTTGTTGAAAGCCTTCTCATGCCCAAAAATTCATGCAAAATGTAAAATACACGTTCAATCAAGATTTTCATAATGTCACTAATCTCACGTATCTTTACCTGACGATCTCCAACCACAATATCATGAATTTTAACAATCATTTCTTGAGAATTGACCAAAAGAGGTCTACATTATTATTTCTTTGGCTTTTGTTATTCTGTTGGAGTTCACTTTTTTTATTCGATGTTCATTTATTAAGATATTTAGCTTACGAAACAACTCCACATTTTAAATTTTAATTAAAGATTGTTATTATCTCCATAGAGTTTTATTTTTCCCACATGCTACTTGCGCTTAAATCTTTTATTTGTTAGTAATAGCTAATTTTAAAGAGTAAAGTTGAAAGCTAGCTCCTAACAACATTGTGGAAGGTTTCTGCATCCAGCCTAGCTTCGATGCAGTGGCGCCCTGTGCGGTATTTTTGCTCGTTGGTGTTGCTACTAACTTTCCACTATACTCTAGTGATTTGATACAATAAATAGTCATTGTTTTTTTTCCTTTATTGTTTGTATTGCTCTTTCTTTTTAAAAACCAGTGTAGCAACTCATCAAGCCAAATAGCGAAATAATTCAATTTTGTCCAAGATATTTAGCATAATGTATTCACGTACAGCACATTTAACATGATATTTCTTAAAGTTACACTGTCACAGTAACAAAGAGGCTGCAACTGCCTGACTTCAAACTTCGTATACACACTAGGATAAGATGCGACCCGTGTACATACAGTAAATTTAAATTTGTGATGGGAGCGCCATCTTGTGAGAAATCACGGACTTATCAAACCACCCTAAAATATGTTGGTTCTTCTTACGATTTCTTTTTTGTATGTTTCCTTAAACTGCAATGGTAATGGTATACTAAGTATGGTAGCGGACCTTTACTTTGCAAGCTGATCTGCTTTTTATCGCCTAAGATGCTCTTGAGTCCTGATATCCAAGCAAGAATATCCTTATTGCGTTCTGCCAGGGCAATAAAGTTTTGAACGCTGTCGTAGACCTGTTGGGATGAAACTTTAATTTTAATGCAAATTTTATCTTTTATTTCGAGCTGTACCAAGATTTTTGATGTAATAATGTTTTTTTTCTATGTAACTAACTATGAGTTCCCACTGCTATTCAACGTGCACTAAAGAAAACAAATATTTTTTACTTCTCTCCATTTTCTGAGACATCTTGTATATGTATACATTATTTTCAATGATTATATTTTAAGAATACATTAGGAAATTAAGCAATAAAAATTAAAACGTTATTACCCAACAACGCCTACGAAATAAATTTTAGAATATAACCTTAAGGTATAAATTTATCTTAATAGGTTATCTCAGGGTGATCCATATTTGAAAGTACTAAAAGCAATATATTATTTCACATTTATGAAAGTTATTGTTTTAAAGTTTGTTGTAAGCTCGAAATTTCGAATCTTATGAATTAATATAAAATTACATTTTAAAAATCGTGCTTTTTCTCATTATATGGTATCTATATCCATTTTCCTGCTTTACCTTGGAACGGTGTTACATAAGACTAAAATTGTCACCAGTTGTGAAAGAATATGAGAATTAGTTTTGATGAATGATCATTTCTAGCACTTTTAAATTAAATTTTCTGTTGTATTATCCTTCGTTTGCCTTATATCCTACATTTTACATCACTGAACTAAATAATACTTTTTTGAATTGCCTTTAACATATACCGCCCTCACTGTGTAGTACCATGTATTGAACCGTCTCGTCTGGGCTTTTAAAATGCCCTATTACAGCAACCAGTTTGTACCTTTTCTGGGCATTTTTTACTGCTAGTCTCAGACGAAAACGAGTTTCGTTTGGAATGTTTTATTTTAAATTAAGATTTAAACAGTGTTCCTAAACAAGAATTTTAAGGTCTTAGTCTCTAAATCATTGGCGTAGAAGTTTGTTCTTATAGTTGCATAAATTTTTCAAGTTTTGGAAACCTTCACCTTTCGTGACCGATAAGATTATAAGGGACATCTCTGATAAACTATGGATGTTTTAAGGCTATCAAAGCATCGCTTAATGCAAATTTATCATTAGTTTTACAAAATAAATTTGTGTAAACAGTTTAAACAAATTATTGCAAAATTCATTATTTTTTAAATAAAGAGTTTATATTTAAATGGCAAAATTTTTTATTTAATACAAATTTTATTATAACAAAATATATCGTAATAACGATAACAACTCCTTTTAACGTATTTATTTTTGTAAAATGCAATAGAACCATTTATTTCAAAAATAATAAATTTTGCAATAATTTGTATAAACAAATTCTTTAAACAAATTTATTTTGCAAAACTAATGAAGAAATTTACATTAAGCGATGCCCTGTTAATCTTAAAACATCCATGAATTATCAGAATTGTCATGTCAAAACATGAAAAATTCATGAATTTTGAAATTTCAAAACTGAATATCTCGAAGAAAAAGGAAGATATTTGAGCAAGTGCCATTTGAAAGAGCAAGACTCATACTTTAAGTAGCTCTATATAGCTTTCTGAGAAAAAGAAAATGTCGCTATGATACATAACCTCAAATATAGACCAAAATCGGATTTTTTGCACTTTTAGGTTAGGATATTTAAAATTCCTGATGTGATGAAACAATGCTGAGGCCCAAAATCTACAAGAAGTGTTTATTTTTATTCAATGTATAAATTTCACGTCATGTTGTGTATTTGCGGGGTCTCCCAGGTGAAAAGACGTGGCAAATAAGGTGCAATTTTTTAAGTTTGCATATCTGCAAAAGGCATACTGTACGGGGTATCCCATTGTCGACAGTTCGAGGGAGTATTTAAGTAATTATTAAAGATAAAGTGTTGTGGTTTTCACTTTAGTTTCCTACTTTTTCACGAAACGAATGATTCTGGTGTCAAAGGGTCTAGCCAATTAATAGAGTCCAAAGTGCCCCTCGGTAATAGAAAAATGAAAAGCACCCGATTCTTCTACATCAAAAAGTATCCACACAAAAAAAAATTTAGTAATATTTATCGTTACATAACGTCAAAAAAAAACAGAATAAAACGTCTTTTTTAGGTTTTTGACTATATCTTCGATTCTAATCTTCGTAGAAACTCCTTCTTTTTTTCATTTTGTAGGAATTTTTATTGTCTATAAAAAGATGTCTTCTACAAAAGTTTTTGGCGCGAAATTCAAATTTTTGTAGGTGTTCGAAAATTTTTAAATTCCATATTATAAAAACTACGACAAGGGAACGACCGGAAAAAAATATATTGTTTTTTAGACGCCAAACTATATTCATGAATTTTTTCAGTTTTTTAAAAGTGGTTAAATATAGACGAAATCGCAAAAAAACGGCATTTCAGCATTTTTTTGCATTTTTATCGAGTTTTGAAGCATGGAATTTTCTTATAAATCCTCAATTGTCTTAAAACTATGTATGTATATATTATATATATATATATATATATATATATATATATATATATATATATATATATATATATATATATATATATATATATATATATATATATATATATATATATATATATGTAACCGAAGGTTTTCGGGCATCCCGTGTATGTGCTGAGTCCCTCTCAGGACTGTAAGGCAGCTGACGTTTCGGTGAAATCTCATTCACCATTTTCAAAGCTCACTGTATGGCGTCTACGAGCGAACTGACGCCTGCGACTCCGGTGTTGTCGGTACCGTGTGCGCGTCGGACGTGTTCGTTTTCCATTCGGATGCCTTGAAGGGAAAAAATGATCATTAAGTAACAAAAAATGGCTTCGGCGCATATATATATATATATATATATATATATATATATAAACATATATATATATATATATATATATATATATATATATATATAATATGTTTATGCGGATTTCACAGATTCCTCCGTGTCAGATGCAATAGTAGTGGATATATCCACATAATACCGTTGTAGTGCTGAAATCACATTCAGCAAACGTACAACTATATGCAGCTCCGCGTATGAATGAAGTAAAAAGCGAACAGTAAATGCAAACTTCTCTTCATAATATCCTTTCTGTGTTAGAGGTTGCACAGTTAGAACAAATTGTTATAAAACGCAATTTGTCCTATTCCACCACCATCGAGATGATGGCCTACCTGTACCACCATACCGAGAAGAAAGTCAAAACTTACCCTCCCCGCCACAGTGGTACGGCAGAGGTACATGTTTCGTCTCTACTAGACTCATCAGGGTACCGACATGCACCTGGCTGTGCAAAGGACAGATCGGAAGGAAGCATGCAAATACTGAACGCGGCTTCTCCGACCTCCCGCCGGATGGCGTATATATGTTTATGCGGATTTCACGGATTCCTCCGTGTGAGATGCAATAGCAGTAGATATATCCACATAAGGATATTATGAAGAGAAGTTTGCAATTTACTGTTCGCTTTTTACTTCATTCATACGCGGAGCTGCATATAGTTGTACGTTTGCTGAATGTGATTTTAGCACTACAACGGCATTATGTGGATATATCCACTGCTATTGCATCTCACACGGAGGAATCCGTGAAATCCGCATAAACATATACAGGGTGATTCAAAAATCGATCACGAAACTTAAGGGGGTGATTCTACTTGACAAAATAAGGGTAGAGCTTCATATATTTTTTTTTCAAAATGTCATTCGTTTTCGAGTTACAAGCCGTCCAAGTTCAAGTTTTTATTTTTTGTTTTTTGAATTACTCGCTTACAGGAAAACCGATTTGACTAATATTTGAAAGATAGGCTAAGTCTTCTGCGCTTCATCATTTTAGTAACAATTCACATTGATTGTTTGCCGCTAGAGGGCACTTTACCTACATTGAAAATTGTTTTTTTGTCATAATTTTTTAGTGTTGACAGCTACAGTAGTTTTTGGCATAATTTCTGAAAGACTGATGCCAGGCCCTTTAAAAAAGGTGCTCTTTATTTACATCGCTAAACCCAACGGTTTAGACGTAAATCACCCTTAAAAATTAAGTAGTAAATTTACTTTTCTCATTTCATTACCACCAGCTACCAGGTAAATAGCTATCAAAGTATACTAGAGCTGTCAGTTTAACATCAAATAAATTCGCTTTTTAAACTATTTAATTTATAATCTTAAAATAACTAATAATGGCTAATCACCAATATTCAAATATCGAATATTGTGATATCCATTTTTGTTATGGAAAAGCAAATGGTAATGCAGAGTTGGCAAGAAGATATTATATGGAGAGTTATCCGGAAAGAAATATCCCTCATGCTCAATACATTTTCCAGTGTGCACAGGAGGCTTGCGGAATGTGGTTCCTTTAAAAGTTATAATGGAAATAGGGGAAGACCTAGAACTGCTAGAAACGTGCAACAAGAAGAAAGAGTGCTTGAAATTATTGAAGATAATCCAGGTATTAGTACTAGAAAAATTGGGAATGAAGTGCGGCTCTGTCAGGCTAGTTCATGGGGGATACTAAGAGAAGAACAACTCTACCCGTTTCATTCAAAAAAGGTGCAGGCTCTTTATGACGATGATCGGCCGAGACGGTTGGAAATGTGCAATCAGATCCTAGCTAAGTATGAACACGATAATCGATTAATTGGCGTCATATTATTCACTGACGAAGCTGGTTTCACTCGTGATGGCATAACAAATCTACACATATGCTTACGAGAACCCAAACAATGTGGTAGAAACGAAACATCAGCGTAGATTTTCACTAAATGTGTGGGCAGGGATAATAGGAGATTACCTTATTGGTCCTCATTTCTTTGATGGCCCATTAACTGGTGACGTATACTTAGATTTTATCCAAAATCGTCTCCCATTGTATCTGGAAGATGTGCCATTGGAAGTAAGGGCCAACATGTGGATCCTCCAAGACGGAGCTCCGCCCCACTTTAGTATACGTGTCCGACAGCGACGTCACCAGACCTTAATCCTATGGATTTTTTCTTTTGGGGTCATTTGAAACAATTGGTGTACGATATTCCAGTAATCAACGTCGAGGATCTTCGCTTCAGGATAATCGAAAAGTGCCAAATTATTAAAGAAACACCAGGAATTTTTCATCGAGTTAGGCGACATTTTTTGAAGAGTGTTAGGAAATGTTTGGAAGAAAATGGGGGACATTTTGAGAATCTTTTTTAGTTTGTTTAGTACTGTTTCATTAATTTTTATCAATTAAATGTATATCGCAATAATCCATAATATGAATATTTACTGATTAGCCATTATTAGTTATTTTAAGATTATAAATTAAATAGTTTAAAAAGCGAATTTATTTGATGTTAAACTGACAGCTCTAGTATACTTTGATAGCTATTTACCTGGTAGCTGGTGGTAATGAAATGAGAAAAGTAAATTTACCACTTAATTTTTAAGGGTGATTTACGTCTAAAACCGTTGGGTTTAGCGATGTAAATAAAGAGCACCTTTTTTAAAGGCCTGGCATCAGTCTTTCAGAAATTATGCCAAAAACTACTGTAGCTGTCAACACTAAAAAATTATGACAAAAAAAACAATTTTCAATGTAGGTAAAGTGCCCTCTAGCGGCAAACAATCAATGTGAATTGTTACTAAAATGATGAAGCGCAGAAGACTTAGCCTATCTTTCAAATATTAGTCAAATCGGTTTTCCTGTAAGCGAGTAATTCAAAAAACAAAAAATAAAAACTTGAACTTGGGCGGCTTGTAACTCGAAAACGAATGACATTTTGAAAAAAAATTATATGAAAGCTCTACCCTTATTTTGTCAAGTAGAATCACCCCCCTTAAGTTTCGTGATCGATTTTTGAATCACCCTGTATACGCCATCCGGCGGGAGGTCGGAGAAGCCGCGTTCAGTATTTGCATGCTTCTTTCCGATCTGTCCTTTGCACAGCCAGGTGCATGTCGGTACCCTGATGAGTCTAGTAGAGACGAAACATGTACCTCTGTCGTATCACTGTGGCGGGGAGGGTAAGTTTTGACTTTCTTCTCGGTATGGTGGTACAGGTAGGCCATCATCTCGATGGTGGTGGAATAGGATAAATTGTGTTTTATAACAATTTGTTCTAACTGTGCAACCTCTAACACAGAAAGGGTATTATGGAGAGAAGTTTGCATTTACTGTTCGCTTTTTACTTCATATATATATATATATATATATATATATATATATATATATATATATATATATGCATATATATATATATATATATATATATATATATATATATATATATATATATTTTATACATACATAGTTTTAAAAATCTGGAAAAATTCATGGACATAGTTTGGCGTCTAAAAAACAATATATTTTTATTTGGTTCTGCGATTGTCCTAGTTTTTATTTTACTGAATTTAAGAATTTTCGAAAACCCATAAAAATTTAAATTTCGTGCCAAAAATTTTTGTAAAAATATCTTGTTGTAGGCAATAAAAAAAAACCTACAAAATGAAAGAAAAATGAAGTTTCTACAATGATTAATACCGAAGATATCGTCAAAAAACGAAAAAAAAAAAACCTTTTTTTTTTTGACGTTATGTGACGATAAAAGTGGCTAAAAATTGTTTTTTTGTGGATATTTTTTTGATGTAAAAGCACCGGGTGTTTTTTTATTTTTTGCCCTTTGTCATGGTTCTCTTAGTTTTTTAGTCACATCTAGTATTTGTGTTATGCGTTAATTTATCAAAAAAGGCAAAAACGTAGAGTTCAGTGGCGCAATCCGTTTTTTTTTAAGTTAAGATTTTGAAATATTAACCAAACTTATGATTTTCAAAATAGGATACCCTGTATATTATTTTAGATATTGATTAATTATAGTTTAGATTTTTCAAAAATATATAATGTGTTTATTTTATTTTGAAAAACAAGGTCAGAATTCGATATTTTCAATAATTTGCTTTATTAGTAACAGTGGAACGTGGCCAATTTATAAGAAACAAAAAGTCTTGAAAATGGACACCCCGTACAGATTATTAATTATTTTATGGGTTTAGTGACAATTTGTTTAACTTTTACCTATAATGGTTACAGTTGGTTTTATTAATATAAGATGAAAACTATTATAAATTTTATATTGCCAACTTTCTTTCAAAATTTATGGAATTTTTTCATTAATTTGGCAAAACTGCAAAAACATATTAAACTAATTTCAGGACTGTATAGAGGGGAGGGGATCCTAGTTACATAAACATATGTGTTTCATTTAAATAAATATATTTTTTGCTCTCTCACTTTAACATATAATATGAAATATAGACATATTAATCTTCTACACCTTTTATACAAAATATCATATTTGAACCAAGCTCTCCCTTTTACAGAAAAACTTATCAATTTTTTTTTGCAGGTATGTTCATTGAAAAGCCCCAAAATAACACCTTTCTACTAAATACTGGTAAGTGAACCCATCTAAAAAAAGCTTCCACTTAAAACACTCATTATCTATTTAAATATTTATTTTAATAACTACTAAACGTAACAAACAGTTAAACATTAATTTCGACCAATAAAAATTGAGGTCAAAAAATTTCCAGTGCGTTATTTTTATGTTCATGTAACCTTATTAGAATTGTTAATGGTAAATTATGCATTGAAAACAAACATAGGGATAAACCGATAGTTTTGTTTACAGTTATTCTATTAATAATGGCGAGTTTTTGCTGCCTAGCAGACTTGATAAGGGGAATAAAGATTTTTGCATGGTAGTTCACGTGATAGATATACAGTGGCAGACATAAGTAATCACATTTTTGGAATTGGAGCAGTATATCTCTGAAATAAATCAAACCAAAAAATAAAAATATTATTTTGCATTTTTCGTTTAACTAAAAAGTCTACATTTTATGTAAAATACAATTAAAACCTTTATGTCGAGAATATATTTTAGAAAAATTTAAAATATATAAAAGGGTTAGTTGGGAAGCACATCGATTTTCGTAGCCGCTCCACCAAAGTTTTTTTGTACAGTATTGGTCATAAGTCGATGAACAAAATTTTTAAAAGCGTACATTTTATTTTTTTATCAAATAATGTTTATTTGATACACAATAATGGTGTTTTTTTTTCTCAGGATGCGAGTGTACTTACTTTTTTAAATAAATACCATGGGATACTATTTATAAACAAAATGTCAAAGAAATTAGAATATGCTGTACAATAGAAAATGAACGATAAAACGAATTTTATATTTGTTCATCCACTTATGGCCAGTACTGTATATATTTATTTTGACTTCCTGGTTACGAATATCGAGGGTAGATTTCCGAAAGATAATCAGGCAATTTGTTATAAACAAAAAATTGGTAATAATTAAAAAAGTTGTATTTTTGTGAAATTGAAAATATTTTCTTGTTTTTCAGTTGATTTTAAGCAAAAAGTGTCTCTCGAAATTGTTCCGTTCGACGCATAGTTTTGGATTTAAAAATCGTTAAATTTAATACTTCAATTCTAAAAAATTCCCCCATTCGTCCTTCTACACAGAGGGCAATTGACCCTATGTTTCCTTCTCTAGTGCTCAATAAGTAATAAAATTCACGATGAAAGGCTCGGAATAAACGGATAAGGCCGAGGTAATACTCTTTACAAAAAAGAGAAAAACGGTGAGACCCCCTACAATTACATTGAAGGAAACACTTAAATGCCTGGGAGTAATTCTAGACTCACGACTGAGCTAGAAGAATCACATAAAGCTTTGGATGCACATGGGGTGCAAACACCGTCTTCAGTTTGATTTAGTTCAAAGAACAGCTTGTGTGGGAATAATGAGTACGATGAGTACTGCCCTACTAGCGCTCCGAAGGTCCTGGTGAACCTCTCCTCTTCACTTGAACATAGAGAATGAGGCCTTGAAGGCTACATTCCGTCTCAGTTGCCTAGGATATCTCGGATCTGCTACTCAAGTGTCTGGAAAGCCGCAGTGTTCGGCAGGAGCATGGAAGTTAGAGAGTTCTAATCTCTTTTGGCAATGTGCGACAATCCTTACAGAGGAAATTGCTATTCGGCAGTGTGGCCATGTCTGTGATAGGCACATAAGCAGGAATAGGGCAATAAACAAATGCTCAGAGACTAAAGCTGCTATAATAGCACTGAAATCCAGGGTTGTAATTTGGCTATTAATGTCTGAGTGCAGGAATATACTGAACAGTCTGGCAAGGAATGGCTGCATAATCAGATTCGTGTAGGTCCCGGGTTATTCGGGCATACATTTGACACAAATGGCGTCCGCAACTAAACATATGGACCCAACCAATTCTACCTATCTCAAAAGGGAACTAAAATTATTACTTATAGTTCTTGAGTTTAGACCGTGTCAAATTGGAATTATTATCCGACGTTTCGCCTACGATTGCACGAGGCATCTTTACTCCATGAGATAAGAACACTGAATGACTATCAAGGAGCAACAGCCGGTATACTGGACTGGTGCTCAGCCAACCTTGATCCAGTATTAAAATCTATTTCCACTTGTGATGTAGACTGTAATCCGCATCTCTAATAATATTATTTGGATATTTACAAATTTCGATTGATTCTCTAATTCTACGTGTAAAGAAATCAGGTACTGATGCTAGCACCTTAATTTCTTCTACATTAAAAATGTGACCTGAGCAATACGGGTGTTCAGCTACTGCAGAATGTACAATTTGTTTTTTTTTTATACATCTTTCATATTCCTTACGCCTGGTGGATATAGACTGTTCTGTTTCACCTTCAACACATGAGCAAGGTGTCTTGTAAACGCCTTCTGTTTGAAATGGAATTACGTCCTCTGGGGACTTCCGACAATGTCCAATTTTCTTACATATGTTGAAAATTGTCCGAATGTTTGATTTTCGGAGCAATCTGGCAATCTTCTCGGTGGTTCCGTGTATATAAGGTCAGACAACATTGTCCATAGTACCTCCGTACATTTATGGCATTTTGTTGAGGAGTTCGATTTTATATTTATTAATAGACATCTTATATCTTCAGAATGTCCTACTTTGCCATTCTCTTTCCTTTGTGCTTGTACATTAAGAAAGGGAAGGGCACCATTTGAATCAGTTTCCATAGTGAATTTTATGCTAGGGTGTTGTTGATTTAGATGAACCAGGAAATTATGGGGGTTATCTGCGCCATGTGGCCAAACTACGAACGTATCATCTACATATCTGCACCAAAATTTAGGTTTTAGAGGAGCAGAAGACAAGGCATTTTCTTTGAAAGCTTCCAAGATGTTAGCTACCACAGGTTATAGCGGAGATTCCATGGCCGCTCCCGAAGTCTGCTGGTAGAAAGTTCCTTGAAAAGTGAAAATCAAACAAGCTCGAATTAATTCTAGTAGGGTGGAGTTCATGTTGTTGTTTCGTAATATGTCTGATATTATAGAAACTGAATCATCTGTAGGAACATTTGTGTCCAGGGATTCTACATCAAAATTGGCCAATATGTCTCCGGGCCCTTAATCTTTGAACAAAGTGTTCAGTTTTTAACAAAGAATTCGATTTTTCCTGTAAAAGGATGTAAAAATTTAACCAGATATTTACCTATTTTGTAGGTTGGTAAGTCTATTGCGCTGACGATTGGACGTAGAGGTACATTCCCTTTATTTATTTTAGGCAGTCCGTAGAAGCGTGGTATCTTGAAACTGCTTGGTTTAACGGCTTTCTTTTCTTCTGGAGTGGGGCTGGAGGCGTTAGAGATCTCAAATGCCACGTCACAACATCATCCTTCTCAAAAACAATCCATCATAAACCCTTTGGTACATCGAGCACTTTCAATATGTGACGAACAATCACTGAAATCACTAACAGAAAAACTGACTAATGCTCTGAAGGGTAACGGATATTGCCATGAAGATATAAGACGTTCTATTATTAAATATAAAATCCTAACTCCTCAACAAAATGTCATAAATGTACCTCCTATGGATAATGTTGTCTTACCTTACATACTCGGAACCACCGACAAGATTGCCAGATTGCTCCGAAAGTTAAACATTCGGACAATTTTCAACACATGTAAGAAACTTGAAGAATGTTTGAAGTCTCCAAAGGACACAATTTCAATGTGGTGAAGTGTACGTAGCTGAAACAGAACGGCCTATATCCACTAGGCTTAAGGAACATGAAAGATGTATAAAAAAACAATTGTTCAATCTGCAGTAGCTGAACATCAGCATTGCTCAGGTTACACTTTTAATGTAAATGAAACTAAGGTGCTAACATCAGTGCCTGGTTTCTTTAAATGTAAAATTAGAGAATCAATCGAAATTTGTAAATATCCAAATAATATTAATAGAGATACGGGTTACAGTCTACATCACACGTAGAAATCGATTGTAATGCTTGGTCACAGTTCGCTCAGCACCAGTCGGGTATAAATACCGGGCTGTTGCTCCTCGATAGTCATTCCGTGTTCGAATCTCGTGGAGTAAAGATCCCTGAATATGTAATGTGCAATCGTAGGCGAAACGTCGCATAATAATTTCAATTTGACACGGTCTAAACTCAATTAACATGATTTTCAACTTGACCAAAGCCACGAAAGCTTTCGTTCCTTATTAAAATTGTTACTGTTACCAATTTCTGCCAAAATAATATGGAACCACTGCAGTAGCTTCCTGAATTAATGCAAAAAATTTCATTCAAATCCAAACCGCTATTTCTTAATAATCACTGTACATACATACATAAAAATACATGGAGGTTGAATTTAGAAACTCCTCCTTTTAGAAGTCGATTAAAAAGGTCGTTGTTTATTCGAACATATTATTAAACAAATTTCACAATTTCAATTACCAGAAAGATCAATTTACGATAAAAAAAATCTAAGTGAAATTAGCATAATTAAAATCAGAAAATTACGCTCCCTAAATGATTTTCATCTAAATTCTAAATGGGTTCTGCAAGTCAGGGTCATAAAAATTATAAACTAATTTGCTCGACTTCAATCATTTAAATTGCTTTGCCCTTCATTACGGTTTTAACTTTTTAAAACATAAATTAATGAAAAATGTAATTATAATCCACTTAAATGTTATTTTGAATTATCTGAAAAATTGCCTCCGAACTGCTTACGACGTTTTTAATATTTTATTTTTCAGGAGTAATTTGGTGTTTACTTTAATGGCAGATAAAAAATTGCTTTCGTAAGAACACCAATAACTGGTCGTTAGTCTGAATTTTTGGATTTTTATTTATTATTTTTTTTTTTCTTTTTTACTAATGTGTGTAAAGGAGTGGCAGGAGGATAATTATTCCTTATGGTTAACAAATGTCAATTTTTCTTATAAAATATAGAAAGATATGAATCTTTATGATTTAAATCATTTAAATATTACCCTGTCTACTTTCTGGCTTGTTGGACCCAATTGAAACCTGCTGCTCTTTGTCCTCTACCCATCGCATCTATGAGTTCTCTATTCCTTTTCCAATCCACGATCTCCATTTCTGAATCGAGTTGTTCCACAGGACAGCGACTAACACAGGAACTCACAAGCTTCATTCGAAAAATTCGGACACAATGCAAAGTACCAGATAGGTGGAGAACCAGCACAATGAAACTTATGTTTAAGAAAGGTGACAAACAAGAACCAGGGAACTACAGGGGTATTAATCTACTGGACACAATTCTGAAATTCGTTACGAAAGTAATCAAAAATAAAATTAATTCGGTTACAACACTGGAAGACGAACAGCAGGGATTTAGATCAGGAAGGTCTTGCGTGAATGCAGTATTTATTCTACGACAGATAGTCGAAAAATCTATACAATACAATAAACCAACATTTTTATGCTTTATAGATCTAACAAGAGCATTCGATCGCATAAAGCTAGATGATGTAATCCACCTGTTATATAAGAGAAATATTCCTATCAATATAATTCAGACCATCGAAAACATATACGCATAAAGTTCAAATTCGCACTAACGGTAAATTATCAACACCCATACCAGTCAACAGCGGTATTAGACAGGGAGACTCGCTTAGTCCTTTGTTGTTTAACATGATAATGGACGAAATAATAAAGGACGTGCGACTTGGTAGAGGATATAAAATGGGTGATACAGAAATAAAATTCTCTGTTACGCTGATGACGCTGTGATATGTGCCGAAAATGAAGACCTCCAGAGATTATTAAATACCTTTAATCTTACGGCAAGAAAATATAATATGATTATCTCAGCCGAAAAAACTAAATGTATGACAAACCTCAAAAGGACCCCTCCGATGCAAACTAGAACTAGACGGTCAAATAATACAACAAGAAATGAGTTTCAAATATCTAGGAATCGACATAACTAGTTATGGCAACATCGAAGATGAAGTAAGAGGGCAGGTGGCCAAAGCAAACAAAGTGGCGGGTTGCCTCAACGACGTGATCTGGCGAAACAAACACTTACAACAAGAAACAAAGGTTCGGATCTACAAAACCACAATTAGACCTATTATGACATACACCTCAGAAACACGGCCAGAGACGACAAAAACGGAACAACTATTGGAGACTACAGAAATGAGAATACTTCGATGAATAACAGGAAAAACGCTACTAGACAGAGAAAGAAGCGATAACATCAGGCAATCATGCAACACAGACTGTATTAATGAGTGAGTCCTAAAACGTAAGACACAATGGAACAAACACTTAAGCCGAATGACAGAGGATAGACTGGTAAGGATCGCACGAGATAATCGCTTAGTGGTACACGCAGTAGAGGTCGACCACGGAAAGTGGAGCGATAATTTAAGTCCGGAATGAGGAAAATCGAAGAAGGAACAGGTCAGGGACCTATAATAGAAAGTAGAAGAAGAAGAAGAGTTGTTCCACCTTCGATCATTGTATCTTTCGTAAAGGTCCATTTCGTCGGTTTGATAACCTTCTCTCATATATCTTATACTTTAATACTTTTATATCTGTCGCTGCAGTAGCATTATCATTAATAGAGACCTTTTCACAAAGCAACTCCCCATATATCAAGTCAACAAGCAAGTCATTTGGTTTTTGTGGTAAGAAATGAAACTCTATTTTTTTATACAAAGAATAAACTTTAATCAATTATATATTTACATTTTGCCATCTTTCCCGCCGTTTCATGATTCTGTGCTCATAGAAAGTTTAGTCTCAGCAAAATACTGAAC
The DNA here is from genome assembly GCA_034092305.1 of Diaprepes abbreviatus. Lineage (NCBI taxonomy): Eukaryota > Metazoa > Arthropoda > Insecta > Coleoptera > Curculionidae > Diaprepes > Diaprepes abbreviatus. Next base: position 2,928,187 of record JASJET010000039.1, read on the forward strand.
CAAGTGCGATTTAAAGTCATCATCATTGTGAAAGTATTACCATTCAAACAGTTTTGTAAATTTCGAAATAAATGGTAATCAAATGGTCCAAGGTTAGAACACTTCCCAACCAAACTCCAATAATTTCCCACTAGCTACTAAAGATGAGTGATAAACTATCTTTTCAATACAATTGTTTATATGTTTTGAAAACTTCAAATTAATATAAAGCACCAATTCAAGGTTTCTAGCAACAGACGAGCAACTCAAAAATTCATTCACTTAGGGCAATGTGTAGTAAGTTTTTGTATTTATTTCTACACTAAATACGTCCGAAGAGAGACACCTGATATTTTTCGGATTAATTTCCAGATAGTGACTTGCAGACGTCCTAAAAAGAAGATCGAGATCACTAGTCAATTTATCAGTGACTTCAAAGATGTCTTGAGGACGAATCAACATATAAATTTGAATATCGTCTGTATATAAATGTACCATTAAATGCATCAAATCATTCGTTAACTGAAACGTATATAAAGTAAAGATCAAAACACCCAGGATTAATCCCTGTCGAAGGTCTTCGAGTAGTCAAGAAGAATCAAACTGATAAGCTAACATGATCAACCGCCTCCGAGATATTATCAGTAACCTTTAAGAGTGCCGTCGCACAACTCAAGCTAGACTGAACAAATGGAAGTAAATTGTAGCGATCAACGTGATCACGTATTTGACCCTCAGAAATCCTCTGGAGTACCTTCTACAAAGCTGGCAGTATGCTTATAGATCTAAGATCCTTCAGTTCTTTAGGAAGAGGGATCTTTGGGATCGGTAGCAAAAAAGTAGTTTTCCAAATTTCAGGAAACGTTGAAGTCTCTTTGCAACAATTACATATGGATAACAATAAGAAAACATAAATAATCCAATTCTATCAGCACCGATAGCTCCCGATCCAATGGAAAGAAGAGCCGCATGAACCTCGTCAGTTTTCGCTAACCTGCGCTCGAAAATGTCAACCCCGAGTCTTTTGTTTTGAAGGTAAGTATTTAGGGTAACAGTATTTGGAGTTGAGGACCTGGCGGCAATAATAACAACATTATGGATAACCTCCACACTACCTTGATCAATACACAATGACACTATTTGATCAATATTGAATAAAATATTGTTCGAACCCAATTCACAAGAAAGAAGTCTTTGTAAATTGAAATTTATCTGTTTCGCAATTTTAATTATTTTATGCATAAATTTACTTCCTTTTTTACTCGAGAATTTTTTTTTGTGAACCTTATTAAGTTTTAAAATTTAGTAATTTATTATTCTATACTTTTATCGATAAATCTTTGGATTTGTTAATAAACCTTTCGGTATAAAATTAACTAATAGCAATCGATAAATATTTAAAAGATCTTCAATATTGCGATTATGATATAATAAAAAAAAGTTCATAAATTCTTCTGTAATTTTTAGTATTTCATTTTTATTTCAATATTTTGATTGTTGTTATTTTTGAGGGATATTATTTGTTGTTGTCCAGGCTTCCTTTTGAATACTTTCATATTTCTATCATTCTTGATCATTTTAGATATTTGGTCTTTTTGTACATTTTTTACCATATTTTATCGCCATTCTAATTTGTCTAGTTAGAATTCCCAGTTTTTCTGTAGTATTTTGATTGTTTATACGATTTTATGATTTTATCTCCTGGAGAATTATTTGGTTCTTTTTATTTTTTTCCTACTTTTTTCGTAGCTGTTTGCATTATACAGGGTGGACCTTAACTGCATGAGCGTTTTGTTTTGTCTATAATTCAAAAACCGTTAGGGGTACGGGGGCACGGGGGGTGTCGTTAGATGCGCCATTTCGTGTAATTTTTAGTCACCATGGACGCGTTCTCGGAGCACAGCGTGTGTTTTGTGTTCGTGCATATTATGCCAACAATAATTCTGTGACTGTTGCTAGGCGAATGTACCGCGCTCACTTCGGTTTATGTGACATCAGAGAAGCACCATGCGCAAATTCTATTCGCAAATGGGTTAAAATGTTTGAAGAAACCGGGTGTACAATAAGAATTAATAATGCGGGCCGCCCGAAGTCAATACGGACGCCGGAGATTATTCAACGTGTTCATGAATCAATCAGAGAAAATCCTCGGCAATCGACTCGTAAAAGAAGCCAAGTCTTGAACATCAAGAGGACCACTTTGCGCAGGATTTTGCACCGTGATTTACATTTAAAAGCTTATAAAATTCAGTTGACACAAGAGTTGAAACCTAATGATGTTAATCTTCGACTTAATTGCGCTAATGTTATGCTTAATCGCTTTAACAATTTTTCTAACATAATCTTCAGTGATGAGGCTAACTTTCATGTCAACGGTCATGTTAATAAACAAAATTGCCGGTTTTGGTCTGAGACTAATCCTCGCAAGATGCATCAAATACCTCTTCATAGCCCTAAGGTCGTTGTGTGGGCTGCAATATCGGCCAGTGGAATAATTGGGATATACTTTTTTGAAAATCAACGAGGAGTGGCTGTGACAATGATAGCTGAGAATTATTGTCAGATGTTGCAAGAATTCTTGGTCCCAGCTCTTCGAGAATTTCAAGGTTACAATTCTAGGACCTGGTTTCAGCAGGATGGAGCCACTTCCCACATTGCTACAGTCTCCATAGACCTACTGAAAGAAATGTTTCCTAGAAAACTCATCTCACGAAGAGGTGACATTGAGTGGCCCCCAAGGAGTCCAGATCTGTCTCCGAATGATTATTTTTTGTGGGGATACCTAAAATCAAGAGTGTATGAAAATAATCCAACAACAGTTGAAGAGTTAAAGCAAAACATTGTGCGAGAAATGAACACTATTTCCCGAGCAACTTGTTAATGTGCTTTTCAAAACCTGCGAGTGCGACTTCAAAAATGTCAAGAAGGTGGAGGCCGGTCACTTAAATAACATTATTTTTCAAAAATTAGATGTTACTTAAATTTCAATTTCTTGTACTTTTTAAATATATAAATAAAAAAATAATAAGATTTATAGTTTTTTTTGCATATTGAAACCACTCACACAGTTAAGGCCCACCCTGTATTTGTTAATAATTTATTTATTAGATTGTTTCTTATGTGTAAATTTATAGTTTTCAGTAGATGTTTTGTATTCTTTTGTTATATTCCCTAACTTTTTTGTGTGTTTGTTGTTTTAGTACAGATAAAACCTATTTTATAGAAGCAATAAATAAAATATTTTGCTCCTCTTAAATTATTTAGTCATTATTTTTCAAGCCATTTGTGATAAAAACAGAATAACAAGCTTTATGTAAAAGTTATTCAAATACTCAAAAGAGCACATTTCAGAAATATTGTACTTCAAACAGAATTCAAAAATTTGTAACTTACAATTTTTTCGAGTCAGTTGGAAAATGCTGCATACGATCTATATTAAGATGTTTTATTCACTGGCATGTTGACCGGGCGTCATAAACAGCTGCACATATTTTTTTGCACTCAATATATAACGAGCTAGTTACCGAACTGGACAAATTAAATTTAATGATAGAAAAATATTCCCATAAACGATCCAATTAAAACAATTTTTCAAATAATGTTGTTAAAAAGCTCCTTTATATAACTTCAAGTAATATAATGCCGTAATAAAACCAAATCAATGCGGATATGTATATGGATAATGTTCAATCACTTGGTACTGGTACTACCAATAAACGCCGTCTAATGATGTTATGTAAACAGTTGTTCTAAGTAGAGTAGGTTAAGTTACTTACCGTTTTCTCTGATTATGTGCGTTTGATTTTTCTTCGATTTTTTATTTATTTTACTTACTAGAATTTAACGGTTAAGGAAACCTTTCTATTAATATATTAGAATAATTAAGCAATAACGAATGTGATATAAATATATTAAATTATCTTTTACAGATCACGTTAATTTATTCGGCATAATATTACAATGCTTGACAAAAATTGCGTACAATTTTACTAAAAATATATTTGAACCGTTTGTTATACAATCTGTTAAATGTATATATGCTAACTAGTTTTGTAATAAAAGTTCAACAAAAAGATATATAGATTTCTGATTTTAAAACTTATTATTCGTAACTAATGGACTATGCGCAATGAAGTAAGCTCTATGGTTAGGTCTATTTTTTTTAATTCAGATGCTCTTTTCATTTAACACTCTTAACCTAATATCCATAATTTCTGTCGGTGATTCATCGCTCGAATATAGAGTGCCCCGTGTTGTGCGCCTTCAGGGGAATCAATTCCAGTGGCGCGTGCAATACAGAAAATAATAAATGATGCAATGATGTTATCGATGTGTATATTTAATTTTTTTGGGGTTGAGGCACGAGAGGAAAGGGGTGCCTTCAAGGATTGCAGATTTAGCTTGAGTGTCGGCCAAAACATGAAAGCTATGTACAGATTACGTTGGGATCCCATTTTAAGAAGGTCGAGAATTTGATTCATGAGAGGGTGGAATGTGTTAATGGCTTGAATCGATCTGAGGCAGCTGAGGGAATCAGAAATGATTAGATGATTGGGGGTGGAGGAGTATTTAATTATTTCTCTGATGCATTGCTTGATGGCAAACAGCTCAGCTGAAAAAACGGATGAAAGGTGATTTAACCTTTAAAATCGCGAGTTTTAAGCTTTACAGATGTTTACAAAAAATTGCGTGTCGCTTGAAGATACTTCTTTCTATTTTTTAAATATCTGAAAAGCTCTAGTACTCGCGATTCTATAAACAAATAGAGTATAAAAAAATCTAAACGGTCATTGCGCTTTTTTCAACTTTAAATGACTGTCAAATCTCGAGACTTGGAGTTTTTTAGAGGTTTAAAAAAAGGAATTAGGCGTTTTAAAAATACGCAGAATTTCTTTTTTTGAACATCTAAAAAGCTGTAAATCTCGAGATTTGAAAACATTTAAATTTGAAATGAACTCAATTTTTCAAAGTTTTTTGCAACTCTATCTGCCCGTTGAGGACCGAGTTTTGGAGCTTTCTGAACGGTTGAGAAGCAGAAACAGCGTCTTCAAAAGACGCGTAAATTCCGTTTTTTTAAGCATCCAAAAAGCTACAAAACTCGCAGTTCTACAAAAATTGAATGAGTAATTGCTCTTATTTTATTTGTTTTTTTTTTAATGGGAAAATTTTTATCTATATATATATATATATATATATATATATATATATATATATATATATATATATATATATATCGGGTAAACGATCAGCTATGATTTCAAACAAGAAAGTTTTGAACACTAAAAATTATTACCTGTCTCTGTTGAGACTGATTTTGTCGACATTTTACTTTGAATTAAAGTTGTTTTCTGTACGCCCTGAGTATAGATCAGGTGCGGATCCACGGGGGGCTGGGGCGATCGCCCCCCCCCCTCAAGAGCTTTGAGTTCAGGAAAAATAGATCCGATTTTACCTCTTATACTATAGTTTATTCAAGAACTAGAGAGAGTAATAAATCATTTTTTACCCATTTTTTCTTCGCAAACTACCTGTTTAGTCCGGTGTCTTTGGCAAAATCTGTTAGACACATATATTTTTCATAGGAATGGGTTAGAAATTTTATAATGAAAAATACTGGTCTATAATAATGGACTATTTGGGTTAGATAACAATAGATATTTGGATATATGGCATAGAATATTATTTCGGTAATAAACTTAAAATAAAAAGTTTTTATAATATTATTTTATTTCTTATGATTTGTTAATAATTCAGATACATTAGAAAATATAGATAATTTTGACCTATTTAAAAGAAATCACAACTGTATTTTTATTATTTTTAATTTAGGCATAGAAACCGTTCTAGGAACAGACAAATCGTAGCCTTCTTCTCTCAAAAAATTCTACGTTATTAAATACTTACAAAATACCCATTATGTTAAATACAAGAAGTTAAACATATATAAAAAAATAAATTCGTTCATATAATAAAAACCTTTTTTTTGAGGCTATCGGTCACTTTATTATTAATTAAAAACATTTTTAAGATATTTGACGTTTCAGTTTATTTATTTCTTAAACCATTTGCAGAATTACAATTAAACACTAAAAAGGGATTCAAATGTAATTAATTTTTATATATTACAGAACATTTAAATAATAAATTGTGTTTACGCTGGTAAAAACATTACGGATCTAATTCGTAATCAAAGTCAGTGAAACTATCTTCGCTCAAAATTAATTATAATTGGTTCCTCTATCTCAAAGATCATGAGATGGAGTTTCCACATTTTCTTTTATTTTTATTATATGGTTATTCTGCAGTAACTTTATTCAAAAAAATATTTCAATAATTCAGTTAAATTACTAATTTTGTAAGTTGTGTTATTTCTAGCAACTCTACTTTTTACTTGAGACAGATATTTCCTTTCCCAATTGACATTTTCCGGACGATCTATAAGAACAGATGTCCTATCTGGTTTTTCCTAGCAAAAATTAAGTTCTCTGAGCAATTTCCAGAGCTCAGTACTTTTAATTTCAGGTAAATCCCTATCTTCATTGATTTTAGTTAGAATTTTGTCGACGGTGGGGAGCTACTTCTCATAATAAAATTTATGTACAACTCCTTTTATTACAGTTGACATCTTTTCTTCCAACGAGGTTTTTCGTCTGCCTGTGATCGAATATGGCTTGGTAATACTAACAATTCCAGTCATTTTTTTCTTCTTCAGTATTCGGTACGTCCATTTTCCAACTCTTGTCATATTAGAACACATCTCAACAGAGCTTTTAACATTATTATCTAGATATTGATATTTTAAGGCAACAAAATTCATCGTAATACGTTTTTCGTTGAGGAAAAAATGCCCTGGTTTAACGATTTTGGAATAAATTTAGATATAGAGGCCATATCTTTTGGGTATCTCACTAATCTCAAATAATATATAAAAACAAACACATAAATCACTAAGAACACACTCTAAGGTGTACTTTGCTCACTGACAGAAATGAAATTGAACTATCAGAAATTTTAATGTTGCAGTAAATTTATAAAGGCTTATAATATTTAAATATAATTAAATATAATTAGATTTACGGCAGTCCTGCGGCACTGGAGCAGGTACGTTGGAGGTTTCGGTAACAGTTTTATTACTCTCTCTAGTTCTTGAATAAAGTATAGGAATGTGTATGCTTGCGATCACCCCTCCCCTTTCCAAGAGCTTTGAGTTCAGGAAATAGAACCGATTCTGCCTTTTACTGACACCTTGTGTTAAATAGATTGTAACGTAGCAAGTTTATTGGAGATTAAACTATTTGAATTCTAAAGATTTTTTTGGGCGAGCGGAACCCCCCTCAAGACCGATGCCTCCAGCGCCGCAGGCCCTGCGGAGCGTTTACTACACCACTGAATGTAATCTCTTAAGGAAAATTTTGTTGTTTATTTTTATTTAGAAATAATAATTCGATACAACAAAATTCTCGTCTCGTTTCAATGGATTTGACACCTTCTCAGAAATTAGGTTACAAAGACTCCTCCAAAATTTCATACTGTGGTGATCCTAGAGAGTTAAAATGATACATATATGTATAAAATACGTCAAATATACTACAAAAACATTTATTTTCGTTTGATATGCAGCTTACTTTTAAAGCCCTGTTTAAAACCCACGTTTATAGGATGAAAACACCTAAAATACCTTCTCGGATATGTGACAAATAAAACATAAAGCTCTAGTATTATTAGTATTTGTGTTGATGTTGTAATAATAGTAGTATAACTGATCTAACATCGCTTCCCACAAGCTGTCACGCTACGCTTCGAGTAAATCTACGTGGGCCGCAACCGCCGACAGTGGTCGCGTGCCGCCATTTGAAAGCGACGAAAAAATAATGGTCGTGTATCGACATACGGATATCGATAGATATATCTGTTGCGAGCCTGAAACAGAAGTATGTGTTATCTGATACGAAAACTATTTATTCTTTAACAGCGCGATAAAGTTAAGCAAATTTATTTTTAACGTTAAATAAGAATGTTTAGATTTTATATTGCATTTTAACGCGAAGAGGTGGTTTGACATGGGTGCACTCGATTTAAAAGGTTTTTCGTAGACCTTCCGCAAATATTAGGTATAGGATATAAAATGGTAACAAAATATTAATTTTAACGAACTTCCAACAGCAACTAACAAACAGGGACATGTTCTATATAAATTTTTATTAATTCCTATTATTATAGTCTGGGATCCCAGTGGGTTTTGGTATCCGATAAAGAAAAGAAAAGAAAACCCTTATAGCAAAAATATACAACAACTTCTATAATACAAGGACAAAGCGCTGAAATTAAATTTGTTGTAGACGTCACGGCTTTAAAATAACACATATGAAAGGTATTCTTCAGAAAATATATAACCTATTACTCTCTTCATACTGTTTTTTATGATTTTTTTAATAATAATGTAAACACTTGCAACGAAAAACCCTAATATATGTCTTATTTTTTTGTAAAATTAAAAAATACACTTATTATTTCTTGAACAGGTGAAATAAGCTGGATCTGAGATTACGTATATATCTCTAGTCCTGTTTAGTGTTCACACTGTTCTTATGTATGCTGACCGCGGTTTAAGAGCATTCATTTTTTGTATTTAAGTGAAAAATTTCAGTACATTACAAGCTTAAATGGTGTTTTAAGTACTTCAAAGATATCGTATAGATCTTGTGTACCCGGTTCTAAAAAAAACTACCCAAATGGTCCGACGGTGCCAATATTCCTTTTTACAAAAAATGACTAATGCCATTTGAAAGGACTAAAGCTACCCATCGTTTTCAAAGTTTTGTGCTGAGTGATAGTAGCCGATTATGTGAGTGTCATTTTATCGAAAAGGATTTTATCTGACACATCCAAAACTCCACAATGGTTGAAAAAAAGTCGGATTTTAGGTTTATGAAAACTTAACAACGCTACAAGGTTGGACGGACATGGCTACATTATAAAAGTTTCTAGCTGACAATGAAACCCTTAAAACCCTAAAATTGATAAAAAAAAAGCCTCAAATTAATTATTATGCATTACTTTCTTTAGATTTTTTGTTATTTAAAACAAAAATTGGTAAATAAAAAATTAAGATAAACTCGCTGACAATGTCCTACTATTTTGAAAGAAAATGGGTATTAACTTTCAAGTTTCAGGTTTATTTTCTCTAACTAATGGATTAAATGGAGTTAAAGTAGTCCTATAATTGTATTTAAAGTTTTTAAGAAATCATAGGTCTTTTTTTCTTTGAACAACACCCCTTTTGTTTATCGTATAAACTAATAAAATTCATATAAGTAAAACCAAAAATCTTATAAAGTTTATTTCTTCCTACTTTATATCAAAGATACTTCTAAAAATTAACCATTATTGGTAATAACATAGCAAATACGACCACTAGCTGAGAAATTAGGCTGGCTTTGAAACTTAATGAAAAAAATTTTCATAAAGAAAATTGAACCTACTTCTAAACGTGTGCTAAAAAGTGAAGAAAAACTATAATTTTTTATAAAAAATTAAAATTTTTGACGTCGGCACCAAACTAATACCTGACAAAGTGGAATTCGCTTAAACAGATTAAAAATACTTTATTTGTAATTTCTTTCTTACCATAATTTGTATATATTAGTAGTTATTTATTTCACTTAGAAACAATTTGGCGCCGACTTCAAAAATTTCAATTTCATATAAAAATTTATAGTTTTTTTCACTTTTTAGCGCACTTTTAGAAGTCGGTTCAATTTTTTTTTATAAAAATTCTATTTTTCGATTTTTAGTTTTGAATTCATTATGATATGGCGGCAAAAAAGTACCCACTTTATCCGAAGTTGTATGTAAATCACCTTAAAATAAACCACTAAAAATTCATTGATTTTTAGAGTTCTCGAAATACGAATGACATTGTGTCAAACAAATATTTGGTCTGTCATAGTAAATTCACTATCTTCAATTTCAAATTAATTTTAGATTGATAATATAGGCCCCACAATCTTCCTATATCGATATTTAAACAGTTTGAGAGGTAAATTTTCTAGCCCGATATATTTTAGACAGCATAATGAGTTTGTATACGCCCACAGAACCTCGCAATATCAATTTTGAGTCCCTCATATTGTATCTTATCAATCTAATAATTGTAAAAAATTAAATTCATATTCGTAATATTTGACCCCGAGAACCCCCTGATATCAAATCTGAAAAAATGTGCATAGGGTAAAATTTTCAACTCACCATATTAGATCCGACATATTGAATTTCAATTGTCATAATCTAATCTAAATCTAAACCCTTCAAAGCCCTCTAGTACCATATGGAATATTTTTAAAATAATTTTAGATTCGTCTTGTGCTACCCCGAAAACTCCCCCACACCAATTTTGGAGAAAATCGGACAAAATTAAATTTTTTTGTCCGCCATATTGAATTTTTTAAAAATTAGATTCGTTATATGCGACCCCGAAAACTCCCCCACACCAATTTTGGAGAAAATCGGACAAAATTAAATTTTTTTTTCCGCCATATTGAATTTTTTTAAAATAATGTCAGATTCATTGTATACTACTCCAAAAATTCTCCCATACCAATTTAGGAGAAAATCGGACAAAATTAATTCTTTTGGCTGCCATATTGTCAGCGCCATCTTGGATTTTACTGCACCAATGTCGTCCAAAAAAATATGGGACCTTTGTATCATCTTCCTGAATATATCGTAAAAAATTTCATTCAATTCGGTGCCGCCGTTGCGGAATAATCGGTGTACATATATAAAAAAAAATACATAGTCGACGAATTGAGAACCTCCTTCTTTTAGAAGTCGGTTAAAAAATGAACAAGGGTACAGCACCCCAAGCTTATCTGACATGTAATAAGAAAAGGATGTTCAATTATTACAACTTAGACCAAAAATTTATTACATTTTATTAAGCACAAAAAACGCTATTTTGAAAAACCCACACTTTACACCTCATGTTTGAAGGCGAACATCTCAACATGGGGACGTTATTTTCATGTGAACTATACTCCACCGAGAGATTACCCACCTTTTCTCTACCACCTTGCATAAATAGCGTTAAATTATCATCGTTGTTTTAAAAGTGTAAAAAAACAAATCAAATTAAATATCCCAAATATCGATACTTCCCCATGTCTATACCGGAGGCGGCCATCAATATCAACATGGATCTCGAGCACGGATCTCCTAATATCCTTTGAGACACCGTTGCGACGGCGGCAATTTATAAACAAACCACATTGCCTTGATCTCAACGTCCTGCCTTGATAACTTGATACAACTAGACAGCTTGACTGTTTAATCGAGATTTGTAATACTATCTGGTCTAGTTTGTAATAGTAGTAGTAACAGATAAGGCAATTAATTTATTATTTTTCAAAAATAAAATGGAAGTTAAATGAATGCAAATAATAATAATGAAATACTGATTTCTGTAATGTATATTGTCTATTATTAATAAGGTATTTGTTAAACTGAAAACTAAAGGTTTTTCTGCGGAGTTTCCCATGTATTCGAACCAACCTGAATTATTAAAAATGTTACGTAGTTTTGACATAGTACAGTTAAAATAAACCGCATAGTCCGAGGGCCCAATGGGTTTTCTTGATCGATAAAATGACTCCATCAAAATTTGAGATTATTTTGTATAAACAGAAAACTTCTTAACGATTTAAGAAAATAGGGAAATGTTTAGAAAGAAATTACTATGTTTTATACCATTAAATTTTATTAAGAAAAAAAAAAGAAAAAAACGACTGCAGTTTCAACTCAAAGAGTCATTTTCAAACTGAATTACACAAGTAGACGAGGGAATTTTAGCAACAAATAAATAAAGGGTGTTTTTTTTATAGAGGTATAAAACTTTAAGTTGGCAACACTTTTTTAACTGGCGGCCAATTTGTCAGCTGTCAAGTGATTTATGTTTAGTTTGTTTTGGCATTTCAACATGAATAGACTGACGCCTGAACAACGCTTCCAAATTGTGCAAATTTATTTTGAAAATCATGGTTCTTTTCGAAATACGTATCGCGCACTACGTCCATTTTACGGTCAACATAATCGTCCATCAGAGCAATTAATTCGATTAACTGTGGAACGTTTTCGCACCACGTTTACTCTAAATGATAATACGCATCCACAGAGACGTCGTACAGTGCGTACAGAAGAAGTCATTGCTGCTGTAGAGCGTAGCGGAGAGGAAGACCCGAATCAGTTTATCCGCCATCGTGCACAGGAATTGGATATATGTCCATTCACTTTATGGAAGATTTTGCGGAAAGATCTTGGTTTGCGTGCTTACAAAATCCAACTCGTGCAAGAATTGAAGCCACACGATCACCTAGCAAGGTGTAGATTCGGTGAATGGGCCCAAAACAAGATTGCCGTTGATCCCGATTTTTATAAGCGAATTTTGTTTAGCGATGAAGCTCACTTTTGTTTGAATGGATACGTCAATAAACAAAACTGCCGTATTAGGAGTGATAATAATCCTCAAGTGTATGTTGAGACACCGTCACATCCAGAAAAACTGACTCTTTGGTGTGCTTTATGGGCTGGTGGAATCATTGGTCCGTACTTCTTTAAAAACGATGCTGGTCAGAACGTTACAGTCAATGGTGACCACTATAGAGCCATGATTACTGACTTTTTCGTTCATCAATTGAACAACCATGATGTGCAGGAGCTGTGGTTTCAACAAGACGGCGCAACATGTCACACAGCTCGTTCCACAATTGATTTATTGAAGGAAACGTTTGGTAACCACATAGTTTCACGTTTCGGACCAGTGAATTGGCCTCCAAGATCGTGCGACTAAACGCCGCTAGACTATTTTCTGTGGGGATATGTAAAGTCGCTAGTCTACGCCGATAAGCCGAAACGATTGATTACGTGGAGGACAATATTCGCCGCGTTATTGCCGATATACTGCCACAAATGTTGGAAAAAATCATCGAAAATTTGACCTCCAGATTAGACTGCATCGCTTTACCATGTCCTATAAATGCTCTATGGGATTTGCATCAGGACTCATTGGTGGCCATTCTAGAGTCACAATCTCAACAGCTTCAAGATACTGGACTACTGTTCTTGCGGCATGTGCACGGACATTATCATACATTAGCATGAATGTATCGTACCCAGTGAAGCCGGTGTAAGGTAAAACTTGCTCCTGTTGTGTACGTATCAGTCAGCATTCATTCTTAAATTCACCTCAATAAGTTGCGTACGACTGTCCCAACTAATGCCACCTCATAGCAAAATGAAACCGCCACCAAAGCTAATGGTTTGTTCAAGATTTTATCTTGCAAAACGTTCTCCAGACCTTCTGTATAATTTACCACGTCCATCTAACTTTCACAATTGTATCTTGGTTTCATTCCAGTTAGCATGAGCTGCTGCAAATTGTAACCGTTCAGTTTTGGAACTTGGGCCTAGAATCTCTGGCAGCACGTTTGGGATTTAAACCGACTTCTTTAAGTCTTCTTATTACTGTTTTGGCACTTACATTAACTTGTCTTGTGATGAGTAATTCATTTTTGAGGTGTAGAGCTGTAAATGTGCGATTCGCAAAAATTGAATTCTCAAATATTGGTCATCTCTTGGCGTTGTACATCTTTTTCGTCCTTGACCAGGGCGCCTTTTGTGTTCTACAGTTTCCCTGTATTGCTTTATTACACGAGAAATAGTCGATAGATGGATACGCACTCTCCGCGCAATATCTTCTTATCTGCAACCCTCATTGGCTAAAGGAACAATTTTAACACATATTAAATCACTACATAGTATAAAACAAAGTCGCTTTCTCTGTCCCTATGTCCCTTTGTATGCTTAAATCTTTAAAACTACGCACCGGATTTTGATGCGGTTTTTTTCAATAGATAGAGTGATTCAAGAGGAAGGTTTATATGTATAATAAGATCCATTAAATAGTGGAGAAATACTGTTATTTTTGAGGTTTCTAATGTGATGTCGTTAATTATCATATTTTTTTCCGCTTACATTGCAAACGCAGGCTGAACCCTACGAGATTTATCAAAATAATGTACTAATTATTTGTACACATTGAAAAGGTCTACAGAAAACTCCGCGATGGTATATGTCTATCTCTCATGGATATCCCACAATAACATTTTTTTTGTCATTTACTTTTTACGACAAATAATGGCAAATTTTGAAGCGATTTTAACCAATACAGCATTAATCCTTATCCAATTAAATAGCTTAAATACATTGTTGATTTAAATATAGATCTATATGGTCCTTTACAGCACAAGATTTAAATGAATATTTTCGAAGATATTACAGATTTAAAATTGCGGGAAGTAGCGCTTGCGGCGGTACTGGCCGACCGGGGCGGCGGCAGCGTGCCTATAAATAGCGCGTTGGAGGCCGCGATTTTCCCTATAGCACTTTGAATTTTGCAGCGATCGGACGCGTTTATTATCGGAGCTCTCTAGCGAGGAAAATAACATACTTAATAAAAACGTGCTTTTCAGCATGACAACGTATCAGTAATTATAAGTAAGTTACGATAAATAATTGTATGATAGTTTTAAAATATAAATAACAAGAAGGCTGTGAACGTTGTATATAAAGACATTCTGTAATGTAATAATTGTTGTAAAAATAAAATAAATAGTCACAGTTTTTCTGTAGTGTATTTAGTATCAGCATTGCACCCGTGAGAAGCCGGGGCGGGTCGCTAGTTACTTATATGTGGCATCTTAGCAAGAAAACTACATAATCGACAAATAAAGCCATAAAAGTGTCATTTTATGTCATTTTGACAGCGAGAAACAAAATAACAGCGATTTTTAGTCGCCAAAGCATCCTATGCAATATTTGTAATTTGTGATATTATTGCTTCTTCCACTCTAAAAGCTATGTCTATCTATTGTTTTATCTGTAATAAATTTCAATAACAGCAAAAAGCATAAGAAATTTCACAAAAAAAATACATAACGATTTAAAGGAGAAGAAATATATACAAAATAATGGAAAAAAATCATCATTCCTTTTAAAAATGCCTGACATAGAGAATTAAAAAACAAACTATCAAGTAAGTTTGCATTTTAAGGATTTATATATTCTTGTAGTTCGTACTTACGAGATAAACAATAAGTAAAATGTGCCAATATTAATGAAAATGATGCATTGTCGTCCAATTGCAAAACTTAGACGTGGCATGTTATTTAATCGAAGCACTTGCAATAAATCACAATAGTACATTATGTAGATGTAATTCACGTAAATAAATCATGAACTGCGTCGATAAATAAACTAGTAGAAACAATAAATATTAGCAGCGTTGCAGGCGAATTTATGTTCGACAATAAATTTTGACATTGGATATAAATGGAAGTTGTATAACATTTGAAAATTGATTTTTTAGGGGCTCGTTTTAAAGAATAAATATTTATTGATTGTTCAGAGATTAATAGTTATCTCGTTAATTTAAAGACGAGACTTTTAGTTAACTTGTTACTTGTGAAAAACATAAGTTCAATTAAGTAGGGATGAATGCCATTTAAAGAAATACATAGGGATTATGGAAATAATACTGAAAAGAAAATCTAAAATTATTGCATACGGCGAACGCGTACTTGGCAGACTAGAGAGCATTAACAGTGGACAGGAAAATAATTTTTTAAGGCAAAAATCCGCCTCCAAGTCAATTTTTTATCAATTTGGATACATTTTTGATTAAATTAACTGTGAATGTCAGGAACTTATTAGAATCAACTAAAAGTACAGAAATAAAATAACTTTTCCAAATACATACACCGTGAAATTGTTTATTTTTAATAATTTCGTACCGCTCCGGGATATATTCAGATGTTCGTTTGCACTGTTTAAGATAACAGCCCGGCATCAAGTTCTACGGGTAATATCCTACCGATATTTTACGATATAGGGATTTTAAGTAGGCAGTTTTTGTCTGTGCATTTTGCTCTCGGTTCGTTACAGCTCCACTGATCAGACCATTAGGTGGTGGAAACTAGTATGGAGAGAGAACCAGAGTGGAATTCGCAGAGACTATACTGTCTCTCCCCTTTCCCAACGGTTGTGAGGACTTTTCCAAATACATAGACCGTGAAATTGTTTATTTTTAGTTATATATATATATATATATATATATATATATATATATATATATATATATGTATATATATATAAATATATATATATATATATATATATATATATATATATATATATATATATATATATATACATTAGGGTTTTCCGGTTGTACCTAATCTCAAAACGCTAAAAATCATGATTTCAGTGGCATAAAATAATGGCAAGGATATGTACCCTACTAAAAGGTGCCTGGTGTATTCAAATCTCTTCTCAGGAATCCAAGATGGCGGATCGAAAATTGAGGTTGCGTACATAAAAACTCTTAAATGTTAGTCACAAAAAGATATCAAAACGTCAATAAAAATCAATCGGTCTCTGCGTAGGGGTTTGATGATGTAATTTAGAAAATAACTGCTAGAACCTAACCTAAAAAAGTAAAAATCGTTCTCCCACATGCATATAATGAAATCAACGACACTATACTGTACAAAAGAGTTTTTGGGGTAGCTGAATTCAAACATGGTGTCTATTTTCAGAAATTCCAGGTGGCAGCTCCAAAATGGCGGATATGCAGGTGAAAAGTGTTAAATAACACTAGGGCTTATTAGTTGTGAATCAAGGCTCCACCAGTTGTAAGGTCTACCAGTACAGGGTCTCAGAACCTAGGGTAGAAAGGCTCAATAATTCGATCCTAGGGTGTACAGGATCAAGGTCAATGTGTATATAAATAGAAAATCCATAAATCCAGGGTCTACGTGTTTAGGGTGTATAAGACGAAGGTCTATAGACGTGAGTTCTATAAGTCCAAGATCTATGTGCTTAGCGCCTATACGTTTCCCTCTCAACAACAATCAACAATCTATATACAGAAATTTGATGGGTTTCCCTTATGTATTACCTTTGGATTAAACTCATTAAACGGGGCCAAGAGTTAAGGATCAATAGCTTAGAGGTTAAAGAGTTTAGTTTTTAAGAGCCTACATACTCTTTGTGTTTATTATTTGTTAATTCTCACCTGCATATCAGTCATTTTTGAGTTGCGATCACGAATTTCTGAAAACATAAACAATATTTGAATTCAACTACCCCAAAAACTCTTTTGTTGAGTAAATAGTGTCGTTAACTTCGTTTTATGCCTATAGGAGAACGATTTTTGTTTTTTTTTTTAGATTTTAGGAGTTATCTACTAGATTATATTATCTAACTCCTAGGTTGAGGCAGATTTATTTTTATTTTATTTCAATACCTCTTTGTGACTAACATTTAATAGTTTTTACGGACGCAGCCTTATTTTGGAATTCGCCATCTTAAATTTCTGGAAACGGACATCGGATTTGAGTTTAGCGACACCAAAAACCTTTTAGTAGGGTATATAGAATACCTGCCTTTATTTTATGCCACTAAAATGATGAATTTTAGCCTTTTGAGGTTAGGTATGACCGGAAAACTCTCCTCTATACTTATACAAACAATGCCCTAGTAAGTTTCGTGCCAATTACCAACTGTTGACATGGCACACGAGCATCAAGCGCTTCCTGAAAATTTTCGACCCACCCTTATTATATATATATATATATATATATATAATTCAAAAAAAGCCTACATTTCTGGAAAAATTGCATATTATACCTTAAAAATATAAAAAATATCATACTAAAGCATATTAATCGAAATATTACTCTAGGTAGAAAAAAAATTAAGCATCTTAAAGCCTCATCACCATTAACACGGATGTAAAGGTAACTTCGAGCTCTTTTTTTCTCTGCCACTTTTCTAATGATGAACAATTTGCCATAATATCGTTTTTTCTTTTTTATTAATCAGTGCCACTTTTTGCTCATTAAAACACTAAAACCACTTATGATTCATTCATTTGTTTGCCATATCTAAAAGGCTGCTGTTTAAAAATAGTCAAAAACACATTTTTATTACATAACCTGTTTACTACATGTACGAACTGCAATTATCACTTTAAATCTTTTTATCTCTAAAGCCTTGAAAACTTTTTTACGAAAAAATGTTCAATGAACCTAAATTTGCGAATTATTAGATATCTGTTGGACTTCCATTGTCTTCCATTTTTTTATTTTACTTTATTTAATTTTTTTAAGAAGACCAGACTTTAGCAGAAAGAACATCTTTACCACCGCACGCCATTATGAACTTATTGGAAAGTTGTTTGACTAATTCCTATTTTCAAGAAAAGGAAAACTTCTACATCCAGGTTGATGGACTACCGATGGGATCTTTACTACCACCGGTGGTCGCAAATATTTTCATGGAATGGTTTGAGACGTTTGCAATTGAATCCACAACTAAGAAACCAAAGTTATGGCTCAGATACGTAGACGATACTTTTATTATTTGGAGTGGAAATGACAAAGAACTTCGAAACTTCCTTTTTCATCTCAACAATATCAGCACAACTATTAAACTCACCATGGAGAAAGAAGTAGAAAATAAATTACCATTCTTGATGTCTTGGTTGAAAGAAATGTCAGACAAATTCGAACTTCGGTTTACAGAAAAGCCACGCACACAGGACAATACCTTAATTAGTCATCTAATCACTCAAATAACACAAAACAAGGAATTATAAGAAATCTCGTAGATAGACCTTAACTCTCTACAACTCTAACGAGAACTTGATGAAAGAGATACATTACATTAAAAATAATCTGACAGCCAACGGATACTCAGTATATGTAGTGGATAAATTTCTAGAACTACGTAGAAATAGGACAATATCGACAACGAATGAAGAACGAAAACAAGTTTTGAACATCCCCTATCTTAAATGCATTTCAGAAAAAGTTAGAAGCATAGGAAAATGATATAAAATCAACGTTGTTTTTAATTCCAATAACTCTCTGAGAAGTTGGCTTACTAGGGTCAAACCAAAAACTCAAAGGGGCATGAAGAACTGTGTATATCCGATACCATGTGAATGTGGCAATTCCTACATTGGCGAAACAAACTCGAGTTGTTTTAGTAAACCATCTTTAGATATAAGAGAAGTGTGGAAACCACTTCTTAATAATTGTAAACTAAAACTAAATTCAGCATAAAAAAAGGGATTTTGCCATAGCAGGCATGACTGCACCCATCTCAGTCACCTTCCTCTGCATTTACTTTTAGTATAAATAGCCATGTAGCTAAGGTATTTATTTAGTTTCACTTGAAAACGGCTAGAGATAACTACTAGCCGAAACGTCGTGAAATTCAACAAAAAATAAAGACAATGGAAGTCCAATAGATATCTACTACTTCGCAAGAAAAATCGTTGTCTGTGACCTTCAAACGAACCTAAATTTGTTTCAAAATAACGAAATATACACTAGGCGAAAAAAGATATGATCGTAACTAACATACCACCCTTTTAGTCCTACGCCTCTGGTTGCAATATCAGTCACTTTACATTTTCAAAAACTGATATAAAATAACACCAACCTATACACCCAACATTCATTTCTCTGTTACGAGTAAATCCTAATAAATTAAATAAAAACAAACCACTTTTATAACACCATCTTCGAGGATCAGTAGCGTCCCATAGAAGCATTTGCGGACTTATACTAATTTTTTCATATTTTTTAATCTAGAATCATACCTGAAAATGTGTCATCATTCCGGAGAGCTTGTATAGAATAATAAAAAAAAAGTAAAATGTTAGCATATTTTCTGTATTTTTCTTGTTACTCTTCACTTTGTATTCAAGCAATTAAAACAACCTGCAAACAACAATAATTAGGTTTTACGGTAAGGACATAATTTTAAATTTTGTAATTTTTCACGGTTCGCACAATCTTCTCTATTTTAGACAATGCATTTCCTTCTATAATATCACATAAACCGTTAGATATAGAAGGCAAAATGCATGCAATTTTGTTACGGTTTGAATTAGATACGAGCCATAAAAAGGTGGGTTATTGCAGGAAAACGCTTCGAAAATATGTTTCTTAAATTAAGCCGACAAACAACGAATTATTCTACAATATTTTGATATTTTAATAGATTAGGATAGTTCCAAATGTACACGATTTTAAAAAAAAGCATACAATTTGGAAAAAAAAAGATCACTATCTCACAATATAATTTTGATTTAGCTCTATGCACTTTTTCTAGCTATGTTGAATAGCTTGGATAGATAGTAAGAACCTCAAAATAGCTATCAACTGCAGACTCCACCTCTTCATTCTTTGCAAATGTTTTACCACTGAGTCATCTTCTTCGCGCAATGTTGGCATTTGTTCCTGATTTCATCACGCAAATGCTGGAATAGATTGGCGATAATCGAAGAAAATTATTCCACCCACATCCCAAAACCCTGTCAGACTTCGCTTCTTTGGAGCTAATTCACCCTCTTCATTCCATTATTTTGATTATTTCTATGCCTCAGGAGTGAAATGATGGACCCAGATTTTATCCGTGGTTATAATTAACGCAAAAATTTGACTTTATTGCTGTGAACCATAATAATAATAAACATCTTTATTAACAGTGCATACGTATTACAAAGTAATACAATGCTCACATGGGATGCGGCTGGCGAAGTTTAACCAATGGCCATTCTTCCACTTAACCAACCACACCTCTCAATGCGCCAACAAGAAGCAATCAACAACAATACAAATACTTATTATTAAGCTCCAAGTAGAAAACTTTTGTATTCTGATTTAAGTCTTTTGATGTTATAGTGCCTAAACTGTGGTGAAATTGTATTATGTTGCTTAACAAAACTATAAGAAAAACTTTTCTGAAATAAAGAAGTTCTATGTCTTGGTATCGTAAACAGACTTTGATTTCTTAAATTAATATTATCTACATCAGTCCTAAGTTCCAATTTTTTATACAAGTACATAGGTTGTTTAGTATCTAATAATTTTAGAAAAAATATCAGAGATTACAGTCTGTATATATTTTCGCATCTTAACCAGCCAATTTGCCTGATATTATTTGATTCAGAATCAAACTTTCTTAAATTAAAAATATACCTACAGCATGTATTTTGGACATACTGTATTCTCTTCTTTGTAACTACATCCAGAAAGGGATAGTAAACAATATAGTAGTAGTTATAGATTGGCATAATAAAAGTTTCACATAATTTTTTCCTCATTTTAAAGTTCAATATATATCTATTTGAATATAAAACCTTCATTTTAACATAACTCCTTTGTAACAGGCTTTGGACATGTTTATGAAATCTTAAATTAACATCCAAATGCAATCCCAGGTTTCTGGCACAATTTGAAAAAAGTAAAACATCTTCTCCAATACATACTTTGAGGAGATTTGTGAGCATGTTGCGCTGTTTTTCGGAACAAAATAAGAGAATCTCAGTCTTGTTGGGATTAATTTTTAAGTTATGCTCCTTAGAATACTGTAGAATAGCTGCCAAATCATGATTTAACATTAGTGCAGCTCTTTCTGGATCAGAGGGGTCAAAAAGATGTGATATCTGAGTATCATCAGCATATGCTTGCAAATGTGAATTTGAAACTACGGAAAACATATCAGACGTATATACTACAAACAACAAAGGACCAAGAATGGATCTCTGGGGTATCCCAGACACCACAGCTTCAGGCTGTGAGACCACATCCCTGATTCTTACAATCTGCGATCTATCAGACAAGTAGGATCCAAAAAATAGTGTTGAAATATCATCAAACCCATAGAATGACAGTTTAGCACAAATTAATTCATGGTCAATTACATCAAACGCTTTGGAATAATCAAGCAGCACCAAAATGGCAGCTAATTTTTTATCAAGTGCTCCTAACAATATTATCTGTTATATTCAGAAGTTCTGAAACTATACTACGACCCTCTGTAAAACCAGACTGATGAAATGGAATCAAATTATTACTCCTGAGATAGTTCGAAACTTGTACATGGACCACTCTTTCTAACATTTTAGACAAGACCGGAAGCAAGCTTACGGGACTCAAGTCACTCTCATTTATAGGGTTTTCTGTTTTTGGGACCAGAAAAACTACTGATCTATTCCAACATTGTGGAAAATGTCCCTTTTCCAGACAGCAATTTATTATATGGGTGATATGATTAATAATCGTGGGCAAACAAAACCTAATCATGAAAAGCGTCAAATCATCACTTCCAGCTGCATCACCATTGTGAGTAAACGTGGCACCTATCTTCCGCATAGTTTTCTCATGTACAAATTTTCAGTCAATAAGCAATTTACACCATTTTTTAAAATGCCTACTATGTCTGATCGTTCGCGCTCTTTCAGTTAACGATCACCTAATACCATTTTGTGGATTTTCTTCATCATTTCCGGTATGGTGACCTTATTTGATCGATCACTGCCTTCCAATACTTTATTGTTGTAAACGAAAAAGCAGATTCACGCAGAATAGAATCTAGCTTAGCCTTGATATTGGTTGGACTAAGATCTTTCAATAAAAGTATTGTATGATATAACGATGACTATTTTTTTCCATGTTTACAAATTCACTAAAAGCATTCACTATTGAAGGCTGTCAAATAAATACTACACAGCGTATCGTCGTATAGGGTCGGCAGTGCATTAGTATTATTTTTTAAATAATAACCTCCATCTATAGTCGGGTACTTCTGGGACTACCCTCGTAAGTATATAGCTTATAAGAATAAATACCTTTTTAATATTTTGAATATCGGGATATACTGTTGTAACTTTTTATGTTTTGAAAATGAAAATAATCGCATAAAAATCAACAATAAATTCATAAAAATATATATTTTTTGTGAAGTACCACTTTTGTACGGTACAAAATTTCCTCTCACTTTAATCATGAAGAAAATTCATTTTAACATCCAACGCAAGAAGATAATAGATGGAACATCATAAATAAGGATTAATTTTGGAGATTATCTTTCTTCGCTTTTACATTATGAGTTTTAATAATGGTAAATTTGCGATATCGAAAATTTATCGGCTTAAAAAGCATAAAATCGGCAAATCGGTTAAATTATTATGGTAATTATCGGAGAGTTTATTGGTCATAAATGGCGGAAAATTTAGTAAGTACTGTATAATTTGCGGAGATTTTTCATCAAATTAGTTGAGATAATGCATTAATAAATTGTATACTGTATGTACATACTCACATTATAAGCAGGTGTTTGCAATTGATAACGTTGACTTTAAATACGGCATGTAAATTCGTTGTTGAACAATATTATGTTTTTATGAGAAAAAATTAATGCTAAATGTTATGGAAATTAAGGGTTTTAAGCATAAATATTATTTGGATGACAAATAAGAACAACGTTCTTCGAGCTCTTATTACTGCTTGCATCCACAGAATTCTACTAAGTAGAGTAAGAATATATTCTTGAGGAATCGCGTTCCAATCTTATTGTGCTGTCAACCGAAATTCTTATATTCTACTTGAAACTAGGTTTCTTTATTGTATTATATATATATATATATATATATATATATATATATATATATATATATATATATGTGTGTGTGTTTATGCGGCTTTCACGGATTCCTCCATGTGAGATGCAATAACAGTGGATATATCCACATTATGCCGTTGTAGTGCTGAAATCACATTCAGCAAACCTACAACTATATGCAGCTCCGTATATGAATGAAGTCGAATGCGAACAGTAAATGCAAACTTCCCTCCATCATATCCTTTCTGTGTTAGAGGTTGCACAGTTAGAATAAATTGTTATAGAATGCAATTTATCCCATTCCACCACCATCGAGATGATGGCCTACCTGTACCACCAAACCGAGAAGAAAGTCAAAACTTATCGTCCTCGCCACAGTGATACGGCAGAGGTACATGTTTCGTCTCTATTAGACTCATCAGGGTACCGACATGCACCTGGCTGTGCAAAGGACAGATCGTAAGGAAGCATGCAAATACTGAACGCGGCTTCGCCGACCTCCCGCCGGATGGCGTATATATGTTTATGCGGCTTTCACGGATTCCTCCGTGTGAGATGCAATAGCAGTGGATATATCCACATTATGCCGTTGTAGTGCTGAAATCACATTCAGCAAACGTACAACTATATGCAGCTCCGTATATGAATGAAGTCATATGCGAACAGTACTGCCTTTGAGACGTCTGGAAGTCTGATCTATATAAACTAGTTGACAGTTGGAACAGTAAACCTTATAAACTATGCAGGACGTCCTATTTAGCTGTAACGGCGTTTTAGTTTTAGAATAAATTTTAGAGAGAGTAATTTACAGTTAAATGACGTGTCCTGCATAGTTTATAAGGTTCTCTGTTCCAACTGTCAACTAGTTTATATAGGCTAGACTTCCAGAAGCCTCAAGGGCAGACTCACTACCCATCGTAGTGACATTAATAGAGGTTTGCCCTCTTGTGCTCTGGCTGAACATGACTTTCATCAAGCCCACATTATTAACTGGGATGGCACTGAGATTTTGGAAAGAGTTCCTGCTTATCACAAATGGCTCTTCCTTGAAATGGTGCACATTATCCAGGAAAGTGACACCATGAAAAAAAAAGTGTCACCGAGGGTCTGAGTGCCATTTATAGTTATGTTTTAAAGTTGGAAAACGAAAAGTATTTGAGCCTCCTGGGCAGTCCATCTCCAGACGAATAGATTGTCTATTAAATTCTCTCATATTATGTAAAAAATATCAAACAAGTAATTTCTTAACATTATTTTTCTAGTTTTGATAGACCTTTTGCTTAACCACACCACTGTTTACGGTGTCCGTATTTTGCCCCACTACTTACACCACCCACTACATTTCCTGATTGACACATGACAGGTATCATTATAAAATAGTGGAATAGTCAAGCAGGACGTTTAGCAGTTTTCGAACTTTCTAGAATTTTTACAATTTCATCAAAAATGTGTCTTTAAATAGAGTTCAGAAGTGCTAATGTCGGGTTTTTCCCCCTGTTTTTCAAACGTGTATTTATTTAATATTCAAACCACATTGGTGAGTTACTTAATAATTATAAGTTCGGTTAATACTCTAGCTATTTAATTAATAATTGTAGAGCTGTCCTGACGAAGAGATAAATAAATTCTAGAAAGTTTGAGAGAATCAAAAAAACATTTTTCTCCTTACCATGGCCTACAAATTTCAACAGACTGCATCCCCAATAACCCCAATAAGTCTGGAATGTTGTTTCTTGACTAGTCAGTCGCTACAACTTCCTCTTTTATATATATATATATATATATATATATATATATATATATATATATATATATATATATATATATATATATATGAATGTAAAGCTGATCCCACATGTTTTCGAAAAGAATATATTTTGAAATTTTTATAATTTAAAACAAGCGACAGCATATTTTTGTCCAAAATATTAAGAATCAATTCTGTTATCTTGTAAACTTTAAGAATGGTAATAAAATCGGCCAATTTCATTATACTACAAAGATGAAATTTAATAATTATCTTTATTCGTTCATGAGCTAAAGAAAATCTTTTTTTTTTTAGATTATTAAAAAAGGATTTTTTTTTTCTAAAATATAGTTTTTCCTTTCCAAGCGAAACAATTCGATCATATTCTTTTTTTATTAAAGTCTAAAAAACTGTTTGCCCCAAAACTGGTTTCAATAAAATATTCTTAAGTATTTAAAAGGTTTTTTTCACTAAAGCCATTAAAAATGCAAATTTGTAAAAAAGCTGAGAATTTAAAAACTACCGGTGTTTCATGCTTCTATTTCGCAGGTAGTTAAAAGCTCCATAAAATTTATATTCGAGTTTTTTAATAGAACAGAAATGTATTAATTAAAGTTACCTGTATCGTTTAGAGGTTAGTTCAGGTGCTATAGGAATATAAGAAATATTTATATCGAAATAAAAATGAAAGAACCACTCACAACACCAATGGAAAATTGATCTCAATGGATTCACTCCAAATTTTAGGAATATACTCTCCGGGTAATGCTGAGAAAATGTTATCATTGTCCCAAGTCAATTTAAATCGATCTTAGAGATCTATGAATCTTAAAAGATGGACATTTAACGCCTGAAAATTGACAAATGATTGAGTATATTTTTTCGTTGGGGAAGTGAGAGAAAAAAGCTATATACAAAAGTCTTTCAGTTTCAAAAACACTTCCAAAGCTATCACATCCGTAAAAAACTGGAATATACAAAAAAAATACTAATAGAATAATACTTCATAAAAAAATGCAAATAAACTTAATGAATGATCAAAATGCTAAACGTCATCCATCTAATATTTGGCTTTACTCCAGTTTTTTTCTATTTTTGCTAAATTTTCAGGCGTTAATGCCATCATTTAAATTCATTGTCTGTTTCGATCGTCTGTATGAACTGAAAATATATTTCTGAAACGTGCGTTGCATAAATATGGCGGAACAAACTTCTCAGCAGGTTTAAAAGCGCATCTCGATTTAACAAAATCCGGTAATGAGAGAGGTTGGGCAGAATTAAATTACGATATTAAATTTTAATTACATCTTAAAATTTACAGGAGATTTGTTTTTGGTGAATTTAGTATATTTTTGAGGATGTTTTTATTTTTTTACGTGTTGAAAACCGTCAGGAAACGGGAAAAAGCTTGCTGCAAGCCTAATCCAAGAATACTGATTTTTATGCTAAAAAAATTCCGAATCGCATAAAAAGTAACTTGCCTAAATTGTCCAGTCACATTTCCTTGAAAAACAAAACGTTTAATAGAGACAGATCGTCAACGAAAAACAATTCTGCCATAAGCAAATTTAAACTGATAAATTACTTAGTCAAAATTTATTCAACGATTTTTAACTCAAAAATTATCTCTCGAGAAGCCACTCAAAAAACAGAGGTCATGAAATTGAAATTACGACATGGCAAAGAAGCTCAAGCATGATTTTATATTAATCTTCTTCTTCAAGTGCCATATCAGGTCCCCCTGACGTTGGCAATTACATTGGCAAGTCTTTCACGGTCCTGCGATAGCTGGAACAGTTCCCCCGCGCTACGTATACCTGTCCATTCACGAATATTCCTCAACCAGGAAGCCTGTCGCCTTCCTACCCCTCCACGTCCCTCTACTTTACCCATCATGATTAGTCGAAGAATTCTATATCGCTCCCCTCTGAATATATGTCCAAGATATGAGATTTTTCTACACTTCACAGTGTTTAATAGTAGACGAGTTGTGTCGGCCCTATTGAGTACCATTTCGATGGTCTGCCTAGCTGTCCAAGGTATTCTCAGCATTCGCCGATGTAACCACATTTCGAGAGCCTCCAACCGATTAATCGTGGCAGCCTTAATTGTCCAGATCTCTGCCCCATATAGTAACACTGGCCAGACGTATGATCTTATCATTCTCTGTCGTAGTTTTAGGTTGAGGTTATCATTGCAGAAAAGTGGTTTCATTTTTTGAAAAGTTGCTCTAGCAATCTCTATTCTACACCTTATCTCTTTATCTGGGTTTAGATTTTCGGTGATATAACATCCAAGATATTTAAAATAAGTCACCCTGTCTATACTTTTTCCTTCTATTTGTATTGAAGCGTTAAGATGAGGTTGTCTACTAAAGACCATAAATTTTGTCTTTTTGATATTTGTGACCCTCAGTGTTAACACAGTTTAATAGATGTTGTAGGTCTTGTAGTTTGTCGCTTAGGATAACAGTGTCGTCAGCATATCGTATTGTATTTATATATTCTCCATTGATTTGTACTCCCATTCGTTGTCCTTGAGTAGCCCGTTTAAAGATTTTATCTGAATATATATTAAAAAGCAGTGGAGATAGTATGCAGCCCTGTCTGACGCCTCGCAGAATTTTACTTTCTTCTGTGAGTTTTCCATTTAGCCTTACTGTTGCTTTCTGCCGCCAATATAGATTTTTAATAATTCTTACGTCTCTGCTGTCTAACCCTAGGTTATTTAAAATGTCTATGAGTTTTCTGTGCTGTACTCTGTCGATGGCCTTCTCGTAATTGACAAAACATACGAATACATCTTTGTGTTGGTCCCGGCATTTTTGCAGAAGTATATTTAGAGCGAATAAAGCCTCTCTAGTATCTAGGGCGTTTCTAAATCCGAATTGGGTTTCATCCAAATCTGCTTCGCATTTAGATCTTATCCTGCTGTGGATGATTCTGAGAAAGACCTTCAAAGTGTGGCTCATTAGACTTATTAGTCTGTACTCACTGCATCGCTTTGCTCGCTGTTTTTTGGGGATTGGGACGAATACAGACCTCATCCAATCTTCCGGTATATCTCCAGCCGCGTAAACGGTATTAAACAGTTTGATCAAGATTCCTATTATTTCCTCATGGATCATTTGTAACAGCTCAGTTGGGACATTATCAGGCGCTATGGCCTTCCTGGTTTTTGTAGATCTTATGACAGATAGAACTTCACTATTTAGAATTTCCGGTCTCATGTCTATATTAGCGTCTATATTAGCTAGATCATCGGAGTTGTGTTCATTCGGTCTGTCATCATCAAATAATTCTTTCCCATATTTAACCCATGTTTCAAAAATTTCTTTTTCGTCCAAGATAATTTTACCATCAGGGTCCACAAGAGTATTAGTGGTATTCTTATTATATAGACCTGCTATTTCTCTGACCTTTTTGTCCATGTTTCCTTTTTAGATCTTCCATTTCGATACACTTGTCTCTCATCCAATTCTCTTTGGCTATCCAAATTTTCTGTTTAATTTCACTTTGTCTTCTTTTATATTCCACTCGATTTGTCTTCGACTGTCTCCTTTGTTTCATGAGGTCCAATATTTCTGCTGTCATCCATTTCTGTTTTTTCGGTTTGTTCTTCCGTACAGTATTTTCAGTTATTAGTTTGTTGGTTAGTTCCTTAAACGATTTCCAAATTTCTTCTACGTTGTCGTCAGTTGTTGTGTTCTTTATGTAGTTGTTCAGATCCTTTGTAAGCAGTTCTTTATCGGTTTCCGCTATCTCAAATTTACTGTATTGACTATTACTTTTTATTATTTTAGGTTTAATTTTAATATCAGCAATCACGGGATTATGGTCAGATCCAATGTCTGCTCCAGGATAGGTTGTGACTCTGTTCATACAGTTCCTAAATATTTTGTTTGTTAATATATAATCAAATTAATATAGTGATATAATAAAATTTTAATTTAATGAAATAAATGACAGTACCCAAAACACAGCGATTTAAATTTCATAAACATATTGTATAAATTCCTTTTTACTGCCCTTCATTCTATTAATATACAACCTTTTCGGAATACCTGAATTCTTGATCCATATCAAACGACTTTTATTTATAACCTTTTCATAGAAACTTTAACAAAATGTCACAGGCACTATTAATTTCCTTTTTAAAGTCCTTTCAACAAATTTTTATAGTCAAGTTAAAAAAGATACGGAGATTAGAAGAAGATACAATAGATTCCCGTTATGCGTTTAAGTTTACAAAGGGATGATCGTTTAGGAGACGTTTTGAGATTGTGAAAGTTGTAATGGTAGTCTCGGTTTAAGTGAACTTGCACTTTCAAATTAAACTACTCAAATGTGATAACACTAATATGTTGCTTTTAATGCATAATTTGTAAGTTGTAATACCACTAAATTTAGATAATACCTGTTTTTCTTTACGTGCTACTCTTAATGTTCTTAGATTTCTTTTAATAACTGTTTTAGATTCATAAATTAAAACTGGGAGTACACATTCAATTTAAAATATGTTCTTCAACTTGCCCTAGACAGCCCAGCCGAGACCGATTCTTCTTTGCAGCTCTTGTATCTGATTGTCTTTCTTTAGGTGCTACTCTTAATGTTCTTATATTTCTTTTAGTCACTGTTTTAAATTCATAAATTAAAACTGGGAGTACACATTCACTTTAAAATGTGTTCTTCAACTTGCCTTAAACAGTCCAGCCGAGATCGATTCTTCTTTGCAACTCTTGTATCTGATTGTTTTTCTTTAGGTGCTACTCTTAATCTTCTTATATTTCTGTTAGTCACTGTTTTAGATTCATAAATTAAAACTGGGAGTGCACATTCAGTTTAAAATATGTTCTTCAACTTGCCCTAGACAGTCCAGCCGAGACCGATTCTTCTTTGTAGTATCTGATTGTCTCGATTAAATTTTATAACCTCATGTCCGAGATATTTATGTTAACTGACTTCTTCTACGATGTTGCTTTTAAGTTCAACTTTTCCTCCAATAACCAAGTTTTTTCTAAAAAATTCTCTTTGATCCATTTGTAGACATATTTTTTATGTGCTTGTGCTGGTTCGTTAAACATTTCTTCAGCTTCATGTTACTTATCGACAATCCCCATTGCTGATGAGCAACAACAGCATCTTGTAAACAAAGGTTATTTAATCGTTTTCTTTCAATTTGTAAGCGGTCAAAAGTTTAAACGACAATATGTCCCCTTGGAAAATATATGTAGATTTTAATGTTATTTCAAGAACTTTGGAAATGTAATATGATTATACCAAGAATTGATGCTTTTTATATCTTTCTGGTAATCAGAAAAAAAGTCATTTTGTAAAGAACTCTCAAGGAATGATTTTACACACAGAATAAAGGATATACTTCATCTAACGTTAGTTCAAAAGGAATTTATTATGCTACTCTCTGTATATATAAAGTTAGGAATAGAACATGTAAAGTTAAAGAGGGAGATTTTTTTTATAGGACTATTGAAACCCTGAAACGGAAAAGAAGCTTGGAAATCCATGATATAAGTTTTCAAAAACGAAAATTTATAAAACTAGTAAAACATATGATAATGTGATATTATGATGATAGGTTTTACCACTAGAAAGTATCCAGTCTTGCTTTAAAATGACTATATTAAGGCGATTTACAAAAGAATGAGAAAGATCAAGAAAATAATTACAGTCCTATTTCTTTATTATCCAATGTTAACAAAATTTAGAAAAATTAATATGTGGTAGCCTCATTGCCTTCCTGGAGAAGGTCTGTTTATTGCTGGATAAACAGAATGACTTTCGAAAGGCCCAGAGTATAATTTGCGGAATTTACCAGGCTTTAGAAAAAGTTCTTGATTTTTTAAATAATAGGAATATAATGGTTGCTATGTGTCTTGACCTTTCGAGAGCATTCGACAGTGTTAACCATGCAATACTGTAAATTGAACTTGTATGAGGTTAGAAGCGTGGCACTAAAGTTAATCAAACCATATTTGATAAACAGATCAGCAGGTTGATGAGTGTGACGAGTTTGGTAATTTCATAAATTTCGAAAATATTTTCTTGGAAAAGGACGTTCCACAGGGTTCCGTGTTGAGACCGCGATGTATTTTATACACAAACGAGTTGCCGGGTTGGATGACACTACCTTAATTTTTAATAAAACAACTGAGGAGCTTTTGTTAACAAATATTATTAACACACTGAAACACCTAAATAAGTAATTTACAGAAAATGACTTGCTATTAATCATATCAAAAATAGAAATAGTTTATTTGGAAACAAAATGGAAAAAATAATTAGAACTAACTATAATGGACAGGTGGTGGTATCATCTGATACTCTGCTCTTTCTGGGAGTGCATTTGGATCGTAGAGTTGATTGGGAGGCTCACATTAATGAGATTGTTTTGGGGGTTGCCACATTTGCTTATGCTCTTCGACTTGTCTCTGAGAATGTTGATGTGGATGCTGCTACTGCAGCATACTATGCGTATATTCACCCCAGACTAAGGAATGGATTGATATTTTTGAGAAATTTTTCAAAAATTGATAGAGTTGTATAAGAAATATGTATAGAATGAACAAAAAAAGGCTGGCGACAAGTGTTTGATAAAAAAAAATTTAACTATAATTAATCTTTAGATTCAGGATTTGGTTATGTTTGTAAAAGATAATAGATTTGTTTGCTAAATGTAACCTTAGTCATGACCATTATACAAGAAATAAAGATAAGTTCTGTTGTAAAAAGTAGAGTTTTTCATATATACAGAAAAATGGTAAATTCTCAGTAAGAAAAGTATTCATTTCCTGAGACAATTAGGGTACTCTCAAAAAATGAACTAAAGAAATGTGTTAAAAGGTTTCTGTTAAAATAATCGTTATACACAAGAGGCGAATTTTTCAATGGTGGGGAAAGAAAGACATTAGAAAGAAATATAAAGACATGTTTCCACTTCCTTTTAAGGTCTGGTATGTAACATTATTTGTGATGTGGAATTAGCATATGTATATAATATATATATATATATATATATATATATATATATATATATATATATATATATATATATTATATATATATATATATATATATATATATATATATATATATATATATGTGTGTGTGTGTAATCGAAGGTTTTCGTTCGGACATCCTTTTAAATCCCTACAGGTAACCAAAGACTTTATCCACTATAACTGTTTTAACGCATTTTAAAATTTATTATAACTTTGTATTAAGCTTTGTATCTCAACAGGTAGCAATCTAGGAAGTGTAATTCCTCGATAAAAGTAAAGCTGGGCGAATAACTTTCTTGCGAAATTAGTGTTGGGTATTTTCATGATTTTAAAGACTTATCTTTTGTTTAAATGTACTTAATAATAACATGTGAATACAGCAAGGTAAAACTATGACTTCGTGTGTTTCACAATTCTTCCTATAGACTGTTGTGGAATATAAACCATATCATACTACGAATAAAGCCTTTTTTGCGCTTCTTAATATATTGAGACTAATTCCTCCCGAAAATATATTTTCTACTGAAAATGGCCCTACTTAAGAGTTTTTAGAATTTTGAATGTCACCATATCTCGTAAATAGCGTAGTAACGAAATTTAGTTTGATTTAGGTTGTTTTAAATACATCCAAACTTTAACTCAACATCAATAGTTAGTCCTAATATTCCAATTTCACTAAAAGTATTTGCCAGCGATATTAACTATGCCATCACTAAGAATATAATATTTCGATTTTAGATTTGTGGATATCAAAAGTTGATGGATTTAATTTTAACCTACGAGGATAAAATCGTCAAGAAATCTTAACATTTAACTGTCCACAAATCTCATCATTCACTAGCCATGTTATATCATCAGCATACATTGTAATTTTGCCTGACAATTCTTAGAAAGAAAGAAACCTCAGCACTGAACTCTGTGGCAATATAAGTTTTGCCTGCTTAATAACTAACACACATTGACTTATTTACAAACTATAACGATATCATGAACAAAATAAAGCTGGCAAATAATAAAAGCCGTAACAGCAATTACAGATAGATCTGGTTTACAACTTAATAAATTTGGCTTAATAGTTACTGTATTTAGAATAATCATAATTCTATTAATATAAAAAAAAACTTGGGTACAATTTTGTGAAATTCAACTACTGTTGCCATCAAAAAGCCTTTAAAATCCAATTTTACAGAATAAAAACTCAAAAGACCAGTTATTTTCTACTAGCAATTTACTAAATCCTTAACAACATACCCAAAATTAGGACATTAGGAACAACCAATGCGTTCTCACAACTACATCTTCCCCATCATAAGGCTATTAACGTGAAATTGCTTTAAACATCAGCTGTTTCACCCTCTTACAGCTTTTGTCGTTCCATCACTGTCTTTCTTATGAGGTAAAAGGACTTTAAAGAAGGTCCGGCAGTTAACGAATCTTAGACATAAATTGGGTCAAAAAAATTATATGCCATCTTTCGTGAAATCTCTTTTTGTTATTTGGGTATAAAAAGTTATTCGGAAATAGCTAATAATTCTTAAAACAGTGGTGATTTTGTGTTTTTTCTTCGTAAATTACTTTTTATTTCTAGGAAGATTGCTATAAATATTAATATTAATTTTTGGAATATTCTCCATCGCTTTCGCAATTTAAAAGCAGTAATCAATACAACACTGAGAAATCTGCCACTCCTGTTTACGCAGAAATTTTTATGCCTTTCTCTTCGAAATCCAACACAATAATGAATGAAAACAGCATGCACATACACATATATATATATATATATATATATATATATATATATATATATATATATATATATATATATATATATATATATATATATATATATATTCCAGATTCTTGAACCATTGATTATATCCTTTTTTATATTTATTTTTTGTTTTGTCTTTTCTTGGGTTTAGGTTCTTTATTTAACAAAAAATTTAAACAATTTGACGTTTCGCCCTCTATTTATGGCATTTGCAAAATTTTTTTATTTTTTTATTCATTTTTCATCCTGAAAAATATTTTTCACAAAATTTAAAAAATTCATATACAAACACGTCTTTAATTTAAAAAACAAACAACACTTTAAAACACTATTCAGATTTTCAAACTATACCTAATTTTACCAGTACATACCCTGAACATTTTGTTTACTAATTAACAATGGAGTATGACTGAGGAAACATGCAATGCGAATTTTTTTATTTTTTTATATTTACAACGCACCAAAGAAAAACCGAAATAATACATACATTTATATATTTATATATTTATAAATATTTTATATTTAAGAGGATATTCAATTTTTGATGTTTATTAACAGGATCGAGTTCTCAATATTTTTGTTTAAATTAAGCTGGTGTAGATGTGGCTCAAATTTCCTATATCCGTTCTGTCGTTAACAGTGTTTTTATCTTTTTTAATTTCTATCATGTTCTTTATCTGTAATTTTTGGTAATTTATATCTTTATTCTTAATTAAGGTAATGTTGTAATCAAAGGTATATTTTAGGTCCTGTGTGAGTTTGTTTAACGCTGTTAAGGCGTTTTTCGTATATTTATGGTCATTTAATCTGTTCTTTAGTAATTGGCTCGTCATGCCTATACATTTTTTGGTACAATTTGTGCAAGGGATCGAATATACTACATTTGATTTATTCATGAGAGGAGTTTAATTTTTTAAGACCTATGGCATACGATAATATCACGTTTTTTTAAAATGTGTTATATTTTTTCTGACGGCTGTGATATAAGTGTAAATTGTAGACTTGTTTGTATATAAATTTTTTTAATGTTGTTAATATTTTGCTGTATTTTGTATTGTTTATTTGGTAATTTATTTTATCATCGCCAACAGATAGGATTATCGTCCGCATTTTTATGCCAAAAATTTAGTTAAACTCGATTGTACTGATATTAATTAAAACGACTTAACAAACTTGTAAGACTCCTCTGTTCACAAACTCTTCATTGGCTTCTTAATCATGTCGCTCATTTCACCCTTCATTTCCTTAAGAAAGTCTGTAAAATCCCCGACCTGTGGCCATTGTCATCAAGTTAACTCAGCATAAGATAAGTGCCGAAACCGAATCCGATTCAAGCGACAGATGGGCCGGCTTGTGGCCGAAAGTCTGATCAGATTAAAAGTCGACGCCGTCAAGATCCCATCGAGATGGCTGTGGTCCGCGCGACGGGTGGTCATTGGGGGGTTCGAATTACAGTTACCCTGGACTTGTTATACGGTTTTATAAATTCAGTTTTTGAGAATAGCTTAGATATAAAATTGTGGAATCAAGGGAGACAATAGCACAAATCTGCGAAATTTGAATTGTAATTTCCTTTTTTTAACCGACTTCTAAAGGAAGGAGGTTCTCAATTCATTGAGTATGTATGTTTTTTTTATGTATGTACAGCGATTACTCCAGAACGGCGGCACCGATTTGAATCAAATTTTTTACGTTCTGTTCAGGAAGTTGCTGCGGTAGTCCCATATTTTTTTAGATGAAATTGGTGTAGTAAAATCCAAGATGGCGCTGACAAAAGGGCGGCCAAAAAAAATTAATTTTGACGGATTTCCTCCAAAATTGGTATGGGGAAATTTTCGGAGTTGTGACCCAACGAATCTAAAATTATTTTTAAATAATTAAATATGGCGGATTCAATATGGTGGAAAAGAAAATTTAATTTCCTCCGATTTTCTCCAAAATTGGTGTGGGGGAATTTTCGGAGTCGCACATAACGAATCCAAAATATTTTTATAAAATTCAATATGGCGGATCCAATATGGCGAACAAAAAATTTAATTTTGTCCGATTTTCTCCAAAATTGGTACTGGGGAGTTTTCGGGATCGCACATGACGAATATAAAATTATTTAAAAAAAATTTAATATGGCGGATCCAATATGACGGACAAGAACATCAATTTTGTTCGATTTTCATCAAAATTGGTATGTGGGAGTGTTCGGGGTCGTATATAACGAATCTGAAATTATTTTTAAAAAATTCAATAAGGCGTATCCAATATGGAGGATAAAAATAAATTTTGTACGATTTTTTCCAAAATTGATATGGGGAAGTTTTTGGAATCCCACATTATGAATCTGAAATTATTTAAATAAAAATGAAATATGGCGGATCCAAGATAGCGGATTAAAGGTTCTACATCTCTCGATTTGGTCTAAAATCAGTATTGGGAGAATTTTGTTAGTGTTAATTACGAATTTAAAATATCTTTTGAAGAACTCAATCTGGCGGATTCAACATGGCATCCTAATATTTTTACATTTTTCGATTTTCTTTAAAACTGATATAGAGGATTTTTGAGGGTGTTTTCTAAATGAAATAAATAACTACTAATATATACAAATTATGGTAAGAAAGCAGTTACAAACAAAGTATTGTTAAACTGTTTATGCAAGTCACATTTTGTCAGGTATTAGTTTGGCGCCGACTTCAAAAATTTCAATTTCATATAGAAATTTATGGTTATTTTTCACTTCTTAGCGCACTTTTAGAAGTCGGTTCAATTTTTTTTCTAAAAATTTTATTTTCGATTTCGTTTTATCGGTAAAACCTTAGATTTTCTCTACACATGCACAATGAATAGATTTTCGGACAAAATTAAATATCTCTTGAATGAAAAGAACCCAGGGTGATTATGATGAAAATTTTGTCTCTAAAATTGCATTTTAAACGTACTAAAAAAAGGAATTTTCTTACTTACTTACTTGCTTTGCTACAGCGAAAAAGAATTAAAATGAAATAAAAATTGAATGAATTCTTATTAAATTCTTTTGTACCGGTGGTTGTTTTTTTGGTGTTGATCTCTCCTTCTTTTAGGACAGTGCCTAGGCTAGCATACCAGAGATTAGGGGGAGTGCGCTATATAAATTCAAAGCGCCATCTGTTTTTAGACTCGTCGGTAAGAAGCGATGATGTTATCGAAAACAGGAAACAACCAGATCCAAAAATAAAACACCGATACCAAAAACAACTAAAATCTATATTTACACAATAAGTAAAAAAAGAAGATTCCAATTTACCAACTATGTGTATTTTAACACAGATAGGTGACTATTTGCTATATATATATATATATATATATATATATATATATATATATATACATATATATGTAAATAAGTTTTTGTCCGTGTAATTTAAAATAAAATAGACTAAAATATTGGCGAAGCGGACGTGAAAATTTGTCAATCTACATGATTCTCGTATTAAAAAGTACGGAGCACTCCAAAATATGGAAAAACTCCGGGTCCGACAGATGGCGACAGCGCTGTTTCGTCCTAATATGGGACTCGTACTTTTTAATACGAGAATCATGTAGATTGACAAATTTTCACGTCCGCTTCGCCAATATTTTAGTCTATTTTATTTTAAATTACACGGACAAAAACTTATCTACATATTTATTTACTTGTTTGGCTTTTAAACACGCTAAACGATGCTCTCATGGTGGGATCGTTTGGTGCGGCACGTGGCTTTGGCTGCTTAAATAGCGGTAGGCTTGCTTGCCAGTACCGAAAAATGCGACCCCTATCCGTTGGGCAGCGCGTTTCGTGTACTCGATTTTACATATTTCTGTTTTAATTCACCGTCGCGCCACCATATGACGGTTCTTTTTACAAACTTTGTTAATCTGTGTGGTTCTTGTATTATCAAGTGGACCATCGAGATGTCGCCTTTGTCGTCTTATTTGCTGTGTTTTGATTATAAATTCAGCTTTATACGATGCAAAGGCGAGATGATGGTTTGTACCGACTGCGGTGGCCTGACGAGTCCCATATTAGGACGAAACAGCGCTGTCGCCATCTGTCGGACCCGGAGTTTTTCCATATTTTGGAGTGCTCCGTACTTTTTAATACGAGAATCATGTAGATTGACAAATTTTCACGTCCGCTTCGCCAATATAGTACAAAAAAAAAGAAACATATCCCTACTGAAAGTATGACATGACAAATTTTCACGTCCGCTTCGCCAATATTTTAGTCTATTTTATCAGCTGATCTTAAATAGCGGCGTTGAATAACCATAATTTTTTTCATTTCAAATGTTTATATTTATTTTGAAAGAATGAAGTATATATTAGGCCGATTAAGATTATTTTATTTAAACCTAATTAGAAGTGTTGAACTATTAATATGTATATATATATTAAAATGATGTTTTAAATTATCTCGTGTATACATATACCTTCGATATACAAGATATTTTAAATATAAAGTATCCTGTAATTGCTCGCAGAAAGTCTTATTAGTTCTCAATCACAGGGAAAAAATGAAAGTATACTTTAAAATCGGTAATATCACTGTATATTATGAAGTTCTATTACCTGAAAAGCAGTTTTGTCATTAAATTGAAACACTTTCGGCAAGCTGGATAACCGATGGCCTCTATGGGATCAGTGGTGTGTCATAGTTATATGCCGGCTCTGGCGTGCAAATCCAATCTTAGAAACTAATGCAAAGTCCCAGTATAATTAAAACTGTTTGTGGCATATACCTGGTTATCTTTAAGGGTGCACCAAGTATTCAATGTCACCAAGATGGTGTGTTAACTTCTTAGGTGAGATTACTTTCACTCTATGAAAAACAAATACAATAAAAACTTTATTTATCCTCAATATCTGGCAAATGGTGCCTTATCACACTAAGCTATGGTTCTGACTAAATAGAAATAAAAATAGTATTGTATTCTTAGGAAATCAGCAAAAAAATTCGGTTTTCTGGGTTTCTGCCAGTTTTTACAACCAAGGCTTGGCCCAAACTCTCTCTATTAACGCTTCTAGAAAATATCCAGAACGCCAGGAACAAAAGAAAAAAAAAACAAAAGATTAACTATACCCTTGATAGAAGTGGCAAAAGTGGAGTGTTTGATGCATTTCTAGACACACTTGAATTTTTTATAATACCGATTTTTGATTGACAAGTGAATAAACATTTTGCTTTTTATTTACTATTTTTTAAAGAGACTACTTGATGAAAATAAGGGTTTAATTTATGGTAAGTATTAGCTTTATTGTCTGTAATATTAGTATAAATATTTACAGTTTTGTACATAAAGTAACAAAACTGTAACAACTTAATTCTATACCTCTCTACAAGTTTCTACTTTTCTGCATTTTTTCTACCGTCTCTTCTATCATGGGTCTGATGTTTAATACATTCCCACTTTTTCCGCCACTTCTTTAATATCATCATTCATCTTGGTCCTTCTTCCTTATTTTTTCCTATCACTCACAACTCTTTTGTTATTTATATGATCACACATAACCGAACAATCCTAACTATCCCTTTTCAATTATTCCCGTTATTGGTTTGATCCCAAGGCCCTTCCACAGTCTCATTTCTTATTTTTATTTCTCTTGGTCTTATTTTCTGTTCTTTTTAGAAATTTCCTATCCATTATATTTACACATGCAATTATAACTATGACAACTTATATTTATCTATCACTTTTTTAAATTGTTTTTTTTAATGCTATTTTTATTGATAATCGTTAATCTAAGTACACCCCAATTAATCAACAAAAAACTTCAACCTACTTCATTATATCTCGTGCTTTCAGCTAGTAAACAGTTCGCTAAAATACCATTTGAAATCTGTGATCGCGTGGCGCTAGTGTTTCAACTTTTGATCAACAACAATGATAAGGACGAATACAAACTTTAGTAATGGCTTTATGCAAATTGTTGACCCGTGTTTTGGGATTTTTTCGTTTTTGTGTGTATTATTGTTTCCTGGCACATTTCCATTAATTTGTGTTGTTTATTTCTGGGGTAAAATTCGTTTTGTTTTTTGATTGATATCTTATTACAAAAAATAAATTAGCAATCTGGGAAGGTTAGGTGTGGGTTACTTTTTAGTTTCCGATAATTTTTTTTGAGTGATTGGTTGGCCGTGGGATAAAAATAAAATCCTATTAAAATCTCTATTTATACCGAATCTAAGTAAAAATATATTAGTGTTGGGTCTACAAGAAAGTATTTTTGGTTGTCACACATAGAGAGCGTTGTAATTATTTTGAAGGACATCTGTGATATGATTTTTTCCTTTTGACATTTAATATCAGTCACTTGTGCGTAAAGAAATAAAATATTAAATCCATAAATTTTCTAGATTTAACTGTCAGCTATGATCAAAATAGCAATATAAAAACAGATTGGTTTATAAAACAAGTTTGTAACTCTCCTAAAAAATACAAAACAAATGTTACAACTTTAACAATAAAGTTCTCCCATCCCTAATTCAGACCCCAAAATCTAAAAAAAGAAAAAATCACATTAGTAAATAACAATAGGGTTTTAAATAAATAGGCCCTCCGTATGATATGCTTTTTATATACACAAAATGTCCTTTTCAAACCAAAGTTGTAGAGTTTAAAGGGGATCATTCCCTGGTAACTTGGATCTCAGAGTCAAAGTTCAAAGTTGTGTCAAAGTCAATCATTTTAAACTTATATAACTTACATAAAGTATCTTTCATTCAAATGTGAGATAATTGTAGTACATCCTCTTAAAATAATACAAAAAGGAATATTCTCTTAAAACGCTGTCAGCCCTGAATTAAAGGCACTGATCTTAGAAAAGAAGAAGGCACAAAAACTATATAGTGTTTTCTGATTTGAGAAGATCATGTAAGCAGTTATATGAAAGTACCTACCACGCTTATATTTCGGATATGGAGGGGACTATGTGTTCCGATAATAGTGCATTTTGGAGTTATGTGAATGCAAAAAATGGAAGAGGTTGTTTTCCCAGCTCAATGTCCTATGGTGATTCTTGGGCTAATAATCAATCAGGCATAGTGGAGCTCTTCAGGTTATTTTTTTCATCTGTGTATTCTAGTAACTCCGGTAGCCTCTCATCTCATAACTGTGCAGGGTCAACTAATCTTGGTTCTCTGCATGTGACACCTTTAGATGTATTTAATGCAATCTCGCATCTAGAGAGTAGGTTGGGAGTGGGGCCGGATGGTATTTCACCTCATATTATCAAAAGTTGCCAGTGTATTCTTTCTACAATATTATCTGAAATGTTTAATATATCTCTGTCCACTGGTGTATTTCCTGATGTTTGGAAGGTTACTTATATTACCCCTATCTACAAGTGTGGTGATAAGACGAATGTTGAGATTTATTGAGGTATCTTAAAATTCTCCATATTTAGCAAATTGTTTGAACAGATAGTCCATCAAAAAATATATCCTCTCTTTATTAAGTATAAGTTTTTTCTCTACTGCCCGACATGGCTTTGTCCGTGGTCGCTCTGCAGTCACTAATCTGTTGGCTTATGAGCAGGTCCTATTGGAGGCGTTGGAGAGGCGTTGTCAAGTGGATGCTATTTACACTAACTTCTCCAAGGCCTTTGACAAGGTAGATCATCAGTTTCTCTTGATGAGTTATCTTTCCAATCGAATACAAAGGGTGAAGACTGATGGCGTTAAATCTGCTGATATACCTGTCACTTATAGAGTCCCACAGGGTGCACATTTGGCACCCTTCTTTTTAATTGTTTAGTGAATGACATAGAGGATTCTATAATTTCAAGCAGATGTCTTTTATATGCTGACGACTTAAAGATATTTAAGGTTGTTGGAGGGATAGAGGATTGTGTGGCCTTGCAGGGTGACCTGGATAATTTTACTAATGGTGTGACCGCAATTTCATGCAACTTAATTTAGCAAAATGTTCTGCCATTAGTTTCTCAAAGAAAAAAGATAGGATAGTTTATAATTATACATCACACAATACAATGCTGACTCGCTCAGATCATATAAAGAATCTTGGGGTGATATTTAATGCGGGTCTTTCTTTTAACCTGCACGTTGATAGTATTTCGAACCGTGATTTGAGGCCTGTTGGTTTTATTAAACGCACACTAGCTGATTTCAGCAGTGTGCAGTGTTTTAAATCTGTATACTGCTCAATGGTTCGATCAGTCTTGGAGTATGCATCTCCAGCCTGCGCACCAAACATGAAATATACAAAAATAAAATAGAGAATGTACAGGTCCGTTTCTTGAAATTTGTTGCTTTTAAGCAAGATGTGTCATTCAGTGTAATACGGGATTATATGGGCTTGTTATCATTATATAAGAGACGCATCTATCTTGACCTAATATTATTTTATTAGATCATAAACTCTATGGTTGATGCTCCTGAATTGTTGGGGGCTGTTGGATTCTCTGTACCTCAGAGGGTGCTTCGGGTCCATAGTCTTTTTAACGAACCATATCATAGGACAAACTATGCGTTTAACACTCCAATGTCCCGAATGAGTAGGGAAATGAATTCACTGCCTAGGAATGTTGACTCATTTATACTTTCTCTGAACTCATTTTAGGGTTGTATTAAAGAATTTTTAAGTAATTGAATTTTGTACATAATAGACTGTAATGACAGTATTATTGTTTTAGTTAATTGTTATTCTTTTAGTACTGATGTGACTCATGATATTTTGTGATTGTTTCGTTTCAGATTTTTTATTATTATTATTTGACGTATTATATAAAATGGCATTTGTATGATTTATTGCCGTTAATAAACCATTATTATTTTTTCAGTTATAAAAAATAAAGAATTTTAACGGTAATTACAAAAATTTAAAAAAACTGTTACTCTGAAACGTACAATTACATTTCACGATCATTGGTAAAATGAAAATAACAAGGTTCTGAAGGTATGTACACCCATGTTTTGGAAACCAATTTATTTATGTTAATAATTAATGTGTAAGATCATTTGATTGTCTTTTAAATTTT
The DNA here is from genome assembly GCA_034092305.1 of Diaprepes abbreviatus. Lineage (NCBI taxonomy): Eukaryota > Metazoa > Arthropoda > Insecta > Coleoptera > Curculionidae > Diaprepes > Diaprepes abbreviatus. The sequence continues at coordinate 2,971,243 of JASJET010000039.1, forward strand.
TATGTCGACATATTAAATTTTAGTAATAATTTATAAACTTTGATTTTAAGGATACTTTACAAAAGAAAATAAATGGCAGTCTTTACTACTTTGTCAGCTGTTGTTATTCTTATAAAGTGATCAGTTAAAATTGCACTAGAGTGTTTTTTTCTTTTATATACTTGAGAATAGTTGCTAAAGTACGACCACGTTGAGATGTGGAATACCAGATACGAAGACCTGAATGAGTCATAAAGAAGACAAAGCAGCTGTTGTTATTTTGATTACCGTAGAAACCATTACGAGTCAGACATATATGGCTGGCTTTCTCTTAATTTTTTGAAACAAAAATTGATATAACCATTCAGGTTCAGAAACAAAACAACAAATAAATGTCACTGGAAGATAAAACTCTCGCTACTTGTTGTATCTTGGGCCATCATGGTAAAGGAGCATATGTGGTCATAGGTTTGATGATCGTTTCATATGACCATAAGATTATTTTTGGTCTCAACCACAGATTTTTCCAAAGATGCTACGACATGTCCAGCTTGCTACTATTGCCATGTGTCGAATATTTTCTATGTGGCTGTTGCAGGTCAGATTCTAGTCTATTTTTACTTCCAAATATTTATCATCTCTGAAAATGCTTAGTGTTGTTCAATTTAAAGTTGAAACATTGATGTCTAGATTTCGTTCTATTTTGTTGGGATAACCGATAGATAAAGTGGTGATTCTGCTTTTTACCATTGATTAAATCCGTCTTGTCAGAGAATTCTCCATATGTCTTGCTTTTGACTCAAAGGGAACTCTATATCGGTATCAATGTTTTTATGTATTTATTTAAATAAAGGCTTAGCAAATTGAAAGAATTCAATTACAAAGTACTTTCATTAGTAGATTTTAAAAATTATATGATTAAAAAAAAACGTAATATTTTTTTATAAAAGTCTATGTAGAGTTGCTTTGAAAGCACTAAGACATAAACAAATCACATTCAGATTGTACTGTATTATATAAGCTTCCAGTTCTGTATAAGGGTGAATTAGCGGCAATATTGGAGTTTACATGGGGCAAATTAAATAAATTTGTATGTCTGGATGACCCCAATATCTCCCTGTCTTCAGTAAAACCCCTTAATACTTTAAATAAATATAACAAATTTACAGTTTCTATTCTTTGTTCATATTTTTCTCGAGATATTAAAATCATATAAGCCTGATATATATGATACATATATCTTAACACTTTGTTTTATACTTTTCCAGTGCTATATTTATGGCACTGATAATACCGACCCATACCTGACAACCATGTGGTGCGAACAAATGTCTCAAATAATATCTTTATACACTGATAGGTGTTGAAGTCTCTGGCGCTTCTAACAATAAAGCCCTAAATTTGGGACACCATCCTACAAATAGATTCTATATGTGTTTTAAATGTCAAATGCTCATCAGAAGTGATCCCCAAAGCCTTAATCTCGATAACTTTGTTTAGTGTTGTGTTTTGCATATTGTATACATAATTAATAGGGTTTTTTTCCTGGTATATATGATATTGAACATTTGTTTATGTTAAAGTGAAGTTTATTTTTTGTTGACCAATTAACTACTTTGTCTACATCATATTGAAGTGAAATACATTCTTTCAAAATGATTAATATATATATATATATATATATATATATATATATATATATATATATATATATATATAAACTTTAAATCGTCAGCAGACAGTTTAATTTTTCAATCATTTGCACCAAATGTGAAAGTGATATCGTTGATAAACGTAAGAAAAAGCAGCTGACCGAGGTTGCAACCTTGAAGAATCTCTGATGATGATACAAAAGAGCGAGAGGTATGCCCCCTAAGAACAACACATTCCTCTCTATTAATTAAATAAGACGATATTGGCTGTAATAAATTTGGATGGAACCTATATTGCTATTCCAACTTCCGCAAAAGTATAGAATGCAACACCACATCATTTTGCTGCCATTGCAGAGAGCACGGCAACTGGTCTGTAGTTTTTTATGTCAGGTCTTAACCTCTTCTTAAAAATATGGCAAATTTAAACTTTTTTCCACTCAGTAGAAAAATCATTGATTTTTACACTTATATTAAATATAGTTTTGAACAGAAACGTAAATGTGTCTATGAGACCTTTAATTATATAAGGTGGGATAGCATCGGTACCAATAGCCTTACCGCAATAATGTTAACCACATCACTGTCACTGACAGAATCAATCACAATCATGTCCGAATATATATTATCTACCAGCTCGTCATTAAGAGAAACGTCTACAGGATATACCCCACCAAAGCACTCAGCAATGCGCCTCATACCTCTTTAACAGTGCTACATTGCCGTCCATGAAGGGACATCCTGCTTGGTATATATTTTATTTCTTGTTTATTGTTAATGTAATTCCAAAAAGACTTGGGATCATTACGTATATTTTCTTGAACTTTATTCATATAATTTTTATGCGCCTCTGTTATACGTTTTCTTCTATTTCAGTTTATTTCTTAGTCGATCCTTTCTTTTTAGATCATTTATTTTGTTTTCCAGAATATTCACTAGACAGTGTAGGTAATTTGTGGAGTTACCGGCTTAATAAGCCAATTTTTCTTTTTGTGTAGAGGTTTCTGTTCAAGTTTTTCACTTCTTAATTATCAATCGATAAGTTTATCCATTGTAACTTATTGGCGGGGTCAGCGTAGCCCTTAGACTAAAAAGTTTGGATCTTGAAAAACGTAGTTTTCCACGCATGTCTAGAAAAGATCAGGGTTTTGTAATAGACTAGTCATTGCTTATAACTACTTATTAAAGAGATATAAACATATAATTTTGTGAAAGGCCCCTCTACAGGTATTTTATAGAAAGTTCAATGATTTTGTAATATTTTTAAAAATTAGTTCTAGCTTCAGAAGACTTGTACATGTCTAAAATTTTAAAAGATAAAAGACCATAGTAAACAATTCGAAAAATTTTTATTGTCCTTGTAGTAGAAATTAACCAGATATCTTTTGTTCGATGTCGCGTTTTAGATCTTTATCGAATAAATAACATGAATTCCTCTAAAGCTATTCTTCCATTTATGGTAGCGGCTGGAAAGCTCCTATTTTTACATTTGCTCGATTCAGACAGCAACGAGTCGGATTATGTTTTTTAAAGGTTTGTTTATTTTTTTGCAGAACCGTAGGCGGTTGTATGATTAGTACTGTTTTTTTCTTTCTAAAGGAGATAGATTGATAAAGCTGGTTTTTGTCCTAGCACCAATTTTTTACACATTACTTTTTTAATATTTCTTCTTAACTTGTTCAATAAACGTTATATTAAAAGTTTCTTAGTTGCAGAAAAATATTTTCAATTATAGAAGTGTATCTAAAAAACTGATAATATGTAATGTGTATAAATTATATAATGGATAAAAATTTAAATGAAGCATGAAAAGCTATTTTAGAGACACGAGATGTTATTGTTAATCTTTTTAAGATTTCTATAATGCTACTTCTTTTATAGCAAATAAGATTTACGAACAATTGTACATTTTCCATTTTTCGTTGTAGTCTGGTAAAGGTACATATGCACTGAGATTAGAACTTCTTTTATTTTAAAAAACATTGGGCAGCATTTTTAATCGACAGAAAAAGAAAAGCTTCTCAATTGGAGGCATAGTTATTCATCATACAACAAGCACACAAGATGTCAACATCCATGAAAAACCACACACTAATATAAAAATTAGTTGCTTTATTGCAAAAATATTATCATTTGCAGAGCTGTTTATATACATGTTATATATATATATATATATATATATATATATATATATATATATATATATACAGGGTGATTCAAAAATCGATCACGAAACTTAAGGGGGTGATTCTACTTGACAAAATAAGGATAGAGCTTCATATAATTTTTTTTCAAAATGTCATTCGTTTTCGAGTTACAAGCCGTCCAAGTTCAAGTTTTTATTTTTTGTTTTTTGAATTACTCGCTTACAGGAAAACCGATTTGACTAATATTGGAAAGATAGGCTAAGTCTTCTGCGCTTCATCATTTTAGTAACAATTCACATTGATTGTTTGCCGCTAGAGGGCACTTTACCTACATTGAAAATTGTTTTTTTGTCATAATTTTTTAGTGTTGACAGCTACAGTAGTTTTTGGCATAATTTCTGAAAGACTGATGCCAGGCCTTTAAAAAAGGTGCTCTTTATTTACATCGCTAAACCCAACGGTTTAGACGTAAATCACCCTTAAAAATTAAGTGGTAAATTTACTTTTCTCATTTCATTACCACCAGCTACCAGGTAAATAGCTATCAAAGTATACTAGAGCTGTCAGTTTAACATCAAATAAATTCGCTTTTTAAACTATTTAATTTATAATCTTGAAATAACTAATAATGGCTAATCACCAATATTCAAATATCGAATATTGTGATATCCATTTTTGTTATGGAAAAGCAAATGGTAATGCAGAGTTGGCAAGAAGATATTATATGGAGAGTTATCCGGAAAGAAATATCCCCCATGCTCAAACATTTTCCAGTGTGCACAGGAGGCTTGCGGAATGTGGTTCCTTTAAAAGTTATAATGGAAATAGGGGAAGACCTAGAACTGCTAGAAACGTACAACAAGAAGAAAGAGTGCTTGAAATTATTGAAGATAATCCAGGTATTAGTACTAGAAAAATTGGGAATGAAGTGCGGCTCTGTCAGGCTAGTTCATGGAGGATACTAAGAGAAGAACAACTCTACCCGTTTCATTCAAAAAAGGTGCAGGCTCTTTATGACGATGATCGGCCGAGACGGTTGGAAATGTGCAATCAGATCCTAGCTAAGTATGAACACGATAATCGATTAATTGGCGTCATATTATTCACTGACGAAGCTGGTTTCACTCGTGATGGCATAACAAATCTACACAACATCCACACATATGCTTACGAGAACCCAAACAATGTGGTAGAAACGAAACATCAGCGTAGATTTTCACTAAATGTGTGGGCAGGGATAATAGGAGATTACCTTATTGGTCCTCATTTCTTTGATGGCCCATTAACTGGCGACGTATACTTAGATTTTATCCAAAATCGTCTCCCATTGTATCTGGAAGATGTGCCATTGGAAGTAAGGGCCAACATGTGGATCCTCCAAGACGGAGCTCCGCCCCACTTTAGTATACGTGTCCGACAGTATTTGAATGCAACGTATCCTGAGCGATGGATAGGACGAAGTGGACCATTGGCATGGGCAGCGAGGTCACCAGACCTTAATCCTATGGATTTTTTCTTTTGGGGTCATTTGAAACAATTGGTGTACGATATTCCAGTAATCAACGTCGAGGATCTTCGCTTCAGGATAATCGAAAAGTGCCAAATTATTAAAGAAACACCAGGAATTTTTCATCGAGTTAGGCGACATTTTTTGAAGAGTGTTAGGAAATGTATGGAAGAAAATGGGGGACATTTTGAGAATCTTTTTTAGTTTGTTTAGTACTGTTTCATTAATTTTTATCAATTAAATGTATATCGCAATAATCCATAATATGAATATTTACTGATTAGCCATTATTAGTTATTTTAAGATTATAAATTAAATAGTTTAAAAAGCGAATTTATTTGATGTTAAACTGACAGCTCTAGTATACTTTGATAGCTATTTACCTGGTAGCTGGTGGTAATGAAATGAGAAAAGTAAATTTACCACTTAATTTTTAAGGGTGATTTACGTCTAAACCGTTGGGTTTAGCGATGTAAATAAAGAGCACCTTTTTTAAAGGCCTGGCATCAGTCTTTCAGAAATTATGCCAAAAACTACTGTAGCTGTCAACACTAAAAAATTATGACAAAAAACCAATTTTCAATGTAGGTAAAGTGCCCTCTAGCGGCAAACAATCAATGTGAATTGTTACTAAAATGATGAAGCGCAGAAGACTTAGCCTATCTTTCAAATATTAGTCAAATCGGTTTTCCTGTAAGCGAGTAATTCAAAAAATAAAAAATAAAAACTTGAACTTGGACGGCTTGTAACTCGAAAACGAATGACATTTTGAAAAAAAATTATATGAAGCTCTACCCTTATTTTGTCAAGTAGAATCACCCCCTTAAGTTTCGTGATCGATTTTTGAATCACCCTGTATATATATATATATATATATATATATATATATATATATATATATATATATATATATATATATATATATATATATATATATATATATATATATATGTATATATGTATATATGTATATATGTATATATATATATATATATATATATATATATATATATATATATATATATATATATGTATATATATATATATATATATATATATTTATATATATATATATATATATATATATATATATATATATATATATAAGAACAAATTACTGTAAACAATCTAAACAATGTATCACAGGAAAATCTTATTATAAACTTCTTTCAGTCCATAATAATCTCTATCAATCAATAATTTTCTAAACTTTTTTTTAAATACCATCACAATGTTTAATCTCATTAATATTAAGGTCAGAGTAGGAATAAGCACTGTTTTTAAGATGAATAGACTAAAGAGGATAAGAACTTTCTACCTTATAAATAAACGTCTGCATAAGTCCCTTGACCTAAAAGGACATAGATATAGAACTGCCTTTTGGTGAATAACCAATAAACTATTGAGCAGGTAAAGACGCGACATTCCCCAGAAGGACCTCCCGTATCTAAGACGTCACTCTAAAAATAAACAGTTTTACCCATTTCTCTCACAGCAAAATATCCCGAAACTATATATTTCCAAAGAAACTATATGAAATTTAAATCTAAGTTCCTTCTTAATGCCTAATTCCGGAAACTTAACCGCTGAGAACTCTCAGTTATGATGTTTCCAATTACCCCACTCTCCATATGACATTTAAACCCGATTATATTTGTTTATTAAAGTTTAACATCAGCTGATTAGAATCATACTAAGTTTTTACTTCAATAAGATGGAAGAAAATGACAATTTTCAATGCCGCATCTGCAAAAAGTCTAAACTCATTCTCAATATTCAGCGTAGCCAATAATGTATGAAGATAGGAAACAAAAGCAGTCCCAAACAAGCCTTGAGGAACTTCCCTGTAAACACATAGATTAGTCGAAGAATTATTCCCATGAAAACTTTTTAATAGCACCTTGTTGTTAAATATATTTCCAACTAAACAAGGACAGTCCTATTAAAATCATAAAAAATAAAGTTTTCGCAGTAGAATTTCGTCACTAACACAATCAAATGCCTTAAATAAATCACAAAAAATTTAACAATTTAAAAATTGTATCACCATTTGCGTGATTACATTACTGAACGTCAAATTTTCGGTAGTTTTCATTTTTGTAATAAACAATAGGGGTTTTCGATTAAAAAATCAGATTGACCTTGAAATAACTTTTAAGATCACTCTCAAAGTCGAAGTAAGGGTCACTAAGAGATAGCCTGGAAAAAATCCTATACCTTTTGCATTTAAAGTTTTTTTTATTACATTGTTAAAGAGCCTATTGGGTGCCACAAATCTAAATACATTCCAACTACTTCTGAAAATTTCAGAAAAAAAATATCAAAAATCAGCTATTTTATATTTATATTATTGTGACTTTATTTGAAAAAATGTTCTAACATAAATTGTAGATTCTTACTGCTCCTTCTCTTCCTCTACTGCACAGCAGCAGTTTTTAAATTCGACCATCACAATGTTATTTTAGTATCATTGTTCAAAGGCTTCATTTCTCCCAAATTTAATCATGCATTATACTTGACCCTAAAAAAAGAGAGAAAGAAAATCAATCTTTTGAAGATTAAATCGAAGATTAAAATAATTCTAATACGGGAAACGGTTGTTAATTTATATTTTACTTTTAAATGTAATTTTTTTATATACATTTAATTTAAAAATAATTTTCATGTTTCCTGAAGTCATCCTTATTTCCTAACTAATCAAGCGCAACACCTCTTGAGGACTAAGGAACATACTTATCCTTTTAAATGCGTTTTTGTGACAACAACACGACAAATCTACGTAATTTTAAATAACATAATTTTACTAAAATCCTTGATTTAATATTTCTATGTTTTTCTACGCCACTGATTCTTTTAAACTCACTTTACATATCAAACTGAAAATAAGAAAAGTAAAACAAATACATTACAAAGCCATAACTCTTACAATAATCTTGAAAGATCATGTAAAGCATTAAGACAACACAATGGTCAAACAAAGTATGGTATACACATATACAAAACCGGATCTTGTATAAATAATTCATAGTCAAATTGTCGTTTAAATGTATAATAATATAAAGGTTTACGATAAAAATGTTGCATGTTCCAGTTCGAACATGAGCGTATCTTCAAAAGCCTATTTTCTTTATTTGTAAATCTAAAATAACATGTTTAAAAATTGAGAGGAGAATTTTAAAATCAAAGAGGGTGGTCCATCCATTAGATCAAAATTAACATATCTTTTACACGTATTCGCAGCAAATCCCTGTTGAAGTTACATCAAAAGATTCAAAAAATAGTGCTAAAAGTTGCGTGGTATGGTAAATTATTATATACCTGAGAAACTTGATTGGAGCTCACACCACATTAAACCTTTACAAATAACCAAAAATTCACCATACCAACAAATAATTAAGACCAAGACCGAGCTTCAGAGGATCCCAAATAAGTGCACTAGCGAAGTTTAACACATATATCAAAAATTCTACACATTTTGTGAATATCATCACAAGCATTAATCTAAAGCCAGACAACATACTAATATATTTTATGTAGAAAGTCTCTATAATAATGTACCTTTAGGAAATCACTAAACATAATAAAATGGATTTTTTGGAATGTTCCCTTCGTAGGGGTTACTTTCAAGTCAAGGACAAATTCTATGCTTAGAACAACGGGCTGCCAATGGAGTCATTACTCTCTACTTCATATATATATATATATATATATATATATATATATATATATATATATGAGAGAAGTTAACGTCCGTGTAATTTTTGAATAAAATAAGACGTTCTCGGCTATGCGGACTAAGACCGTTGTTAAATATTATTCTCATGCTAAAAAGCGCGGAGATCTCCAAAGAACATGGAGTAACTCCGGGTCCGAAAAATGACTACAGCGGTGTTTCGTCCCAGTATGGGACTCGTCAGACCATTGCATTCGGTACAAACCATCATCTCGTATCTATTTTATATAAACAGACTTCACAGTTGAAAAAGAGTAAATAAGACAGAGTGGCGACATCTCGATGGCTCACGCAATAACATAAGAATAACACAAATCAACAAATGTTGTATAAAACTGCCATGTGGTGACGCGACGGTAAATTAAAAAAGAAATATATCAAAACTCGATACACGAACTTGTTATGCCAAGGATAATGGTCACATTATTCGGCATCGGCAACAAAACTAACTATGAATTTCGCGGTTGAAGTTCAGTATCGCACCAACGATCTCCCCAAGAGAGCTGCCGTGTATGTTTTACTGAATTCATGGTTAGTTTGGTTGCCGAAGCCGAATAATGCGACCTCTATGCTTGGAGTAGCAAGTTCGTGTATCGAGTTTTGATATATTCCTTTTTTAATTTACCGTCGCGCCACCACATGGCGGTTTTATACCACATTTGTTGATTTGTGTTATTCTTATGTTATTGAGTGAGCCATCGAGATGTCGCCACTGAGTCTTATTTACTATTTTCCAACTGTGAAGTCTGTTTATATGACATAGATACGAGATGATGGTTTGTACCGAATGCAATGGCCTGACGAGTCCCATACTAGGACGAAACAGCGCTGTCGTCATTTTTCGGACCCGGAGTTTTTCCATGTTCTTTGGAGATCCCCGCACTTTTTAGCATGAGAATAATATTTATCAACGGTCCTAGTCCGCATAGCCGAGAATTTCTTATTTTATTATATATATATATATATATATATATATATATATATATATATATATATATATATGAACGGTTTGATTATTCCAAATTTCAATCCGTTCGTTCAAAAAATCGTTTTCACGACGTTTCGCCAAAATCTCATTGGGAATTTTCCATTGTGGTTTAGTCTCGTTACTCGCTTAGAACTGATGGTGATCTCGATTGTCTTTTGTTGTTTTATGGGGCTACGACAGAATTTACAACTTATGGACTTATCCCTGTATGGGCCTATAACAAAGCAACTTCTTTTTTCTGTATTAATCTCCATATGTGCTAACTATAGATCTTTCTCTTTCTCGGGCTATATTTGTCTCTGTCGGGATTTAACCATCGGAATTTCTTTATTATTTAGATCGGCATGCTGTTATCATCGGGTAAATATGGCCGGGAAAACCGCACAAAACCTGCATTGTCTATATCGATAATGAATTTTTTTCTAAAAATGTGGATATTTCGTCCCGGTACCAACTATAGGACTCATCACTAGGGATTATGTTGGTACCTTCCCCAGACACCCTTCTCGTCGTACTTATTATTGTTCGGGGCTGATATTTGATGTAATTTCGGGCCGGAGGATAGCGGTAAGATGTTGATAATACAACACTTTCGAATTTTGTTCAGCTGACTCGTTTTCTGCTTGGTCGAACTGCTTCGCACGCTCTTCCCATCTGTAAAGTGCTATTATATTTGTTTCTTATGTTGCAAATATACTGACGATGGTTACGACATACGTACAAGCTGATTTTCGACTACTGGAAATTTTTAAGACGTGTTTGTTCTTGACACTGATGCCTTTCCCAGACACCCTTGTTACGTACTTGTCTATTTTTCCGATGTTATATTTAAAGTCATACCTTGATGGGATCTATAGGTAAGATGTTCCACCTATAGGCGGTCACTCATACAACACTTGTATGCTGTTCTTAGGTGTATTTGGTATTTTTTGCTGTTTTGTGTTTTGATTTTTTATTACTGTTTTCCGTACAGTTTTAATATTTAAAGCATCACACGTTTATTCAACTGTCCCACTTTTTTGATTTCTAGGATCTCTCTAGTGACGCATACTTTGTAGTTTTGTACTGTACTATTTCTTTTGCATTTTTAAAATCGATCGTATATCCCGTTGCTTGATGATGTTGAAATAGAGCTGAGGTTGTCTGTCAGCTTTAACACAAAACATTAAGTTTATATTTGATAACAATTAGATATACAACCTAATCGAAACGTTGTCTAAATTAACAAAAATAAAGACAATACAGATCCTACAACCGCCTTTTTGTCAATGATAAATTACTTGACGTTTTCACAGCAATCATTGTTTCATTCTTGTTAGTTACAGAAAATTTTGTAATAAACTCACAAATGGCCCCCTTTTGTATTTTTATGATGGGTAATCATCAAGAAAATGACCCAATTGTGGGAATTGATGAGAGCAGGTAATAGGGTTACCTTTGATTTGTTACCCAAGAAATCGAGGGAGCAGTAATCCAGTAATATATTTCTAGCATACTTAAAAGAAAAATGATGCAGGAAATCATTAACGCTTTTGTAATTTTATTTAATGACTAAAAATATATTAAATATAAGACAGCGAAATGTGAACAAACATCTTTTACATTAAAGAAGAAAGAATAACCGATAAGAGTTTATATTTCGACATACGATTGGACCAAACGATATGTATCTCTCGATGAAAGTCAAAATTATTATTGTATTTAAGAGTTTTAAGCGAGTAATGGGACGAGCCACACTTGAAAATGCCAAATGAGATTTTGGCGAAACGTCGTGAAAACGATTTTTTGATCTAATTGTTTGAAACCCGGAATAACGAAGCTACTCATTCCACCATCCGTAAAAACTTACGATATGTTTGTATATATATATATATATATATATATATATATATATATATATATATATATATATATATAAAATCTTGGCTAAGCGGACGTGAAATTTGTCAATCCACATCATTCCCGTGTTAAAACGTGCGGAGCACTTCAAAATATGGAAAAACTCCGGGTCCGAAAGATGGCGACAGCGCTGTTTCGTCCTAATATGAGACTCGTCAGGCCACGTGCGACACGTGGCTTTGGCTGCTAAAATTAGCAGTAAGCCTGGTTGTCAGTACCGAATAATGCGACCCCTATCCTTTGGGTAGCGCGTTTCGTGTACTCGATTCTATATATTTCTGTTTTAATTCACCGTCGCGCCATCACATGGCAGTTTTTACAAACTTTATTAATTTGTGTGGTTTTTGTGTTATCAAGTGAACCATCGAGATGTCGCCTTTGTCGTCTTGTTTGGTGTTTTTGATTTTAAATTCAGCTTTATAGAATGCAAAGGCGAGATGATGGTTTGTACCGAATGCGGTGGCCTGACGAATCCCATATTAGGACGAAACAGGGCTGTTGCCATCTTTCGGACCCGGAGTTTTTCCATACTTTGGAGTGCTCCGTACTTTCTAGAATGATGTGGATTGACAAATTTCACGTCCGCTTAGCCAAGATTTTATTCTATTTTATTTTAAATTACACGGACAAAAATTTATCTATTTATATATGTATATATATATATATATATATATATATATATATATATATATATATATATATATATATATATATATATATATATAATTTGGAAATCTAGGATGCACAATATTAATTATGAAGTAAAAAATTGTCAGAAAATTTTTTTTAGAAAATATATATCCCTAAAATTTTATGAGGTCCTTTAAGTTTTTTGCTAATCAATAAATTTTAATAAAACCCTTTACACTTTCTATAAATACATACATAAAGGCTGCCTATAATGCAAGTTTATTTCGCATTTAAAAATTTTACTACAGTGATAAAATATCTTTTTACGACGGCTATTAGCAAGAAAATGTATATTGCTAACAATATCGTTGTCTACGAATTTAATATGCAATAATTTTTAAACTTCCAGTTTACAAATTCAGAAATTTTCTACATACTTTGTGGTTTAACTTAAAATATCTCTGATCCTTATAATACTGTCCATTTGCCATTGTATCAGAAAAAAATAATAAGTGAAAATTTACTACCAAATTTTTAATAAATGATGTATTGATTTTAGATCCTTCATTTTATTTCAAATTTGATAAAAAAAATACGACAGTATTTTTAAAATTGAAAAAAATCAGTTAAAAGCCGAGATATTGCATTATTAGTGAATATACATTTACAGCGCTTCAAATCAAGTAAAATTTGCCTTCTAATTAAAATTTTTCTTCGTATGAAGCCTCACTGTAAAAGTAAAACTCACCCTAAGATAATATGCCATCGAAAATGATTTTTGAACATTAATAAACAAACTTATACGATGTAAAATTAAAATTGTTGAAGTTTTTTGCTATCTCAATTGATTATGGGAAAATAGGGAGTAGTTGCATAAAGGAAAATCGGCGTTTGATAGTGTCTAATCAATTTTTGCTAGAGCATTAAATGTAATCTTAATAATTCTCAGAAGCTTACATTATTTTTTCAATTGTAATTTAACATATGTACATTTTCTAAAATTATTTTCTAAAATTGCGCTTTTACTGACCCCACAACATATTTCTTAAAGAAAGTAAAAAATTAATTTCAATTTAATAAATAAATACCTCACATGATGAGTACCAAATGTCTAAGAACATTTGGTTCCCGTGTTTTGTATTGTAGATAAAACGCTTCTTAAATCTATTATAATTATTTTGTAATATTTTTTATAATTCACTGGAGATGTAATTATCATTTATCAAATTCTGAAATTGAAAAAAAAAACCGTTCTTGGCCTACAAAAAGTACATTTAACAAATTTTAGTGCTAATATTTTGAGTCAGTTCCGCGACCAACATTTTATCATTTTTTTTTTCTTGATTTTGTATCAGTCGTATACCTTTAGATAAATAATGTGAATCACTGAGTCACACTCTTGCACTGACATAAATTATCATATCACGTAGCAAAAGCTAGAGAAAATCTACAACATGTTTTGATTTGCTTATGATGAATTCTTTAATTGTTTCGATCAGTTTTCTCGGTCTATCTTTCCTGTTTTTGCCACCGGTTCTAGCTTAGTTTATTTTCTTTTCATAAATGGGAGTCTTACAATATTAATCCGGCCTTTAAGTACTGTTTTTATCCTTCAGGATAAATTTAATAGGTAGTTTCCCATTGCTAAGAGAATTTCATAACTTTGCTTATTCTTCTTGTTGAGACGACGTACTTCATCTTATGTTATATCTTATTTGCTGCGTAATTTTTGTGCTTCAAGGTCATTGAATCTATAGATCACGCGCAGATTCAAAAGGGGGCGGTGGGGGCGAGTGCCCCCCCCCCCCAAGAGCTTTGAGTTCAGGAAAATAGACCTGATTTTGCCTCTTATACTATAGTTTATTCAAGAACTAGAGAGAGTAATAAATAATTTTTTACCCTTTTTTCTTCTTCGCAAACTACCTGTGTTCTTTAATCCGGTGTTTTTGGCAAAATCTGTTAGACACATATATTTTTTATAGGAATGGGTTAGAAATTTTATAATCAAAAATACCGGTCTATAATAATAGATTATTTGGGTTGGATAACAATAGATATTTGGATGTGTGAAGTGTTAAAAAGGATTTTAATCCTTGTCATAGGCATCGGAAGGAGGTTTATTTTATCACTAAGAATTATGGCATAGAATATCATTTCGGTAATAAACGTAAAATAAAAGTTTTTATAATATTATTTTATTTTTGTAATTTCTTAATAATTCACATACATTAGAAAATATAGATAATTTTGACATATTTAACACAAATCACAACTGAATTTTTATTATTTTTAATTTTGACATAGAAATCCTTTTAGGAACATTCAGACTGAAACGTAGTCTTTTTCTCTCAAAAAATTCTAAGTTATAATTTAAATACTTACAAGATACCCATTGTCAAAAATACAAGAAGTTAAACACATATAAAAAAAAAATTCGTCCATATAATATTAAAAAATTTTTGGTGCTAACGGTCATTTTATTATTAATTAAAACATTTTTAGGACATTTGACTTTTCAGTTTATTTATTTCTTAAACCATCTGCAAAATTACAATTAAACACTAAAAATGGATTCAAATGTAATTAATTTTTATATGTTACAGAAAATTTAAATAATAAATTGTGTGTACGCTGGTAAACATTACGTATCTAATTCCTAATCAAAGTCAGTGAAGCTATCTTCGCTCAAATTAATTATAATTGGTTCTTCTATCTCACCGATCATAAGACCGAGTTTCCACATTTTGTTTTATTCTTTTATTATATGGATTTTTCCCAATTTTCTGCAATAACTTTATTCAAAAAAATCTTTCAAAAGGTCAGTTAAATTACTAATTTTGTAAGTTGTGTTATGTCTAGCAACTCTACCTTTTGCTCTTTTATCTCTTCTTCCAACGAGGTTTTGAGTACTAACAATTCCAGTCGCTTTTTTCTCCTTCAGTATTCGGTACATAGTAGATTTTCCAACTTCTGTCATGTTGGAACACATCTCAGCAGAACTTTTAACATTATTATCTAAATAATAATATCTTAAGGCATCATAAACATTCATCGTAATAAGTTTTTCGTCGAGGAAAAAATGCCCTGGTTTAACGATTTCGGAATAAATATAGATGTGGAAGCCATATCTTTTGGGTATCTCACAAATCTTAAATAATATATAAAAACAAGCACAAACAAGATAAATCACTAAGGACACACTGTAAGGTGTACTTTGCTCACTGACAGAAATGAAATTAAACAATCAGAAATTTTATTGTTGCAGTAAATTTATAAATGCTTATAATATTTAAATATAATTAGATTTACGGCAGTCTTCAGTTACCTGCAGCGCTGTCGCAGGTACGTTGAAGGTTTCGGTAACAATTTTATTACTCTCTCTAGTTCTTGAATAGAGTATAGGAATGTATATGCTTTCTTGTGCCCCCCACCCACATCTCCAAGAGCTTCAAATTCAGAAAAATAGATCCAACCCTGCCTTTTACACTAGAAATGGGAATGTTGCTGGTGACAACTTATTTTCGCTTGCCATACTGTACTTTTGAGAGATCACCACCCTCACCCCCCCCCCCAAAGAGAGAGGCCAGAGCCGCCCCTTCTATAGATACTCTTAAATTCTTCTGCTCTTAATAATTCACAAATTTTCCCGTCTAGCTTCTATTCTAACTAATGCATTGTCGTTTGCAAACATATTTATTCGTTTTAAAAGAAGAGTAATGACAAAGAGAATCCTCATTAATGTTTTTAATGCTCCACCACTGAAATAGATACTTATTTAACTCAGCTTTATTAGTTGTGTTTTTCGTTTTTCTGTTGCAAAGCAAAACACAGTGAGTTCGTGTTGGTGACCCGAGGAATATTCCCGGTAAATTTGTCTTTTAAATTACATGAAATATACATGAAAGAGGTTTTAGACGGCTACATGCTTTACGTTTTAGCTCGTTTCTGAATTGAAGTAATTTGCTCCTCTTTTTATGTGACTTTTTTCTTTTATCAGAAAATCGTTGTGAAAAATTTATATTGTAGATTGTCTTTTAAGTTTTTATACAGGGAGTTTCAAGAAAACGTGTGCTTAAGTGAAAATTCCTCATTCACATTAAACAAATAATGTGTAAGTTTATTAAAATGTTCATTTTTTTAAATACTTTTGAAATAATTTTAGCAATTCTATTGAAATTGGCGCAATGAAACATGCGTCAAAAAGCTCGAGTTTTAACATTAAAAAGGTGTTGTAAAAAATATGTAAATAAGTTTCTTATTTTCACTAACACCGTTATAGTACAGAGAAATAATATTTTTGCCGGGACACTCAATGATATAACAATCAGATATGAATTTAGGTAATATAATTATGTTTCTTAATTGTTATTAACAATGTGGTGGTTAATACTAAAAAAATTGGCCAACTTTCGCCCCCATTGTCCTAGGTCCTTTTTTCTTTTTTAAAAGTTTTTACAAGTTCCAGCTTCCTGAATATAGAAAAGATTTTTTTTAAAGCAATAGTTACAAGTTAATTAATTTATTTAAGAGGTAAAAATTCTACTGCTTTTCTAATTGGATTTTTACACAATTAGAATTATTTTTTCCTACTTTTAATGATTTATTAAAATAATATAAGTCTTCCTCTTTCACGAGATACCCGTAGAATCATCGTTTCTTCATTATTAAACTTATAATGTTATAACAAAAAAAAATGCATTTATTAAATAATCAAAATTTCGGTAAGAAATAAAGAAATCTATCTCAGTCTGAAAGGAGAACACATATATAACAACTATTTAAATACGGCAGTTAGATTTCTTTATTTGATAAATTTTGATTTTAGAAAAAAAATTTCACTACTCCGGTGATTCATAGATGTCGTTCGACTGGCGATATTTTTCAGTCTGACATCGAGGTCGATAGGTGGCAGGTTTGCAATATCCTACCGATATGGGTGATATCACAAAAATACAGTATGGCAAGAAAAACAAGTTGTCAGGGGGGGGGAGGGAATGCAAGCAGCATACTTATTCCTAATAAAATGGCAGAATGGATTCTATTTTCCTGAACTCAAAGCTCTTGGGAGGAGGGGGGAGGGGCGATCGCAAGCATAAACATTCCTTTACTATACTCAAGAACTAGAGAGAGTAATAAAACTGTTACCGAAACCTCCAACGTACCTGCTGCAGTGCCGCAGGTAACTGAGAACTGCCGTAAGTCTAATTATATTTCATTATGTTTAAATATATTTTATAAATTTACTGCAACATAAAATTTCTGATAGTTTAATTTAATTTCTGTCAGTGAACAAAGTACACCTTACAATTTGTTGTTAATAATTTATCTTGTGTGCGCTTCTTTTTTTATATTATTTGAGATTAGTGAGATACCCAAAAGATATGGATTCCACATCTATATTTATTCCAAAATTATTAAACCAGGGCATATTTTCCTCAACGAAAAACTTATTACGATGAATGTTTATGATGCCTTAAGATATCAATATCTAGATAATAATGTTAAAAGCTGTGTTGAGATGTGTTCCAACATGACAGGAGTTGGAAAATCTCTATGTACCGAATACTGATGAAGAAAAAAGGATCTGAATTGTTAGTACTCCAGAGCCACATTCGATCACAGGCAGACGAAAAACCTCGTTGGAAGAAGAGATGAAAACTACAATTAAAGGGGTTGTATATACATTTTATTATGAGAAGCAGAACCCAACCGTCTACAAAATTCTAACCAAAATCAATGAAGATCGCGATTTACCTGAAATTTAAAGAACTGATCTCTGGAAATTGCTCAGAGAACTTAATTTTTGTTGAAAAAACCAGATAAAAAATCTGTTCCCATAGATCGTCCAGAAATTGTCCGTTGGAGTAGTAAATATCTCTCTCAAGTAAAAGATAGAGATAGAGAGAAATAACGCAATTAACAAAATTAGTAATTTAACTAAACTTTTGAAAGATTTTTTTGAATAAAGTTACTGCGGAAAATTGGGAAAAATCTATATAATAAAAGAATAAAACAAAATGTGAGAACTCAATCTCATGATCGGTGAGATACAGGAACCAATTATAATTATATTGAGCGAAGATAGTTTCACTGCCTTTGATTAGGAATTAGATACGTAATGTTTACTAGTGTAAACACAATTTATTATTTAAATTTTTGTTCTTGTTGTATTTTATTGTTTAATGTTGTTTATATGTTTTTTTATTTTAGTGTGTCCCACTCTTTAATTTTATATATATTTAATTCTAATTAGCCGTAAGTTTTTTATCATTTTATTATTGTATTTGTGTATTTTTCTTAAGCGTATAGAATTAACATGTTTATCTTATTTTTTTGGGGCTATCGTATTTCCATATAATAAAGTAAATTAAATTAAGATATCAGTACAATAGAAATAAAAATAAGTAGGTCTAATTTTAAATACAACATAAAAAAGTAATTACATTTGAATCCCTTTTTAGTGTTTAATTGTAATTCTGCACATGGTTTAGGAAATAAATAAACTTAAACGTCAAATACCCTAAAAATGTTTTTAATTAATAATAAAATGACCGATAGCCCCAAAAACATTTTAATATTATATGGACGAATTTATTTTTTTATATATGTTCAACTTTGTGTATTTTTGACAATGGATATTTTGTAAGTATTTAAATTATAACTTCGAATTTTTTGAGAGAATAAGACTACGTTTTAGTCCATTATTATAGACCGATATTTTTGATTATAAAATTTATAACCCATTCCTATGAAAAATATATGTGTCTAATAGATTGTTCTAAAGACACCGTACTAAAGAACACAGGTAGTTTGCGAAGAGAAAAAGGGGAAAAAATGATTTATTACTCTCTCTAGTTCTTCAATAAACTGTAGAATAAGAGGAAAAATCGGGTCCATTTTTCTAAACTCAAAGCTTTTTTTTGGGGGGGGGGCTATCGCTCCTACCGCCCCCCTTGGATCCGCAGCTGTATTAAGTACTAAAATACCCAACTTTTCATGCAATAACAAAATCGTGGGTTGATTTTGCAACAGATATTATTAATTAAAAATTGTGCAAATTTTGATCTTCTTTTGCAGTTTTCTAAGCAACAAATAAAGATATCGACATCTGCAAAAAGATATTTAAAAGGTTTTTTAATTCTCTACAATATTTTGTTCAAAAAAACATTTCAATTTTGATTCGCTGGCAAAAATGTGCAAAAATATGCATTTTTTGATCTTTCGTTGTCAAAAATTCTAAAACCGCACCCAATCCACTGAAGAAAAAGTATACGTTTTGTCCCTGGAAACCTATATTACCTAAAATCGTGTCCGATTGCTGAATGATCGAGTGTTTCCAACTAGCTATTTATTTGCATTAGATCCCAGAGTATTATGTAAGCAGAATAATACATAACATATCTTAATATTTTCGTCATTTCAGCTTTATTGAAATGTAAAACCCTGTTTTTATAAAGCTTCACATTTATCTTTAAAAATATGGTACTTTATGACCTAAACTAAAGAAAAACTCAAAATTTATCATTGTCATTTACTTGTAGAAATGTTTGGTAATTAGAAGTTTTCGCTCCTTTTGCAATTCGATTAATTCCCAATTGTAAAGCTTTTTGGTGAATATGGAAAAAAATTATATCAAATAATTCGGCTTACCAATTGACTCATTTTGTTACTCGAAGTTCAAACATCGATCGCATTGATAAAATCTGACAATAGAATTTCTGTCACTTTGAAAAATCCAAAATAACAATAGGCAATAACCAATCAAACGGCTCGATCGTAAATAATAGAAAATCTCCATTATATTGATAATTTTTTCTGAATTATCAGGCTAGCAATTACTTTTTAAAGATGAATCGATGCAAGTCAAGATAAGGTCCGTAAGAGCCAACGAATGAGTATTATCAAGATGATGGATGATGAAAAACGAAAACCGTATAATTATTTTAAATAAAAACGCGCAAAAAGAAGAAAAAGGAAAATGGAAGAATAAAAGAAAGCAGGTCAGGAGCGTGTGTACCGGGCAGTGTTTTTATTTGTTTTTTTCAGTAGGATGAATCGAACATATGTGTGTGTCTGGTTGAAAATTATGTTTCTTGAGTTTAGATCGTATTAAATTGAAATTATTATCCGACGTTTTGTCTACGATTGCACGAGGCATCTTCAGAAATCAAGCAGACACGATTCGATGCAGCGAAGATCATAAAACACTCAGAGTCACCAAAATCAAATGTTACATCAGCGAAAAGGAAGGCTACTAAAAGACTGAACCAGAACAACATCATCTTACTCCTCGCAGCTGATAAAGAAAATGCAACTGTTGTTATGGATAAAGACAAGTATACTGAAAAAATAAGCCAGCTCTTGAACCACGGACTGTCTAAAATAGATAAAGAAAATGTACCTCTATGTCCAATCGTCAGCGCAATAGACTCACCAACCCACACAATAGGTAAATATCTGGCCAAATTTTTACATCCATTTACAGGAAAAACTGAATCCTTTGTTAAAGATTTTGGACACTTTGTCCAAAGATTAAAAATGCAGAATCCCTATATAAAAATGTTCCTTTAAATGTTTCCATAATATGGGACATATTACGAAATAACAACATAGATTCCACCCTACTAGAATTAATTAAAACATGTCTCATTTTCACTTATTTTACTTTTCAAGGAACTTTCTAAGAGTAAACTTCGGGATCGGCCATGGGATCTCCCCTATCACCTGTGGTAGCTTACATATTCATGAAAGCTTCCAAAGAAAACGTCTTGTCTTCTGCTCCTCTAAAACCTAAATTTTGGTGCAGATATGTAGATGATATGTTCGTAGTTTGGCGACATGGCGCAGATAACCTCCATAATTTCCTGGATCATCTAAATCAGCAACACCCTAGCATAAAATACAGTATGGAAACTGAATCAAATGGTGCCCTTCTTCTTGATGTACTAGTAGAAAGGAAAAAGAATGGCAAATTAGGACATTCATTGTACAAAAAATCAACACATACAAATCGATATCTCAATGCAACGTCTCATCATCATCCTCCTCAAAAACAGTCATAAACTCTTTGGTAAATAGAGCTCTTTCAATTCAATATGTGACGATAAATCACTGAAATCAGACACAAAAAAGTGACTAATGATCTGAGAGGCAACGGATATTGCGCTGAAGATATAAGACGTTCTATTAATAAATATAAAAACCCAACTCCTCAACAAAATATCATAAATGTACCTCCTTGGACAGTGTTGTCTTACTGTACATACACAAAACCACCGACAAGATTTTCAACACATGTAAGAAAGTTGAACAATGAAGTCAAAGGACACAATATCATTTCAAACAGGCGTTTACAATATACCTGGCTCGTATGGTAAAGTGAATGTAGGTGAAACAGGATAGTCTATATCCACTAAGCTTCTCTTCTCTTCTCTCTTTGTCAACCTCTGTCCATCCACTCCTGGATGTAGATCTCTCTCAATTGCTTCCATCTTTCTCTACTCTTCGCCAATCTCATCGACTGTTTGCCCGCCACTGTCCTTATGTCGTCTACCCATCTTTTTTGAGGTCTTCCCGTGCTTCTTGTTGTCTCTCTCGGTCTCCATTCCAGGATTCTTCGTGTCCATCTGTTGTCCTCATATCGGGCTATGTGACCTGCTCATCGCCACTTCATCTTTGCAACCTCCTTCACGATGTCTTTGACTTTCGTTTTGCGTCTTATCTCGGTGTTTCTAATCCTGTCTCTTGATAATATTCCAAGCATGCTTCTTTCCATCGCTCTTTAGACTGTTTCCAATTTTTTAGCGGACTTTTTGGTGAGTAACATGGTCTCTAATCCATACGTACACACCGATAATATGCATGTGTCGTATACTTTTCTTTTAGATTTATGGGAATTGAATTATTTTTCAGGATGTATGCAAGTTTACCGAAAGCGGCCCATGTCAGCTGTGTTCTTCTTTTTATTTCAGCATCCTGGTTTGATTTCCCTAGTCTGATGTCATGATCCAAGTATACATAGTGTTCGACGTTTTCTATCCTCTGGTTCTGTATTGTTATGTTTGCCTATTCGTGGCTCATTATTTTTGTTTTGTTGTAGTTCATTTTAAGGCCTACAGATGCAAATACGTCATTTAGCTGTTGTATCATTTCGTTCAATTCTTGGAGATTACTTGCTATTAAAATTATGTCTTCAGCAAATCTGAGATGGTTCAAGTATATTCCGTCGATGTTTATACCACTAGGCTTAAGGAACAAGAAACAAATTGTACAATCTGCAGTAGCTGAACACCAGCATTGCTCAGGTCACACTTTTAATGTAAAAGAAACTCAGGTGCTAACATCAGTATTTGGTTTTTTTAAACGTAAGATTAGAGAATCAATCGAAATTTATTCGCTGAGCACTAGTCTGGTATAAATACCGGGCTGTTGCTCCCCGATATCATTCATTATCTCGGGGAGTAACGATCCCTGAAGATGCTTCGTACAATCGTAGGCGAAACGTCGCATAATAACTCTAATTTGACACGGTCTAAACCCAAGGACCATGATTTTCAACTTGACCAAAGCCGTGGAAGCTTTCGCTCTTTATATGTGTGTCTTTTTAAGAAAATTTTAAGAGTAGCAGTTTTTAATCAAAAATAACGAGAGAAGTACACTTGTTTATACTGCCATCCAATAGAAAAAAGTCATTTTTTAAAAATTGAGTTTTTAGTAATGTTGGATTCTGTGGAACATTTTATATTATACATGTTAATTTGTTTCAATATAGTAAAAAGTTTTTTCAAAGCCTAAAAATGTTATTAATTAATGATGAATAAACATGTTTTAAATTAATGTTTATTGCTTTTAAGAATACGGAATAATTTACTTATAGAAAGAAATTATAATCATAACTAGTTCACTAGATTTTTTTTTTCAAAGTTATGTAAAAATTAAAACCGAAGAAACCAAGACAATAAGTAATATCTCAGCTTGAATAAAACAAAACCATCACGAGACAAGACAAGTTTTCGAGAAAATACAATAAATGTAGCCTTGGGTTGCCTTAGTATTGATGAAGCACTATAAATACCAATTAATTGCAACCTAAAATAGTTTTAAAGTTTTAATTCTTAAAACTCGGTATATTTTTTTTAATGTTGTAAGGACGCATGTATTAAAACATATATCGATAAAGAAAATAAATGTATCGACATTCATATTATGCTTAATGTAATACCACATTCTTATTCCAATGCCAAGATCATTCTCGCATCATAAATAATTTTATTACGCTCCTGAATTGAACAACAGGTTGGTGTCCTCCCACTACCAGGAGTAGACACGATAAAGAAAGGTCAACGGTCATAAAATTATTATTTTCCCATAATAATCTTCCTTCCATACATAACAATTATGAGATATTACAAACATTGTGAAGGAATGTTATTAAACTGCGTTTTTTTATTATTTTGTTGCATGTTCGATGTTGTTTTGTTTTCGTTTAGTTTATTTCAGGTAGGTTTTTTTCTTTTGCATGGCAGCCAATAGTGTGGATGAAATCTGAAAAAGTCAGAAGAGAGTCGGAGAATATTTTAATTTTTCTAGAATTTTTTTGGGAATTGTAACAAAAAATATATATTTTTCTTTTTTCCAGCCCATCTACATATATATATATATATATATATATATATATATATATATATATATATATATATATATATATATATATATATATATATATATATATATATATATATGTAGAAGGTTTTCGGGTATCCCGTGTATGTGCTGAGTCTTTTTGAGAACTGTAAGGCAGCTGACATTCGATGAAATCTCATTGACCATTTTTAAAGCTCACTATACGACGTCTGTGGACGAACTGACGCTCGCGACTCGGGCGCTGTCGGTCCCGTGTGTACGTGGAGCGCGTTCGTTGGCCGGATGATTCTAGCGAATCAGGTTGTGAGCCCTGCTGCGTGTCATCGGCCCTGTTGCCAGTGTTTGGGGTCACGTTACTGTTTCTTTTCTACCTACTTCCGGTAATATTAGGCAATCACTGGCTATCCTCTTTGCTATTTAGATTGTTGGGCCTCTTTGCAATTCCGATGGCTTCCCCTTTAAATCTTGTGGACAGGTTGTCACATCTCGAGCATTTTTGTTTCTAAGAAATTGATCTATGTCCTGTGTTTAACAAGTGTTGAGCCAGTGCAGAAGAATTTTTTTTTGCTTGACAGCGTTTATATGTTCGTCTCTTCTGGCACTTATTTTACGGTTGGTTTGGCCTACGTAAGATGAGCTGCATTCTCCGCATGGAATTTCGTACACTCCCTGGTTTTCTAGAAAGATTTTCTCTTTATGTGTTAGGAGGAGATCCCTTCACTTTGCGGTCTGTAGTGAAAATGGTTTTAATGTTATGTCTCTTGAGAATTTTTGTGATTTTGTCTGTGGTGCCTCTGACATAAGAAACAAAAGCTTTAGAGCTATTCTCTTGGTTTCCGTGATTTTTCGGAGCCAAGCGTTTGTTTTTTAGAGCCTTGTCTATATGTTTTTTTTTATAACCATTTTTTGTTTGGCCGTCTTACAGTATGTTCATTTCTTTGTGGTAATTTTCTTGATCTGTAAGAGACTGCTATCGAAACGCGAGTAATTTCACTACGGCGAATAATTGGGCGGGATGGTGATGTGAATCGGCGTTGAGCTGTCTGTTGGTGTGAATGGATTTCCTGTAGACAGTGTGCAAAAGCAAGCAGTCATCCTCTAGGTAGTTTTCTTTCCTGTTCTGTCTCCATGGTTAATTTAATTTTTGGGTGTATACTGTTTATGTGATTTAGGAAATTTTTTGAGATTTTCTTCTCCATGTTGCCAGACAACAAATGTGCCATCTACGTAACGCAGCGACAGTCGTGGTTGCTTTTGATGCAAAGTCTTCCATAAATAATTTAGCGAGTACAGAAGATAGCGGCCATCCCATAGAGGCTCCCTCGAATTGTTTATGTATCTAGTCTTCATAAGTAAAACAGGTATTACCGAGGTAGTGTCTAGCTAATTCGACGATATATTTAAGCAGATTGTATTTGCTTTCTATTACAGAAAGAGCTTCTTTGACTGGTATTTGTGTAAAAAGTGATGTTACATCGAAAGTAAATAGAAAATCTTTTTCTTGTAAACGTATGTTTTTGATTATTTTGCAGAAATGTTGCGAGTTTTTAACGTAAGAGGCCGTTTTCTCGAAGAAGAGTTGCAGAATGGTGGCTAGGTGATTTGCTAGGGCCTGAGTTGGAGAGCCAACAGAGCTCACTATTGGTCTTGTGTATTTTGCGTAAGCCATAAAGTTTAGGACATATGGATGACTGTTCTCTTGGTGTGATTTTATTCTTTAATTCTTCGTTAAGTGAAGATGATCTGATCAATGTTTTGGTGGTCTTTTCTAGATGAGTGGTATGGTCTCGGTTTATTGGCTTATAGGCAGGATCGTTTGGAAGGGCGATCATCTTTTCATGGTAGTTTGTTTTGTTTCGGACCACTATCGTATTTCTTTTGTCAGCTCGAAGTATTATGATCGAGGTATCTTTGCGCAGGCCTTGTAAGTCTTGATCTTCTTCTACAGATTACTTTTGGGAGGTTTTGCTTTGCGTTAAACGGCTAAAATTTCTTGGCGGATAGTTTATGCTGTGTCGTTGTTTAAGTTGGTTAAAGCTGTTTCAACTTCACATATTATATAGTCCTGAGAGGGACTCAGCACATACAGGGGATACCCGAAAACCTTCGATTACACATCACATCCGTGAGCATATCCGACATAATATATATATATATATATATATATATATATATATATATATATATATATATATATATATATATATGTATATATTAAATTTTGTAAAAGATTAACGTTTTGGTAATTTATTTTACCGACTGAGACCAATATAGGTTATATAGTTTATAGTTTTTCTAACACAAATTCCTTTTGGAGAATAAAGACCGTTGCAGTCAGGAAACTTAGTTACATTTGCTTTTATAACATTTTTTGAAAGTATCTCGTGAAACAATTAATTTATGTAAGAGAGTTTGGTAAACGTGCGTAATCTAGCACTGGAGTTATATTAAATCTTTGGATTATACCAATAAAACGCATAAGTTAATATCATTCGTGAAATAGAAGCCGACTTATCTGAAAAGGTAGCTTAGAATTGATGTTCCCGAATCAACTTCCTAAAGGACTCAGTAGACGGTCGGTTCTACAATATAAATAAATTTTAAAAAATCATTGATAAATGATCCAATTGTGTATTTAGTTCGAGTTAAAGTTATTAATTGACTCATTACTCTGTATATTCTGTAGAAAGTGAGCAAAAAATGTTTATACTTTCTCAGTTTTCATTATTTAATTGTTTGATATAAACATAATTTTATTATAGATAGAACTTGTAGCAAGACTATGATGTAGTAATACATAGACATAAAATATGCATTAATATCCACATATTTTTTGTTACAAAACCTTTATTACTCTCACTAACAATTTTTTGCCTTACATAAAATGAACGTTAACATAAAAAAGCCACAATATAAATTTCGAATCGACAAAAAATAATAAACTATGTTACTTTCTATCGTGTCTGTAGGACAATTTGTTTTATGACCGCATAATTTAGATGCTGAACGGCGTATAAGTTCCTTATTTTTCTCACATACTTACATGAAATTCCATGCGATTTATACGGCAATTTATATGGTCTAGTAATTGGTCTTATTTGCATAGTTTGAATTTTTTATAGACAGAGATATTTAAGTAAAAATTAAATGTTTATGTAATAAGTTTTTTATTGTTACTAGAGAAATATATAGGCCATATATTGCAATCTTTATTCTTAGTAATGTATTTTACTTTAAAAAAAAATTGATTAATATTTTTTACTAGGACAATTAGTTCCATGAAAACGTGTTGACAAGATGTAAGTAATAGGGAAGGTATCCGAAGTGTCTGACCTCGTTTTTAATGAAACTTCAATATGTTATAGAGGGTACAAAATTAAGAGACACGATACCCGTCAACTTAAGTTACTTATGATATTCGTGAAAAAATTATTTTCAAACAATTCTATTAAATTTCATAATTTTTGGAACTAAATTACCTCCGCAAATATATGGTTTACTCTAATAAGAAATAAGAGATGATATCCTTGGGGGTGAAAATACCACAGTTGTAGAATCTGAGATATTTCAAAAATGCTGTTTTCAGAGGTAAACTTTAGGGGCGTTTTCACTCTGTTATAATGAATCTCTGCAGATAAAAAAATGCGTGTCTCTTATTTTTGTACCCTATCCAACATATTAAAGTTTCATTAAAATCGGTGCCGGAGACTTTGGATACCTTCCTTGTTAGTTGCTTTAGAGTGTGAATACGTCTTTTATGAAGTTGAACCTTCATCAAACGCCATTGATTTTCAAACGGATTTGCCTCAATCAAAGAAACGGGTCACTTCATGATAACAATGTCTTTTTTCTCTTGTCCAGTTTTTTCCGATCATTGTTTCCTTGTAAAGGGTGTTTTTTATAGAGGTATAGAACTTTTAAATGGAATAAAACAAAGATGATTTTTTTAAATTGACATGAAATTTACTTTATTCGAAAGATAACCTTCTGGCATTATAATTTAAATATGACTTCTGGCATATGACCGTCACGACTGGCTCGGACGTAGTCTAATCTGGAGGTCCAATTTTCGATGACTTTTTCCAACATTTGTGGCCATATATCGGCAATAACGCGGCGAATGTTGTCCTCTAAGTGATCAATCGTTTCGGGCTTATCGGCGTAGACTAGTGACTTCACATATGCCCACAGAAAATAGTCTAGCGGCGGTAAGTCGCACGATCTTGGAGACCAATTCACGGGTCCGAAACGTGAAACTATGCGGTTACCAAACGTTTCCTTCAATAAATCAATTGTGGCACGAGCTGTGAGACATGTTGCGCCGTCTTGTTGAAACCACAGCTCCTACACATCATGGTTGTTCAATTGATGAACGAAAAAGTCAGTAATCATGGCTCTATAGCGGTGACCATTGACTGTAACGTTCTGACCAGCATCGTTTTTAAAGAAGTACGGACCAATGATTCCACCAGCCCATAAAGCACACCAAACAGTCAATTTTTCTGGATGTAACGGTGTCTCAACATACACTTGAGGATTATCATCACTCCAAATACGGCAGTTTTGTTTATTGACGTATCCATTCAAACAAAAGTGAGCGTCATCGCTAAACAAAATTCGCTTATGAAAATCGGGATCAACGGCAATCTTGTTTTGGGCTCATTCACCGAATCTACGCCTTGCTGGGTGATCGTGTGGCTTCAATTCTTGCACGACTTGGATTTTGTAAGCACGCAAACCAAGATCTTTCCGCAAAATCTTCCATAAAGTGAATGGACACATATCCAATTCCTGTGCACTATGGCGGATATACTGATTCGGGTCTTCCTCTACGCTACGCTCTACAGCAGCAATGACTTCTTCTGTACGCACTGTACGACGTCTCTGTGGATGCGTGTTATCATTTAGAGTAAACGTAGTGCGAAAACGTTCCATAGTTAATCGAATTAATTGCTCTGATGGACGATTATGTTGACCGTAAAATGGACGTAGTGCGCGATACGTATTTCGAACAGAACCATGATTTTCAAAATAAATTTGCACAATTTGGAAGCGTTGTTCAGGCGTCAGTCTATTTATGTTGAAATGCCAAACCAAACTAAACATAAATCACTTGACGGCTGACAAAATGGCCGCCAGTTAAAAAAGTGTTGCCAACTTAAAGTTCTATACCTCTATAAAAAAAACACCCTTTGGTATTCATGAATGAAAAACAAGTCCAAACCATCGTTCATACTCGCTACGTTCAGGTTTTCAGTTAAAAGATACAATAATTCAAATCCACGGGAAGACAAGCATCTCCAGACATACACTTTAACATGGTGTTTTTACTATTCTCTTAATAATCCTGTGTTCTACGGTAGGTCAAGTTTCCTTAACAGATCGATTGTGTCAAAGATCCTTGAAAAAACTGTGTACTCTCAAATTAACAAATATATCAATGACAACAAAATTATCTCTGGAAATGGTAATTTTGAATCAATTTACCAAGCTTTTTTAATGCTTTTCCAATAATTGACACAATAAAAATAAACTTATTCGCATATTGTTATATTTGCACGATGAGTCAAATACTTTTTTTTCTGTCTAAAAATACCGAAACAAAAAATCTATAGTAAATGTGTGAATGTCACAATTAATAATAAATAGAGACGAGGATATCACGGTATACAGATTCGTGTACATATGCACCTAAAAAAATAGAGGACACCAACTGTTCTTTGACGATGTAATATGTGAATTTCTGTACAAATGATCTTCTAAATTGATACCTAACAATGTAACCGAAGAGCCGTTAACCACTTCATGTCCGTTAAAAATAATTAAATTTTGCGTTTTTTTTTTCATTTAATTTACCAACATTTGGCAGACTCTTCAATCAGGGACATTGCTCTCATCAAACTTCCGGGTCCCTAGTTTGCCAAATGGGAGTCGTGTCGTCAGAGTAATATATATAAATTGGGTAGTGGGTGCTTAAAAAAATCATTATATGGTTTTTTTGTTATGAGGTGTCTTACAAAAATATTTAAACACACATATTTGGGTATATGTATTCAAATATGATCTGAGTAAAGCAATACTAATAAAAAAGAGCGCAGGTTCTCTATTGATATCATTTCAGGGTGTAGCACTCTAGAAAGCCCTAGAATGTGGTTCTTGGGGTACATCAAATAAAAGAACCCCCTTTGAAGCCCTCTAGCATCCCAAGGTTCCTGAGGGAAATAAGACTAGAGGATCTGCTTTAGCCGGTAAGGTACCCCTTATTACTTGGCAGCAGTAGGGGGCACAATAGATCTATTATTATTATTACATTATTTTGATTATATCTCTTGTAAAAGTTGGATCCGATGCTTCTTTTCTGTGATAATTGAGAGTTTTCGCAATTTTCCGATGCTCATAACTCTGGATTAAAAAATATTTTTCTCTTTCGCAGTCGTGTAGTGAGTCTGTGAGTCCCTGTATATGTGATAGAGCATGCATAGAAGCGGTAAACATTATTTGTTTATAGAGTAAAAAAGCAATAAAAAAAACAATTGTTTTGCCTTGCGATTAATTTCATCTTATAGTTTAATAGTCGACCTTTCAAATGCTGGTTGCAGAATTGAAAAATATATATTTAATCCAAAGTAATGAGCATCGAAAAATCGCGTAAATATCAATTTTCGGAAGTTTAGTCTTAATTGTCTCAGAAAAAAAGGGTCGGAAGAAAATTTTACCAGAGACATTTTTATTTAGAATAGTCCAGATAATACTAAAATACCTCTTTTCGCAAAAAATCAATTTTTAAATTTTCCGCAAATTATTTGTTAATAACAATTTTTCTCTCAGGCTGACGAACTTTCACCCAAAAAAATCCGTATTCAGGAGGTCAAAATATATTGAAAAATCTTGAGTGGGTTCATCTAATTACCATCGGCCTTTGGGATCCCTCCAAGACTAATTACGCTTGCAGTATTTTTTTAACATTTCTTTGTTTGTTATTTCATCTTTCCTTCATCTTCTCGACAATTTCAAACATATTCTAATGCGGTAAGGTCGTAAGGAGGAGTTTTAATAACCTTGAGATAATTATACAGTAACCATTCGTGAACCTCACCTACATCTACGTTTGGGAAAATTGTCTTTATAACACAATATTTAAATGGATTTAATATGTTCATGTCCTGTGCACTTTTTCCGAAATTTTGCTTAGAAAGTTGCAAATGCCGTGGGTTCGCCGGCACCAGACACCCGTCGTCATACTTTACCATTTTTGTAACTTGTATTTAAACTAACTTGACAGCGGAAATCGACGGTAAGATATTATGACACCTCCCCCCTCAAAGGCCATCCACTGTTCAGAGAATTAAAGATTTGCATCCTAACTCCGATTCTATGGAATATTCGGATGCCAGAAAATGTCGGACTATCCTGTAGTGGTTCGTCGTGGGTTCAGTGCTGGAAACAGCACTCTATGCAGCGAGCCTGTCTGCAATCGGTCCCCACCAGGGATGCCATGTCGCAAACGTAGGTCCCTTGCTACGATTTACAAACTTAAATTTACCACTAAATGTTTGGGGGTGTTCGTCCTCAGTCACGAGCGGTGGATTAGCGGGGAATTCGTCAATGAGTCCGCCGGCATCCTTTTCAGACATCCGTCGTCGTACTTTACCATTTTTGAAACTTGTATTTGAACTAACTTGGCGGCGAAAATCGACGGTGAGATATTACGACAAGAATAAATACATATTTTGTTTATAATTAAACCATTATAATTTTTTTTAGTTCTTCATTGGTTCTCATCAACACCATCTAGCGCATTATATTTCGATTCGTTTTCTGTAATCATGCGATTTTAAAATCTATGCTAAAATTGAAATATAATAATAATAATAATTATATTAAATGCCCTCTATTGAAAAAAAAAATACCTCCTACCTAACGTAATGGGTAAAATTTATATAATAATTTAGGACAACTTAAAATTTATGATTTCATAATATTCTATTCTGAAATAAAATAAAAAAATAGCAAGAATCAGAAAAAAAATTAAATATAGAAAAAAGTCTAGAAACAAAAGGATTGGAGGGGAAAACGAAAAGAGACCAAAATAGATCCCCTTTTAATTAAGATTTTAAGTGATAAGTTACTAACCTCGTTCTTCTTCGGTGCGAATAAATCAATAAAATATTAATAGTTATATTAATAGTTTGTTTATACGGTTAGACATTCAAAATATTGTCCACATAATGCTATTAAGTTAACCACGGATGCTTTATGTCGAAGAAGGCCTACCTATCCGAGATACTCGATGCACTAATGATGTTACATGAATTTCCCAAATATCATCCATAGGAACACAGTTTAACATTCGTAAAGTTGCAGAAATGCGATCGTATTTTCTTAGGTTGGAAACAAAGCAATATCAATTATTTTACACGCGTTAAATCTGTCTTTTTGTTATATAATCCAAACACAAACCCAACTACTTCTTTTTAGGTTACAATTAATTTATTTGCGTCAAGTTCGCAAAAGGATAAATTTCTAATATTTATTTTTGTAACATTTTCATTCAAACCTCAAAAATTCTTGCTATTAATTTTATTAAAAATTTGCATTGTTCAACGCAGTTTTCGAACATTCTCTCTCTCTTTGTCAACCTCTGTCCATCCACTCCTGGATGTAGATCTCTCTCAATTGTTTCCATCTTTCTCTATTCTTCGCCAATCTCATCCACTGTTTGCCCTCCACTGTCCTTATATCGTCTACCCATCTTTTTTAAGGTCTTCCCGTGCTTCTTGTTGTCTCCCTCGGTCTCCATTCCAGGATTCTTCGTATCCATCTGTTGTCCTCATATCGGGCTATGTGACCAGCCTATTGCCACTTCATCTTTGCAACCTCCTCCACGATATCCCTGACTTACGTTTTGCATCTTATCTCGGTGTTGCTAATCCTGTCTCTTAATGATATTCCAAGCATGTTTCTTTCCATCGCTCTTAGGACTGTTTCTAATTTTTTAGCGGACTTTTTGGTGAGGGACATAGTCTCTAATCCATACGCACACATATGCATGTGTCGTATACTTTTCTTTTTAGATTTATGGGAATTGAATTATTTTTCAGGATGCGGCCCATGTCAGCTGTGTTCTTCTTTTTATTTCAGCATCCTGGTTTGATTTCCCTAGTCTGATGTCATGACCCAAGTATACTTAGTGTTCGACGTTTTCTATCCTCTGGTTCTGTA
The DNA here is from genome assembly GCA_034092305.1 of Diaprepes abbreviatus. NCBI lineage: Eukaryota > Metazoa > Arthropoda > Insecta > Coleoptera > Curculionidae > Diaprepes > Diaprepes abbreviatus. Next base: position 3,004,643 of record JASJET010000039.1, read on the forward strand.
TTGTTATGTTTGCCTGTTCGTGGCTCATTATTTTTGTTTTGTTGTAGTTCATTTTATGGCCTACAGATGCGGATACGTCATTTAGCTGTTGTAGCATTTCGTTCAATTCTTGGAGATTACTTGCTATTAAGATTATGTCATCAGCAAATCTGAGATGATTCAAGTATATTCCGTCGATGTTTATACCTTGATGATGTCCCATTTAAGTTCCTTAAAAATGTCCTCTAGGACTAGGATGAACAGTTTTGGCGATATAGTATCCCCTTGTCTCACTCCCCTTTGTAGCATTAATAATACTTATTTGCAATCGGTGTTTTTATTTAAATCACTTGATTATAGAAGATGTTTTTTTTGCACGAAACTTTTACAAAAATTTATATTTGCTAATTCTAATTGCAGAATCGTCGTTAGCAACCTCAAAAACTTAAGTATATAAATTTTGGTTTAAATACTAATATATTCAGTGCCTTATTTGTTCAGTTATGTTGGCATGACCAGAGCCGCCATATACGCCTCCCCACTGTGCGCCGCTTGGTCGCTTTGGTGACCGGTATTAAATGAGTCACTGACAGAAATTATGGACTTTAGATATAGAGTTGCATTTGCAGAAAAAAACTGTTTGTATTTAATATTTCCTTTATCAACTCGAAAGGAGAATACATATGCTGCATATATTTGATGAAGTAAATACAGTACTTGGGCTTTTTAATGGCTATATTCATTACAATTTTAACACGATAAATTGGCTACTCCTAACTGAAAGTAGCAAAAGACTTCTTTGTTTGTATATCATTGTCGGGAGACACTCTAGGTAATTCCGTACTTTATGGTTTTGCTTAAACAATGAGTGTATTTAATTTATGTGTTATCCATGTTTTACTAGCGTTTTATCAATTAATATGTTTGAACAGGTGCTAGCAGTAAATCTGACTTGTTTGGACACTTAATTAATAATGTTAGCAAATTCTAAATTATACAGGCAGTAATTATTTTCCTTTAATTATTTGCTTGGTTTCGTAAATTTTGTGTTAATTAGGGAGTGACTTTGAGTAGGTCTAAAGTTGTTTAAATAAACAAAGTTGTTATTTAATATTATTTTGAACATAGAAAAAATATGCTGTTAAGTTAAGGATTGCGTCTTTGACGCTGTCTGTAAAATAAGTTTATTAAATTTAAATCAAAAGAAAGTATTTGTACTTAATTATAACGAATTAATATATATATATATATATATATATATATATATATATATATATATATATAATGATTTGTTCATTAAATTACCTACAAAAAATACTGAACTAAAGATATTTAACCTTCCTGCAGCTTATGCAGATTTTTAAGAATTGGGGTACTTCTTTGATCCAAAACCTAAAAGTATATTTCAGATATACTGTATATACATTTTTATTTGCCTCAAGTTTAAAGTTCTTATATAACCTGATGACTTATGCAAAAATATAAGGAATATAAAAACGGTATGAGCGCCGGATTCAAATTTTAAATAAAAATTAAAGAAATAATTTTTTTAGTTATAATAATTTAATTGTAGTAAATTAACGTACATTTGTATGAATTTTATATATAGAACATTACACCGTCAAGATGTCTTCCATCACGGCAAATGGACTCCTCAAATCGTACTCGGGAATTTACAATGACACGTCACAAAATGTCATCTGAGATGGCTCTAACTTATTCCGAAATTTTGGCCTTCCGCTACTCAAAATTCATAAAAGGGTATCATAAACTCTTGCTTTGAGGTAACTCCATAGAAAAAAGTCAGCTGGAGTTAAGTCGGGAGATCTGGGTAGACAAATTATGTCTCCAAAGCGACTTATGCACGCGAACTCCGTAATGGTATAGAAAAGAAATTTCTTTGCTATTTCTTTCTATTATGGAAAATCATTCAAAACTTACTTTATAAGCACATTCGGCAACGCTCGGGTATGTCCGAACAAGCAATCGTGCTACAGAAATAGAAACAGTCTTTGGCTTGTTGCTGTTCTCTCTCTCTCTCTCAAAGCAATTTAAATACTGCATAGTTTGTCTCATTTTTTTCCTGATTTACGGTGTTTGAATTTGTGGTTATGTTGAATGTGAGATATATTTGTTTCTAAGAATGAAATGAAGTTCATAAATGTTTTTTTTATATTTTATTTAGCTAAAAGTATAGATTTACACGTTATATAAGAAAAAATAGCAATAATTATTTTTATTTCTGTTCATTTCTTAATGTTAAGAATCAGAACAATAATAAATTATTACAGCTTAATTAAGAAAAAATAAATAAATATATACATATTATATATCCAATTGAAAAAGTCTTTAATTCCGTTTTACGGAGCTGCACAAACTTCTGACAGGGTTCAGCTAAATGTCCCTCTACTCTTCAATATTTTATACAAAATACATAAATATCGGATCCATATTTTCTAATAGGTAATTTATTAAAAAAAAGTCTAGAGTTAAATACTTTAAAATATAATATTGGAGATTGGTCAATTAACCTAAAAAATTACAAAGTAAATATGTTTAGTATTTTTTTTTCTTTTAATTATAGTCCCTAGAAAAGATAAATGTTTTTAGAGATGGTAGTAGGTAGTTATTTCTATGCGAATTAACTCGAAATTGTAAGGAAATTATCCTAGAGAGTAGGTTCCGTTGATAGAAAGAAATTTTCTTTCTTCTTTATTTCTTTTCTGTTTCTATTTCTATCTTGTTACAGAGTTCGCATGATGGCTTTTCCTGGAAATAGCGCTCTGATTGTGTCCATGGAGACCCTAGCTGTGTAGACCCTGACCCTATCTTGCTGAAACCACACATCTGACTTATCAACATCCTCCGCCCGCCGCTGCGGACCAAAAACATTATTAATCATTTCAATACACCCCAGCTTGTTTTCAAACTGATCTTCGTGGATGCTCGCAGCGGCGACGCGGTTAATGTTTTCAATTGATTGCGCAGGTCTATTTCGAGATCCACTTGAATGTACATCTTGTTGCTCTGAACTTTGCTACCCACATCTTGATCAACTGAGCATTTGGTTCATCATTAAAACGTCGAATTCTAAAATAATTAGAAACTTGTGTCTTGCTTCACTATCCGAAAAACTGTTGCAGAAATACGTTTCCACAGCGTAAGCGCAGTGTGTGCCAGACCGCTACGATATGGCAACTTAATAATCCGCAACAATCAGCTATCGAACACTATCCCTCCCCTCCGGCTAACTCCGCTGATTGCCAAGATATTTGAGTTTAAATTTTGAATTCGGCGCTATTTAACTAATATTCATAATATACACTGGTAGATCCAAAAGGAGCTTGAAAACTACTGGAACTTTCTACGTACCTAAATGTAAACTTCAACAATCTGAATATGGACTACAGTATTTTTTGCCGAATCTGCAGCTAGATCATATGCCTTAGAATGGGCCATTCTTCAACAATTTAACACGACAATAATATGCTCAGACTCACAGTCTGTTCTCAAAAAGTTAGAGAATTTTCCTATAAATTCTAATTTGTTTCCAAATCATTTTATTATTAAAATTATAAGTTCTCAAGCCAAACGGCTTCCCACTCCCTCTAGGGAATATTGACTCATACCGAAAGTATGAAGCTCTGTGGGAACCCTTTCCATGTTATCGGGTCTTAGGTGACCTGGTCTGCTGTATTTCCTACGAACTTCCAGACGGTTCGCCCGGTTTGCTTTCTGAATCGGCTTATCCAGATAGTAACTAAGGCCCAGTCCCTTGATGTTCTGCAGGAGGTTCTTTGGTGTCACTCTAGTTGTTGATAAAATTATGGGAATCATTTGGACGCTGTTCATTGCCCATTGTCTTCGGATTTGCACCTCCAAATCTCTCTATTTGGCGATCTTGTCGTTGTATTTGGGCCTTAGGTTGTTGTTGTTACGTACAGCAATGTCGATTAGGGTAGTTCGCCTAGAAATTTTATCTGTTAGTATATCTGGTCTATTATGAGCAACTGTCTGATCCGTCAGAACTGTTCGGTCCCAATATAACTTGAACTGGTTGTTCTCAAGAATAGGCTCCGGATTGTATATGTAATAAGGCACTTTTCCTTGCTGCAATAGGTTTAAGTTATCTGCTAACTCTTGGTGGAATATCTTAGCGGCTGAGTTGTGTCTTTCCTTATACTGGGTTGTGGCAAACGCTTGGCATCCTCCAGTCATGTGCTGAATTGTCTCTGATGTTCGACAGCCATAGTTCTTCATCGGAATAACCTCGTCGTGGATAGCTAACAAGAAGCCCTCCGTTTCCGGAAACATCTGTCCTGAAGTTAACCAGTAGTGCGACGCTGAGTTGTCGATATTGTCCTGATTGACCTCATTTGGATGCCGTCCGTGAAGTGGTTTTTGTAGCCAGGTTTGTAACCTGTAGAAATATGAACGTAAGTTTATTATTTGTTGGTCGAGCTGCTTACTAATATCCACCAATCTTCTTCCTCCTTGATGTCTTGGAAGCATTGTACGTTCAGTAGCACTCCTCGGATGATGTTATTATTAAAATTATACAAATTCTTAATAAAAAAAAACAAATGGAGAAGAAGATGGTATTTACAGGGTGACCCATTTTAAAAGACGCACACAAATTACTCTAATGAAAAGGCTCAACTCAAAAAAGTGTGGGAACAAAAGTTTTTTTTATTTTCGAAGGACAAATCAAATAATGACTTTCAATTTGATGTAGGGTCACAGCTTCAGGATCATTTCAAAGTCAAAATAAAAGTCGTTATTTGACTTCCTCTTTGAAATAAAAAAACTTTTAGATATAGGTCTTCTCATTAGAGTTGTTTGCGCGCATCTTTTCAAAATGAGTCAACCTTTATACACAAGCCAGTCTAATATATTTATCGCACAACCCATAAGAAAATGCCGACAAAATACAGATACCATTCTTCCAATATGTCTAGAGCGGTATTTATTTTGCATCTTAATAAAATAGCAAACCAAAGCTAGCCAAGTTGCATATTAAGTAATAAATATAGCGATGCCAACCAATTTTTATTTAACTGCAACCAGAAGGCCCACCTCTTGTTGCAATTTCAATATCCCTTTTGGCTGTCAGAAATTCTACAATCCCCCAACATTGATGTTCTTAAGCAAATTTACATATATTTTTTATTAGAATTGGTATTAACTTATAAGTTGAGAATCCTAACTAACCCTTACTTACCTTTGTGTTAACCCTTTTTTATCTGGTTCACCCAGTTTTTGGTTTCAATTAAATGTTCTTATTGGTCCGAAAGTGAGAAGCATGTATTTTTGTGTATGTATTCCTTCCCTGTCCCAAATTTCAATATCTCAATATTAGTATTGTTTTCTTTTCAATCATTTTTAACTATAATTAACATATTCCGTCGCTAAAACAGTAGTTTGTAAGCCTAAAAACCAAAAAAAAAATATCAGAGATGTAGATTTTCAATGACTGCTCCCATGACTTTAAAATAAGAATGAGGAAATTATTTGTAAAACTATATTCAATTGAAAATAGGTACTAAACTTTTGGGTATTACTATTTTGTATTTATTGTTAATTAATATCAGTTTATTTGCTTTAATTGTTCGAAATAGCTGCTGTCGCCAAAAACAACAGTCTACTTTAATATTTTGAAACACAATTTATATAAATACGATATCATCATGCATTTAATATAATAAAATATCAGGATATACACATCCTTCGAAAGTATTAATCTACTTCTGTCTAATAGATGCCATCACACATTAACTCATCTAGATTTTAGGGCATTCTTCGTATACTTAGGGAGTTAAAATTTGACCGGCAGATATAACCTAGAGTATGAATAATAAAAGAAAACATCTGAGAACCTTAACTTTATATTGAAAGCGAATATCTCACTGATTCACTCCGTGCATCATCACTAAGGAATTCCTTTAATTTATTTGACCACCACAAAATCATCACTTAACTATTTAAATCTCTTATTTAACCGTTCGTATTTTCTCCCGACTGCAGCTGCTCCCCCTACCCTTACCCGACCGTCTTTCTTCTTCTTTTTTACTCATTTCTTCTTCTTTTGCACCTGAAGGGGTCTCTGACCCGCACATTGTACTAGGCCACCTTTGACCCTGACATACCGCCTATAAATACCTGTTTTCAGTCGACTGGTTTAAACTCCGATGTTGCCACAGATGAGACTTATTATACCGAAGAAGCAACGAACATATTTCTTGTTTTATATTCTGTATCTAATTTTATTGCCCCTAGTGTGCTGTAATTGTGTGGCAATAATATAATAAATACATTTAATATAGTTCAGTTTTTAATTTATATATAATTATAAATATGTATATATATATATATATATATATATATATATATATATATATATATATATATATATATATATATATATATATATATATATATGCACTGGTGCTTTTCCAGTTTTCAATCGGTTGGTAAGTAGAAAAATCTTCACGACGTTTCGCCAACATCTCAGCTGGCATTTTCAAGTGATGTTTCCTAGACGGCTACTCGGCTTGGAATTTGGAACATTCCACGCCGGGCAGCCGTCGAGGAAGCATCACTTGAAAATGTCAGCTGGGATGTTGGCGAAACGTCGTGAAGATTTTTCTACTGACGAACGGATTGTAATCCGTAAAAACAGCAGCGCACATTCCACCATTCGTGGAAACCTACGGTAAAACACACACACACACACACACATATATATATATATATATATATATATATATATATATATATATATATATAAATTAACACTTAAACAGTAACAATACTTATAATAACATTCATCAATAAAATAATTAAAATAAATTAAAGTAAAACAAAGTTCTTCGTGATACTCACTTTCCTTTACCTCTGTCGTATTTCTCAGCGAAATTATTTAAAGATGCCTCTGATTACTATAAACATTCTTTTTCGGGAAACCTTTTTTGTTCATTTTTTCTAATTTACAAATAAATATTATTACTATCAACTATACAGTGTGTTGCAAAACAATAAGACTACAAGTATTTTACTTGATTTAGTTTATTAGGATAAAATATATTAGACTTGACTTTTTTATATCCCGTTTGTCATTGGCTGCTTTTCTTTTCCTTTTTATATATATATCATTCCTTTATTTAAAGTATATTATAATTTCTTTCCTGGATCAAAATCTCCGTGTTAGAAAAATCAAATCAATGTTTACAGTTTGTCTCATGTCTGTGTAATGCTGTCATTGCATTTTTTGTATATTATGCCCGTTCAATCTACTGTCTAGATATTATGTTGTCATTCCAGTGTATTTCTGTGGACAATGTGGGCTTGGTCTGGAATAGATGACGTTGTATTTCTTTTTGTTGGCTTCCTTACTTTTTAACTTTGTGAAAGTGATGATTGTATGCTTTGTGGCAAACTATATTATCATGTTATTTGAAGATATGTGCCACTCTTGCTGATAATAGATAAGTATTGATATTGCAACATATGATTTACTGTTGTTATTTTTATTTTGAGTGGGGTTGTTTTTATTATAAAGTTTGTAAGTTTGTTGTTTTACTATGTTCTTTGTCTGGTTTTCTTTAAAGCTTTTAGACGATATTTCGGATTTTAATAATAATCAACTCAGTTAATAGGTTCGTTCCAACCTGCGTGAGAAACAGTTTCTAACCATCAGAATTCTGCGCATTAACTTATTACACATTCATCATCATCATCATCACACAGCCTGTAGCGTCTAATGCTGAACATAGGCCTCCCTCAATCGTTTCCAATGTTCCCGACCTTGTGCTGATTGAATTCAGTTTGTTGCGATTCTCTTGATATCATCGGTCCACCGTGCTGGAGGTCTGCCCCTACTTCTAAATGCCTGGAACCTAGGACGCCACTCTATAATACGTTTAGTCCACCTAGCGTCTTCCATTCTCGCCACATGTTCGGCCCAGTTCCATTTCATATGTGTTATACTTTCTATAGCATCCTTGATCCCTGTTCTAGTTCTAATAATTACATTTGGAACTTTATCTCTCAGTGTTATTCCCAACATTGACCTCGCTGGCTCGCTGAGTCACTCTAATTTTTTTCGCAACTTTTCTTAGTGAGTGTTAAAGTTTCTGCACCGTACGTAAGCACAGGGAGCACACACTGTTCATAAACCTCGCTTTTCAAGCAAATCGGTATATTGCTTTTAAATACGTCCTTTCTCAGCTTGCCGAACGCCGGCCATGCTAGTGTTATGCGTCTTTGAATTTCGCAGGTCTGGTTATCTCGGTTTATTCTGAGTTCATGGCCTAAATATTAATGAAATGTTAAATACTCGATTTCAAATTCGTTTAGGGATATGTTGCTACTTGGAACAAAGTTTGTCATACACTGAGTTTTTATAGGGTTAATTTTTAGACCCACCACATCTGACGCTGCACTCAGTGTCCTTAGTAACTCTTGGGCTTCTTCAAGGTTTGTCAGAAATCAACACGATATCGTCAGCAAAGCGTAGGTGGTTTAATCGTTCACCATCTATATCGACTCCCATGTTCTCCCAACCTATTTTTTTAAACATGTATTCTAGCAGCATTGTAAATAGTTTTGGTGAGATGTGTCCTTGTCGTACGCCACGTTCCATTCTAAATGTAGATGTTATTTTGGAATGAACTTTCACCCTTGCTGTTGCGCTATTATATATGTTCTTAATTAAAGCTACATTTCTGTGGTCGACTCTACAATCAGCTAGTGCAGCAAATATTTTGTTTTGGTCAGCATTTGGTACACATTATATTTAAGTCAGAAGGTGTTTCTGACGCGGGTTGGAACAAATCTGATATTTATATTTAATTTCTCATTTAAATTTTTATTTTGCTGCTTAAATATTTTTTTAATTACTTAAAAATTAAAATTTTTATTAATTTGTGGACCTTTCTACATATCGGTTTTCTTCCAAGATATCGTCTCAAAATCTTGAAATATCATTATCCTTAAATAGTACCAATGATTATTATAGCTTACTTTAATTGTTTATTACCATATTTTGAAAATAGATTGTTTCCATATCTCATGAAATTAAGCTCTAATAAAGATCCTTAAAGGATATTTACCAAAAATATAATATATTCATTGGACGAATTTAAATTGGCTAGTATTCGTTCTTCAAAATTTTTGAATCAGTGAATAGCAAAGAGAATATGTTGACTGTGATAAAAACCGAGTAATGGTATTAATTTTAAAGCATTGAAGAACTGACTGCTATATTATAATGAAAAATACCCTGAACTATCTGAGTTAACTTGAACTAACCCGAATTAACTGTGTAGATTGAAATCTATATTACTATCTTTAAATTATTAACGTTAAACAAAAGTTGTTAATAATATATTTTTTTTAATTGCAGGTAAGTCCTACTGATATTAATAGCGTAGGTGAATGCTATTGAGGTAAGTAAATTTCGTTTAATTTAAAACATCCACAGTGGACAATATCTTGATTGAATTCAACAATTTCATTTTGTTGTAAAACAAGTTAAAATCATGAATATCTTGGTCAAAATAGTATCATTACTAAAAATGTTTATAGGAATTAAGTATTTCATTATAAAAACTTTATAACTTGACGTGTACTTGTTAAGTTGGGAAATCTAAGTACTTTAAAAGATTCAGAGTACTCCATTGAAAATAACGACCATTAACAGTGGAACCTGATAGATACTGAAGATCAAGAGATTTTATAAAAAAAAAAAACTTTGAATTTTTCAAAAAGAACCTTGTCATTATACAGGGCACTTCAAATACATCTAAGTATATTGAAGTCTAATATCTCCCTAAGAACAGTTTTAATATACAAGATACTTCAAATATATATTGACAATGTCAAAAAAAAATTAATTTTAACCAATGTATGTTACGAATATGTTATCAAATTAATTTAAGAAAATATGTTTCAAAGACTTTTGTTCTAGGCTATTTTTGAGTCTTAATGCAACATACCCTATATGCAAAAGTAAACTAATTTTAAATTAAATTAGAATTGCAATATTTTATTTATGGTGTACCACTGCTTTTTAGTTAAACTTACTACGTTAATAACCGTAAAATGCAACGTGTTTCTAAGAATAATTCGCTATTAATTTCATAATACTGTTCAAAAGAGATTATACGAAGTTATCTCCCATAAAAGTATCAGCAAATCCTGTAAAAATCGCATATACATCTATCATTACGAAACATTAACTTTAACCTGGAAGACCCTTCTCCTCATTAACACCATATGGCATTTTTCTCTCTTCTATACTATACATACTGGGTACATTATTTTATTAGTTAGTTTCTGCAACATCATTATTTTTTATATTTAAAGCAACGGATCAATGTGCTTTTCATATTTTTTTTAGGAAGTGGTTAAAATACCGACAAAAGGTGGATTGTTTCTAGCAGAAATAAACTTGGATTAGGCGTGTTTTTATAGCCCCGCCCACCATGACAGATGTTATTAGTTTACTTGTCTTGATAGTTTTCGATGCAAGAATGTATATGCTTCGATTTTGCACATATATACTTCTCGATTCTCACTTTTGGCATTACGTTTTATTTTTGTAAAGTAGTTTAACTTAATTTATATTGTCTTTCTTCTATTATGTTTCATTTAAATTTTATTATACCTTATCACACATTACGCCAGTTACTCAGAGGTCTTTAGAACTTCTCTTGATCTTTCTTAGATCATATATATATATATATATATATATATATATATATATATATATATATATATATATATATATATATATTACACTTATTACACTTAATCTTTTGAGGTAGGGTTCTAGGGCTGAAAAAAATTCCTTTTTCACAAACGTCGGGCTTCCGGAAAGTATATTTTTTCTTTTTTCAAGGATGCAAATTGAATTTTTTCTGGCTATATTCTCAAGAAATATAATAAACATAAATATTCATTTTATTTTTTTTAACATTGTTGGTAATTTTATTAGTTATATTTAAAATTACTACAGCAGGACAGAAATATTAATATTCATTTGCGTTAGTCATTCTAAACATATAATTAAATAAACAATGATAAACATTGAGGTTTATTATGTTTCTTGATTATCCCTGAAAGAGGTAAGAATATAATTTCCGAAAGATCGGCGTTTGTGAAAAGGCATTTTTATTCAGTCCTAGACAGCTACCTTAAGAGATTAAGTATGTTTTCTATTCAAAAGATCTGTCAAGAGTACTCTTCAACTTTATATATATATATATATATATATATATATATATATATATATATATATATATATATATATATATATGATGTTCTGTGTTCAGTTCTCAGCGAGTAACGAGACGAACGCACTTGAAAATGCCAACAAAACGTCGTGAAAACGATTTTTTGTACGAACGGATTGAAATCCGGAATAACCAACCTATTCATTCTACCATCCGTGAAAACCTACGATATAACATATATATATATATATATATATATATATATATATATATATATATATATATATATATATATATATTTCTAATATTTTCTTGGGTGTATATACCCAAGAAAATATTAGAAAAATATATTTAACAAAAGGTTTAAGATACAAAAATAAATTATATATATATATATATATATATATATATATATATATATATATATATATATATATATTTCCTACCTCTTCGGGGTTCCTTTGTACTGTTTAAAATAACAATCCGGCATCAAGGTCTGCGAATAATATCCTGCCGATATTTTTCGATATATGGACTTCTAGTAGACAGTTGTTTTCTATGCATTTTGGCCCCGATTCGTTAAAATTCCACTTATGAGACCATTAGGTGGTCGAAACTAGTGTGGAGAGAGAAGCAGAGAATATAATGTCTGTCCCTTTTCATAACGGTCGTAAGGAGAATAAAAGAATAAAATAACTTTTCCAAATGCATAGACCATAAAATTGTTTATTTTTAATATATATATATATATATATATATATATATATATATATATATATATATATATATATATATATATATTCCTTTCATTTTTCTTGGATTTTGCTGATTGTAGATATTTTCAAGTTTTGTTTTTTTTTAGGTAAAATTCATATTAATCAAACTGCATAATTGTTATGCATATTTATTAACGTTTCGGTCACACTTTACCTTCCTCAGAATATGTTTTTATGTTGAATGTAATGGAAAATATTTTTTTTAAAAATGATGTCATCCTCAATAGTAAAAAAAGTATGTTTACAGTTATAAGAAAAATATGAATTCCCTTAAAAAAATCAATTTGACCTTGCAGTAACCCTAAAAGTCAGTGTTAAGGTCAACTTCAAGGTCTCCATGTTATGTACTTAACGTTTTTTTTTGTACAACGCTTTGTTTTCGCACCGAAAGCTGATTTTATATTATTCACCAGAAATGCACATTTCACCTCCAGGTTTCATTTAACCTCCAAAATTATTTGGGCTCTTGGATACGAGATTTTTCCCCCTTTCCAGTTCTGTAATAAAAAATTAATGTTTCTACATGAAATATACAAGAAAAATATTTTTTGTCAAATTCATTGTTAGATTCAGTCGCTATTTTATATTTTCAAAATAACCGGACGCCTTGCCAAATTATATATTTATAATATATATACCAAGATCCATGTAATTTTAAATAAAGTAGAACATTTTCAGCTGTGCGGACATACATTGTTAGTAAACATTACTCTCGTATTAAAAAGTTCAGAGGACTCCAAGGCAATGGAGAAATTCAGGGGGGGGGGGTCCGAAAAATGACGACAGTACTGTTTCGTCCTTCGCGCCCTATCTGCTGTCTTATAAAATGAAAAAAACAGCAGACAAGATACTAATAGCGACATCTCGATGAATCACTTAATAACACAAGAGCAACATTCACTAACAATGTTGTATATAACCGCCATGTCATATATCAAACTCGATACACGAAGCATACTACCCAAAAAATAGAGGTCGCATCATTAGATATCAGCAACTAAATTGACCACGAGTTTTCGCAGTTCAAGCAGGTCTCAAACCAGCAGTAGGTAGGGCACGATTGCGGAATGATAGATTATACTCGATGCAATAGCTTGCTGAGTCCCAAGTAAGGGGCGAAACAGTTGCTGTCGTTCTTGTCCTGACCCGGATCTTCTCCATTTTTTTGGAGTTCCTCGCACTTTTTAATACGAGAATACAAAATTAATGTTTACTAACAATCTATATCCTTACAGCCGATAATTTTGTATTATATACGTATATATATATATATATATATATATATATATATATATATATATATATATATATATATATGTATATATATATGAAGTAAAATGCGAACAGTAAATGCAAACTTCTCTCCATCATATCCTTTCTGTGTTAGAGGTTGCACAGTTAGAATAAATTGGTATAGAACGCAATTTACTCCCCTATTCCACCACCATCGAGATGATGGCCTACCTGTACCACCATACCGAGAAGAAAGTCAAAACTTACCCTCCCCGCCACAGTGATACGGCAGTGGTACATGTTTCGTCTCTACTAGACTCATCAGAGTATCGACATACACCTGGCTGTGCAAAGGACAGATCGGAAGGATATATATAATTTATTTTTGTATCTTAAACCTTTTGTTAAATATTTTTTTCTAATATTTTCTTGGGTATAGGTTTTTTCATTAGAGAAACAAAGGACAATAATTTTCTTTCTGTCGTTTCGCTCTACATAGCGAGCTTCTTCAAAAGAGCTTGGTATATTTATTTTACATCTACAAAAATTACAGAATTTTTTATATAATAAACATATATCACAGTAATTACACTTTTATATTTTTAATTTAATTAAAATTAATAAAAACAAAACAGATTTTAAAATAGTCTTAAAGTTTAAAATTTAAAACAATACAAACAGGTTAAAATAGTGAAGATTATAAACTAGTACATACCTTGAAAGTAGTTTTGTGTGTATGTTTAAAAATAAATTCAATTATGATCTTTGGTATATATTATAAAAATAAATCTATCCATATCAATTGCATACCAAAGATCATAATTGAATTTATTTTTAAACATACACACAAAACTACTTTCAAGGTATGTACTAGTTTATAATCTTCACTATTTAATCTGTTTGTATTGTTTTAAATTTTAAACTTTAAGACTATTTTAAAATCTGTTTTGTTTTTATTAATTTTAATTAAATTAAAAATATAAAAGTGTAATTACTGTGATATATGTTTATAATATAAAAAATTCTGTAATTTTTGTAGATGTAAAATAAATATACCAAGCTCTTTTGAAGAAGCTCGCTATGTAGAGCGAAACGTCAGAAAGAAAATTATTGTCCTTTGTTTCTCTAATGAAAAAACCTATACCCAAGAAAATATTAGAAAATATATATATATATATATATATATATATATATATATATATATATATATATATATATATGTAAAGTGCCAATTAAATAAAGACATACCTAAAATAAGAAAATTTGCCTTTTCGTTTAGAAAATTAGCTATGATCAGATTTTCCATTTTTTGTCCCATGACAATATGTCATTAAAATCCAATGTTGATAGTTGCCGTGTCTAATTTAGCAATTAAATAACGTTGCTCTTTCATCCGTACTCTTGATGTCATCAACAGCTGATAACTCCATAAAATTTGAAGAAATAGTCAATATTTTATATAACATAACGTGCTTACGTATTTGGCAGCTGGTTCATTTACATAAATTTTAGATTTTATTCGGAGTACCCATACTCCGCCATGCGTTAATTTATATTCGGTTTTTGAACAGTTTCATTTTTGATGTGTTAACTAAACAGCTAGTATGCTAGATAAAATGTATCTTATTTCCATCAGAGTATAAGCAGATCAAAATTGGTTAAATTGTCCCAATAGGAATAGCTCCAAAGTTTTGAAAAATATAGTCATCAATAGCGGTCATATTTGAAAGGCCAATAATGTTGAATTCATTATTTAATTAAGTCATTAAGTAAATCATATTTGTAGAAGGTCATTTGGACTTTAGAGCTTTGTTTCAATAAAAATTCAAGCTAATAAAACTCTTAATTCGCTAACTGTTGAAATAACAGGTGCAAAAAATCATCACTTCGACTTCTACACATTTTAATTTAGCCCTTACGAAAGAAATAAATAAGGCCTTAAAATCCGCGTGCCTTTCAGACCTTCAGCGTTTTTCTACCTAAGTTTCGTTTCGAGGGGTCGGAATACAATCAGTTTGAGTTTCAATTCGCTACAAATAACTTATCCTCTTGAAGCGAGTTTATTACGTTGCGTTTGTTAAATTTATATCGGAGAATATTTTTTTGTTTATAGTTCATCATTAATGGTAGTAAGTTTGGGGATATTAACGATAGAAAATTTCTGGTAAGTCTTTTTTTCAAGTGCAATCTTTTTGTTAAGCCTTATATAACTTACTAAATTACTACTATGGTTCATCGTTTAGCAGGCTTGAAACATGGTTTTGTGACGATTTATTTATTTACTTCTGTTTTACGTATCTTGATATACTTTCAGTTTTATCGTTCATTTTTAGGGTATAAAAATTATTTGATTTAACTCCCTTTTTGTCCTGTTCTCCTATGGCAGGAAAAATGCTGAGACAGATGTTTATTTACTTGTGGAGAGGTCACATGCCAATTCTATCCTTTCAAAAATCTATTAAAAAGAAACCATCTATTTACCCTCTTGTTTAAGAATTTTGAAAAAATTGGGACTGTTTATTTGTAAGTAAAGTTTAAAAATTAATTTTTTAATGGATCATTAAAACCAAATACAATAAAAATTGAAGAGATTTAAACTGTATGAATCAAAAATAAAGCAATCAAGGATTTAAGACAACATGATGGCAACTCACGGATCTCTTGATATCATCTTGCGAACTGATTTCATTCAAGACCTCAAAATATAAAAGTCGATTTACTAAGTGTTGCTTTCGTTATGATAATTACCCTACAATTAACCCTGAAATTCTTAATGTTAATTGGAAGGGTTTGTTTATTGGATCGGTTAATCAGAATGTTGGTATACGAGGGCGGTCCGATAAGTAATTAGCCTACATAAAAAACAACTTATTTAACCCGTCTGAAAAATACGTTTTCTGGAGGTCTGCAAAATAGGCGTCCGTGGCGGCGATAACCTCCTCATTCGACTCAAATTTCGGCCCAGCAAGTGACTTTTTCAAGTTTGGAAACAAAAAGAAGTCGCACGGGACCAAATCTGGAGAATACGGTGGATGGGGCAGCAGTTCGTAGCCCAAGGGGACCAATTTTGGCTGTGGCGGCGGCAGAGGTGTGAGCCGGTGCGTTATCATGGTGGAAGAGCACTTTTTTCTTCGCCAAATAGGGCCGTTTTTTCTGCAATTCGGCGTCAAATCGGCCCAATAATTCGGCATAGCAGAGCCCTACGATCGTTTTGCCCTTCGCCAGGCAGTCGATGTAGATCACACCCTGTGAATCCCTGAAAACGATGGCCATCACCTTTCCGGCCGATAGGACAGTCTTCGCCTTCTTCGGAGCACGTTCGCCGGGTGAAGTCCATTGTTTCAACTGTTCTTTAGTCTCTGGTGTGTACCAGTGTATCCATGTTTCGTCGATGGTCACGAAACGACGCAGAAACTCCTTCGGATTGCGCTTAAACAGCGTCAAACACTGCTCTGAAGTGATCTCATGGTTACGCTTGTTATCCGGAGTGAGCAAACGCGGCACCCATCGCGCCGACAGCTTTCTCATGCCCAAAATTTCATGCAGGATATGACCCACGCGGTCTTTTAAGATGACTACTGTCTCAGCTATCTCGCGCATCTTCAATCTGCGGTCTGCCAATACGAGATCGTGGATTTTTGTCACGTTATTTTCCGTGGTAGCCGTTTTCGGGGCACCTGGGCGTGGCTCATCAAAAACCTACGTCCGACCATGTTGAAACTCGTTAAACCAATTTTTGACGGTCGCCATTGAAGGAGAAGAGTAACCGTATACCGCATCCAAGCGCTCTTTGATTTCACTGCGCCATTTCCCTTCCAAAAACAAAAATCGAATCACCGACCGATATTGCTCTTTTTCCATTTTTCTAAAATCCGCGGACACGCCCGCTTCCACACGCGGTCAGAACAAAACTGCGAGTCCGATTCAGCTGAAATTTTGACAGTAGCCATCTACGAGAATGTACTACACGATAGTAAATTGCTCTTGCGATAGTGGCGCCATCGGGCGGTGAGGCTAAATACTTATCGGACCGCCCTCGTATTTTATGAAAAAATCTAAAAAATTATTACAAGGAATGTTAAAAGATATAAAATAGATTTCCCTCATGATTTTCAACCGATATTGTGACACTTATTAAAGAAAAATTCGTAGTTAGAGACACTGAAAGAAATCTTTCTCTAACATAATTTTTTTTTAACAAATCAGGATATTGCAGATGTCTTTTCTAAACATTTTGCTTCAACTCTTGAGCCCTCAAATACCCATTCCTTTTTATCACTAAAGCCATGTTTTTTGAAACCTATTGATACTCCTACCATTAACAAAGGATCAGACCCTGCTGGTGTGCCTGCGTTGTATATCCAGAAATGAAGTGACAACAATTGATTGCTTTTATAGCTTATCTTCAGCCAGTCCTTGTCTCTCGATATCTTTCCTGACATTTAAAAGTGTTTCCCTATTACCTCAGTGCATAAGAGCGGGAGCAAGACGAATATAATAAATTAGAAACCCATATCCATTATAAGATTCGTGAAACAATTATTACTGATGATCTCTTTTTAAAGTTAATGATTTTTTTCATGATCTTTCGATAAGAACAAACCTAATTCCTTATATTTAGCATATTTTTAAAGCCTTAGATTACCGCCAGGCTGTGGAAGCTTTGAAGACCGATTTTTCTAAAGCCTTTGATAAGGTCCATCATAATACCCTTTTCATTAAATTGCAAGATCTTGGTGTTTGTGGTAACCTATTGCTTTAGGTTAAGACTTACCTTTATAATCGTAACCAGTATTTTAATTTTAAAAGCCGTTTTTCCAATAATAAAATAATAACATCTGGTGTACCTTAAGGTTCACACTTGGTACCTCTATTATTTTTCATTCTGATGATGATAATTAATTAGTGTTTTTTAAATCATGAATATTTGTTGTATACTGATGACTTAAAAATTTATAAAATGGTTTCGACGTTGCAGTATATATATATATATATATATATATATATATATATATATATATATATATATATATATATATATATATATATATATATAATAAAATAGAATCAAATATTGGCGAAGTGGACGTGAAAATTTGTCAATCTACATGATTCTCGTGTTAAAAAGTGCGGAGCACTCCAAAATATGGAAAAACTCCGGGTCCGACAGATGGCGACAACGCTGTTTCGTCCTAATATGGGACTCGTCAGGCCACCGCATTCGGTACAAACCATCATCTCGCCTTTGCATCCTATAAAGCTGAGTTTAAAATCAAAAAACAGCAAACAAGACGACAAAGGCGACATCTCGATGGTCCACTTGATAACACAAGAACCACACAGACTAACAAAATTTGTAACAAAACCGCCATATGGTGGCGCGACGGTGAATTAAAACAGAAATATGCAAAATCGAGACACATGGCTTTGGCTGCTGAAATGAGCGGTAGGCTTTGTGGTCAGTACCGAAAAATGCGATCCCTATCCTTTGGGTAGCGCGTTTCGTGTACTCGATTTTGCATATTTCTGTTTTAATTCACCGTCGCGCCACCATATGGCGGTTTTTTACAAATTTTGTTAGTCTGTGTGGTTCTTGTGTTATCAAGGGGACCATCGAGATGTCGCCTTTGTCGTCTTGTTTGCTGTTTTTTGATTTTAAACTCAGCTTTATAGGATGCAAAGGCGAGATGATGGTTTGTACCGAATGCGGTGGCCTGACGAGTCCCATATTAGGACAAAACAGCGCTGTCGCCATCTGTCGGACCCGGAGTTATTCCATATTTTGGAGTGCTTCGCACTTTTTAACAAGAGAATCATGTAGATTGACAAATTTTCACGTCCGCTGCGCCAATATTTCATTCTATTTTATTTTAAATTACACGGACAAAAACTTATCTATTTATATATATATATATATATATATATATATATATATATATATATATATATATATATATATATATATATATATGTATATATATATATATATATATATATATATATATATATATATATATATATATATATATATATATATATATTGGGGTTGATTAAAAACTATTTTTAATTAATAGATACAAATAATTTGCGCAATTAAAGTATTAATATTATGCTAGTGAACTGTACTATTTATGACTGTCTATGATATTCAAAACTGTACAAAAAATGTCATTTTCCAGATGTTAATATCTCGTGAATAACTGTAAAAGTAAAATATGTCTAGAAGTTCAAGCCGAAAAGAAACAAACAGGTTTTTGTATTATAGGTAATTCCTAGTGCAAATTGGTTATAACTGTAGAAAATAATAAATAAATATTATTGTAGTATTAATGAATTCGGACAGGTTTCAAAAATTTCCCGTGACATTATTTTTGCCAACACAAATAAAATCTACAAGTAGGTAAAGTTTTTTATTAATTTTTTTCTCGTTTGCAAGCGGTAATCTTGGAAACTACAGAACCGATTTTAATAATTCTTTCACAGTTAGAAAGAAAAGATTTTAAATTTTAGATTAATTTTTATATAATTTCAAGAAATAAAATGATGCAAAAGGGACTAAAACTGAAGAAATGAAAAAAAAAATGAATTCATTTGAACTCACATCGATTTTTCTTAGAGACTGCGAGTATGCCAGTAATAAACTGAAATTTAACTTAGTTAAATGGTTAAACTTGGACATAATTAACGCAATGCAGTGTATAAGATTCAGTAACTAGATATTTGAATATTGGAATAACTAAAAATTTACTTCAACTATGGCTATTAATGAATATGAATAAGTAGATAAAAATAAAAATGTGAATATATCTTGTAAATTTAACGTAAATTACAACTTTTTTATAGGAGGACCTTTTTTGCAAATAATACATAGGGTGTTTTGTTTTTAAAACAAGTACGTTTTATCTAATATCTTTAAAATGTGAGTTGCATTCAGCAGAAAAAAAAACACACTAGTGTGATAGTCTAATTTATTAAGTAGTTTTAAAAATAAATAAGTTTCAATATTGCCGACCTCATTTGAAACAGGCTATGTATATAAATAGACCTTACAAGATAATAAAACACCAGTTTTAGAATTTGTAGACTGTCAGAAGGCTTTCGATACTGTAGAGACCGTTCCGATAATAAAAACTCTTGATTAGTGTCGCATTGAGAATTGCTTTATTTATAATATCTATAGCGGTGCTATAGCATGCATGACATTTTATTAAGAAAATGACAAAATGTCACCCAAAATTATTTATCACTGTTTTGGAACATGCATTTAAAGAGGTCCACTGAGAAAAAAAGTTTTTGAATACAGAGAATGTCCTAATCAATCATATCTGTTTTTCTCAATATACCAATTAGTTTTGTATGCTGATCTCTGTCAAAGGCATTTTCATAACTAACAAATTCGAGAAACACGTTTTTTTGAACATCAAGGCAATTTTGGATCAATATTTGCACTCCGAAAAGAGCTTCACATGTCTCCATCTTACTTTTGAATCCCAGTTGGGTGTCTATATTAAATTTGCACGCGGTAATTTCGGATATGTAAAACTTTGTGGAGTATTCTGAGCGCGTGATCTAATAAGCTGATCAGTGGATGTTCATTGCATTTCTTAGCTTATCTTTTCTTAGGGAACAGAATAAACATTGATTTTAACTGGTCTAAGAGGTATTTACCCATGTTATATAATTTGTTAAAGATAATTTTCAGCAGAGAGAGATTTTCGTCGTCTATCAAACTAATAATTTCAGTTGGTAATCTATCAGGTCTAACTGCTTTAATAGTTTTGGATCAGATAAACAAAAAACTAAAATCATGACAAATTTGGTACTTGCGTGATAGATTACCATAATTTATGGTCGAATGGGCAACTTATGACATTACTACATGATGTATTCAAGAAAGACATCTCTGTCAGCTTTTAAAGGAAAGTATATAACTAGTGTGCTCCCAAGGGTGTAGAGATTCGTGAAAAACGATGAAAAATGAAAATGCCGATGTTTGGCATTATACTATCACAATGTATGAGAAATTTGGAAATCCGAAGATGACTAAAAGACATAATTAAAAAAGTCACTCGTTTATACTGACAGTACGCTAGACACGCTAAAATTAACGAAGTTAAATGGTCGAACAGAATAATTGAGTGGACACCTCGAATGGACAAAAGAAATACAGATAGACCCATAACCCGATGGGAAGATACTATAAGAAGAATGGCAGGCCAATGGTTTAGATTGGCTCAAGATCATTTGTTTCGAAAAAATGTGAGAGATGCCTATATTCTGCAGTGGACGCGAAATGCTGAATGAAAAAGAAAAGGAATACATACATTCTTTATTTTCGAGTTTGCTGTTGGTGACAAATAAAAAAATATATAATCAAGAAAACTATTTAATTTCTTTTAATAATCATCAAGTTACTGCCCAAATGGTCAATTTGGAAACATTATTTACATTTGTCTTTAAAAAAAACTTTAAGTCGACATATTAGTATTAGCGAAATTAAATACATGTTAATTTTAATCCATTCGATGTTTGAATTGCCGAGATTTCAGACGAAATGATCTTGGCTTATTTATTTTAATTACGGTTTAACCGCATTTTCAATTTGTTATCGAAGTTCTTACATTGTAGCAAGTAATTTATTTGCATCAGTTTAAATATTCTTACGTTAGACGTGTATCTGTCAACTGCCAAAAAGAGATTTATAAATACACAATAGTAGTTAAAGGAGATAAATGTAGTCTACTTATTTGCTTTAAGGAGAAAACGATAAACTATTAGGTAATGTTAAAAACAAAATAGTAGGGGAAATCGGGGTAACGTTTTATCGTTAATAAAATAGTTTTCATAACCACAGTTTTTTTTATTAAATTTAAATACGTTTTAAAAATCTCTATAACATTATATTTTACTGACTAATTATATATATATATATATATATATATATATATATATATATATATATATATATATATATATATATTATTTTCATGATTCTTGAACCATAGATGTTATCATTTTTTCTTGGGTATAGGACGACAGAACGAAAAACATAATTTTGATTATAACACTACCATAATTAAAAATAAAGATATGAATTACCAAAAACAAACAACAGATAAAGGGAATTATATAAATTAAACAAGATTAAATCACTGTTAACGACAGAACGGAGCCACATTTACACCAGCCTAATTTAAACAAAAATATCAAGTATTCGATCCTGTTAATAAACATCAAAAATTGAATATCCTCGTAAACATAAAATAAATGTATGAGTTTTTTTGGTTTCTTTGTGCATTGTAAAATATAAAAAATAAAACACACTCACATTCCATGTATCCTCAGTACCGAAATAGACGATGTAAAGTTTGAATTTCATTATTAATTAATAAACAAAATGTCAAAGTGTGTACTGGTAAAATTAAATATTTGTTTAAAAATTTAAATAGTGTTTTAAAGTGTTTGTTTGCCTTTTAAAATTGTAGATATGTTTTTGTTTGAATGTTTTTAATTATATAAAAAATATTTTTAGGAAGGAAAATAAAGAAAAAATTTTGAAAATGCCTTAAATAAAGGGCGAAACATCAACTGTTTGAATTTTTTTGTTAAATAAATAAATATATATATATATATATATATATATATATATATATATATATATATATATATATATATATATGTATGTATGTAATCGAAGGGTTTCAGGTATCCCGAATATGTGATGAGTCCCTCTCAGGACTGTAAGGCAGCTGACATTTCGGTGAAATCTCATTCATCATGTTCAAAGCTCACTGTACGGCGTCTACGGTCGAACTGACACTTCCGACTCGGGTGCTGTCGATCCCCTGTGTACTTGGGACGTGTTTGTTAGCCGGATGGTTCTGGCCAATCAGGTTTCGAGACCTGCTGCTTGTCATCGGCCCTGTTGCCAATGTTTGGGGTCGTGTTACCGCGTTATAATATGTTTCTTTACTACCTCCTACTGCTTGATGTTTCGCAAGCAGATTTTTAGGCAATCGCTAGCTATCATCTGTGCTATTGTAGTTGTTGGGCTTCTTTACAATTTCGATGGCTTATAACTTGTGTAGACAGGTTTTCACATCTCGAGAAGAAATTGTTTTTTACTTGACCGCGTCTCTTCGGGCGCTTATTTTACGGTTGGTTTGCCCTACTTATTTGTACCGACAAATATGAGTAAAAATTGTATCAGGAAAAAACATGTATGTTTATAAACTAAAGGGTTTTCCAATAAGAGGTGTCATTTTGAAAAGCCCGCTATTTCGGTAGATGTCACTTTTGAAGCTGTAAGTTTTTGACGTTTGACAAGTAGAAACTACGCCATAAATAAAGATGGAACGATACACGCTTCAACAACGCATTGAAATTATTAAAATTCACTATAAAAATGGTGAAAATTTGGCAGAGACGGTTCGTAAAACTCGAACATTTTTGGGTCGTCATGAAGCACCTTGTCGGAGCGCAATAAAGAAATTGGTGAAAAAATTCGAGCTGTTGGGACAAGTTAGTTATGTGAAGAAGAAAACCCGTGCACGTCGCTCAAGAACAGCCGAGAATATTGCTGCTGTAGCCGAAAGTGTTGAAGAAAACCCAGGTTTGTCCATTCCTCGTCGTTCTTTGGAATTAGGGATTCCACAAACGTCATTACACCGTATTTTGCATAAAGATTTGGGTCTTAAGGCTTATAAAGTTCAGTTGACGCAAGAACTCAAGCCGGCCGATCATCAACAACGTCGTGCCTTTGCTGATTGGGTTCTTGAAATGCATGAAAATGATCCGGAATTCCATCGAAAAATCATCTTCAGTGATGAGGCCCATTTCCACCTCGGTGGCTTCGTCAACAAACAAAATTGTCGCATCTGGGGCTCGGAAAACCCAAGAGTTATTGTTGAAAAGCCTCTCTATCCTGAACGTGTGACTGTTTGGTGCGGTTTATGGTCCGGCGGGGTCATTGGACCTTACTTTTTCGAAAATGAGGCTGGAGCAACAGTTACGGTGAATGGATTGCGCTATCGAGAGATGATTAATGATTTTTTATGGCCGGAATTGGATGGTATTTATCTGGACCACGTTTACTTTCAACAAGACGGCGCTACGTGCCACACAAGCAACGAAACCATTGATCTTTTACGGGAAAAGTTTCCGGGCCGTGTTATCTCCCGAAGAGGTGATCACAATTGGCCACCGAGATCTTGTGATGTGACACCTTGCGATTTCTTCCTTTGGGGCCACGTGAAAGACAAGGTCTACGCCAACAGCCCAGCGTCGATTCAAGATCTCAAAGATGGAATTCGTGAGGCTATCGAGGACATAGGGCAGCCACTTTGCGATTTGGTTATGGAAAATTTCATGAAAAGGATATGGTCCTGTAGGCATGGTCGTGGTGGTCATTTGGCTGATGTTATTTTCCATCATTAACGGCATACCTTCCTCTTTATAATGTAATAAATATCCGATCATTTATCTTAAAAAATGGCATTTTTCTTTGAATATCAAAATAACACCTCTTATTGGAAAACCCTTTATTAGATTACACGACCCAATATATTTGATACTTCAACATGAACTCATTAAAATGTCAAATCTCGCTTCTGCGTTATCGAATAAATATTCCATTTTTTAAGTTATCCTGAAGACCACATTGTGCAGACTCTATATGAAAATTTAATCACAAATTCTGGATTATCTTTGAGTTGTAACATTTGATCGCCAGCGAAACAGAGAGCATTGGGCGTGTCTACCTAGGGGGATTCCCATTCCATTACAGTAGACTTCCTAGTGTCTAAGAACCGCATCTAAATACAGCTACAGTATTGCTTCTGTCCCGTAATTTTTACTATAGGTTCTAGGCGGTGGTTGTTTGGATGGTGTTATCTTTATAGAATTCCCCGATAATTTCCTATAGGAATCAATTAATGCCGAGATTCTATGGTGCTAAGTTAAGTAGGTTTCTGCTTCTATTTTTGTCAATAACATGTTGAAGTATGATAAGAGTATCTGAACCCAATTTGCCAGAAGGATCTTCTCCGATCTTATGATCTTAATTCTTTTTATTTTTCATATAATCTATCAAATCTACATATAATTTTGAAACCTCTAAAACAGTTGAGATATTTTCTTTATCATTTTTTGAATATGGACACATGATGGACATGGTATTCGAACTTGTTGAGAGTGCTATTTGTATGATTCAAGAAGAAAAAAATATGCATCTTTGTCAATAAATTGTATATTATTTGTGGATTACATATTTTTACTTTTCTCCCAGACTCCGGTTTGCCCCAAGTTCCCCTATGTTTTAAAAATTATAATTTTTTGAATATCTTTATATTTGTGAATATTATTTTTATTTATATTTTTAAAACTTTAAGAACACGCGTCCAAAGAAAATGTGTCATTTTCTAACTTTTTTTAGAGGGAATAATCTTTTCTCGAAAAATTCGTCATGCGACTAACCCGAACCACAAGTAAACGAAGTTTACAGCATTGCTACGATGTTTATCAAGTAAATATTTTTATTGTTATTTACGAGTGCGATAAAAACTTTACTGCTCTTTAATGTGGAAGATAATTAAAGTTATGTATTTTAAGCACTAGCAGTAAAACGGCAAATTTTACCTTAGAGTGTTATTTTTATAAGATTATAATTATTTGCTCTAAAGTGGGTTTATATGACACTGTTTGGCAATTAACGTGGGACTTGCGGAGATTTCGAATTATAATTAAATATGGCTTTTAGGAAAGCGGTCGTAACATGTGGCTTGAAAATTAGTATTTTATTACCGGTAGTTTATATATGGTTGCTAATTAGGAACTTAAATAATGATGAATAATTTGATCGATGTTCGTTATAAAAATTCCGGAGTTTAATAAGTATCCAAAAAAATCCTTAAGCACTCAATAATGCCCATAAATCTATGTTTATGATCAGTTATTTTAGAATGGAACAAAATTATCGGGATATCTTAATTAAGAAATAATCTGATAAAAAGAACTGAAGTCATAATACGAGGGATATTTCTAAAAATATCTACGTAACTGTAATAAAACCAATTGACTGTATTTTCTGTAGTAACGCTCAATAGGGACAATATTTTTTCTATTTGTATGTCAAATTTAATGTCAATTCGTTCATTATTTTATATTTTATGAAGTGTTTTCTAGCAAAAAATGTATTTTGTGATATTAAAACATAGCTTTGTCATTACATGCACTCGTCGATAGTTCAGATTTTACTCCGTCTGACTTTTATTAAAAAATTTAAAAAAGCATCCGAAGGGACGTCATTTTGTAGACTGTAACCAGTTGAAAGAGGATACTGGTGTTTATTTTGAAACGCAACAGAAATCATCGTCTTGTTCTGCTGTGATAAAGCTGTTACAGGAAATATATATATATATATATATATATATATATATATATATATATATATATATATATATATATATATATATGTTTATGCGGCTTTCACGGATTTCGTGTGAGATGCAATAGTAATGGTTTTATCCACACTATGCTGTTGTAGTGCTGAAATCACATTCAGTAAATGTACAACTATATGCAACTTCGGAGAGTAAATGCACACTTCGCTCCATCATATCCTTTCCGTGTTAGAGGTTGCACAGTTTGAATGAATTGCTACAGAACACAATTCATCCTATTACACCACCATCGAGATGATGGCCTACCTGTACCACCATATCTAGAAGAAAGTTAAAACTTACCCTCCCCGCTACAGTGATACGGCAGAGCTAAATGTTTCGTCTCTCACTAGACTCATCAGGGTACCGATATGCACCTGTTTGTGCAAAGGATAAATCGGAAGGAAGCATGCAGCACTGAACGCGGCTTCGCCGACCTTTTACCGGATGGCGTATATATGTTTATGCAGCGTTCACGAATTCCTCCGTGTGAGATGCAATAGCAGTGGTTATATCCACGATAACATAAAATCACTTGATAATAGTAGGGACGATAGCGACAAGTGTACTTTTTAATAATCAATTTGATTTTTTTGTCCCAGACGTACTGAACTTGAGATATCATGTCAACCGGTTTTAAGTAGGGTCAACTTCAAGCAGCCATAGCAGCGAAACTTATGATGATAACACAAAAAAAAAATTCCTGTTATTTTATGAAACGTCAACTTTCATGTATCAAAATATTGTTTTAATAAAATTTATTTTATTACGAAAAAAAATTCCTTAAAATAAACCCCGAGAAGGGGGACTACCGCCTTAAAGCTAGTCTTTAAGTACGCGGTCGTCGTGCTTGGTAAGATTTAGTCTAAATATCTTACCTCTCTTTATGATAATGTTGAGTTAGGTAGTACGTTACGTAATAAAAATATGTTAAATACACGAACAGAACACAAAACATTCTATTATAAAATTTATAACAACGTCTTAGGTAATCTTGTATACTTCACTTATTCTTTAAATTATAGATTTGTCAAACGTTTACAACATCTACATGTACAGCTTATGAAATAGAACTGAAATATATAATATTGGGTAAATAAAACGTCACTACTATAAAGCAAGATACATATCTCTAGTTTTTCAATTTATTTCAGTTTCTTAGAATGCTTTAAATTTTATTCAAGTAATTTTTATTTTATTTTGGTTCCTTTTGTTGACCGTGTAGTTATTAATTAATTTTTTTTGGGGTTTCGGTAATAAAATTACTTCATAAGAAACTAACACATGTTTTTGTTCTTACGTTTCGGTTTATTTTATTATTCTAATCATTTTCAGAGAATTAAACTGTAAATATGAAAAGGAATTTATAATTTGTTGTTATATAAATTGAAAAAAAATTCTTACCAAATGTTAAATTGTGATTCACTTAATTAAATTACATTTAATTGTTTTATATACAAAAACCCAGGTATTATTTTTACATATTTTGTATATCTGTTTTGTTAGGTGTTTGAAAGTATGCTAGTGAAGAGTTAGAAAGTTTTTGGACCATTTGCTATTTTATCGTCCTACTAAGTTGGTATAAATGTTACTCAAGTCATTTGTGTCTATCTTCAAATTCATTGTAAAGGGTGTTCTTTCGATATGGATCATTTTTTCAATTGTTCTTTTTTTTTAAATCAATTTCTGTGTCTAAAATCTCAACGTTGTTAAAGTCGATATTATGTATGTGGTCTATTGCATGTTTGGCTAATACTTCAGTCAAATAAGCGAAAAAAAAGAACTAGTTGGGGATACTCATTCATCCAGACAGAGACCCGGATTTTCGGGTAAAGAGGCCTATAGAAATACAACGAGATTTTGTGTCATAAACTTTTTGTAGACAATTAAAGTTCGAAAAATGCATTTTTCTGCACTTTTTCGCTTACCAGCAAAAACTAAAGAAATTTTTTGGACAAAATGGAATAGCCATCTTGTAGAGAATTGAAAAACCTATAAATTGGTTTTTTACCGATCTCGATACTTTTATTTGTTGCTGAGAAAAATGCAAAACAAGGTTAAAATTGTTATAATATTCAATTAACAATAACTATTGCTAAATGCAACCTACGTCTTTGTTGTTACGTAAAAAGTTGGGCCTTTTAGTGCTTAATATGTGGTAAAAATTTCAGATCGATTGATCAAATAGTTTGTGCAAGATTTAATGTGTTTATCACAGGCGACCGAATGCCATAACATTCTAGCTTCATCAATGAAGGTACACCCATGAAAAAGGAACTCTTCTTCGGCAAAAACAAAAAAGTTACAATAACAAGAAGAGACAAATATTTTTATGCTTTGTAGACACAGAGAAAGCCTTTAATAAGATATGGAGGAAAGACGTTTGAAAAATGCTAAGAAAGAGAGGTGTGATCCAAAAAAAGATAGAAGTATTAAAGGATGTGTATAAGGAAAATATGAATACGATTAAGACAAACAATGAAGAATGAAAAGAATCTAATTAAGATAAGATGTTAAACAAGGATGCATGTTATGTCCACTCATGTTTCTAGCGGTATTTGATGAAGCAGGGAAAAATGATAATGATAGCGTATCCAGAAAGAAATCTACAATACAATCTTAAAATAACAGGGAATAACCAGCGAAGATAAATAGGAGAATCAATGTGCAAATAACAAAAACTATCATAATTTCGATGCATCGAGGTGCAGTGGTCTACTTTCTTAATTTGCTTTCCACCCAGCTTTATTTTATATATTTCCATCTTCTTCGAAATTATGATAGTTTTTGTTATTTGTACATTGATTTTCCTATTTATCTTCGCTGGTTATTCCCCTGTTATTTTAAGATTGTCTTGTAGGTTTCTTTCTGGATATGCTTTCATTATCATTTTTCCCTGCTTCATCAAATACCGCTAGAAACATGAGTGGACATAATATGCATCCTTGTTTAACATCTCATCTTAATTAGATTCTTTTGATTTTTCATTGTTTGTCCTAGTAATATTTATATTTTCCTTATACACATCCTTTAATACTTCTATTTTTTTTTTTGGATCACACCTCTCTTTTTTAGCACTTTTCAAACGTCTTTCCTCCATATCCAATTAAATGCTTTCTCTGTGTCTACAAAACATAAAAATATTTGTCTCTTCTTATTGTTGTTAATTTTTTGTTCATTTTTCTAATAATGAATATGAATTTCTATATGCTTCTGTTTTCTTAAATTCATACCGGGCTTCTTCCAGTGTGGGTTCTTTATTTCTTAATTTTTTTTCAATACTTGCCAATACCTCCACTGGAACACTTGCGAGTCTTCTTCCTTTTTAATTAGCGCAATTTCTTCGCTTTCATATATTGGCTTTACAACATGTGTTTTCCAGTTCTTAGGGATTTTTGCGTTCTTAAATATATCGTTCATCAATTTCCTTATCTTATTAAATCCTTAATATTGTCTCTCCCGAGAGCTTTGCCTAGTTTTTCTAGTACTTATTCTAATTCTTCTTCTATTATGCGATTGATTTCTTGTTCTACACTTTCATCTTCTGCATCGTTCTGCTATCTTGTTACTCCCACAAATATTAATTATTCAAAGTACTTTCTCCATCTTTCCATTATTATATCTCCATTTGTTATTAGGTTCTCTTCTTTGTCTTTTATATTTGGCCTAATATGGTTACATTTATTTCTTTGATGTACCATAGGATTATTTTTGATTCTCTGTTTGGCGTTCTTTACAGCCTGTCCCATCTACTGATGGAATATAAACTTTTATCGGACATCTCCGAGTCCAGCCTATATTCCTGAATATTTTTGTGCTTTGGGGAGCAGGCTAAAGCAGCGTTCCTTACCTTTTTAGTATTTGCGATTTTTTAGAGTTATATTTAAATTAATTTTTTCTTTGGTTTAGATACACCATCACAAGTTTTATGTCTCCCTACAGGTAGTAAAATTGCATGCTCCTATTGTAAAATGAAGCTTCTCTAAGAGAGGCGAGTAAGACTTAAATTAATTCGAAAGCGTTAATACATATATACGTACCAATATAATAAATCAATAATAAACACAACAGTAGCTGCATAAGATATTCCATTTATTTAATTTAATGTACCAATATACTAAGAAAAAAACGATCGCTGGTGAAAGCAAACGCATACAACTCGATCTTGAAAACCAGCATGATGATTTCGTGCCCTGAAATCTTAAGAGTCCTAATACCGAAATGTAAAAGTTAGTCACTAAACTAGCCAATTTCTTAAAACATAAGGATCTCAGTAACTGCCAACAAATACCATTTTTCCCCAAAATTTACTATTGTAGCACAATAATTGAAATTAATATGAATATTTTGACACTGACAATCTTGCCGGTGGTTCCGTGTATGTAAGGTAAGACAACACTGTCCATACGAGGTACTTTTATGACACTTTGTTGAGGAGTTGGGTTTTTATGTTTATTAATAGAATGTCTTATATCTTTAGCGCAATGTCAGTTGGCTTTCAAGGCATTAGTCAATTTTTCTGCTTCTGATTTCAGTAATTGTTCGTTTTATATTGAAAGTGCTCTATGTACCAAAGAGATTATGATGGATTGTTTTTGAGAAAGATGATGGCATGACATTGCACAACCAACATATAAAAATCGATATCTCAGATTTTTATATGTTGGTTTTCTGTACACAAAATGTTCTAATTTGCCATATTCTTTTTTTTGTACTAGTAGAAGGGGAAAGACATCCTTTGATTCAGTTTCCATAGTGAATTTTATGCTAGGGTGTTGTTGATTTTGATGATCCAGAAAATTATGGAAGTTATCTGCGCCATGCGGCGAAACTACGAACTAGACGGATTTTGTATTTCAGTATATATTCTAACTTATTACAATGGGCCAAGCGCTTTCGGTCTAATTTAGAACATCCTCAGGGCTCAGGCCCTAGAAACAAGAGAATATGGTCAGCAAATAAGTTTACTCAGTACTCACCAACCACACTCACTTGTCAAAGGGCACACCTTAACCCTGCCAGTTTGAGAACAGTCTCCAGTCGCGAGCGTAGCTTCCACACAGAACAAGATGTATACAATTAAAAACTTTTAGAAACTTTTAAAATTAAAATTAAAACTAGAACACTCAACACACTGCGCACATTGACATTATTAACACAATAAACCTTTTTAACAACAACCCAAAAGGATGAGGTTATGCCACACACACAAAGTCTGAGTATAGATTTTCTGTATGAGTTTTCATTTTTGAATTTCTTGTCAATTGTATTTAAAATCAATAATTCATTGACAATGAGCAAAAAGAGAAAAAAGGGCAGAAAGAAAGGGCAGAAAGAAAGGGCATTAAAAGTTTATTAATCTACAGCGTTACTGTTATCGGCCATTCTGTGATATATTTCGAACACTTGGGTTCAGTGGCGTGAAATAATTTCCATTTTTGTAAAAAAGCAACAAATTACACGAACATAGGCGTAATTAAAATTGGTTGAAATGTGTTAACTATTAATATATTTAGAATGAAGTGTCTGAAACTGAAAAAGATGATCAAAATTATTATAAGATTGCACCCCACGCAATCACAGTTCCCAGACATTTAAATTGTTTAATGATTTAAGGAAAAAGTTTGAAAATGGGGTTGCGGTCATTTACGTTGTCCATTCTTACATTGAGGCAATGATCGAGGTTTCTCTTTATCTCCCTGTATATTTCAAGATCCTCTCTGTAATCCAAGGTTTTAGAGTTATTACCCCTGGAGTGGTATAAGATTTTACTATTATGAGTTGGAGAAAAACTGTGTTTGGTAAAACTAATATGGTGACCAAACACAGAGGCCTGAGGTTTGTTAATATGTTCTCTAATTCGGACTGCTAATGGTCTAACAGTTTTTCCTATATACGTCGAAGGGCAGTCTGGGCATGAAAGTTGATAGACTCCACTTTTTTGGATATGAGATATCAATTGTTTGTTATTGACCAGATGGAAACTGAGTTGATTTACACTCTTAAATGAAATCTTCACTTTTTGAGTGTGGTTTGTAAGAGTCCGTGCTATTTTATTAGAGAAGTGACCTAAGTACGAGAGTGAGAAAAATTTCCCTTGCTGACTTTCATTGTAAGGACTCGAGCTGTAAGCTTCTTGGGATTCTTTCTTGTTTTTAATTTTCTCTATATATTTGTCGATGACTGTATGCTCATACCCATTGTTTACGGCAATTTGCTTCAAAATATTGACCTTGTTGTTGTAATCCTCCGCTAACATGGGAATGTTGAGCAATCTATTAACATAGCAGTTTATTGAGGCCATTTTATGTTGTAAAGGGTGGTTAGAATTAGAAGGAATTATGTGGTCTGTTTGGGTGGGTTTTCGAAAGATTTTGAAACTGAGAGAATTATTGGTTTTTTTGATAGTTAAATCTAAGAAATTAAGTTTGTTTTCGGTTTCTATTTCTAAGGTAAATTTTAGAGCAGGATGCAGAGAATTAAGACTATTTAGAACATCAATAGCCCGCTGTTCATTGCCCAGAATAATTGTAAAACAGTCATCCACATAACGAAGCCAGTTAATTATCTTGCTCTCAGAAATCAATCTCGGAATTAGTGCATTTTCCAAGTTGTCCAGGAAGATGTCCGCTAAAAGAGGAGATAGAGGATTCCCCATTGCCAACCCCGTGGGTGGTTCGTAATATTTGTTATTGAAAACCAAAAAGTCCTGAGATAAACATTACTTAAGAAGCGTCATTATACTAAGTTGGTCGTCACTAGAGATGTTGTTCGCTGTCAACAGATTTGATATAATCGGAAGAGTTTCCATCCTCGGAATCGACGTAAACAGATTGCATACATCGAAGGAAACAAGCACAGAGTCGTCTGGCATAGTTACAGAGTTCAGTCTTTTGACCAAATCTGTGGAGTTCTTGAGGCAACACTTAGGCTTATATTTGTATTTCGTAATATGTCCGATATTATGGAAACTGAATCATCTATAGGAGCATTTGTGTACAGAGATTCTTCATCAAAACTTACCAATATGTCTCCAGGCTCTAATTGGATGGTTTTTAATCTTTAAAAAAGGTGTCCAGAGTTTTTAACAAAAAATTGGGTTTTTCCTGTAAAGGGATGTAAAAGTTTGTCCAGATATTTACCTATTTTGTAGGTTGGTGAGTTTATTGCACTAACGATTGGTCGTAGAGGTACATTTTCTTATGTATTTTAGACAATCCGTAGAAACGTGTGTATTGCTTAAAACTTTGATGTCTTTTATCGCCTACACGGAGCAGTAAGCACTAAGTTGGGTTACGGCGACCTATTTTGACATCAAGAGTCTTTCATCAAACGTTGTACACGCATTTTCCGGATACCCTATATATAATTTAAAACAATAGCGAATGCTAAAGGTAGTTTTCAGAAGGTAGCATTTCAAATTTTATTATTAGGAAATTCAAAATTAAATATATATATATATATATATATATATATATATATATATATATATATATATATATATATATAAGTTTATAACGTTCTACGCTGTCTTCTGATTTCCAGTCTCCATTGATCTCGGTTTGTCCATAGGTTTTCATCCATTCCTCTTGTTCTTATATCTTTATCCACTCCTTCTCTCCAACTTAGTCTGGGTCTATCTCTCTTTCGTCTTCCCTGTGGTGCCCAATTTAAAACTTTTTTTGGAAGTCTAGTATCGTCCATTCGTTGAACATGTCCGTACCATCTAAGTTGGTTGATTTTAATATCTTCTGTTATCTTGTGCTTAACGCCCATAATTTCTTGGATTCTTTCATTTCTGACTCTGTCCATTCAGGATTTTCCGGCCGTTCTTCTCCAATAATCCATTTGTGTAGCTTCCAGTGTTCTTAGAGTTCTTTCTTTCAATGGTCATACTTCACTTCCATAGGTGACAATGCTTTTAACAATACTATTATAGATTTTGTGTTTGTTTTCTTTGGATGTTGTTTTGTCCCACAATATGCTATTCAACTGTCTAATAGCTTGTCGTCCCTGGTTGTTTCTATGCTTGATTTCTTCGTCAAGTTTGCCGTCATTAGTTATATGCATTCCCAGATACTTGTATTTCTCACAGTGATTTATTTCCTGCTGCTGTTGTTCCAGAATCAAGTTTTGTTGTTGTCTCCCAATACACATGTATTCCGTTTTTTTGATGTTAACTTCTTGTGCCAGAACTATTTGGTCGTCTGCGAAACACAATGTGTATAGTATGGAATCGTTTAGTGGAATGCCCATATTTTCGCACTTTCTTTTCCATATTTTTAACGCTTGTTCCAAGTAGATTTTAAACAAGGTTGGAGACAAACAACATCCCTGCTTGAGCCCGTTGGTAACCGTGAATCCTTTTAAAATATTATGCCCTTTCTTTATTTTGCTTGTATTATTTGAATAGAGCTCTTGAACAGCCTTGATAAGTATTATATTTATATTTGTTTTTTCTAGGGCTTTCCAGAGTTTTTGTTGTGGTACGCTGTCATAGGCTTTTTTGAGATCCACGTAGAGCAGGTGTATTTCTTGGTTCCGTGCTGATTTTTTCTCAATGAGCTGGGTTATTGTAAAGAGATGGTCAACAGTAGATCTACCTCCTCTAAATCCAGCCTGTTCTTCGGCCTCCATATCTGAGTATTCGCTCTCAATCCTCTTTTTGACTAGTTTTCCATACACTCTCGAGATTGTGCAGAGAACCGTAATTCCTCAAAAGCTGTTGGATTTATTTTCAAAATCAATAAGTTAGACATGATGTTTCTTAAAAACGAAAATTTAAATAACTAAAATAACCCCACTCATGAACAAAGCGTTTTCCATACATTTTAAATTATATTTATTTTTGTAATGTAAAAAATATAAACATTTATTCGGATATAAATAAAAGACAAACTAATTAAGCTGTTGTATAGTTTTAATAATTGAAATATGATGGAAACTGTTTCAGACTTACCCCTTTTGGTAAATAAATACCCGTATAGGAGACTTAATACAACCATCAGCCAAATAAATAACCTCATCAACTTTCTCGAACTGGTTTCAAAACAAAACGAAAAAATCTTGTCTATAGAAAATTAAAAACTGGTTCCGGAATTAATTTTCGTGATGGGTCGAGTTATCGACAACATTTTTTATGAGAGATGATCTCTTTTTAAGATTGGATCTTTAAATTTAATAGTACTGCCCTTTTTTTAGCCCATTTATATCAGTAAATGGTTCGAAAAAACTTTTTTTTTATTAATCAGTAATAAACACATCCAAAAATACGTGTGGGAAAGTTCAGATTGAATGTCGAAAATTTGTAGAAGTTATGAATAAGTTCTTTTCGGGCGTACACACTTCAAATGCATTTTTCCTTAAAACCAAATTTTCTAAATTGGCATGCACTTTAGTGCGAGCACGGCTTGGCCGATTTCAAAATTTCCACTTGCAAATTTGAAGGGATGGAATTTTGCATGGAAAGTCATCTCGTTTAAAAAAAAAATTTCACATACGTTTTTACGAAAAAATTTGTTGTTTTGTTTGCCTCTAAACACGCTCCAATTTTTTTTTTCATTTTTTTTTCTTTTCTTTGGCCTAGGTTCTTTACAGATACTCCTCTGAACATGTTTTTACCATACCTAGATGAAAATCTGAAAACACAAAATGATTTATAACTTCAAAAGAAATGGTCGCAACGTAAAAATTCAAACGGTATCTTACAACTTAGATATAAATCTTCAAAAAACAATTACATTTATCTCCAAAACCCATAAACAGAGGTATTAAACAATACCATAAAAAAGTAAAAAAAAATTGAAAAAATGTTGATAATATTTGTATTTTTATAATTTCAAGTTCAAATATTGCAGAATACAAAAACCTAGACAGTTTGAAAGAGTATTGCTTCATCTTTAAAATGAGCGGTAGATCGTCCAATTTGGTCCATTTGGACCAAAGTTAGATACATTTTTGTATGAAAATATGTTTTTTTTTTGCAAAAAATTTTTTCTATTTTTATGACATAAAAAATTTCAAAATTGTAAAATTAATGAAAAAAATTACACGATATTTTGTTGAAGTTAAAAAAAAAAACACTTTTATTTCTCAAAGGGACTATTTTAATCCGATTTTCATGAAGTCTTCGACGTACTTATACTTCCAAATTATAATATATTAATTATAATTTTCCAATTTTTATTAATTTGCACAATTATATCAGAAACATTGAAACGTCTATTTTGTAAATCAGTGTGAACTGTCTTCTTTAAGAGTTGTTTTCTTGAGATATTCTGTATTACGTCTACGATTAATAGAGCCACTTTCCTCAATATATTTCTAACGTTGTAATCAACAGTACGTCTACTTATATTCGACTGTTCTGCAATTTGTTTTTCTTTAACTTCAATAAAATATCGTCATGTTTTTCATTTTTTACAATTCTGAAATTTTTTTGTGTCATAAAAAATAGGAAAATGTTTTTTTTCTCCGATTTTCTAAAACCATATATATATATATATATATATATATATATATATATATATATATCTATATATATATATATATATATATGTTTATGCGGCTTTCACGGATTCCTCCGTGTGAGATGCAATAGCAGTGGATATATCCACATTATGCCGTTGTAGTGCTGAAATCACTTTCAGCAAACATACAACTATACAACTATATGCAACTCCGTGTATAAATGAAGTAAATTTTGATCAGTAAATGCAAACTTCGTTCCAATCATATCCTTTCCGTGTTAGAGGTTGCACAGTCTGAATAAATTGCGATAAAACACAATCCATCCTATTCCACCACCATCGAGATGATGGCCCATCTGTACCACCATACCGAGAAGAAAGTCAAAACTTACCCTCCCCGCCACAGTGATACGGCAGAGGTACATGTTTCGTCTCTACTAGACTCATCAGGGTACCGACATGCATCTATCTGTGCAAAGGACAGATTGGAAGGAAGCATGCAACACTAAACGCGACTTCGCCGATCTCCCGCCGGATGGCGTATATATGTTTATGCGGCTTTCACGGATTCCTCCGTGTGAGATCCAATAGCAGTGCTGCGACCATTTGAAATTATAAAACTTTTTGTGATTTCAGATTTTCATCTAGGTATGGCAAAAACATGAGCAGAGGGAGTGTAATTCAAAATACAGCAACTGTCGTTTCGCCCTCTGTTTAGGGTACTTTCAATTTTTTTTAAATTTATTTTTATTTTCCTAAAAATATGTGTAATTAAAAACTTTTATATATACCAACATATCAAAAAACGCGTTAAAAACGCTATCATAACTTTCAGATATATTTAATTTCGCAAGTACGAATCCTTAACATTTTGTTAAAAAATTTTTAAGTGTTGTTTTCTTGACTTCTATTTAGGTACTGAGGATACATGGAATGCGAATTTATTATATTTTTTGTTTCTTCTAGTTCACCATTAAACCTATTGTTAAGAGGATATTCCATTTTGGTGTTTATTAACGGGATCGGCTCTTTAATATTTCGTTTTAAACTAGGCTGGGGTAAATGTGGCCTCTCCTGTCCTTTCTTTTATCTGTAATTTTCGGTAGTGTATATATTTGTTCCCAATTGTGGTTTTATTGTAGTCATGTGTGTTTTTCGTTCTATGTGTGTTTGTTTAGCGTTGTCGAAGCATTTAATCTGTTTTTTAGTAATTGGCTGATCATGCCAATATATTTCTTAGGACAATGTATGCTAGGAATACTATATTTGATTTATTCATGAGCGGATTTTCATTTTTTTTTAAATTAGTGAATAGTGTATTTAGTTTATTATGAGATCTGTGGTATACGATAATATCCTGCTTTATTAAAATGTCTTTCATTTCTTCTTAGAGTTCACTAATGTAAGGTAATGCTACATATTTTTTGCTGTTTGTATTCGATGTGTTTTGTTGTTAGGTTATTGTAAGTTTTATGTTTGTTTGTTAATTATTTTGGTGATAGTCTTTTCGTGGAAATTACTATTTATTAGTTTCTTTTTAACTTTTAGCCGCATCCTTGATCCGATGCTGTTAGAGAGATATTCAGACCGATTATAACACTATTTTTTAAGTTTTTGAGTGATTAAACAGTTTAGAATCTACTGGATCAAGTTTGTCTGGTATACCATTCAGTTAGAATTTCGTTTTTTTTTCTGCGTGACATGAGTGTCATCTCTAGAAATTTTATTGTTTTATTATTTTCTGTTTCAGACGTGAATTGTAATTTTTCACTGAAACTGTTTTGTTTGTATGTAAAGATATAACATCTAACGAAATAAGCCTGTAAGTTTTGGGTGGATTTACTGAGTATTTTTTTATAAAAAAATGATTTTTTCTAGTAACATTTAAAATTTAATCCGATAAGAATTTTGATAAACGATAGAATGGCGATTGCACACAAGAAAGTCTGTTTCTTAATACCATTTAGGTAGGGCGTACATTTTTTGTGAAATAGTTATTTTGCATTGAGCAATTTTTTATGGTGTTATTTCTCTTTTGAGTAAGTTGGTTGGATTACTTAATTATATGTATTGTCATCCCTTAGTAGGATATTCATTTTTGTCTCAAAATCTGTCTCGTTCATAACTACTGTTTTATTACTTTAGCAGAGTTCAAAGTAATAATTTGACGATTGTCCTTTATAATTCTTTTTTGGAGATTGAAAAAAATGAGTTATAATTATAATCTATGGTTTAAGGTTCTGGAAAATAATATATATATATATATATATATATATATATATATATATATATATATATATATATATATATATATTATTCTACATTTATACACTTTAATTTGACTTAGAAGAAAAAGAAATTGTATGCTGCTAGTAATTTAGGTTGAATAAATAACAACTATAAAATGCACATAAGATAAACTTTTGGCCATATATAATTGTCGCAATGGCTCTTTAACTCAGTAATTTTAAAATATTAATAAAGCAAACAGTTAAACATTCAACAAACAAAATATTGTACTCTTGGGCGCCGTGCATATATATTTAACTTGACTTGATAATGCCCACTAAAATACTCACTAAAAAGGACAAATACTAATTTACAGGGTCAGGTTAGCTCCCTAAATAAACAGACGAAAAGGTCCTAAATTTAATTAGAATATATTAAAGTAAATTTAAGTTAGAAAATTGTTGGTTTAAATGGGTAAATATGCGTGTGAATAGAAGAATCTAAATCACATTCTATATGATTTCCACATCTTTAAATATTTTTTTTCTATACACAGAAACTACGTTTTCAAAAATAGTTTTTTATTAAGTTACTTTATTACCAAATTTTATTAGCCCTATTTGGATTTTGTAGAAAAACACACATTTAATATGGCTATTTTAAACAAAATATGTCTGGGATGATTGTCAAAACTAAGAAGTTTCATGTAGGTTGCGTTGAGTCTTCTTTTGCAACAGTGGTGCAATTTACAAAATATGGGCAAAAAATCTAAATTATCTTATACAGTTGAAAATTTGCATATAGGCTAAAAATTAGAAAAAGT
Source organism: Diaprepes abbreviatus (assembly GCA_034092305.1). NCBI lineage: Eukaryota > Metazoa > Arthropoda > Insecta > Coleoptera > Curculionidae > Diaprepes > Diaprepes abbreviatus. Next base: position 3,044,825 of record JASJET010000039.1, read on the forward strand.
TATTAGAAAAAGTTTTTCTAATAACTTTTTTTGATATTTTGAGATATAACCCCACTTTTGATTTTTCTTTTGGAAATTATATATATATATATATATATATATATATATATATATATATATATATATATATATATAATTTCCAAACAAAGATGAATTTTTTAAATTGACATGAAATTTACTTTATTCGAAAGATAACCTTCTGGCATTATAACTTAAATATAATTTCTGGCATATGACCGCCACGGCTGGCTCGGACATAGTCTGATCTGGAAGTCCAATTTTCGATGACTTTTCCCAACATTTGTGGCCGTATATCGGCAATAACGCGGCAAATGTTGTCCTCCAAGTGATCAATCGTTTCGGGCCTATCGGCGTAGACTAGCGACTTCACATATCCCCATAGTCTGGCGGTGTTAAGTCGCACGATCTTGGAGGCCAATTCACGGGTTCGAAACGTGAAACTATGAGGTTACCAAACATTTCCTTCAATAAATCAATTGTGGCACGAGCTGTGTGACGTGACATGTTGCGCCGTCTTGTTGAAACCACAGCTCCTGCACATCATGGTTGTTCAATTGACGAACGAAAAAGTCAGTAATCGTGGCTCTATAGCGGTCACCATTGACTGTAAAGTTCTGATCAGCATCGTTTTTAAAGAAGTACGGACCAGTGATTCCACCAGCCCATAAAGCACACCAAACAGTCAGTTTTTCTGGATGTAACGGTGTCTCAACATACACTTGAGGCTTATCATCACTCCAAATACGGCAGTTTTGTTTATTGACGTATCCATTCAAACAAAAGTGAGCTTCATCGCTAAACAAAATTCGCTTATGAAAATCGGGATCAACGGCAATCTTGTTTTGGGCCCATTCACCGAATCTACGCCTTGCTAGGTGATCGTGTGGAATCAATTCTTGCACACAGCTGACAAAATGGCCGCCAGTTAAAAAAGTGTTGCCAAAAACAAGTTTTATACCTCTATAAAAAAAACACCCTTTATATATATATATATATATATATATATATATATATATATATATATATATATATATATATATATATATATATATATATATTATAACTATAAAAAAAAGCGGCCCCAAGTGACTTCCTTGGAGTACTCCAGACATAGTCTGGAAAGGAGTAGAATGATAACCAATCACTACAACGATTTCACATTATGACAAATGTAGGATCGAATCCATCTCAAAAGTCTCACGCAAACGCGTACCTCAGAAAGCCTCTGGATTAACTTGTGATGGCTAATACGGGAATAAAATAAGTTTAACTAAAACTCCGATGTTTGTTGGTCTCAAAATATTCTAATCACGAGGTGTGAAAAACATCAAAAAAGCTTACTTAGGCATGTGGTCAACATATTTTTTAACCCATTTTCGCTTCTTTTCTGAGATTTTTGAGTTAAATCGATAAATTTAAATTTTGAATCCCATTGACGAGGTCAAAATTTATCATCATAAGCAGAAACAGTGTCAATTCATTTTTATTTATGTATTATTTGTTTTAGCCTGAACAAACAATGTTTCAGCGATGTTAACTATTCAGTAATTGATATTCCGATTTTTGAAATTATCCATTACAAAATTCATTGATAATATTATCCGATAACATTACTAAAAAAACATAATATTGCCGATCTTTGCATCAATGTACTTTAAAAATAACCAAAAAACAAATGGGATTTTTTCCACTAGTCATAGTAGGTAAGTACCTCCTTACAAGAATTGTAATCCATGTTTTCTAACATAAAAAAAACTATTTTAAGAGGTGTTTCAAAACACCTCATAAAAGTTTATTGTTTTTTAAAGTCAATTATTTTTTACTTAATTATTTTTCTCAGGATTTCAAAGTGGTCCATTTTGCCGTATCTTTTCAATTTAAATGTAAATTTAAATTAGGTTGTTACCTTTTTAATCTAGTTTTAAATTAAAATTTCGTTTTCTTATGTCTTTTAGTAAACGTTATTACTACTAATTTCAACAAATAATATTATGATGTATACTACAACCTATTATAAGGATCATAGGTTATTTTAGTTTATAGATGGGGCAAAAGGCGTTCCCGCTAAAAACAAATTTAGTGACCTTGCTTGCCTCACGACCCTCTATATTAAACTGATGGAAATTGTAAATTAAAAAAAATTCCTTCACTAATTATTTCATTTTAACCAGATATGAAAAGACTCTGTCAGCACATATGAAGAGAGACCATAGACTACTAAGAGCTACAATCAAAATCAATGGTTAATTCGAACGACGCAAACTTCTTTAAAACAAATCCTTTTTTGTTCTCCAGTGTTGTTCTCGGTGCAGGATTCTAGCTTCAGACCATTTTAAGTGATGTCCATGAATTCAGACGTAGTTTTCCTGGTTTTCCTTGATCTTTACTTCAAGGTGTCTCTTTGTTTAGCCAATGTAAGAGTTACCACATTCATATGATATCTGATACACACAGTTCTTTATGTCCCTTACCAACAAACACTCAAATATCGACCTTCTTAGCCTATCCAAGACATTTAAAGTGATTTTCAATCTCTCAAACAGTTATATGACGATTTTCTTCAATTATAGCTTTGATTTGATCATTATCAATTTCAGTAAGTCGACCAGAACGTTCGTCATCTTTGAGTGAAAAATCTCCAAAACGGAATTTTTTAAACCAACTCTGACACTTGCGTTCTGTTATGCAATCAACACCATAAACTTCACATATCTCTTTGTTTGGCTCAGTAGCTTTTTTCCTCTACAGAAATAAAAAAGTAAAATATGCCAAATTTATTTGTTTCTGCACTCCATGTTCAAACTCACCCTAGACTAACAACAGCTATCAACCAAATCAAGTCACAAGTAATTTAAAAATAATTGATATCAATGTCAATACACTGACAGAAGTCCTTCAAAACAATTACAATGCTCTCTATGATGTTATAATTAAAAATACAGTCTTGCTGACGCATTATGTACACTTCCGCAACTAAATGGCACCAGATCTAAATACCTACAGAATGAACAATTCATAACTAGAATTCCGATGTTTTTACGTAGGAAATATATTATTTCAAAATATATGCTATAATATAGGGAATTGTATTCATTTGAAAATTTATTTTAAATCTGAATTTGATTTTTGAGAAGAAATATAACGAAACTTCCGCACTCACTTTTAAACATAACATTCATGAAAGACAATTTCATTAAACTCTCTAAAAAGTACCAACGGCACTGGCAACACTGTTAACAAGTGCGTCCAAATGGTACCAAACCAAAACAACATCTGCTGCAAGAAGTGGATGTAGTCGGTATTTATAGAATTATAAAGCAAAGTGTGCGCTCCAGGATATATTTTCGAATATTTAAAGTGTTCTTGAAACATATTTTAAAAATTCAATTCGTGTCAGCATTTTTTGTAAGTATTTTGAATGATTTATTAGTGAAATTTATCATGTTTTTGGCAGGGAGTAATCATTTTATTTTAAGATTTGGAATTCCCAGTTTGAATAAATAAAAAATTATTACTCAATAGAAATAGTTGTGTTCACCTCATTAAATGATGTCGAAATATTTCTTAACAGTGATTCAACAACGACAAGTGTGAGAACAGCATATATATATATATATATATATATATATATATATATATATATATATATATATATATATATATACAGGAGCGTCATCTTTTAAGTCGGTATGAAAACATTGAATAACTTTGAAAAAAAAAACTGATTTCTATACATATATACCTCACAAGGTATTTTTATTAAATTTGGTCCTTTACAATTTTTTGGACTAGTTTTTGATTACTACATCGATCAAGTGGCCACCTTTATTAGCCAAAGCAAAATGTGACCTTATTGCTGCGTTTTCCATTATTTTTTCGAGCATCTCGGGTGGTATAGCACAAATGTTTGCTTTGAACTCTTCAATGGTCTGAAATCTGGAGATCTGGGTGGCCAGTCAATATCGCCTCTTTTTGACATCAGACGTCGAGGGAATTTTCGTTGCAGAGACTGGATTGGTTGATTTGCAGTGTGGCATGGCGCACCGTCGTTGAAACCAGTAACCATCAAAACCTTTTTCACGAATTTGTGGGCAAACATAATGTGCCAACATCCACCGATATCGATTTCCATCAACTGTTTCGTTTTGGCGCAAACGCCGGCCCAAACAGTCACTTTTCGGTCATGCAATGCCGTTTCGTTGATCTTCTGTGGATTCTTCGTCCCCCAAATGTGTCAATTTTGCTTATTAACGCCGTCAGAGAGTGTGAAATGGACCTCATCGACTATCGAAATTTGCTTTCAAAAATTAGGTTCAATGTCAACCATTCGAGCGACTGTTGGCTGTATTTCAAGCGAAGTGGGCGGTCGGTCGGCAATATTCTTTGTATTAACTGCACTTTATATGAAAACAAATGCAAACCATCCTTCAAAATGCGCCGCAAAGTGGTCCACTGACGCCAAAATGCTGAGTGCGGTGACGATACGACACTTTTGGGTTCTGGGCAACGCTCTCTCTGACCGCTTCAACCAGTTCATTGGAACGTCTTGGTCGTTGATTAACGGTATGTTGATGATCTCCCACTATTCCGTACTCAACAATATTCGAAACCAAACGACGGATAGTCTTGTCAGACGGTGCCTGTTGGCCACGATATTTTCGACGATATGCTCGTTGAGTTAACACAACTGAACGACTACTTTCAATGTACATTGTCACTATTTCGGTGCGATGTTTTGGTGTAAAGCGAGTCAGGGTTAAAATTGTACTGAATTGACGTTTCAAAAACACGTATAACCAAATCAATCAGTTGATAAATGTCAAAGTTATTCAATGTTACATACCGACATAAAAGAGGGTGCACCCGTTATATATATATATATATATATATATATATATATATATATATATATATATATATATATATATATATATATATATATATATATGAACAGTTCGGTCGTAGACGCCGTACAGTTAGCTTTGAAAATGGTGAATGAAATTGCACCGAAAAGCATCAGCTGCTTAACAGTCCTGAGAGTGACTGGTATATATATATATATATATATATATATATATATATATATATATATATATATATATAAAGTAAAACAGGAAATTCTGAGCTATGCGGACATAAAAACCGTTGATAAATATTACTCACAGGTTAAAAAGTACGGAGATCTTCAAGATAATGGAAAAAATTCGGGCTCGAAAAATGCCAAAAGGGCTGTTTCGTCCCAGCATGGAACTTATCAGACTATTGCGTTCGGTGCAAACCATCACTTCGCGTCTGTGCCCCATAAACAGATTTCACGGTTGAAAAACAGTAAATAAGACACAGTGGCGACATCTCGATGGATCACTCAATAACACAAGAGCAACACAAACCAACAATATGGCACAAAATCGCCATAAGATGGCGCGACGGCAATTTAAAAAAGGAATATATCAGAATTCGATACCCGATACGTGCTACTCCAAGGATTGAGCTCGCATCATTCATATATATATATATATATATATATATATATATATATATACAGTTTCCTAGCCTCAGTTCAAAATATTTTATTATTCCCTGCATATAAACAACTTTTCGTACTAGTAATAATAAAAAATATTGCTGAAACCAAGGTCTAGTTAAGACTATGAAATACTGAATATTGAAAAAAATTTGGAAATTAATTTTGAAGAATTTCACCTTTTTTTTTAAAGAAATTTACCTACTCTAATTATTTTTTCTTTACTGCTTTCAGGTGAGGATCGGAAACAGTGCAACATTATTTAACTAAAATTATATTAGCAAAAGTATAAAAAGGTAAGTAGATAATTATACCATATTTATTTAAATTGTTTTATTCAAATTGGACAGAAAATAAAATAGTAGAGTAACTCAATATTTATTTTGTGATGGAGCCAAGACTACAATAAATAAAAATTTAGAGGATAATGAATGAATATTTGAAACATTAGTTTGTATCTGAAGTCATACCAAATCGGACAAATCAGCACTCGAAACTTGTTATCAAGGGGTCATAATACATATAAAAACTTTGATTACACCATGTCTTTTCATCGGCCTCGAAATCCCACTGAGCTCCCAGACTATAGTGAAATTTAAAGCTACTTCAAGTTCTTAAAAATAGGCTAATTAATTGCGAATTTATTTCCAATTTAAATAAATAACCATAATTACATAAAAGCAACAAATTAACGCAATTAAAAAGGTAAAACTGTAACTGATATTAAACTTAATTTCAAGAAATAATTACTATAGGAGATATGGCCTGGGAACTGAGAAATTGAAACGTAATTACCAAAGTATCAAGTATCAGAAATATCAGAAACGTAATTATTACTAACGGATTTATTTCACGTATTAAAACTAACAAGTATGTCAATTGGATAGATGAAAGATTAAAGCCACTTTTGAAAATATTAACTGCGTCAAATTGTAAGTAATGAAAAAAATCTTTATAGCTATATAACTTTAATGATGTTTCTTAATGCCTGTATTAATTAGTTTTTACTTTTTTGGGTTTCGGTCATACTATTACTTTATAAGAAATTAACACATGTTTTTTTTCTGACGTTTCGGTTTATTTTATTGATTAAAACATCTTCAGAAAATTACTGTAAATATGAAAAGGAATATGTAAATTGTTGTTATAAAGTGTGTTTTTTATAGAGGTAGAGAACTTTAAGTTGGCAACACTTTTTTAACTGGCGGCCATTTTGTCAGCTGTCAAGTGATTTATGTTTAGTTTGGTTTGGCATTTCAACATGAATAGACTGACGCCTGAACAACGCTTCCAAATTGTGCAAATTTATTTTGAAAATCATGGTTCTGTTCGAAATACGTATCGCGCACTATGTTCATTTTACGGTCAACATAATCGTCCATCAGAGCAATTAATTCGATTAACTATGGAACTTTTTCGCACCACGTTTACTCTAAATGATAATACGCATACACAGAGACGTCGTACAGTGCGTACAGAAGAAGTCATTGCTGCTATAGAGCGTAGCGTAGAGGAAGACCCGAATCAGTCTATCCGCCATCGTGCAAAGGAATTGAATATGTGTTCATTCACTTTATGGAGGATTTTGCGGAAAGATCTTGATTTGCGTGCTTTGCGAAGCCACACGATCAGCTAGCAAGGCGTAGATTCGGTGAATGGGCCCAAAACAAGATTGCCGTTGATCCCGATTTTCATAAGCGAATTTTGTTTAGCGATGAAGCTCCCTTTTGTTTGAATGGATACGTCAATAAACAAAACTGCCGTATTTGGAGTGATGATAATCCTCAAGTGTATGTTGAGACACCGTTACATCCAGAAAAACTGACTGTTTGGTGTGCTTTATGGGCTGGTAGAATCATTGGTCCGTACTTCTTTAAAAACGATGCTGGTCAGAACGTTACAGTCAATGGTGACCGCTATAGAGCCATGATTACTGACTTTTTCGTTCATCAATTGAACAACCATGATGTGCAGGAGCTGTGGTTTCAACAAGACGGCGCAACATGTCACACAGCTCGTGCCACAATTGATTTATTGAAGGAAACGTTGGGTAACCGCATAGTTTCACGTTTCGGACCCGTGAATTGGCCCCCAAGATCGTGCGACTTAACGCCGCTAGACTATTTTCTGTGGGGATATGTGAAGTCGCTAGTCTACGCCGATAAGCCCGAAACGATTGATCACTTGGAGGACAACATTCGCCGCGTTATTGCCGATACACGGCCACAAATGTTGGAAAAAGTCATCGAAAATTGGACCTCCAAATTAGACTACGTCCGAGCCAGCCGTGGCGGTCATATGCCAGAAGTCATATTTAAATTATAATGCCAGAAGGTTATCTTTCGAATAAAGTAAATTTCATGTCAATTTAAAAAATTCTTATTTGTTTTATTCCATTTAAAAGTTCTATACTTCTATAAAAAACACCATTTATAAAATGAAATTTTAATTTCTTACCTAATGTTTACAGGTGGCACTTGATTAACTTACATTTAACTATTTTATTATTTTAATACAAATATAATCAAAAACTTCTTTTTTAATATAAATATAAATATAGAAAACTGATATTATTTTTTAAATGCATTTTTTACACATCTGGTTTGTTTTGCTTTTGACAGAGTACTACTAAAGAGTTTGAAAGTTTCTGGACCATCTGCAATTTTATTGCCCTATTAGATTGATATACACATTACTCAGGTCATTTGTGTCCGTTCTGAAATTCTTGTACAGGGTGTTCTTTTAATATGGATCATTTCTTTAATTGTTCTTTTTTTGTAATTAATTTCTTTGTCTAAAATCTCCACGTTGTTAAAATACTATTTTAATGATATTTCAGTAATATTATATCAAACTGGCATCATTGAAAAACTCCAGAAAGCAGGTGCAAAACTGTTGTAAATACAGCACCGTACATGACATTCATACAAATCGTCTTGAGTTTCTTTAAATGTAATCCCTTCCTTTCAATATGTTTAGTCTATAATCCTTACACAACAAACATAAAGCAAATGTAGTAACAATGTCGAAACGAAATAATAAACAAAAAAAAAAGAATTCTTATTAAAATAAACGCTAGTACTCAAGTCACAAGTCAAGTTATTGTACCAGAATTCTCGGAAAATACTACAATGTACCGAGTAAACATTGTGAAACCGAATCTTAACATCTAAAAACTTGTTTTATTACTCTTAGTTGTTGTTTTTAAAATGGGTTTTATGTCTTTAGTGAGAAAACATTAAAAATATTTGTTAATGCATTATAAATTTTTATAAATTTTTTGTTCACCACAGCAGGTGCGTTATTTTATTTGTGTTTAAGAGTTTTTTGATAATAAATTTCTCTTTTCACTCTAATGATCTATTATTGAAAGCTTTTAAGTTTTTGCAAAATAATTTCCTAATAAAAAACGAAAGGTTTTGGTCATGTTGAAAATCATTGTTCTTGGGTTTAGATCGTATCAAATTGGAATTATTTTCCGACGTTTCGCCAACGAATGCACGAGTCATTTTCAGGATTTTTACTCCACGAGATTAAAACACTGAATAACTATCGAGGAGCAACAGCCCGGTATCACCGCGATCCTGCATTACAATTGATTTCCACGTGTGATGTAGACTGTCTTCTTCTTCTTCTTCTACGTTAACTAGGGATATCCCTGTTTGTCATTCTATCTATACCCGCCTTATTCTGCTGATGAAGAGAACCAGCTCTAGGTCCATCTCTTTGGTGGTCGTCCTGGTAATCTTCTTCCTCTTGGTCGTCCATACAGACAAACTTTGGCTAGTCTCTCTTCACTCACTCTCTCAACGTCTTCTTTCCAACCACTTTTTCTTTCTTTTGTCCATTTGACCACGTCATGCACATTACATTTTTCTCTGATTAAGGTATTTGTCAGCCTATCTCTGATTGATACGTTCAGCATTGATCTCAGTACTTTCATTTCCGTGGTTCTCATTTTCTGCTTTGTCTTCTTAGTGTCTGCTCTTGTTTCCGTAGCATAAGTTAGAATTGGTCGTATCATGGTCTTATATATTTTTGTTTTTCCCTCTATTCTCATGTATCTGTTTCGAAATATAACATCTCTTAAGCATCCTGCCACTTGTAGGGCTCTTGTATTTTGTGACAGTACTTCTCCAGTAAGGTTACGACAGCTTGTTGTGTCAATGCCTAGGTATTTAAAGTTCATGACTTGATCAATTATGGCATTTTCTATCTGTAGCTTACATCTTCTTGGTTCCTTGGAAATTACCATACACTTTATTTTATTCGTTGATATCTGCATATTGTATTTATTTGATACGTTAAATAGGTGTGTCAATCTTTGGAGGGCGTCTTCGTTATCTGCGAGTAGGACCGCATCATCCGCGTAGCATATTATATTGATATTGTGTCCGCTCATCTGGTATCCGCGTTTCGGTCTGATGTCCTCTATTATGCGGTCCATTATCAAATTGAATAAGAAGGGGCTTAGCGAGTCTCCCTGCCTTATCCCTTCGTTTATCGGATGTTATTATTTTTGTGCTGGAATTTGTGTACAAGTCATTAATTATGTTTATGATCTCCGCTGAAACATTTTTCTGTTTTAGAATGTCCGTTATGTGCTGCTTCTTGATGCGGTCAAATGCTTTTGTTAGGTCAACAAAGCATAAGTATGCAGGGTGGTTAAATTCTATTGATTTTTCGATTATTTGTCTCACTATAAATAAGGCATCTGTGGTTCCCCGGTTTTTTCGAAAACCCTGTTGTTCCTCCGAGATCTCTATTTTCTCTTCAAGTTTGTCACGAATAATTGCTGTAAATAGTTTGGTGACAGAGTTAAGAAGTGTAATTCCTCTGTAGTTGTCCGGGTTTTTGTGGTCACCTTTTTTGTGTACGGGAATTGTATAGCTGGTTTTCCATTTTTGCGGTACTTGCTCTTCTTTAATAAATTTATTAAAAAGCTTTTGTAACTCTTCGGTATGCATTTGGCCTCCGTATTTCAATAATTCGTTGGTAATTAGATCTGGTCCAGGAGATCTTCTATTCTTTAAATTACGTATTTTATATTCTATTTCTTCCGATGTTACCTGCATTTTTGTAGTGCTCAGATTTATGGATTTTGCTGTTATGCTAGTGTGAATCGTATTTGTATTACCAAATTGTCTTTCAAAGTATGATGTCCATTCTTCCTTTTTGATGTGAGCTGTACTGATGTATTCATTAACATTTTTTTTCTGTTTCTGAATCATTCTCCATATTCTCTTCTGCGCACCGTATAAGTTATGCTCCATGTCCTTTGTGTATCGCTCCCAGTATTCTTCCTTGCATCTTCTAATCCTCTCGTTTATGTTGTTTCTCGTTTGCTTGTATTTTTGATATTCTTCAGCCGAAGGATTACTTTTGTACTTCAAGAAAGCGTCTTTCTTTATCTTTGCTAGTTCTTTTATTTCTTCTGTGAACCATGGTGTTTTAACATTAGTTTTAGATTGATTCTCTAATTTTACGTTTAAAGAAACCAGACAGTGATGCTAGCACCTTAGTTTCTTGTACATTAAAAGTATGACCTGAGCAATGCTGGTGTTCAGCTACTGTAGATTGTACAATTTCAACAACCTCGTGCAATCTTAAAAGAAACGTTGGATAATAATTCCAGCTTGACACTGTCACTCAAGAACCATGATTTTGAAATCATTTCTTTTTGGATCTTTAATTTGAAAGGTTTTATATTAGACTAATTTTATTTTATTTTGAATTTAGTTGAGTTATACTTCACTTTTTAATATATTTCTTATAGTGGCGTAGTGTGAGGAAGGGTAAAAAGGGCATTGCCCCCGGTGGCTAGAGGCGACAAATTTAAAAAAAAAAACATTTTATTTTTGACTAAAATCTTTAAAAAAATTTTTTAGTTCTTTTACAATCTTTTAATAAATGAAGAGTATTGTCATATATACTAATATTTTCGTGTTTGTACGGATTTTGAAAGTCTAATACTGATAATTAACGAATATGGATTTTCATAAACAGTGCTAAATTTATATTAGGTACTTCTGTTTTTAAAGATTGTCATTGTCGCTCTAAATTTAATCTTAGAATTACACTGTTCTGTATGAAAATTCTCCAAACCAATGTGTTATTTCGATAATTCTTATCTATGTAACCCTTACACTGACCTGTAAATTATCGTATCACGTAGCAAAATCTAGAGAACATCAACAACATGATTTAATTGATATAAGGATGTATCTATGCGAAATAAAAGTTATTAAAGCATATCTGAGTGTGATGTTGCTAAATCTACGTTTAGGGAAATTATGCACAATCTAACAACACTGCATGGGGAACGTCTAGGGATGACCCCCTCTCTACGAAGTCTCAACCCCCTAGCGCTTAAAATAAAGGAGATAGCCATTAAGCCCCATGTAATTCCAAATTTTAACATACCCGGTAGTCGTGGAAGGGTCAGCTACTTTTGAAGGGCCCCTGTATACAGGAATTATGTCAATACTCAATGTTTCTAGAAAACATTAGATGTACGAAACGGGTATATAAGTAGCTGGCCGGTCGTCGGAAGACCAGTATTGGATATACGAGCGAAGTGCAAAGAACTAGCGTTGTAGTAGTGCTGTGTGTAAGCGATGTTGTCGCGATCCTGTATGAACAAACCGAACACTTTATGTTCTATATGTGGTAATGTGAACGGAAAACTTTGAACCCACTTGTAAGAAATATCTTGAGTTATATTTTGGGTGCAAAATTGGCGATCAAGACAAAACAACTTGGGCTCCCAAAATTTGCTGCCACACTGACTCAAGAACCTTCACATTGGATACTAACAAGTCTATGAAGTACCAATGATTTGGCGAAAACCTCAGAATCATGTTGCTACTTTTGCTAAACCAAAATCCTGGATTTTTCTAGTAAAGCAAACATAAAATTGAATATCCTAATATCTTCTTAGCCATAAGACCTGTACCTCAGAATGCTTCTAGCATACCTGTCCCTAAGTCTTCAGAAAAATATAAAATCGACTCGGAATGGGACGAACTAGATGATTTTGAACCAAAAGCCAGTCCAAGTTTTCAAGAGAAAGAGGATTACGAACGTACTAGCAATAAACATCCCTATTTTATATCTCAAAAAGAGCTCAACGATCTTTTTCGTGGTATTGTTAAAACAAAGTCGCAGCTGCTTGGATTTCGTTAACCATAGTGGAATCTCTTACAAAATCAAAAAGTTATGGCAATACTTGCAGGACTGCAGATGGGCTGTACCAAATTTTATTGTTCTGAGAATGAAGAAGAATGAGACAGTAGAGACAGAAACCAACATTATGTCGTTAAAGAATGGCCGTGACGTGAAAACATTGTGCTTGGTCTGAAAAACGTCGTTAAGGAACCCTTAGTAGAGCATTATATAAAACTAGGGCATATAAAAAATGTTGTTAAAGTCTTAAATAAAGAAGGAAATGGATGAGACGAAAATTCGCGCGTATAACTGAGGCCAAGCTAAAAGAAAGAATGTTCATTGGGCCGCAAATACGAAAACTGTTTAAAGACGGAAATTTTGAGAAAAGATAATAAGGCGTGGACTTCTTTCAAAAATGTGTGTAGCAACTTCCTAGGTGACAAGAAATCGGAGAACTACAAATATTTAGTTAAAGATCTAATGCAATCTTACAAGACGTTAGGTTGCAACATGAAATTTAAGCTGAATTTTGTTCAGTCTCATTTGGAGTTCTTCTCTGACAATTTAGATGCAATTTCAAATGAACGTGGCGAAAGATTTCGCCAGTAATTTGTTCGAATGGAAAAGTGGTATAGTGGAAAATGGACCCCAGACATGTTAGCGGACTACTTGTTGAACCCTCAAACGTAAAACCGATCCCGACAATACAAGCGAAAAAGACAACAAAATAATTCATTTAATTGTATTTTACTGTCACTACAACATGAAGTACATTTTGTAAAAAAGGTGATTCTTTTTTTTTAATTTATCAAAATTCATTACATTGCTTTTGTTTTGGATTTTTACAGTGGATACCAAAAACCCAAAAAAAATATCACGGAGCTGCAAAAAATTTCAAAATGTAGAACAGTGTTGCCAACAGTGGCGTAAATAATGACCCCGCCGACCCGGTGGTGCAGGGGGGAGGGACAGTCAATTTAGGGGCGCGCTCAAGTATCTTGATGAATATGAATCAATACGAAGGATCACGACGGGTGCAAAATAGTAGGGTGCATTCAAAAATGTGCGGGGGGAGGGGTCGCACATACACTTAGTGACGCCACTGGTTGTCATTTTTTATTAAATGAAGGAAATTTTTGACACCATGTTTTAAATAAATTTTGTGTTATTTTTATAGGAAATTGATAATATTTAATGTTAATGCTAAAAATGGTTTCTTCAGGAAAAAAAAATTATTATATTGCAAAATTAAATAGTTTTAATAAAATTTTTGATTAATTTCAATTAAAAATGAATGTTTTTAAAGTAATAATGTTGCTTTTAGTAATTGAATAATAAGATAATTTAAAACATATATTTACAATTAAATTTTGTTTAACAGTTTTTAAAAATTTTTTAATATTGAAAAAAACATTTTTTTTTTAAATTCTCAAATTTTCAGCATAAATTTTTTTCGGTCTCGAAAATTTTGCCTTTATAATAATCATATTATCTCTGATTGTAGAAGGGGCAGTAATTTTTCCCGAACGGCAAATTTTTAAACTGGGATGATTTGTCCTGAGTTATCGTGCGATATATTTTTATTCTAGAATATACTGGGTGATTCAAAAATCGATCACGAAACTTAAGGGGGTGATTCTACTTGACAAAATAAGGGTAGAGCTTCATATAATTTTTTTTCAAAATGTCATTCGTTTTCGAGTTACAAGCCGTCCAAGTTCAAGTTTTTATTTTTTGTTTTTTGAATTACTCGCTTACAGGAAAACCGATTTGACTAATATTTGAAAGATAGGCTAAGTCTTCTGCGCTTCATCATTTTAGTAACAATTCACATTGATTGTTTGCCGCTAGAGGGCACTTTACCTACATTGAAAATTGTTTTTTTGTCATAATTTTTTAATTTTGACAGCTACAGTAGTTTTTGGCATAATTTCTGAAAGACTGATGCCAGGCCTTTAAAAAAGGTGCTCTTTATTTACATCGCTAAACCCAATGGTTTAGACGTAAATCACCCTTAAAAATTAAGTGGTAAATTTACTTTTCTCATTTCATTACCACCAGCTACCAGGTAAATAGCTATCAAAGTATACTAGAGCTGTCAGTTTAACATCAAATAAATTCGCTTTTTAAACTATTTAATTTATAATCTTAAAATAACTAATAATGGCTAATCAGTAAATATTCATATTATGGATTATTGCGATATACATTTAATTGATAAAAATTAATGAAACAGTACTAAACAAACTAAAAAAGATTCTCAAAATGTCCCCCATTTTCTTCCATACATTTCCTAACACTCTTCAAAAAATGTCGCCTAACTCGATGAAAAATTCCTGGTGTTTCTTTAATAATTTGGCACTTTTCGATTATCCTGAAGCGAAGATCCTCGACGTTGATTACTGGAATATCGTACACCAATTGTTTCAAATGACCCCAAAAGAAAAAATCCATAGGATTAAGGTCTGGTGACCTCGCTGCCCATGCCAATGGTCCACTTCGTCCTATCCATCGCTCAGGATACGTTGCATTCAAATACTGTCGGACACGTATACTAAAGTGGGGCGGAGCTCCGTCTTGGAGGATCCACATGTTGGCCCTTACTTCCAATGGCACATCTTCCAGATACAATGGGAGACAATTTTGGATAAAATCTAAGTATACGTCACCAGTTAATGGGCCATCAAAGAAATGAGGACCAATAAGGTAATCTCCTATTATCCCTGCCCACACATTTAGTGAAAATCTACGCTGATGTTTCGTTTCTACCACATTGTTTGGGTTCTCGTAAGCATATGTGTGGATGTTGTGTAGATTTGTTATGCCATCACGAGTGAAACCAGCTTCGTCAGTGAATAATATGACGCCAATTAATCGATTATCGTGTTCATACTTAGCTAGGATCTGATTGCACATTTCCAACCGTCTCGGCCGATCATCGTCATAAAGAGCCTGCACCTTTTTTGAATGAAACGGGTAGAGTTGTTCTTCTCTTAGTATCCTCCATGAACTAGCCTGACAGAGCCGCACTTCATTCTCAATTTTTCTAGTACTAATACCTGGATTATCTTCAATAATTTCAAGCACTCTTTCTTCTTGTTGCACGTTTCTAGCAGTTCTAGGTCTTCCCCTATTTCCATTATAACTTTTAAAGGAACCACATTCCGCTAGCCTCCTGTGCACACTGGAAAATGTTTGAGCATGAGGGATATTTCTTTCCGGATAACTCTCCATATAATATCTTCTTGCCAACTCTGCATTACCATTTGCTTTTCCATAACAAAAATGGATATCACAATATTCGATATTTGAATATTGGTGATTAGCCATTATTAGTTATTTTAAGATTATAAATTAAATAGTTTAAAAAGCGAATTTATTTGATGTTAAACTGACAGCTCTAGTATACTTTGATAGCTATTTACCTGGTAGCTGGTGGTAATGAAATGAGAAAAGTAAATTTACCACTTAATTTTTAAGGGTGATTTACGTCTAAACCGTTGGGTTTAGCGATGTAAATAAAGAGCACCTTTTTTAAAGGCCTGGCATCAGTCTTTCAGAAATTATGCCAAAAACTACTGTAGCTGTCAACACTAAAAAATTATGACAAAAAAACAATTTTCAATGTAGGTAAAGTGCCCTCTAGCGGCAAACAATCAATGTGAATTGTTACTAAAATGATGAAGCGCAGAAGACTTAGTCTATCTTTCAAATATTAGTCAAATCGGTTTTCCTGTAAGCGAGTAATTCAAAAAACAAAAAATAAAAACTTGAACTCGAAAACGAATGACATTTTGAAAAAAAATTATATGAAGCTCTACCCTTATTTTGTCAAGTACAATCACCCCCTTAAGTTTCGTGATCGATTTTTGAATCACCCTGTGTATTATGTCTATATGACAGGACTGATCAAATTATCAAAAAATTTTTGGCAAAAAAAACTTAATAATTTTTTTTTTATTTAAATTTTTACCAGGTTCCTATTTTACATATTTAAGATATGTTACGTAATCCATTGTCTCTGTAAGTACAATGTATCTCCTTTCGTGACACTAATAAATATTTATTACAACCCACAAAAGTGTAAAGTATAATACCCTTTTACTACAAAATACTACTCTTGACCGCAAAATAAAAGAAAAGGAAGGAAAAATACCACCATCGTTATTTTAAAAAGCTTAAAAAGTCGACTTAGGGTCATTATCATTCGGAAAAAAGGACCAAAACATCATTCTTTACAATACGGCCTGTTACACACACCTTAATTTACCACCAGACTTCTTTTTCTCCTCTCGATGACCTTGAATGTACAAGAATCCGGTTCTACTGGTAACATGGTTGGGATGCTGTTTTATACAAAAGGGCACAGGGCCGGGTTTTAAAATATGTATTAATTATATCTTAACATAATCAGTATAATATCCATAAGGAAAAAAAAGTCTGTAAGTCCGAAACTTTCTCCGCTAATTTCGCTAATTTTTTTTTCTGACACTTTTAGGGAGTGTTGGAGTTATTATCAAAGATAGAGTGTTACGGTTCTCATTTTAGTGTCCTACATTTTAACAAAACGAGAGACTCCAATGTCAAAAGTTTTTTACGTAGAGTGGCGTAATCAGTTTTTTTCTAAAAAGTTTAGTTTTTGAGATATTAACCAAAATTATGATTTTTTAAATAGGACACCCGCTATATTATTTTAGACATCAATTAAGTATAATTTAGATATTTTCTTCAGTCGCGTCCCAAAACATACATACATATTATAGTGTAACAACCTACTATAGTATAATTTACTTGTGGAACTAAATGTATTTTCAAACTTGTCCATTTCCATCTACCGATAAAATAAAAAAATATTTATTTAACAAAAATTTTGAGCCTTGTATATTACAATTATTTATTTTTCGTAATATCAGTACTACGCAAAAATAATAATTAGTTTTTGTGATATCATAAATAATAACATAAAATGAAATAATTATATTGGCATCACCTGTTTTATGAAAATCAAATTAGATAAAATAAATGCGAGGCAAATATATTATTATTTACGTATGTTTAATTTTCTATAAATATTTATTTGAAAATTTGATAAATATGTATTTTAACTTTGTAAAAAGAAAAAAAAAATAAATAAGTAGTTTCATATCTACAATCTCCCTATATATTTATATATAATAATCATTGACAAATTTATTACTTTACAAGATCTTGTTTTCATAGCATCAAGAGAATCTACCTATCTTTAAATTTAAAAACTCTGTACATTTTAAAATTGCCAACATAAAACAAAATTTTCTTAATTATTTTGTATAGTACACTCACTTGATCAATATTTATTTCGATTGATTCTATGATAGAACGAATTGCGTATATGTAGTTTCTACCTATTGCCAGATAAATCATATATTTCCATTGCTGAGCAATGTAATTGACTCGATTAAAAAAATAAGTTGAACGATTTGAACAATGAATGACGTAACTTATTCCTTCCTGTAGTTATGGTTAAAGTACTAAAATTTTGCATACCTAAGATCTAATAATCAGTTTCATCTATAAACTTTCATGCTAAAAACTAAAAAAAATTGTAACACTGTGGAAGTATCCGATTTTCGATACAACTTAAAAAAAGTTTGGAGAAAGATTATTTTTTACCTAAAATTCCTAACCCAAATCATACAGGAACTCAAATCTATGGTCAAATTTAAAATGGCTGTAGAATCCCAAACGACTTGACAAAAAAACGTATTTTATTTTTTAGCGCGTTTAAAAAGCTTCAGAACTAGCTACTTTACAGCTGTTTAAAAGTGGATTGACTAAAATGTAATTATCGGCCTTGTATTGTCATTATTTTTATTTATTTTTACGACGTTTCGATTAGGTTATATCTCTAATCGTTATCAAGTATAAACTGTTTAGAGGGACCTAGTTTTGTGAAAACTGCCTGGGGCGTTTGGTATTCTAGAAGATACACAGAACCCTATTACATATCATACCATTGGAAAGTAGAAATTAAAACACAGATAATTTTGTACCGCGGGTTCCCGTAGGTCAGAAACTGGACTTTTATCAGCCATTTGAAAATTGCGATAAATATGCATAAAAACAGCTCACTTTTCGACTTTGAGGGGCGATATCTCAGCTCTCTGGGCACGTAGAGGGCCGAAATTGGTAGATGGCTTTTACTTCATTAGCCACAACATACTTTAATTTGCAAAGTAAATTCGTTATCCTACTTGAGGCCGATTTTTAAAAGGAACGACTATATATATATATATATATATATATATATATATATATATATATATATATATATATATATATATATATATATATATATATGTGTGTGTGATTTTTTCTTGGGATTGGGTTCATATTTAAAATACAGTTTTCATTGCTCTGACGTTTCGTTCTTTATTTAGAACATTTTCAAAAATAATCGTCTAAAATTTAAAAACGAATTATGAATATAATATAAATACACCTATAATACAGACCTAAAATGCAACATTTAAGACAATAACATTTAAAACAATATCAGAATTTAAAATGATAATTATTTAAAGGATTATTTTTAGTAAATTTTACGCACCTTGAGATTTCGTCAAAACTATCGCTAACACCAACAAACCACCAAGGACTTGTATTTTATATTCGGGGACATGATAAATAAAAAATTGAAGGAATTTGTTATTGCTTTTAAGGTGATATAGATATTTTTGATGTTTTTAAGGAAATATCTGTGTCTAAATTATATTGTTGTAAATTTGACTTAGATTGTTTATGTCAGTTCTGTCATTTACTGTATGTGTTTCCTTTTTGATGGATATCATTTCTTTTATTATTAATTTATGATAATTTTTGTCCCTATCGACTAGTTTGGTATTTTCAAAGTTAAAAGTGTATTTTTCATTCTTTCCATGTTTTGTCAATGCTGTAGTAGCATTTTTGGTATATTTATGTCCAATTAGTCGATTTTTTAGTAATTGGCTTGTCATTCCTATATATTGTTTTGGGCAGTTTGCACACGGAACTGAATATACAATATTGGAAGTTTTCATAGTTAGTGTTTTGCTTTTCAATTTTGTAAAGATTCAGTTTAATTGGTTGTAACTCTTGTGGCATGTTACAATATTGTTTTTTGAAAATGTATTTTAATTTTTCTGAAAGGTCTGTTGTATAAGGCAATGCTATGTATTGTTTTTGTATTTCCTGTTGTGAATCATCCTTGTTTTTGGTTCTTAGGTTGTTGTGGTGTTTGTATGTTCTTTTTTTAATAATTTCGTCAATATCTTTAATATTAAAATTGTTCTTCATAAGTGTGTCTTTAGCTTTTCTTAAAATCGAGGGTCTGAATGTAGGGGACGATATTAAAATGGCTCTGTCAACCAAGTTCACGATTACACTCCTTTTTTGGTTTTTTGAATAGTTTGAAAAGTTGTTCACATATCTTCTGGACCAGGTTGGTTTTGTATACCACTGAGTTTAAATTTTATCATTCTGGCGTATTAGAGTGATATCCAGGAAATTTATTTTTCCATTTACTTCAGATTCTAATGTAAATTTTAATTTGTTATGGAAATTATTAAATTGTTCTACAACGTAACCCACTTTGTCCTGAGGAATTGCCATTAAACAATCGTCAACGAAACGTTTAAAGAAAATTAAGTCTAAATTTAGATTTTGAATTATTCTTTCCTCCAAATATTCCATGACTAGCTGGGCGATCGAAGATGAAATAGGTGAACCCATTGCACAACCATCAACTTGTCTGTAAAATTTATTGTCATACTGAAAGTAGTTTATTGATAAAGCTAAAGTTACAGCTTCCATAAAACTATTCTTGGACAAAATTCTGTAGTTTTTTAGTTCTTCCCATTTTTCAGATAATATAATTTTAACCAAATCGTTTGGAATATTTGTGTATAGTGATACTACGTCCAGGGAGACAAGTTTGTAATTTTGAGGGATACTTACGGTATCTATGAATTTTTTGAAACAAAAGAAAACTTTAATATAAAAGTTATTTTTTCCTGTAATATTTGAGATACATTTGGAGATATATATATATATATATATATATATATATATATATATATATATATATATATATATATATATATATATATATATATATATACATATGTAGCGTCCATCATTGCCATTCGTTCTCTAGACTCCTCCTCCATCTAATCATCCAATTTTCTCTCACACATTGTCTTTCTTTCTGATGTAAGTGCCCCAGCTTATTTTTGGTCTTCTCGTTTTATTTTCCCTGTAGGTTTCCAATTCCATGCCGCTTTCAGCAGTAGCTCTTCATTTATTTGGACAACTTTGTACGTTTCAGTTCTATTGTGGTATAATTGTTTTTCAACCTCAATTTTATTTATTCTGTTCTAATCTGCCTCGTCTTGAGATTCTACAAGATCTCCGTTATATATTCATTTTCATAGCAGTTATTCGTTTTCTATTATATTGTATTCACTGTTATGCTTCTGCGCCGTAAAGTTCAGTACTTTTTATGATCATGTTGTAGGAGTTTATTTTTATTTCCATTACTGATATATTTATACCATATACTATTTTGTCTACTTACTGATCTCCTTCCTTGCGATGTTATTTCTTTGATTTCCTGTTTGTTGGTCCCTTCTTTATTTATTCCTGCTTCAAGATTACTGCAGTTTTCTCATCTCCTTATTCTGTCATTTTGATCATCGCCTAAAATTCCACCTAGAAATGTTTATACTCTTAAAAAAGTGTTTGATAAAAGAAAGGATAACTATTTTCTTAGCATAACAGCCTAATTTTTTTTTTTGGTCAATCTTGCCTATGGAACTGTATGATACAGCCCCACAGATCAGCAATACTCTGTATTATTATTTGTTTTTTAGTATTTTTAAAGGATTCAACCTGCAAAAGTATTCTCTAAAATTAACAGAAGATGTTTTTATTTTGTTTGATAAAATATAAATTTAACGATAATAAAATTTAAAATTATTTTTCACTTATACCAATAAAAAAATGTTAAAATGCGAACCTCCATTAGGCAAATGACACTTTTATCTGGTAACTTTGCCCGTGATAAAAGGTGGAAGGGCTGCACATTATCTGTCGGTATAAAATTTTCCTACAGTGCCGAAATCCAATTATGAAAATGATTTATTGCTAATAGGTTGCCGCATATCCCCTTTTTGGAAGGCCCCCTTTACATATTCCGACCTCCTTTTATTTCTTTACTCCCCCCTGGTACAGAGATAAAACGTTTAGGGGTTTGGGGGAATTTGCTTTTAGTGCTTTTTATTTAATATGTAGTAGGGAGTGGGAAAATGTCACTTTAAATGGGTCCGGTCAAAATTTTTAATTGAATTTATTTGGTTCTAGTAAGATCACTTTGAAACATTCATTAAGTTACATTTTCTCTGTTAAATAATTACTATTGATTTCTTTAAAGTTTCACTATAGAACATTAAATTTTTCACCAAAATATATGATTTTTTTTTGAAATGCAGCAAATTGAATTTGGCTCGATTTTTGAGACAAATTTAATTTTTTTCTATACTGTTAACAAGCGTTTCAAAAAGTACGAAGGCCGACACATAGATGGCTACTCTAATAACATACTCATACGATTTTTAGTTATTGCGTACCTTCAAACGATACGTGTCAAATTTTAATGATATTTCGACTATTTTAGGCCGGCGGAGTTTAGTTATTGTTAGTAAACTTCTGATTACCTAGAAACCTTCAGAAATATAATAGTAAGCATGTAGTAGACACAACACCGTTCAGATTATATGCTTTAACAGCAGATAGCGAGGACAACTTACAAAAAATGCTTTTCCATCTCAATCGAACAGCCAAACAGTATAATATGACAGTGGAGAAAACCAAAGCAATGGTAATAGCAAAAGAACCGGTAAGATGCAAACTAATGGTTGATGACAAACATATCGAACAGGTTGGGAAGTTTAAATACCTAGGAGCACATATAACAAGTAACAGGGCAGTAACGGAAGAAGTACGCACACAGGCCAACAAAGTGGCCATGATATCAGGCCAACCAAGAGACATAATCTGGAACAATAAATATATGATGGTTGAGAGCAAAGCAAGAATTTACAAGGTCTGTGTAAGACCGATACTGACCTACGGCGCAGAAACAAGAAATGAAACCACAAAGATAAAACAAATTATGAGAACCACAGAAATACAAACGCTGAGAATGATCACGGGAACAAGTTTAAGAGATAGAATAAGAAACGCAAAAATACACGAGGATAACGGAGTGGGGGATGTTGTGAAGTGGGTTCGAAACCGTCGTAGGCAGTGGAGAGATCACGTAGAACGAATGGACGATGACAGACTAGCAAAAACCGTGATGAGAGAGAAACCAAACACCAAATGGCCACCTGGAGGGCCCCCCAAAAGATGAAGAGACAGCTGGATTTCGACCTCAAACTTGGTTCTACCTAGAAGAAGAAGATGTAGTATCTTATGATTCATTTTCTTTTTTGAGAAAATTTTTTTATTTAACAATTAAGATGTGAAAAACAGTTTTTTCGAGTTCTTGGAAAATCTATTGTTTTTCAGTAAAAAAGTTTCAAACATAAGTTATGAGCATTATAAAATGAGCTAAGGGCCATCCGAATCGGATAAGTTGTTCGTTAGTTATTACAAAAAAAACCTGCTGTTTCTTCAATTGTTTATGAACAATAGAAAATATATTGCATTGACTTTATACTGCAAAACAATGGAGCTTCTTGTTGCATACAACAAGTATGCAAAATTTCAAGTAAAAATATTCAATACCTTTTTTGCACAGTAAATTTGTTTGTAACTTTTTATGTTAGCGATCTAGAGGTCGTACAGCGGTCTAGGGATACGCAAATGAAAGCGCGAGACTTGTACTAATGTGACAGAATTTGATCATAGACTCCTGCAAATGATATATTGTGGTAGCGTTAACTCTTTCATCTATAATCATTTTCTTCTACCTCATTTTAATAAGTAACTATTTTGATAACCTGTAATTAAATTTTACAGTAATAAAGACACTCTGGAAGTCTGGTCGTGCATCTTCTCTCTTGCAGCTTTAGTACCAAACAATTACGGTTATTTAAGCTTACCAACCACAACTCAGAACTTCAGGACTTAGGAAAGGTTGCTAATTAGTTGGTCAGAAGACATTTCTTGTTTTGTAGGTCTCGCAAAGGCGCACCCGCAAGTTAATTCGCGTGAAGGTTTTAATTAAATTGAATAAAACAAGTTTCTCAAAACACTTAAATCTATTAAACAAAAATAAGTAGAAAAACAAACTATTTACAATGAAAAACTTAAAACTAATAACATTTCAAAAAAATAACAGAATTGCTCTTATTGGCCGATTTAATAACCAAAAATATAAAACCCAATTTTTAAAAGAAACACGTATAAATAGCGCTTACTAAAATATTAAACAGAAAAAGAAAGAAAAATAAAACGCGAAAAACGGCTATTTATATTACTTAATCAAACCATATGAAAATCGCAAAATGCCCGACTAAAATAACACACGACACTCCCTTAACTTCCCGAATTAAATCAAAAACAATTCAAACAAAGAAGACCTTCATTCCCGCCGAATATACACTACGGCACTGGACTTAAAGAACGGTACCGATCACCCTAATTCGACTTTCAGATTGGTACTGAAATTTACTATTCCTTAAAAGAGTGTCTTCGAATCTTACACCCCCTCGACACCCCTCTGTTTCCCGTTTGTACTTATATTACCCGATGGAACCCGGTAAACGTCAATTTCTTTCCCTTAAAGTTCGAAGGTTTCGATCGTTACGAGGGCGTTAGCTATTCTATACCGAATGCTTCATTCCCGAATTGGCCTCTAAGCGTCTTAATCTTAATTTTTATATAAACACAATTAATAAAACTATTCTATTTCTTTCTATAACTAAAGGAATAAGATAATTTAACGTCTGTGAAAAAACCTGAGTGCCCTTTTATTCATAATGCTGGTATTTGAATCATTCTTCCTTGCAATCAGGAAAAACAGTCGCTATATATTAATTTCCTTACACAGATCAAACGTTATATTACAGCATAATAAGTTTATTTGATTATTCTTTTGTTTCCTAATAATGGGAAAATCGTTCAATATTTTAAGACATTTTATAACGGTATTTCATATACCATATATTAAAAAAAGCTACCCTTATCACGTCGGTTTTATTTACATAACCAGGGTAGGATTACTTAGACAGATTTATAGGCAATTCTAAGAGAGGGTCTTATTACGTCTTCATAAATTAACTGACTTTATGTATTTTTTTAAGAAAACATTTAAACGAAAAAGATCATAAAAGTTAAGCTCGATAACTGATTTATTTTTCCTTTACACTTTCTTGGATAGTGATAAAAAATATAACTACCCTATTCCCACGGGAAATCTATTCACAGAGTGATTATTTAGTCATTCATTTTAACAGAATATAGTTCACATTGAACACTGTAAAATAATTAATATTTGTTCCATTACACTAACAACAACAACAAAGAAACAAATTAATTGTTGATTTTAAATTGTTGAAACAGATAAACAGTTGTGATTGGTTTTTTTCGTTATAAACAAATAGAATAACTCTTCGACAATTGTTGATATCGAAATGTCAATAATCAAGTATGTACGAACACAAAATTGTTGTATATGGGGGCAGCACTTTTTTGAAGCAATTTAAATGTTCTAGATTTTAAAGAAATTATGTTGAAAAAAAATACTAAAAAACCGTTTTTTAACTTCTTTAATGCCCCTCGTAATTGAGCCTTGAATTGTTCGAGTTCCTTTTGTCACATCTTAATTATTCATACACGAAAAGCTGTCTCGGGAGACTATTGTTAATAGTGCTTCAAAATGTAACACCTACAATTGTCAAGTTATAGAGTTATAGTCAGAACAGACTGATATTGACCAGAAAATTTGACAAAACTTTCTTTTCTCTTTTTGTCACCACCAAAAGAAGAGAAACATATTGTAATAACTACGTATTCCATAAAAAATACATTCCTGGTTACGGATTTATATATTTTAATAATTATCTTTTTATATAATTAATATTGTAATATTTCATTTCCAATATTTATGCCGGATCAAACATTCGTAAATAATTTGTTATAATTTCCAGTATTTGCTTCATATTATTTGCTTTAATTTGATTTTCATAAAACAGGTGGTGCTAATTTATTCATTTCATTTAATATTATTATTTGCAATATCATAATAATAAATTGTTATTTTTTGTGGTGTAATTAATATCATGAATATTGAATGTTGTTTTATTTGGATATATATATTGGAAATAAATATATTAAATTAGTTTGACGAGTCGATATGTTTCGGCACCGTCAAAACCAAATTTAATTATAATAATTAACAACTTAAATACACTGCCCTCTCTAGGCTTAAGGAACCAAAATTTTAAAGTTTTATATCTCAAAGTAAAGTGGTCGTACAAAATCCCGCTGGGTCTCATTTTAAAGATTTTTTGAAGACCTCTTGAATCATTTTCGTTTTTAAGTAATTCACAACTTCAAATCCAATTCTTCTCTCTTCATACGAGTTTCGACCACCTTATGATCTTTACATAGGACAACTATTTATATCAAATTTAAATTTCGAAACATATCGGCAGAATATTCAACCAAATTTCTAGTAAATATTTATGACAAATATACAAAATAATAAAAAGTTGTGATATAGAGAAACTACCTTAAGTGATAAATCTGGTTAGTTAAGGACCTCGAAAAAATCTTTTATTATACCTTTATAAAGCAATTAATTTCCAGGTGAGTTCAATAAACTTTTTTTGCCATATACGACTTTGATTGATTTCCATTCTGATTAAATACAATATCGCCATATTAACTCAGATTTGTTCAATTGAACTGTCAATTCAATAAGCAAAGCTACTTTTAATTGGTTTTTACGGAATAAGAATAACAAATCGACTTTAATAAATTACCAATCTTTGTTATGGTCTTAAACAACATAATTTTCTTATTATTGATTGCTAGAAGTTTACGTATTTTTTTCGCATTGAAACAAGTTACCGGGTAATTGGATTTGAGTCATTCGCGAGATTAATTAATTATTTTTCGTTTAAGTGTTGCTAATGTAACGTGGGAAACAATTTTTCTAAATTAAAATATATTATCTTAATATAATGGGTTTCTTTTACGTCTCTATCAAGTATTGTTCCAGGTGTTACATGTGTGAAATTCTTCAATAGGTGTAAAATGTAAGATGTACATATATGGTTGAATTGGAACCATTATGAGCCATTGGGAAATATAAATAACTTATTCGTAAAAAATAATTTAATACACATATTAAACTTTTATGTTCATTTTAAAGAGATGAATTAAACGAAAACATTTATATATATATATATATATATATATATATATATATATATATATATATATATATATATACAGGGTGATTCAAAAATCGATCACGAAACTTAAGGGGGTGATTCTACTTGACAAAATAAGGGTAGAGCTTCATATAATTTTTTTTCAAAATGTCATTCGTTTTCGAAGTTCAAGTTTTTATTTTTTGTTTTTTAAATTACTCGCTTACAGGAAAACCGATTTGACTAATATTTGAAAGATAGGCTAAGTCTTCTGCGCTTCATCATTTTAGTAACAATTCACATTGATTGTTTGCCGCTAGAGGGCACTTTACCTACATTGAAAATTGTTTTTTTGTCATAATTTTTTAGTGTTGACAGCTACAGTAGTTTTTGGCATAATTTCTGAAAGACTGATGCCAGGCCTTTAAAAAAGGTGCTCTTTATTTACATCGCTAAACCCAACGGTTTAGACGTAAATCACCCTTAAAAATTAAGTGGTAAATTTACTTTTCTCATTTCATTACCACCAGCTACCAGGTAAATAGCTATCAAAGTATACTAGAGCTGTCAGTTTAACATCAAATAAATTCGCTTTTTAAACTATTTAATTTATAATCTTAAAATAACTAATAATGGCTAATCACCAATATTCAAATATCGAATATTGTGATATCCATTTTTGTTATGGAAAAGCAAATGGTAATGCAGAGTTGGCAAGAAGATATTATATGGAGAGTTATCCGGAAAGAAATATCCCTCATGCTCAAACATTTTCCAGTGTGCACAGGAGGCTTGCGGAATGTGGTTCCTTTAAAAGTTATAATGGAAATAGGGGAAAACCTAGAACTGCTAGAAACGTGCAACAAGAAGAAAGAGTGCTTGAAATTATTGAAGATAATCCAGGTATT
Source organism: Diaprepes abbreviatus (assembly GCA_034092305.1). Classification (NCBI taxonomy): domain Eukaryota; kingdom Metazoa; phylum Arthropoda; class Insecta; order Coleoptera; family Curculionidae; genus Diaprepes; species Diaprepes abbreviatus. Next base: position 3,072,847 of record JASJET010000039.1, read on the forward strand.
AGTACTAGAAAAATTGGGAATGAAGTGCGGCTCTGTCAGGCTAGTTCATGGAGGATACTAAGAGAAGAACAACTCTACCCGTTTCATTCAAAAAAGGTGCAGGCTCTTTATGACGATGATCGGCCGAGACGGTTGGAAATGTGCAATCAGATCCTAGCTAAGTATGAACACGATAATCGATTAATTGGCGTCATATTATTCACTGACGAAGCTGGTTTCACTCGTGATGGCATAACAAATCTACACAACATCCACACATATGCTTACGAGAACCCAAACAATGTGGTAGAAACGAAACATCAGCGTAGATTTTCACTAAATGTGTGGGCAGGGATAATAGGAGATTACCTTATTGGTCCTCATTTCTTTGATGGCCCATTAACTGGTGACGTATACTTAGATTTTATCCAAAATCGTCTCCCATTGTATCTGGAAGATGTGCCATTGGAAGTAAGGGCCAACATGTGGATCCTCCAAGACGGAGCTCCGCCCCACTTTAGTATACGTGTCCGACAGTATTTGAATGCAACGTATCCCGAGCGATGGATAGGACGAAGTGGACCATTGGCATGGGCAGCGAGGTCACCAGACCTTAATCCTATGGATTTTTTCTTTTGGGGTCATTTGAAACAATTGGTGTACGATATTCCAGTAATCAACGTCGAGGATCTTCGCTTCAGGATAATCGAAAAGTGCCAAATTATTAAAGAAACACCAGGAATTTTTCATCGAGTTAGGCGACATTTTTTGAAGAGTGTTAGGAAATGTATGGAAGAAAATGGGGGACATTTTGAGAATCTTTTTTAGTTTGTTTAGTACTGTTTCATTAATTTTTATCAATTAAATGTATATCGCAATAATCCATAATATGAATATTTACTGATTAGCCATTATTAGTTATTTTAAGATTATAAATTAAATAGTTTAAAAAGTGAATTTATTTGATGTTAAACTGACAGCTCTAGTATACTTTGATAGCTATTTACCTGGTAGCTGGTGGTAATGAAATGAGAAAAGTAAATTTACCACTTAATTTTTAAGGGTGATTTACGTCTAAACCGTTGGGTTTAGCGATGTAAATAAAGAGCACCTTTTTTAAAGGCCTGGCATCAGTCTTTCAGAAATTATGCCAAAAACTACTGTAGCTGTCAACACTAAAAAATTATGACAAAAAAACAATTTTCAATGTAGGTAAAGTGCCCTCTAGCGGCAAACAATCAATGTGAATTGTTACTAAAATGATGAAGCGCAGAAGACTTAGCCTATCTTTCAAATATTAGTCAAATCGGTTTTCCTGTAAGCGAGTAATTCAAAAAACAAAAAATAAAAACTTGAACTTGGACGGCTTGTAACTCGAAAACGAATGACATTTTGAAAAAAAATTATATGAAGCTCTACCCTTATTTTGTCAAGTAGAATCACCCCCTTAAGTTTCGTGATCGATTTTTGAATCACCCTGTATATATATATATATATATATATATATATATATATATATATATAGATAGATAGATAGATATAGATATATAGATATATATGAATATGTGAGGTATTTGTTATTTGTTTCTTGGACCTTCAATGAAATATTTTTTAATTGTTATATTTTTCTTGGGATTATGGTCCGTTAAAAATGGGATCAAATGTAATAGTTAGTAATTTATTTTACCTTCGTCAGAATATACAGTGTGTAGCTTGAACAATAATTCACGAACAAACACTGCACTCACTCACACTTAATCAATATTATATTATTTTGGAAATGTAGATTTTGTAAAATAACAGAATAAAGATGACCACGTGCGTCATCCTGAAGTTATAGTAGTACTAGCCAGTACTGCTCTAACTTGAAGTATGTAAATTTTAGTTTTTGGTCAAAATTATTAAAGGATTGTGATAAGATATCTTTTATGCTTTCGGGTACAGCAGTCAGTCATCCACATAACGTTTAAAAAATATATTGAAATCCAATTTTTTCAATACTTCTACATATTCCATAACTATTTGTGCTATGGTTGAGGAGATTGATGAACCCATATCATAATCGTCTAATTATTGGTACAAACTATATTTGAACTGGAAATAATTATTATTTATTGTAAATTTTCCACATTCTATAAATTCATTGAGTGTCTTTTAGTTCATTCCGTTTTTTGTTCCAAAATTTTGGGAATGATGTTATTAGGTATGTTTGTATACAAAAGAATTACATTTAGGGAAATTAATTTATAATTTACTGGTATTTGTATTATATCAATGAATTGTTTAAATGCGAAAGAATCCTTCACATAGTGATCATTTTTTCCTGTGATGTCTGTTAGGCAATTTGATAAGTATTTGGACAGGTTATAAAATGGGGATTGTATGCATGAATAATTGGTTTAGTTGATCTAGCTATAAAATTATCTTCATCCAAATTTCGCCCAGAAATACTAAAAAAAAGTAGAAGAAACCCTAATAATGAAACATTTTGCCATACTTCTTATAAAAAGAATAAGATATATTTTAGGTAAGCATAACATCACGGTATGTCACAGAGCGCACAATTTACTGGGATTACTTTTTATGAGATTAAAAAGTAAAGTTCCCGCCAAAAAAAGATTTAACGTAATATATGCAATTCCATACCTAAACTGTCCTAAGAAATACATTTGCATGACAACACAATATATTGAAGATAGAATTAATGGACACAAGTATGCAAAAAATGCATCGACATCATTATATGAACATAAACCAACAACTAAGCATGAACTCGATTTTGAAAACATTCACCTTTTAGATAAAGACAGAAATTACCACAAACTGGTCATCAAAAAAATGACACATATAAAAAGAGATAAAAATGCTGTAAATGGCAAACAATATGTCAAAAGCCTAAGTCAAATTTTCAATAATTTAATTTTTCAATACGGCATACTTGAAGCGACACTTTAATAAATATTAGAAATAATGGAATGATGCTTGGCACGATATCGTATGAACCCATGTAAATTAAAGAACACTATAAAAATAATATTTTCTTCTATTTTTTGCTATTATTATTAAAAGTAATCTCCCATATCAAGTGCATACCAAGTTGTAATAATTGAATTTATTTTTAACACACCTACAAAGCTACTTTCATGGTATGTACTATTTATAGTTTTCACTGTTTTAACCTTTGTATCGTTTTGTTTTTAATTTTAAGGGTATTATAAAATCTATTTATTTTTATTAATTTTAAACATTAACTTATAAATAAGGATGTAATAAGTATATTATATATATAAATATATATATATATATATATATATATATATATATATATATATATATATATATTTATATTTATTATGTCGGATATCCTCAAGGGTGTGATGTGTAATCGAAGGTTTTCGGACATCCCGTGTATATGCTGAGTCCCTCTCAGGACTGTAAGGCAGCTGACGTTTCGGTGAAATCTCATTCACCATTTTCAAAGCTCACTGTACGGCGTCTACGAATGCTCGTAGACTCCGTACTTTGAAAATGGTGAATGCGATTTCACTGAAACGTCAGTTGCCTTACAGTCCTGAGAGGGACTCAGCATATACACGGGATGCCCGAAAACCTTCGATTACACATCACACACACATACATATATATATATATATATATATATATATATATATATATATATATATATATATATATATATATATATGTATATATGTATATATATATGTATATATATATATATATATGTATATGTAAATTTTTGCTATGAAATATTATAATGTACCATGGTATGACAGACTTTCATTTATCAAAAAACTGGTAGCTGTAAAGATTAATGTACATCTAATTTGTATAATCATATCTTTTGTCTTAACTCTTTATTTATGAAATCATAAAATAATTAAAAAATCCTTTTAATATGAATATATAATTTCTTATATATTAATCTATATAAAATAAATTAGTTGTTTTATCATTGCCAATAGATTTTTACCGTTTTTTAACGGTTGTTTATAGGAACACATTAAATATAACTGAACAAAATTAGATACTGTACGGAGACTAATACGTATTAATATAAATTTATTCATACTCATAACGTCAAATAATATTGATTTAATACATATATATTTTAAATAATAAAGGTATTTGTAGGTATATGTATACATGTACCCGATTTTAATGTTTAACTGCCTGAAAAGTACCAACACGCGAAGTCATGTATGGTACTTTTTGTTAACTCAGTCGTATCGTATCTTACACAGTTCAGGACTAATTTTGTATAAAATTTACAATTAGTGCTATCTGTTACCCAATGGCAGAGCTATGTAATATCATGCCATAGTTACAGGAATGTGAGCCCTGTAACTTCATTTATTGGCCAAAGGTATTCGTTTGAAGTAGATGTATTTTTGCCACTGCGTCACAATTTTCGCTATGGAGCAATGCGCCCCAATCGCATTTTGTTTCAAATTGAGAAAAATTGGTTCGGAAACATCCGAAAACCGCATATGGTGAGGATTGTTTAAGCCGCAGCAAGGTTTTCAAGTGGTATGCGTGGTTCAAGAACGGTCGACAGTCGCTGGAAGACGATCCATGGGAGGAACGTTCTTTAACCTCGATTACCGATGATAATGACGAACGTGTACGCGTCGCACTGTCTCGTTCGCGAATTGCGGTTGAAATGTTGTCAAAGGAACTCAACATCAGTGTAGCACCTCATTTTGCGCTATGTTCTCGGAGAAAAAAGTGTATACGAAGTTCGTTACGCACTTGTTAACGGAAGAACTGAAAGAGCGCCGTGTGAAAGCTTCACGTGATTTGATGAAGTGGGCAGACAGGCGAGGCAAGAGCAAAGGGTCAAAAATCAAAAGGATGCTCATTTCGTTTGTCGATTCTCGCGGGATTATCCATAGCGAATTTATGCCCCCGAGCCAAGCATTGAACGCACAATTCTACAAAAGTGTCCTAGATCGACTTTTAAAAGGGATTTATCGCATGAGACTGAAATTGTATCGCACCAGTGGTTTCTGTTGCACGACAATGCCCTAGCCTATTCCTTAATATTCATCACACAATTATTGGCTCAGCAGACTTTTTTTATTCCCTAAATTGAAAATCAAGATGAAGGGAAAACATTTTCCAGATCGTTTCAGCGGCTACACGAGCGCAGCAAAATTTTTATAAAACGAGGAAGAGATTATGTTGTGCATGTATTATAAGCATGTGCCTAACATGTTTCGTTTTCGAGATACAAGGTGTCAAAGTTTATAGAAAAAATGGTCTTTTATTTCATCAAAAACCTTTTGGCTTCTTTCAATGTACTTAGAATAAAATTACTAATTCCAATGGTTCCCCAGAGGGTAATCTAATTGAAATTTATAGGAAAAATCGTTATATACCACTGTTTTTTGTATATTCTTTTTTTTTTAGATTGAGCAATTGAAAATACAATTTTTTTGTCTCCTCAATTTTTTTCGTATCTCGCTTAATTTTTGAACTGTTTCTCTGAATATCCCTGGGATCCATAAAACAATTCAAAATCCGAGCAAAAAATCCTTAAAATTTACTAAAAATGTGTACTGTTTAAAAGTTGGTTGTCCCCGTTTTTTTAACAGGAAAAACTTATTTCAACATGAACATCATCATTCAACATTAGAAAAAGAAAATGCATCTCGATTTATTGTATTACAAATCGGGTAAATTTCAAGAATTCACAAAAATTTCTCAAAATGACCACCATATTTTTCAGTGCAAAATTCACACCTACGGATAACGGATTCTGCAGCTGCACGGCACTCTGCTGGTGTAATTTCTCGGGCTGCTTGAACAATCCTTTTCCGAAGAGTACCTTCGTTGTTGAGGGATAAATTTTGATTTTCATTGTAGCCCATATAAAAAAATTCAAAGGGGTTAAATCAGGAGAGGGCGTAGACCAAGGAAAGGGGCTATATTGACCGCGATCTATCCATCTTGATGGTGCAGCCATCGTCGGACTGGTAGAGTGTAAGGAGCAGGACATCCATCTAACTGCTCCAAAATCATTTTCTAAAAAATAAAGGAAAACTGAATCTTGTAGTCGTGGAGGCCAAAAATATGGACCCATGAATCAGTCGTCGCATAATACCATCCAAACTTTCCACGAAAATTCTTGTAGAAAATTGCTGACTTTTTCAGCACACGAATTTTCGGCGCCCAAAAGCGAGCCTTAAACCTAACTCGGATAAAAGTTGCTTCGTTAGTCCAAATCACCCTCCGAGAGTAGGAAGCATAATTTCTTATTTGTCTTAGGAACCATTCGGAAAATTCACTTCTTCGTGGCCAGTCACCAGGTAGCAAATTCTGTACTTTCTGCAGATAATATGCGTGACGATCATCTGCTATCAAAATTCTGTTCACAGTGCTCCGCTTATATTCTAATTGTAAAGAAAATCTCCGCGTGCTACTGGAAGACATTTCGTCGAAGTGCTCTAAGATATTTTGTGTTCTTCTTTCATTTTGAAGGGGCGCAAAATTTCTATCTACTCGAGACCGCAATACAGTTGATCCTGTTTCTCTTAGACGTTTAAAACTAGTAGCAAACACTGATCCGTCAAGCAATCTCCTTAGAGGAAATCTACGGGCATACTCATCTACTGGAGCGCGCGCGTTACCATCACAGTACGCGTAAAAAAAACTACTTGGCCTGGTGACTCCGCAAACTACACATAAACGCACTTAAATTGCATTAAAATTCGAATTGATCAGTTAACATGCCGCAGGCTGTCAAGCTTTGACACAAACAAACCCTCAGTTATTGTTATCGAGATTGATTTTTGTTGCAATGAGATTTTCTCTGTTACACGCAAGGAAATGGTTTCAAGACTAAAAACCATATTTTTAATTGATAAATCTAAAAAAAAATAATAAACATACAAAAAAACAGTGACATACAATAATTTTTCCTATAAATATCAATTAAATTACCCTCTGAGACGTCTGTGGAATTACTAATTTTATTCTAATTACATTGAAAGAAGCTCCTTATAATCGCAACTAAGCATGCCAAATTTTATCAAAATCAAGCAAAAGATTTATGAATAATTAATAAAAAAAACATTTTTTTTCTAAAAACTTTGACACCTTGTATTTCGAAAACGGAACAAGACTTGCTTGGACACATCCTTATAGGAAAAAATCTTATTCTTACCTAAAAAATAGTTTATACTTGATAACGATTAGAGATACAACCTAATCGAAACGTCGTAAAAATAAAAATAAATAAAAATAAAGACAATGCAAGTCCGACCACATTTTAGTCTAAAAAATAGACCCTAAAAGTTGATGGCTTAACCTTGGGTTACCCTGTATAATATATTTTTTTAAATTACTTACTAAAAAATTTATTATTTAATAGTGGTGGAAAAAATATTAATTGTCGGTTATTTCAACTAATTATTATTTTTTTAAACGAATCGAGTTATAAAAACTCCTACCTACCCATTACCATGCAAATATGAAGGTAAATTAAATAAGAAAACATAAATCAGATAAGCATTACATCAATAGTAATAGTAATTACATTTACAACAACAATTACCCTATTAAAAAAGACTATAACAATATATTGTATGTTGTAACAAAGAAGTAAATCGGTAATATTTCGTAAGAGTTTGATCTGAATTTCTTATTATTCAATACTAAAAGTTGTTTGTGCCCGATAAATTTAATTTATTAACTGAAACTGAAAATAGAAATTGCCATAAATATAAATTTACGTCGTAGTATTGACAGAAACTAGAACATTTATATTGAAAATGATCGATCATAATTTACTGTGGGTTTCTTTAAAAAGTAATTCTATAAGGGAACTTTTTGATATTATATAATCTTTGTTTATGTACATTTTGTACTTTATAATTCGGAACAGAACAAACATTTTTATTAAAAATCAAGGAGCAGTTAACAATTATAGTCTAGAATAATTAAAGTTGTATTATTCACACGTTTGATCATTCCGGTTTTAAAAAGGATGTGTTTGGTTCTCAAATAAGTAAAAATTAAGATGAAACAAAGCTGAGGACTAGCCGATATTGAAAAAGCCGCTGGGTATTCCGTCTTTGTCGTAAGAGAGTCCTAGTAAATAAAATAATGAAAACAATAAACAGACTGTTGTTGTTTTATTACATAATTACCAAAAGATGGGTGTGAACAAGCCCTTGAAAGTTGTTTATTTACATTTTTACCTTGACTTTTTCACGAAAAGCCTCGGAAGCATAAGTAATGAACACGGCTAGCGTTTCTATCAAGATATTATTGAACAAAAATATTTCGCTACACATTTTTTCGAATTTAGCTCTCTATTTTATGATAAACTAGCGACCCGCCTCGGCTTCGCACGGGTGCAATGCTGATACTAAATACACTACAGAAAAACTGTGACTATTTATTTTATTTTTACGACAATTATTACATCGGCCTCCGATGCGCTATTTATAGGCACGCTGCCGCCGCCCCGGTCGGCCAGTACCGCCGCAAGCGCTACTTCCCGCAATTTTAAATCTGTAATACCTTCGAAAATATTCATTTAAATCTTGTGCTGTAAAGGACCATATAGATCTATATTAAATCAACAATGTATTTAAGCTATTTAATTGGATAAGGATTAATGCTGTATTGGTTAAAATCGCTTCAAAATTTGCCATTATTTGTCGTAAAAAGTAAATGACAAAAAAATGTTATTGTGGGATATCCATGAGAGATAGACATATACCATCGCGGAGTTTTCTGTAGTCCTTTTCAATGTGTACAAATAATTAGTACATTATTTTGATAAATCTCGTAGGGTTCAGCCTGCGTTTGCAATGTAAGCGGAAAAAAATATGATAATTAACGACATCACATTAGAAACCTCAAAAATAACAGTATTTCTCCACTATTTAATGGATGTTATTATACATATAAACCTTCCTCTTGAATCACTCTATCTATTGAAAAAAACCGCATCAAAATCCGGTGCGTAGTTTTAAAGATTTAAGCATACAAAGGCACATAGGGACAGAGAAAGCGACTTTGTTTTATACTACGTAGTGATTATTTCATTTAGAGTTACATGGCCACGGAAGCTAGCTGTAAAATTAATTCCAAATTTAAAAGAATTGCATATTTTGAAAAATAAGTAGATCTTTAAAAACTGCAAAGTGTATATTGATGGAAAAAATTTGGTGTAAATTATTTATTCCAAAAAAAAAATTGCTACCGAAATGCAAAAACGGAATTTTTTTTCTAAAATAAATTCTGCCCAATAGTCAACATATTTCTCTGCTCAGAAACAATCTAACTTGATGATATTTACGTAAATTGCAAATTAAAAAGTTCCCTCATTTGTTTTTCTGAAAAACCCAATTACTCTTTATAGTGCAGTCAAAATGATCTGCTAAAAATTTTAATCAAAGTCAAAAATATCAGTTTTTCGCATTTTTCTGGTAAACACTAAGTGTTATCCTAAAAATAGATCAGTTTTAGATCATGTAATTCTCTACAAAAATTGTTCTTATACTTCTTTTCCTGGGAACACAATTCCTGAGATATAGCGATTCCAAAAGTTGGAGTATATCCGCACCACCTGTGTGGTAGGGCAGATGCTTCATTTTTTTAACGTGGTTTTCCCAGTAAACATACTACACGATTTATTTTGATTAAGTTTTATTAGACAGTAACCTATTGACACAAACAAGTGGAATACATAACCAGAAAATCGGAAACAACTCTTATGACTGTTAGAAAATTATGTGGGAAAACATGGGGTGTCTCACCGAAAATGGTACATTGGTTATACACCAGTGTTCTGAGACCAGCCATCACTTACGCAGCCTTGGTCTGGTGCCGAAGGTAATACACAGACCCACCATAACAAAGCTGAGCGGAATACAAAGGGTCGCCTGTTTGTGTATTAGTGGGGTCATGAATCAACCCCCACTTCGGCAATGGAGTGTATTCTGGATCTGCCTCCACTAGACATAGTGATTCAGACAGAAAGGACTTCATCAACTAAATCACTCAACAGTAAAATCACAAAGGACGTTGTCAGGGCACAAAAACATATGTAAAAAAATCGGGAGCCCCGAGTTGCAAATGGACACAGACCATATGAACTCAAGCTACCGTTATAATATACCGTTTGAAGTCGAATAGAGGATCGAATGGCAGGTAAAAGAGAAAAACCGGAAACATTCTCGGGTGCAAGTATCTGGTACACGGACGATTCAAAAACTAGTGAGGGTACTGGAGCTGGGATATATGGGCTACAACCGAGGAAAGAATTAGCCCTTCTCCTTGGAAAATGCCCAACAGTATTCCAGACAGAAATATACGCAATCTTATGGTGCGCAGACGAGATAAACAGGAGAGCTTACAAAAGGAAGCAAATCCACATTTACTCTGACAGCCAAGCAGCCCTCAAGGGCCAAAAGGTATCATCGAGACTGATTTGGGAATGTCAGAGTGAGCTGGAAATTCTGGCAAGAGACAACAGAGTTATGTTTAAGTGGGTACCATGACACGAAGGCATACATGGAAATGAAAAAGCTGACGAACTAGCTAGAGCAGGATCAGCATCTCAATACGTGGGTCCAGAACCAGCCCTTCGGGTGCCGCGGTGCGCGGCCCGAGAAGCAGTCAAAGAATGGATCAAAAGAGAACATAAAACCACTGGATGACCAGGCAGGGTTTAAACCACAGCAAGCTATTTATTGGGAATCCTAACCCGAAACTGTCAAGGAAACTACTCCAAATGATTAGGAACCAACTAAGGACTATTACGGGTATAATGACGGGAAACATGGCCGTCAAAGTACATCTGAATAGAATGAATCTATATAATGGGAACCTCGGCTGCAGACTATGTGGACAAGCCGAGGAAAGGTGAAGCACATCATATGTGACTGTGAGTCACTGGAGAGATTTAGACAACAAACATTCGGGTTAGTAAGTCTGGAACCGGGAGAAATACTCACTCACTCCTTAGCAGGACTGTACAGATTGAGCCAGGGGGCTAGGTTGACAGAATGGCTGTAATGTCTAGGGTGAGCACAATACGCCTACTCTGGCCGCAGTGCGTCCCGAACCCGGAAAAAAAACCTATTGATTAAAAAAATGGTACTATTGGTAATGAATAAATTGGAAACCATTACTGTTGATTTCGGAAAAATTTTAGTATGACCGATAATCATCAAAGATGCATAACTTTTCTCGTCATTGATACCATAAGAATCTTCATCTGTTGTATTTTGTTCAACGTTGGAGCAAGACTGACCTTAACAATGAGCACTTACTGGTGAACAAAATAACCCTACTTTTTTACAGCCACAATTTGGACTACAATCCTTCTTACAATTACAAAAAAATGTGTTAAGAAGTTTTTTGGAGCAGGTGGGAATAAAATTTGAGTCCAAATTGTTATCTATTCATTTTTGGATTCATTTGATTGCCTAGCCACACTTGAATTTGATAATATACACGATATGAGTATGGATAAGCAGAAGTGTATATTGGAGGAGGACAAGATTGTTGTCTCTTTTATTATTTCATGTATTTTTAACACAACCACTGCTATTCCATCTCACACGGAGGAATCCGTGAAAGCAGAATAAACGTATATACGCCATCCGGCGGGAGGTCGACGAAGCCGCGTTCAGTGTTGCATGTTTCCTTCCGATCTGTCCTTCGGACAGACAGGTGCATGTCGATACCCTGAGATATATATATATATATATATATATATATATATATATATATATATATATATATATATATATATATATATATATGTCTGGACAATCATTTTTTTTTGCAGCTCCATATATAGCAAGAAGAAAGCTAGTCCCATTTGTATTAATGACTTGTAGAGAAGAATCAATCTTTTTAAACACTGCTGCGCAATCTAATAAATCATTACGTTTTTCTAACAATTTAATAACTGTTGTGTTACCCCTTTTGAAAATTACTGATGTAGTATCGAAGCCAGTTATTGACGTCAAAATAAAATATGAACTGGACCTTTTGGATATCCAGAATAACTATCCGATGAATATACTTTTGTTTGTAATTGAGTTTTCCCAGATTTTAAAAAGTAAATAAACTTTTGAAATGCACTTTGTGCTGTAAATAGTAATAACAAATTAATATCTTCACCAACAACGATAGTTGTATTTGTTCTAATCATTTTTTTTATTGTTGTTTCAATTATGAGTACACCAGCATCATTATCAGCTTGTTTCACTAAAATATTCACAGCTGTAAATTTTTTACATGACACTGCAATGAAGCGAGACTTGTTATGATTATTTGTAAGAAATTGTAGTTCCATCTGATGATGTCTTTTAGGTGAAGCAATACTACTTTTCCCAGTATACATTCTACGACACTGTACATGGATTGTCACAGATTGGTTGTCTTTCAGGTATTCAAGTAATCCATCATTTCTATCAACATTGAATCAATCAAAGTCTTCATTCCGCGATTAACAACAACAATTTCCCTTTAAGTCAAAGTTTGTTACGAATTAAAACCAAAAATATTATCAATAAACACGGCTGTTGACTGTAAAGAAACGTTCAGTACTAAAAGTAGTTATTTCATTTACGTCCTTCAAAAAAAGGGCGGGTTACGACTGTCACCACTCGAACGATGGAGTAGCAGACAGGTGTTGCTCAACATTGTACTTCAAGGCCATATAATTTTTACGTGTGTGAGTCACACAAAACAATATTTCCATATTCTTACTTCTATTGAACGTTCAATGATATGTAGAGACCATGTAAGAGTGCATATTAGTGTTTTCGATATTTGGAATCGCGATATTTCAAGAATAATGATTTTTACGCAAAAAAGTATAGGAACAATTTTTGTAGAGAATTGTATGAACTACAACTTTTAACTACAATAATACATACAGTTTACGAGGAAAATGTGGAAAATCAATATTTTTAATTTTTGACCTTGAATTACGTTTTTAGCAGATGTAGGATCGATGGGGACTTTTTATATTTTATCTGTAATAGTGTATTTTAAACATATACAAATTTTCAGCCCTATGCAAATTTTTTCGAAGTTAAATGTCTATTTTGCCTGGATTATTTATTTTTTGCTGTCTATTGTATACGCCACTGGACGCGTCACCCATTCCCTGAGAATCATATTGAACTTTAAACAATTTCCATGCCTTAACTTGCATATTGGCATTTTGCATGGAAAGTACGTTTTCATAAAAGATTTAATCATGAAGTTGTCAGAACAGAAAAAACAATTAGCATTTTTAAATGGGCGTTTTATGTTAGTTGGTAATTTAACTAATTTATAACGACTAGTTCGGTTTACGATGTTTTTTCTTAATTTGCGGTAAACGACTGCGGTAAAATTTAATTTAACTGTGCTTATGTTTATTTAGTGTTAATTTTACTGCTTTTTAAGTATACGTGGCTAAAACTAAGAAAATAAAAAAAGTATTTTAATTAATAAATTATTTTTGAGTTGACAAGTATGAATAGGTTAGAAATAAATTGTCAGCGATCTATTGTATTATTATTATCATTATTATTATTATTTTTCTTGTTTGTCTGTGTTTTCGTCCTTCCATGTCCTTTTGAAGTCAGCTTAATCACTTCCAAGTAGTTAGAGCGGTCACCAGGGTGTTTAGTCCAACGCCAATTGTTCATAAGGTTATTGGAATGGTTCAATTTTTTATTGTAATAAGCCAAGAAGAGACTTTCCCTCTCTCTTTTAAAACATTTTCCTTTATATCAGTCAGTAATTTGAAGCTGACTTCTCGATATTTTTACCCGGATAATCTTCTTAGCGTGCCGTTTATGAAGAAGTTACTGAACCAGCCTTGGTATGTCGTAATAAAGACGTTTTAAAGATTTATTTATCTAAGAGGGTCTGTACCTGAATTTGAACATATACTTACACTCAGGATTGTATTCCTGTAAACATGTACATATATAAAAGAATACTCTCAAATTCATTTATTTTTAAATATTAAGATACAATTTGGCATAATATCCATTAGAAATTTGCTCAAATTTTGAACCTTAAAATAATTTTTTTTTGGTCACTACGTTAATTATATTAATTGACACAGTTTTCATCATCATCATCAATCAGCCCAATCTTGTCCACTGCTGAACATAGGCCTCTCGTAAGCTTTGCCACTTATTTCTGTTCCGTTCCGCTTGCATCCAGTTTGATTCTATGCGCCTTATATCGTCAGTCTATCTGGTAGGCGGGCGGCCTCTTCCTCGGTAAACCTCCTGTCTTCGTCTCCATTCCAAGATTTTTCTCGTCCATCGATTGTTCGTGTTCCTAGCGACATCTCTAGCCCAGTTCCACTTTAACGTTGTAATTCTCCTGACTGCATCTGCAACACCCGTTCTTCGTCGTATTTCTGTATTCGGTATTCTATCTCTGATGCTAACTTCCAGCATAGATCTTTAAGTGGCGAATTGTGTCACTCTCAACTTATTTACGCTTTTCTTTGTTAGTGTTAGCGTCTCTGCTCCATATGTCAAAACGAGGAGCATACACTGGTCAAAAACCTTTCTCTTCAAGCAAACAGGGATGTCCGATTTAAGTATATTTTTCAGTTTTCCAAAAGCTGTCCATGTCAGCCCTATTCTTCTTAGTATTTCGCATGTTTGGTTATCTCGGCCTAAACGAATTTCATGTCGTAGGTATTTGTAGGTGGTGACTTGTTCGATCTTGTGGTCTCCTACTGAGATATTGTCGTTTAGTACAAGGTTGGAGACCAACATCACTCTGTAGAGTTTTTCCAACATTCCTGCTACTTTATCCGTGCTATCCGATATGAGGACAATGTCGTCGGCGAATCTTAGGTGATTAAGGTCCTCCCCGTTTATGTTTACTCCCATATTTCCTTCAAAAGAAATCTGCTTATACATATATTCCAAGACAGTGGTAAACAATTTCAGTGAGATTGTATCTCCCTGCCGAACTCCACGTTCTATTCTGAAGGTATTTGTGTCTTTGTGGAGTCTGACACAGGCTGTGGCTGTATCGTATATGTTCTTGATTAACGAAATGTAGCGGTGGTCAATTCGACTGTCTACAAGCGCCCTCGTCATTTTATATTGGTCTATGGTATCAAATGCTTTTTCATAATCAATAAATATAAGAATAAGTGGCTTATTGTATTCTATGCACTTTTCTATCAGAGACCTAAGAACTTGTAGGTGATCATTCGTTCCATAACCAGAGCGAAACCCAGCCTGTTCGCAAGGTTGATAACTATCTAATTTATTTGTGAGTCGATTTGTTATTATCTTTAGGAATAACTTATACATGTGTGAGAGCAAACTGATTGGGTAATAGTGTTTTAGATCTGAAATGTCCCCTTTCTTATGCATTATTACAATAAGAGCCTTATGCCACGTGGAGGGAGTTATGCCCTTTATCAGGCACACATTAAATAACTTCTGTAAAATGCAGGGTAATGTTGGTCCCCCTTCTTTTATGGCTTCAATTACCACTTCATCTTCCCCAGGCGCCTTGTTTTTCTTCATGCCAGCAATACCATTTGCTATTTCATCTTCTGTGGTGTCTGGTATATCTTCGGATCCGACATTTCGGATTTCTGGTATTGGTGGGTGATCTTTGCTGCCCACGTTGCTTTTATACAGTTCGGAGTAAAAATCTTCTGCTATGTTCAGCACACAGTTTTACAGAAATGTAAATATTTTTGCATAAGAAAAAACTATTTTCTAGCTTAATCGAGCAAATTTATACATTTTCGTTACATCTTGTTAAGTTGTGGGCTCAAAATACTAGTTCATTTGTATATTTTGTAAATCCTTTATCCCAATAATCAGAAGATTCCGTATTAAAGCTGACCTAATTTGAATTAATGACGCGAAAAATTTAAAAACCAAATTTGAATAAAACTTTTCACTTTTACTAAAACAAAAGTAAAAAATCTTTTTCGTAGTTTATAGGACCAAAACAAAATAAATTTCCCATAATGCAAAGTCGTTTTCAAGGCTACGTT
This sequence comes from Diaprepes abbreviatus, assembly GCA_034092305.1. Classification (NCBI taxonomy): domain Eukaryota; kingdom Metazoa; phylum Arthropoda; class Insecta; order Coleoptera; family Curculionidae; genus Diaprepes; species Diaprepes abbreviatus. Next base: position 3,088,862 of record JASJET010000039.1, read on the forward strand.
AAGAACAAGTCTTCTCATTACTACTGTTTCCGGCACACACTGACGTTAATGTACGAGAAACATCATTTTGTAGTTTGTTTCGATATACGAAATGATGTTAATGACATTCATGGTTTTTGAACTTATACAGAGCATGTTTAAGGTTGTTAAGCCGGGTTGCCAAGTTGTCAGGTAACTCTGAAAGACCTGTGCAAAAAAAATGGCGGACCAAAAGTGGTCACGATTTTCGGTTTTTTCAGTTTATCTCGAAAAGTAAAAGTTGTATCGAAAAATGTTTTAAACAAAAGTTGTAGAGAATTAAAAAACCTATCGATTCATATAAATTATAGGTAGCGCCACTAGTTATCGAGATATATATTTTTTTTCGACAAAGTTTACGATTTTTTTTTCTAAAAAAACATTTACTAACAATTTACGGATTTAAAATTTAACATAAATATAGATATTATCATTATAAAAAAGTATATCAAACCTGGAATCTGTGAGTTTTTTATTTTCCGAGAAATTCGATGTCAAAGTTGAAAATCAACTTCAATTTTTCCGTTTTCCTAATTAAGATACAATGCTCAATTTTAATGGAAATTGTTTTATATTTTGAAAATCGAATCAAAAAAAAAATTTTATTTCCAATCCTAGGTCGACAAATTTTGCAAGAACCCATTTTTGCACCAAAAAAATTGCTATAACTTTTCACCGGATGGAGATAAAATTTTTTTAAAACATGCATTGGATTTAGATGTATCTTTTTCGATCTCAAAAACAAATTTTAATTTTGAATGAAAAAAAAACGTTTTTTTTTTCAAAAATTCATAATGGCGTGGCAAATAAATATTAAGAGCTCAAATTTGCAGAAGGTGCTTTTTAATACTTGTACTTTATCTGTGAATTTTTTAGATCCAAAAAATACACTTCCATACGATCTGTGAACCTTCGAAAATTGGGCCGAATCTAATCGAAAATAGCTGCTGCAGACCGTTGTCGGCGGGTTGCCATAGTTCAGGCGCATTATTCATCGGCGCTTCACGGAAACTTATGCATCACAAGCAATATTTATAATATTGATGTTGTTTTATTAATTTATATGATAGTAACAAATTGTTTAGTCATATTAATTATTAATTTGTTTATTAACAACATTTTTACAAAAAATTATAGAGAAAATCATACAAATATTCAATTATATATTCCATATTATATTTTTTTTTCCTTTATATTATTATTATCTAATAGTTTATTAACAAAATTTTTACGAAAATTTCTATAAACAAATCATATAAAAACATAATAATAATATAAAGGAAAAAACAGTATAATATGTAATATATAATTGAATATTTGTATGATTGTCTCTATAATTTTTTCTAAAAATTTTGTTAATAAACAAATTAATAATTAATATTACTAAGCAAATTGTTGCTATCATATAAATTAATAAAACAACATCAATATTATAAATATTACTTGTGATGCATAAGTTTTATGGCAAACCGCCCACAGCGACCTGCAGCAGCTATTTTTGATTAGATTAGGCCCAATTTTCGAAGGTTCACAGATCGTATGGAAGTGTATCTCTTGGATCAAAAAAATTCACAAGCAAAGCACAAGTATTAAAAAGCATCTTCTGCAAATTTGAGCCCTTAATAATCATTTGCCAGGCCATTATGAATTTTTGAAAAAGAACCATTGTTTTTTTCATCCAAAATTAAAATTTGTTTTTTGAGATCGAAAATGATACATCTAAATCCAATGCATGCATTAAAAGAATGTTATCTCCATCCGGTGAAAAGTTATAGCAATTTTTGTGGTGCAAAAATTGGTTCTTGCAAAATTTCTGGGCCCAAGATTGGAAAAAAAAATTTCTTTGATTAGATCTTCAAAACATAAAACAATACAAACAATTTCCATTAAAACTGAGAATTGTATCTTAATTAGGAAAATGGAAAATTGATGTTGATTTTCAACTTTGACATCGAATTTCTCGGAAAATAAAAACTCACAGATTCCGGGTTTAATATACTTTTTTAGAATGATAATACCTATATTTATGTTAAATTTTAAATCGGTAATTTGTTAGTAAATCTCTTTTTAAAAAAAAAAAAAACGAAAACCGTAAATTTTGTCAATAAAAAAATATCTCGATAACTAGTGGCGCCACCTATAATTTATATTATACGATTTTTCGATACAACTTTTACTTTTCAAGATAAACTCCGAAAATCGTGACCATTTTTGGTCCGCCATTTTTTTTTCACAGGTCTTTCTAAGTTACCATCGAGATATGTTTTATAGGATGCCGAAATGAACACATTCCAGTAAATAAAACCAATGTCACATTTTTGTTACTGACGAAAGTCTATTTTCCATGGAGTATTAAGAAAACTAATCTTCATAAAGCCACGGGTACCAAGGTCACTTATTGGGCTTAACTAAAATCGATCATCCTCCTTATAACTCAGACCTAGTTCCCTTAGAGTGTTTTTATTTTCTGATTGACATCAGATCTACCAATGGAATTAAATAATACTTTTGCAGTGATATGAAAGCGAATCATATGGAAAAAAAATATTAGTTCCTTTTTATGTCCACTCTCCTTCTGTATTAAGCTAAGAATCTCTAACCAGCAGGACGTACATCTTATTATTTCTATTTGATCGTATTTTTAGGTTTAATTTTTGCAGGAGTCATTCGATAGTTGATTTATAACACACTTTTGATCATTAAACTGTTATTATTTAACACTGATATACAAGTATAATTCCTTTGTTTTAAATTATAATGTATTATTTACCAGAAATAGAAATAAAAAATTAATATATATCTATAAAATTACACTTTTCAATATTTCATTTAAAAAATTAATATATATCTATAAAATTACACTTTTCAATATTTCATTTAAAAACATAACTTCGATTTTTCAATCAATGTTTCAGGTTGATAATTATTATGGATACAGAAAAGTATTAATTATGTATTACTCATGACTAACAATAATTTCATAAATTTAAAATTCATAAATCCTAATAATAGAAGGCTTTTAAATGTCGTGATATTCTAGAATAACAAAACATGCAACGTATAAAAATGGTAGAAAATAAATCTATTACTATTATTAGAAAAATGTAAATAATATACCGACAATCTGGTAAATTTCGAGAACGATAATATAATTAATTTATTAAAAATTTATGGAAGGGTTTCATGAAACCAATATAGTTGAAATACTAAACTGTTTTCTTTTTACTTCAAAATATTAGAAATATATGAGACATTCGCATCATGTTATTGTTCAAGGTAAATACACAATACGTAAATAATTTGATAGTTACCTCCACAAAATACTCTATTAGCTACATACTGTATATTCTGACGAAGGTAAAATAAATTGTCGAAACGTTATCTTTAAAAAATGTAAAATATAGAAAATAAAACACCGCTAGTACATTTTGATTCCATTTTTAGCAGACCATAATTCCAAGAATATAAAGAAAAGATATATATATGTATATATATATATATATATATATATATATATATATATATATATATATATATATATATATATATATATATATATATATTGTATAAGTAGTCACCTCATCTCAGGTGTGATAAGTTTTAATTGTGAAAATGTCAAACAAAAAAGGACATAAATAATTAGTTGATACATTTATGTGGTAAGTGTAGATGGTAGAATAGATATTAGTTATAGTATATAAGAATTTGTATTTAAATCATGTTTTTAAAAGACATTAAATGCCCATAATTCTGTAATGACATGATAAAATGTATAAAAATTAGAGTGAAAGGCTGGACATTAGTGCATTTAAAGTAAGAATAATAAACATATTTCACTCTAAAAGAAATGAATCAAATAAACTAATAAACAGTAGATATTTTTAATAATGTCTTCTTCTTCTTCTTCTTCTACTTGTATGAGATCTGTTGATCTGTTAATTCCGGTCTTGCCTCCCTATCATTTCCTGTGATGTGGACTGCCAGCTATCTCTCTATCTTTTCGGTGGTCTTCCTGGTGGTCGGTTTCCTGCTGGTTTTCCCTCTAGTACTATGCGGGGTAGTCTGTGTTCGGACATCCTTTTTACGTGGTGATACCATTCCCGTCTTCTTTGTCTTCCCCATCTTACTATATCCTGTATCTCGCATTGTTCTCTGACGTCTATATTTCTTACACGATCTCTTCTGGTTTTACCGACTATCATCCTCATTACCCTCATTTCAGCCACCCGTAGTATACTTTTCGTTTTACTAGTGTCTTCTCTCGTCTCTATTCCATGGTCTTATGCATGTTTTATAGATCTTAATTTTGCTGTCCATTCGCATATATTGATTCTTCCATACAAATTCTCTTAGGCATCCTGTGGTTGCTGCGGCTTTGTCTACTTGGCATTTTACGTCCTTTATAGGCTCATGACTGCTGGATATATTTACGCCAAGGTATTTGAACTGCATCACTTGCTCTATGGGTCTGTCCTGGATTACTAGTTTGCATCTAATGGGTTCCTTACTGATGGTCATACTTTTCGTTTTTTCGATGGAGATATTCATATTAAGTCGTTGTCCCACTTGGTATAATTTAAAGAGCTGTCTCTGCAGATCGTCTTCGGTTTCTGCGAGGATTGCGGTATCATCGGCATAGCCCACCAAGCTGATACATGTGTTATTTATTCTGTACCCGATGTTTAATGTTGCCACTTCTTCTATGATTTTATCCATAATGAGGTTAAACAGGAAGGGGCTGAGACTATCTCCCTGTCTGATTCCTCCGGGCGTTGGTATGCTACCTGAGGTGTGTTGTTCTGTTTTAATTTGTGTTGTATTGGCAGTGTTCAGATTGCAAATTGTCTTTACTATATTGGCGGGTATTTGTTTATCAATAAGCATTCGAATGACGTCGCCTAGTTGGACTTTGTCGAATGCTTTAGTGAGGTCGACGAAACAGACGAATGCTGGTGTGTTATATTCTTTAATAATGTGTGAAGTGTTATTGATCAGCGACAGTGACTAAAAAAGGAATTTTAAAACAATAAAGTGAAATACACAAAGAATAGAATCTGGAACACCCATAAATAGTGCGGGTAAAAATAATATTAGTAAGAATAAAGGTCTAATAATAATTATTTAGTGAAATATAGACACTATTTATCAATAATTAATTATAATATTTTATTACAACTTATTTCAACAACAATACTTATAAAAATTTTGTTAAAAATATTGTAAATTTGTAAGAATAGTATAAGAAAATGTAGATTATAAGTGAATTTGAAAAAGAAACTAGAATAAAATAGCACCTAATTGTAGATAAAACATTGTTAAATATAATAAAATATTAATAAAACAAGAATTATCAATTTCAGCAAGTTACAATTAAGATTTAAATGTATATGTAAAATTTTTTTAGATGTAGTCAAATTTTATTTATCAATTTTATGTGCTAAATAATAATCAAAAGTAAAGTGTAGATATATCAAAATGTCAGGAAAGCTCCAAAATTTACAAAAATCATAATTTATTTTCGTCAAAAATAATATTTAGTTCATAATATCAATCGGATATCAAAATTTCTTCATAAATTGACAATTAGGAATCCATTTTGGTTTTGTATTTCAAAGCTTAAAGTTCCATCTAGTTGCCAGTTCACGTCAGATGGCTGACCAATCAGAGAAAAATTAAAAGAAAAATGTTTACCACGTCACCGCTAACTATAAAAGCGAAAATTCCTTTTTTATTAAGAGTGCAGGTCAATCAGTTGTACAGTAAACATCGTTAGTCTTATTCGTAACAAGTAACATAACCTCAAAATTTTCATTTGGTATTTAAGAAAATAAAATAAAAGAAGAGTGCATATTAATCGGTTGTAGAGTAAACATCTCTAGTCTTTTTTATTAACAGTAACATAACCTCAAAATTTTCATTTGTTATTTAAAAATAAATAAATAAAAGAAGACAGTGCAGATTAATATGTGGTAGAGTTAACATCGCTAGTCTCATTCGTTAAAATTTTAGATAGAGAAGAAACATAGAACGTGGATATATTGGGAGATTTAAAGGCACTTTTAAAAAAAGGAAAACAAGTTTACTAAATTAATAAATAAATAATATCACTAAGCAAGCAGCTCTGAAAAACATTTAACAAATTAGTGATATATATATATATATATATATATATATATATATATATATATATATATATATATATATATATATAAGAAGAAAAGTTACAATAGGTGGCAAAGGAAAAAGGATTTTTAAGTTATAAAAAAGAAGGTAGAAACCTAGAACGTGGATAAAAAATATTCTGGAGATTAAAAGCTATTTATCTAACGTGTAAGAAATAGAAATTTTAGACTTGCCTGAAAATAGTTTGATCAAATCGATATATACTAACCTTATAATGAATATTTGTAGTTAGTAAGAAAATAAATTATTTAATTTACACTGTAAAAATATCACTCTTAATATTAACGGCACACACAAATACTTTTAAATTGTTTAAAATAAAATTACAGATAATAAGACACTAGTCATTTTTAACCGTTCAGAAATTATATACAACATTGCCAGATTTAATAATCTTAAATCCAACAAAAGAGAAACAGTGCACATTAAATAATATTGATAATTTTTAATTAGGAATAGATAAGGCGATTTATAAATATTACATAAAACTGCACCCACTGACATAATTGTTTTATTTTAATAAAGTTTGTACTTGTGGATATGAATCATTGGTTTGACTTTTCTAATAATAATAATAATTTAATCTGAATTCACCTAAGAAAGAGAAAATTGACATCAATGTTTTTAAACATCTGATCACGAAAAACGGGGTACATTCAGAAATACAGCACATGTGTATTTGGGTAATTTTTTTTATTAAAATAAAAAATTTTGATACAAATCAGTTACACTTAGATATAGTTATTTGTGCCTGGCGCCCAATAATTTAAAAAAAAGGAAAAATAAGTGTGTTGTGCAGTCAATAATTTTTTTTATCGAATAAATAAAAAATTTTGTTCATTTTTTTTATGGGCACGTTGCGCAGTCGCGAATGAACGACAAATCATCGCAATATATATATATATATATATATATATATATATATATATATATATATATATATATATATATAGATCCGACTGTTCAGTAGGATATAGACTTCTTTAAAGCAATCTATGGCAGTTGTGAAGTTGTTGAGAAGTTTTCTCTTTGGTCAGTGGTATAGCCGAAGAGGATTTTATGTCGAAGCTTGTTAAAATGTCGTCTTTTCAGTCTTACGAGAGGCTGGAAAGGTATTTTTAGAGCTTTTGTGTAGAAGAGATGTAAGCGTTGATGATGAGTCTTAGATGAGCATTTTTGTAAGTCTATAGAAAACTCTTTCTTATTTTGGAGGAGAATTAAAAAATGTTAATACGTCAATTTCTGTCTTATACCCTACAAGATATTTAAATTTCCAAGTTAAAATGTGATATTGAAATGAAGACTGTATAAAACAAAGCTAAAGTACTTTATGAAGGTTTTCAGTTTATTTATTTTAATCTATGTATTCATATGTGTCTTATAAGGAATGTCGATTTTGGACTTAAATATGTAAATTCTTTTAAAAGAATGCAATAAACATGATTATACCCCATTTACAACAAAACTCAACGAACCATTTTTATTACCTCTTTTTATATGTAAATATTTTCCTTTGTCATTTTTATCCCCAAAATCCATTTCCCTTACAATTGATGCATCTTGTATCAAAACTTATTTTAAACATATTTCCAAGGATTTTACGGTTTCCTCCTTTTTTCCAAGGAAAGTTTCCCCCTTCCAGAAAAGTTTCCTTCAGAAAAAGGAAACTTGCGTTCGGTAACTACTTTTATAATGTATATGGAACTCATAAAACTTCGTTTGGTTTACGTTGTCCAATTTAAAGTTTTAAAAAGTTCGTAGAAAGATGAAATTATTTTGAAACAAATGCAATTTAACTCTTGGGGCCGGTAAAATCTCAAATTTACAATTTTTATATTAAAAAGTTCAACGCTTGTTGAATTTGATAGCCCACAGCTCGATGAGTAATAATAAAATTTAAATATTGCCAGCCTGGTGGCCGCTTCGTCAGTAAGCCAGAGATGATTTCAGTAGGCTTCAAATCACCGGGGTCGATATAAAAAAAGAAGTGTGTCGAAAATAACCTGAACATTTTGAGAATTTGTTATTTCACCAAAAGCATTAATCTAGAAAACCGACCAAGTTCCTTGCTGTCCCAATTTGATTCGATGATAAAAAAAAATGGATGCCAAGTTCTATTCCAAAAGAAAAATACAACCTAATAGGTATTTATATTCGCGCTACATTAGGGGAGTTTATTTCTTCATTTACAGCTGAAACAAAGTGAGTTGTAGACTCTCAACATGATCGTTTTCAAGACGCTGATCGTTTTGAAGTACCGAAATCCGCCTAAACAAGATAAATAGTTCAAATAGTTCATGGATACATTATAAATGATCAAAGACTGCTAGCTTATCGAAATAAAAGTGGTATCGGACGGTAGAGGGACGTAGAGCGGTGGAAAGGAGACAGGCTTCCTGGTTGAGGAATATTCGTGAATGGACAGGTATACGTAGCGCGAGGGAACTGTTCCAGCTAGCGCAGGACCGTGAAAGACTTGCCAATGTAATTGCCAACGTCATGGGGACCTGATATGGCACTTGAAGAAGAATCGGATCACTCAGCGAATATACTAACACGAACGAATAATAAAAGAATGACCTAAACCTACATCTCCGATTGAAAAAGCGTTAAATTGGTTTTCAAAATAAAATTAGCTTATATATTAATTAAATAACTACTCTTTGACTTAAACAAGAAGCTGAAACCTTTACCAAACTCATACAAATAGTGGTTTACAATACAATGGAAAAATACAAAATAAATTACTTATATACCGGGTCAAAACCGTAGAACGAGAAGAAGATGGTAATAGTGAAAAGATCCGGCTGTTAAAACTATATTCAATAACTAAACATTGAAGCTCAGTAAAGAAATTCAGAGACGGAGACAAAATTCAATAAGCTCCAACTTTTAAAATTTCTCTGTAGATGAAAAAACGAATTATTCTCTAAGGCAGGCAACTAAAAGAATTAAAAGAACAATAAATTATATTCCGTCTAGACCAGAGTTAATAAACAAAAAAACAGACCTGTTCGTCGAACATTTAGATAATATAGTCACAAATAACCAAGGACAGATAGATCACGTCATGAAAGATACAGACAACTCAAAATTTGAAGAAATCCCTCCTCTTATCCCCATTGAAGTAGTTGAGAATATAACAACTAATCTAAACCCAAAGAAAACATCATGTTTCAACTTGATTATGGTGGTTAATGCAGTTATCTAGAAACAATTCACTTACTTATATCTTCAATGCAACCTTCAGATTGTGAAATGTTCCTTCCTGCTGGAAAGCTGCTGAAGTAATCATGTTTTCAAAACTAGTGAAATAATAAAGCGATGTCAAATCATAAAAACGGATCCCTCTGCTCTTAATATTCACAAAATTCTTTGAAAATAAGATACTACCTCTTAAAAGGTTTAAATCTCGACGAAAACGGTAGCTTAATCCCAGCTTACTTAACACTAGACCAAGTTCATAGAATAAATAACAACATGGAATGTGCTTTAGGAGAAAAACAACTCTACAGTGTTCTTAGACATTATAATAGCCTTCGACAGAGTATAGCACTAAGCTTTGATATTTAACCTACATAATATATATATATATATATATATATATATATATATATATATATATATATATATATATATATATATATATAAAAGGGGGGAGTGGTCGCGACTGACTAGTCAAGAAACAATATTCCAAACTAGGGTTATTGGGGATGCAATCTATTTAAATTTGTAAGCCTTGGTTAGGAAAACGCTTTTTTGATTCTGTCAAGCTTTGGAGAATTTATTTATCTCTTCTTCATACATCTATATAATTATTATTTAAACAGTTAAAGTATTAACCTACCCTATAATTATTAAGGAACCAATATGTTTAATTAATAATTGTAGCAATATCCTGACGAAGAGATAGATAAATTCTAAATAAACCTTGACAGAATTAAAAAAGGGTTTTTCTTCTTGCCAAGGCCTACAAATTTAAACAGACTGGATGGATCTCCTGGTAGGTACTGTGAAGGAAGAGAATGTGGCCAAACAGGAAGCTAAGCTCATCCTTCACATAAATACAGCAGGTCTTCAGCGGCTGAAGAGCCAACATCCTTTATAAATTCTAAAGAAGACCAAGTCAGTAGAACTCCTGTTAAATGTTGTGCAACCTGCGAAAATTAGTAAATATGTACAGGTATACTTCTGAGCAAACTTAAGGTCACTAGAAGATACTTATCAATAAATGAAAAATATCCTAACTTATATTTTGGGCATAAGAAACTTGTGCTATATTTGTTGTGTATTATTTTGAAATAATTTATATGAATTCCATTTGTAAAAGTTATTTGAGCATTGCAATTATCACATATCGAGCAGTAATCCTGAGTAAAAGAACATAAGAGACAATCCCAAAGGAGTTCAAAGACTAGTCTATGCATGCAGAATTGGAGCAATGAAAAGGTACCCAATATCTACTACGGAATTCAATCTAAACCTTATACTTCTAGATCAATTAGTGAAATGATGAAATAAAAAAGAAGTTCAGCTTCGTGAAAGACTTTAACGCAAGGCGTAAAAATGAGAAGACTAGAAATATCGTTGAGAAATGTAATAGAAAGTCCATTATATGCTATACAGATGGTTGTGAGACGACGGATTGAACTGCAATAAAAGTGTAAAGAGCAGGAACCAAACATCAATGCGCTTAGTTCTCATATAATCAACTCTAAGATGGTTTGGGAACGCTTAATGGAACTAAACCAACTAGATAAGAACTACACGGTTTTCCCTTGTGGGTGACAAAATAAACTCGATTAGAAGGAAACAAAATAGTGAACGTAATAGCAAAAAGAAGACTAAAATACTATTTCTGGAACCTTAGCCTTTTTGTAGATGTAACCACAGCGCAATACCGGAAGAACATAAAAAAGAAAAAGAATTAGAGATCCAACTATTGAACAAATCTGCAAAGCATGAGACAAGCAAATATACTATAACCAAAAAAAATTCAAGAAATGTATTGCCCTCAACATAAATCAACTTGGAATTTTATCAATAATCCTAATAAGGTACTAGCACCTGAAAGAACACCTTAACAGACTTGGATTAGCAGAGAGAAATGAATACGGATTTTGCGAGGTAGAGGACAAAACTTCTATCTATATTCATTAATAATTGCCTTGCCCAGAGATGCGATACCAGTAGTATGTTGAATAGAAGAGGGAAATTTATCCATTATGAAACCGTTCCATATTCTGTGTTTTCTAAGGGAAATAGAATTGGAGGACTTGCTTTAGTCAGCTTGGCGTTCCCAATAACTTAGTAGTAGAAGGGGGTCATAATAGATATTTCAGATCGAAGTGCATACATACATACATACGTTTGGATTATATTTGTTATTTTGAGTTAATGTAGTTTCAAGAGTCTATTTATTCATGTGGAAAGTAGCCAATAAAATATTTATAGTTTCTCGCATCTCATTTTTTTTCTCATTTCGTTTATAAACGATTGTAGACAAGACGTATGGCATGGTTATATAAAAGTATTATAAAGATTCAAATACGTTTTAAATATAGAAATAACATTTTATTTTTCTTCTTGATATTATCTGTGCAGCATAAATTATCTACTGAATTATATTGCACCATTATATGGTAAATTTATATTTTCCGAGGCGTTTAATTTTATGATAATACACAAACGTAAATTATTAAAGTTATGATCGTTTTATTTGTATAGTGGTTCCCTCTGTGATTTTAGTAGCGTATATTTTGATACAATGTTATTTTTAGTGTAATGTTGTGAATATTCATAAAAGATGCGGCTACATTTTACCGACTATGTGTACTACAAGGTGTAAATATGTTTTGGTAGACATTAAGTTTATAGTTTTATCTAGTTGTATGAGTTTTATTTGTCTAACTTTTGACATTTTATTAAGATATCAGTTTAATGAATGCGTAATTGTTTCAATTTGTTTTGAATATTAACTGCTTAAAATATTTTATGTTTGAAATATAAATTATGGTTTGTAAATAAGCTGTGGTCATAGCAATAAATAAGGAAGAAGTAACATTTAATTTATGATCACAGTGATTGATGATGACGACCTTAAATGTACATAAAAAGAAAATTAACATAAAGATCGTATTTGTCATAGACAAAGATGTTTCTTGAAAGTAGTAACTAAAGTTCGGATTTGCCTGCTACTTCTTTCCACCAAAACATCTAAAAATGGTAGTGTATTTTGTACTTCTATCTCCATAGTGAGCTTACTGGTTTGGCTGGTATTGTTAAGATTGTCGTTTCCATTCAAGATAATGAGATACTGTTTACGTATCTAAGTCATATTTTTGATTTTCTATTCGCAGATTTAATTACAAAAGAAAATTCAAAGAAGTCGCGGTTATACATCAGAACCTGAATTACTTTAACACATCGTCTATATAAGAGAAGTGTGGAAACCACTTCTTAGTAGTTGTAAACTAAAACTAAATATAGCATAAATGTGGCATATCACAAGTGTTTTTTTTATTATTTTTTAGTGTAGAATACATTTTTAGATTTTGGAAGCATTTCTCTCCATTTACTCTGTATAGGTATAGGATGTGTCAAACTATATTGTTTATGCTTATAAACTTCTTAATCCTTAGAACTGTGTTTTAAAAAGATCTCACAATTTCATTTTCATCCAATAATTGCAATTTATTTTGTTGCAGGTAACCCAAGGACCAGTTTTCTCTACAGAATAAACACTTATTGGGGTAAGATTATGTGTGCTTTTGATTTTGTAATTAATTCTTTTTAAATACAATATGTTATGAAAACAATTAATTATAATTTAAGAGATGACTCTCTAAAGGCATATTGAAACTTTTCAAATGTTTCAATAAGTAACATTAAAAACATACTTTCAAATATATGTCATAATATTTAAATCCAATCATCTCCGTTAACGGAGCCAAAAAAAAAACATCCAGAAAAATTCGATTTATCTCTCCTACAAGACGCTGAATAGGATATTTCTATATTTTTTTCTCTTTGCATCATAGGGAATTACTACTTAAAATGTAATAAATTTTTTCCATAACATCTATCATTTTAGCAAATAATAGGATAGGAAATAAAATATATTTTATATACAGGACCATTATAGGAATTTCGGTAACAGTAATTTAAGAGATGATAACCGTTCAGAAATTTTTGATATGATTTTTAGTGTTTGTGTAATTTAACAAAAAAACTAAATTTTCGGATTTTGAATAATTTTTATCGCCTTAATAAGAGCAAAACTGATCATACTTTTTTGTGCTAACATTTAATGAACTGAAAGAGGATATTGTCAATTTTTTTATTTGACATTTCATTTACTAGCAACCTTCATCATCTTCATTTTTCAAAATACGTTCCTGATTTTCTCATGTTAACAAATAAAATCTCTTTTTATTCTTAATTCAATGATGTATCACACATTTTAGTTTAATTACATTTTGATTTTTTTTACCATTATACGAAATTTTCTAACTCCGGACCTGTCTCTTAGAGAATATTGTACGTTGTTTTATTTCTTTTAATTACTTTATTTTTGCTTTTTAGCCTTAAATAAAAAAAAATATTTCCATATCAGTGCGTGATTATTAAAGATTAGAATAAAAATATCCTGAATTACTTCAACTGAGACAAAGGCGCCACAAGAATTTTATATTAAAGCAGAAAAAAACGCCTGAAACATTGATCTGTGAAGCATTCTAAAGTATAATGCCAAGAATATATGTATAGATTTTTTAGTTTAAAGAATAAAACTAATCTTTTTGAACAACTTTTGAATCTCAATTTTTTTATTTTTATGTTTATATTATTATATTCCATTGTCCTGTATTTTATTTATTTCTTTTTATTGTTTATTTAATTATCATTTTATAATTACTATAAACTGCATTTCAATATTTAATGTATAGTTATTAGAAATTACAGATCCGTAATTTAACAATTTCATATTAATGGTATAAATAGATTTGAAATGTAATTAAAGCATAATGTGTGATACATTGTTGAATTCAGAATAAAAATGAGTTTTGGAATCTGGTATTAGAAAATTAGCACCGTATTTAAAAAGTGCTCATTAAAAATTGTTGTAAAAAGATTTATTGTTTTCGCTCTAATTTTGATATTAACTCCAAAAAAATATATAATTGAAAATGATATTTTCTTTAAAGATCTCAAATACCAAAAATTATATCAAAAATTTTTGAGCGATATATCGTTGGGTCTCAAATTACAAAACTTTTTTCCCTAATTCCCTACCTGTTATTGTTACCGAAATTCTCATAATGGCTCTCCTTGTCTTGGACACCCTGTATGTTATGATTCATTTACCGGGTTGGTACAAAAAAATTAATATTTTATTGGTATTTGTTTTTTTTTCAATCTATTTTTATGGTAACAGGTTAGTTTGACGAAAATATGTAAATTTTTTAAAATTAATTAAACCATAAAGTCCAAAAATTCAATTAAGCGCTTAAATTAGGAAATAAGTATTGTTAATTTGTCTGAAATATAGTGGTTTATAACGAAAATAATTGATTTATGGAAACGTTTGATTAAAAGTGTAAAATTTACTTTTCACACTGGAAATTTTGAATATTTTGGAATAAATTTCTAAAATAAAATAGAGCCACACTAGGCTTTATTTTCTAGACGTCTACGATATGTTGAAAACAGTTTAAGATTCCATGTCTTTCAAAAACGACTTACACGGAAAATAATAATTAAAATTAAACAGAAAGATCTATCTATATCAGTTATTTTTATTGGTACTCAAAAGATTCTCAAATTGTATATTTTATTTTATATACGGTGATTTACTAATATCTTTCCTCGAAAAGATGATTCAAATTATTTTTTTTTTATTTTTGAATTATCAATTCGCGAAATTTCAGCCCTTAAGTGATAAAAAATCAACTTATAACATATTACTGATGACTTATTCTTTCAGTTTATAGCAAAAATTTTATAATTTCATTTTCAAACCGAAAAGCTACATCACATTAATATTATGCAAATTTAAATAAATCCAAGAGTCTGTTTGGCATGTGCGGACAGAAAGAAGACGCAAGCAAAACCCTTTTCTGTTGTTATTACACAAAACAGCGCCATTTTCCATTATTTCAAAATCTTCATACACTCATATACAAAATATTGAATTTATTTAAATTTTCTTAATTTCTTTTGAAAAAAAAATTGATGACTTAAGTTATTTAAACATTTTGACTTGGATTGTAGATGGTAGATTGTGATACTCCTACTCCAACTCCCTCTTTCATCTTGGATCTCACAATAAACTGATTGAATTCTTCTCTGGTAATCCTCTCTATTCGCATGGTAACAGTCAGTTACTACTTCATAGTTCATATCAATGTCATACCTTATAGATATGAAGTTTGTTGCGATATGGATTCTATTAGGATTACATCCAAAATCTTTACATGCCCAACAAAGCTTCCAGGTTTGTTAACGACAGTGGATATACACCCTTAAAATAAATTGTTAGCGTTATAGTTGTTAAACTATGAATTTTTTACAGATACCTAAAAGACTTTTAAAGCTTCTCTTAATATCCCTGAGTGCTGGGTGGCCTCAAAAAGCAAAGTGAATTTTTAAATTAACAAGAAAATTTCTTTTTTAACATTAGTGGATGTACACCCTTGAATTATATTGTTAGCGTTATAATTGTTGAACTATGAATTTTTTACAGATACCTAAAATACTTTTAAAGCCTCTCTTAATATCCCTGAGTGCTGCGTGGCCTCAGAAAAGCAAAGTGAATTTTTAAATTAACAAGAAAATTTCTTTTTTAACATTAGTGGATGTACACCCTTAAAATAAATTGTTAGCGTTATAATTGTTAAACTATGAATTTTTTACAGATACCTAAAACACTTTTAAAGCTTCTCTTAATATCCCTGAGTGCTGGGTGGCCTCAAAAAAGCAAAGTGAATTTTTAAATTAACAAGAAAATTTCTTTTTAACATTAGTGGATACACACCCTTAAAATAAATTGTTAGCGTTATAATTGTTAAACTATGAATTTTTTGCAGATACCTAAAACACTTTTAAAGCTTCTCTTAATATCCCTGAGTGCTGGGTGGCCTCAAAAAAGCAAAGTGAATTTTTAAATTAACAAGAAAATTTCTTTTTAACATTAGTGGATACACACCCTTAAAATAAATTGTTAGCGTTATAATTGTTAAACTATGAATTTTTTACAGATACCTAAAACACTTTTAAAGCTTCTCTTAATATCCCTGAGTGCTGGGTGGCCTCAAAAAAGCAAAGTGAATTTTTAAATTAACAAGAAAATTTCTTTTTTAACATTAATGGATGTACACCCTTAAAATAAATTGTTAGCGTTGTAATTGTTAAACTATAAATTTTTTACAGATACCTAAAACACTTTTAAAGCTTCTCTTAATATCCCTGAGTGCTGGGTGGCCTCAAAAAAGCAAAGTGAATTTTTAAATTAACAAGAAAATTTCTTTCTTAACATTAGTGGATGTACACCCTTAAAATAAATTGTTAGCGTTATAATTGTTAAACTATGAATTTTTTACAGATACCTAAAACACTTTTAAAGCTTCTCTTAATATCCCTGAGTGCTGGGTGGCCTCAAAAAAGCAAAGTGAATTTTTAAATTAACAAGAAAATTTCTTTCTTAACATTAGTAGATGTACACCCTTAAAATAAATTGTTAGCGTTATAATTGTTAAACTATGAATTTTTTACAGATACCTAAAACACTTTTAATGCTTCTCTTAGTATCCCTGAGTGCTTGGTGGCCTCAAAAAAGCAAAGTGAATTTTTAAATTAACAAGAAAATTTCTTTTTTAACATTAGTGGATATACACCCTTAAAATAAATTGTTAGCGTTATAATTGTTAAACTATGAATTTTTTACAGACACCTAAAACACTTTTAAAGCTTCTTTTAATATCCCTGAGTGCTGGGTGGCCTCAGAAAAGCAAAGTGAATTTTTAAATTAATAAGAAAATTTCTTATTTAACATTAGTGGATGTACACCCTTAAAATAAACTGTTAGCGTTATAATTGTTAAACTATGAATTTTTTACAGATACCTACAACACTTTTAAAGCTTCTCTTAATATCCCTGAGTGCTGGGTTGCCTCAAAAAAGCAAAGTGAATTTTTAAATTAACAAGAAAATTTCTTTTTTAACATTAGTGGATGTACACCCTTAAAATAAATTGTTAGCGTTATAATTGTTAAACTATGAATTTTTTACAGACACCTAAAACACTTTTAAAGCTTCTTTTAATATCCCTAAGTGCTGGGTGGCCTCAGAAAAGCAAAGTGAATTTTTAAATTAATAAGAAAATTTCTTATTTAACATTAGTGGATGTACACCCTTAAAATAAATTGTTAGCGTTATAATTGTTAAACTATGAATTTTTTACAGATACCTAAAACACTTTTAAAGCTTCTCTTAATATCCCTGAGTGCTTGGTGGCCTCAAAAAAGCAAAGTGAATTTTTAAATTAACAAGAAAATTTCTTTTTTAACATTAGTGGATGTACACCCTTAAAATAAATTGTTAGCGTTATAATTGTTAAACTATGAATTTTTTACAGATACCTAAAACACTTTTAAAGCTTCTTTTAATATCCCTGAGTGCTTGGTGGCCTCAAAAAAGCAAAGTGAATTTTTAAATTAACAGGAAAATTTCTTTTTTAACATTAGTGGATGTACACCCTTAAAATAAATTGTTAGCGTTATAATTGTTAAACCATGAATTTTTTACAGATATCTAAAACACTTTTAAAGCTTCTCTTAATATCCCTGAGTACTGAGTGGCCTCAAAAAAGCAAAGTGAATTTTTAAATTAACAAGAAAATTTCTTTTTTAACATTAGTGGATGTACACCCTTGAATTATATTGTTAGCGTTATAATTGTTGAATTTTAAATTTTTTACAGATACCTAAAATACTTTTGAAGCTTTCCTTAAAATCTCTGAGTGCTGGGTGGCCCTTAAAATGCATAGCAAATTTTTAAATTAAAAGAGAATTTCTTTTTTTAACGTCAATGGATGTACACCCTTAAAATAAATTGTTAGCGTTATAATTGTTGAACTATGAATTTTTTACAGATACTTAAAAGACTTTTAAAACTTCTTCTTAAATTCCTAAGTGCTGGGTGGCCTTGAAAATGCACTTTCATCATATCCATGTGCAAAAAGCTTCAGCATTACCTCTAACACCGCTATTGGGCATGATGGCATAGCCTCCGTAACTTTTACACCTTCTAAACTTGCAGTTTTCTTAGAACTCCTACTTGCCACCATCCTAAAGAGATATATGTGACGATGGGTTTAACTATCGTTTTCCAAACCAAAATTATTTTTATTCATAATAGTTAATAAGGCTATTATGGCATTTTTTTCGAAAATTAGAAGGAGGTAACTAAGTAAAAAATATTATATCACTGGGATAAAATGATTAAGAAAATACCTATTTCAGGCACAGCTCCTCTGTAGAAATTTTTCTTTTTCTAGTTAGAGTTCCCTAGCAGTCTAAGATTTTTACAGAGGTTAGGTAGCTAACCTAACGCTCTAACCCCCAACTTGGAGGGCCAGGTTATTTTTTATACAGAATTTTTTTCTTTAGCCTTTGATGATGCAACACCTAAATACAAAGCATCATCTTCGTCTATTCTTTAGACAGGGACCCTTACTAGGTACTATCATCCGTGCCAGTTGAACCAAGGTTTTTTTACGAGGTTGTTACCCCTCCCCCTCCTCCTTTCTCATCTCTTAAATGATGATACCCCAAGCTTGAGACTGGTATAGCGGAGTTAATATATTTAAATTATGATAAAATGCGCCATTTAGATGAATATTTCCGTCGAATTTAAACTTACTTTCGAGCAATATTATTTACAAAGAATTTCGATAACTTTGTTCATTAGTGGTAGTTAATTAATTATTTTAATTAGCTAAGATAAAGATAACCCATTAGCATGTGCACAAATGAATTCACAAATTAAATAAATAGAAATATTATATATTTTAACCTTTATACCACTGTACATATCTACATTAAATTGAGTTAGATATCTAAAAAAAGCCCACATTTTGCTTTATGCACTCGAACTATAAATTTCAAAAAGGTTTATAAAGCCAGAGATTTCGCCATGTTCTTTTGTAGAGACGAGCAACCCGCATTAATATTCATTATACTTTTAATTACGTCTACTTTGTGTGCCAGTTTAATCCATTTATTTATATTTATGTCCCCATGAATTTTAATTATATGTGCTGTTCCTCTTATAATTTATTTATTTATTAATGTTTTAATTTTTCTCGTGACACACGATGATGGTATTTTTCTTTGAATACGGGTTTTTAGTTAAAGTTTTATGAGTTTTTTTAATAGGAATTTTCTCCTTTTAAAATTTCAATATTAAGTTATAATTACATCAGTTTTATTAAGTGGGATTTTCTAATTTAAGCATGTGCATAAGAGCGGTTTTACATCACAAAACAACTAATTCACCTTTCACATATAAGCCAGTCTTCAGCTCTTCCGAGAAAAATTAAGTCGCAATTATAATGTAATATTCTTATGTATAGTTTAGTCCCACTTAATTGTTTTTATATAAAAATTTCACTTTAGGCTCATGGGCTAATCGAATTACCCTCGAAATGAAGTGATTTTGACATTTAATGTTTCTAAATGTCAGCGGACGGGACGATGTTCAGATGATGGTGGTACTTCATGGTTTTTTAGGCTTCAGTTTTTTTTTGTTTAAAATTTTTTATTAAACAATTAAGGTGCGAGAAAACATTTTTTTTTCAGTTATTGAAAAAGTTATTGCTTTTTAAAAACAAAAGTTGTGCGCATAAAAAATACCTACAAAATAAAAAAAAAAGAATATCAAAATCAGATGATTATTTGTTCATTAGTTATTGCAAAAAAGCCGTGCCAAAATAGCTGTTTTTTCAATTGTTAATAAACAAAAGAAAAACACATTGCATATACTTTATGCTGCCTTTTGTGGTGTAAAATAAGTATGCAAAATTTCAAGTAAAGATATTCAATAGTTTTTTGCACAGTGAATTTATTTATAATTGTTTATGCGCAGCGATTAACATTATTTCAGTATTTACAAATTTCGATTGATTTTCTAATTTTACATTTTAAGAAACCAGACACTGACGCTAACACCTTCGTTTTCTTTTACTTTAAAGGTGTAATCTGAGCAATGCTGGTGTTCAGCTATTGCAGATTGTACAATTTGTTTCTTTTTAATACATCTTTCATATTCTTTAAGCCTAGTGGATATAGACCGTTCTGTTTCACCCACATACACTTTACCACAAGAGCAATATATCTTATAAACGCCTTCAGTTTGTAATGGTATTGCGCCCTTTGGTGACTTCAAACATTGTCCAACTTTTTTACATGTGTTGAAAATTGTATGAATATTTGATTTTCGGAGCAATCTGGCAATCTTGTCATGGTTCCGTGTATGTAAGACAAGACAACTCTGTCCATAGGTGGAAAACTTATGACATTTTGTTGAGTAGTTGGTTTAATAGGACGTCTAATATCTTTAGCGTAATATCCGTTGCCTCTCAGAGCAATAGTCAGTTTTTGTTTCTAATTTCAGTGATTGTTCGGCACATATTGACAGAGCTCTGTGTACCAAAAAGTTAATGACGGATGTTGAGAATGATGATGGTGTGACGTTGCATTGAGAAATCGATTTGTATGTGTTGATTTTCTGTACACAGAATGTCCTAATTTGCCATTATGTTTCCTTTGTACCAGTACATCGAAATAGGAAAGGGCCCTTTTGATTCAGTTTCCACAGTGACTTTTATGCTAGGGTGTTGTTGGTTTAGATGATCCAAAAATTACGGAGGTTATTTGCGCCATGCGATCAAACTACAAACGTATCACCAACATATCTGCACTCAAATCTAAGTTTTAGAGGAGCAGAAGACAAGGCATTTTCTTCGAAAGCTTCCATAAAGATGTTCGCTACCACAAGTGACAGCGGAGATCTCATGGTCGCTCCCAAAGTGTGCTCGTGGAGAATTACTTGAAATGTAAAATAAGTGGAAATCAGACATGCTTTAATTAATTTTAGTAGGGTAAAGTCCATATTGTTATTTTGTCGTAACATAGAAAAGCAAAAGTTCTCACCTAAAAGCGCACTTATTCTCTCAATAAATAAGCATTTATTAATAAAATAGCATTGATTTAAAAAATTCTCGTTTCGGGAAACACTTCCTCAAACTATCCAAACTAATGTTGCTTTATCAAATTTCCAAAAATCAAAAGCTAGTCACTGAACTTTTTCATTTGAAATTCTAAAAGCACGGACACGATCACGCCGTTATAAGCATTTTAATTTAGCTGTAACTAAAAACGCTATAGCAATTTTTCAATGGTGTCGCTAAAGATTGGCGAAAAACGGTTTTTGGAAAATTATAATCGAGCTGAAATTGACTTAGTTATCTTAAGTTGACCATAAAAAATGCATTAGCTTTCATTCATCATCGAAAATCAATGAAAGACAACCAAGCCGTCTCAACACAATCCATCATAATGGACCGAGGATTGCCTTGAGAGCCTTACGTGCAAGTCCGATCAAAAGCTTCTACTATGAAGCTGAAATTCCATCCCTATCTTATAGAAGACAGCAACTATTGGTAAGGTATGTCAACAGTGTCAAGTTTCGCCCAATATCATTTTACATAAACACATCTTTCTCTTCCCTACAACCCATAGTTCAGCAAATTGACGAACTGCTCCAATGCTCGATTTAATGAATTATCATCCAGGCCCCCTATATCCACGCCTCAGGTTATACCCATCAATGCATATAACTTTCCTCCTTGGAACCTCCCCCCAATCAACATGGATTTGTCTCTGACTAAATTTCCAAAGGAGCAACATAGTAATATGTTTATTATTAAGCAATTTCAATGTCAAATCATTTTCACTCCATTAGCATAATGTCCGCAGAATTCTTTGCTATACTTAGAGCCACCGATTTCATCCTTACCAACAAGCTATCAAACTGGATGATAGCATCGGACTCTTTCAGCTTCCTCAATCTCACTAGTTCTAAACAATCAAAATCACCTCTACTCAGATTAATATTATATAATATAGAACGCATTTTAATTCAAAACAAAAGAGTATCTTTTATAAGGACACCTAGCCATGTTGGAATAGCGGGCAATGAGAAGGCAGATCTATTGGCCAAACAAGCATGCAACTCAAATAATCCAACTTGAACTACATCTTTTTACTATCTGACATAAATAATTTTACGGACAAAATAATTAAAAACACGATACAGCTTGAGTGGGACCTACTAGAGGAAGAAAATAAGCTACATGAGGTCAAGGATGTATTTTACGGCAGAGATGATGTCTCATAAGTTATCGGAAAACATCTAAACCTCATAACAAGGATGAGAATTGGACATTCGAAACGCATGGTTACCTCATAGAGAATACTGATCCACCTATATGCCCGAGATGTTCTACTACGCTGACTATTAAACATATTCTATGTTCCTGTCCAAAATACGAACCTATCCTGACAGGATCATTACAAAATAAGCTAGCTTACTCGAATGCTTCAAACATGGCCCAAATTCCTAGAAACGACTGGACTTATAGATCAAATTTAAATACTTAATATACAAATCTCAATATAGACACTAAAAAGCCCAAGAGGCTGTTGTGTCTTTAATTAATATCTCTCTCACTCTCTCTCTCTCATCGAAAAAGTCATTTTTGATTTTTTTTTTTTTCAGAAAACTTAGAGACCTACAGACAAGTTTCCGGGACTAAAATTGTGCCAAATAAAGTAGTATTTTTTATTTTTTACATTTTCCAAATAATTTTTTCCCGCTAGTGAATTAGCGGACGCGTATCCCTCCTCGGCCTTACTAAGCTTAGCATCGCCAAGCGGTTTGTCGATTCTGTTTTCCGCGCTCTCAACTGCAAAAAATAATCGCACGAAAAATTTCAGGAGATAATTTCATTTTTTCGACCGAGAAAAAATATTCAAGTTACTTTAAATAACATAAATAGCGTAGTAACGCGGGATTGCCAGTTGCCGAAATATGAACGGCTACACTCTTTAAATTGATCTATGTTTAATTATTTTCCATTTTTTATATTTAGTCTCATTCTATAAACATCCGCCTTTTTTCTCTTTGAAAACTTTAAAACGTTTAGTAAATTAAGTTAATTTTTCTTGCGCTATCATTAGTACTTTATAAAAATTATACTAAATAAGGAAATTCTTTTATAGAAATCTAAAAATCGATCCCTTTCATAGTTTAATTGTTTTTATTATGAAACAAAGTTCCAAATTGGCATTTCGAGATTGATACGATCGTTTAAAAGTGAAAGTGAACGAGTTAAGTTTATTGAACATGATCGAATACAAATAGAAAGCAAATAATATACGACTTGGGAGTATATCCGTGATAGATCTTATCTTAAAAATACCAGGGGGAAATTTATTTTCAGTTTTCAATATTCAACAAACATGCAAAATTTCATTAAAAAGTCTGTAATCTAGTCCAACAAGGTTTTTATCTTGAAACAGCAGATAAGTTTACCAGGAAAAATTAGTACCTTCTCATGTTTATTTATATTTATAACTAATAACTTCGAGATATTTTTCAATTAAAATTCTTCAACAGCAATTAGGAATACGTTATTGAAATACTTTTTAATATTCCCTCTAATTATAAATAGCTTTCAATAAATTTAGAATTCGGAACTATTAGAGATTCAAGTTGATTTGCAACAGGCTATTGATAGAATGCAACTTAACATTTTGTTACAGAAGCTGTAATTTTATAACATTCAGAAAAAAATATACACCTGATTGCTTCTTATTTGCATGAAAGGTGAAAGTATGTGACAGGTGTTGATGGTGTTTGCGGATGCCCCAACATTTTTGGTTTGGGGAAGGGAAATTGATCAATTGTGAAAACATGGATTCTGTCTATTATATGACATGTAATGATAGCGACTTGGTCTTGAATTCCAAAAAAATTCATAGATTCTCACTGTATCATCTAAAAATGAGAAAAATAATTGGGTTACGTTTCTTAACATTAGTTTGGATCTCATGTTTACTTCGGAAAGTTATGTAGAAATAGTATATAGAAAATTAACAAAAATATAGTCGTTGTAAGGTCTTTGATTGCAGCAGTACCATGGGAGTAACCGCTTGTCAATCCCTATTTATATCTCACTGAAGCTATGGTCTTGTAGTTTGGAGACACTCTCCTCATACAAAGCGGGTTTTTGGATTGTAAATGAAGGTGTCGAAGGTAATTTTTTAAAAAATGTATGTATGTTTTTAGGAGGGTAAAGCAATTTCCAATAGGTAAGACATTTTATAGCATAAAAGTCAGACAAAAATGTCGAAATCATGACAGTTTGATAAGGTGATAATGGCTAATGTAATTTTATTATTTTATTGATTATGTGATGTTGTTATTTTATATTATTAATTTTGTTATTAATTAAATTTTCTTTTTTTGACCAGGGTAAAACAACTTTAATTTGTTCGGTCATTCGTTTGATATATTTATTCGAGTCCTCCTTTCTTTTATAACTCCTCTCTCATGATTTCTTCTAATGTATTTATTTCTTTCTTTATCGAGTAGTGTTTCCCAACAGTTATCTTCATCTCTGCTAATTTTATAATTTGTTTGTTGGTATTGGAAATACCGGATCAAGTATCGACTATATAGGTCATCGTTGGTTTCTATGGTGCTTTTAAATTTTCTTTCCCAGATGGTATCTTGTATATTGCCCTCTGTTTTAATGATTGTAGCGAGTTAATGCTACACTTCGTTTTCGACATCTCCATAACTCGACGCTCCACTCCCAAGTACATAAAGTCAACCAAATGCTTTTTGCAGGTCAATAAAACACATGAAAACGCACTTGTTTCAAATTGATTTTTCATCACGAATACACCATTAGTACAAGCTCTGAAGCCTCATTTTTTTTAGGCAATGTTTTAAGGATATTTATTTAGACGGTGATTTCTTCAATGATCAGTTTCAGTATTGGGTTAACCCATTTATTGCAACTTTTGGAATTTTCTTCACTAAGTTATCATGTTGTCTTGGTCCTTTTATGTTTTTCAACCTTTGACTTCTTCAGTTTCTTCTTTTTTTATTGCTAAGTCTTAATTTTTTATTAATTTGTTTAGTATTGTTTCTTGGGTTTGACCGTTTCTGTTTGATCCTATGATAAATTTTACTTCCTTTCATGACTTTTTCTTTGCTACAGGTTTTATTATCCCAATGAATAGTTTGTAATCGGTAATCGTATTAGCTTAATTCAAAATAATATCCGATGTGTCAGTTTGTAATCGACAGATTTTTGTCCTCTATTATCTTGGAGTGTGTGGAATTTGTAGAATGAGCTAATAATCTTGATTTTGTTAGATAAACAAAAATATAGGGATTTCTCCGACATTTCTACTTTATATGACTCACAAATTCTCACTCAAATGGATCTGACGTATCGTGTGTGACGCTATATACATATACAAATAAAATAAGGATCCCGTCAGACCTCCTTTGAAAATTATTTTAATTCTGTCATCCAATTGACTAGCGTGTGAAATACACTTTCACACTACCAAAGCTGATATATCCTCTTCTCCATCCTTGCCACTCGTCTAGGTATCAAATTATCTATTCAAGTTTTTTTGTAATTTTGGTCTTGAAAAATCAGAATAATTGTTTTCAAAGCATCTTTACACGATATTCTATTTTTTGGCACTTAGTAATCCCAATGTAAAGTTTCAGAATTACACAATTATTGTCGTAATATGAGCAAGAGCCGTTTACACTATTTTTAGACTCGTTCTCGTATATGACCATATTAAACAAGTTTTCTATCTCTTTTCTTCTAAATATATTATTTATCTTTCTTTTTTCGTGCATATGCTTTTCGGACATTTATTTATCTTTGGACTTCTAATTATATATTTTACTCAAAATCCGCTGGCTATTAATTGTAGAAAAATACCTACGTCATCTTCGTGGATTGTCATTGTTAGGCTATTCTTAGCCGGGTTAGTCATCATGGAGAAATTTCCTCTCATTGGGTCCGCTTACATTCGATATATGTATAATTCCGCTAAAAATGTGGGTGTTTTGTTCCAGTACCAACTATGACTCATCAGTGGGGTTCGTTGGTACCTTTCCCAGACACTCGTCGTCATACTTACTGTATATCGGACTTGTATTTGTAGTGAACTGACATCGGGGAAGGGCGGTAGGGTATTAATTTTTACGAGAGTATTTTATATTATACTATTAAAGATCAAGTTATTAATTAACGGAATGAAACGAATTCAAGTTGTTATGTTTGATTTGTTTTAATCCTATAATAAATAGAGATAGACATTTGTGACTTAACTGAACCTTAGTGACTAGACCGGCTTGATACGAAATAGGGCTAAAATACGAGACATTTACCTAGAGTAAAATATTATAGTTTTTTATCTTTGTCATAACCCTCGTACAAAATAAACGAAAACAATACCCAGTCGGTTTTATCAGATTACATTGTGGTTAGTTTTTGTTCAGTTGGCTGATCACTGATTCTAATTAAACAAACTTAGATAGCCATCATTGTTTATTGTTTAATAATATCTTACATAAAATAATTGTGATGTTACCTAATAGTACATTTTAGAAGAAGCACGCTATTATCAACATTTTCTTTTATAAAATGTAGAGTAGGATTAATTTTTCTTGTCTAAATATACTGAGCAAAATGAATTAAGGAATACATTAAATTCTTATATTTAGATTTAAATCGCAACAAGCTAAAATTGATTTTTAGCTCAGGTTTTTTTTACATCAAAGAATAAATAAACAATAAATTTTGCTGTGTTATCACATTCAGTGTTATTTTCATATTGACGTCTAAATGATGCTAAGAAATTTTTAAATTTTAAAGTTGTTAATTACGAATAAAGAAAGAGGGATGCAAAAAACTGTTTTCAGAAAATATGATCAACGGAGTACATATTTCGTTTCTTACTAGACCCATCAGGGTACCAACATGCATCTATTTGTGCAAAGACAGGCGGAAACGAAGGATGGGAAGCTGAACGTAGCTTAAAAATTTATTTATCCGGTGCAACTGGTAGCACAGAAAGGATATGAAGGAACGAAGTTTGCATTTATCGTTAGCTTCTTACTTCATTCACATACGGAGTTGCATATAGTTACTATGATTTCAGAACTTCAACAACATAATGTGGATATAACAACTACTATTGCATCTCATATGGATGGATCCGTGAAAGTCGCATAAAGATATATACGCCATCCTGCGGGATGTCGGCGAAGCTGCGTTCAGCGTTGCATTCTTTTTTTCGGTTTTTCCCTTGTTATATGTCATTACTCTGAAAATCTACTAAAACGAAACATATACCCGTCCCGATCACTGTAGCATAGAGGGTGAATTCTCACTTTCTTTTCGATATGATGGTACAGGTAGGTCATCATCTCGATGGTGGTGCAATAGAAGGAATTGTGTTTCTTCGCAATTTATTTAACCTATACAACCGCCAAGATGAAAATGATATGATGGAAACAAGTTTGCATTTATTTTTCATCGCTTTTCACTGTATATATACATATATATATATATATATATATATATATATATATATATATATATATATATATATATATATATATATATATAAATTTTTTGGATACGCCGTTGATTTAGATATATTTTTAGACATTCAAATGGTAATATAAAATCTGGTGACCTGGGAGGAGGTCAACTCCACGGTCTCAATCGACAGATCCACTTGTCCTCAAACATATCTATGAGTTCTTTCTGATTTCCGGGAAATGTTTAAAAGAAACTGCTATGTTTTATACCACTAAATTTATTAAGAAAACAGTGACTGCAGTTTCAACTCACAGAGTCATTTTCAAACTGAATTACAAACGTAGACTAAGTATTCAATACAGAAACATGAGAAAATTTAACAACAAATAAAAACTACCTGAGAAATTACATTATTACAAAGGGGAGGTAGTAAATTTTGGGAACTAATTATTATTTGGCGACCACAAATAACGGGAAAAACCCAAGTTCTGTCTGGTCATTAAGCAAATTTACATTTTTATTTCTAGTATGTTTTGTTGAATAATGTAATATGTCAGTGTTGCCCAAATCAGGAAAACTGTGGCTGTGTTCTAAGCAATGGTTGGCAAAGCTCGAGTCTGTTTTTTGTAGTCTATATGATCGGTGGTGTTCTGAAAAGCGAGTTTTAAAGCTTCTACCACTTTGTCCAATATATAAGCTATCACACTCTGAACATTTTAACTTATAAACTCCTGATTTATCAAATTTACTAATTTTATCTTTAGCATTGTAAAGGATAGTGGACAGATTGTGTTCAGATTTAAATTCTACTTTTATGTTATGTTTGGAAAGAGTATTAGCTATGTTTTCTGATAGGGACCACAGTATGACAAAGATATATAAGATGAACCATCTTTATCATTTTAAATCTCAACACAATCTGTCCACTATCCTTTACAATGCTAAAGATAAAATTAATAAATTTGATAAATCAGGAGTTCATAAGTTAAAATGTGTGATAGCTTGTATATTGAACAAAGGGGTAGAAGCTTTAAAACTCGATTTTCAGAACACCACCGATCATATAGACTACAAAAAACAGACTCGAGCTTTGCCAACCATTGCTTAGAACACAGCCACAGTTTTCCTGATTTAGGCAACACTGACATATTACATTATTCAACAAAGCGCCAAAAGTTAAATATTCTTGAATCTTTAGAAATATATAAACATAGTAAAAATAAAAATGTAAATTTGCTTAATGACCAGACAGAACTTGGGGTTTTCCCGTTATTTGTTGTCGCCAAATAATAATTAGTTCCCAAAATTTAGTACCTCCCCTTTGTAATAATGTAATTTCTCAGGTAGTTTTTATTTATTGTTAAATTTTCTCATGTTTCTGTATTGAATACTTAGTCTACCTTTGTAATTCAGTTTGAAAATAACTCTGCGAGTTGAAACTGCACTGTTTTCTTAATAAATTTAGTGGTATAAAACATAGTAATTCCTTTTAAACATTTCCCGAGGGTGATTAACTACCACATAGTAACGGCTACCAGCATCAAATCTTTCTGATTCCTTTACGACAGTGAGATGGTGCACAATCTAATGATATCAGCACTCACCCAATGACTCCAGAGGCAATTCGTCAAGGAAATCGGTTACAGTTGTTCGTAATATTTCCAAATACTTTTCAGAATTTAGCTTCTTATCATAAAGTTGAAATTTTATTTTACAAAACACCATCAGCCAAATTTCTGCTGAAAATCTGTCTCTTTTAACAAACTAAGAATATTTTTAACTCAATAACTTCAATTACTTTTATTAAATGTACTTTCATTTATGAATTGACTTTCGTCTGTCCCTCATTAGGTTGTATTGTTTGAAGACTCACAAATTTATAATTATGAATTCTATGCTGAAATATTTGTTTCTTCTACAATAATATATGATATTCTCAATTATTTTTCTGTCAGAATACATTGAAACATATGGAAATGCAAAAAAATATGCATGGATATTTATTTCAATTTCTTCTCTACCTGTTATGGTACTAACATGGACTCTTGGCATCTTAACCTTACTGTAATTGGTAAAATTATTTTCAGTTTTCTTAAACTTTTTCTCGTTCATTGGAACAGAGTCTGCATAGAGCTCGTTAAACCTCCTGCATGTCATAGAGATAATTTTGTTGTATTGATTATGAATGTGAAAAAAATTTGAAATTAGTTCATTTGTACAGGAATTTGCAATCTCAAGACTACAAACTATTGTTTCACAATTTAAAAAACTTCCTTCAATTAACGTTATGGTTGGTTCGTACTTCCAGAAATTAACAACTAATACTAAGAATCTACATTAACACTTTTCACTTGCAAGTTAAATGATTTACTTTCATGTGTTCATAGCTCCGATTAAAAATTAACAACTAAGAAGTTAACGAACATTCAACTTTTTAAGTTAATTTTTAATTTCAGCCCAATTCATGTCCGCTTTTGGATGTTCTCGGGTAAAAGAAAAGTAGCAAGTACATCAAAGTAGAAAAAATAATATTATAAACAAAAAGACGTAGTTAAATTGTATCATAAAATAGTCACACACTGTAGAATAATAGGCTGATATAATTACCTGTTTTCTCTCATTGTTATAATCTTAACTAAATTTTCCGCCTGGTTCCGGCCTGTATATAATTTTTTTTATTCCTCTTTCTGAGTCGGCTATTGTACTAGCCTATAAAATTAGTAAACAACTACAATTAAAAAGCATAAATTTACATTTAACTTTTAGGTTAGAGTGTCATTACGGTATTTCACTCGTGAAACGGCTTTTCTTAGGAATGTGGTCGAATTTAAATATATAGTTTACAAAAGTGTCTTTTATCCAATTAAAAAAAAAGCAAAAATTTTAATCGTCTTTGAGACGAAATATTAACAATTAAAATATGCATAATTAACATGCTTGAGGTCACTACATATAACAAAATGTTGATACATTTTGAAATATCTCAAAAACGGTTTTTACCATATTTTTTAAAAACTAATTCAACGTAGATCCAAAAATAATGAATTTTTTAGAAAAAACCTGGAATTTCTTGACAGTTTTGTTTATCAAATACAGATTTTTAAAATAAAAATAATTTGAAGACATGTGACGCGTAGTGGGTTACAGTGATCACAACTTGGCAACCTTGTTATCGTCATTCACAACGCGCGATAATTCAAACCGAAGTTAGTTAGGTTAGTTGTTCAGAATGTGACATTTTTTTACATATATTTCACGATATATTTATTTATTTTCTCAAAGTGTTGGTATGTCAACATTACAAACTGTATAGGTATGAGACTCACACTATATGAACGTTACTATACACACGTTTACTCTATAGACATTTGCGGCACTGCCAGATTTATTATATTTAAAGTTATTACTGTATAAGAATGTATCTGTATATTGAAAGTTAACTTGTGTTGGGTACAGTCTCGTACAAAAACAAAATTCTTTAGGCCTGAGAATCTTCGACTTTTGGTACTTACTTAAAGGCTATACTTTTGTCTGCGACTGTCGCTAGTGAACTACCTTAATTTTTACTAATTGTTAAATTTTCAAGTATGAACACCGTATTTTTATTTTGTGATGTAAATATTCATTTATTTGAAGTTCTTAGTGTGAGATTAGTTTCTTGACCCAACCATAAAGGAATATTTTGACGTACCAGAAATTCCTGACAATCATTTTCTAACTAATTAAATGAATGGAATGAACATATATTTCTGCATTTTTCACTTAGAATGTGTAATAATTTCAAAAGCATTGGAGATAGGTATAAAAATATGTTACATAATTTAATAGGTAATTCAATTTTCTATTCATTTTACTTAAAAAATACAGAGAGTTTCATTAAAAATATCGATTTTCTCATATTTTTTTAAACAAGGCTTGACTTTTGAGAAACTATTGCAAAAATTTCTATTTTTAGTAGTAGTCCAAACAAAGATATAATTTTTACAATGAAACTATCGTTACTCCTGACAATTACAAATTATCTATAAAATGGCGAGAGAGAAGTATGGATATTTCATAGAAAATATGCCCAGTATCTTCAGGACACTATAAAAATACAATATGTAAACTGGTTTTCTAAATACTTGTAAAACTCCATCGAGTTTGGCGCACCCTGTATACATGTACACTAAAGTATAATATAGTATACTAAATTAACTGATCAACAATACATTATTTCATAATATACCTATTTTGTAAATTTGCACCAGTAGATTATTAAATAAAATGAGTCAAATTTATATATGCATTGGATTGGACGCAATCGATTATATGTCTATAATTTACTGCATATCACCTACTAATTATCATTAAACCAGATTATTATTTTAATTATGTAATTAACCAGAACCAATTTAGATGTATAGAGAAATAGAAACTTTTAACCGTCGAATATTTAATTTGACATGTGCCAGTCAAGAAGTTAAATTTAATTTAAACATTATAGTCATTAAAAAATCAAGTCGCCTCATGTTGAACTCTATTTCCAAACGTAACACTAAACAGTTATAATTATATTAAGTCAACAAGAAAGTATTTTTTGACAATATTGAGAGCGTGGTAATTGTATTGAAGAACTTCTGTCAGTATTATGTTTTTTTTTTTTGACAGTCACATATAGATTACTTTAGAAGCAACTTGTGTTCATATAGAGTGTTTCATGTAAAATAGACACGAAGGCACAAACTTCTAACATAACCAGAATTGCCACGATCTTGAAAATATTTTAGCCAAATAGCCTCCCATTGTCTGCCAAATTTTAAACATTTTCCGAGAAATCTAATGTGTGTTACATGACAGAAATTATAATAGCCTGGTGTAAGAACCTAATTTTCTTCTAAAATATTGTTCTTTAACTGGTTGTGGATTCTAGGTTTGTTGACGTAACATGTCTCCCATAATAATCCCACAGGAAGAAGTCAGTTAGTGTTAAGTCGGGCGAATGTGAAGGATATGGAATGTTGGGTCGTCTTGAAATTATTTTTTCTCCAAACACTTCTTTTAGACATAAAATTTAAGTTATTCATCGTTGTATATTCGACGATAAATTCTTAGTTTTCCTATATTCTACTTCCCCATTTTTTGCAACTTGTTTAGCTTTGATCTAACTTCTTCTTCCAAAATGTTTTTTACTTAATTTTTACTCAAAAATAAAATTTATTGTCTATTTTTCTCTTATTAGCTCTTTTATTACCGTAAATATGTTTCAGACAAATAAAGTGGTAAGGTAATAAATTAAAAAGTCATTATCATTATTATTTTCATTACAGTATCCTATAAATTTATGCTGTACATTTTAATGTTTTATTGTATGAAACAAAATATATTATAGGTATATTAATTATAATATGTTTTTGCTAAATTTTAATAAATTTTACTACCAAATGATAATAATACTACTTTACCTTTTATTATTCGCTAATAAATAAAATATAATAATTGCTGTTATAATTCTTTGTATATGGAATACGAATTAATTTGCTATATTTTTTTATGTTTTATGTGAGAATCTGATTTGTTTCGATATTAAAACTAATTTTCCTCGTTGTATTTATTGTTACTATTTATTCCAATTATCTCTTTAAAATGGAAAGTTCGACAATTTTGTTGACGCCAAGGTTCCAACAATTGTAACCTGTCGGAGACTGCACTTGGGTGGTTATATATAAAGGTTGGTTGAAAAGCTTTGGAAGCGAAACCTATTAACCAGTACAGGAATCAAACTTTATAGGCCATTTTAATATTTCATCTTCTATATGAACACACATGAAAGTCTATTTCTATCTGTCAATTCATTCTTTGTTTACAAGCCATTTGAAGTTGACGTGTCAGTGAATTTTTATACAATGGATAAAACCGAATATCGTGCAGTGATAAAATTCTTTGTTTTGAAAGGTTTATCAGCAACAGCAATTCATATAAAAATGGTGAAAATATTACAAGAATCTGCTCCTTCATTTCCAACTGTGCATCGATGGGTTTTAGAGGTTAAACGTGGTTGTACATGCGTTGAAGATGAACCACGTAGTGGACGTCCAAAAAGTGCAACAACACCAGAAATCATTGAGCAAGTCTATGATATTGTTTGTAAAGATCCAAGTGCGACTAAGCGTGAAATTGCTGATATCATAGGCATCTCGGACGAACGAGTACTCTATAGTTTACACGAAGAATTACGTATGAAAAAGCTATTCTGAAAGACAGTGCCGCATTCGTTAACAATTCAACAAAAACTGAATCGAAAACAAATTTGTAAACATAATTTGGAGCGTTTTAAGCAGAATAAAATCAATTTTGTGCGTCGTTTTGTAACTGTGGCTGAGACTATCATGATCCTAAACTGAAACAAGAACGTTTACAGTAGACTGAAGCTAGTTGTTCAGCTTCAAAACAGGTCAAGTCAGAAAGATCGGCAAAAAAGGTTATGGCATCTGTTTTTTTGAGATTCAAAAGGGATTTTTTGATTGATTATCTTGAAAAAGGTAAAACAATTAACTCTGAGTATTATTGCAACCTTTTGAATCAGTTGGATGAAAAAGTTCGTGAAAAAAGACCCGGCTTACAGAAAAAAAAAATCATTTTTCATCAAGACATTGCACGTCCTCACACAAGTAGCTTGACGATGCCTAAATTGAAAGAATTAAAGTACGAATTGCTTGAACACCCACCGTATGTTTGTTTGAAGTGTGTCACGGATGGATAAATGTGCTTTATTGTTTATCCAGGAGTTCATCCGCTCGTCATTGTTTCCTGTTGAAGGATCTTGCAGACGTTTCACCAAGATCGCACTTGGCATTTTCAATGCTTATTGATCGAAGTTTGGAAAGTGAACTGAGGTTCTTTAGATTGCGTCGATCTTATGGTCCCACCATCACCCATCCCAGATACAAGCTGTGGCGAACACATTGATATCCAGGTCAGTCAACCTAACCGACGCCGCAAATAAACAACAAGAAATGGAGAAAATTACAAATGCTTTGCGACAAAACGGGTACAAATCACACCCAATTAAAAAGGCTATGAAACGACACAAAAAAAAAACACGCGAAACACAGGAGCCCACCGACAACACCGCAAAAACCACACTACCATACTTAAAATGGGTCACAGATAGAATAGGACGGATTCTAAGAAGAAACAATATCCAAACAGCTTACAAACCTCATCAAACCATACACTTAAAAACCCCAAGGACAAAATTAAGTTAGAGAATCCAGGGGTCTACAGTATATCCTGCGGGTCCTGCCACAAATCATATATAGGACAGACAAACAGAAGAATATCAGCTAGACTCGAAGAACACAACCTATCTACTAAGAACAAACAAACCACGTCCGCACTATTACAACACCACATTCAAACAGGACATAAAGTTGATTTTGAGTCATGCAAAGAAATAGCCAATGTTAGCAACCTCCGAACAAGACTTGTTCGCGAAGCAATAGAAATCGAAAAAAGTGGCGAACTAAACAAAAGAGACGACGAAATTTGCCAGTCACATGGAAATCCATCATCAAACGAACAGAAAACACCACATCAACATCGGTAAAACAAGTACAACCGGCAACGTCGGCAAGCACACGCGTCTCGAAGAAGGAGTCACCACCGAACAATCTTCGGTACAACCTACGATCACGAACGATCACGAAAAGTATAAAAAGCCTGCGCAATCTAAGGAACCTCAGTTCACTTTCCAAACTTCGATCAGTAAGCATTGAAAATGCCAAATGCGACCTTGGCGAAACGTCTGCAAGATCCTTCAACAGGAAACAATGATGAACGGATGAACTCCCGGATAAACAATAAAGCACATATATATATATATATATATATATATATATATATATATATATATATATATATATATATATATATATATATATATATTGATGGGAATAGCGAACTATATCTACCTTAAACATTGAATATAGACATCTACACTTACCACATATTAAAACAAACATATAATATAAATTTAACATTGAGTATATTTCCAAAAGTTATTCATATATTAAATATTAATGATTTTAAAATATTTTTAATTATTTAGCACATTTTTTGAATACAATTGTCTACTACGTTTTAATATTTCCTGCAAATACGTTTGTAATAATTTTAATGAGACCTTTTCTCCTTGACCTTTAGCACTTTGGCAGTGAATTATGCATGGCTAAGTATTTACATTTTTATTTAGCATACCTAAAATAGACCTCCATTATTTACTGTTAAACATAATTTAAGCATATTTAGTGATCATCGATTTAATAAAATAGTTCCACAAGTCCGTTTGAAATAAATACCCTCACTCAGGTCATCGAAAATGATTGACGAGGGATGTATCTTCTAATGTTGCATACGATATTCCAATGCCTAATCAAGCTTAGCTACCGATATGCGCAGTTTGGCAGGAAAAGTACCCCAGAAGAAACCAATTTTTAATTTGCGATATTATTTGTCTAAATGCAACAATCATTTCTCTACAAGAAATTACCAAAAATTGTAGCTGTTTAACATCTAAAAGTCAGGGGGTTGTTCACTAAATTTTTTTGTCATTTCTCAAAATATTATCCAAAAAAAGATGGAATTAGTTCAAACTGTAATCTTTTGAAATTAAAAGAAACCTTAATTTCTATCCATAGTCACACAAAAAAATTAACATCACGGATCTAAGATAGGAACAAATGTTTTGATTTCTTAATTGCGGATTCAATTGCAAAAGTATCGAACAATTCCATGAAAATATTTGCAACCACCGGTGAGAGTAAGGGTCCCATCAGTAGTCCATCATCCTGGATATAGAATTTTTCCTTTTGCTGGAAATAGGAATTTGCCAAACAACTTCCCAGCAAGTCCGTGACAGTGTATGGTGGTAAAGATGTTCTTTCTGCTAAGGTCTGCTCTTCTTCAAATTTCTGTCTTATGGTTTTAATGACTCCTTAACTAGAACGTTGGTGTATAGTCTTTCCACGTCAGAGCTAATAAAATAGTCTTCCGGCTGTAGTTCTATTTCAAGTATAATTTCAAGAAATGCTGCGACTTCTTGACCGAGGCCAATTTATTTCCTTGTAATGGTCTCAGGATTAGAAGAAGGAAGTTGGCAAGCTCAGAAGTTGGAGAGTTCCGAGAACTCGTGATAAGTCATCAAGGCATGTCGTTTTTATATATCTTCGGGAATCCATAAAGATGTAGAGTTTTCCTATGGTATGGAGTCAACTCAGTCCATGTCCTCTCAGGGATATACCGTCCATGTTTCTTAAGAACGCGATAAATTCTTCCTTCAATTGTAACGTGGGATCTATAGCAACAGATGCTTTCCTTTCTTTAAAATCTTCAATTTTTTGATTGTATGTCTCAGCATTCATTACGACTGTGGCATTATTCTATCCGCTGGTAGAATTTTATTACTGAAATCCTGTAGGTTAGCTAGGGCAGTTTTCTCGTCTTTGCTGATGTTTGGTTTCGTTTTTCCAATTTTTTTTAGGGTCTCCATTACTTTCCATCTGAAAGCATCTGCAAAAAGATCTTCGATGAATGGAAACGTCTTGTGGAACAACTGTGAAGTTCAAACCTTTCGCAAGTAGTGAGTTTTCCACAGATATATTATCTATTTTCCTCTGGCTTGGAGATGACTCTTGTCGTTTGTGTCTGCTCTGGTATTTGGAAAGTTTCTTTTCATGTATGCCTTCTTGTTATGTTCTCACTTTGTCACAAGTAACGTCAATTTTTCTTAGAATGGTGGAGTAGTCTTCTTCTAATGTAGATTCTGTAATTTCTTCCAACCGCTGACGAATGTCCTCTAGTAGTGTTGCGTTTACGAAACAATGATAATTTATCTCTGAACGTATTAACGCCTTACTAACATTATCCAATATCCTGTTGGCCCGTTGTCTTCGAACTGAAGATTTTATACGGAAACCGTTTGGTATTATTCCCTGATTTTCTCACTAATATCAGATACCATGTGAATGTTTCAACTCCTACGTTGGCGAAACAAAGAAGATCAAAGAACACCAAAAATACACACCTTGAGGAGAAACAGAAAAATCTGGTGCCGTCAACCATGGGTGGACTCATGGACACCACATAAAATTGTCTGAAGCTAAAATTCTCCTCAGAAAACAACACTGGAGAAGAAGTTCAAAGAAGCCACGGTTATACATCATAACCCGAGTAGCTATAGTAAACCATCGTTAGATATAAGAGAAGTGTGGAAACCACTTCTGAATAATTGTAAATTAAAATATAAATGGGATTCTGGCATAGTACGCATGAATATTAGTATAAATAGTTGTGTAGCTTAGGAATTTATATAGTTTCACTTGAAAACGTCTAGAGATAACTACCAAAAAAGCCGAAACGTTGTGATATTCAATAAAAAAAAATAAAGACAATGGAAGTCCAACAGATATCTATTACTTCGCATAGCAACAAATGTTAGCTATCAATTATCTACCTAAATTAAACTTATGTCATCCACTACTGAACATAATTTAACAATATTTACTACACGATAGTGACCAT
This sequence comes from Diaprepes abbreviatus, assembly GCA_034092305.1. Classification (NCBI taxonomy): domain Eukaryota; kingdom Metazoa; phylum Arthropoda; class Insecta; order Coleoptera; family Curculionidae; genus Diaprepes; species Diaprepes abbreviatus. The sequence goes on from JASJET010000039.1 coordinate 3,127,329, forward strand.
TAACATTATAAACGTCAATAGGTTCACCAAACGTGTTGGAAATAATTATCCTCAAATAAGCCATAAATACCCTCAATCTGTCCATTTTGTTCGCCACTCGAAAATTATCGGCAGCATCAAATATTAACCGCCACTAATTTTACTTTCATCTATAGGTCAGTAAATTTACACAGGCAAATTCGTAGTTAAACCGATCGAAATCCATTAACAATACATCAAATAAATGGGACCGAAATTTACCAAAATATCGGGAAAATCTGATAAAATCGTGTATAAAGCCGTATTTAAATTTGCTATTATACCAGTATATTGTTTAGTTTTAAACAATGAAATGCCAAAACATTATATTGAACATATGTTTGAAATATCGTTTAATATGTTAAATTTAAATTGTTTTATGTTGATATTGACAGGTTCGGCGAATAAAATTGACTTTGATTATTTATTTAGTTTAAAATTATTTTAAAAACCTACAATTTTTAAAATTAAATGTTTTTATTTAAAAAATTCTTTATCATATTATATATTTTTGTCTCCAAATTTTTATTTATATATATATATATATATATATATATATATATATATATATATATATATAAATAAGTAGATAAGTTTTTGTCCGTGTAATTTTGGAGTGCTCCGCACTTTTTAACACGAGAATCATGTAGATTGACAAATTTTCACGTCCGCTTCGCCAATATTTTTTTCTATTTTATTTTATATATATATATATATATATATATATATATATATATATATATATATATATATATATATATACAGTCTGTTTAAATTTGTAGTCCTTGGTAAGGAGAAAAACCCTTTCTTGATTCTGTCAAGCTTTCGATAATTTATTTATCTCTTCTTCAACACATCTCTTCAATTACTAATTAAACAATTCGAGTATTAACCTAACTTATAATTATTAAGTAACTCACCAATGTGGTTTGAATATTAAACAAATACAAGTTTGAAAAACGGGAAAAACCCAACATTAGCACTTTTTAACTGTACTTAGAGGCATATTTTGGTAGAATAGTAAAAATTCATTGAAATTCTAGAAAGTTCGAAAACAGCCTCTCTCTCTCTCTCTCTCTCTCTCTCTCTCTATGCTATCGTATGCTTGTTTAAAATCTATAAATAGCTGGTGCAATTTTTTGTTGTATTCCCAACATTTCTCCATTAATTGCCTAATCGTGAATATCTGAGTTGAGCGGTTTTTTCTAAATCCACACTGGTAATCTCCTATTTGATACTCCACACACGCAGTCAATCGTTCTAAGATCATTAGAAAGAAGACGTTATATCCTGTGTTAATAAGGGTTATACCCCTATAATTGGAACAGCACGTTTTATTGCCTTTCTTAAGTATTGGTATTATCACAGTTTCTTTCCAGGAGGTTTGTATTTTTTCTTCTTTCCATATTTGACAGATGAGTTGACAGAAAGCACGCTTCAAGGTTTCTCCTCCCTTTTTCAAACATTCTCCCGGTATAGTGTCGTTTCCTGGGGCTTTGTTTTTTTTTTTAAGTTTTTGAATAGCTCGTGACACTTCTTCCACTGTAGGTTCTTCTACTATCGATTCGGCCGTAAGGTATGTATATTCAGGTCGGGCTTCATCTGCCTGGACATTCAGTAGCTCGTCAAAGTATCTTCTCCAGGTCTCTATCATTTCAGCCTCATTTGTAATAAGGTTACCTTCGTCATTCTTTATTACTGTTCTAACTCCGTTTTTTATATCCTTTACCTGTTGGAAGAAACGTCTAGTTCTGTTGTTCCTTCTATTTGACTCTAGTTCTTCAAGAAAACCTTCTTCGTATGCTCTTTTTTTCACTGTTATTGTTTTCTTTGCCTTTTTTCTGGTCTCGCTGTATTTCTGTGCATTTTGCTCATTTGGATCTTCCAGCATTCGTTGTCGGGCCTGGTTTCTTGACTTTAAGACTTCTTCACAATCGTTGTCAAACCATTTCTTCTTTTTAGAGCTCTTTCTTTTTCCTATGGTGATTTCAGTACTATGTATAACTGAATTTTTAATTGTTTCCCACTTTTCGTCTACATTGTTTTGATTTGCTACAGATCCTAGTACACTCTCCAGAGTGGTTTGGTATACAAGTATTTTTTGTGTGTCTTTGAAAATTTCAGTGTTCCACCTGGGAACATGCTAGGAATAACTTAAAGGGATTGTGATAGAATATATTTCTTACGACAGAAAACCCAGAAAACTGATGTAATCCATATAGGTCATATAGCAAGAGAAGCAGACAATATATAGACCTATTTGTCGCACCCTGTATAAATTGAAATCAAATTGATATCCATGTAACATGTCTATTTCATGCTTAAGCTAAGAAAGAACAAATTTTATACACGGTTTTTTATATAATGTTCCATTTAGCAACTTAATCTCTACTTTAAATTAATATTCCTTAAACACGCTTTTTGTATATCTAGATGTACTTTTAACGGCTATATTATAACGTTTTTGTCGCTTGAAAAGTGGTCGGATTAGTAAAAGTTCTTTGCAAATAAACCTGACAAATAATTAATTAAAAATATCAATTACATGCAGCGAAAATGCATTCGCTTGTACTTGTTTTTGCCAACTTCTCCTAACACACTTTAAGCAAACGGGTTCCGCCATCACCTACTTACCGATAAGTTAAAAATAAGCAGGCTTTTAATGAATAATGCATTGATATTAAAGAAATATTGTTTTTATGAATTTAATGAATAAGTAAATTTGCCCACGATAATGTGACTTAAGTAATTTTAGTATTGGGGACCTCTAGACACATTTCCGTTCAACAAAATGTACCGTAAACAACTGAATGGAATTTTCTGTTATTTAGAGAAGTTGCACCGATCAAACAAAACATTTTTTCAGCATTGTTCTTGTTTTTTTGATATTTTAGTGCTCTCTCTATTTTATCGGTTACATTTGCATATCAAAATTCTAGTCCATAATTTTAGTTTTCCGTACCATTTTGTTCCGAAATTGGTTCCCCAAAAGAATTATTTTTCACATTAGCATCCCTAATTATTTACATTTAATCTTCATCACCCGGGCCTTAAAAGAATCTCACTTAAATTACTGTCGGTTGCATTACTTTTATTTTTATTAATAAATATGATCAATGACACTTCTTTCATATATATTTATTCTAGAAAGATCGTCTAAAAATAAACTATTACAAAGTTCAATTTTGTTTGCCTTAAAACACGCGAATAAGCCCTTAAAGTTCGAAACCCTATACTAGCTTATAGTGCAAAAATTTCTTACTAATAAAGCATGAACTCCCTAATAATTATAATCAGTCTTTCACCTCAAATTCTGTGTCAGAATATTATTAATGCGACAAGATTATCCTATACATGAATAACTTATTAAAGTAGTAATACTACATGTATGAATAATTAATGGTTATGTGAAACTTGATAATTAATTAAGTCAAATAAGGAGAATGTATTATATATTTTAAAAAGAAAAAACTTGCCCAGTAATTTTACTATCTATATATAGAACTGGAGTCGATCTTAATATAAATACCTTACATTTGTTTATTCTTACAAATGTTTATAAAATCTTTAAAAACTAAAAAACTGAACAGATCTAATGCATGCCTAACCAAAGACATTTTTTTCCTGTCAAAGAAAACACCGTGAATCGCAGATAATACCACAGCATTGCACATGGAGAAGATTCCAACGGTTAAGGATTAGTAACCAATTAATTGGGAAGAAATTATTGAGGGATACAATTGTATCACCAGAAGAAGTCGAGCAAGTTCGAATGTTTTAGAATCATGATTTACAGAACTCGACAACGTTTAAGCATCGAAGATCCAGAAACACCATTCTAATATGTTTATACATCCATTGATTGTTTGAAAAATAAGTTCGTGTTCGTAGCCTGAACTAATTCATAATGACTTACTCTCACTTCTTTTCGCAGTCAAGCCTAGATTTTGTGTTTTTTTTTTCACAGAAATGTTCTATGTATTAGAAAGTATACGCCTCGAATGAATGAAAAAGGGTGGTGATACTAGATCACCGATGCCTAGGCCTCCATTGGGCCCTTTACATCCCTCATATATGCAGGTTATTCGAAGCCGATCGCCTTTGTGAATCACAGCAGCCTCGTTAGTTGAACTTGCCTTACTACTTCCGGTAACAAAACTGTATCTCCGAAATATATCTGTCTCAGTTCTTTGAGTACTGGGCACTCTCTGAGAACATGGTCAATAGTTTAATCCTCCTCCAAACACCATCTGCATGTCGGGTCGTCTTCGACACCGATTCTATGAAGATGTTCTCTGAGGTGGCAATGTTCTCTCAACAATCCCACCACAATTCGCAGCTCTTTCCTTCCCAAGGAGAGAAGCTCCTTAGTACGCCGTGCACTAGGCCCAGTTATATGTTCTTTAACACACCTCATTCCAAGAGCTCCTCCAATTTTAATTCCTTTTTGCCAATAGCAATTGGGACAGGTAATATTGGTTGGGGTCCATACGGTTCAGTTGCCGAACCCAACTTTGCCAGGAGGTCTGCTTCCTCATTCCCGCATATGCCCGAGTGACCCGGGACCCATACGAGTGCAGCCTTTTCTTGTCATACCATTTAGTACATCTTTGCACTCAGACTCAAAGTCAAGAAGTCATGACACTGGACTTCAGTGTCAATATCGCAGTCTTACTGTCTGAACATATATTTATTACTCTATTCCTGTCTATGTCCCTCTCGCAGAGATGGGCACACTGCAGAATAGCATAAATTTCCGCTGTGAAAATTGTCGCACATTGTCCGAAAGCGTAGTACTCTCTGACTCCTGTGCTCCTGCCGAATACTCCTGCTCCAGCTCTTTCATCTTGTTGAAATCCATCAGTATACCATCAGGATCCATTTTTCGGAAGATTTTGTTCTCCCTCCCAATCCTCTCTACTTGACAGAAATATCTCCAGGGAGAAGTCGGGTTTTAAAAGCGGCGTCATGTAGTCTGTCCGCATGGGGAGTGATGGAGACCTCTCCACCGCACTTTCCCAGATACCCGAGTGGCCGCCCGTTCCAATTCCAAGATGCCCCAGGCAACTGAGACGGGTCTCGTTCTCTATGTATAAGTGAAGAGGAAACAGGTTCACCAGGACTTCCAGAGCCCTGTGAGAGCAGTCCTCATCGCACTCAATATTCCCACACAAGCCATTCCCTGAACTTTGTCAAGTTGAAGAATGTGTTTGCGCTTTGCTGTACTACGCCACTTCACAATAGCGGCGTACGTTATCATGGGGCGGATCACCATAGTGTATATCCAAAACAGCACTTTAGGTGTCAGTCCTCATGTACACCCAAAAACTGGTTTACAAGCCCATATACCTCAAAATGCCGTTTCTGCAAACATTATGGTAAAAAATGAGCCAGTCGTCGCATCTTTTGATACTAAAAAACAATTGAGTGATACGTTACAAAAATCCGTTACAGAATTACGTTACTACTGAATTATTTTAGTTTGTAACATACAGTGTAGTTGATTTTTATGTTAGGTTAAGATAATACTATAGTACTACTAAAGTAACCAGTGGGTTAACTCGAATAGGCGTTATCAGAAGCTCTGGGTGTTCTTTATAAAGAATAATCTCAATCTCAAACAAAGCCTATAATATAATAATGATTCTCATTGAAATTCTTTTATCATAGCGATGGCTGAGGACATCGCAAACCTCTTAACTTTGAAGACATTTTTGTAACTTATCCGTTATTTTGATTATTCTCTGGGAATCCAGAAGAACTAAAGATAATTTGCTATGCCGATGATGCAGTACTGATATCGGAAGACGAAGACAACCTCCAACGGCTCCTGTACAAGTTTGAAAAGACCGCTGAAAAATTTAACATGACAATCTCCATAGGAAAAACCCAATCTCTCACGATCAGTAAAGAACCAAGAAGATGTAAGCTCGCTGTACACAATCAAAGCATCGAACAGGTCATGTCATTTAAATACCTGGGAGCAAACATCACCAGCAATAGAAACTTAAAAGCAGAAGTTCAAGAACGAACAACCAAAGCTGCCGTAATGTCAGGATACCTACGTGATATTATATGGAGAAATAAACATATGACGACACAAAGCAAGATCAGAATATATAAGATCTGCATACGACCCATAATGACTTATGCTATCGAAACAAGAGCAGACACATCAGCAACCAAAAGACTACTCCGGACAACTGAGATGAGAACGCTAAGATGTTTCACGGGTCATACATTACGCGACAGACTAAGAAACGATGAAATCAGAAAAAGATGTGAAATACAGGACGTCGTAAGATGGGGCAGAGGAAGAAGGAGAGCATGGAGGGATCATGTCGACAGGATGACCGACGACCGAGTGGCAAAAATTGCAAAAGAAGGAATACCAAACTCTTCAAGTCTTCCTGGTCGACCGCCTAAAAGATGGAAAGAGAGCTGGACATCGGTGTCACAGGAACAAGAATAAACGAGATGCATTGACAGTCAATACAGGACAAAGTCCTATACTAAGAATAAGAAGAAGAACAAGAATCCTACATATTTACATAGCACCAAAATAAATACACCATTAATTAAATATTTTATAATTTAGCTTATTGAATAATTGATAACGGCACTCGCTTATGTACATAATTTATTTTAGGTAATATTAATTTGGGTCAAAATTGAAATTGAGGTACATTGTATTACAAAGTTAATTGAAAATTGCCCAAATTTTGATGATGAAAATGACTTGCTTTTTCTTTCTTTATTTATTTTTTAAGCAGCCGTTCTTAATCACCAGTCGTGTTGTTACAGAAGCTGAAAATAATTTAGGAAAAAAAACCATGTCTAAAAAGTTCATCCATATTAAAATAAAAATAAATAATTAGATCTTAGAGATTACTTAATATAGGCCGTGACCCAAATTTAATTGAAATGTCTGCAATAATTAATAAAACCGACTAGGATAAATGAGCCCAATACTTTCGTACTGATGGTTTCAAATAATTTAATTTATGCATTCAGAAATCCTGATTTATGGAAGGAATCAAAAGTTTGTCTAGTTTTTAAAATGGATGATCAGTGTCGAAAATTATCGCCTGATAGCGATAATGTGCAATTTTGAAAAGGTATTTGAGCGGTTCTTCAGGAATAAATATCCTTTTACATAGCGCCTCTTATGATCGATCAACAGCATGGTTTTGCTTCTGGAAAGTCAGCCGTGACCAATCTTTGTACTATTGCGCAGTATGTCTCAGAGCGTATGGATTCTGGCACTCAGGTCGATGTCGTTTGCACAGATTTTCCAAAGCACTTGATCAACTTAATTACGATGTTTTACTTCCCAAATTGTCGGACTTCGGTTTTAATGACAATCTTACTAGATTTTTCGAAAGTTACCTATTAAACCGCTCTCACTATGTTGAATACCGTGGTCATAGATCTAGTAATTTTATAGTAACTTCGGGTATTCCTCAAGGACCTGTTTTGGGTCTCTTACTTATTAACGTTTTTATTAACGAATCATATATGGGTTGAATAACAGCTGCCTACTTTATGCAGATGATTAAGGATATTCCGGGATATATGGAATCCTGGCGATTGCTTGAGCCCCAAACTGGATCTCATGAAATTAATTGCTTGGTGTCTCAAAAACAAACTGCCTCTAAACGTAGACAAGTGCAATGTTATGTCATTCTTAAGAAGTAGAATGCCTCTGTTGCATGATTATTGGATTAACGGTGCTTTTCTAAGGCAAGTTAAATGCATTAAGTCACGTTTGACTGCAGACTCACATGTGTCAATCATATTAATGATACAGTATTGAGATCTTACTGAACGCTGGGCTTTCTAGTGAAATCTAGTCATGAATTTCAGTCGCTCCAGGTCATAAGCACTTTATATTATTCTCTTGTATGAAGCAGATTGGAATATGCCTCAGTTATCTGGCATCCGTATTACCATATTCTTCTTCTCTTCTTCATCCAGCCCTTTGCGTCCACTGCTGGTCATAGGCCTCCCTCATTCTTGTCCACTGTGCTCTATCTTGAGCGATTTGCATCCAATTTGCTGCAATTCTCTTGAAATCATCAGTCCTACGAGTAGGGGGTCTTCCTATACTTCTTTTGTCTAATCTCGGCCTCCACTCGAGTAATCTCTTCGTCCACCTTCCATTACTGATTCGGGCGACATGTCGGGCCCAGTTCCATTTGAGTGTGGCAATTCGGGAAATTACGTCAGTAATTCCTATCTTTCGTCTCAGGTCTTCATTTCTAACTTGGTCACGCAGCGATATACCCAGCATTGACCTTTCCATCTTTCTCTGAGCTAGTTGCAGCGTTTTTGAAGTTGCTGTTGTCAATGTCAAACTTTCTGCACCGTAGGTCATAACCGATAACACACATGGTCAAATGCTTTACGCTTTAAAGAAATTAGTATATGGCTTTTAAAGATGTCTTTAAGTTTTCCATAGGCTGCCAATGCGAGATTTACTCTTCTCCGTAGCTGTTTGATTATCTCTTGTGATTTTTATTTCGTGTTCAAGGTATATGTATTTTTCCACAAGCTCCACTTCGTTGTCTCCAATATTGATATTTCCACTAGGGACCAGATTGGTCATAAATTTTGTTTTTGATATGTTTATTTTAAGACCCACATTGGCGCATACTTGCTGAACTTCATGTAACATTGTACATATCTCTTTGAGATTATCGGAAAACAAAACTATGTCGTCCGCGAACATCAAATTTGGATTTTATTCACTGCCTACTGCACCTCGCGAAAGTGTATTGACCAGATTTAATTTCACAACTCTGGAGAAGCGCAGTAACGAGGCTCGAGTACTTTTTTTTTGTATAAACTGGTTAATAACAAGATTTTGACAACTGATTTGCTCGCGAGAATTCATTTTCATGTTCCAGGGATAACTAGATCTCCAGTATTTTTCTATTTGCTGCAACCAAGAACTAATGTATTACAATCTCCCCATTATACTCGATGTGTTCTCTTTATGACCGCCCGAAAGACACATTCGGTATATCTTACTGCAATTATTCTGTTGTCAAATCGTTTGATTACAATTCTCTGTGACTGATTTATACTTGCTGTACTATCTGTATTATATATATATATATATATATATATATATATATATATATATATATATCACTTTAGAATTTATGTAACTCTGATCCTTTCCTGCCTAATTATAGAGACTCTGGTCCTGTAAGGCAGTATAAATAAATAAATAAAAAATAAAAACTTTAAAAAATTATTATTAGTAAATAGGTTCTTCAGACTAAAATATGTTCTTAGATGCTAGAAAGTTGTGAAAAGGATCGTGTTGCCAATCCAAGGAGACAACCGAACCTCTAACAGAAAAGGGCAAGTTAATCCCAGGTTTTCATTTTGGATTGGGGCAAAACACTCAACAATATATTTAGTACTTAAAATAACTAACACCAGTAAATGTGTTTTAGAAAAATTACAAGTTAATTCTGCAGTTTTCTAAAAAATTACACAAACCTTCGCAAAGTATGGCAAGAAAATCAGATATATAATCGAAATAAAATTCTACCAAAACAATATATGAGCATCCTAATATCATATATCTGATAGATTGTTCGACGAGGGTGCCGCAGGGTAACATCCTTCAACCCATTCTGAATTTGTTATGTACCAACGACCTACCAGTACAAGAAGATACAGTCGTTGCTGTATTTTTTAATGATACTGTTCTTCTTACGGTAGATCAAGATCAAGAAATCTCTTAGAGAAAACAAGCAATGCAGTAATAGATTCAAATCAGGCAATAAGAATAAAAATAAATCAATCTAAGTAAACTTTACCAGGAAAAGGCTAACAGAGCGTCTTTCTCTTGATCTCAGCATCACGTACAAAGCTGAAATCTTGCCGTAAACTATATCAAAGATTTACAACTTTTAAATTATGCTCACTCTCTACTTTTTAAATCTTTCCTTTCTACATCAAAACTGTTTTATAGAAATTCCTTTTCTTGGACAACTGCTTCGGGTAAATACCCTCCTAGCCTAAGGTATAGCACGCTTAAGGAATGCCTGCAAATCACTTTGCCTCTACGCTTCAAACCACAAAATAACGATTATACTTTTCCTTCATGGAATATGTCCCCATTTACATGCGATCTTACTCTCACTAGATATGAGAAACTAAATACCCCCCATCTCTTAATCAGGATAACTTTTAATCTCTTACTTCAAACCACATACAAAAAATTCAATGTCATCTATACTGATGGACCCGAAAACTGACACCCAGACCATTGTAGCATATTACTCCTCCAACGTAGAAGAAACTTTTCGAATGCACAAAACAACCAGTATTCTAACAACTGAATTATATGCTATTTACAGAGCTTTCAAATATATTATGTCATCTCCGCACAAGAAATGGGTAACTGCCAGTGATTCACTTAGCTCTATTCAGAACATCACTTCATATAACCCAAAACACCCCTTGTCTAAAGAAATTAAATACCTCCATGAGAAGGGACTCATAGACAATAAACACATCATCCTTCTATGGACCCCTAGTCATGTGGGAATACCAGGTAATGAAGAAGCTGACTTCCTTGCTAAACACCCCCTTAATCCCCTTTTTGTAGATCAAATCTTCTACATTAAAGATAATAAAACTTACATCAATAAACTTTTCTATATTCTCGCTCAGCTTGAATGGGATCTAACCTTGAATGCTAACAAATTACATAACATTAAGCACTCCTACTTTGAAAACTCCTCACATCACTCTCTACCAAGGAAAGAATCGGTTATACTTAGTAGGCTACGAATTGGACACATACGCCTTACTAATGAATGTTTAATTAAAGGCCTGAACTAACCCCAATGTCCTTCCTGTACCCTCCCACTAACTATTAAACACATTTTCTTTGGTTGTCACAATTTCCAATCCCTACGCAATAAGTACAATAGTATATCAGATGACCCATCAAATGCACTCTCAGTACTGAACTCCAAAAATGTTCTTTCATTCCTAGCTGCTAAGTAAAATATAAAATATATAAAAAAAAATTAAATGTGTGTCTTTATATATGTGTTAATAAACAGACAATAGGGTAAACTAACCTGAATAGAGGCTAAAAGACTTCAATTGTCAATGCGTCAATAATATATATATATATATATATATATATATATATATATATATATATATATATATATATCCCTCTTGATACTAACAAAACAATTGTACCATATTCAATGAATGCTAAGTATCTTGACAGGACACGATGCTAAACTTAGAGAAACTCCAAACTCCAGCTATGAGATTTTACCGATGAATTCAACATTAAAGTCATTCAGACGTCTCAAAATAGAATGTTACAAAATGTAGTGAATGTACCCTGGTATGTTCATAATAGATTGATATCTGTTATGAACATGATGCTATGAAGAAAGAGAGTAAAAGATATATGGACAAAAGATCCAGTACGAAGATTAATGAAGACAAAACCGGTCGAACTCGCAGAATGTATTGTATGAAGCAGGATAAAGGACATAAATGGACTGATTTTAGTAGTTCAGGATTTAGTTTAAGCTTCTATTAGATGCACATTAAGGCTAGCCAACTGGATCCGATTTTATGCGAACTGAAAACGTGCGAATTCTGACGAATTTTTTTATCAGAAATCGTATGTTTCACTGCGTCTATTGCCTCGGCAATAATCCCGTTACCGCGAATACTGGGTTAGGTTTAATCCAATACTGAACAAACGAAGTATTTTGATATATGATTTCCAGTTTTTTCTGAAGTTACACCAAATTTTTAATATTAAATGTAATATTATATTTATTTTATTCACCAACCTTATTTCACAATAAATTGATGATTTCACGGGATATATGTCATGTAGGATCGTCTTGTTAAGATCACATACTGTCCAGATCAAAATCATCCAATTCATGTCAAAAATAATCAGTAATCATGTCCTGTAACGTTCTCCACTGACTGTAACAACCATTTTCATTTTCGAAAAACTAAGGTGCAAAATCCACAACAAATAGTTAATTTTTGTGACATTAATGGCGTCACAATTATTGATGTGCAATTTTGCTTATTTTCAAACACATTTAAATAAATGTAAGGTTTCTCGTTGAAGATGATTTTTTCATAAAATGATTAATAAGGTTCCAATTACTTTAAAGCCAAATCTGTAAAATTTACGTATATTCTGCCACTGTATATTTATCAATCATAATTTCTCAAGTAAAAGTTAAACGTTTTTTAGTAAAAGTACTAGCAGAATGTTTTAAAAATATTCTGTCTGGAATTTTTCCATTCTTGTACATAAATATCCCATAAAATAGTTATTCAAAAATATGACATCATTATAACAACGTAAAAAATTATTCTTCTACTGCTTTGTACATTTAGATTAGTAGAAATGCTGAAAGTGTATAATAAAAGACATCAAAGGGCTTTGATAATAATAATAAAATTGCTTTCTGTAGAAATGAAAATACTAAAAAGAGATAAATTTATTTTAAAAAGGAATAAAGAGAGAAAAGAATCGCAGATAAAGCAAAAGAAGAAAATAAATAGATATAAAGGTTGATTAACTCTTTTGTTGCCATGATTTTGTAAAATTTAATGACTAATGGACTTGAGAAAAAGGCATTATTAATTATTGCTCTATTGTAGAACGCTTTTATGATCATTAACTTTGCTGAAAGGTAGTAATTGAATTTAAGCTAAAATTTGTGATTTTACTATTGTAAGGACTAATAAATTGAAAGTAAATATATTGGTTTCACAGGATGTATTGCTTCAAAGCCTAATACTGGTTTATAATGCAGAAATATACTAGTAGATACAACATACAAACATTTCATTGATGAACAAGAAATCCTTAATACCTGAAGTTCCTACATAACTAAATTATTTGAAGACCAAAGACTAAACATATCAGACTACGTGCATGGAGTTGAAGTACCGATATTCCAGTGGAACTCCTGCAATTGATTCATGAAGACAATATCGATATACTGGTTAAATTTTTTATTTTGTGTACAACACTGGAAAAATACCGAAAGAATTCTTGAAATCTGAATAACGCTACTAAAAAAACAACGTGCCAAAAGATGTAGCGAATATAGGTTAGTAAGTCTCATAAGTCATACCTTGAAGGTTTTCCTGAATATTATTCACTGGAGAATAAGGAATAAATGCGAAAGCATCCTAGATGAGACTCAGTTTGGATTTAGAAATGCCCCTGGTACTAAAGAAGCGCTATTTGTTGTAAATATACTTCTCCAAAAGTGTCGAAACCAACGTAAAGACATTTTCGTATGCTTTATCGATTACGAGAAAGCGTTTGACAGAGTAAAGCATAGATATACTGAAGAATGCTGGTGTTGATCGCAAGGATGTGCGGATTATAGAGAATCTATATTAGCGTCAGAGGGCAGTGATCCAAGTTAATGTTAAGCTTACCAAAAAATACCAAATTCAACTAGGCGTTAGAGAGGGAAGTATTCTCTCTCCATTGCTGTTTAATTTATATTCGGACGAAGTATTTAAGGAAGCCCTACATAACAAAGTATTTGGGGTTAAAATCAATGGCGAGCTAATTAACACGATTCGTTATGCGGATGATATGACCATCATAAGTGGACTACCCTCTTAGATTCTGTCAATATGCTTGGGAAAGAAATGGGACTCAACATAAATGTTGCTAAAACTAAATTTATGGTTTTCAGTCATCTTTCATATCCAGATGCTTCGCTTTTAATAAATGGACAAATGTTTGAAAGAGTCTCCAACTTGAAGTACCTGGGATGTTATATTAAACAGCTTGACTCAGATGAAGAAGTCAAATACAGAATCAGATCAGCCCGCACAACTGTTCTAAAAATAAGATCGCTTGTCTGCAATGACAATCTTAATTTAAAACTTCACCAAAGGATGGTTAAATGTTACATCTGGCCAGTGTTGTTGTGTGGAGTGGAAATATGAACACTGAAGACTACCACGATCGATCATTTGGACGCATTTGAGATGTGGTTGCATAGGCGAATGCTTCGAATACCCTGGGTATCTATGCAGTGTAGTATAGAGATTTTAGGTCAGGCAGATGCTATTCGTGAATTGCTGACAACTGTAAAATGCAGAAAAGTATATCTTGGCCATGTTCTCAAAGGGGATTGGTACAATATTCTTCAACTGATAATGAAGGGTAAGACCGAGGTTCGTAGAGGTGTTGAAAGGAAGCAAATCTCTTGTCTGAGGAACATCCGATAGTGGACAGGTATACACAGTGGTGAACAACTATTTAGAATAGCAGAGAACCTTGATTAACTCGCCATTGCAATTGCCAATGTCAGGGGGACTTGACACGACATAGGAGGAGGAGGAAGAAGAAGAATGCAGGTGGATAAGATATAACGATTCTTAATCGTAAAACACGCATTTCTAATGATAGTCAGATGTTGTGGAGCTCAATATGTTAATTACAAGTCGAGATATGGGGTAAAGTTAAAAAGCGGCTGCCATGTGGTGTCCTTACACTAAATATAGAATAACTTTTGTTCTTAATATTAATTTTCAAATTCGAAAAAAGAAGAATACTTAGGAAGCAAATACCAGTCGATTTCACGTATAACAGTAATGATAATTTAATCGAAAACACGGAAATTTGCAATTTGTTTTAATTTTTCAAAGATGCGCCATCGAAAAATGTAATCAGCGTGTCAAAATACTTCAAAAAAACATCGGAGCATACGAATATATCTCAAAGCAAAATAAAACTTAGAATATCGAAGTACCAAAACATGTAGGTTGTTCAGAATACTCAAATAACTACTACAACACGCATGAAAATACATTATCATGCTGTCACATAATGTGTTTCCTTCACAAACCTGTATATAAATACAACATTTTTAATTATTTATTCATTAAATGAAAAAAATAATAATAAACCTGATATTATTCCGTATGATGGGGAAAATAACTAAGCAGACTTTTATAAAATTTTATATTCCATTAAAATTTCTGCCTTTGTAAGCAAATAAATTAAATTTTGCATACATAAAAGATAAATTCTGGCTGGGGATTGGGATTGTTTAGGGGATGAGGGTAAGGAAAAGGGAGGAAGGTTAATGGCTTTTCCCTATTCCAGCGACCCTCAAAATTTGATCCAGAACATTCCGTAATGGAGAAATAATAATAACACGGTGGATTATATTTCTGTTTGATGATTAAATAGATTTGTGTAACTTTTCTCTAATTTTATAATTTCTAATTGTAATCGAAAGTATTAATAACTCTTGTAAATATTTCATAAATCGAATTTTATTCGTAGTCTTGCACAGATCGCTCGTGCAACATATTTAGGTACTGCTTGTGAGAACAAAATCGTGTAGGGGACTGAAATTATTATAATTGAATCAACCATATTTCTGATTAAATATCTGCTCATCAAACTAATCTAAATCAAATAAGTCACAACATAATGACAATATTCTGACTATCCTTCCATCTAGCTAATTTTGAAAAAAGAAAAAGTTTTATGGAAAAAAAGCTTTGATAACACTGAAAATAGAAATAGAAACAAAAAACCAAAAAACGACAATAAAAAATATATATCTCTCCCTTTTGTAAATAGATTGTCACAGCAATTCCAACCCCTCTTTAAAAAATACGACTTACAAGTTGGGCATAAAACTCACAATCTGTTATCAAAAAATTTTTCCAAATTAAAATCAAAAACTCCAAAATTAAAAAAAGCAGCGTCGTGTACAAAATTCCTTGTGGAGATTGCAACGCAAACAAGCCAATATTTAGAAAATAGATTGAAGAGTCACAAGTACGATAAGAAGAATACTACCGCATTGACCAATCATGAAAAAACAAAAAACCATCGGTTTAATTTCGATAACACCAAAATCTTAAAAACAGAGAATAACTTAAAAAAAAAAGATATGGTGAAAATTCAAAAACCTAAATCTGCAGTAAACGACAAAAAAGATATAAATAATTTAAATAAATTATACATTCCACTACTTTAATGCAAAATATCAGTTGTTTGACGTCGATAAACCCGGCCGACTGGGCAAATCAAAATGTTTTTAATAATAAAGAAATTTTTGGATGTGCTGTTGGTGTTGTAATTAGTTGTTGTTTAATCTTTTAATTTTTCAATTTTAACTTGTATGTAATATGTGGATGCAAACCATGACGATCCGAGTGTTTACCAATAACATTACAATATATGTTTTTGGTTTTTGATTCTTGTATTGTTGTATATTGTATATCCATTTTTTTAGTTTGATAAAGGCTGAAAACTAAGGCCGAAACGTCACTTAGCCTTTTGAGAATCTTTTAATTATATGACTCAAATATAATTTAAAGAATTATTATTAATGACCCATACCCAAGAAAAAATTTCTTCAAAAAATATAATTTTTGGTCAAAGAATAAAAGGAGGAACACAAATATACATATATATATATATATATATATATATATATATATATATATATATATATATATATATATATATATCTATATATATATATATATATATATATATATATATATATATATATATATATATATATATGTATGTATGTATATATGTCGGATATTCTCATGAGTGTAATATGTAATCGAAGATTTTTGGGTATCCCGTGTATGTGTTGAGTCTTTCTCAGGACCGTAAGGCAGCTAACGTTTCGGTGAAATCCCATTCACCATTTTCAAAGCTCACTGTACGGCTTCTGTAGGAAAATACCCACAGACGCCGTACAGTGAGCTTTAAAAATGGTGAATGAGATTTCACCGAAACGTCAGCTGCCTTACTGTCCTAAGAAAGACTCAGCACATACACGGGATACACGAAAACCTTCAATTATATATATATATATATATATATATATATACCATCTCCATGTTTTTAAACATTTTTGGAATCTTACCGCACGATATCAAAAGCTTTAAAAATCTCTTGGCTGTTAAAAAAAATACACATGTTTTCACGGCACATATTTCCTGCTGGAAAATGTTTCTAGGTCATCGTTTAATGATACAGTTACATTCAGTTTAGAATGAGTTCGTCTTAAACGAGAAATAATTGTACATTTTGACTGACACTGGAATATCACGCGAAAATAGGAACAAGGCGTAAAAGCAAGAATGGTCGATAAAAAAGGGATTTATTTAATAGAAATAAACATGACAGAATTTCGAATCTAATTAAGGAGTTGGATTATTTTTGTGAAAATAAATTGTAAGCTTAGTTAATATTCCTGTCAAGGAAACGTGGATGCTGTGCTTTTTTTCGCTGACTTTGATTCTAGTGAAATTAAAGTGTTTGGTATTTTTAAAAGTGATCTGTTTAAGATAAATTGACAAGACGGTTGATTACATAAAGTGAATTTCATAGATACATTCTAATCAGTGGGTAATTCTTTATATTTCGGAAATTAGAAACAAAAACAAATATTGATTCATTGAAACGGGTTTTATTATTTTTCAAAATATTCTCCACGATAATACACTTTTGTATGCATTTGACCCAATCCAAAAAGAAGATAGTATCCTCAAAACGTGGTTTTTGAACGCATCAATTGCCTTTCCTGGCATTGAAAATCGGTAACCGCGTAGTTTGTTCTTGATGTACGGGAACAAAAAGCGATCATTGGGTGCCAAATTAGAGCTGTACGGTGAATAACCCATCAATTCCACGTTTTCAGTGAATAGAAAAATGAACCCATAACAAATATTATACATTAGAGTATTCACATCAGCAAACATTGGAACAAAACATGGTTTAGTGCTATGCAGATATCGGCATCATGTGATACTGCCAGAGAAAAACGCCGTTCTATATATCAAAATTTAATACAGAATCACTAAGTGATGATTCTATAAAGTGTCTTTATCAACGAAGGTTAAAAGAAAAAGCTAAGGTCAGACCCATAATAGAAACGGACACGATAAATACGACTAGGAATAAAATAAAATCTAACATAAAAGATAGAGCCACGAAAGCCACAACAGAAGAAATAAAGCTACTGGCTGAAGAAAAAAAATGTATACATGAAATATAGGAATAACAAAATCCAAAAGGAACACAACATATATGAAAAAGTAAGCAATAGAATAAATGACTCCATCCAACAATTAAAAAAGAGCTACTGAGAAAAATTCTCCAAAGAAATGGAAAAGGACAATAAAAGATTTGGACTATGCTTCGAAATAGGAAAAAGCAAACTAAGAACTATAGGCCACCAAGGTAACACCTAAAACAGGGAAAACCGCCTTATAAACCTAAATAATCGAGAATCAAGCAACGAAAATGAAATTATCAAGAGAAATGCCCTTGAGGGCAAATTGTAGAATCTTAAAATAACTACCGAAAAAGTAAAATTAGCGATATTTAAATCCGAAAACAGAAAAGTGCCTTGCATTGATGATATAATTAATGAACTCATCAAATATTTAAGTCCAGTAATCCAGCGGAAAAGTACCAAATTAGTCCAGAGAATGAAAGACCAGCATAACTATACCTATATATTAAAGAAGATCCAAGAAAGAACAAGCAAGTTACAGAGGAATAACTTTACTAAGCTTTGTATAAAATTATTAACACATATCTTATCAGAAAAAATCAATAGTCAGATTACTATATGCGAAGAAGCCAAAATAGATCGACAATAGATGTCATCTTCATCCTGCGATAATTAGTAGAAATGTCAATTGAATTTGATAACCCTCTGTTTTATTGACCCCAAACAAGCTTTTGATCGAGTTCGCTTGAAAGATGTAATAAAGGTCCTTTGACAACATGACAACAAAAAACTGAAATAATATCATCAAAATAAGGAGACGGTTTAACTCCAGTATTCTTTAATGATGGATAAAATAATCGGAAATGTGAAAGAAGTTTATTTTGGATACAAAATGGGAAACAGAATCAACAAAATATTGTGCTACGCTGACGATGCTATACTATTAGCCAAGATTAAGGATGACTTACAACGACTTTTATACAGGTTTACTACAATGTCATCGAGCTTCAATATGGGAGCTTTTTTGAAAAGATGCAGACCATGGTCATTTCAAGAGAACCAATCAGAGGTAACCTTGCCATTAATAACAAAATTATTAACCAGGTAATGAAGTTCTACATGTCATTTGGAGAAATAAGCATATGATTTCCAATGGGTTCTTCACTTCCAGTCGTCGCCAATATATATATATATATATATATATATATATATATATATATATATATATATATATATATATATATTCCTTGGAGGTTCCTCTCTTGGGTATAGGTTTGCAATTTTCAAAAATAAAACAACTTGTTAACGTTTTGCCCATTCTGAGCTATATATATATATATATATATATATATATATATATATATATATATATATATATATATATATATATACAGGGTGATTCAAAAATCGATCAGGAAACTTAAGGGGGTGATTCTACTTGACAAAATAAGGGTAGAGCTTCATATAATTTTTTTTCAAAATGTCATTCGTTTTCAAGTTACAAGCCGTCCAAGTTCAAGTTTTTATTTTTTGTTTTTTGAATTACTCGCTTACAGGAAAACCGATTTGACTAATATTTGAAAGATAGGCTAAGTCTTCTGGGCTTCATCATTTTAGTAACAATTCACATTGATTGTTTGCCGCTAGAGGGCACTTTACCTACATTGAAAATTGTTTTTTTGTCATAATTTTTTAGTGTTGACAGCTACAGTAGTTTTTGGCATAATTTCTGAAAGACTGATGCCAGGCCTTTAAAAAAGGTGCTCTTTATTTACATCGCTAAACCCAACGGTTTAGACGTAAATCACCCTTAAAAATTAAGTGGTAAATTTACTTTTCTCATTTCATTACCACCAGCTACCAGGTAAATAGCTATCAAAGTATACTAGAGCTGTCAGTTTAACATCAAATAAATTCGCTTTTTAAACTATTTAATTTATAATCTTAAAATAACTAATAATGGCTAATCACCAATATTCAAATATCGAATATTGTGATATCCATTTTTGTTATGGAAAAGCAAATGGTAATGCAGAGTTGGCAAGAAGATATTATATGGACAGTTATCCGGAAAGAAATATCCCTCATGCTCAAACATTTTCCAGTGTGCACAGGAGGCTTGCGGAATGTGGTTCCTTTAAAAGTTATAATGGAAATAGGGGAAGACCTAGAACTGCTAGAAACGTGCAAAAAGAAGAAAGAGTGCTTGAAATTATTGAAGATAATCCAGGTATTAGTACTAGAAAAATTGGGAATGAAGTGCGGCTCTGTCAGGCTAGTTCATGGAGGATACTAAGAGAAGAACAACTCTACCCGTTTCATTCAAAAAAGGTGCAGGCTCTTTATGACGATGATCGGCCGAGACGGTTGGAAATGTGCAATCAGATCCTAGCTAAGTATGAACACGATAATCGATTAATTGGCGTCATATTATTCACTGACGAAGCTGGTTTCACTCGTGATGGCATAACAAATCTACACAACATCCACACATATGCTTACGAGAACCCAAACAATGTGGTAGAAACGAAACATCAGCGTAGATTTTCACTAAATGTGTGGGCAGGGATAATAGGAGATTACCTTATTGGTCCTCATTTCTTTGATAGCCCATTAACTGGTGACGTATACTTAGATTTTATCCAAAATCGTCTCCCATTGTATCTGGAAGATGTGCCATTGGAAGTAAGGGCCAACATGTGGATCCTCCAAGACGGAGCTCCGCCCCACTTTAGTATACGTGTCCGACAGTATTTGAATGCAACGTATCCTGAGCGATGGATAGGACGAAGTGGACCATTGGCATGGGCAGCGAGGTCACCAGACCTTATTCCTATGGATTTTTTCTTTTGGGGTCATTTGAAACAATTGGTGTACGATATTCCAGTAATCAACGTCGAGGATCTTCGCTTCAGGATAATCGAAAAGTGCCAAATTATTAAAGAAACACCAGGAATTTTTCATCGAGTTAGGCGACATTTTTTGAAGAGTGTTAGGAAATGTATGGAAGAAAATGGGGGACATTTTGAGAATCTTTTTTAGTTTGTTTAGTACTGTTTCATTAATTTTTATCAATTAAATGTATATCGCAATAATCCATAATATGAATATTTACTGATTAGCCATTATTAGTTATTTTAAGATTATAAATTAAATAGTTTAAAAAGCGAATTTATTTGATGTTAAACTGACAGCTCTAGTATACTTTGATAGCTATTTACCTGGTAGCTGGTGGTAATGAAATGAGAAAAGTAAATTTACCACTTAATTTTTAAGGGTGATTTACGTCTAAACCGTTGAGTTTAGCGATGTAAATAAAGAGCATCTTTTTTAAAGGCCTGGCATCAGTCTTTCAGAAATTATGCCAAAAACTACTGTAGCTGTCAACACTAAAAAATTATGACAAAAAAAAAATTTTCAATGTAGGTAAAGTGCCCTCTAGCGGCAAACAATCAATGTGAATTGTTACTAAAATGATGAAGCGCAGAAGACTTAGCCTATCTTTCAAATATTAGTCAAATCGGTTTTCCTGTAAGTGAGTAATTCAAAAAACAAAAAATAAAAACTTGAACTTGGACGGCTTGTAACTCGAAAACGAATGACATTTTGAAAAAAAATTATATGAAGCTCTACCCTTATTTTGTCAAGTAGAATCACCCCCTTAAGTTTCGTGATCGATTTTTGAATCACCCTGTATATATATATATATATATATATATATATATATATATATATATATATATATATATATATATATATATATATATATGTATATATATATATATATATATATATATATATATGTGTGTGTGTGTGTGTGTGTGTGTATGTCATAGAAAGAGGTTGTATCTATATACAACAATTCATTTCAAATTCATTTGAAAAAGATGTAGCAAACAATCAATCCGATTTACAACAGAATGATTATCCTCTAAAATTAATTGATGAAATCGTAAAAATAACCTTAGACCAAAGACCACTGGACAGCAACGTTCTCTAAAATTGATTGATGATATCATAAATAGCCTTAGAACAAAGACCTCTGGACAGCAACATTCCTTCTTCACAATTCCGTATATTAAGGGAACTTCGGAGGAAATAAAATGAATTGCCAACAGTTACAATATAAAAACAGCTTTCAAATCAGGAAATGCCCTCAGAACTCATTTAACAAAAACAAAACCAAAAACTACCGAGAAAAAAGAATGTGTATACAAAGTTCCATGTGAGCGCGGTAAAATGTATATTGGATAAACGAAACACCAAGTGTGAGAATTAAAGAATATAACACTTATACACAAAAAGGAGGAACGTCAAGATTTGGTATTGCAGAATACGTCTGGGATAAACAACACCATATAAAATAGTTTGAAGCTGCGGCAATATATATAGGTCCCAACAGGAAAAAAAGAAAATTTGTAGAAGCAGCATACATGAAAAATAATAATGGAATCTTCAGGAAACCCAGTGTTAATATACCTAATCTTTAGCAACCATTACATTAAGGTGTGTACAGTAGGGCGAGGCTTCACGCTTCAATGGACGCAGTTCCTATATAAGCACGTAGCCTTAAGACAGAACATTCAGTTGAAACTTGATAACGATGAGAGATACAACCTAATCAGTGCAGACCCAACATGCTTTGCTTTATAATTTACAATAATTAGAATTGTTTGTTGTTTTTCATGCTAATCACTTTCCGATTCTAATAAAAGAATACAGTATATCACACCCAACATCTCATCATAAAGAAAATTTACAAACTAATAAAAATGCATAAACAATCTCTTTGTCTCAAATCTTCCCTTCTTACAAAGAAAAAAATATACTCGGTTTAACAGATTAAATTTCAGCACATGCATGTTATTTTACAATTTTAATCATAAAGATATAACTATTCATTATTTAGTTATTACAAAGTTTTAATTAAAACGTCATGTTAACAGTAATAAGTTGTCGTGACGTATAAGTCCATTATTATGAAGTGTGCATGTTGTTTTCGTGCGATGTTTCGGTTGTTTTTGCTTTGCTTTGGGAGTGTATTTGTTGCACTTATTTGCTGTCAGACAAGTTTTGGGTTTGTTGATGATTTTGAGATAAACAGCTGTACATAAATTTAAGCTTATTCTTTCCAATTAAATTTTTTAATGATATTTTGCGGTTCAAATTTTTAGTCACATTTCCACTAGACCGTTTACGTTTTTTTTTTGTATATCCTCTGGTCAAAATATAATGATATTCGTGAAATAAAAGGTAATAATATTTTAAATTTTAAGATAAACTTATTTAATCTTTAAACCTTTGCTTTTTTTTCGTTATACAGGGTGTTCGCCAGCAGATTTTATACTTTGATCGAGTTCGCGGCGACTAGAATAGCTGTGGCGGGGAGAGTAAGGTACTGCTAAGCATGAGTCAGTCATGGGAGTACACCGCGCTTTTGCGGTTGAAACTTATTTCTTGAATGTAGCAAGGCGTTGTTTTTGTTCGCATTTCAATATTTGAACAATAGAAGATGGCCCATCAAACCAGATGATACAGGCGTGGGTACAACATTTCAGAGAAACAGGATCAGCTGTAAATAAACCTTGGCCTGGACCTTCAACCTCCGTTTCGACACCGGAAAACGCAGAGCGTGTGAGAAGGGAAATTATGCATAATTCGCGCAAATCTGTGTGGAAGATCGCAGCATCAACAGGTATCACACAGACGATATTTCACAAAATTTTACGAAAGCTGTTAAAGTTCCATCCATACAAGCTGCAATTCATCCAACAATTAAAAGAAGATGACTACATAAGAAGGCAAAATTATGCTTAAGTCGTTTTAGAATGATTTTCTACGCCTACGTATTTAAAGAACATATTCTTTATTGATTAGGCACTTTTCCATATCGAAGGATATGTTATTAAACAGAATATGGGTTACTGAAGCGAGAGTAACCCAAACAAAGTGTATCAAAAGCCACTCCATTGCCTAAAGACCACTGTTCATTGCGCCATTTCTGGCAAGGACACAATTGGCCCCTATTTTTCTTTGATGAACATGAATCAGATAATTTTTTGATACCTCAGCTACACATTTTCAGCATGATGGGGATACGGCACACAACGTTAGGGTCTTCATGGCTAAAGTGAGACAAGGCTTTCCTGGCAAATTAATAAATCGCTTTGCTGACGCATATTGACCCCCCCCCCCCAGGTTACCAGATCTGACACCATATCTTTAGGTTTCTTTAGGGATTTCCTCAAATCTAGAGTTTACAATAATTCTCCATCAACAATCAGAGCACTACAGGAAAATATCCAACGTGAAATCGCAGCTATCCGGCCAGATTTTTGCAAGCAAATTTTTACCGAAATGAAGTCGAGATTACAGAAACGTTTGTAGCCAAATGGACACCATTTGAGTGAAAACAAAAAAAAAACTTCGATTACGTTCATATTTCAATACTTTTTTCTAGTGTAAAATCTGCCAGCGGACATCTGTACTTTTCATAAGGCATTTTAAATTCTTGATTGAATTTTCTGTTATGGCATCGTTATCAGACGCTTTCCCCATGGTGGAAATTTGAATCACGGAATCATGAAATTATATGGTACCATATCTAGCTAATATGGTACAGGGATTATGATATTTGTTAAAGGATTTGTCAAAAAATTCCCACAGTGGTCACATTAGAGTGGTTAGATTGATTTGATTGATTAAATGATGAGAAACCCTTAGATTACAGCTTGAAGGCTTTTGATGGTACCTGTTACGTATCTTCTATGTTAACAGGGTGGTGGTCTTAATCAGGTTTAGGAGCTTGATAACTATTTGATTGGGTACTAACACTCAGGATTAATCGATCCTTGAATGTATCTCCAGCAGGTTAGAGCTTTGCATTCTAAGATGATGTTTCGTCCTCTTCATCGCATAGTCTACATGCCGGTTTTTCATTATAAATGTTCATCGTTTTCTTAGGCTACAACAGCAAGTTATCAGTCTTGTAAGTTCAGCTTATTTTGCTAAATAATTTGCTCAGCAATAGATTGCTATATCTGAGTCTCCCAATGTAATTACAATGGCAGGATATCCAACCTATTTTAGTGATGCAAAATATTAATTCTGGTTCAATAATTGTGGTAGATCACATTTGTAATGCAAGTTGCTCTTCTTTTCAATTGCCTTAAATATCCTTTTGTCCTGTTACCAACGCAAGAGTAACATTGTTGTATTTTGTCAGGTCTATAAGGTGTTAAAAGATAGTTCAAGGTCTGTTTAGATTTTATCTGAAAACATGCAAGCACGTTTAAAGCTGTCTGACTGCCGTAGAAAATAAAGATGATCCCGTTCTCTCAATTGCATGTATTTCTGGCTAGAATAAAGTGATGTGTAATCCGAGTATCACTCGAATTAAGTCTATGGGAAGCGCTCTGTATTCTGACCACTGTGTCATGATCAATTTTCGACCCGTCTTTAAACCAAATCAGGTTTTCTGCCTGACGCATTGGCAAAAGAAATTTCTTTATGACAAAATTTCATATATCCTTTACCGGAAATCTTTATCGACGACACCTGATAAACCAGCTGTTACAAACTAACTAAATAACAGATGATGCTCAAACATATGCACAGCTGCCATTTAATCAAAATTTAATCAAATAAAGAATTTTGACATAACTTCGATTCGCATTATTTAAATAGAAAAACTCCTGATAATTTTTCACTGATCATGGATAATATAAATAACCCATAATCACTAATTATTTTGGTCACCCTGTGGATTTCTGAGTAGAGGAATTGGTACAATTCATATTCGAAGTTCGGGTAAATACTGCGAAATAGAAGCATTAGTTAAACAATGTAAGAAATGAACGCAATCAAGGTAGCCTGTAAACATTATATATTTTTGTTATTATAGGCTGTAATCAGGGTTTCCACCTCGCTGGTTTTTGACCTACGCAGTAAGTTCTGTTTGCCAAGATGTGGAGAAATGCTGATAGAAGTAAAATTTCTAATCTAATATAAAAAAAAGTTTTTATCTCAAATAATTGACGAGACAGTATCAGTTGCCTGGATTTTCTATTAACTAAGCAAAAAAAAATTGCTTATACACTTTTTCTTTTTCATTAAGTTTTGTTTCGGATATATATATATATATATATATATATATATATATATATATATATATATATATATATATATATATAAATATATATATATATATATATATATATATATATATATATATATAAATATATATATATATATATATATATATAAATATATAAATATATAAATATATATATATATATATATATAAATATATAAATATATATATATATATATATATATATATATATATATATATATATATATATATATATATTATTTCTATTTTTCTTGAACCATTCAATATATGTATCAATATGTTTTTTTTGTGTTCTTGGGGTTAGGTTCATACGTGGATGTTAAAAAAAATTTGACGTTTCGGCTTTTGTTTCAATTCAATTTTTTTAAATTTATGTAATTCAACAAGAGCAATGATGTTTTTCTGGGGCCAGACGAGTATATGTTCATGATGTTTCCTTTAATTTTCTCGTAGTTGAACTTCATTTGTTTTAGATACGTTCTCATAAAAGGTCATATTTCAAAACCAGTGTTTTTCACCCTCACTGTATTTATATTATTTCTGTATTTCTTAAACCATTCAATATATGTACCAATATGTTTTTTTTTTGTATTCTTGGGGTTAGATTCATACGTGGATGTTAAAAAAAAACGTGTTTTTATGTTTCGCCTTTTGTTTAAGGCTTTTTAAAAAAGAATACAAAAAACATATATATATATATATATATATATATATATATATATTATATCGTAGGTTTTCACGGATGATAGAATGAATGGTTTGGTTATTCCGGGTTTCAATCCGTCCGTTCAAAAAATCGTTTTCACGACGTTTCGCCAAAATTTCATTTGGCATTTTCAAATGCGGTTCATCTCGTTACTCGCTGCGAACTGATGGTGGCCTCTGATGAATTTCGAGTTTTATTTAGCTGGCTCGCTTTCTGATTGGACGAGCGGCTTCGCAGGCTCCCCCCTCTGACGAGTGCGATGTATTTGGTTCTTGTATGCTGGTTTTTGGTGTATTGGTTAATCTTTGTTGTTTTGTTTCTTGATTTTTTATTAATGTTTTCCTTGTTGTTGGAATATGTATTGTATCTTCTCATTTATTCAGCTATCCCGCTTTTTCGATTTCTAGGGCCTCTCTTATGACGCGTACCTTGTAGTTCTATACTGGTGCTATTTCTTTTGCTTTTTCAAAATCGATGGTATGTCCGGTGGTTTGATGATGTTAAAATAGAACTGAGGTTTTTTTTTTTGGTTTTTGATGTTTGTTTGTTTTTTGTGTTCTTGAATTCTGGCTGATATATGCCCGTTTATTTGTCCTATATATGTTTGCTGGCAAGCTGCATATGGAATGCTGTAAACGCCATGATTTTCAAGGTTGGTCTTATCTTTGGGATTTCTTAGGATGTTGACTATTGTTTTTTGTGGTTTAAATATGGGTTGTATGTCATGTTTTCTTAAGACTCTTCCGATTCTGTCCGTTATTATTATGTATGGGATTATGGCTTTGTTTCTTGTTTGATCTGGTCCTTTGGTTTTTGTTGTGGTTTTCTCTTGTCTTTTTATGGTTTTCTTTATGTCTGATTGTGAAAAACCATTCCGTTCTATATATATATATATATATATATATATATATATATATATATATATATATATATATATATATATATATATATGTATGTATGTATGTATGTATCCCAGAGCGGTATGAAATATTAAAAATTTTATTATTATACTTGTGAATAGCAGGCACAATAAAATGATCACATAACTTGCAAATGGTCAATGTAAATTTTTCTTTACTTTTGTTATGAATATTCAATATTAAAAAAATTGTTTTTCAAACTATAACGCGCTACTTTCTTAAATATTTGAATCTTAAAACTACCACACAACGAATCGAAATTCACGTTCTTATCCAGACTTTCTCTATTCGCTTTATTCTTCGAGCTGCTTACAAATCAAGCGAACGCCTACTCTCCAAGGGAACTAGGAGGAAATTAACTAGCACCCACTCGTCATATCCCTATGTCTCTCTAATCAAAGGAGCAGTACCCGAAATAGAAGTTGCATAATTTTCTACCGTTTCCATTGATAAAAATTAATCAAAACTTCCAAACAGAAATATTTCTTCAGTTTCAAAGAAACTTCCAAGTTAAGTAAATGCCGACATCCTCTTATTATCAAAACTTCTCAGACTTTAACCAAAGCAGGTATTAAAGGATTAATTTTCGATTTACTTAACTCCAGATTAAAGTTAAACCTCTTTGCAAAGTTGGCGAATTTTCGAACTTGAGAATTCTTGTGGGGAAATTAAAAGTGGATAAAAACGATTAAGAGTTAAATTGTGATAAAAAGGTTTATTTAAGAGGCAGTCTAAGTTTAAGGGGAAAACAAACTTTTTTGTATAATGTCGAATTTTTCAACATGGACAAATTTTTGCGTTTAATTAACTCTTTTTATTTTTACTTCCGTTAATTGTATAATTGGTGGGTTACTAATTCTCTTTAAAGCGACCTTGCGCAGTAAGTCTTATATTGTATACATATATTTTATGTCATATATCATCCTTATGACAGCCTCTGCATAGAAGATTGTTTAAAACTCTTATTAAGTTTTTTTATCTGTTACTAGGCGTATGTTTGTAAACTCCAAAATATATTTCAGGTGTGTGGTACTCCATTTGCATTTCTGCCTTGGCGATCATGTATATATATATATATATATATATATATATATATATATATATATATATATATATATATATATATATATATATATACATACATAAGTATACGTATATACATATATATTTGATTTATATTATATAAACCGTAAATAACCATACTGAGAACAATATACCAAATAAAAACACCCATTTGCCAAATTGTAAATAAATAAAGAACCATGTGCATTTGTAATAGGGTTTTTGGGGAAGGAAATATGGTATAGAGAGGCAGAAAAGTGTCTTATTAGATAAAAGAACAGAGCTAAATGCCATCCGAAGTGTTCAGCTCCGATTTTAATGGAACTTCAATATGTTGTAGAGGGTACAAAAATAAATGGCCCGTGTTTTTTTTATTTACCGAGAATTGTTATAACGGAGTGAAAATCATCCTTAAAGCTCACCCCTAAAAACACAATTTTTGAAATATCTCAGATTTTTAGTGAGATATCTTCACAAAAATTGCGGAATTCAATGGAATTGTTTGAAAATATTTTTGTCACAAATACTGTAAGTAACTTAAGTTGAAGTCTTTCTGAGTTTCTAAAAATAAACCAGTGAAAAGGGTGAGCTGCCCCCAAAAACTTTTTCTTAAATATCAAGTTCTAATTGAGATAATCTTTACAAAAAAAAATAGAAATTACTTGTTATTTGAAATAATTTAAAATAATGATATTTTCACCTCCAAGGATATAATCCTTTATTTTTTATAGGGGTAAACAATATATTCGAGCACGAAATGTAATTCTAAAAATTACAAAATTTAATGAAATTATATAATACTATAATTAACTCAAGTTGACATGGTTCAAGATTTCCAAAAATAAACTAGTGAAAGAGGGTAAGTCACCCCCAAATACTTTTTTTTAATATCTTAAATTTGAATTAAGATATCTCTACAACACAAAGTGAAATTACTTGCTATTTGAAATTATATTAAACTGTTGTATTTCCGCTTCCAAAACTATCATCCCGTATTTTTTATTAATGTAAACCATATATTTGTGTACATAAAATTCAAAAAATTACAAAATTTAATAAAATTGTTTGAAAATATTTTTGTCACGAATATCGTAGGAAACGTAAGTTGGGTTTCAAAAAATAAACTAGTAGAATAGGGTGAGCCACCCCCAAATACGTTTTTTTTTAAAATTTTAAGTTCTAATTACACTTTACAAAAATGGAAAAAATATTTTCAAACAATTCCATTTCGTAATTTTTAGAATTAAATTACGTGGGTAAATATACCTTAGAGGTAAAAATACCACAGTTTAACATCACTTCGAATAACAAGTAATTTTCATTTTGTTTTGCACAAATATCTTAATTAGAATTTAAGATATGAAAAAAAATATTTGGGGATGACTCACCCTCTTTCATTAGTTTATGTTTGGAAACCCCAAAACATGTCAACTTGAGGTAGTTATGGTATTGATGAAAAAAATATTTTCAAAAAATTTCATTAAATTTCGTCATTTTTAGAATTAAATTACGTGCGCAAATAGATGGTTTACCCTTATAAAAAATAAGAGATAATATCCTTGGGGGGTGAATATACCATAGTTTAACATCATTTTGAATAGCAAGTAATTTCCATTTTGTTTTGTAAAGATATCTCGCTTAGAATCTGAGATATTTCAAAAATACTGTTTTTAGGGGTGAACTTTAGGGACGGTTTTCACTCCATTATAATGAAACTTTGCAGATAAAAAAAAACACTTTTCATTAAAATCAGAGGCACTCTCCTTGTCAGACACATGACTATTATGGAATCTAGCTTTGTTCTTTTATCTAATAAGACACTTTCCTGTCTATATTTCGATCTATATCATATTTCCTTTCTCAAAATATCTAACAATAATATACAGTGGTTTTTTAATTATTTACCTGCACCTTCCTTGTGAGTGAAATTGAAGTGTTCAGAGACTAAATTTGGACATTTTTGAAAATTTCCATATTTTGTATATTTATGGGACATAGATAATGAAATCTCTATAGTTTTTCAGTTTTTGTTTATTTGTTGATTCATGTTTTACGTCATTTTATTATATACATCCAAGACTTTGTAATATCTGCCGTCCCGACTAAAATTCCATATTAATCTCGTTTAAGGTAATCAAATAAGTAAACACCCAAGCTAATTATAAATAAATTTTCGGAAAACTTTGTTATTAAATTACATATTAACCTAAGCTAATTTTGTATTTGTACAGTATTCTGTCTAATGCAGCACGATTTAGAGTTGTACCAAGTTACCTACATTACGTAAACTTTATTAAATAACCAAACTTGTTCAAAGTTAGATACTGCTGCAGTTCTGAGTTTGTCTTGCTGCAAATGCAACTTTAGATTTAACGAAAATTGTCTTGGAAATCTGTTATTTTATATGACTTTTGGTTAATCTGCCTTATTAGAAGTTATAATTGGTGTATCAGAAAAAGTAAAATTGTGCACTTATTTGTTTTTGTTCTCTGGTTAATTTGTCGCCAAACAGTTATTCAAATGTTGGGCACTTTTTGAAGCTTATTAATAATAAGTTTTAATAGTACAGAATAGCGAGAATCACTTGAGATTAAGCACACAAACAAAGCACAAACCATAAATAACGGATGAGATCCTACGAAATAATGAGACACAGAAAACTGTTGAAAAAGAAGCACTTAGAGATACAAAAAGAACAAAATTAAAGAGACCGAAATAACAAAAAAAGAAGAAGATTTAAAATAAACTGAGACGCTGCAGAGAAAGCAAGAAGTATTGACATACGACGGTAAAACGAAAAGACCAATACCGTTTGTTAGTTTTGTGTTGACAATTTTCGGAAGCGAATAATCTGAACATCTTGGCAAAAATGAAAAAAAGTCAGTTCTTGTTTTGATTAAACATTACTTTTTACGTGTAAAAACCAGCACGCAAATCGAAGAAAAGTTGAGATCGTATTATAAAGTTTCTACTGCTTCACATTTCATGGTCTATAATTGGTTTAAAGAATTTTGATACGGTTGAACCAATATGAGTGATGCGCTGTTGAAATAATTATTGGAGAAATGGTCAATAAAAGTCATTACATTGTGTTGGTCCATCGCAGAGTGGAGGTTGGAAAGATTGTTGTAATGATAAACAACTCGCATGACACGTACGGAACATTTAGACATGGACAAGCTTTCAGAATGATGGGTGCCGCATTTCTTGATTGTGGATTAGGGACAAAATCCAGTGACCTCTTTACAATGATGCCTGAACTTGCATCAGTGTAATTCAAAAGATTTTTTTCATTGATTCGTTACCATTGATAACACTTGCATCCATCAATATACCCCAGAGACCAAATAACAGCTGAAACAGTGGACTGAGAATGGAGAACCTGCTCCAAAGAAGACAAAAATGACACGGTCAAACAGTAACGTCATGTTTTCTGGTTTTTATCGACTATTTGGAAGAAGAAAAAACGATCACAGGTGTATATAATGCTGCAGTGTTTGCCAGATTTAGAGAAGAATTGATGAAAAAACTTCCACATTTGACGAAGAAAAAGGGTTGTTCCACTATGATAATGAACCTGCCAATTCCTCTGCCGTTGTAACAGTGAATTTGGTCGATTTGCACCAAGAATTGGTGCCCCATCTGCCTTATTCTACGAATTTCGCTCCCTGCGATTTCTTATTATTTCGAAACTTGAGAAATGGCTGAATAGAAACATTTTTTTTTCAAACGAAGAGGTCATTACCTAAAGAGAGTTATTTTGCAGATTTGGAGAAATAATTTTTCGAAGTGTTTTAATAAAATTTTAGGAAAAAGCCTATCGAACTGAAATGAGAGATAATATTAAAAAATAAATGAAAAAAAAGTATCAGACTCATTACACTCACGTACAAGATATGACAGATATAAACAGATCTAGAGTTATAAGTAAACTTAGGCAACGTCATTTCAGACAAAAGCAGAAAAAGGAAATATTGCAAAACCACATCGAGCATTTGTTTGATGATATAAGACTAGAACCACTGGAAGTGGGGCCGTATAGGAAACCAGAGCGCCCCTGAAAAATCATACAGAAATCATAATTACGGTGAAGATACGAAAACTCGAATATTTTGGTGGCATAAAAGAAAACAAGTACAAAGGACCTCGCACCAAACAAATGGAAATTGGATCCCGGTCAAATTCGTTGAAAATTCAGTATGTTGTAGGCCTAGATGTCCTGATCAAAAGTTCCTATGGGCACAAAGTCCAAAAGTTAATAGTTTTCGAGATACAGAGGGATGAGTTGCGCCCGCACCAATCAAATGAAAATTGTATCCCGTTCAAATGCGTTGAAAATTCAGTATGTTGTAGGTCTAGATATCCTGATCAAAAATTCCTGTGAGCACAAAGTCCAAAAGTTAATGGTTTTCGAGATGCAGAGTGATAAGTTGCGCCCGCACCAACCAAATGGAAATTGTATCTCGGTCAAATTTGTTGAAAATTCAGTATATTGTAGGTCTAGATGTCCTGATCAAAAGTTCCTATGGGCACAAAATCCAAAAGTTAATAGTTTTCCAGATGTATTTTTTTACTTCACGAAGTGTTCGTAAAAATACTTTAAGTTCCTGTCCTTTTACACATATGGTCTATTAATAAATTGCAAACCAAGCAAGAACGGTTGCAGCAAACAACCTCGTTCATCTAAATGATGCTGACATGACTTAACATTCCCAGGAACATATATATTTCTGGAAATGAAGACATTTGCTTTACATTCACTTGACAGTCGGTGAAGATTATGTTCAGCAGACATGTACTATTCCTAGTTTGGCAATGTTCAACCTTGACCCTTGATATAAAGGTCATAGTCAAGATTACAATTGGTGATCTCCTTCATTATCCTAAACCTATCGATTGAAGTATTTTTTTATGATTACGCGATTTCACTATTTTGGTACATAGTTTGCAATGTGTTACGCTGCAACCCATACACACACACACACACACACACACACACACACACACACACACACACACACACACACACACACACACACACACACACACACACACACACACACACACACACACACACACACACACACACACACACACACACACACACACACACACACACACACACATATATATATATATATATATATATATATATATATATATATATATATATATATATATATATATATATATATATGTATTGTACATTTACATTCGCTTATATTAGCCAAACAAGTTCACAAGATAGGAAGAGAGAGAGAAAAAATCGACTCTTACGTCTTGCCTATATAAATGGTGATTCGGGCGCAACTCATCTCTCTGTGTCTCGAAATCTATTAACTTTTGGACTTTGTGCCAATAAAAACTTTTGATCAGGACATCTAGATCTACAACATACTGGATTTTCAACCAATTTGACCGGGATCTAATTTTCATTTGGTTGGTGCGGGCGCAACTCATCCCTCTGTATCTTGAAAACTATTAACTTTTGAACTTTGTGCCCATAGGAACTTTTGATCAGGATATTTAGATCTACAACATACTGAATTTTCAACGAATTTGACCGGGATCCAATTTCCATTTGGTTGGTGCGGGGTCCTTTAGAATTCTACAGCGAATGCTATAAGGGAATATTAGACAATGATAGTTGAAATACCTTACCTTGAATTTGGTTTTCAGTAAACAAAATGAGGGTTGTCAGAATGATAGTCAACTTTACGAAGAAGATCTGATAGAATAGCAAGATTTTTTGTAGGACAAGTATTAAAGATAAAATAATTTTTGAACCAATAATTAGAAATTAATTGTATAATGCTCATTAAAATACTTCTTATTGATTAACCTGCATTTGCAGATGAAGGAATTTAAAATAAACATAAAACGAAGCCAGACTTGGTATTTGGTTCCAAATATTGCCTATAGCTTTTCAAGTGTAAAATATATAAAAGTTATATCTTACTTAGTTATTTCATTCCAAAACCTTTTATACAAATGCAGATTACTGCTTTATTATTTCATGTTTAACTAT
The DNA here is from genome assembly GCA_034092305.1 of Diaprepes abbreviatus. NCBI lineage: Eukaryota > Metazoa > Arthropoda > Insecta > Coleoptera > Curculionidae > Diaprepes > Diaprepes abbreviatus. The sequence continues at coordinate 3,162,256 of JASJET010000039.1, forward strand.
AATTTTATATTCTCGTCTTTGCGTACACACTTATTTGTATATACTTAAAAAATGCGAATAATTCAACGCAAAGGAAACAAGTGTTATTTTCTTATTAAAGCAAAAAGTTATAAATCTTTAAATTGCCTGTAGCATATTCGGATTATGCCTGTAGTAATAATGTATTAAAAATATGGATGTAAGTATGTTAATGTCTTTATTAGGTGAAGAGCATCAATAACAGTGACATCGAGAGTCAATAAACAATAAATTATTTTAATAAAGCATTGCTGATAACTTATTTTTTGAGACATATCTATAAAACTAAAAAAGGACTGTTTTCACTCCATTCGCAAAAACGCCCACATAAATTGAACAACACTTTGTGTGATTTGATCATTTTTAGGTGGACAATGAACGATAACAAATATAACAATAAGAAATAGACAAGGAAGACCGATATTGTATACCGACGAATTAAAGAAAACTTGGAAGAACTGTGCGGAGACTTTGTTCACTGATCAACGAACAGATGCCCCGATGAATGACACTGAAAACATGAGTGGTCCAAAAATTCTTGAATCTGAAGTCAGGTACGCAATGAACGGTGTGAAGAATGGTAAAAGTGCAGGTCACGACGATATATATGCAGAAGTTTTCAAGCAAGTCGATATTAAACAACTTACATATCTCTTTAACGTGATATATGACTCTGGGCAAATCCCAATGGATTGGTTAATTACTATTCCAAAGAAACCAAACCCCAAGAATTGCGAAGACTACAGACTCATAAGCTTGATGAGCCACGCTCTTAAAACGTTTCTTCGAGCAGTCCATTCAAGAATATACAGAAAGTGTGAGGATGAGTGGCGACACACAGTTTGGCTTTATCAAGGGACTTGGCGCTAGAGAAGCTCTCTTCTCAACGAAATTACATGTGCAAGAGTGCTATGACCAGAAGCAAGATGTTTTCATCTGCTTTATTGACTATCAGAAAGCTTTTGACAACGTACAGCACGAGCCGCTGTTGGAAAAATTACAGGAGATCGGTATAGATGATAAAGATATTGGTAACAGTTAGCTGAGATCCATATCGATGGCGATCTGTCAACAGAGACCATTAATATACTGAGGGAGTCCGGCAGGAATGTGTACTGTCGCCTGTTCTGTTTAATAGTGTGTGTTTTTTATAGAGGTATAAAACTTTAAGTTGGCAACACTTTTTTAACTGGCGGCCATTTTGTCAGCTGTCATGTGATTTATGTTTAGTTTGGTTTGGCATTTCAACATGAATAGACTGACGCCTGAATAACGCTTCCAAATTGTGCAAATTTATTTTGACAATCATGGTTCTGTTCGAAATACATATCGCGCACTACGTCCATTTTACGGTCAACATAATCGTCCATCAGAGTAATTAATTCGATTAACTATGAAACGTTTTCGCACCACGTTTACTCTAAATGATAATACCCATCTACAGAGACGTCGTACAGTGCGTAAAGAAGAAGTCATTGCTGCTGTAGAGCGTAGCGTAGAGGAAGACCCGAATCAGTCTATCCGCCATCGTGCACAGGAATTGAATATGTGTACATTCACTTTATGGAAGATTTTGCGGAAAGATCTTGGTTTGCGTGCTTACAAAATCCAACTCGTGTAAGAATTGAAGCCACACGATCACCCAGCAAGGCGTAGATTCGGTGAATGGGCCCAAAACAAGATTGCCGTTGATCCCGATTTTCATAAGCGAATTTTGTTTAGCGATGAAGCTCACTTTTGTTTGAATGGATACGTCAATAAACAAAACTGCCATATTTGGAGTGATGATAATCCTCAAGTGTATGTTGAGACACCGTTACATCCAGAAAAACTGACTGTCTGGTGTGCTTTATGGGCTGGTGGAATCATTGGTCCGTACTTCTTTAAAAACGATACTGGTCAGAACGTTACAGTCAATGGTGACCACTATAGAGCCATGATTACTGACTTTTTCGTTCATCAATTGAACAACCATGATGTGCAGGAGCTGTGGTTTCAACAAGACGGCGCAACATGTCACATAGCTCGTGCCACAATTGATTTATTGAAGGAAACGTTTGGTAACCGCATATTTTCACGTTTCGGACCCGTGAATTGGCCTCCAAGATCATGCGACTTAACGCCGCTAGACTATTTCTGTGGGGATATGTGAAGTCGCTAGTCTACGCCGATAAGCCCGAAACGATTGATCACTTGGAGGACAACATTCGCCGCGTTATTGCCGATATACGGCCACAAATGTTGGAAAAAGTCATCGAAAATTGGACCTCCAGATTAGATTACGTCCGAGCCAGCCGTGGTGGTCATATGCCAAAAGTCATATTTAAATTATAATGCCAGAAGGTTATCTTTCGAATAAAGTAAATTTCATGTGAATTTAAAAAATTCATCTTTGTTTTATTCTATTTAAAAGTTCTATATCTCTATAAAAAACACCCTTTATTTACGTTGAGAAAATATTTCAGTTAGCATTAGAAAATGAAACGCGAGGTATCTAAGTCAATGGCATCCCAATAAACAATATTCGCTATGCAGATGATACTGCAGTCTTAGCTAACAACTTTGAAGATCTCCAATCAATATTAAAAAAACTTAACTACTGCGGTGAACAATTCGGACAACCCTTTAACGCAAAGGTTCCTTATTTCTCCTTTTTTAAGCACATAGACATCAGCCTAGGAATAGCATTAATGTTAATATTGTATAAAAACATAAACATTTTCTTAGTTTAGAATTTGGACGTCAGAGAGAATAAATTTTTTACACTCCTTAATTGAGCCTACAAAGAAATCACCTGTTAACGTTGTGGTACATTTTATATATTATTATGTTTTCATCAAGTACTTTTGTGATTTTTCTTCGTTAGCGACTTAAAAAAATTGATCTGATAGCTTATTTATATTCTATTTATATTCTGATAGCTAACAAAGTAAGCACATAAATTTAGTAGCATTCAAAAATAACTTATTATGTTTGACCAGGTTCAAGTGAATATTTTAATTATTTAATCAAAGACTCACGTGCAATTTGTTCGCCAGTTTCATTGGTTAATTAGAAAACTAAATAATATTAAATGTCGGATATTACCTATAAAACGTTGTGATGTAATTTGATCCTAAACTACTTCAAAGTGATTATTATAGTGGCGTATGACCATTTCGCCCAGAGATTATTTACTAGCTATTCTCTGAACCTAAGGATAAAACCAAATATGACAAAGGCACTCCTGAAGTCTTAGGCTCTTGCAATTTTAATACCAGACTAGATTAGGTTTGCAAATATCACAAACAAAATTCAAGAAAAGCTGCTCTCTAACTGATTAAACCGGGCCTCTTATTTCAGACCTCTCACATCATTACGTCCACAAAATTAATTGCGTGAAGTTTTTTATTAAATTAAACAATCAAGTTTCTCAAAACACTTAAATATATTTAACAAAACTAAATATGAAACAAAACGAAAGTATTTACGAAGAGAAATTTAAATTAAATCTTTATGACTTGACGAAACTAACTTAAATAAATGCTCTTATCGGCCCTGACTTTAATCCCAATTAATGTATTAGACCCAATTTTGAAAGTAATACATTTAAACAGCCTTCTAAAAGATTAAACAAGAAAAGGAAGGAAAAAAACACGAAAAACAGCTATTTAAATTGTTATTTAAACAAAACAATACTGAAATCGGTCTTTTCGGATGTAAACTAAAACGGAATTTATCTTTAGCTTTATCATTTCCAGAAAATAAATGAAAAATCGAAAATAAAAACCTCTGTCTAACAGATTTTAAAATTATCGCACCTAACAAATTTCCAAACGTAACTAAAAATATACTTTTTAAAAGCACCGACAAAACTTTCATCCCACGTACTCCCTGCATATCCGCGTTAGTACCACCCCGCGTTCCTTCCACCTATAAAAACAGTTTGGAGTACAGTCCGATAAAGGTGATTCCATTCCCGAAATTTTTGATCTTTTTTTAGTAGAGGGCCTTAGTCATCCATATATTTAATTCCTTATTGAACCTGATCATCTCAATACTAATAATTATTATACAAAAGTTAATCAAACTATACTACATCCTTTTATTACTAAAATTTCCCATCTATGATCATAGAAAAAAATCCTACTCGTTCTTTTAGCCATTTCTCACACATTTTACTCGTCCTTATTTTTGTTGGTAAAAAAATTATCAAAAGACGAAAGCTTTGTACATATAAACAAATGAATATATTGCATTGTAGCGATTTTATTTATGGTGAGAAAATTTACTTAATTTTAAATATTCCACCAGGATAACACATGTTAAGATCATCCTTGGAACTTATCCGTTGCGGTTTTTATAATAATGGGTATTTTTTTATAGAGGTATAGAACTTTAAGTTAGCAACACTTTTTTAACTGGCGGCCATTTTGTCAGCTGTCAAGTGATTTATGTTTAGTTTGGTTTGGCATTTCAACATGAATAGACTGACGCCTGAACAACGCTTCCAAATTGTGCAAATTTATTTTGAAAATCATAGTTCTGTTCGAAATACGTATCGCGCACTACGTCCATTTTACGGTCAACATAATCGTCCATCAGAGCAATTAATTCGATTAACTATGGAACGTTTTCTCTAAATGATAATATGCATCCACAGAGACGTCGTACAGTGCGTACAGAAGAAATCATTGCTGCTGTAAAGCGTAGCGTAGAGGAAGACCCGAATCAGTCTATCCGCCATCGTGCACAGGAATTGGATATGTGTCCATTCACTTTATGGAAGATTTTGCGAAAAGATCTTAGTTTGCGTGCATACAAAATCCAACTCGTGCAAGAATTGAAGCCACACGATCACCTAGCAAGGCGTAGATTCGGTGAATGGGCCCAAAACAAGATTTCCGTTGATCCCGATTTTCATAAGCGAATTTTGTTTAGCGATGAAGCTCACTTTTGTTTGAATGGATACGTCAATAAACAAAACTCCCGTATTTGGAGTGATGATAATCCTCAAGTGTATGTTGACACACCGTTACATCCAGAAAAACTGACTGGTGTGCTTTATGGGCTGGTGGAATCATTGGTCCGTACTTCTTAAAAAACGATGCTGATCAGAACGTTACAGTCAATGGTGACCGCTATAGAGCCATGATTACTGACTTTTTCGTTCATCAATTGAACAACCATGATGTGCAGGGGCTGTGGTTTCAACAAGACGGCGCAACATGTCACACAGCTCGTGCTACAATTGATTTATTGAAGGTACGTTTGGTAACCGCATAGTTTCAAGTTTCGGACCCGTGAATTGGCCTCCAAGATCGTGCGACTTAACGCCGCTAGACTATTTTCTGTGGGGATATGTGAAGTCGCTAGTCTACGCCGATAAGCCCGAAACGATTGATCACTTGGAGGACAACATTCGCCGCGTTATTGCCGATATACGGCCACAAATGTTGGAAAAAGTCATCGAAAATTGGACCGGTCATATGCCAGAAGTCATATTTAAATTATAATGCCAGAAGGTTATCTTTCGAATAAAGTAAATTTCATGTCAATTTAAAAAATTCATCTTTGTTTTATTCCATTTAAAATTTCTATACCTCTATAAAAAATACCCTTTATAACAAGGGCAAGATTTCTTGGACCATAATTATTTTCGAATATTAGTATAATGTTGCCTTAATTTGTCTGAGTTTATATATTTTTAGAGAACCCATTAACCAACCCAGAGTAATAAAACTGAGAATATGCTTAAATCTGATAACTTGTTTATATTTTCTTTTATGGGTAACAGTTTTTTGGGTAGAGACATAAAATATACGCTGCAATCGTACCAATCCATACACAGAGTGGCAAAAAAAACTCCACCATTTAGTGGGATATACTATAAGTAAATCGACATAAAATAAATAAAAGCTGTAATTAACTTTTGTTCCCTTACAACATAAACCGCTTTAATAAAATATTGGCCAATATTTCGTATACCTAATTGAAATAATAATAGTTACCGTAATAATAACACCAAGTCACTTTATAACAGTACAGCAGTGTAAATAATGAGGTTGGAATATAATTTAAATATACTAATACAACTGCACCTGCTGCTACACTGAATTTCCTAAACTAGCACTAACCAACAAGGAATAATTAATTTAGATGACTACTTACGTTAAACCTAATCCCATAAATTTACAAAATATGTAAAATATGCAAAATCAGCTGCTGCATTATAAATACTTTTGTGCAAGTCAGTGGTGGAAGAAGAAATTTCCTTATAAATATTACATAAGTAAAATATTGGTATACGATCTTATTATTTTGCTGCTGGAAGTGAGTAGAGTCTACTTTGAATATTAGAAAAAAACTATGGGAAATGTCTGACAATCTACATATGAGCATATCGGGTACATCAAATAAATTTTGTTATGGTTTTTGGGTTTTCCTAGCTATCAAGCAAATAACTATTATTGGTTTGTTTTTAACCCGCCCCATCCCACACACACACACCCACACATATACCCAAACACCGAACGATAAACGAATTTAGAGCAGTGTTACTACTTATCTAATATAAAATCATTTTAGCTAAACTGTACATTTTCTTTAACAAAGCCCCAAAAAACTCAGTGTAAAACTCTGGAGTATGTACACGTACTATTTTAAGAACTAAATCATCAATAATCTTTGGCTCATAAATTCAAGTAAAGCAAAAAATACATGAACAATTTTATAAGCAATAGCTACAGGAAAAAATTAACGTAATTCCCATCTACTAACTTATTTAGATACCAAAATATATTTAAAACGAGAACCAGTTTACGGTACCATCATCAAACCAAACAAAAACCGGGCAAAGATAATTTTCTATTCAATATCTCAAGTTATACCTAATATAAATTATATCATTTTTTTTAATTGTCATATGGTCTATTAATATTCTTTTTGTTCCAGGTAAGAAGAAATAGATCCTGTCGTTAGAAATTTACAGCAAAAGAAGGTAAAACTATAATAATTTGTCTATATGTATATGATGAATTTCAGTATTCAAAGAGGTTTAATTTTACAATCTTAACAAGAAATGCCTTCAAATCAGTATTTACCTATGTTTAGAAACGAGACGCGTTAACTGAATACTAGATATTACCAATATTATCAAAACAAAGGCATAGGACTGCTATTTTTCGGAAATGTTTTTCGTATTAGACAGTTATATTTTACAATACTTTTCCTGATGAGATTAAATATTTAAATCCTAAACCTTTCCAATATATATATATATATATATATATATATATATATATATATATATATATATATATATATATATATATATATATATATATATATGTATTCTTGATTCTTGAACCATAGATTATATCATTTTTCCTTTTTCGTTGAAAAAAAATTAGTCCACGTCCGAAACAGAAAATAATAATAAAACAAATTTTCTAAATATGACACTTATAAGCAGAAAAAATAAAATTTTAACTGAATGGTACACCAAATCAACTTGGTCAGGTAGATATCTAAACTATTTCTCTAATCATTCAAAAACTCAAAAAATAACGTTATAATCGGTCTATCTGATCGTGCTATCTCCCTAACATCTCCAGAATTCCGACCAAAAATACTGCAAAAAGTAAAAAGACACTAATAAATAATAATTTCAACGAAAAGACTATCACCAAAATAATTGATAAACGAACATATAAGATTTATAATAACGTAAAAACAAAAAACATAGAACATAAACAGAAAAATATGTAACATTACCTTACACTAGTGAGCTGTCAAAAAAAAATAATATACATTTTAAAAAAGCACGATATTATCGTATGCCACAAGTCACATAATAGATTAAATACATTGTTCACAAATTTAAAAAGTAAAACTCCTCTCATGAATAAATCAAATGTAATATATTCGATCCCTTGCACAAATTGTCCCAAAAAAATATAGAGGCATGACGAGCCAATTACTGAAGAACAAATTAAATGGCCATAAATATACGAAAAATGCCTCAACAGCGTTAAACTAACACGCACAGGACGAAAAACATACTTTTGATTATAACAGTACCAAAATAAAAAACAAAGATATGAATTACCAAAAATTACAGATAAAGGAAACGATTGAAATTAAAAAAGGCAAAAATACTGTTGACGATAGAACAGATATGAGAAATTTGAGCCCCATTTACACAAGGCTAATTTAAACAAAAATATTAAGTATTCGATCCTGTCAAATAAGAATCAAAAATTGAATATCCTCTTAAACATAAAACTAAATGTATACTTTATTTGCTTTTTTGTGCATTGTAAAATATAAAAAATATAAAAAAAAAACAAAACACATTCGCATTCCATCTATCCTCAGTAGATGTTGTAAAGATTAAATTTTATTTAGTAATAGAATAACAAAATGTCAAGGTATGTACCGGTAAAATTAAATATTTTTAGGAATTTTAAAAATTTAAATACTGTTTTAGAATGTCTTGTTTGTTTTTTTAAAATTGTAGATATGTGAATGTTAATTATATAAAAATATTTTTAGGAGGGAAAAGTTTTGAAAATGCCTTGAATAAAGGGCGAAACGTCAATTGTTTTGTGTTTTTATTAAATATAGAACCTAAATCCAAGAAAAGACAAAATAAAGGAAAAATTATATATATATATATATATATATATATATATATATATATATATATATATATATATATACAGGGTGTCCAAGATAAGGATCCTAAGCATGGGGATCTCGGAAACAGTTGGAGATACGAGGTCGGTTAAATTAGAGAAAAGTTGCGCAATTTAGTGCTAAATTAAACGCAGTTAAAAAAATTTAAAAATTTCAAACACTTCCGGAGATTTCCGGAAAAAAACGAAATTTGGCAAAATCGTTTTTAATTTTTGCAGGCTTTATTTAAAGAGATATCCGAAAATAAAAGGTAGATTCTCATTGCCACTTTTTATTTTTTATAATTTGGTCTAAACAAAATTTAAATCCGACGTTTCGTTTCTGAGATACCATCATGAACTTTCATTTTTTATGTGGAACAAAAAAAAGTATCCCATGTATTTGATAGCATTTTTTATTACAAATTCAACGGTGTATCACACTTGCATATCAAGTGTGTAGTTCATTGGCTTTTATAAAACTGATATACCTTTCTCTCTCGCTCTCACGGAGCTCTTATGGAAAGTACTTGAACTACGTATTCGATATGCAAGGGTGATACACCGTTGAATTTGTAATAAAAAATGCTATCAAATACATGGAATACTTTTTTTTGTTCCATATAAAAAATGAAAGTTCATGATGGTATCTCAGAAATGAAACGTCGGATTTAAATTTTGTTTAGACCAAATTATCAAAAATAGAAAGTGGCAATGAGAATCTACCTTTTATTTTCTGATATCTCTTTAAATAAAGCCTGCAAAAATTAAAAACGATTTTGCCAAATTTCGTTTTTTTCCGGAAATCTCCGGAACTGTTTGAAATTTTTAAATTTTTTTAACTGCGTTTAATTTAGCACTAAATTGCGCAACTTTTCTCTAATTTAACCGACCTCGTATCTCCAACTGTTTCCGAGATCCCCATGCTTAGGATCCTTATCTTGGACACCCTGTATATATATATATATATATATATATATATATATATATATATATATATATATATATATATATATATATATATATATATATATATATGTAAACCTAGAAAAATTAGTTTTTTAAAAATTTCTAAATTTTTTATAACTATGAACTATGTCGGGTACGCTCTTTCAATTAGTGGCACTTACAATTTCCGGTTCCGACCGGAAGTGGTAGTTTTTCAGACGGTAAATTCGTTTTTTAAATGGAACATACATATTTTTATAACGGAATCTGATTCTACGCAACAAAATATGAAACATTCGTAAAAAAAAATTCGAAAATGTCTTTCTTAACCCCTAAATGATCTTTAAATTAAGTCGCGTTCTGTTCACACAAAATCTCTTATGTATTTTGCTAGCCGAATTTTCGGAAAGACAGCTATGATATCTAATAGCTCTGCGTCATCTCAAAAGATAACGTCATTTTGAGGAGTCATAATCATATTTTTACTGTAAACAAAATTTTGTAAGAACATAATAACTTGTTTAAAAATAGCAATAGTAGATAATCACGTTTTTACAGTTAACAAGATTTATTAGCACACCGTAATTAATATTATAACTGCAACATAAAGTAATAAACAAATTTTTCTGTCAACAAAATTTATTAGAAGATAATAGTCATTTTATAATAACAAAACAAAAAAATAATTACACTTTTTTTTCAAACTAAACTTTAAAAAAAAAACACAAAGACTGATTTCATAATAACAAAAGTAAATTATCACATTTTTGCTGAAAACAAAATTTTTTAACAACATAATAAATCTTTTTATAGTAATAAAAATGAATAATTATATTTTTACTATCAGTAAAATTTTTTAGAACAAAATAATTTTATAATAACAAAACTAAATAATCACATTTTTACTATTAACAAGATGAAAGTATTTTTCAACCAAAGCCGTAAAAACATGATTATCTGCTATTGCTTTTTTTAAACAAGTTATTATATTCTTAGAAAATCTTGTTTGCAGTCAAAGTATGATAATGACTCCTCAAAATGACATTGTCTTTTGAGATCACGCAGAACTGTCAGATATCACAATTGTTTTTCCAAAAATTCGGTTAACAAAGTACATAAGAGATTTTATGCAGAAAGCTAACTTAAATTTAAAGGTCATTTAGAGGTCATGAAAGACGTTTCCAAAAAAATTTTTAAACAAATGTTTCATACTTTGTGGCGTAGAATGCCATTCCGTTATAAAAATATGTATGTTCCATTAAAAAAAAAAAAGAACTTTCGGTCTGAAAACCCCACTTCCGGTCAGAACCGGGAATTGTATGTGCCACCAATCGAGAAAGCGTACCCGACATAGTTATACAAAATATTGAAATTCACAATATATATATATATATATATATATATATATATATATATATATATATATATATATATATATATATATATATATATATATAAGTAAGATTTTAGTGAACGTTAACATATTTTGATCTCTTTTCAAAATGGGATTACTTTTTTTGTTCTGATCTGTTAACGTGTTTTTTATATTATTGAATTTTATATTATTGAATTATTTTAGGCCAGTTTTTAAATTCAAATTTAGTAACTAAAAAAACATTATAAAACTTTTTATTCTATTTTTTTTTGTTATTTGACTTAATGCTGTAAATTTTAACTGTTTTCATTTTATATCATACAGGGTGAACCACCGGGAATCATATCGCTCTATATATGGAAAACTATAGCCAGGAAAATTTTTAAAATTTGACAGTATACCAATCTAGCTAAAATATTTTGAAGATTGCACTTCCGGTTATACCGGAAGTAGGTGTCAACTTGCTTATTTAAACAGAACTTACTATATATTATTGCAATTTTGACTTTTACGCAAGATTCTAAACACATTTTATATGTCATTTCCTATCCTAAATCGAAGCGTTTTTAACATATTTAGGTTTTGTGTCAAAATTGACGTTTGCAGGACCTAAAATAATTATCAATTTACCTAAATTAAATAATAGATTTAATTTAAGTCGGAGTCCTTGTTGAAAAGAGGGTACTTTATTAGATTTTTATAATATTTTGATAACCAATAATACAGGGTGTTCAAAAAAAAAAGATTAAAAACCGTCAAAAGTCAACTTTTTCAAATTTCAATTTTATCTTACTTAGCGTTAAAAATAAGGGTAGGTTTGAGTAAGGTTATCTATGCCGAAAATTTTTAGTTTTCAAAATATTGCCAATTTAATATTTTTTTATGCGGATTTTTTAGTTCAGTTATAATCTTAGTTGGATATGACATTTTGCTCAATGCCATCATATGATTGAGAGTATAACTGAACTAAAAATCTGCAGTAAAATGACCATATAAAAATATTCAATTGGCAATATTTGGAAAACTAAAAATTTTCGGCATAGACAACCTTACACGAACTTACCCATATTTTTAATGCTAAAAAATTAACTTTTAACGATTCCTTCAATTTAATTTTTAATTTTATTTTTTGAACACCGTGTATTACTGATTATCAAATTATTATAATAATAAAGGCCCTTTTTGATAAAGAATCCAACCCAAATTAAATGAAAAGGCTTTCTTATAAGAAAAATTGACAATTATGTTAGGTCCTGCCAACGTCATTAGTGATATCTTCTTCTTCTTCTACCTTCTATAATAGGTCCCTGACCTGTTCCTTCTTCGATTTTCCTCATTCTGGAGTTAAATTATCGCTCCACCTTTTCCATGGTCGACCTCTACTGCGTGTACCACTAGGCGATTTATCTCGTGCGATCCTTACCAGTCTATCCTCTGTCATTCGGCTTATGTGTTTGTTCCATTGTGTCTTACGCTGTAGGACCCACTCATTAATGCAGTCTGTGTTGCATGATTGCCTGATGTTATCGCTTCTTTCTCTGTCTAGTAGCGTTTTTCCTGTTATTCGTCGAAGTATTCTCATTTCTGTAGTCTCCAATAGTTGTTTCGTTTTTGTCGCCGTGTTTCTGAGGTGTATGTCATAATAGGTCTAATTGTGGTTTTGTAGATCCGAACCTTTGTTTCTTGTTGTAAGTGTTTGTTTAGCCAGATCACGTCGTTGAGACAACCCGCCACTTTATTTGCTTTGGCCACCTGCCCTCTTACTTCATCTTCGATGTTTCCATAACTAGTTATGTCGATTCCTAGATATTTGAAACTCATTTCTTGTTGTATTATTCGACCGTCTAGTTCTAGTTTGCATCGGAGGGGTTCTTTTGAGGTTGTCATACATTTAGTTTTTTCGGCTGAGATAATCATATTATATTTTCTTCCCGTAAGATTAAAGGTATTTAACAATCTCTGGAGGTCGTCTTCATTTTCGGCACATATCACAGCGTCATCAGCGTAACAGAGAATTTTTATTTCTGTATCACCCATTTTATATCCTCTACCAAGTCGCACCTCCTTTATTATTTCGTCCATTATCATGTTAAACAACAAAGGACGAAGCGAGTCTCCCTGTCTAATACAGCTGTTGACTGGTATGGGTGTTGATATGTTACCGTTAGTGCGAATCTGAACTTTATTGTTTGCGTATATGTTTTCGATGGTCTGAATTATATTGATAGGAATATTTCTCTTATATAACAGGTGAATTACGTCATCTAGCTTTATGCGATCGAATGCTTTTGTTAGATCTATAAAGCATAAAAATGTTGGTTTATTGTATTCTAGAGATTTTTCGACTATCTGTCCTAGAATAAATACTGCATCCACGCAAGACCTTCCTGATCTAAATCCCTGCTGTTCGTCTTCCAGTGTTGTAACCGAATTAATTTTATTTTTGATTACTTTCGTAACGAGTTTCAGAGTTGTGTCCAGTAGATTAATACCCCTGTAGTTCCCTGGTTCTTGTTTGTCACCTTTCTTAAACACCTATCTGGTACTTTGCATTGTGTCAGGATTTTTCGAATGAAGCTTGTGAGTTCCTGTGTTAGTCGCTGTTCTCCGTATTTCAACAATTCGTTATGAATTCCGTCTTGTCCGGGAGACTTTCTATTTTTTAAGGATTTTATAGCTTTCTCTACTTCTTGAATGGTGACTTCCACATTATTCCTTATTGCTGGTATGTTGTTTTTTCCAATGTTAGCATCGCCCTCAAATAATTTTGTTAGGTAGTCTATCCATTTCTCCTCTGATATTTTGTTTGTTTCGGAGAGTTCAGATACTTCTTTGCGCTGTTGTCTTATCAGTCGCCACATTTGCTTTTGTACACTATAGAAGTCTCCTTCCATTTTTTTAGAGAACTGCTCCCAATGTTCACTTTTTAGTTGCCTGACTAGTAGATTAGCTTCGTTACGAATTAGTTTGTACCTATTGTATGCTTCCGGCGTTTTTGACGTTCTATATGCTAAATATGCTTTTCTTTTTTCGTTACACTTATCTTTAACTTCTTTACGGAACCATGGAGTTTTATTAGGATTTTTGTTGTTGATTGTAATTGTATGTGTACCCAATGACTCATTTGTAGTATCTTCTATGTTTCCCTTAATTTTTTCCCAGCTATAAATTATATCTTCCTCTTCATTGATTGGTTTTCTTTCAATTTTTTCCATCAATCTTTTTTGATATAATTCTTTCGTTGACGTATGCCACAGAGAGTCTATGTCCGTTTGTATCCTAACCTTTTCCAACTGCTTTTTCTTTTGTGTAATCTTTATTCGAATCTTTGATAGAACCAATTTATGATCGTTTCCTGCATTAACAGAGTTCAATGTTCTAATATCCAATATCTGGGTGGGATGTATAACTCTGTTACTAAGTATAAAGTCAATCATAGATTTGTGTCCTCTTGTATTTTCAAAAGTGTATTTATATTTATCTTATTAGTGATATAAAAACTTAAATATGTCAAAAACTTAGGTCGAGGATATGCCTAAAATCTTGCGCAAAATCCAAAAATGCAATAATATATAAGGTGTTCTATTTGAAATAAGCAAGTTGACACCTACTTTCGATATAACCGGAAAATGTTTTAGCCAGGTTACCCCCATCGACATTAGTATATCTTCAAATTTTCAAAATTTTCCTATATATAGTTTTCTATATATAGATCACTGTGGGACACCCTGTATATTTCGCATTTGTGGTTTTCCATTTTGTTGTTGTATGTAAGTGTCATTATTATTTATTTGCAGAAAAAAACTGTCTATCTTTTCTTTTTAACGATCTGAAGGAGAAAAACAGTGACTTACGAGTAAAAAAATAAATATCAATGTTGCATCAGTCTTTTTACGATACCGTTGCATAAGACTCAATGTTTTAAAAAAATATAATTTTAACACGAGCAGGCTATTTCGTAAATCTTAAGAATGCAAATACATAAGGAAAACCATTAATTACAAAGAAATGGGCATTAACTTCAATGTAAAAAGCCACACCTTAAAATACATTATAAACAGAAAGTAGTACACGAATGAGTGATTATTGTAAAAGTTATTAATCTGCTGGAGAAACTCAAAAAAATATATATCCTATAAGTGGAATTATTGTTTGAATACTTTATATTTTGCATAATTTTATTACTTTAAATTTATGGCTTACTCACTGAACAACTTTAAGGAACAAAATTTCTTTGTTTTGTTGACCTTTTCGGTACCGGAAATACAGACAAACATCTATAAAGAAATAGTAGCCGTAGTCTACAATTTTGAGTAATATAAATATTTAAAACATATATTTCCTGTTAATATCATAGATAAAATATTTATAAATCCGCAAAGTTTAATCCCATAAATGGCAAATTTACGAGAATAAAATGTAAACATCGTAGATCAAATGTCGGCATCCGCACTACAACATGATCAGGTGACCATCGACAGGACCGAATTTCGAAAATGTATTTAGTTAGTTCAATTAGTCATAAATGGTGTGTAAATCAAGCAAGTTATCAAAGTTGCAACCATGGTTGCAATCTTTAGTAAAATGTCGGTGTCATATAACTTTCTTGTTCTGGGAGTCACATCACATGGGCACAAATAATATCTGAGGCAGAAGGGAATAATCCGGTCTGTGTCTACCGATGGGAGTTAGTTTAGACATTTCTTATACTGTGAAAGTAAAATTGTGAAGATAATGTATCTTACTATTTCTCTAATCTGTTGTTTCCGTCTGTGTGCGTTAACTTCCTTGTTGTAGGGTGGGAGTGAATAATTAACATTTTTAAGGTCAGACAATTTATTCTCTAATTATTAAAAAATAATGACCTTCTTTTCCTTATCTTTTTTTTTTTTCATTTTTAAAGAAAATATTGATACGAAATGGGTTTGTCAACGGATATGCAGGATTTAAAAATAATTTTATATAATAATATTTTCCTGCCGGAATGGTGAACGGAGCATATATTTTCTTATCGCATTAATTTTTTCGACAAAATGATGAAAATGTTATCACTACATAGTATAAAACAAAGTCGCTTTCTCTGTCCCTATGTCCCTTTGTATGCTTAAATCTTTAAAACTACGCACCGGATTTTGATGCGGTTTTTTTCAATAGATAGAGTGATTCAAGAGGAAGGTTTATATGTATAATAACATCCATTAAATAGTGGAGAAATACTGTTATTTTTGAGGTTTCTAATGTGATGTCGTTAATTATCATATTTTTTTCCGCTTACATTGCAAACGCAGGCTGAACCCTACGAGATTTATCAAAATAATGTACTGATTATTTGTACACATTGAAAAGGTCTACAGAAAACTCCGCGATGGTATATGTCTATCTCTCATGGATATCCCACAATAACATTTTTTTGTCATTTACTTTTTACGACAAATAATGGCAAATTTTGAAGCGATTTTAACCAATACAGCATTAATCCTTATCCAATTAAATAGCTTAAATACATTGTTGATTTAATATAGATCTATATGGTCCTTTACAGCACAAGATTTAAATGAATATTTTCGAAGATATTACAGATTTAAAATTGCGGGAAGTAGCACTTGCGGCGGTACTGGCCGACCGGGGCGGCGGCAGCGTGCCTATAAATAGCGCGTCGGAGGCCGACGTAATAATTGTTGTAAAAATAAAATAAATAGTCACAGTTTTTCTGTAGTGTATTTAGTATCAGCATTGCACCCGTGCGAAGCCGGGGCGGGTCGCTAGTTTCAAATAAAATAAGTGAACAAGGTCACTGCTGGGGTGAATAAAAAAAAATATACCAACAAAAGAAATTCACATTTGTCTAACTTATTTCGTAATATTTTGCTTTTGTTAACATATTAATGAATTTTTAATTTGACGATTTCAAAGTGGGGATTGTCATGACCACATGAATCATGACAATTTTATAAAATGAGTATGGACATAACTAATCTGAATTTACTTCCAAAACTAGTATTAATAATGAACGACGCTTTTTAACGTCATGTCCTCAATCTTCAGACATACAAAATAATAAATAATAGAATGGCTGCAGAACAAAAAAAAACATTTGAGCTGGGTGGAAACATCGGTTAAATATAAGATGGATGAAGTTATGCAAGAATATGGACAAAAGTCGTTGACAAATTTGAAAAAATAATTCAAACAGAGCTTAGAAATTATAGAGCCAATAGCCGATTCTGGCTAAAATATAAACCTTGTACTGAAATATTTTATGTATATAACAAAATAATAATGCATTATAATTATTGTAAGTTATATATGTATGTTTTAAAATATTCCAACTTCATTTTGAGGATGTATGTTTTTATTTATGTAAGTAATGAAATAGATGGAGAAATTTTACCATTTCTTGACATATTGATGAATGTACGTTTTCATATGATAGAATAAACTATTCTATGGTTTGGTGCGAATTTTCAGATTTTTTTTTAAAGAATTGGTTGCTTAAAAGTTCAGTTTATCTTTTGGTAATCATTTGGAAAGTGCTAAAAATATATCATACTACATGTTTTGGAAATTTAATGTTATACGAAAACAGTATAAATCCAAAAACGTTTTAAAGCAACACTATTTTTTACCCTGTAGAGAAAAAGGAAAATAAAACAAATAAAATATGTACACATTTCGTTATATTAAATAAAAACACAAAAACAAATAAAATAAATCACTTAAAACGCTATAAATCCGTTTAAATCGCACGCAACTCACAAAGCAAAAATAAAAACAAAAATGGCGTTGAGCCGATACTGTGCTGTTTACGGATGGCGCTACGAAACAACCGATCGATAATAGGAAGTCGCTTATGCGCATGCCCTCATCTGATCAACGTCCAAAAATATAACTGGCGCCCGATGTGCAGAAACGCATTTTTTCGCCCATGGTTTGCCATTTTTTGCTTTAGCAGCCGACAAGAGTAGGGGTTCATAGTAGAGGTCAGTGGTTAATATTGATACATATTATGTACACTCTTTTGGTAAGATAACTAATAAAACCTAGAGCTCTAAAATTCGATCCAGGATGCGTAGTTGCTCTAAGATGATCAAAAATGGAAGATATTTAATTTTCAATCTAGAAATAACTAGAGATGATAATTCGACATTTTTAACATCGTTTAAACATACTCATGTAATATTTTCCCTCAAATTAGAGACAAATTACATACATTACCCGTTCTCCGATTTATTCTTGTTTTCGAACTTATCCCAGTAATTTCGTCTGCCAATATATCGGGCAACCTAAAATTAAAGTAATTTTTTAGTTGCCAAAGGGATCATTTAAATTCCATTGGCTATTGTGAGTACGTCAGTATCCATTAGAAGTAATCATAGTGGTTAAGTGAACTTAACGAAAAAAGTTGTGGCTGCGGGGTTCATTGTAACTGTTATTGCGTGGAAATTACAGGTTCCGAGGTAAGAGCTTTTTAAAAGTTTGCCAAAAATTGATTAAAATATTGCCAATTATTTTGTTTCCGATTTTCGTCCGATCTTGAATTTATTGACCGAATTATGTTTTATGCTCTTATGAAGATTACTAAACAAGCTTTGCTAATTAAGTTAAATATAAGTCAAGTAGGACTCGAAAGATTCTATAATTATGTTGTTAGAAGACCACAAGACCGACGAACAATTATAAACGTGTTGGCATCCCATCTCAGATGTACAAACTTTTTATTAAGATTACCACAAATAAACTAAATAAAAAATTAGACGAGTATCAGCCTATAGAATAAGCTGGATTTAGAAAATAATATAACCTAGTAATATACTTGGCATTCGTTGACTTCCAAAAAGCTTTAGACATTGTCGAGCACTGAGCTATAATAAAAATGCTAAAAAATATGAGACTAGATATAAATATATCATAATTTTTATGTAATTGTCAAATTTTCCTCCAGCGGATAACATCCGAAAACCGACAGGAATAAAGTCGACTTTTTAGAAAGTTAAAACTTGACCAACTTCTTCTTCTTCTTCTTTAGTAGCCCTACAACCCGGGGTGGGTCTTGGCTGACTGCAAAACTTGCTTCCATCTAACACGGTCATCCATGATAGTTGGATCAGTGGGTAACCCCATTGTTCTTAAATCTGACCATATATTATCTCTCCATCGCATTCTTGGGCATCCTAAGGGTCTTTTCCCTGCCGGAACCTCCTCCCAAATTAACTTGGTAAGGCGGTTATTAGGGAGCCTATGGACATGACCAGCCCATCTTAGGCGTTGGGATTTAATTTCTTGTACGATGTCGCTAGCGTTATATATCTGTTTGACCTCGGCATTTATTCTTATTCGGTATTGATTAGTATTGGGGTCGTGATAGGGTCCGAAAATCCTTCTAAGGATTTTCCTCTCAAAACATCATTTCCATTGCTTTTATCAGCATCCACGTCTCACTGCCATACATGAGCTTTGGTCTAATCACTGTTTTATATATCCTGATTTGTGAGGTTCGTGTTAAGTTCTTGGATTTGATGGGGTTGTTAAGACTATACATACATCTGTTTGCTGCCTAAATTCTCCTTTTATCTCCTCTGTAATATCGTTATCTGCGGTGATTGTCGCTCCGAGGTAGTTAAAATGCTCCACTCTTTCAAAGTTATACGTGTCTATTGTTTCATTTGTCCTATTCTATCTCGATTCTTTTGTCTGTTTATTCACATGTATTTGGTTTACGCTTCATTGACCAGGCCGGTTTTCCTTGCCAACTTCTTAGTTAATAATTGATAGTTGTTAATTTTTAGTTGAGACAGTGAACAAATGAAAGTAAAAGTGTATAATTTAACTTGCAAGTGAAAGTTGGTAGTTGAGATTTTTAGTGTTAGTTGATAATTTTTAAAAGTGAGAAGCGACTATAAAGGTTTTCCGCTTGCACCTAATCTAGAGAAAATTAGATTTCTCTATGCCTATACTAACCTTAACAATTCTGAATGGCAAGTAAAAGAGTTACTAAGGTCGTTAAATTCAGTTTCAATGTCTGACATTCGAAGTTTATCCGATATAGCGGTCCAAAAATAAAAAAAAATTCGAGCAGTGAGGCTTCCAAATATTGGTAAATAAAAAAAGTCAAGACCGTGAAATTTGGTCAAGATAGGTAAAGGTTTTTTAATGGCATCTAAACTAAATAAATTAAAAATTACATTTCCTGAGGGAAAGCAAGATCTATACAACCAATAAAACAAATGGAAGAGCTTAGCAAGCATTCAACACCCTACAAACCGTCGAGGAAGCATCACTTGAAAATGCCAGCTGAGATGTTGGCGAAACGTCGTAAAAATTTTTCTACTGACAAACGTATTGAAGACCGGAAAAACACTAGTACATACATATATATATATATATATATATATATATATATATATATATATATATATATATACATATATATTGAATCAATCAAATAAAATTTGGAAAAGAAAGTAAACAAGCAGAAGAAAACAAAAGGAGAAAAATGACATGTCTCCAGAAGATTAAGGAAAATTCTCAAAAATTATAATCCCTCTGTTAATCTTAAAACCAAAGTATAATACTGGTATTTTTCTTCTTGTGACTTATGGCATGGAAACAACTAAGCAAAGAGACTTATGTCGCGAGAAACTCTTCATGACCATATATGAATTAAAGAGATGAGGATGTTGATGTGATGAGACAATATAACACAAGTTAGAGAAAACACATTGTACGGTGTTAACGTATTGGTAAATCACTTGATTGATGGATTAAGAGTTAACAGAAATTGGCACCAAGTAGAAAGATATAGATTAGAATGGAAACATCACAAAGGTATTGAGTAGTGACCGGAAAAGAGGTCTCTAGAGAAATAGGCCGGCTCAACGTTGAGTCATAACTGACGAGATCTTTATTTATCTTCTTCTTGTCGCCACTTTTTCATTTATAGTCATTAAATTTTACTGGCATATGCCTTCAATTAACTCCAAGACAGATGCGCCATTAAATAGAAAGTCCCCACGTCCAAAATGGGCCCGTAAACTCCTCAAAACTCATATTGCTATACACCCGCATCTAAGTAACATGGGCTTGCTTACAAGACTATTTGATGTTAGAAACTAGTACAGAGAGAGAGAGAACCAGAGTAGAAATCACAGAAAATAAACTGTCTGTCTTTTTTTTTGATGATCTGAAAGAGAAAAAATCTTTATTAAAGTTCTTTTCAACGACCCAAAAAGATTACTTTATACGTTATTTAATTTTTAAACTCATTTAGTCAAAATATTTTTAAGAATATTGAGATTGTTTATACCATTTGCTAACACAACAGGTAAATTTAATTTTTGTAGTTATCTAAAGTACTGCAGCTGCTCGTGACAAACACATAAAATATTATTTGAGAAGAAGTTCTAAATGGATTAAATTAAAATGAAAAGTAAAGAGCTTAACCAAATACCTTGGCACCTGTTATTTTCCCAACCGTAACTCACTTTAAATACTACCGTAATGGCAAACAAGTGGCAGATCTACCAAGATTCTCACACAATGGGAAATAAACTCCCATATGTCCACTTAAACGTTTTTCCGTAGCAAATATTTTAACAACCTTTTCATGTTTAATTAACTGTAGGTTAAATTTGCTCTTGTTCGTCCAATTATTATTATATTTGTGCGTCCGACGAGCGTCTAACTACCTAACATTTATATCTAAAATATTTTTTTTTTCTTATTCGGGATTATGGCGCAATCCATATTTTTCCTTTCAGGACGGTACGTCAAGAAAAAAAGTATATCATAAGACGAACGATTGTGTAACTTGCGAAAAATATACCTTCAATTATGTTATAGTGTCTAACTGGTGGCATAGTGTTTTAAATAGAGAAAAAAGCGAACACGAATCACTGTGACTCACTTATTTCATCACAAATAGCCGATTTCAGTATAATTTTTTAAAGTATATGTAGAATTTTTTATGATAAAAAGCCTGGGGGATAAATGTTATTAGGCCAGTTTGTAGAGAAATCACAAACCAGTCAGCGTCAATCACAAAAACAGTCACGTGACAGTTTGTTAACTGCTTTTGGACGATCTGATTGATCTTGATTAGTTTCTAATTGTTCTTTCCTTTGTTGATTAGCAGAATTTTTAACTTTTCCAAAAAATATATATAAATAAATAAATGTTTTATTAATGATCAAATTAATTTTAAAATTTACAACCGTTTGTAAAAGCAAACAAGCCTTTAAAACATATTAAAATTGTCAAACAATAAACAAACAAATAAAAAATAACCATTTAACTTACAATATGCGCACAATTAAATACTACATGAAGAATAATGAAAGGTTAAAATTTACATTACAAATATCGCTTTAAAAATATTCTAAAACTCTTTAAGAATATATCAAAGATATCCAGATTAATGAGGTAAAAGTGGAGTAGTTAGTTCTATGAGTATTCATAGAAAATACTTCGACCTGTCGACTATTTTTTTGAGATGTAAAGGGTATTTTTTATAGAGGTATAGAACTTTTAAATGGAATAAAACAAAGATGAATTTTTTAAATTGACATGAAATTTACTTTATTCAAAAGATAACCTTCTGGCATTATAATTTAAATATGACTTCTGGCATATGACCGCCACAGCTGGCTCGGACGTAGTCTAATCTGGAGGTCCAATTTTCGATGACTTTTTCCAACATTTGTGGCCGTATATCGGCAATAACGCGGCGAATGTTGTCCTTCAAGTGATCAATCGTTTCGGGCTTATCGGCGTAGACTAGCGACTTCACATATCCCCACAGAAAATAGTCTAGCGGCGTTAAGTCGCACGATCTTGGAGGCCAATTCACGGGTCCGAAACGTGAAACTATGCGGTTACTAAACGTTTTCTTCAATAAATCAATTGTGGCACGAGTTGTGTGACATGTTGCGCCGTCTTGTTGAAATCACAGCTCCTGTACATCATGGTTGTTCAATTGATGAACGAAAAAGTCAGTAATCATGGCTCTATAGCGGTCACCATTGACTGTAACGTTCTGACCAGCATCGTTTTTAAAGAAGTACGGACCAATGATTCCACCAGCCCATAAAGCACACCAAACAGTCAGTTTTTATGGATGTAACGGTGTCTCAACATACACTTGAGGATTATCATCACTCCAAATACGGCAGTTTTGTTTATTGACGTATCCATTCAAACAAAAGTGAGCTTCATCGCTAAACAAAATTCGCTTATGAAAATCGGGATCAACAGCAATCTTGTTTTGGGCCCATTCACCGAATCTACGCCATGCTAGGTGATCGTGTGGCTTCAATTCTTGCACGAATTGGATTTTGTAAGCACGCAAACCAAGATCTTTCCGCAAAATCTTCCATACAGTGAATGGACACATATCCAATTCCTGTGCACGATGGCGGATAGACTGATTCGGGTCTTCCTCTACGCTACGCTCTACAGCAGCAATGACTTCTTCTGTACGCACTGTACGACGTCACTGTGGATGCATATTATCATTTAGAGTAAACGTGGTGAGAAAACGTTCCATAGTTAATCGAATTAATTGCTCTGATGGACGATTATGTTGACCGTAAAATGGACGTAGTGCGCGATACGTATTTCGAACACAACCATGATTTCAAAATAAATTTCCACAATTTGGAAGCGTTGTTCAGGCGTCAGTCTATTCATGTTGAAATGCCAAATCAAACTAAACATAAATCACTTGACAGCTGACAAAATGGCCGCCAATTAAAAAAGTGTTGCCAACTTAAAGTTTTATACCTCTATAAAAAATACCCTTTATTAAAACCAATTTGCTTTATTAATCTTAAAGAATCTATTATGCTATTAACGATTTTAAGTAGATTAAGTAAGTTGAAGTAGTCTCTGCTATTATCAAAAGGTTCATATTTAATTGGAGTACTAAATTGGGGTGGTTAATATTTTCCCTAGGAATACTAAATCTTCAGAAATGTTTTTGTATCCTTTCTAGCTCCAACTTGTACACATTGTCAGAAGTTGGCCATATTACTGAGACATACAATAAAAATTTTTAAGGCAAGTGTCATAGTTAAAGACGGATAGATTCCGCGTAACAAACCTCACTAATTTCATTCTCTTATTTGTGCTATTATGTATATATTCTTTCAAAGTTAACTGACTATCCAATATTACCCCATCAGATATAGAGGCCATCAATTCCATAAGTATCCCATTAATTTTATAACCGTCGATAAGAGTTCTTTTCTTTACAGAATCGCTTGCCTTACATTTCCTGATGTTGAGGTAGGATCTGTTAGTAGTGCACCATACACTAAATGCATCCCAATCAGACTGCATATCAATGCAATCCTGTTGAAGTTTAATGCACTTAAAAATGTTATATCGTCAGCAAAAAGCAAGTTATCTACAAGAGGGACCTAATCAGTTCCTTGAGGATCTTCAAATTCTATGAATTCCCGTAACAAATAATTATTATATTTACCTTGTCTAATACTTAGTGTATATAGCATCTACCTAGCAACGATCCTCCAAACCACATAAGAAAAAATCAACATAAATCAAAAGGTTTGTAACTGTGAAATTCCCCTTTACTATAAATAGGGCTCCTCTTCCTTTCATCAGGAAAAATCTCACTTTGATGGAATAAATTATATAGTTTGCATAATATAACTGAAAAAATACATTGGCATCATTTTATAAAGATCACGGTTAGGTTATCAGTATCAGAGGCCAAGTTGTTCTTTACTATCTCCCTTGTTAAAAACACCAGTGAATGAAAATTCACAAAATGAAAAATTTATAATAAAGTCACAACGAAAGTTGAAAGTTGCCTCATCACAGAGTTGATGGGTAAATAAGTTCATTAATTATCAGAAATTATACCCGGGAGAGTGTAACTACAGTTCTTCTTTTTTACATATTTCCAAAAATCTTTTTTTATCACCACCCAATACTCTTGGTAAAGAAGAAATTTATTATTCATAGTTTAATTTAGATACCATCTTAAACTGAGTCCTTAAGTTTGAGAATAATACATAATTACCTTTAGTTGATGGGTAAATAAGTTTGGATAGGCACTTTCTGTAGCATTACAAGAAATTATACCCGGGAGAGTGTAACTACCGTTCTTCTTTTTTACATACTTCCAAAATTCTTTGCAAGGAAGAAATATATTATTCATACTTTAACTTAGATACCATCTTAAACTGTGTCTTTATGTTTCAGAATAACACATAATTACATTTAGTTGATGGGTAAATAAGTTCATCATCAAATTTGGATAAGCACCTGCTGTATCATTATAAGAAATATCCGGGAGAGTATAACCACCGTTCTTCTTTTTTACATACTTCCAAAATCCTTTTTTATCACCACCCAATATTCATTGCAAGGAAGATATATTTTATTCATAATTTAACCTAGATACCATCATAAACTGAGTCCTTAAGTTTGAGAATAATTCATAATTACGTTTAATTGATGGGTAAATAAGTTCATCATCAAATTTGAATAGACTCTTGCTGTATTATTATAAGAAATTATATCCGGGAGAATGTAACCACCGTTCTTCTTTTTTACATACTTCCAAAATTCTTTTTTATCACTACCCAATACTCTTTGCAGAGAAAAAATATATTATTCATAGTTTAGCTTAAATACAATCTTAAACTGAGTCCTTAAGTTTGAGAATAATACATAATTACCCTTAGCTGATGGGTAAATAAGTTCATCATCAAATTTGGATAGGCACTTACTGTATCACTATAAGGAATTTTACCCGGGAGAGTGTAACCACCGTTCTTCTTTCTTACATACTTCCAAAATTATTTTTTATCACCACCCAATACTCTTTGCAGGAAAGAAATATATTATTCATAGTTTAACTTAGATAATATCTTAAACTGAGTCGTTAAGTTTGAGAATAATACATAATTACCTTTAGAATCGAAGATAGGTTTATTGCAAATGGGTTAAAAACTGATAAAAACTGTTTGCCACAAACTTCATTTACCAAAATGTGGTCGGACTTGCATTGTCTTTATTTTTATTTATTTTTATTTTTACGACTTTTCGATTAGGTTGTTATCAAGTATAAACTGAATTGAGTGTATACTTGATAACGATTAGAGATACTACCTAATCGAAACGTCGTAAAAATAAAAATAAATAAAAATAGAGGTAATGCAAGTCCGACCACATTTTAGTCAATCTTCAACATTGTCTACAACCTTCAAACGAACTTCATTTACATATAACTTTTGATAGGACTGAGATATTTTGGTAAAATGTTTAGCATGCATTAGAGAATTCTCAAAATATAAATTGAAGAGAAATAGTTTTTGATAGAAGCAAGTTATTTTTATATGATGTGTTGTAGAGTATTTCCAAGAAAATCTTGCATAAATATTTCCTTGGTCAGTTTATTCAAGCAGACTTCATAAAAGTAAACGAGTAAATCTACAATTATTATATTGATTGTAATTTAAAACAATTTTTAATTTATCTTTTACTTTTTGGTGCAATTTTTGTAAGTAGATTCAATTTTTTTGTAAAAATAATTGAATAAATATCCGAATAACTTCAACTCATATAGAAGTTTATCGTACTAATTTAAAATTACTTTCAAACAATAGCGATAAAAAAACATTCGATAATTTAGTCCAAAAGTGTATCTATATTATCACAATAATGAAAATAAAATTATATTTTTCAACATAAAATTTATTTTTGCAAAACATACCTAAAGCCTAATTAACCTTGACTTATTTCTTACTTAATAGTAAGTAGATTACAAATTCAATTTTAAACACCTAATTATTTTCCCCTATGACTTTTTCAAATTATTATGTTAATTTAAACTCTCAAAAAGACGGTAGACATTCAATGAAACAGATTTTTACTTTGTTAATTGACAAATTTTTATGCTTTTTAATTTATTATACCTCATTCGGTATTTCAAATATTTTAAACTCTATTAATGAAGAAATAACATTTCAGATTTTTATGTAAATTTGATATTTAAAACTAATCGTTAAAATTTCTTATTAATTAGTTATTCCGATTAATGTTTTTAATTTCTGGGTTAATAAATAATAGATTTGAAAAAAGTTTGGAATGTTAAGTAATTTCTAACTTCTATTAATATTTGTCTGGTACCGTTGACAAAAACAAGAACTATTTAATTAATAATTTATAAGTATAAACTTATTACTAAAATGTAACAAAAATATATCGAAGCTAATTAAGTTGTCGGTAGCTTGTTAGTTTTTATTTATGTATAATTTTCTAAAATCAATTCTTTGAAAAAAAAATTTGAATTTTTAATTTATTTTTTTGCTTCACTTCTTTTCAAATAATAATACAATGAGGACGTCAAGTCTTGAATAAATTCACTATTTAAAAAACGCTGGATTTTTGAAAAATCATTTGAACATGTTAATGTATTTTTGGTATGAATTTTTATTCCAATAATTGTTGATTTTCCTTCATAAATAATGTCTGAGGTATAATGTTTGCTCACAGCTGATGATTCAGAGTGCTGTTTGGAGCTGTTTAAATGAAATAATGAGGATTTTTTCTTGTAGTATGGGATAAGTGATGAAAAGTGGACACACCACTGTACTCTGGAGTACAATTTGCCATCAGCTGAGTGGATAGCGAAGGGTGAAAGCGAATCAAAGCTACCAAACACGCAACAGTCGGCTAGCAAGGTAATGGCGTCCGTATTTTGAGATACGCACAGCATAACAATCATCGACTATCTTGAAAAGAGAAAAACTATCAATAGCCAGTATTATATGGCGTTATTGGTGCATTTGAGAAAAGAAATGGTGAAAAAAGACCGAAAATTAAGAAGAAAAAGTGCTCTTCCACCAAAATAATGGACCTTGTGAGAAGTTAATCGGAACGATGTCAAAAATGCATGAATTTCACTTTGAATTGCTTCCGCATCCATCGCATTTTCCGTATTTGACCCCCAGCAATTTTTACCTTTTAAAGAGATATGGCTTCAAAGAAGAATTAATTGCAGAAACTGAAGAGTATTTTGACGGGTTGGACAAATCGTTCTATAAGAAAGGCATAGAAATGTTAAAGCTGTTCGGAAATGACTGTATCACTCTGGAAGGAGACTATGTTGATGAATGAAGACAAATTTTGTCAAAAATTGCATTTTTGTGTTATTCTTGGGACTTTTCGAACAACCGGTTATCATTTTCTTTTTTATTTTTAGGTGTGAGTTTTGGGTTCCTTAAAATAAAGGCATAGTCGAGATTTTATGATCCATATGTAAGCTTTAGAGTGATCATATCATATATATATCATACTCAAATTTTTTATATCAAATGCAGAAAGTTCTAGAGTCCAAGTAAACAAAAATATAAAACTTACACTGGTGCAAAATCGTATTAGCCTACTGTTTATTTTAATTGTACTATGGTGTGATTAAATTGCACTCACCTTGTATATCAATTTGTACATGTTACTTAGCAATAAGGGGTTATCAGAGTAATAAAGTTTTTGTTTTTCATTTTGGGAGACGCAATAAACTCCGGCAAATTAACGTTGTGGAAAACAGATTGTGTTACGAACGGGGTATTGGGTTTCGTTACAAATTAATGGGTGTGCTGTTCGGTTCGTTTGTTCAGTTTA
This sequence comes from Diaprepes abbreviatus, assembly GCA_034092305.1. Classification (NCBI taxonomy): domain Eukaryota; kingdom Metazoa; phylum Arthropoda; class Insecta; order Coleoptera; family Curculionidae; genus Diaprepes; species Diaprepes abbreviatus. The sequence goes on from JASJET010000039.1 coordinate 3,190,903, forward strand.
AAATGAAATTTGTTTCTGTGAAAATTCTTTTCTCATTATTCTTATAAATGTAGATGTAAAACAATTTTTCATTTATATTGTATAAATGAACGAAAATAACATTCTCGCAAGAGCTAAGGATGACACGATACAAATTATATTTTAGAAGGTTCAATATATTTTTTTGTGCTAAGGATAATTGTTTACTTGATATACTTATGGTATGGTATGAGAAGTATCCAGCAAAACATACCAATCAATATTGATTGGTATGTTGATAATAGTCCTGCAGGCTCTGAGAATTAAATCGAAGTCCGGTTTGATACAGACAGTGAGTCTGATACCTTAAGGAGACAAGAAGCTTTGTGGACGTAGGGAGTATGTTTTCTCAACGATTTTTGGCTGAAGATACTCAAGGCGAAATGAGGGTCAAATGTCGAATGTGTGAACTCTTGGTGCATAATAACTACCCAGATACAGAGTTTATCATTTGAATTTGTGATTTTTTCAAATAGATTAATTTCTTTCTGTTATTAAGTCAAACGAAAATATATGACTGATTAAGATTACCATTAAAAATTTTCAATATGTGTAAAATTTTTCTTTTTTGTCAAAAAAAGTCAAATTGGTATTCTATTGACACCACCTAAAGTAAAAGCCCTCGTGAGACTAACCTAACTGACTTAGTGATAAGACTCCGCTTCCTCATTAATCTTCAACTTTCTTCGTTTGTTTTTTTCAACATATTACTAAACATGCCCTGTTACTAGTTTAAATTCAGGTCCACTTAAATTCGTCCTTTAGAGCAATATGTCCTGTCCATATCTATTTCAATTTTATAATAGTTTCTTCTAAGTCATCCATCTTTGTTCGTTATCTAAACTCTCAATTAATTTCTTTTCTTTCAAGGTTGTATTCCTTTGGGTTGTCTACTTACATATTCAGATTCATAGGTGAGTTCAGAAACTACATATTCCTAAAATACTAGAGCTCTTATTTTTGACAGTTAATCATCTATTTTTTTTCTTAGTGTAAAACTAGAAAATGCTTCATTTTATACTGATCTATCTTTTCAGATCCGCAGTTTGGAAGTTGTTATATCGATTCTATTCTTTAGTCCCAATTAAATATATTTGTCTACTTGTTCCAGTAATTGAACGTATAAAATTATGTAAACTTCTTGTAAGTTGTTAAGAAATGACATATCTATTTCCGACTCATGCTGTTTTGTTTCAAATGTAATGGTAAATAAGACCCTATTTTCAAAATTGACAGAGAATCCGCTGTTTTTGTTTCTTAGTATAAAACTTGAGGGCACTTCATTTCATTGTGATCTGTCTTTTCAAATCTTCATTTGGGAAGTTATAGGCATTCTAATCGTTTGTCTCAATTAAACATATTTATCTATTTATTTCAGTAGTTGAACGTATAAAATTATGTAAATTTCTTGTAAGTTGTTAAGAAATGTGGTATCTATTCCGGACTAATGCTATTTTGTTTCGAATTTAATAGCAAAAAGAATATTTCAAAATTCAAAAAAGTAATTAGAAGCCGAGATATTAAACAAATAGCGCAAAGTTAGTGTAAAAAAATGGCATCTGTGCGCAGCGCTTCAACAAAATATAGTGTAACTCGGCTTTTAATGAAATTTTTTCATATCTTACTTTAAAGGCGAAAGCTTACCCTAAGATTATTTGCCATCGGAAAAGATTTTTTACCGATAATAAACAAACCGAAATTATGCAAATATAAAATTTTTATTGTTTACTTGCGATCCCAATTATTTATGAGAGAATAGAGGCTAGTCACCTAAAATACCACTAATAAAATTTATCTCAAAATAATGAAGTTTTACGGATTCAAAATCTTTTTGATTTTTTGAAAAATATTGATCAGAACTGGAGTTATCTCAAATTTAATAGCACCACGTCACCCGTAGCGATGAGGCGGATACGTGAGTGCACTGAAAACGTTCAATATCATCATCTGATGATGCAGATATTGAACAGTGTGACAGAATTTGATTATTGACTCCTGCTAATGACATATGGAGGTAGCATTAATCATTTTATCTATAATCATTTTTTGCCCCATATTAATTAGTAACTATTTTAATAACCTACAATTAAATTTCACAGTAATAAAGATACTCTGGAAGTCTGATCGTGCATCTTTTCTCTTGCAGCTTTAGTACCAAACAATTACGGTTATTTAAGCTTACCAACCACATCTCAGAACTTCAGGACTCAGGAAAGACTGCTAATTAGTTGGTCAGAAGACATCTCTTGTTTTGTAGTTCTCGCAACAGCGCGCCCGCAAGTTAATTCGCGTGAAGGTTTTAATTAAATTGAATAAAAAAAGTTTCTCAAAACACTTAAATCTATTTAACAAAAATAAATAGAAAAACAAACTATTTACAATGAGAAACTTAAAGCTAAGAACAATTACGAAAACTAACATAATTGCTCTTCTTGGCCGATTTAATAACCAAAAATATAAAACCCAATTTTGAAAAAACACGTATAAATAGCTTAATAAAATATTAAACAAAAAAGAAATAAAATCCAAAAAACAACTATTTATATTACTTAATCAAACCGTATGAAAATCGCGAAACGCCCGACTAAAATAACACATGATTCTCCCTCAATTTCCCGAATTAAATCAACAACAATTCAATCAAAGAAAACCTTCATTCCCGCCGAATATACACTACGGCACTGGACTTAAAGAACGGTACCGATCACCCTAATTCGACTTTCAGATTGGTACTGAAATTTACTATTCTTTAAAAGTGTCTTCGAATCTTACACCCCTCGATACCCCTCTGTTTACCGTTTGTACCCATATTACCCGATGGAACCCGATAAACGTCAATTTCTTTCCCTTAAAATTCGAAAGTTTCGATCGTTACGTGCTAAGGGCGTTAGCTATTCTATACCGGATGCTTGATTCCTGAATTGGCCTCTGAGCGTCTTAATCTTAATTTTTACATAAACACAATTAATAAAACTATTCTATTTCTTTCTATAACTAAAGGAGTAAGATAATATAACATTTGAATCATTCTTCCTTGCAATCAGGAAAACAGTCGCTATATATTAATTTCCTTACATAGATCAAAAGTTATATTACAGTATAATGAGTTTATTTGATTATTCTTTTGTTTCCTAATAATGGGAAAATCGTTCAATATTTTAAGACATTTTATAACGGTATTTCATATACCATATGTTAAAAAAGCTACCCTTATCACGTCGGTTTTATTTACATATCCAGGGTAGGATTACTTAGACAGATTTATAGGCAATTCTAAGAGAGGGTCTTATTACGTTTTCATACATTAACTGACTTTATGTATTTTTTAAGAAAACATTTAAACGACAAAGATCATAAAAGTTAAGTTCGATAACTGATTTATTTTTCCTTTAGACTTTCGTGGATAGTGATAAAAAATATAACTACCCTATTCCCACGGAAAATCTATTCACAGAGTGATTATTTAATCATTTATTTTAACAGAATATAATTCACATTGGATGGTGTAAAATAATTAATATTTGTTCCATTACAACAGAATAGATTTTCTTTATAGTTGGTTCATACTCATAAAAACCAACAACACTAAGAGTATATATTAATAATTTACACTTTAAAGTTAAATGATACATAGCTTGATCTCATCATAGTTCCAACCAAAATTTAACAATTAACAACTATGAAGTCGACGAGCATCCCCCTCCTTGGTTTAATTCCTAGTTTCGGCCTAATTCGTGTTCGATTTCCGATGGTTTTGGCTGAACGAAAATTAATAAGTACATTAAAATAGCAAAAATGACATAATAAACAAATAAAACTTACCAAAATTATGTCATAAAATAGTCGAATCATTTTAGAATAAAATTAATTAAAGAACCACACTTGGAAGCCAAAAAGAATTTACGTTTTAGTTTTAGGTTAGAATATCAAGGGAAGATTTTGATTGGTCATCATTAATTTTTACCAATTGCTAAATTTTGAAGTATAAACAACGCATTTTTATTTGATCGTCAAGATATTAGTTTAGTAAAAATTCTTAGTGTGGTTAATTTTTGGAACTATAAACCAACCATTACATTGCTATTAAATTATATATACTTCTGAATTTTAATAATAAAGCAATAAATCTAATTTATTTCATTTTCAATTCTGCATCAATACACAAACACCTATCCTGCTCTATACGTAAAGGACATTTCCAGGCAATTCATATATTATACATATATGTACTTCTCGTGTATATATCAAATGCGGTCGTAATATGTCATCCAACGTTCAATATTGACGATAAATCGCCTTTTGTAAAGCCTGCTGCAATTTTGATGCATCATGGCAGGCAGCATTGACAGCTAAATGTCAAATTCAGTTTCACGAATGGCTTGAACTTTGTCCATTCGAGTTTTTTATCGTTTGATGTTGAATATTAAATATGATCATGTTTATGTTAGCTTCGGCTTTAAATTAGATGTGTATCGGTGAATATTTAATAGTAATATTCAAGTAGCTAGTGGGGTTAACAGACTACAATGTTCAATACAAGAGGCTAATCAACTTACATTACTTTTGACATGACATGCATGACATTAGCGTGAAATACGTTTAATCTACTTTTCATGTACTCGCAGTTATAGAGAAATCATATGATTGAATGCTTACTTTTCGTGGGACCCAAAAAATATTGTCTCTTGTTAAGGCTCTTAGAGAGATGATGCACAAAATATCTCAAAATAACCCTAATTAAAACCCAACCAAAAACACTCTAAAAAGGCAAAGGACCATCACACTCATTCCAAGCCGAGCGGTCGTCGAGGAAGCATCACTTGAAAATGCCAGCTGAAATTATGGCAAAACGTGGTGAAGATTTTTCTATTGACGAATAGATTGAAAACCGAAAAAACACCAGTGCACATTCCACCATCCGTGAAAACTTACGTTACAATATATATATATATATATATATATATATATATATATATATATATATATATATATATATAATCTTGGTAGCCTGTGTGTGATCTTTTAAAGGCATTTGTCGACAGTACCGAGAGCCTTTTCGAAGTCTATAAAAATAGTGAAGAGAAGAGGATTATATTCATGTGACTTGTTATTTTTCGATCTGTTATTACAGGGGTAAATGATTTACAAAGATGGAAAGTAAGGGATATGAGTCTTTTGTTCTTGTTTATCTACTACATAGCAAATTAGTTTTAATTTATTAATTTCTCATTTGGTATTATTTTTTTTTCTTTACTTTTATTATAATCTCATCCGTACAAGGTTAAACTGTAGAGACCTTAAACTCCCTGCTTTATTCCTGTACCAGTTGTAATAGGTTCAAGCAGCTCGCCTTGTACTTGTGCTTTTTAGGCAGTGGCGTAACTAAGAGTCTCTCCTCCCCTCCCCTGCAGATTTTAAATGCACCCTACTATTTCGCCCTTGTCTTAATCCTTCATATTTATTCATTTTCATCAAAGGACTTGAGGGCGCCTCTGGACTGGTTACGCCCCCCCCCCCTCGCACTGCGGGGATGTTATTTACGCCACTGTTTTTAGGTGTTGTTATAATACATATTTTCAATAGTTTTGATTCAATTTCAGCGAGTGTTCCTATTATATAATAAGTGAATTATATCTTTTAGTTGCCTGTAGATTTTTTTTTATAAAAAAACGATAGCTTTTGCATGTTCGCACATCTGTGCAGTTTACAATTTCTATTACATACATTCTAGTGACACACATCAAAGGTGCGCTTATTAAATATCTATATATGTAGTCAAGTGTCATTAGTATCTTCTGGAAGCTTTAGAATGAATTGTTAAACACAACCAATGTTATGTTTCACTTAACATCAAGAAAAATTTAACAGTTTAACAAAATGAAAGTGGTTCTTAGGTTTGGACCGTGTGGAATTATTATCCGACGTTTTGCCTACGATTGGACAAGGCATCTTCAGTGATATTTTTTTCACGAGATTAGAAGACTGAATGACCATCAAGGAGCAACATTATGGTGTTTATTCCCGACTGGTGCTCAGCATTACAATCGATTTCCAGGTGTAATGTAGAGTGTAACCACGCAAAAAAAATTTAGCCACTTTTATCGTCACATAACCTCAAAAAAAATTAAATCGTCTTTTTTTTCGTGTTTTGACGATATCTTCGATTTCAATTTTCAAACACCCATAAAAATTTGAATTTCGCGTATAAACATTTTGGTAAAAAATATCTTGTAGTAGGCAATAAAAAAACCTACAAAATGAAAAAAAAAAGAAGTTTCTACGATTATTAAAACCGAAGATGTCGTCAAAAAAGACTTTTTAATTTTTTTGAGGTTATGAGACGATAAAAGTGGCTAAAAATTTTTTTTAATTGGTACTTTTTGATGTAGAACAATGGGGTGTTTTTTTATTTTTTTATTACCGAGGGGGTAGTTTCGACCCTTTTAATTGGCTTCTTCTTCTTCAAGTGCCATCTCCGCGACGGAGGTTGGCAATCATCATAGCTATTCGTACTTTAGAGGCGGCTGCTCTGAACAGTTCGTTCGATGTACATCAATACCATTCTCTCAAATTACGCAGCCATGATATTCTCCTTCTTCCCACGTTCCTCTTTCCCTGTATTTTTCCCTGTATAATCAGCTGAAGCAGGGCGTATCTCTCCCCACGTGTAATGTGCCCAAGGTATTGCAGTTTTCTAACCTTAATTGTATTCAGGACTTCCATCTCTTTATTCATTCTTCTCATAACTTCGTTATTTGTGACGTGGTCTACCCATGATATTTTTAGGATTCTTCTATATACCCACATTTCAAATGACTCCAATCTTTTAATCGATGTCGCATTCAGGGTCCAGGATTCTATTCCATAAAACAAAATCGAGAAAATGTAGCACCTCGCCAACCTAATCCTCAATTCCAACTTTAAGTCTCTTGTGCAGAGAACTCTTCTCATTTTATTGAAGCTTGTTCTTGCTTTTTCTATCCGTGTCTTGATTTCCTGGATATAATCGTTTGTGGAGTTAATCATTGTACCCAGATATGTGTATTTTTCTACTTGTTCAACGTTGGTTCCATTAATTGTCAGATTTTCGTTGTTTCTTTGTGTTCTTGATATTCTCATAAATTTCGTCTTTTTGACGTTCATTGTTAGTCCATACTCATGTCCACATTCCGCTATTCTGTTTGCCAGTCTCTGAAGGTCTTCCATATTTTCTGCAATTATGACCGTGTCGTCCGCATATCTAATGTTATTAATCGGTACTCCGTTTACTCTTATTCCAGCACTTTCTCCTTCCAGAGCTTTTTTCAGGATTTCTTCTGAGTATGCATTAAAGAGGAGTGGTGATAATACACATCCTTGCCTCACTCCGCGTTTGATTTCCATTTCCTCTGAGTGATGTTCTTCGATGCGTACCTTTGCTCTTTGTTTATAGTATAAGTTTAATATGATTCTAAGGTCGTTATCGTCTAACTGTTTTGTCTTGAGAATATTAATTAACTGATCGTGGCGGACTCTATCGAATGCTTTGTTATAGTCGATGAAACATATGTACAAATCTTGGTTGACATCCAGGCACCTTTGAATCAGTACATTAAGTGTAAAGAGGGCTTCCCGCGTACCTAAGCCTTTACGGAAACCAAATTGTGTCTCATTCACGTCCATGTCTAATTTATGGTATATGCGTTTATGGATGACCTTCAGGAAAAGTTTTAGTGTGTGTGACATTAAGCTGATAGTGCGGTGATCGCTACACTCTCTGGCGTTCGTCCTCTTGGGAAGACAGATAAAGATCGAGGTCAACCATTCTTCTGGTAATATACCTGTCTTATAGATTTGGTTGAAAAGTGTCACTATGGTATCGAAGTTCTTCTCCTCTATGATTTTCAGTATGTCGATAGGAAGTTCATCAGGTCCGGGGCTCTTTCCATTCTTCATTGTTTTTAGTGCATACAATATTTCCTCTCTCGTAATATTCGGTCCAATTTCTTCCGGGTTCAGTTCCACCTGGTCCAAGTCTTCCCTTTCATCATCAAACAATTCCTCAATGTATTCATTCCACCGTTGCACTTTTTTGTCTGTCTGTATTATAGTTTTTCCATGTTTGTCCAATAATGCATTAGTGGGATTTAGTCGTCTTATCCCTGCCATTTCTTTAACCTTCTTATGTAGGTTAAATAGGTCGTATCTATTTTGAAGGTCTTCGATCTCTTTGCATTTCTCCTCAAAGTGGCGTTCTTTGGCCTCTCTTATCTTTCCTCTGATCTCGAGATTAATTCTTCTGTATTTGTGAATGTCTTTGTTCTTATGTTGCCTTCGTTGCTTCATTATATTCAGTATTTCTTCGTTCATCCATTCTTCTTTTTTCTTTAGAGAGGGCTTTAATATCTCTTTACTTGGATCCAGTAGGCAGTTTTTAAGTTGTTCCCATTGTTCTTCAATATCATTGTTGGTTGTGTTCAGTTTGTTAATGTTTTCATTTATCTGTTGTTGGAGGTTTTCTTTTATTTCAGGTTCTTTAAGTTTCCTTGTTTCTATTGTAGGTCTTTTTTGATGTTTTTTAATGTTTTTGAGTGTAAGTGTAATCCTGGCGATCAGTGGATTATGATCTGAGGCGACATCCGCTCCGGGGTATGTTTTTACTGCTTTCATAGCGTTCCGGTATCTTTCATTAATCATAATATAGTCTATCTGGTTTCTGACTATTTTGTCTGGTTTATCCGCAGGTGATCGCCATGTGTATAACCGTCTATCTGGTAGTTTAAAAAAGGTGTTTGTGATTATCAGGTTTTCTTCTTGGCAGAATTGTAATAGACGGTCTCCTCTTTCATTACGTTCTCCCAGTCCATAGTTTCCTACATTTCGACCACTCTTTCCCTTTCCGATCTTTGCATTAAGATCCCCCATGACTATCGTGATTTCTCTGGTTTTCGTTATTTTTAACGCTTCTTTGATTTGTTGGTAAAACATTTCTATTTCCCCTTCGTCTGCATCCGTTGTGGGGGCATATACCTGGATCAAGTTTAGTTTGGCGTGGGTTGTCCTTAGTTTTAAGATTATTACTCTATCGGAGATCGGGAAAAAGCCCTCCACTGCTCCGGAAGATTTTTTGTTGATCATTATTGCCACCCCGTGTCTATGTTGGTTATCATTGTTACCTGAGTAGTAAATTTTTCCTTTTTCTGTTGAGATGCAACCTGAGTTGGGCCATCTTGTTTCACTAATCCCCAGTATGTCCACATTCAACTCACTCATTTCCTGAATCACATTATTCATCTTACCAGGTTGGAACATGCTCCGGACATTCCATGTACCAATCTTCATGTTGTTCAATCTTACTCTGTCATCTCTGCTCATCTGACAAGGATTTCGCCGGCTAACGACCTGAGAGGCCTTGTCTCCTCCTCCCCTGCCGGATCTTGGGTTCCGAAAACCATGATCAGTAAACGTATCTTCGTTGGCTTTTATCACCATGATGATTTCACTAGGGATATCTAATGAGATGGTTTCCCCTTGCCTTTCTCATCGCATTGTGGAGACCAAACAAACTGTTACAGTCATGCCCTCCAGTATCCATAATTGAATCAGTCTAGGATCATTTCCGGTATGCTTCAACTTGGTATTGAGAATGATGCTGCCCATTCTCAAGCTAGTATTTGGTTCGCCCCGAATATTTGATTTTTTCGGTACCACTCATATCTGAGAGGTGTTCCCCTATCCACCACCTGGGGAGGCGCCCGATGGGGGATCTAGCAACCCCACACGGGTTTAATTGGCTAGTCCCTTTATAAATATCCAAATATTATTAATAGAAAAACAGAGTATGGTCTATATTACAGATGAAAATCGATTGTAACGCTGGATCACATTTCGCTGTTCACCAGTTTGGTATAAATACCGGGCTGTTGCTCCTCGATGGCCATTCAATGTTCTAATCTCGTTGAGTAAAGATCCCTGAAGAGGTCTCATGCAGTCGTAGGCGAAACGTCGAATATTAATTCCAATTTAACATGGTCTAAACCCAAGAACCATTATTGTCAACTTGACCAAAGCCGTAAAAGCTTTGTCAAAATTTGTGAATTGTAAGACATGGAATAAAAATTATTACAGAAATAATCTGTCTGCGTTCAATTGGGGCATTTCTACCAGGCGATAGAGAGGATATTCTGAAGTAAAGCAAATAAACGGAATACAAATCAAAATCTATGGAATTGATTAGTGTTCCATTTGTGTTTTTTTTTTTAATTTTAGGGTATTTCATTTTGAAGTAAATTTAATTAAATAAAAATTATATTATAGGGTAGGCATTTATTTGCGTTTCCTGATCAAACTTTTGCCAGAACTTTTAAAATAGTGTTATTTTAATCTATTTATTACAATTATAAACATTGGTACTTCAATTTTTGGAAGATATACCCAATAGCGATTGAATCAATAATGTGTTGCATACAGGCGCGGATCCAAGGGGGGGGGCGGTGGGGGCGATCGCCCCCCCCCCCCCCAAGAGCTCTGAGTTCAGGAAAATAGACCCGATTTTGCCTCTTATACTATAGTTTATTCAAGAACTAGAGAAAGTAATAAATCATTTTTAACCATTTTTTTCTTTGCAAACTGTGTTCTTTAGTCCGGTGTCTTTGGCAACATCTGTTAGACACATATATTTTTCGTAGAAATGGGTTTGAAATTTTATAATCAAAAATACCTGTCTATAATAATGGACTATTTGGGTTGGATAACAATAGATATCTGGAAGTGTGAAGTGTTAAAATGGATTTTAATCCTTGTCAAACCGTCGGAAGGAGGTTTATTTTATCCCTAAGTATTTATGGCATAGAATAGTATTTCGGTAATAACGTTAAAATAAAAAGCCTTTATAATATTTTTTTATTTCTTATTATTTCACACACACACACACACACAAAACACAATTGTATTTTTATTATTTTTAATTTTGTCATAGAAACCGTTTTAGGCACCTTTAGACAAAAACGTAGCCTTATTCTCTCAAAAAATTCTAAGTTATAATTTAAATATTTACAAAATAACCATTGTCAAAAATACAAAAAATTAAGCATATATAAAAAATAAATTAGTCCAAATAATATAAAAAATTTTTGAGGCTTCGGTCGGCTTTTATTATTAATTAAAAACATTTTTAGGACATTTGACGTTTCGGTTTATTTATCTCTTAAACCATTTGCAGAATTACAATTAAACACCAAAAAGAGATTCGAATATAATTAGTTTTTATATGTTACAGTTAAAAATAGACCTACTTATTTTTATTTCTATTGTACTGATATCTTAATTTAATTTACTTTATTATATGGAAATCCGATAGCCCCCCAAAAAAAAAGCTAATTCTACACGCTTAAGAAAAAGACACAAATACAATAATAAAATAATAAAAAACTTACGGCTAATTGGAATTAAATATATATCAAATTAAAGAAAAATATATAAAAAATAAAAAAATATATAAACAGCATTAAACAATAAAATACAACAAAACCAAAAATTTAAATAATAAATTGTGTTTACACTGGTAAATATTACGTATTTAATTCCTAATCAAAGTCAGTGAAGCTATCTTCGCTCAAATTAATTATAATTGGTTCCTCTATCACACTGATCATGAGATTAAGTTTCCACATTTTGTTTTATTCTTTTATTATATGGATTTTTCCCAATTTTCCGCACTAACTTTATTCAAAAAATCTTTCAAAAGTTCAGTTAAATTACTAATTTTGTAAGTTGTGTTTTTCTAGTAACTCTACCTTTTACATGAGAGAAATATTTCCTTCTTCAACGAACAGTTTCCGGACGATCTATAAGCACAGATTTTCTATTTGGTTTTTTCCAGCAAAAATTAAGTTCTCTGAACAATTTCCAGAGTACAGTTCTTTTAATTTCAGGTAAATCGCAATCTTCATTGATTTTAGTTTGAATTTTGTTGACGGTTGGGTTCTGCTTCTCATAATAAAATGTATGTACAACTCCTTTTATTGCAGTTTTCATCTCTTCTTCCAACGATATTTTTCTTCTGCCTGTGATCGAATGTGGCTTGGGAGTACTAACAATTCCAGTATTTTTTTTTCTCCTTCAGTTGTCATGTTGGAACACATCTCAAAAGAGCTTTTAACATTATTATTCTTCGGAATAAGTTTAAGGATTTTGGAATAAATATTGATGTGGAAACCCTATCTTTTGGGTATCTCACTAATCTCAAATAATATATAAAAACAAGCGCAAACAAGAAAAATCACTAAGGACACACTGTAAGGTGTACTTTGCTCACTGACAGAAGTTAAATTAAACTATGAGAAATTTTATTGTTGCAGTAAATTTATAAAAGCTTATAATTAAATATAATTAGGTTTACGGCACTCCTCAGTTATCTGCGGCACTGGAGCAGGTACGTTGGAGGTTTCGGTAACAGTTTTATTTGTCTCTCTAGTTCTTGAATAGAGTATAAGAATGTGTATGCTTGCGATCGCCCCTCCCCTTGCCAAGAGCTTTGAGTTCAGGAAAATAGAACCGATTCTGCTCTTATACTTATGCTGCTGGCATCCACCTTGTCGGCAACTTTTATTTACTTGTGGTCGCCCCCCCCCTCTCCAAGAGCTTCAAATATAGAAAAATAGACCCGACCATGTTTTTTACACTAAAAATAGGACTGTTGCTGGTGTCTACCCCCCCCCCCCGTTGACAACTTATTTTCGCTTGCCATATCACCGCCCCCCCCAAAGAGAGAGGCTGGATCCGCCCCTGGTTGCATATTAGTTTAACCTCTCTCGACCCGTATGCAACTTATATGGCACTCTGGCGCACATGATAATAGAATAGCCATTGGCACGTTAACATTATCCGCTGTTCGCAACAAAATGAAATACTCTGAGATTTTAATTAAACTATTTATTTATATCCCAATTTGGCTTGTTCATTATATTATAATTTATAGCGAGTATTTAGCAATGAAATTAATGTTGTGGAATGAGCTATAGGCTAAAATTTATGGATCCGGCAAAATCTCATTAAGAATGAAGTTGTTGGGTTTGTTTGGGGGCGGCGTGAGGAGGAAGAGGGACGACTTGGGGTGAAATTTAGCCCTTTCCAGCATAGGCGGCGGGAAAAGTTTGTGTTTTATTACTCTTAGGTATATGAAATGTAGGCTATAAAACGCATTAGGCCTAAGCTCATTGACAAATACTGTAATTGAAAAGATTATCTTATATTTATTGTAAATTGGTTGAAAGTTTTAATTGTGTCGTAAATTAACAGTAGCATGCCGTAGATTTTAAAATTTTTACATCTTATTTTAACTTAAAACGTATTTGTTTCATAAGAAGCCAATATTATAAAAAAAAAACAAGAAACAATGATTTTTGAACTCACACTGTATTACTGAACACACTCTATTATTTCAAAATCTCTTTATTGTAAGATAATTCAAGTTGCATGGACGAACTCTCAAACTATACTGTCCTCGAAAGCCGATCTGAACCCCTTATATACCCTTTTGGTCGATACCGGATCATTCCCTAATTTCCTAGAAGGATTTCCATACTACAAGGTACAATAAAAATAAGAAAAGGGAATAATCCGGCGATTTCTAGGCCTTCTATCATAGGCGTCCATGTTAAAAATAAGGTAATAGAATTCTCTAAAAAGATCCAGACCTTCTTTCATAGACGTCTCCTGAGAAAATTAACAAAGGTAAAATTAATTAAATAAATTATGAATTCGTAGAAAATAAACCTAAAACCCTACAATCTACAAACACAAACTAATACTATGAAATATAAAACGCTATAAAGTTCGTTACATTGCCCCTTTCCAAGCCTTGATCGTCCCGATCAACCTTGATAATGGGCCAATCTGTCAAGATGCACGACTTTTATCTTCGCATGAGGGCTTTTCTGAATTTGGTACACCAGATTGTTCAGTCGGGTCACTACATTGTACGTACCTTCCCATAACTTTTGAAGTTTTGGTGAACGCATTTTGGTTCTTTTCGGATACAACCAAACTTTTTCACCAACCATGAATCCACCAGTATTGGCGTTGAGGTCATAGCGGGTCTTCATTCTGTCGCTTTCTATTTGTAATTTTTGACCGACTTCCTCGTGTAAGACCTGAAGCTGCTTACTGAGTTGGTTGATGTAGTCTTCCCAAGTTGCTTTAGAATCGGGTGGACGTCCACTAAGCAAATCGACTGGAAGACGTAATTCTTTTCCAAAAATTATGCTAGCAGGTATTTTTCCCGTGGTTTCGTGAATAGCTGAACGATAGGCTAATATAAATAGCTGAATGCATTTATCCCAGTTATTTTGTTGTTCATTTGCCTCTATTCTGATGTAATTCTCCAGCATTCTGTTAAATCTTTCAACCATTCCATCTGACTGTGGATGTAGGGGTGTATCTCTCCTGACACCCCATTTCTACAAATCCACTGTTTAAACAATATTTGGGCAACGGTGGTGGCTTCTTAATTTGGTATCGCATAGACGTCTGGCCATTTACTGAAGTAATCCATAGCTACCAAAATATAGTGATTCCCGGATTTACTAATAGGAAATGGTCCTGTTATGTCTATTGCAATTCTTTCAAAAGGTACTCATACATTGTACTGCGTCATTTTACCATGGCTACGGGTCCTTGGTCCTTTACTGGCAGCACAGTCGGTAAAGCTTTTGCACCAATCTTTTATATCTGCACGGTTTCCCAGCCAATGGAACCTCTCTCTCTTTGTTTGGTATTTGTAGCCTTTGCCATCAAAGCTCTCCCAAAATCTTTTTAAAAGGCCATCGTTCATAATCAAGGAATCCTATAAGGTCCAGTAACCTTTCACTTGTTGAGATTTTGACGCGATTTTGGGATCCCAATCCAATTTCTTGTTGACAGAAATTTTCATGTTTTTTTTTAAGTAACATCTTTAGTAAGCATCCTCTTTGCTAACAATTTATATATTGGCACCGATACGTTGCCGACTGATCCTTAAAAACGGAGATAACAGGAACTTCCAAAATTATAGTCTCCTAAGTTTACAGTCCCAGTTTACTTACTAGGAGAATTTGCAACATATCAGTAAAATTCGATAACTACTAAACTGTATAACTGACCTCGATTAGAAAATAATTTTGGTACAAACGACCACTTGCTAACTCTTAAGATATTAATAGCAAAGATGAATGAAGGTAACCTATTAAGCCTAACCTTCATAAATTGCAAAACGGCACTTGAAGAAGAACTCAATAAATTAAGAATCGATCATTAATATGCTAAAATACTAAAAAACATAGACCAAAAAGAAACATATATAATTAAACTAAATACAAGTTCAAACAAAATACCAATCAAAAAAAGAATCAAACAGGTAGATACAATATTATTTGAGTGACTCAATACGAGAATTAAAATAAATCATCGTAGACAAAAATGGAAACGCAAAACAATGAACCTGAAATTGGAAGAAGAGAAAAAAAATTGAGACGAAATTAAAACCTAATAAGACTAAAGTGATTGTAAAACATGGAAGAATATATATATATATATATATATATATATATATATATATATATATATAACATAACTGAATAAAAATAGACAGAAGAAGACTGTTTTTGGAAAGTTAGCACATATATTGAAATACCAAACCTGGATTTTAACCAAGGAAATAATGTCTCATATAAAGCGGTGGAACGGATGATGCTGGGCATACCTTTACACGACAAAAAACAACTGGATTAGGGACAAAACGAAAGGAAGTGAAACCATATTTGGGGAAAAGAAACCGAGAAAGGTCTGAAACAAGTTGTATAATAATCTAAGTAAGACTACAGGATTAACCTGTAGAAGGGAAACCACAATACATAAACAAACGAGATCCAAGAAACTGATCTAGTGCAATTCTGAATGCACGAAGACTAGATGAAAAGGAAAAAAACGAAGACGGTATATTAACTTATTTAACTGAAATAGCAGTAAACTGGATAATTTTCTCGACTATATAAACAACCTTTATTCAAATATAAAGTGTACCATCAAATAACGAACAAACAATTTCATGAATTTTCTTTTCTTTAGAAAAGAAAATAATAAACATAATTTCTCAGTTTTTTATAAACCTTCGTACATATATATATATATATATATATATATATATATATATATATATATATATATATATATATTCTTTATTGTAAATTATGAGCTTTTCACAGACTAGTAACACATTAAATAAAATCGATTTTTCAAATTGAGTAAAATAGTCTTAAACAAGTAACGATAAATAATTATTACGTTCATAAGATAACGGATATAGAAAGACTGCAAAGGAAAGCCAGAATGCTCCTGACAAAGGCACAAGCAGATCATTCTTGTAGTTCAACTGAACGGACAATGCTACCAAGATGCCATGGAGGAAATAATTAGTGAATATTAATAACAAACTTAAGTCATATTTTCACAGGTTAGCAGAGTTTTATGTTCTACACTGCGCAATATGGGAGACAAACTACTTGTGCGGTTGAGGGACCACGAACTAATTTTTCTTCACCAACTAGATCGAGAGATGACTCAAGCCTGACTACAGACGCCTCTTCATGGACACACCCAAATGATCTCAACCAGGAAAATGTCGATAAATTAGCATCGAACTACTGGTTGATATCAGAGCAAACGAAGACTTCCTACTAGCTATCCAAAATCAGGTTATCTCAACGAGAAACTACCTGAAACACATAATCAGAGACTTTTTGATCCAGAACAGTTAATGCCGATATGGATGTTGAACATTAGAAACAATCCAGTACATAACAAGAAAAAGCTAAGCACTTGCTGCATTCGAGTACAAGAAGAGACACGATTCAGCCTCCAAAATCGTCCATCAAGAGTTGGCAAAGAAATTTAAATTGCTACCATATAGAGAAAGTGCCATATTACGAATACAGTCCGGAACCTATACTGGAGAATGAGTTCAAGCTGTAAAAGATCATATTATCTAGGGCCCGACAACACGAAAAGGGCCCCGAGAGAGCCTCATCCTATCAGAGTATATCTAGGATGAGTAAATGATCCTCTAGAGGAAGTTATAGAGCTGTTTGTCCAAGTCTATGGGAGATAACGGATTAAAAAATTTTATAAAAAATCTATTGAATAACTTTAAACTATCTACTTTCACAGACACCCTAGTGCCAAGATAGGTCATTTTTTGAAAATGCATAACTTTTAATATCATATAAAATCAACAATTCTATAGGCCATCTTATGAAGGTCAATAAAACAGAAATAGAAAACAAAAAAAAGTCTGCACATAAATTCAAAATAATAATGATAATCTCACATAGTCCATTAATATAAGGAAATTGATCCTCTAAGTGACTTTTATTGACCTAATCCAATCAAACCCTGCTTTATAATAAAGTAATGTCACTAGCATTCAAAAAGGTCTTTAATAATGAATCTTGTTCATGCAGGGTGGAAGAAATTCATGGAAAAAAAAACATACAATTCCATTGATTTTCTTCATTTAGCTATTAGAAAAGAAAATAATAAACATAATTTTTTTTATTTTTCGTACACACATACTATTTTACACAACAATTCATGCTATGGTATTCCACTTATTCCCTTATCACTATGTATAATTTATAGCCTAGTAACACCGATTTCCAAGGTCCTTTTTGAGGCTATATATTTGAAACTAAAAGCACTAACTTTCTAAAAAAAAAGAACGTACAAAAAATTATTCCGAAAAACTCATGCTGACTGTGTGTAAAAAATTGATCTGCGTCAGAAAATTAGTTCGCATTTAAGTTGCATACGATTTTTCCACGCCACTGTTTCCAGAATTTTCCACCCTCCTTGCTGGAGTTATGCAATGGATAGGGAAATTTGAATACTTCGAATTGCATGGAAAGAATTCACTATTTTCGCAAAGTCTTAGGTCTTTTATTTCTCTGCGGTTTTTAGTAATAAAATTTTAATGAAATTTCCAAGTAATTTAGATAAATAAAATTGCACCTTGCTTTTATTTGTGCATTAAAAAAATACCCTAGGAAAATAGCGTAATTAAAATATGTTTAGTTGATACTCATAAAAAAAAAGATTTATTCTAGGGTAATGGACATACAAATTCAGTATTCAACTGAATACGAATGAAGATACAATTGTGATCGATGAAAAAATGTAATACATTATAATAGGCTTATTAACCTAATATACGATATTAACATCCAGTGCAAAACAAAAATCAATGTAGGACATTTAACAACGGAAGACATATATGTAAACACAGGAATTAGACAGGGCGATTCGCTCAGCCCCTTCATATTTAATCTAATAATGGATAAAATAATAAAAAATCTCCCCAGAACAGCTGGATACAAAATGGGAAACACATTCTTCCATACCGTCTGCTATGCGGACGATGCTGTTCTTATTGCAGACTCTGAAGATAACCTCCAAAGACTACTATACTCTTTTAACACTAAAGCGAAAGAATTAAATATGCTCATCAACACCGAGACGACCAAATACTTAGTAACATCCAAAGAACCAATACGTTGCAAGTTGGAAATCGACTCCAAAATTGTCGAACAGGTAAATCACTTCAAATATCTGGGAGCAGAAATAACGAGCCATGAAAACCTTTTTAACGAAGTAAGAGAGCAAACGATGATAGCGGCTAGACTTTCGGTATGCCTAAAACAAATTGTGTGG
Organism: Diaprepes abbreviatus; assembly: GCA_034092305.1. Classification (NCBI taxonomy): domain Eukaryota; kingdom Metazoa; phylum Arthropoda; class Insecta; order Coleoptera; family Curculionidae; genus Diaprepes; species Diaprepes abbreviatus. The sequence goes on from JASJET010000039.1 coordinate 3,209,641, forward strand.
AAGAACAAATACCTTAATACCGAAAACAAAACTAAGATATATAAAACGGCTCTAAGACCCATCATAACATACGCGGCAGAAACAAGACCAGATACAAATGATGAGAACAGTCGAAATGAAAACATTAAGAAGTATACAAGGCAAAACTCTACACGACAGAATACGGAATGAAGATATCAGACAACAATGCGGGATACAGGACATAGGAAGATGGGTTGGACAAAGGCGAAGATTCTGGAGATTCTGGAACAAACATATAGGGAGAATGGAGGACGGTAGACTCGTTAAAAGCGCAAAAATGAATAACCCAGTAGGAAAAAGGTCACAAGGCAGACCACCAAAACGATGGCGAGAATGCTGGACCTCATCTTCCTGGGAAGACGTGATGGCAATGAACAGGCAATAGCCTACTAGCATGGTTAACTGTGTTAGAAAAAAGAAGAAGAAGAAGAAAAAGAAGACAATAATAGATATATGTTCCATTGTCTTTATTTTTTTATTGAATATCACGTTTCGGTTAGTAGTTATCTCTAGCCATTTTCTAATAAAACTGAGTAAATTCATAAGCTATACAACTATTTATACTAAGAGTATGCTCTACGGTCCAATTTGTGCTGAATTTAGCTTAGACCAGACAACTGACCTAGCAAATCTACAGAAAGGTTCCGGTATGCAGATTCTACCAGCGGTAAAGCAAGTGCCCCAATCCTAATGAATGCTGAGACATTTGACAATGTTCTGAGGAAAAGAAAATATACATATCTTGCTAAAGATCCTACATCTACTATTGAAGGAGGAAGAATCTGTCGCGTTCTTAGGAAACATGAAAAATATATTCCTGAGAAGACTTGGATAAAACAAAAGCTAAAACTTCACACTTCCGAAGATACATAGACAAGACATGCCTTTACGATCTGTCATACGAGTTCCCGGGACTCTTGGACTTCTAAGCTTCTCAAGTTCCTTCTTCAACTCCTAAAATTACTACAAGGAATACATCGTCCTGGATCAATATTTCGCAAAATTATACGCGAAATAGAAGAACAATCAGTAGACCTTTTTATTACCTTTGACATAGAAAGCCTAAACACCAACTTTCCAATTTAAGAGTCACTGAAGATCATAAGAAATTAACTTGAAGAGAACCAAACCTTAGCAGAAAAGACATCCGTACCACCACACCCCATTATGGACCTGCTGGAATGTTATTTGACCAATTCTTATTTCCAAGGAAAGAAAAAATCCTTCATCTAGGATAATGGATTACCAATGAGATATTCGCCCTCACCAGTAGTTCCAAGCATTTTCATGTACTGGTTCGAAATCCTTGCAACTAAATCTTCAAAGAGGAAACTAAAATTATACCTTAGATACGTAGACGACATCTTCATTATCTGGATTGAAAACGATAAAGAACTTCAGAACTTCCTTGCTCATCTCAATAAGATCAGTATAATCATTAAACTCACCACTATTCATCCAATCACACCAAACATGGATTTGTAAGAAATTTAGTAGATAAAGTATTATCTCTGTGCAACTGCAACGTGAACTTAATCAAACAGATAAATCACATTAAAAGTGACCTGATAGCCAACGGATACCCAGTAAATCTGGTAGATAGGATTCTGGAACAACGCTGAAATACGACAAGATCGACAACGGACGAGGAACTAAAACCAGAGTTGAACATCCGCTATGTTAGAGGCATTTTGGAAAAAGTTAAAACAGGAAATCCATATAACATCAACATTGTTTTCAATTCAAATAACTCTCTGAGAAGTCTGCCTTTTAGGGTCAAATCAACAACTCAAAGACACATGAAGAACGGTGGTACCGCCAATCATGCCTGGACTGGTAAATGCAATGGGTAACACTCCACTGCATTTACTTTTAATATAAATTATTGTGTAGTTTAACAATTTGTTCAGTTTCACCTGAAAACGACTAAAGATAACTACTAGGCGAAACATGATATTAAACAAAAACCAAGAACAACGTTTTAAAAAAACATGGTCGTTTAAGACCTGCAAATAAACACATAATAATAAATTATTTTTCAGCATCCATTCTATCCCAAACTTTATGCTTGACCTATTTGGTTTACAATTTAAAAGCCCGTTCAATCAAAATTCACCGTATCTCCCCATTCAGAGCCATACTCACATTACAATGAAAAATATCATAACCGTAACTTGTCCCCCAAGGGTTGTGCGATTATCAAATTGTACAACATTATTCGAGTTCCCCTTGTTGTCTGTCACATTATGGTTGGAATGATTGACAGTAAGTAGAACAGTCCTGTACGTTGATTTAAGGACGTTCTTGTGTATGCTTTTGTTTTCTTTTATGTTTATTGAAGAGAAACAATGAAGGCATATTTGTAACATGCGATTATTGACAGGGTAGTATTGAGAACTATTTAAAATATCTCAAAATATTTAAAATGTGACTATTTATAGGAGGAAAATTATCTAATTAGCCATAATAAAAATAATTGAGAGAATATTTTTGGTTATAGGCTAAATGGAAATGAAAAATTACTTCTCTTTCTGGCCGTTAAGTGGCAAGCCGCTTGCAGTTGAGTTGGTTCCCATACATCGTAGCTTATTTTCGCCAGTATACCTAATTTTTGACACTATATTAAAAATAGTAATAATTATTTGAAATACTGGAAACAACGAATTTTTTGACGATTTTTTGCATACCGTTATATAAGTCGTATTTTCTCATCTTCACAAACCCAGCATGACAGTTATACATTATTTTAACAAAATTTACATTAAAAAACTACGGAAAAATGTGAATTCTTAAAAAAAAATTTTTTTTTGAGCTTATCGAATGTTCAATTGCCTTTTGAAAGAAACATATATTACGAAATGTGGCGTTGTCACGTTTACCAACATATTTCTTAATTTTTGTTATAGTTTAAGAAAACCACATTTTATTCAACGTAGTCAACAACACTTCCTAATAATATATTATTGCTCTGCTTTTAACCTGAACTACCGCTTGGGAACCTCTGTTCCAGGGGATTACTAAGGTTAGTTTTGGGTAGTTTTTTAATTTTGCGTGTCTTTATTTTTTCCACTTTCTACAAGCTATTGTACATTTTTTTTCTTTACACAAACTTCTCAACATACTGTATATTCTAGAAGTAAATTTATCACCTGCCTCAAATTCAGTATTGTTGAAGGGAGGATGGACTTTTGTCGTATTTAAAAAATACATATGATACATATGATTTATAAGCCAAACGGCTTCGCACTCCCTCCAGGGACTATTCACTCATACCAGGTATACAAAGACACCAAAAGTATGAAGCTCTGTGGGGACCCTTTCCATGTTATCGGGTCCTAGGTGGCGTGGTCTTCTGCACTTTCTACAAACTTTCGGATGGTTCGCGCGGTTGCAAGGAGAACTGCATTCTGAATCGGTTTATACAGATGCTCACTAAGGCCCAGTCCCTTGATGTTCTGCAGGAGGTTCTTTGGTATCACTCCAGTTGTTGACAGTATTATAGGAATCGTGTGGACGCTGTTCATTGCCCACTGTCTGCGGATTTGCACCTCGAGATCTCTGTATTTGGCGATCTTCTTATTGTATTTTGGTCCTAGGTTGTTGTTATTAGGTATAGCAGTGTTAGTTAGTGTAGTTCGCCTGGCAATTTTATCTGTTAGTATAATGTCTGGCCTATTATGAGCAACTGTTTGATCTGTTAGGACCGTTCGATCCCAGTATAACTTGAACTTGTTGTTTTCAAGAATAGGCTCTGGATTATTTTTGTAGTAAGGCACTTTTCCTACCTGAAAGAGTTTTAACTTATCTGCCAACTTTTGGTGGAGTATCTTAGCGCCTGAATCGTGTCTTTCCTTATACTCGGATGCAGCAAACGTTTGGCATGCTCTAGTTATGTGCTGGATCGACTCCGATGTTCGACATCCATATCTACATTGGTCATTTTCTATTGAGGGATCTCTGATAATGAACTTCCGATAGTTCTTCGTCGGAATAACCTGGTCTTGGATAGCTAACAAGAAGCCCTCCATTTCCGAAAACATCCGTCCTGAAATCAACTAGTAGTTCGACGCTAAGTTGTCGACATTGTCCTGGTTGACCTCATTTGGATGCCGTCCATGAAGTGGCTTCTGTAGCCAGGCTTGTAACTTCTCTTGGTCTGTTCTGTGGTGAGAAGCAATATCCCGTTCCCTCAGCTGTAGCGGCGTTAAATCGTCTGCCTCGCATATTGCTCGATGTAGTGTGGAAGAGTCCGCTAACCTATGGAAATAAGAACGTAAGTTTATTATTTCTTGATCGAGCTGCTTACCTATATCGACCAATCCTCTTCCTCCTTGGTGTCTTGGAAGCATTGTACGTTCAATAGCACTCCGAGGGTGGTATTTGTGTGCTTTTGTTAGGAGTGTTCTTATTTTTCTTTGCAGGTTTTCGATGTCCGTCCTGCTCTATTTTGCTATTCCAAAAGAGTAGCTAAGCGCAGAACATGCGTACGTGTTGAGCGCCTTAAACATATTCCTACTATTCAGACTAGTTCGTAACATCCGTCTTATCCTACTGATAAATTCGGTTGGCAATTCGGCCTTCATAGTGCGATGATCAATTCGTTTAGCCTGTTTCATTGCAGATTTGTTCTGCTTCCATTGCAGCAATGGTTTCACCATTCTGCATCTCAAATGCTCCCGGTTGTATCTTTCCTTTAACGATGTTCAAAATACGGCACTTGTCAAGTCCAAATTGCATTCCGATATCCCCGGAGAACTCCTCGACAATTTTGAGCATTTGTTCCAGGTGGTTTTTGGTAGCAGCAATTAGTTTAAGATCATCAATGTATAGAAGGTGATTCAATTTTGCTACCTCATCGTTGTTTTTTCTAATACTAAAGCCGTCTCTGGTTGAGTTCAAACGGCGTGATAGTGGGTTCATTGCAAGGCAAAACCACAATGGGCTAAGTGAATCGCCCTGAAATATTCCCTTTCGTATCGGAATGGTGTTAGTTTCGATGGTGTCGCTAGATGACGCTTGCAATTGTATCCTAGTTCTCCAGGTTGACATGATGCGTTCCAAAAAGGAAACAAAATTATTATCGACCCTATACATTCTCAATATAGTTTTGAGCCACTCATGTGGCTCTATGCAAATCAATGTTTACACTATATTTAAGCATTTCATTGTCTCTAGAGTGCCACAAAAGGGTGGTATCATCAGCGAAGAGCGTAAAACTTCCCCGTATGTTCAGAATTGTTAAATCATTAACACACAACAAGAACAAAATCGGGCCAAGCACCGATCCCTGAGGCACCCCATGGTTCACACCAGAGAAAGTAGAGAAGTTGTCGCCAACGCTCACAACCTTTGACTTTCCCGAAAGATAGGATGTAAACCATCTGTGAGCGACACCACGAACGTCGCAATGCTGAAGCTTCTGCAGAAGCACCTGTGATTCACACAATCGAAAGCTTTCGAAAAATCACAAAATACTGCTGCAACAGCCTCTCTTTCATTGATATTAATATAGATGTCTTCAAGAAGCGAGAATATGGCATCATTAGTATTTTTAGATGCCTGAAAACCAAATTGGCATGCTGATATCAAGTTGTTGGTCGTTAAGAAATGGAGTAGTCTGACCTTTACTAGCTTTTCAATAACCTTGGACAACGTGACAAGCAGCGATATAGGGCGATAGTTGGATAGGTCATCCAAATCACAACCCTTATGCAAAGGAATCACACAATCTTTATGTTTATGATATTTCCTCCTAAATAAATTTTCTGCTTATTGATCATATTGCGGTAAATTTCCACATGAATCTTTCCAAGCTCTCTAAATATTTTGAGAGTGAGTTCCAGTATCTGAGTTCACTAAATTCTTGGAGCGGTTTACAGTGTCAAAACTTCAGTCGGTTAGCAACAAATGAATATGATTATTTAATTTCACCTTAGTCAGTCCCTGTTTCTTATTACACCACCACTTCACCACCAAAAAATAACAAGTATCCCGATCATAACAAGCTCTTCTGTTCAGTTTTAATATAAATATAACAACGATATTGTTTGGCTATTTATACAGGGTATTATGAATAAACAGAGAAAATGGACCAGCTGTTTTGTTATTATTAGTTGGCAGTGGGAAATTGAGCATGCAGATCGGATAATAGGAACTATAATAAGTTAATATCAGATGTCTATTTTGTTTTTGATACAAAGTTTAAATGAGAATTTGTGTAACTAGTTTAGATAGCTTAATAATAAAACTTGTCAAGTTCACACTCGGGAAGTTTCTTAGATGCTCACGATGATAAATCTAAATACGGAATATATTCCCTCTCCTATATATTACACACTCTGTTTGGTAACCAGTTGGGTGTTCTAAGAAAAGGAATGTTTAAAAAAGATAATAACCAACAATTTCATTTTTGACATACTGTTTTGTACCAAAGGAGCTGTCAATGTATGTCGGGTACAAATGTTAATAAAACACTTCTTCTTTACAGTTGCCCAATAGTTGCTCAAACAGATTTATCTGCATCAATAAGAATAAAAAAATATATAATGTCTTTATTGACTAAAAGAAAACGCAAATTTGAAAGGAAAATGGTCGTTAGCTAGACCGTAAAGCAGTTTATTCGAGCGTAATTATACTTTTAAAACAATAAATCCGTCTTATACAACCTTTTTACCGTTACGTAAACTGCCAGTTATAATTTTATATCTAATACATAAATAACTAAACCGTGAAACTTTCTCTCTTGTCCAAATGCACTTATTTAATTATTAAACCTTTATTTAGTTTTGTAATGTAGTAATTTAGAGGTATAATATGTATGATAGTTTGTCACGTTTTGTTTTAGAACTGATGAATATGTTGGATTTATATCGATTCAATCGTAAATTGACAGTCCGAAAATATGTTTCAATTTGACATACTTAGATCATTTCAAAAAATAATTCATGATAAGATCAAAAAAAGCTTCAGTTTTACATTGGAATAATGCGCGCGAATGGATTAATAAAGGAAATAATACAATTTCTTTACTTTATAATATCATAGTATCAACGTCAACCAGGTACATTACACATTTAAGATTAGCTAAATAGACGAAAAAAAGAGATGAGGGGATGAAACATATATACAGGGTGTCCCACGACGAAAGGCCGCGACCGTTTTCCCGGAAAATAGATTTTGGAGAATTTTCAAAATTTGGCAGTTTACTGAAGTCGACGGGGGCAATTCGGATAAAATATTTTTAGGATAGTGACACTTCCGGTTATACCGCAAGTTGATGCCTTCTCACTTATTTTAAATAGAATACATTATATATTATTTCATTTTTTAGATTCTATGCAAAATATTAGAAATATTCTATGTATAATGTCCTATATCTAAGTCAAATTATTATTGACATATTTTAAATTTTATGTTGAAAATGACGTTTGCAAGCCTAAACATAACTATCAATTTCTCTTATATGAAAGCCTTTTTTATTTAATTTGGGTTAGTTTCCTTCCAGAAGGGGATCTACTTTAGTGAACTGTGTTGAGATTTTGAAAATAGGGTGATCAAAAACTGATATTAAATGTTAACTTGAAAAAAATTGTTAAAAGTAATTTTTTTTAAGTTAATCCCCGATTTTTATAATGCTATCTTATTTAACATTAAAAATAACATTTTTGTTTTGTAAAAATGCTATACGGCTTTTAAGTTTTTTTATTACTTGACCATAACGGCGAAACGCAAAGAAAGAAAACACGAAACAAGGTTAAATGAAATTGGAAAGTTTCAAAAATTTCGATACCGTTGATGTGAAAATGTCGAAATTGCAATTCTGGGATCGTGGCAAGCGATCTCGGAAAAAATAGTCGGCAAAATCATCTGTCATTTCCTGGCCCACACTCACAGAGCAACCCTCGTAGAGTACCTCTATTGAAACCCATTTTTTTATCTCTGGATTATATAAACTTCCAAAAACCCATCTATATCATTATTGGCATTATATTTCATTGATTGTGGTACAATTCAAATTCATGAGTTACTTGCTTCTTTATACTTCTTAGTACTTTATATTCCTCTAAGACTACATTCCTAGCATTCCTATTCTTAATTCTTCAATACAGTCAATTTTTCTTTCTTATTTTCTTCTTGAGATCAAGAGAAAAAGACAGGATACCTGGGACCCTAGCCAGTATTCTTCAATTTCACTTTAGGAACTGCCTGATCAATGCACCGATCTTTTTATTTTAAAACAAATCAATCCAAACATTAACATCTCGAGACTGCACCTGATTCAGTACCCTCTAGAAGACCATAGAGAGGCAGATAATCTTCCCTAGAAAAATCATATGTGTAGGAAGGTTCCTCAATATTTGAGTCACAATTACTATTCTTAACTGACAACGATAATATACAAGCTAAGACAGGATGATACATATCCTCACCTACAATAGGGTTATTACTTCTTTCCAATTCATATGATTAAATACTGGATTATCCTAATTAAAATTATTTAGGTTCTAAAATACTACACTTGTATCACAAGCCCCAGAAATATACCTGGGCAGATTAAAATCTCCTAAAATTAAAACATCCAAATTTGTGTCTAAAAATTCAAAAATAATAAAAAATCTTATATGGTATAAATATTTGCATTAAATTGGATATATATATATATATATATATATATATATATATATATATACAAAACACAAATAAAAAATTGACTTTCAACCTTCATCTTAACCGGTAAGCATTCTATACTCACATCTAAATACAGTTCAATTGAATGTTTTGATCACACATAATCTACCGCAACTACAATAGAAATATCTAAGTTAAACACCAAACAGGAATTTAAGCGATTGGGACAAGCATTTGTCCAAGAGTGAGCGAATTAAAACATAAGCAAGAAGAAGAAGCGAATTTATATGATCTGATTAAATTTTATAAAAATCTTGTTTTCATTAACTAAAAACATATTTTCAGACCAAATGGTTGGAATCATTTTAACGTTGATCTGCAAAATTATCCAGTAAAAACGTAGCAGTTCAAAAAAAAAAAAACATTTTAACAAAACAGTAATTCTGGCAACATTAATAGCTGGAACTGACAAAATGTTGTAAACCAAATGTCAAAAAATGTTTTATTTATTAGTGTGAAAATATAAAATTAATCTATCTTTAAAAAAAAACAGAAATGCACTGGAAATAAAAAAGTCTGAGGCTTAACTATCTATATCTTCAAAAGAGTGATTTTTATGATGATTTTCTGAACAGCAAAAAGAGGAAAATGGAATAAAATACCAAGTTGCGTTATTTTGAAAATTAAAAAATTTTCAAGACACAGTATTACATGGCGCATTTTCCAATGGAAATTTTCAATTAATAAGGGCTTTATTTTCCTTGGTCAGCTTCGGATGTTGGCTATTACTAAGACAGTTCTTACTTCGTCGGTACCACTTCTCAATAATTGTACAGATATGAATTTAAATCACTGGCTGAAGCAGTCTCTTCATCTCCTGAAATTTCATTTGCTATCTGGATCATCAATTGCAGTAAACTATATTTTTGTGCCTCACTGTATGCTCGATGCTCGAGCTTTTTCGGCTAGATTAAACTAGTCTTATTTTGCATGAACTATGGTTCCATTACAGGGTAATATACCTTGTCAAGCTAGTATCCATCTTGTTTTGAAAATGTGTAAGAAAAATCGAGACTCTTAGTAGACTCTCGTACCCTTTTTACTTGATCTTCTTCTGTTGATGCCTATCCTCTGTGGATGTTGGCAATCACATTGGCTCATATGACCTTATTGACAGCTGTTCTAAATAAATGTACCGTCGCCATTCCTGTCCATTGTCTGATATTCCTCAGCCATGATGTTCGTCGGCGACCCTGAGTTCTTTTACCCTCTATCTTACCTTGCAAAATTAACTGAATTAGTTGGTATTTCTCATTGCGCATTACATGCCCTAAGTATGATATCTCTCTGATTTTCACATTGCGCATAATTTCTGGGTCTTTTTTCATACGTTGCATCACGGTGTTATTTGTGACATGATGGATGTATGAAATTCTGAGCATGCGGCGGTAACACCACATTTCGAAGGCTTCCAGTCGTTTAGATGTTGTTTCTGTCAAAGTCCAGGCTTCCACTCCATATAGAAGAGTTGAAAATACATAACATCTCAAGACTCGTGTTCTTATATCAATGTTCAGGTGCATATTGCACAAGATCTTTCTGAGGCGGTTGAAGACAGCTCTCGCCTTCTCTATGCGGCATCTAATCTCCTGTGAGTGGTCCCATTCTCTGTTCAGACTGCATCCTAGATACGTAACTTTGTCAACAGTTTCCAAAGTTTCATTATTAGCTCTAAATTTCTGGTGTATTTCGTCATTTTTGCTTACTTTACTTGATACCATCAGAAATTTCATCCAACATTTCTTTACGTATTTACTTAGAGTATATGTTAAACAGGCAAAGCCTTGCAACATGCCTTTAATGATTTCAATGTTATGATTCAATGAGTGAATACTTTTAAACTGGGCGTTTGTGTCCAGTAAAAATTTGCCCTAATATAAAAACATTTCTCATAAATGCCATTTTTTTTAAATATTTTTAAGCAGTTCTTTGCATATTACTGAATACTTAAAGCCTTTAAAATTAAGAAAATTTTAATCGGTGATACCTTTAAAAAGAGAATAGAAAATGTAATTGAAAAATCCATGTTAGCTACCTGGAAAACTCTAAACTCTGCTTCGTTTCTTTTATTGTAGTAACGCTGTCCATTAAAACATAATAATATGCAAAATCTCCTTATAATCTAATTGAACATATATTGCAATCATTTTTCCCTAGTCAGATTCTAAAACTTTCTTGTAAAACTGACAGTTCTAGGGCACCGTGATCTAAATTTTTATTAATTATGGCTTGAATGAATCATGAGAGTGCATTTGGCAGTGCACCTATTAAAATTACTTAACCAGTGGTAATTATTAATCTATAGTTTTACATGAGGTATAATTACTAGGCTTTTATTTAATTTAGTGCTTAATCATTATTCATTGTAAGTCATAAGATTACTCTTAAAATAAGTAACATTGATCAAGCTTGAAAGTACTTATTAGATAAAGAGATTTGTATCAGATATCTTTATAGAATATATTATTTTTTCATCGCCAAGTTCTCACTGGTAGCTTATGTGCTTTCAAATGAATTACCCTAAAATAACATTACAATCCATAACTTTGCAGACATTTTTATTAGGTTCATGAAGGTATTTATTTTTAAGTAACAGCATTTTCTCTCTACGTAATTGAATATTTTTTATTCATATGAATATTCTTTCAAAAAAATAAAATAAAACTGATATGTAGGTAACTCTATTATATTCTGAAGGGAAATCGCAATTTACGGTGGAAAATGCTGGCTTACCAGATCACCAATGTCTGGAGGAAATATCACAAGAATTGATAAAAATTATCGAGCCTTTAGGATGATAGTGACATGATTGTTTTCAATTGCGAAGTGAATATTGTTACAAATGACTAGGAAAAAATTATTGATCCGACACGATGAGTCATCTTTATTATAATATTCCGAAAGGAATGTTACATCGATGATTCTTATTTCTAGATAGATCACAACTTATATGTTCTAGATTTATTTAGGAATCTCCTAGGTATATAAATAGAAATAAGATAAGCATAATATAGTTAGTTGTATAATTGTATTTGAATAGTGAAGATATTATGCAGTAGTAATAATAAGAGAGCTGTGTTTTAACTGTGTTAAGAAGTAGTTAATATAAGTGTTGGAAGTATTTTTATTCTGCGAGTCCAGTGAGCGAATTTAAAGAGACAAAATCGTAATAATACTCGTTGTTCACTAGGATAATCTAACGTCTGGCAGACCGATTGAGGTGACTGTTGATAAGAATGTTGATACCGTAGGAATACTACTGGTTGTAGAGACATGTATCATACTATTGCTCAAGTTAAGTGCACAAACTGTTCATCACACTCTTCATGAGCAATTTTAAGTATGCAAACCTTGTTTCTTGTATATCTGCGAGATCCACAAGGAACGACGTTATGAAGAAAAAGAACATTATATCATGTTAAATGAAATGTTTTATCTGACTATATCTAAGTTTATTAATACGAAATTGCAAAGTAAAGTTGGGATTTTAATATATGGAACATCTAATATCAGTAAAAATATCGCAATTGGTGAAGAAAAGGATGGTTCCCGTTTTTTTAATGAATATTTTGGTCACTGTTACCCTTAATAAACAGAAAACGCTATCAGATTCCTGGAATAAAAAAGAATGGCCCTCCAAAGTCCTTAGAGATGAATGTAATGTAACTTGGTACTTGGTTTCTTCACCGAGACATCAGACGAGCATGTTGAAAATTATGGAGTATTTGATCATGATAAAAATACCTTCCAAATTACTGGATCATCTTCCCTATAGTCCAGACTTGGAACTATGTGACTTAGCCCTTTTTTCTTACATTAAGTAGCAGCTAAAGGGGCGAAGTTCTAGCAAAATATGTCTTGTGTGTGCGTATATATAAATATATATATATATATATATATATATATATATATATATATATATATATATATATATATATATATATATATATATATACCTCTGGATGAGGGTTGTATCCACTAAGTTATTTATACCGTTAAATAGAACATTTTCCCATTTATGTAGTCTCGTTTAAAAAAAAATCAACTTAACATTAAATGTCCTTGGAGGACATGCCCAAGGTCAAGTTCAAGGTCAAGTTCAAGGTCACTGTCGAGTGTCCCCTTTCGAACCATACAACTTTTGTACGGAATATTGTCTCACTCGCAAATTTTGGCATAGATCTGGGTACGCTTTTTAATATATATATATATATATATATATATATATATATATATATATATATATATTTTTTATGCGGCTTTCACGGATAGTTGCAATAGCAGTGGACACATTCACATTATGCGGTTTTAGTGCTGAAATCACATTCAGCAAACGTACAACTATATGCAACTCCGTGTATAAGTGAAGTAAAATGCGAACAGTAAATGCAAACCTCGTTCCATTATATCCTTTCCGTGTTAGAGGTTGCACAGTTTGAATAGATTGCTACAGAACACAATCCATCCAATTCCACCACCATCGAGATGATGGCCTACCTGTACTACCATACCGAGAAAAAAGTCAAAACTTACCCTCCCCGCCACAGTGATACGGCAGAGGCACATGTTTCGTCTCTACTAGACTCATCAGGGTACCGACATACACCTGGCTGTGCAAAGGACAGATCGGAAGGAAGCATACAAATACTGAACGCGCAGGAGGTCGGCGAAACCGAACAGCTGAAATTTTGCATGTATTCTAAAAGCGGCATTTATAAAAACTTTTTTTAATAACTTTTTTCGATTCTTTGAGATATAACCCGACTTTAGAATTTTTTTTTTTTTGGAAAATAATGAAAATTTGACAGATAATGCTTATCACATGACTACTATTGTTTTGGTTAATTTTCATCTCGATCGAAGCCAAAATTGTTACCAATGTCAAGTTTTGAATAAATTAATACAAAAAAATACTATATAATGCGCACTTTACTGGCAACACTGTATATATACATCTCAGCCAACTAAAAAGCTTCTCTCGTGGCAGCCACCTGCAAACCGATTTTGAACCCATTGGTTCTCGTTCGAAAAGGGTAGGTAAATACGCCTTACTACAGGAAACAGAATTCCTTTAGGCAACCTATATTGAATTATATAAAAAATCCAATACATGCAGCGCCATCTTTCAGCATTCAAACCTAGTGGAACTATGGGAGATGGCGCTACTTGTAGTGAACTTTTATCAGGTAGTAGTCAGTGCTTATTTTGGTATTATTAGCAGAACAATTTTTTTAGGTAGTTAAATTTAACATAAAAATAAATAAACAAAAAAATAAAAACTACATCGATACCAAGGTCTATTCCTTGTTGACTAACAATAATAAACCAAAATTAAAAGCAATAAGAACCAAATAAACAAACATTATTACCACTTGACTTCTAGTTCAAGCTAAAAATTCCTAAACAAATAATAATTCGACCAATTAACTGAGTCAAGTAGAAGAAATAATATTGTTGATTGCATTAACCACTTCAAACAACAGGAAGAACTAATAGAAATTTGCATCTTGACACAAATTAGGTTTAAATTATATAATGTTAACATCTGGTGGTATTTTAAAACAGCAGCTAAAATGCTCGTTAGTAAAATTAATTTTCTAAAAATACAACTTGTCGTATAAGTACTACACTTTGATAATTAAAATTCCGATAGGTTTATACTTGACTGTTTTTTATACAAATTTCGCTATTTGTTCCTCGGTTGTTTTTACTGATCTAACAGCTTTTACAAACTAGGAAATTAAAATTATAATAATTATTCTAGAGTACAAGAAATGTTTTAATTCAGCGGAATTGTGATGTATTTGCCTGCTTTATTGATTTTGAAAAAGCTTTCGACCGAGTAAATCATCAAAAACTAATAGAAACACTACAAGAGCATCAACTGGATGATAAAGATTTACGAATTATTTCCAACCTTTATTGGGAACAAAAATTCGTCAGGGTGTTCGGCTGTGTTGTGTGTTATTCCCACTCCTCTTTAACATCTATTCAGAAAAACTATTTCGGGAAGCTCTTGAAGATGTAAAACACGGTATCTCTCTAAATGGGGTTTTGATCAGTAATCTGAAATATCCAGATGATACTGTCCTTGTTGCAGACACAGCTGAAGGACTTCAAAAACTGATAGAAAGGGTAGATGAGATCTGTGAAAAATACAACATGGAATAAGCAAAACAAAGGTTATGATAATAAGCAAAAACGTACCCCAAAATGTACAATTTCGCATCAGAGGTCCTCTTATTGAAACAGCATCATCCATCCAATATTTGGGTGCACAACTACATGATAAGTGGGATCAAATAAAAGAAATAAAAATTCGTATCGAGAAAGCCAAAGCCTATTTCAATCGCATGAAGACACTATTATATAATATGGAACTTAATCTACAACTAAGAACTCATTTACTAAAATGCTACATATTCTCTATACTGCTGTATGGTGTAGAATCTTAGACATTGGCTGAGGCTACATGTAAACGACTTGAGGCTTTTGAAATGTGGAGTTAGCAATATATGATGAGAATATCTTGGACACATGACGTAACCAACGAAACTATTCTGCAGCGCATGCGAAAGGAGAGAGAAATCATAAAGACCATTAAAGAAAGGAAGTTAGCATACTTATATAATGAGTAACCAAAAATACAACCTCCTATAATTGGTTATGTAAGGCAAAATGGATAGTAAGAAAGGCCCGGAGAGACGACGAATTTCATGGCTACATAATCTGTGACAATGGACCGGAAAGACATCTGCTGAATTATTTAGAGCCGCTGTAAATAAAGTAATATAGGCCAGAATGGTCGCTAATGTCCACTGAGGATAGGACACAGGAAGAAGTTAGAGTTGAAGCTACCTTCACAGCGCAGCTTAAGGTATTTTGATTATACTGTGTCCAGCTAAGAAGATTTGTGTCCTTTATGTCTGATGAAGGTTACTTCCCGAGAATCAATGTCCTTAAAAGGTTATTTAGTCTGCTGCTAGCTGGTACTGATATGAGATGCTATTTTATTATCTAGTCTGTATAAGGTTTGCCCTGTAAACCCATCGTTTGCAGATATTTCCTAAGATACAGTCATCGGTTACCAGTTCCATTAAAATACCTTATTTATTTTCGAGTAACCCCTAAAACTTCCTAGAGTAATATCTTTAATATTTAAGGTGCAGTTGTTTTGTGCTTCTGTTCGATCCACCTACTTATGCGGTCCTGAACATGTCTTCGGTTTCCCAAAGACAGGTTCGAGACGCAGAAGACACTCATTCCAACAATTAGTAACATAACACATAATCTATAAGTTATAGCTTAAAATTAAACTTGAATGTCACCTGTATACTATAATTTTTACATTCATGCAGTGTCCGCTATTTTATATATTATAGGACAACATAATTTTCATTTATTTTCTTTAAATTGTGTTCTTTTTCATTTTGTAATTTTACTAAAGCCAACTTACTTACCCAGTACCTACGGTGATATTTCATTATCCCTACCAAGGTAAGGAATGTAATGACTTAGTTTTCGTGGTGAAAATCTTGACTCTATTAAAATACCCTATTTATCTTCAATATATTTTGTTATGTTAAAATATACTAGGTGTCCAGGAATGGATATCCCTTTTTAAACTTGAATAACTGGGCAACAGTATAACGTTGCGAGGTTGGGTTAGCGTCGTTCGATAGTGGTAACTGCTCCTTGCCGCGATATTTCGAACTCCAAGTGAATCTGTTCATAAAACATCACAAATTGTGGGAATGGACAAATTTTCTTTTCACACAATTTTAAGAAGGGATTTATGGTATCCTTCATACAAAATCCAAACAGTGCAAGAATAAAACTCAAATAACTGTAGAAACCATCGTTCTTTCGCCTAAACAATGATAGATCATTTTTTTTGTAACCGACTGAATTAACAATATTCTGTTTAGTAACGAGACGCAGTTTCACCGTTTCGGAGGTTAATATCCAAAATTGTCGCCAGAGAATCCAAGGCAAAAACACGAAAGACTCCTACATGGCCCAAAAGTAACTGTGTGATGTGTGATGTCGGCTTCAGGAATTATCGGTCCGTACTTTTTTGAGAACCGACGCGACGTAGTCCAGACTGTAAATAGGGATCGTTATTGTGGGATGCTTCAGGAGTTTTTGGTACCTCAACTGCAAGCATTTGTTGGCTTTAATTAGGAGCAATGGATTCAGCAAGATGGGGCCACCGCACATACAACTCGAGCGTCTATGGAAGTCGTTCGAGAATTATTCCCAGAAAAGTTCATCTCTCACTTTTGAGGCCTGAACTGGCCTGCTAAGTCTCCCGATCTCACCCCATTGGACGTTTTTTTTTGTGAGGCTACCTCAAAAGTAAAGTTTATATTAATAGACTTATGACTTGATCAGGAGCAATGAATTCAGCAAGATGGGGCCACCGCACATACAGCTCGAGCGTCTATGGAAGTCGTTCGAGAATTATTCCCAGAAAAGGTGATCTCTCGCTTTGGAGGCCTGAACTGGCCAGCTAGGTCTCCCGATCTCACCCCATTGGACTTTTTTTTGTGGGGATACCTCAAAAATAAAGTTTATGTTAATAGACCTATGACTTTGCAAGACTTAAACCAAAACACACGGAAAAAAATTATGGAATTCCACTTGAGATGCGTTCAGCAGTTTTTAACCACATGAAGACGGCATTGCAAAAGTGTTTGGACCGAAATGGAAGGCACCTCGACAATATCATTTTTAAAACATAAATTCCGCCTATATTGCATGTGTTTATGCATTAATAAATTAATTTTAAAACTTCAAGCAAATTTTTTATTAGCCTTTTAAAAAGGAAATCGCTTCCTGGACACCTGGTATTTCTTATATATAAATAATAAATATTGTAGATACTGTATCATCCTCATAAATTTCCGTTTAAATGCATATTTTCTATAAAGAAATTATTGACTATTTCCGGTTAAAGTGCAATGTTTTTTGCTATTATTTTTTCACAAATTAAATTTTTTATTCAAAAATAAGGTTGCAGCATGGAACACTTGGCACATGAAGTCACCGAAAATCCAAGTTTCAAGTAGGTTAACTTTATCGTTTTCGTGATGTCATAATGTTTGTCATGGCAGCACCACGCTCCAAAGAGTTAGTAGGTATTTTTAAAATCGCACTTGTCAGGATGTGAGGACACAATGTGACTGAGGGGGATTCACAGAGTTTTTCGCTGGTATACGAGAGCTAGTTCTAGGCATATTCTTCAACATTGCCAAGCAGTCCCTATGAATCTGGCTAGAGAGTAAAGTACTTTAACACTGACTCGACTTACCAGACTTGACACATTCAGAGGTCATGTTATCATATTCTCTGAAAAAACGCACAACAGTATTTGCAATGATCAAAAATTTCGGAAAAAACGGTGCTCACTGAATCAATAGACACATTTACATTTCTTGATCAAAGCCGATAACAGCCAACGTCACAACATTCGTCAGGCAATATTCCACACAATTTATTATATCGTTTAAAGCGCCCTCTATAATAGGTATTTTCTTGACGATCTTTTGAACTTTCGAAAAATATTGTTTTATTTATTTTATTTTATTTATTTACACTGCCCTACAGGATCAAAGTTCCTATTATTAGGCAGGAAAAAGAACACAGGTATATAAATCCTAAAATTATATACATAATACAGACAGTACAATAAGTATTACATAGCCTATAAATTAATCACAGATAATTGTGACTAATGATCAAGTCGATCAAATGCTTTGGAAAAATCTATGTAAACGACATCGACCTGAGTACCAGAATCAGTACGCTATGAGACATACTGCGCAATAGTACTAAGATTGGTTACGGTTGACTTACCAGAAGCAAAACAATGCATTTTATATAAAATTCCTTCATCATCGCTACCGCCGTCTCATTCATTAATGTGGAATCCTGAACTTCACTTCCGCCTCCTATAAAGTTTTTTAAACGATAAACAAAAATACACCCTTAAATTATCTATAATTTAGGATATTTGGACTAAGCTTGAAACTATTCGGTACCATCTGCGAAATGGAATATCTTTTTAAATTTGAATATTTATAATTCTTAAGACCGACAAGAGTATCTCGTTAACTCCCCAAGACGGTACAACGTACAAGGCCACTATATAGAAGTAACAAAGGAGATGGTGTGTAAGGCTGTGGATTCATTGAAAAATAGGAGAGCAGCTGGACCGGAAGGAATACCTGCTGAACTGTTAAAGAACGGTACTGAAAAACTAACGTCCTTTCTTCAAAAACTATTTAACAGACTCCTAAATAATTATGATCCTATCCCAACTATATGGAAAGAAGGCTGGATAACACCAATCCACAAAAAAGGAAGACACGACGAATGCTCAAACTATAGATGTATAACTGTAACAAGCACAATGAGTAAAGTATACGGAAAACTGCTTAGAAACATCGTAGAAACAGAATATGGGCCCTCAAGAAATTGAAGAACAAGCAGGTTTTAAAGCTGGCCGATCGTGCGTAGATCATATATTTAGTTTAACCCAACTTAATGAAAAGAAGGTGGCAAGAAATAGAGAGGTTCATATGCTTTTTGTTAACCTCACAAAAGCATATGATACGGTGCCAATCCAAAAATTATGGCACGTGATGGAGAAGTCTCCAATTAACAATACAGCGATCCAAGCCATTAAACAGCTATACGACCAAGCATTCTCCAGAATTAAGATCGGCAATAACTTATCAGACAGCTTTCATGTGATCAAAGGCCTTCGCCAGGGATGTTGTCTATCAGCAACTTTCTTTAAAATCTACCTCAATGAAGCTTTAAAGAATTGGAGAAGATCATGCAGTAAAATGGGAATAGAATTAAATAGTGACACCCATTTATATACGCTTCATTTTGCAGATGACCAAGTGGTAGTGACCCAAGATAAAGAACACCTCGAATTTATGACGAGGAAACTATTTAAAGAATACGCAGAGTGGGGATTAACCGTCAACTGCAGTAAAACTAAATATATGTGTATCGGTGAAGAAGAAACAGATTTGGAAGTGGATAACAATATCATAGTAAAATCTTGTTTTGATTATACCTACCTTGGAACAAAGATCAGTCAAAGTAAACGCACTGAAGAAGAAATATTGGAGCGAATAACTAAAGGGAAAAAAGCTATCGGATGCCTAAACTCACTATTATGGTCAACAAACATCTCCAAGGAAAGAAAACATCTTTTATACAATGCAATATTTAAAAGCGTTGTATTGTATGGATGTGAAACATGGCAGATAAATAAAACTTTAGAACGTAAACTACTGGCTCTTGAAATGGACTTTTGGCGAAGATCTGCCGGAAAGTCAAGGATCGAACGGATAACCAACGAGAGAATTAGAGAGATTATGGGCGTAAAGAAAACTATTCTCGATGAAATCGAACAACGTCAGCTGGTATGGTATGGACATGTGAAGAGAATGACGGACGAACGTCTACCAAAGCAAATCCTAAAATGGACACCAAATGAAAAAATAAAAAAAGGAAGACCAAAAGTTACCTGGATTAAGGGGATTAACCGAGCCATGTCCAAAAGAAACTTACTTCCAGGGGATTGGGAAGACCGAAAACAATGGAGACTGGGAACCGGAAGGCGTAGAACGCTATAAAACCGGATATATATATATATATATATATATATATATATATATATATATATATATATATATATATATATATATATATATAATTCTTCTTTTATTCATAAATTTTAAAATACCTTCCTTCAATCAAACTAATTATTAAAGTCTTTAAAATATTGTATTTAACTAGATTTATAATAATTTTCTTCAGAAATAATATTGAATTAAAGTAATAATTTACTATCATAAAGGAAATTTACTCTAATCCAAGAAAATAAAACACTATTCTTTTTCAATTTTTTGCTTTAGTATAATGAAAAATTGTATTCTGAAGCAGTTATTACAAATTTATTCTTTTAGAAGCATAATTACACCCATAAACCACTTTTATGGCATGAATAATGGGTTTTTCCTTAGAGAAATCGTTTTCTCGTTTTCTCGAGGAGGGTTGTTTTAGAAGTTCAGTTGATTGTATTGACACCCCCTATTACTCATTCTTTTATGGTATTAAATGGGGATTCCGACCCTATCTAAGACATATATTATTATATATTCCTATTGGCAGTGGCGTGTAATGTTTTAGAAAACTCAATGTAAAATTAAAATTGATCTAGTTCCCGCTCTGGTAATTCTATTTTCAGATGAATAAAGAAGCTTCTTATTACCAACTTTCACCTTATGTTTCCATGATCCCAGTGGGTTTTCGTACCAAATGAAGAGGGAAGGCTCCACTATAGTTTTTATATGTATTTTGATTCCCTGATTATGAATATCGAGAATGGTTTTCAAAAAAATGGTCCGGTAATTCCGGTGTTTCGGGGTCAATTCTCTGTCTCTTGTGATTGTTCCGTTTGAAGCATAGCTTTTGAGTTTAAAACCATTAAATATTTGATAAATTACATTTTTTTGTCACTTGATGTATATATGATATATATATATATATATATATATATATATATATATATATATATATATATATATATATATATATACCGGGTATCAACGAATCTATTAAACAAGTCATAATTTCTAGAGTATTATGTGTATCAAAATGAGAATTGGTACAGGTAAATGGTATGTGAAGAGGAGAGTTTTCGCATATTTTCCACTTTCCGGCCACTTCCGGTTTCACCGAAAATGGCCCCGGTTTTGAATTTTTAAATGGAATACCCTGTATATTTTAACAATTTTGGATTTCTGAGACAATTCTAGATCAGAATGTGACATTTTAAAAACTTTTTACGTCTACTTCATTTTTTTTGAGCCACTTTTAAAATTGCATCTAGGTGGCCATGATCGGACGCAAACTAATCTAAGGGCCTTAGGGGATGTCAAAAAAATACAATCGCAAAGTTTTCGTTACTAATATGAAAGACAGGAATAAGACAAGTTGACAAAATTACGTTTTCATTTCTAACTATTAATTTTCAAATGGCGACCCCTTTTTGACAACTACTTTTCGAAAAAAGCATTCTTTGACGAACCTAACGGTACTAATTTATTTACGATTGGATTAGACATAAGAACAGAAATTAAATATTATTAAGCAAAATACTGGAAAACTTATTTACTTCTGACAAGTGCGCCATGGACAGCCATTGTGCATAATAATTTGGAACTGTTTTTATCAAGTCTTCTTTGGAAAACAAAGCACTCACTAAGTAGATAATGACAGTGACATACGCTCTAAGAACAGACAAATCAAATATTAATAATATATCCACTTTTTCACTTTGAGTATACATTATTTTAACGAAAATTTAAACTAAACTTAACGAAAATTAAGAAACTTTTACGTCTGTTCTTAGAGCGTATGTCACTGTCATTATCTACTTAAGTGAGTGCTTTGTTTTCCAAAGAAGACTTGATAAAAACAGTTGCAAATTATTATGCATCATAGCTGTCCATGGCGCACTTGTCAGAAGTAAATAAGTTTTCCAGTATTTTGCTTAATAATATTTAATTTCTGTTCTTATGTCTAATCCAATCGTAAATAAATTAGTACCGTTAGATTCGTCAAAGAATGCTTTTTTCGAAAAGTAGTTGTCAAAAAGGGGTCGCCATTTGAAAATTAATAGTTAGAAATGAAAACGTAATTTTGTCAACTTGTCTTATTCCTGTCTTTCATATTAGTAACGAAAACTTTGCGATTGTATTTTTTTGACATCCCCTAAGGCCCTTAGATTAGTTTGCGTCCGATCATGACCACCTAGATGCAATTTTAAAAGTGGCTTTAAAAAAATGAAGTAGACGTAAAAAGTTTTTAAAATGTCACATTCTGATCTAGAATTGTATCAGAAATCCAAAAATGTTAAAATATACAGGGTGTTCCATTTAAAAATTCAAAACCGGGGCCATTTTCGGTGAAACCGGAAGTGGCCGGAAAGTGGAAAATATGCGAAAATTCTCCCCTTCACATACCATTTACCTGTACCAATTCTCATTTTGATACACATAATACTCTAGAACTTATGACTTGTCTAATAGATTCGTTGACACCCGGTATATATATATATATATATATATATATATATATATATATATATATATATATATATATATATATATATATATATATATATATACATATATAAAAAATGTTTTATACAAAAATTATAGAGTGGCATGGAGGCTAACCAGTAGTGAAAATGACCTTGGCGTTGCCCTTCAAGGTCATCTATAGGTCAACTTTAAAATTTTAAATGGGATTTTCCAACTTCGACCCCGGAAATGAAAGGGTCGGGAAATTTTACTATCGGATATGACCTTAAAGTTAAATATCAAGATTATTTCAAGGTTAAAACAATAAGATCACAATATTTCCTAAAATTTCAGAATTTTAAATGGGACTCCCAATTTTGACCCCGGGTATGAAAAGGGCGGAAATTTTACTATCGGATATGACCTCGACCTCAAGACGAAAATTAAATATCAAGATCATTTTAAGATCAAAACAAAAAGATCGCAATATTTCGTAAAATGTTTCATACAAAAGTGGTGGTGTCACGAGGCAGGGGGGCTAAGTGGTAGTGACCTTGAAAATAACCTCGAACTTATTCTTCAAGGTCATTTAGTGTGGAAAAGTTGATGACAAGCTTGTGAGGCCATATTTTCTTGAAGATAATTTAAACTCCTAAAAATATCGCGATATTTTAGAAAATAAACTTCCACTTTTGTTTGAAGACGTACCCTGAGATATAAGGCAACAAATGTGGTTTTAACACGATGGATATCCAGCAAGATTGCCAGACCTTCCGTCATTTTTATGTGGTTATTTGAAGAGCAAAGTTTATAAAGACATGCCAATAACTCGTGAAAACATGGAGCAGCGAGTCAGAGATTCTTGTGCCAAAATAACACCTGAAATGCTCCGCAGTTGTGTACAATCTTTTGAAGTGCGGGTCAATACGTGTATTAAGGTTGAAGGTAACCATTTTGAGTACTTATTGAAATAAATTTTTATGAAACCTTTAACATGATCATTCAAAATGATGAGGAGCGAGGGTACTTAGAGAAAACAAGCACCTCAATGGTGAGAGGCGAGGGAACTCACCGAAAACCAGCACTCCGATGGTGAGAGGCGACGGAATTCACAAAAAACAAGCACCCGATCGTGAGAGGCGAAAGGACTCTGATGGTGAGAGGCAAGGGAACTTACTGATAACAAGCACCCCGAAGAGAACGAATACTACTACTTCCACGTCGTTGTTCCTGGGTAGTGCTAAAATTAGTTAATCATGCACATAGTCGTACTAAGTAGAGTTTTTGCTAACAGTTCTAAACGAATGTATTTCTTCAAATAGCCCTGAAGATCGAGGTCAAGGTAATATTGTAGCAAGTTTACAATCTTACAGTTTTAGTATGAGATATTTTATAAAATAATGACGTTGAAGATCTTCGTTTGACCTTAAAATGACCTTACTATTAGATCTTAACCTTGATATCAAAGTGATATCTTATGATGAAATTACTGTGAAATTGATCAGTCTTACCATTTCCGGAAGTTAAATTGGGGATTTCCTTTTTAAATTTTGAAATTGAGCCTCAAATGTCCTTAAAGGTCGAGCTTATTTTCAAGGTCACTACCACTTAGCCCCCGTGCCACCCAACAACGTTTGTACAAAACATTTCACGAAATATGGCGATCTTTTTGTTTTGTTCTTGAAATAACCCAGATATTTGACCTTCACCTTGAGGTCCCTATAATTTTTGTATAAAACATTTTTCGAAAAAATGTGATGGCACCGAGATATTCCGTTGTCTCAAGATAAATGCCGTACCCTGTATATATTCTTCTTGTTCTTCTTCTTCATGTGCCGTGTCTGGTCGCCCTGACGTTGGCAATTACAATGTCGAGTTGTTATTGAATGTTAGCTGTTCAGCACTGTGTATTCCTGTTCACTTTCGGATGTTCCTCAGCCAAGAGATCTGCTTCCTACCAACACCTCTACGACCCTTGATCTTACCCTTAATCAGTTAAAGAATTCTCTACCGATCCCCTCTGAGCACATGGCCAAGATATGTTAAATCATTTTTCAAATGTTTAACAATTTTTAACTCAAAAAAGTATTACCACTTTTTTTGTTTATGAAAAATTGCCTCATAATTTTTCGGAAACCAATCTTAATGTAAATACTTATAAAAGCTTTGACCATAATACTGCTACTGTCTATTTTAACTCAAATACTTTAAATTAAAAAGCTTGTTTTAATTATTTATTTTTTCCATTCCATTTTGTTTCATGTACGACACTGACTTAATGTTACGTCAGTCTCAAGAGCTTAAGATCATTAATAATTTCTCTTATTCCGGAGGAAAATAACATTTTTCGGTTAAGGAAAAGGCCTATTTATTTGAAAGATGTTAGTGTCAGTTTGCGTTCAGGATAATTTTTGTATTAAAACAGTTTATTTTATCAGCTTTTTTTTTCTAAAATAGTAATAGAACCACGAAGGCGTAACCTGGATGAGTATGAAACTGTTGAGCACAGGGTTGTCAGATGATTTTATTTTATTTTTCCTTAGAGTTTTGACAAAAAAATACCATAGATTTCCCTAGACAAGTCCAATTTACGACATTCTAAATTACGACACTCTCTATTTTACAATAGAATTCCTATCTACTTGACATTTCTTGTCTCTTCTTTACCCCTACCATATTTCACGTATTCGGCGCGGTATCGGAAAATAAACGAATTGACGCCCTGCATGTGACGTCGCCGCAATGTGATTGCTCGCCTTTACACCTTTAAGTGAATTATAGTTTGAATAATTTTTGATTTAATTTTTAAGTTTTTTTATCTACAAATCATAAATCTAAACTTTAAAAAATGTAAAAGTGTACTTCATATACCCAATCGCTAACCTATTCTAAAAAAAATAAACATAGCACTTTTTTTAATGTATGATGGAAATATCTTAACCATTTCCGGGTTAATACAGAAATTAAAACAATTGCTTGACTTTAGTAAACTTTTAATATGCAAAATCCCTCACAATGTGTCCGGCAACGTTGCGTATTTTTTTTACCAAAATTGCATAATACATAAAACGTTTTGGATTTTCCCGGTATTTTACCGACTAAAAGCCAGAGAGCATGGGAATTCACAGAAATTAATGCATATACAACTGCGTTCAAGATTTGTAAGCTGTTTTTTATTAGTTTTTATATAATAATTAAAAAAATTGTATCTTATTCAAAAATTCCCCAAAATAGACATATAATTCCTTTTTTCCCTATATGTCGCAAAATTGCCTAGATTTAGAAAAATTTTCGTAGGTCTGGCAACACTGGTTGAGCATATTTTCAGAGAGCAGCATTCAACGGACTGAGGAAAAGGCAGGGGTATCGAATATTTACTGCAGATGGTGACATGTAAATGTTCCAAAGCAGTTCACCACTTTTACTTAAGAATAGAAATTGAAAATCTTTAGGGTTATCTACATTATTTTATGTTATTATAAAAATTCTTAAAACCTTAAAATTTTACAAAACCATCCTTTTAAAATATTTTCCGGGCCATTTAATTCTATTTTAGAAAATATAAAATAATTTATATTATAAATTATTTATTTGGTCTTGTATGGAAAAATGCTTTAAAATTCATTAATATAACTATAGCTAAAGCATAATATTCATTTCCTAATAGTAATTATAGAATAAATTTCCTGAAACCTTTCGCTAATGCAAGCAACAGAAATTTATGCAACCCAAAAAACATTACCGTGAATAAGTGGTGTAAAACCACCAGACAACACAAATTCAAAAGTGACATAACCTTATTGTAAGAATAATATAAACAAAATCTATGGAATTATTCAAGATAATTTGGAGAAAACTACAGTGTAGTAAAACATCAATATAATGGTCAAACTGATAATGAAATGTAACTTAAAACCATACTTTGTAGTGTGAGAAGGTAGGCAAAATTCAAGAAGATGGAAATAACGTAGCTGGGAAAGAAATTAATAAGAAAATAGACTGCGAGGGTTTGTAATATAGTAAAACCAGAAATGCAATGAATGGAATGCTTTTATTCAAAGAATTTATGAGTGATAATTAAAGAAAAGGATATTGTGTTTGACCACAACGTGAGTATTTGCAAAAATAAAGTAAGATTAACTGAATTAACCATAGTAAACTTAAGCTGAAATTTGACAGTGAGGGTAAAGACTTGAGATAGCAACTTCGTCTTCAGAAAACTTTCTTAGAAGATTAACGTTATTTTGACGGAAAGAGTAAAACGAAATCTACTGTTTTGTTACTTCATGACACGCCATTCTCAAAATATATTTCAAAAATTAACCGAAAGAATTGATTATGAACAAAAATAACAAAACACATTCCAAAGAAGTAAAACGGTTTGAAAATCACAATTAAAGAGTCATAAAAAGCAAATCAAAAGCAGAAGATATCAATACCTTAAGTGTGGTATTGCAAAAGCTTAAAGGAACAAAATTAGTCGTGAACCCTAAAGTATAACTGAAAAACGGAGAATTCTTAAAAACAGGCCAAATATAAACCCACAACAGCTATAAAAAAATTAACAAGGATATATAAAAAGTACAGAAAAAGAATGTCCGAAGATTCAAGTATGATAAGCTTGTAAAAAATGTTGAACAACATAAACGTAAGAAAGTTTTAAGAAATAGGTGACGAAAGACAGAAAAATTATTTTTCTAGTCGAAGATAGCGATGAAACTCTAAGATCATATAGAGAAAATATAATATAGATTATGGCTGAACTTTACAGATAACTTCACGTAAATACCAAGCAGTATCCGAATCTAAACTCATACAATAGAGAAAAAGTACAAAACTAAAGCTATTATCGACGTAACAAAATCGTAAATCTAGGCGACTCTAGGAAAGATGAAAAATAATAAGTCTCCTGGAGGTAGAGAGTACTCCTAGCAGAGGCGGATCCAGCCTTTCTCTTTGGGGGGGGGGGGGGAGCGGCAATATCACAAAAGTACAGTATAGCAAGTAAAAGCAGGTTGTTGACGAGGGGAGGAGACACCAGCAACATTTTCATTTCTAGTATGAGGCAGAATCAGGTCTATTTTTCTGAATTTGAAGCTCTTGGGAGAGGGGGGGGCGGTCGCAAGAAAAAACAAGTTGTCGACGAGGAGGGGGAGATGCTAGCAGCATACACATTCCTGATACAAGAAGCAAAATCGGATCTATTTTCCTGAACTCAAAGATCTTGAGGGGAGCGATCGCCCTCACCGCCCTCCCTTGAATCAACGCCTGAGTCCTAGTAAGAAAATTTCAAAAACTTCCTAACTTATGCTTGCACAATCAAGAGATTCCTTTGGAGTGGAATAATGCGATAACCATTCTCATACATCATCATCATTAACCTTTTTGTTATCCGGTCCTTGTCTGGATAAAGCTCTCCCCAATTCTCTCCATCGTCCTCTATTTAATGCTGTCCTTTTCCACACCACATCAGCTGTCATTTGAAATATAACAGGGCCTCCACCTTTGTCCTGGTTCGATCCGATGTCTTGATGGATTTCATTGTGACCAGCCATTAACTTGATCAACCATCTCTGCGAGCTGTATACTAACATAATAACATCTAAACTCGGTGCTAAAGTTGAGTTATATCAATCGTGCGCATAAGCTGACTTCCGCTCATGATATGAGACTGATGACCACCTGAAAATCTAAAACACTAATCGAAAAGAATATTTATCAGCATGTAACGAAGTCTGTAAAACTTCAAACAACTACACGAAAGACAAAGATCAAACGCTAGATTAAACATGGAGACTCCATGTCACCAAAGTTGTTCACAGCTGTCTTTGAACAAGCTTGCTAATCACTGAGTTGAGAAAACAATGGAAAAAGCTAAATAGCTTCATTTCTCCGACAATGTAGTTTTAATTACGGACTAGTTAGAAGAGAAATACTACAAAAAATTTACAATATAAGACAGAAAGTTTGCTTGAGCGTTACCAAACCTGAAAACTTTTAAGATAAATTAATCTGAGTTAGATGACACATGGTAGGCGTAGATATGTCTTTAAGTATAGTATAAAAGAAATAACTTTAATATATGTGTTTTGTCAGGCATCTCATATAGGGTAGAAACATTAAACCTCACGAACTTTAATAAAAAAAAATTAGGCAATACACAACGCAAAATGAAAGATCGATATACTGGAAATAAACCAAAAAATAACATAAAAACAGAGATAAATGAAAAGAACAAAAGTAAACAACATAGAAAAAGGAAAGCGAGATCAGAACCCAAATAGCACACTTCAGTCCACTGGATATCCACTGTTTGTCCAGTGGATATACTGGATATCCAAGGGATGTCCAGAATTTGTTCACCCGACATTCAATGGTTATCCACTGGACTATACGAATGTCCCACTCATGGATGTCCATTTGGACTCCAAATATTGTCCAGGTAAAGATCATTTTTGGATATTAATAGGACTAATTTTCAATGTCTATATAATGTCCAAGTATGATATTGTGGTTTCAGGTTAATAGGTCATAATTTATTTTTCCCTCGTCTAAACGTTCCGCTAATACGAGGGGTAGACATTTTCAGAATTTGCTTTGGGTCCGAAGGCTTACAGTATCCCAATTAATCTGTACTTCTGAAAATACAGACCACTCATATCATCGAAATATCAATAAAAAGTATCCATATATAGCAAGGTATTAATCCCATAAACCAAACAGATATAAATTACACTAAGGAACCAGGTAACAAGAACAGAAGCCACATATTGCACTTATTTATTTACAATTGTCAAGTTTTTCATACTACACGATATAAGAACAACAATTATAATTTTATTACTAGTCGAATTGCACGTGCTACAAAATACAACTTGAGTTCATTTTAATTGTTCAAGCTGTATAAGGATCATTATGAATAGGGTATTCGTTTCCATAGGAATATTTACAATTTCGATTGGCTAAAAAAAAATTTACCAATTATTTAAATAAACACTTTTTTATTGTGATTATGATTATTTTTTTCTAGATTTATTTCTCTCGTTCTCTTTCCTCAGCCATTTTCTAATCTCGTCTTCGGTTGTCTTTTTGTCAGCCTCTCATTGTTCTGCCACAACTGAAAATTAATAAGGTATAACGTTGACACTATTTATTAGTTTTATATAGTTTAAAAATTCCAACTGGATATTTTTCATTCAAATTTTTATATTTAAGTGGTAACTTATCTACAAATAGTGATCATAACTCAAGTTCTTTAAAGGATATTTTTATTACTGTTCCATCATATGTATAATTTTTGGAAAGGCTGTGATTATTGCGATAAAATATCTTTTATTGACTTCATACGTATTGTTTCCTCCAATTTTCGCCAACTGTAAAACCTAAAATTATGTTACATTATTGAGACAATAGAATTTTAATTCCACATTTGCTAAGCTAAGAATTTTTTTGACTTTAAGAATCAAAGTAAAAAAAATATATAAAATGAAACTGATTTTATCATTGCCTCATGTATAGAAAAATACCTTATTTAATTTCCTCACACATAAGTAAGTTCTTATGCTATTTTTAAAACCAGCCAAATAGGCACTTCTTACTTTTTTTTTAAATGAAGTTCTTTTTTCCAATAGGCAAGCATTACTAGGATAAGTTTCAGCTTTTATTTTAGAAGAAATGAATAAACTTACTGCATCTTTAAAGTTTAAATTATCCTGAAGGTATAATGTGACTTCAAGCAGCTGATTATTTCCTTTTGTAAAGGGCAAGTTGAACTCCTGCAGAAAACTGTTTGTAGATTCTCTAATTGGTATAAATTGGCTTTCACATAAGAAATTTTTTGGACCAATCTTTGGAAAATTCATCTAAAAAATAATTAAAATAAATTAAATATAAGTCAACGGTCATAAAAAAATAAATATAATTACTAATTGCTCTAGTTTTTTTTTATTATAAATTTTGATAACATTTAATAATGCTAGCAATCTTATTAGACTGTTTACTGAATAATGACTTTGTCAGGAAGAATTTTCACTAAAATTTGTGGCATTTTAAGAGGAATTGTT
Organism: Diaprepes abbreviatus; assembly: GCA_034092305.1. Lineage (NCBI taxonomy): Eukaryota > Metazoa > Arthropoda > Insecta > Coleoptera > Curculionidae > Diaprepes > Diaprepes abbreviatus. The sequence goes on from JASJET010000039.1 coordinate 3,240,524, forward strand.
GGTAAATTACCGGCTTCTCGTCGGTCGTATATATATATATATATATATATATATATATATATATATATATATATATATATATATATATATATATATATATATATATATATATAGGTTCGTTTGGTAATTTTTGGCATAATTAAAAAAATTAAATTAAAAATAACTATACTTACCTTTAACCGTGGAATCTTCTAGAAATAAAAAGTACATTTTAGCTAGATTAAAACTTTTTTATCCCGACGTCAACACAAAACTGGCGGGCAGGCAGGCTAAGAAATGACAATTCCACAGGTCGATATTACAGTATCCAATTTTACCGACAACCTGAAATTTACATTATTGAGCGGAAATGTATAAAATCTATATTGAACCAAAATTTTATTAAAATCTTTAGTACTTAATTTTAGCTAAAGTTGCAATATAATCATTATAGTCGATATTCTACAGTTCAGCAGTTATTTTCCTTTGTATAATTAACCTTATAATATAATATAAGTTTACAGACCAAGTAGTGTAGCAAATTTTCAGTCAATCTGCTAAAAAAAATTAAAAATGAGCTTTGTGTGCGTCTTTTTTATTCATTTCAGAAATTTTTTTAAAAATAAATTAATGTACGTCTGATAAACTTACATTGGACATCGAGATATGGACGTCCATATAGGGTACATGTCATCACATCCAATGGATATCTATAAAGGGTCCATGGACATACAGGACATTATATGGACCCATTTTGTATATCCACTGGAAGTCGTGTGCTATCTGGAAATGAGTCGGATCTCTTGCAAAACAAACAGATAATAGACAGATGAAAAAAGTGATCTAAAAACAAAGAATATTACATAAATTTAAAAAGGACCATGTCCAACAGCAGACAACTAGAGTGATGATGACAATGATCAGATAAGAACGCATTACAAACTTTGAAATTCATTAGGACGTCTCAATTTATATTTAAAAGAATGTGGATTGTCACTTTGATTTAATATTTAAGGTTAATACAAAACAGGATGATTTAACTTAACTTTTTACGAAACAAAATTATAATTGTAATATACAACAGAAACAGAATATATAGTTGGAGATATATTAAATAAGTTAGTTAATTTACAACACAACTGCTTCACCCGGACCGGCGGACTCTAAAATTTAATTAAAAAGTTAAAATTAGTTTTTGTTGTAATTCGCCATTTTTAAATACTTTTCCTTTTTGCGTTTATACAATCAAAACTTTGCCGGGAATATAATTAAATGCCCAGTGAGATAAGGACTTTCTGAGCTTCTATTCAAATTGGTGTAATAACAGTTATTGCCTGCGTTATAATTTTATTGAGTTTTATTTTATTTCCCTTTCTCTGGATTTCAGTATAAATTATTAAGTTTTAATTAAAGATGCTTTAATTTAATTTTAACTGTTTTGATTACAATTTGGGAATATTTATTCGCCGAAATTAATTATTCAGGATTTAGTTCGAGAAATGCGAAGAAAATTTAGGCGGAATAACGAAAACAATAATATTGAGGAGTTTTTTAAATTAATTTTCCCGTTTAGAAATTTACATAAATTTACATAAACAGTACATTATGTTCTTTATCGAAAAGTACAACATAGAATCTCTAGAGTCGGATAGCACACGAAAACTGTATGAAAACAGACTAACAGGCAAACTGAAGGAGTTCGACTGTAACGCATATGACGTGGAGACCTGCTGGACAAAAATTAAAAATACCATACATCAAGCGGCTGAAGAATCCATTGGAAAGAGAAAAATAAACATAAATTCAACAAACAACACCAAACCATGGTTTTGCCAGGAAGTAAAGGACCTCGCAGAATTAAAAAGAAGAAGCTACTTAACATACAAAAGCACACCAAACCAACAAAAACAAGCAGAATATATAGAAACTAGAAACCGAGTCAATTCACGTATTAAGGCCAGCAAAAGGGAGCATTGGAATAAATTCACAAGCGATATGGATCATGATATACATGGCGCCCAAAGAAAGGTGTGGAAAATGTTAAAGAACAGAAAGAAGCCGGTCAATGAGTATGTTCAAAGTAAAGGAGTCGCAATAGAAACTTGGGAAGAATACTTTGGTACACTATATAACGCTGAAGAAATACAAGAAATAGAATACCGGACAGCATCAAACGCAACCGTCTCAGAGACGGAATCAAGAGAAAGACTAGGAAAGCTAAAGAACAGAAAAGCACCTGGGACAGATGGAATACCTAACGAACTATTAAAATATGGCGGCCCGGAACTTGTAACAAAACTTACCACTTTATTTAACAAAATCCTGAGTACAGCGAAAATTCCAAACGACTGGCACACGAGCATAACAATTCCTATATTAAAAAAGGGACAAAAGACATTGCCCGAAAATTACAGAGGAATAACTTTACTGTGCACAACTATGAAACTGTTCACAGGAATAATAAAAGAGAAGCTAGAAAAGCTAATAGTTAATAGGGAAGAGCAACAAGGGTTCAGAAAAGGCAGATCGACTACGGACGCAATATTTATCATGAAACAAATTAAAGAAAAGGCCATAGAATATAACACACCAGCATTCGTCTGTTTCGTCGACCTCACTAAAGCATTCGACAAAGTCCAACTAGGCGACGTCATTCGAATGCTTATTGATAAACAAATACCCGCCAATATAGTAAAGACAATTTGCAATCTGAACACTGCCAATACAACACAAATTAAAACAGAACAACACACCTCAGGTAGCATACCAACGCCCGGAGGAATCAGACAGGGAGATAGTCTCAGCCCCTTCCTGTTTAACCTCATTACGGATAAAATCATAGAAGAAGTGGCAACATTAAACATCGGGTACAGAATAAATAACACACGTATCAGCTTGGTGGGCTATGCCGATGATACCGCAATCCTCGCAGAAACCGAAGACGATCTGCAGAGACAGCTCTTTAAATTATACCAAGTGGGACAACGACTTAATATGAATATCTCCATCGAAAAAACGAAAAGTATGACCATCAGTAAGGAACCCATTAGATGCAAACTAGTAATCCAGGACAGACCCATAGAGCAAGTAATGCAGTTCAAATACCTTGGCGTAAATATATCCAGCAGTCATGAACCTATAAAAGACGTAAAATGCCAAGTCAACAAAGCCGCAGCAACCACAGGATGCCTAAGAGAACTTGTATGGAAGAATCAATATATGCGAATGGACAGCAAAATTAAGATCTATAAAAGATGCATAAGACCCATAATGACATATGGAATAGAGACGAGAGAGGACACTAGTAAAACGAAAAGTATACTACGGGTGGCTGAAATGAGGGTAATGAGGATGATAGTCGGTAAAACCAGAAGAGATCGTGTAAGAAATATAGACGTCAGAGAACAATGCGAGATACAGGATATAGTAAGATGGGGAAGACAAAGAAGACGGGAATGGTATCACCACGTAAAAAGGATGTCCGAACACAGACTACCCCGCATAGTACTAGAGGGAAAACCAGCAGGAAACCGACCACCAGGAAGACCACCGAAAAGATGGAGAGATAGCTGGCAGTCCACATCACAGGAAATGATAGGGAGGCACGACCGGAATTAACAGATCAACAGATCTCATACAAGTAGAAGAAGAAGAAGAGAAGTACATTATGTGAACAAAAATATAGAACGTAGTTTTAGAGGGGGTGGCATAACACTCTGAGGAGGTATTAGTTGAGAGGGATGCATTTGTAATGGAACAAATATTAATTATTTTACACCATCCAATGTGAACTATATTCTGTTAAAACAAATAATTAAATAATCACTCTGTGAACAGATTTCCTGTGGAAATACAGTAGTTATATTTTTTATCACTATCCACGAAAGTCTAAAGGATAAATAAATCAGTTATCGAACTTAACTTTTATTATCTTTGTCGTTTAAATGATTTCTTAAAAATATATAAACTCAGTAAATTTATGAAGACATAAAACTAAAAGACCCTTTCTAAGATTTGGCTATAAATCTGTCTAAATAATCCTACTCTGATTAGGTAAATAAAACCAGACGTGATAAGGGTAATTTTTAACATATGGTATATAAAATACCGTTAAAATGTATTAAAATATTGAACGATTTTCCCATTATTAGGAAACAAAAGAATAATCAAATAAACTCATTATACTGTAATATAACGTTTGATCTGTGATAGGAAATTAATATAGCGATTGTTTGTCCTGATTGCAAGAAAGAATGCTTTAAATACCAGCAATAGGAATAAAAAGGCACTCAGGTTTTTTCACAGACGTTATATTATCTTATTCCTTTAGTTATAGAAACAAAGAGAATAATTTTATTAATTGTGTTTATATAAAAATTAGGATTAAGACGCTCAGAGGCCAATTCGGGAATCAAGCATCCGGTATAGAATAGCTAACGCCCTCAGCACCTAACGATCGAAACCTTCGAACTTTAAGGGAAAGAAATTGACGTTTACAGGGTTCCATCGGGTAATATGGGTACAAACGGGAAACAGAGGGGTGTCGAGGGGGTGTAAGATTCGAAGACATTCTTTTAAGGAATAGTAAATGTCAGTCATAATTTGAATGTCGTTAGAACGGTACCGTGAGTACCAATGCCGTAGAATAATTACGTCACGGGTATAATCGTCGGGGGAGAAGGTTATCTTTGTTTGAAAAGGGAAATTAAGGGGTTATCGTGTGTTATTTTAGTGGGACATTTCGCGCTTTTCATACGGTTCGATTAAGTAATATAAATAGCTGTTTTTTCTCGTTTTATTTCTTTTTTTTTTGTTTAATATTTTTTTAAGCTATTTATACGTGTTTTTTCAAAATTTGGGTTTTATATTTTTGGTTATTAAATCGACCAATAAGAGCAATTCAATTAGTTTTTTCGTAATTGTTATTAGTTTTAAGTTTCTCATTGTAAATAGTTTGTTTTTCTATTTATTTTTTTTTAATAGATTTAAGTGTTTGAGAAACTTGTTTTACTCAATTTAATTAAAACCTTCACGCGAATTAACTTGCGGTCGCGCTGTTGCGAGACCTACAAAACAAGACATGTTTTCTAACCAACTAATTAGCAGCCTTTCCTGAGTCCTGAAGTTCTGAGTCATGGTTTTGGTAAGCTTAAATAACCATAGTTGTTTGGTACTAAAGCTGCAAGAGAGAATATGAACGACCAGACTTCCAGAGTGCCTTTATTACGGTGAAATTTAATTATAGGTTATCAAAATAGCTACTAATTAATATGGGGCAAAAAATAATTATAGATAAAATGATTAACGCTACTTCAATAAGTCATTTGCAGGAGTCTATAATCAAATTCTGTCACACATTGAACTCGTGAAAATGCAAAGATCACCGACTAATCAGCTTAATGAGTCATTTACTTAAGGTAAGTTTTCAAGAGCGAAATGGGTACACATTTATCGATTATGCGTTTGACACCGCAAAATACGACATAATGATAAAAATGTTATTCAACGCTAATATTGACGAAAAAGATAATTTATTCAGAACCTCTATTCGAACCAAAACCAAAAGTGAGGCTAAAACAAGTCAACCAACACAGAAGAATTTGAAATTTTAAGAGGGGTACGACAGGGGTGTATTTTGTCTCCTATGTTGTCCAACCTTAAAGTAAAGAATGTTTTTGCGGAGGCACTTGAAGGCTCTGATTGCGGTATAAAGGTGAACAGATACCCGATAAATGACAGTCGTTAAAATAAGATAAGATATGATAAGATAATTTATTAGTAATAATATACAAATAGTACTTTTACAAGTCAAATAAATAAAATATTAAAAGTTTGTCAATTAATTATTATCATTAATACAAATAAAATATTACATGATATTGATTCTTCCTTAAGAAGAAAGTTTTGGTAAAAAAAAACTAAGAGAAGTTGACAACAGACAAAGACAATACTACAGATTAAAATTAGATTCGATATACTCCTCAAAAGAAAAAAATGCGTTCAGTACAAGATAGCTCTTGATTTGTTTTTTGTACTGATTGAAGTTAAGAGCTTTAATTCTTGCTGGCACGAAGTTGCAGAACTTTATTGCTAAATATCTTGAACCATTTCTGAATCTCTCAAGCTGGCCAAAGTCTGGTACAAGATTGTTGCTGCTTCTTGTTGGATAGTTGTGAATATCTTCGTATGATCTGTATAGATCAAGATTTTGTTTAACGTACAACAAACACTGCATAATGTACACACAAGGTAAAGTTAAAATTGTTTAATTCTTAAAAGAATTTCGACAGTCTTCCCTATAACCAAGCCCAGAGATAATACGAATGCATTTTCTTTGTTGTCTAAATGCCTTATCAGTATGACAAGAATGACCCCAGGAAAGAATAGCATAAGCCAAAAGAGAATGAAAGTTCCTGTGATATGCTGTCAGAAGAGTTTCTTTGGAAGTTACCCGTACAAGACTCCTGAACAGGAACAGTTGTCGGGATAGTTTTTTTGAGGGACTAACAAGCTGTTGCTCCCAAGTTAATCCTGCATCTAGATGTACTCCCAGAAATTTGACATCCATTGCACATTGAGGTAGAAAGGACTGTACAATTTCACTGTTATTCCTTAGAGTAAAATTAATACTTTGTGATTTGGAGTTGTTCAAAGATAGGCGATTGGCTCGAAACCATTTTTTTTTTTGAAGTTTCGTAATCAAGATTGTCAATCTCTGATGGGTGATAACTTATATAAAACGTTGTGTCGTCAGCAAACAAAACAGTGTTGACACCCTTACCCTTACAGTATGCCAGGTCATTTATATAGATGAGGAATAAGATGGGACCTAATACCGACCCTTGAGGTACACCATACCTTAGTGATTGTTTTTTAGAATTACACTGCCCAAAGTGAACATACTGATCACGATCCGACAGATATGAATTATGTAGTTGAATGGCATCAGCCTGAAAATTGTAGAATGGTAGTTTTTTAGACGAATGCTATGTGTGACACAATCGAATGCCTTTGTGAGGTCTAAAAAGGATGCAAGAGTGTCATGATACTTTTCAAAGCCCTGTAAAACATTACTAGTGAAGTGATTAATAGCTAAAGTTGTGATCCTGTTCTTTCGGAATCCAAACTGGTTCAAGGCAAATAATTTGTTTGACTCAAAGTGATTATTAGCCTGATTTTTCAAAATTCGTTCATAAACTTTTGACAATATTGGTCATAAAGATATGGGGCGATAATTGTTGCAGTCATGAACGGGGCCCTTATTCTTGAAGAGGGGTACCACCTTTGCAGTTTTGAAAACTTTAGGAAATGTACTGCAAGCTATAGAATGATTTATCAATATTGTTAGGGGCTCAACTATTATATCATTATTTTTTTTTAACAATTTTTGTGTTAATTCCGTCAATATCTTTGCTGTAACTATTTTTTATTTCTGAAATGGCCTTGTCGACATCACTAGACTAACTGATAGAAATTTAAAGGATGGGATGTTTTTCAGTGGCATAGATTTTAGGTAATCTTCAAAAGGCTGTTGAAAACTTTCAAGTTTATTCATCACACGTTCAGCAGTTGAACAAAAGTGGTCATTAAAATCATTTGCATTTTGTTTTGAATTAGAGTCAGAGATATTTTTGCTTTTATTATTAATAAGTTTCCACATAGCTTGTTGAGGGTTACTGGATTTTTTTATAAATTCGTCATTAACTTTAATTTTCGCAAGCCTAATTGATTTTCTGTAATTTTTTCTATATTCAATTATGGTACTCGTTGGCATGGTAATAGGATATCTTTTATTTAATGCTCTCTTAAATTGAAGTCTATTACGCATCTCTTTTAAGTTATCATTGAACCAGTTTACTCCTTTATTGAGATAATTTTTATTAAATAGATTGTTCTGGAAAAGAGACATTTATACAATGTGTTAACGCATCAATTAGCAATTTGAATTTAAGGTCAATATCCAAGTTATCATCATTAACAAAATTAAAGAGAGATGACACTGCAATAATCACAGATAACGAACAAGAGATGCAGTATGATATAATACGAATAGAATTTTGACGTATAAATGAAGCACTATTTTTGGCAATTGGTACCTTCCCTATTTAGAACAATAATTGTATGATTAATGCACTACTCAAAAAAAAAGCAATAAGAATCAACCTTTGTGTTTTTCTGAACCACAAAACCTCATAAAATGTAAAATATGTAGAAGCTGGGACAGACCAATAAAAAAAAATTCATAAACATCTCAAACACGGTCAGCCGGCAATAATTTCTCGTAGAAAACAATATCAATTTTTCGAAGCTGAAAAAGTCCGACGTAAAGTTACAAAGGCCACTGTTCCGTCGGTTTTTTATTTTTTATGATTTTTTGTCGACAGGGAGAGTCGAAGCAATAAATTCAGAAACAATGGCCGCTCGCGATCTGCGATATATAACAAAAACAAAAGAACGCTCGTTATGTTTTATTTAGATTTTTAATTTTTGCCGAACAAGAGGAGGCCATGAATACGAAAAATCCAGGCAGGACGTCCAATATTTAACAAAGTTATTAATTGTCTCTTGTCGCCGAAATGATGTACGATTTTTGTTTGAATAGAACTCTCCGAATAAAAACCTAAATTTGCTGTATAAAATTGTTCCAGTCATTATCTTTTCCCTGGGGACATGGGGGAGCTAACATAAAAAATTGAGGGATGATTGTACCCCCGATTATTCCATGAATCATATTTAGTATTTGGGATAAGCTATAAATTTGTAAAAATAGACACATATGTGTACAGTTTTATTTTTATTGCGGCAGTAAATCATGCATATTTTTCTTTATTTAACCCTTGTTAAAATTATAAATTATTATTATATGGGCAGCAGTTATATGAAATAGTTCGAAATCAATTTAATAATTGTAGATTTACTGAAAACATGCTGAATATTTTTTTCCAGTTTTCCACCTCATTGTAATACACCTATTTTGGGGATATTTTTTTGAAACCACCACCGAGAACCACTTAACACATTCTGAAAGTTTCATCTTACTCCTATCTGAAATTATGCTGTAACAAACATTAATATATATATATATATATATATATATATATATATATATATATATATATACATATATATATATATATATATATATATATATATATACATATATATATATATATATATATATATATATATATATATATATATATATGTTTATACGACTTTCACGGATTCATCCGTGTGAGATGCATTAGCAGTGGTTATATCCACATGATGCTGTTGTAGTGCTGAAATCACATTCAGCAAACGTACAACTATATGCAACTCCGTATGTAAGTGAAGTAAAATGCGAAACAGTGAATAAAAACTTCGCTCCATCATATCCTTTCTGTGTTAGAGGTTGCACAGTTAGAATAAACTGTAATAAAACACAATTCATCCTATTCCACCACCATCGAGATGGTGGCCTACCTATACCACCATACCGAGAAGAAAGTCAAAGCTTACCCTCCCCGCCACAGTGATACGGCAGAGATACATGTTTCGTCTCTCACTAGACTCATCAGGGTACCGACATGCACCTGGCTGTGCAAAGGACAGATTGAAAGGAAGCATGCAACACTGAACGCGGATTCGCCGACCTCTCGTCGGATGGCTTATATATGTTTATACGGCTTTTACGGATTCGTCCGTGTGAGATGCATTAGCAGTGGTTATATCCACATGATGCTGTTGTAGTGCTGAAATCACATTCAGCAAACTTACAACTATATGCAACTCCGTGTGTAAGTGAAGTAAAATGCGAAACAGTGAATGCAAACTTCGCTCCATCATATCCTTTCTGTGTTAGAGGTTGCACAGTTAGAATAAACTATAATAAAACACAATTCATCCTATTCCACCACCATCGAGATGGTGGCCTATCTGTACCACCATACCGAGAAGAAAGTCAAAGCTTACCCTCCCCGCCACAGTGATACGGCAGAGATACATGTTTCGTCTCTCACTAGACTCATATATATATATATATATATATATATATATATATATATATATATATATATATATATATGTTTTTCTTGAATTCTGCTTAAAACCTTACACATTAACAACAAATATTCAAATTTTCACAAAAATATATAGGTATGCACCTTGAGCTTGCTATTTCTATTTCAATACTGAGTTATACACTGTACTAATTGTGGTATTAGAAAAACAATTATTTTTTATTGCATTATTTTTTAAATTATTACTTATGGAGTTTTTTATAACTGATAACATATAAATATTCTAAGAGGATATTCCCCTCTATTGACTTTAAGAGGGTATTTTTAATTTTTAATAAAATTTGTATAAATGTGGCCTTAGGTTACTTGTATCGGTTCTGTCGTTAACTGGGGTCTTATTATTATTAAATTAAAGACTATAATATAATAAAAAAAACTTTTGGAAAATGCCTTAAACAAAAGACGAAACGTTAAAACACGTTGTTTTTTTAACATCCACGTATGAGCCTAACCCCAAGAATACAAAAAGAGGCATATATATATATTTATATATATATATATATATATATATATATATATATATATATATATATATATATATATATGAATAGAAATAATAGAAAACGTGAAAAAAAAATACAGAGAAAAATAGATACAATAATCAAAAAAATCAAAATTGTTAAATGTACTGAAAAGGAAATTAAACATAAACATACAAATAAAAACTCAAAAATTGGAGACAAAAGTCTTTTATGTCAAGTATACAAACTATTCATAAAAATAATAAATACAGAGTTGACAAACAAGCTCAATATCATAATAACGGACAAGAAGGCTTTAGAGAACATTATTGCACACTCGATCACATCCAGACACTTCGTAACATTATAAAGAAAACATTAGAATATAAAAGATCTATACCTGACTTTTATCGACTATAATGAAGCCTTCGATTCAGTTGAAATTTAGGCAATAGTAAATGTAATGGAAAACTATATAATCAAAACTTGATTTTGATGAGAGATATCACAATATAAATGTATCATTACCTAATGTGTTATAATTTCCAACGCAAAATATTACTTTCAACTTATAAAATAATACCAATTTCCTTGTCTTTCTAAATACTTTCTTTGACGTTATCGACAGAATTTATATAAATCTCGTCTTTTCTCTTATGTTAATCAGTTTAAAACTTAAAGATTCATTTTTATGAATTGCATTTTAAGAACACTGTTAATTAAAAGAAATACGGAAAAGTTGAAGAAATAAAATTTTTGAACATTTATATATAACTATAAAAGAGATACAAAGACACAGCCAGATTAAATGAATTGAGATGTTATAAGACTAACATAATATGTAACAGTATTTAAAAGCATCTCAACTCGAGTAATATATGTGATACAAAAAGCAAGAAAGAGCTTTAATATAAAAATTATCCAAGTTTACGTTCTAAATCAACACACACTACTGACGAAAAAGATGATTTCTGTGAAGAAACTATTTCCTTGAAGTAATAATCATGGAAGGATTTAATACAAAGCGAAGTGAAAAACAAGACAACTAAAAATTAAATTAGCAACCATGGTCATGAGTCAGAAATGAAAGATGAAAAAAACTAATGAACTTTCTTGCAAATGAAAATTTGAATAAATTTAGATGGAACGAAAAAAACACGAGTTGATTTTATGCTGGAACAATAAAAATCATCAATAGTAGAATTATCGATAAAATTAGCGTTTGAAGCAGTTCTGAAATGCTCAACAACTTTAGGTTTAAACACGAAACTAGAAAGGATTAAAAAATTTAAGAGGTATAGACAAAATCTAGTGAACAAAAAGTTAGAATCCCAAGAAGAAATAGAAATCTAACTGAAAATTATAGAACTTCATATAAGAAACAACAAATAGAGAATTAGCTAATATAATGTAAATTGTTTCGAAAAAAAAGAGCTAAGAAGGACAGAGAGAATAAAACGATACACAAAAGAATTAATATAAAAGAGGGAATAAATAGCAATAACTATTAAGAATAACAGGGCTATGAAGTAGGAAAGGAAATTTAATCAACAACAAAATAAAAATGATCACGAAATTCACAATCAAGCTAAAAATTACAAAAGAATTATTCAGAAGTTTATATAATTCACATATAGAATTTCTATAACATACAAAAGAACTCAAACGAAAGATATTAAATAGAAATTTCGAAGAAATACGTGGCATAGATGTAAATGATGAAAAGTTAGCTCTAAATGAAATCTGTTTCGACAAGACACTAGATAGAGATGAAATCGTAATAAAGATGATAAAAACTGTCTTTATCAGAGTAAAATACTGTTACTAACCTGGACTGTAGTACTAATAATCCTACTTAAAAAAATAATTTAAACACATTAAATAACTTCTTATACAAATTAAAACAAAAAAAAAGAATATTATAATATTTGTGATAATATATATATATATATATATATATATATATATATATATATATATATATATATATATATATATATATATATATATATAAATTCCGTGTCACGATGTTGGTCCGCGATGAACTTCGAAACTACTTAAGCGATTTGGATGAAATTTAGCACACTGTGTGTAATTTGGTCCAACTTAAAAGATAGGGTAGTTGTTATCTTAATTAATAATCTCAATATTTTTTTATTGCAAATTAATTATTTTTTAGTACAATCGGTTGTGATTATCAAAGTTCCATAATTTTATAACAGATGGCGTTGTAATATATATATATATATATATATATATATATATATATATATATATATATATATATATATATATATATATATATATGTTATGTCGGATATTCTCACGGGTGTGATGTGTAATCGAAGGTTTCCGGGCATCCCGTGTATGTGTTGAGTCCCTCTTAGGACTGTAAGGCAGCAGACATTTCGGTGAAATCTCATTCACCATTTTAAAAACTCACTTTATATATATTCTTCTTCATCCAGCCCTTTGCGTCCACTGCTGGACATAGGCATCCGTCATTCTTGTCCATTGTGCTCTATCTTGAGCGATTTGCATCCAATTTGTTGCAATTCTTTTGAGATCGTCAGTCCAACGAGTAGGGGGTCTTCCTCTGCTTCTTTTGTCTAATCTCGGCCTCCACTCGAGTAATCCCTTCGTCCACCTTCCATCACTGATTTGGGCGATATGTCCGTCTCAGTTCCATTTGAGTGTGGCAATTCGGGAAATTACGTCGGTCACTCCTGTCTTTCATCTCAGGTCTTCATTTCTAACCCGGTCACGCAGCGATATACCTAGCATTGACCTTTCCATCTTTCTCTGAGCTATTTGCAGCGTTTTAGACGTTGCTGTTGTCAATGTCAAAGTTTCGGCACCGTAGGTCATAACCGGTAACCGTTGGTCAAATGCTTTACGTTTAAAAGAAATTGGTGTATCGCTTTTAAAGATGTCTTTATATTTTCCATAGGCTGCATCTGTTGTGATCTTTATTTCGTATCCAAGGTATATGTATTTTTCCACCAGCTCCACTTCGTTATCTCCAATATTGATATTTCCACTAGGTACCAGATTGGTCATAAATTTTGTTTTTGATATGTTTATTTTAAGACCCACATTGGCGCATACTTGCTGAAGTTCATGTAACATTGTACATATCTCCTTGAGATTATCGGAAAACAAAAATTTGTCGTCCGCAAACCTCAAATTTGTTAATCTTTGGCCGTCTACATTCGGGCCTCTTTTTTTCTAGTTGTGTATATATATATATATATATATATATATATATATATATATATATATATATATATATATATACCTGATCGAAATAACAGGATATATTATACCAATATATCTGGGATTTATGAACTACGATAGTTTCAAATTCAGCAGCAAAAAGATTATTAAAAAAATTGTGGATACACGATATATTAACCTGGGATCGAATGATGAACACTTTAAACTAGGAATCTCAAATAGTAGGCCTAAAAGTAAATATCGAAAAAAAAATAATGACAAAAACAAAGAAAATGCAGAAAAAATATTGATAGAAAATGAAAAGCTATAATGAATGAAGCAAAATCTATATTTGGAACAAATAATAATACCTGACAAAAACATCAAATCACAAAAGTAGATAGAAGAATTAGTTGAGCAGCGTTTAGCAGACTAAGAAGCACCTAAAACCAGCATACATCTATATTTTAAGGATAGTCCACAATAACGGCATTTATCGTTTAAAAATCTCATGGATCGGAAGAAGAGTCATCAAAATAATAGCTTTTTGATGCCATTTGAAATTTTAAAAGTATTTGGCTAATTGTATTTACATTCCTCTATGCGTATATCTCGATAAACAATTTAACCGGTCCGCTCCACCCCTGACAATCAAATAAACTAAAAGCGAATAAATCTTTCGAAAAGAGGGATAAACTGCACCCCTATTTTTCACCTCGTCCCGACCCCGCGCCGCTCCGCCGCGCCGTCGCCATTTTAAACTCAAACTCGCAGTGTTTACTTTTAATCTTCATTGTTCAAACTTCAGCCGTTTATTTGTTTTTCTTTTTAGAAAAACAGAATATTAATTAAAATTATAATTGTGAAACACGGGTACTAAACAAAAAAGCAAATATTTGTGTTTCCGCTGTTGGCCGGAATTTTTACTTTATAATTTAGCCTCCCGCCAGCGTAAACACCGAAAGGAATAATTCTTTTTCATTATTTCCTAAGTTTATTATTTGTGTTGCTTATTGTGTTTTTGATTTCTTTTGCAATTACTTACAGCTTGTTTTTGTTGTAATGAACTTTTTTATTTGTATAACTTTATAAAAATTCGTTCATAAAGTCTCTAGGATTTCGATGACCTAGACTGGCGCTATAATGAATGGATTTCACTAGAATTATTATTGTAACTCATACTGAGGTCATAAATAATCTTAAAATTATATAGCAATACCAGATGAACACTTATCTTTTTCAAACGTCTTAAAAAAAATGGAAGCAACAAAACTGGCTAATATCTCTATGGTCAATGAATCACTTTGAAAAGCTGTTTGAATCATGATATTCAAAAAAATCATACCAATGAACTCGCGGAATTATTGTTGATTCATTTCAATAGATTTGCTTCCAGTTTTCCAGAAGTTATAACAGCATGTTTACTATTTTTGGCCCTTCGAGTTACAATCATAACAGCTGAGAGAAACTTTTCTAAACTAAATCTTATAAAACATACATATATACGCAACACTTACATATAAGTTTGCCACAGAGAATCATGATGGTTTATCCCAAATAGCACACTTCAGTCCACTGGATATCCATCGTTTATCCAAAGCTGGACATACTGGGTATCCTATGGATATCCACTGGACTATACGATTGTCCCACTCATGGAAGTCTTTTTGGATTACATATATTATCCAAGTATGGATCATTTTTGGATATTAATAGGACTAATTTTGGATGTCCATATATTGTACATTCTTGACCCCATTGTGGACATATTATCCGATGGTGCTTTTTGGATAAATAGGTCATAATCTGTTGTTCCCTCTTCTTGACGTTCCGCTAACGTGAATGGTAGATATTTTCAGAATTTGCTTAGGGTCCGAGAGCTTACAGTACCTAATTAAACTGCACTTCTGAAGACACAGACCACTCATGTCACCAAACGTCGATAACAAGTAACCATAGATGGCCGTATTAGTCCAAAAAATTAAACAGATATAAATTACATTAGCGAACCAGGTAACAGGAACTGGATCCACAAATTACACTTATTGATTACAATTGTCAAGTTTTTAATACAATACTATATAAGAATATAAAATTTTTTAAATTAGTCGAATTGCAAGTGCTACAAAATATAGCTTCAATTGATTTAAATTGTTCAAGCTGTAGAAGGATAGCTATGAATAAGTTATCTGGTTCCATAGTAATAGGTACAATTTCAATTGGGTAATAGAAAATATACCAATTATTTAAGTAAAGACTTTTTATTGTTACAATGATTATTTTTTTCTAGATTTATTTCTGTCGTTTATTCTCTTCAGCCATTGTCTAATCTCGTCTTCGGCTGTTTTTTATCGGCCCCCCATTCTTCTACCGCAGTTGAAAATTAAAAAGGTTTAACTTTAAATGATTTTATGGTTTTGTAGGAATTTAAATCTCTCTCTCTCTCTCTCTCTCTCTATATATATATATATATATATATATATATATATATATATATATATATATATATATATATATATAAAACCAAATGCATCGTTATTGCTTAGAGTGCTTAAACCAACAGACCAAAAAAAAAATTTTTAACACACTTTTTATCTGGGTATTATCAGAACAAGAGGATCTAGAGTTCAACGTGTGAAATCTGACACCCAATTTGTTCTTATTATTTACGAGTATGACAAATAAAACAGAGAGATTTTTTTCATCAAATTTTTATATTTAAGTGGTAACTTACCTACAAATAGTGAACATAAGTTCTTTAAAGGGCACTTTACTGTTCCATCATATGTATAATTCTTGGAAAGGCTATCTGTCATTGTTACAACAAAATATCTTTTAATAAGTTAATAGCTATAATTTCCTTCAATTTTCGCTAATTGTAAAACCTAAAATTATATTACTTTATTGAGATAATTAAACGTTAATTCCACATATGCCAACCTAAGAATATTTTTGACTTTAAGAATCAAAATAAAAAAATATATATAAAATAATCCTGTAAATTAAGTTTTTTTTTATCAATAGACTCATACACATAAAGAAGCATTACTCGATTAAGTTTCAACTTTTATTTCAGGAGAAGTGTAATAAACTTACTGCATCTTTAAAGTTTAAATTGTCCTGAAGATCTTATGTGACTTGAGGCAGCTGATTATTTTCTTAAATAAAAGGATAGTTGAACTCCTGCAGAAAATTCTTTGTAGATACTTGTTGTTTTTTTCCTATTTAGGATTACCTGAATATCCTCTCTAATTTGGTACAAATTGGCTTTCACATAGGAATTTTATTTGGACCAATCTGTGGAAAATTCATCTAAAAAATAATGAAAATAAATTAAATTATAAGTCTAAACCTAGAGTCGAACTGTCAAAACTTTATTATATATTTTTTAACAATTATACTGCACAAAAATACACATCAATGTAAACTTTTACTAGCGTTTAATCCAAAATGGTCATAAAAAAATTAATATAATTATTCAAATTTGCTATAGCTTTTATTCCATTATAAATTTTGATAACATTTATTAATGCCAGCAATCTTATTAGACCGATTACTCAATAATAACTTTGTCAGAGAGAATTTTCTCTAAAATTTACAATTTTATTATTACACAAATTTACAACTCTATCTGTGCTCCATTTTAACCAACAAGATACAAAATTCATTGGCCTATCAAAATATTTGTACTTATTTGTAGTAATTTCCATTTAAATAAGTGATTGTATGAAAAAGTATAGCTAAAAAAGCTATATTTTAACATAAGTGTTTTGATACTGAATATTTTGTTCACTTTCAAATTTGGGCGACTTTGATACTAAATTATCAGCTTGTCGTCGGGCATGTCTGTAGTTTCGGTCGGTAATTTTTGGTATAATTAAAAAAATTAAATTAAAAATAACTATACTTACCTTTAACGGTGGCATCTTCTTCAAATAAAAAGCACACTTGATTTTAGCTCCACTAAAACTCCAAAGGTCTTTTTTAGCTCTACGTCAACACAATAATGGGCACAAAATATCTGAAGGGATATTTTGTGATCATGGCGGGCCGGCGGGTTAAGAAATGACAATTCTACAGGCCGATAGTACAGTTTCCGATTTTACCGACAATCCGAAATTTAATTAATGGACGTCTGATGGACTTACACTGGACATCCAGATATGGACGTCCATATAGATTACAGGTCATCACGTCTAATGGACATCCATAAACGGTCCATGGACATACAGGACATTATATGTATCTATTCTGGATATCCAATGGAAATCTTGTGCTATCTGGGGTAATACTTGATATGCAATAAAATCATTAAACTTCCTAAGTAAACTACTCATTTTTTAATAATATTCTAAATTCTTCAATAAAATAATAAACAAAATGACTAAATTTTAAAATAGCTTATCTCAAACGATGTAACATAGCAGGAATAGAATTTAGGCGAGCCCAAGCTTCAACAAAGTAACCTTTTATGAACTGTAGACAATAAATAAGTATGTATATATACTGAATTATAACTTTCTACGGAAAAACCTGCTGTAAATCCATTCGAGGAACGCACATACACTTCGGACAAGAGCCTTTTTCGTTATAGTTCACTGTTCTTCCATTTGTAACAATGGCTGCTGGAATCATTTTTCAGAACAAGCAAATGCTAGAAAATCAAGAAAATATCCTACTCTTACTTGAGTATCATCGAACCTAAACGTATCATCGGCATATTTGAGGTTATTTATTCTTTCCCCACTTAACAGAATTCGTAAATCTACATCTTTAAGACTTCGTTAAAGATTTTTTCTAGATATAAATTGAAAAACAATGGAGACAAGACATATTTTTGTCTTACTGCCTCGTAAAATGAATGCTCCTGGTCTGTAATTATTTAGTATGATCACATAGCAGTGCTAAATAACTGCCATTTATATGAAAATTAAGTTAAAACACTGAAAACTTGGGCTGGTGTGAGGCTGAGTGAACTTACTGGTAATTTTAGTTCTACTGTGCTAATACTATTTAAATATCTTGAATGTTTTAAAATTGCACTGTTAACATCTAATAATAATGAATCTCTAATTACTATAAGAGGCATTAAATTGATAGATAAGGATTTTTAAACTTTTTAAACCATTAGAGAGTTTTTAAAATACAAATTTCTTATTTAGATACGCATCAGACCATAAAAATATGTGTAAAATCATGTTTTTTAATTTTCTTTAATTATTTTATAAACTTGGGCAAAATAATTAGTTGAACTCACAAGAACCGGCAACAATGCAACGAAAGTTTTTGAATACCAAGAAATATAATTTAACTTTCTTGTTGACAGAAGTAAAAAAATTGTTATTGATTCATACAGTGAATCATATGTAAGAAAATACAAAATTGACTAACAAGGAAGGTATCCCAATTTGACACCTCCGATTTCAATAATTTTTTGATATGATGTAGGCCACGATGAAATAAGAGACAAGGGTTTTTTTATATTTGCGGAAAAACATCAAAACAAAGAAATTGCAACAATAAAAAAGAAATAATCATTGAATTTAAAATTTTTGTTCTTATTTCTTCTAAACTATGTAGTATTTCTTGGTTTTAGTATTAGAAGTACAAGTTTATGAACTTAGATTATAGACAGAAAGTCATAAATGGATCGTTTGTATTAATATACTTCAAGAAATGTATTTTTTTGGGAAATTTTGTAAATCTCGAAAAAAACTTGTAGTCACTGTGCCACCTTGGCTGGAAAAAGAATTTCTAGATTGGGAAAGGTTTCTATATTCGAAATATATTACAAAATTAAAACTTTCAGGGGTTTTCGCCATTGTGCTGAAGAAATATATTAGAAATTATAATAATTAAGCCCAAAAACTTATAGAATTTCAACATTTAGTTCATAATTTCACTTTATTTAACCAATATTTTTCAGTTCCTGCCAGTCCTGCCCCCAAAGTTCACCCTCGAAAATGGATTTTCCAATTGTAATTTCGACCATAAGGGTTGCAACCCCTATTTTTCACATTAAAAAATCTTCTTTTTTGAGTCTATTTGAAAAAAAAAATCAAAATGACCTAAACAAAATTAGAAAAAGTATATCCGTTAATTGAATACAAAAATAAAGTTCGCCACTTCTAGATTATTTTCTTAAACTACTCTTAACCGAAAAATTATCCCCCCCCCCAAAAAAAAAAAAAAGAAAATTATTTGTCGGTATGCTTTAGTTTCTGACTGATATTTTGCAAATAATCAAATTTCATGTTACTTTTAACGCAAAACTGAACTTTCTGATGCAATATGAACCGTAAAGTTTGCAACCCCTAAATTTTACATTGAAAAATCTAGAAGATATCCCAACTCGACGCCTCTGATTTCAATAATTTTTTTGATATGTTGTAGGCCACGATGAAATAAGGGACAAGGGATTTTTTTATCTGCGGAAAAAACAATTTAAGGGGATGAAATCTTCCCCCAAAGTTCACCTTCGAAAATGGATTGTCCAATATATCTCATATCAAATTCAAAAGTGGGGTTATATCTCAAAATATCGAAAAAAGTTATGAGAAAAAGTTTTTCTTAATGCAAAATTTCAACTGTATAAGATAATTTAGATTTTTTGCTCATTTTTTGTAAATTATACCACTGTTGCAAAATAAGACTCAACGCAACCTACATAAAACTACTTAATTTTAACAATGTTTCATTCCACACATATTTTGTTTAAAGTAGCGCCATGTTAAAGGTGTGTTTTTCTACGAAATCCAAATAGGCCTATTAAAATCTGGTCACATGTAATGCAAAGTTTTCAAAAATAGTTATTTTATGAAGGGTCAAAAACAAATAATCCTTTTTTTTTGTAGAAAAAAACACATTTAATATGGTGCTACTTCAAACAAAATATCTCTGGTATAAAGCATTGTCAAAACTAAGAAGTTTAATGTAGATTGCGTTGCGTCTTATTTTGCAACAGTGGGGCAATTTACAAAAAATAGGCAAAAAATCTAAATTATCTTATACAGCTGAAATTTTGCATATGGGCTGAAAATTGCGTATAGAAAAACTTTTTTGTAATAACTTTTTTCGATATTTTGAGATATAACCCCACTTTTGAATTTTTTTTTTGGAAAAAAAAAATTGACAGATAATGCTAATCACGTGACTACTATAGTACTGGTCACTCTGTATATACAAAATTGGCCTTATTTCGGTAAAAATTTTAAACCACTCTTCAAGAAAACCTTACTTCTGAAAATAGAGATTTTATAAGTTAAAGATCATCAGATCATTAAAGAAGTTAATAGAAGAAAATAGGTGTTTCGAAATCTTTCAAAAGATAAAATTTCTTATTGCACCATTTTCTTCGAGAAAATCGGCAAAAAACGCTTAAAATTTCAAGCTTAATGAAATTCTGTTTTCCTTTTAGTTATTAATAAAATAATACCAAATGATTTTTTATAGATAATGTCAAAGTTTCTATTCCCAGGCCGGCATTATTATCATCTTTACACTTTTCATGCCCCAATTCTCAAAATCTATTCTATTGAAAATAAATAACACCGTAACGTGGGTGTAAATACCAGCGAACATCGGAAATTGTCAATGCTATTTTGTCTAAAGGTCATTGTGCCGTACATCAAATTACATAAACCGTAGTTTAACAATATACTTCTTATACATGAATTCCTAAAATTCCAAATTTGATTACTTACAGAGGCTTTTTAAAAGATGATCATGCATTTATTTACTTTTTTTTATCCCAATGTACCTTAGTGTAGGGGCCGGAGTGTCCACAGTGGCCCCTTTGATTTATATGGACCCACCCAAGTTTTTTGTATGTATTTTGAGAGTCTCTGGACAATAATTTTTAGGGCGGAATTTCATCCGGTTGGTGATAAGGTTGTTATAAACAAATAATTATTTAAACCTTTAAAAATTTATTTTTCGCAAAACCAACTATTGAATCGTATAGTTTGAAGGATTTTAAGCAAAAAAGATTCTTGCTAACTTTTACGTACGACGCTTTGTTCCCTCGATAATTGATGTTAAACAATTAAAAACTGTGATTTTTGCGATTTTTGAATGCTAATAACTTTTGACTAAATGAACTTTTTTCAATTTTATTGATAGCAATCGAAAGTTTTATTCAGCATCTACAAGTTACATTCAAGTACCATACGAAAAAGTTACGTCTTAATTGTTTATTTCGGTTATAAACAAATGGTTTTCAGCTGCTTACAAATACGCACCGTCCCGTGTGGCGTGTGGAGGGTAGCCTACTTACAGACGCGCCCGACGACCAAGCGCGGGTACTTAATACACCATAACCGAAATAAGCCTGAAATAGAAGTTTTCCGCATTGCGTTAAATTTTTCTATTATTTACGCGCGCATTTTAGCAGACTATCTTCGGTTTGTTTTGATTTTTCACTTGTTTCAACCTGCGTCAATTTTTCAATCAATCAAATTTTCAGAACGTTATGAACCGTCGTTAATTTTTGTGTATAATGTTTTTAATTATTTATTAAGTTTTTTATGATGAGTTACTTAATTAATTTAAAGCTTTATATTATTTGTGAAAATAATTAGAAAATGAAGGTTACTAGTACAGAAAATGGTCGATATAAATTAAGGTAAGCAAAAATATATTGATTCATTTTACCTAACTTAATTAATTAGCCTAAGTCTCCCATAATCTCTGATAAGTAACGATAGGAACAGAAAAGAATGACTATCTTCATTTCCAGACTCCTCTGCGTCACCACCTTCCAATGAAATCCTAATTAGAGATAACTTATATTTAAAAAAAGAATGTTATCCTTCTATAAGTGAAAAAATGTTTAAAATTCCTATTTTTGAAGATATTTCTTCATTTGCATGCAACATTTCATATAATAACCTTTTTTAATTCCACTGGAAAATATACTACATTATTTGTCATAAAAACTTTTTCCATAAACGTGAAAATTAGTAAAACCTGAAAGTTTCCGATTTAAGTAAGAAAAAATCGTACACATATTTTGAAAATAGCATTTTAAAACTCTTTTCAAGTATTTTCAGGTAATAAGCGCCGGAATAACAATTTTAATCTTTCAAGTTTCTACGGGAAACTAACGTTTCAAAAAAATTATTTTTTGGTTTTTACTCCAATAAAGTTTTTACTCAATTTGTTTAAAGGAAAATTATTGCAGAAATTTTCTGCAAAAATAGTTTTATGAGCTTTTTCAAGCGCTTTAAAATACTTTTTCTAATTTTTTTTCTCGACCGAGATAGGAAAAAAAATAGTCTTTCATTGGTTATTCGATGTCTTCTGAACTGAAAGAGATAACAAAAATTGTTTAATAAATATTTTCAAAATTTGTTGAGCACTTTTTTTTACCGTAGATAAAAACGTAAGTATACGATTGCATAATATTTGGAATAGAAATCGCAGATTTACAAAGGCTAATAGTAAATAGAAAAGAATGAACTATTGTATAGAATCTTTCACATAGAGCGTTGGATGAAGACTATATAAGTGAAAACAACCATGTTTTGAATTGAAGTGTATAGGCCATCTTTTCAAAAATTTTAGTCTGCATCTTGAAAATAACAGTTTTGCGATAGTTTTAACGATATTTTAGAGGTGAAAAAAGATAAATCTAAGTAGATTTTGAAGGAAATAACTAATATCTTCAACTACCATATATAATTTAGCAATAAAAATTAAACTTGTCCTGTTACACCTCTCTCTCTCTCTCTCTCTCTCTCTCTCTCTCTCTCTCTCTCTCTGTCTCTCTCTCTCTTTGTCAACCTCTGCCCATCCACTCCTGGATGTAGGTCTCTCTCAATTGTTTCCATCTTTCTCTATTCTTCGCCAATCTCATCCACTATTTGCCCGCCACTGTCCTTATGTCGTCTACCCATCTTTTTTGAGGTCTTCCCGTGCTTCTTGTTGTCTCCCTCGGTCTCCATTCCAGGATTCTTCGTGTCCATCTGTTGTCCTCATATCGGGCTATGTGACCAGCCCATCACCACTTCATCTTTGCAACCTCCTTCACGATGTCTTTGACTTTCGTTCTGCATCTTATCTCGTTGTTTCTAATCCTGTCTATCAATGATATTCCAAGCATGTTTCTTTCCATCGCTCTTTGGACTGTTTCTAATTTTTTAGCGGACTTTTTAGTGAGGGACATGGTCTCTAATCCATACGTACACACCGGTAATATGCATGTGTCGTATATTTTTCTTTTTAGATTTATGGGAATTGAATTATTTTTCAGGATGTATGCAAGTTTACCGAAAGCGGCTCATGTCAGCTGTGTTCTTCTTTTTATTTCAGCATCCTGGTTTGATTTACCTAGTCTGATGTCATGACCCAAGTATACATAGTGTTCGACGTTTTCTATCCTCTGGTTCTGTATTGTTATGTTTGCCTGTTCGTAGCTCATTATTTTTGTTTTGTTGTAGTTCATTTTAAAGCCTACAGATGCGGATACGTCATTTAGCTGTTGTAGCATTTCGTTCAATTCTTGGAGATTACTTGCTATTATGATTATGTCATCAGCAAATCTGAGATGGTTCAAGTATATTCCGTCGATGTTTACACCTTTGATGTCCCATTTAAGTTCCTTAAAAATGTCCTCCAGGACTAGGATGAACAGTTTTGGCGAAATAGTGTCCCCTTGTCTCACTCTCCTTTGTAGCTTTATGGGATTCATTTTCGTCTTGTCGAAACACACACACACACCTCAAAATAGCGAAAAATCGAGATTTTTGGACTCTTTTAAAATATTTGTAAGAATTCTTCAGAAAGGTATAATTTGGTTTCTGCTTCTAAAATTTGTCGGCCTGTGTTATATTTACAGAATCTTTCTGCAATAACTTACCTTTAAACAGTCTATTTTTGTGTGCATTCCAAAAAAAAAGATTTTTTTCAACCGTTGATTGTTGACTACAACTTTGAAATAGTTTTTAAAAAATAGGATGAAATATAAAACTTTGAAGTGGTACGAATTTTCACGTCTTTATTATAAGAGAAAACCCTGTATATAAGTTCCTCATATTTTTTTACTTTGTTCATATACTTCAATTTACTGTCCCGTTAACGAAGTTGATATAATTATCAAAAAATGCAGAGCAACGTATTTTAATTAAATCATTTTAATTAAACTTTCTCTGTTCGTTAATTAAAACAATTATTTCAATTGTAAAGTAATTAATTAAATTGCAGCCATCCATCAGCAGGAAATAAAAATGTAACTTTTTGAAATTTTAACAAAATAAATTATAGGACTCTGTGTACTGAGTGATTAGATAGTAACTAACAAACTTAAGTATACAGTGTGTTCCCAGAATAATAGTTTTGCTATAAGTATTGTGCATATTAAAATTTTGTACAAAAAGTATGAAGACTTGGTCACAGCTGTTTCTCGTTGCTAGCTATGAAGAAACACACTGTGCATTGTTGCCAAATGTAAGATGGAACTCTATTCAATCTCCATGATTTTTAGTTTTAACGCTTTCTCAGCCCTTTTAAGCATTATTTGTTTTAATAATATATATTAAAAAATACTTTAACTACCATTTCACTGTTAAGTGAAAGAGTAACCGCAAAATTAGCGTATTAAGTGGACCCCATATTTGAAATCAAAATCTGTGCTAATTGAAAGATAGTGCTCTAAGGAAAGTTTCAAAATGAACATCTGTTTCAATTTTGAGACATTAATTATCAAAGTTGAGGAAATTGAGTTGCATAGTGTGTTTTAGTTGAATAAAAGTTTTGGCGTTAAAAATGTAATGTCTGAAGAATGAAAGTATATCTTATCTCATTTTAAAAGTTAGGTCACGTTGAATAGCAAAAAATATCAGGGTCACGTAGAATAGCAAAAAATATGACTTTAAAAACTGTTAAATATGCCCCTTAGACAAGGTAAAACTACCCTCATGAAAGAAAAATGGAAATAAATTATAAAATATCTAAAAAAATTGTGTTTATGAGCCTTAGTTTAAACTGATCATTAAGTAGCAATTTCCATATATTTGTGGTTCATTTTTATTGGCATTCGCCCTTCCAAGGGGGTGAAAACAACCCCTAATAGTCCAAAAAGCCAAGTAGAAAGGATTGGGAGGGAGAACAAAATCTTCCGAAAAATGGATCCTGGTGGTATATTGATGGATTTCAACAAGATGAAAGAGCTGGAACTGGAGTATTCGGCAAGACCACAGGAGTCGGAGAGTACTATGCTCTCGGACAATGTGCGACAATTTTCACAGAGGAAATTTATGCTATTCTGCAGTGTGCCAATCTCTGTGAAAGGGACATAGGCAGGAATAGAGTAATAAATATATGCTTAGACAGTAAGGCTGCAATATTGGCACTCAAGTCCAGTGTCGTGACTTCGCGACTGGTGTCTGAGTGCAAGGATGTACTAAATGGTATGATAAGGAAAGGCTGCACAGTCAGACTCGTATGGGTCCCGGGTCACTCGGGCATATGCGGGAATGAAGAAGCAGACTGTCTGGCAAAGTTGGGTTCGGCGATCGAACCGTATGGACCCCAATCAATATTACCTGTCCCAATTACTATTGGCAAAAGAGAATTAAAATCGTTGCTGGAAAGCAAATTTATTGAATCATGGAGGGAGCTTCTGGAAGGAAGTGTGCTAAGGAACAGATAACTGGACCTAGCACACGACGTACTAAGGAGCTTCTCTCCTTGGGAAGGAAAGAGCTGCGAATTGTGGTGGGATTGTTGACAGGACATTGTCACCTCAGGGGCCATCTTCATAGAATCGGTGTCGAGGGCGACCCGACATGCAAATGGTGTTTGGAGGAGGATGAAACTGTTGACCATGTTCTCAGAGAGTGCCCAGCACTCAACGAACTGAGACAGATATATTTTGGAGATAGAGTTTTGTTACCAGAAGCAGTTAGGCAAGTTCAACTAACGAGGCTGCTTGGATTCGCAAAGGCGATCGGCCTCGAATAACCTGCAGATATGGTGGGATGTAAAGGGCCCAATGGAGGCCTAAGGATCGTTGATCTAGTATCACCACCCCTTTTTCATTCATTCAGTCCAAAATGCCAAAAAGAATATTTATAAAAATTTGAAAAAAAATTATTTCTGCATTATATCAATTACAAGAAATATGAAAAAGGTCTTTGCATCAGATCCAATACAAATATACCCCATAAGGAGGGTATATCTCTCACACCCTACATTTTATTATCAATACTCTTTTGTCTATAATTAATACCTGAGCTTCTAAAATTAAAAGACCCCTTTTGACCTCTTTAAACGCTCATAATTAATAACTGAACATTACCAACCATCGCCAACGGTCATGGTTAGTATTGTATGGACCCCCTTTATTACTTTCAATAGTCAGTTACCTCTTACCACGAAATATCGAAAATACCTCTGTCAATTTTTTACCGATTAAACGAATTAGTATTCTTTTTTCACTAAATCCGAAATTTTGCATAATTCAGCCCAAAATTTTGATTGCATCTCTATTTTATGTGCTCCATTCCTTTCGTGATTAGCTTGACAATAATCATAGACTTAGACAAACGGTTTTCACACTCCTTCCAGAGAACATTTACTTAACCCAGATATACTCAGATATCATAAGGATAGGTCTTTGTGGGGTCTCTTTCCATCTTGTCGGGCTCCAGGTGATGTTATGGTGCTCTGCATTTCCCATAAACTTCCCGACAGTTCAAGCGGTCTCAACTAGTATTACCTTTAGCATAGCCTTATACAAGTGCTCGCTAAGACCCAATCCCTTGAAGTTAAGTAGAAGATTCTTCCATACTACATCAGTTATTGATAGAATTATGAGGGCTGTGCGGACGTTTCTGATCCCCACTGTGCTTATTTATACCTCTAGGTCTGGTTAGTAGTAGTACTAGTAGTAATAGTAGTAGTAAAGAAATTGCCTTTTATTTCTTGATTTTTCTAATTTCCAGAGTCCGCACTCTGTCTTCTTTTAAGACATTTTTTTGCTTCCAACTCTACGCCCAAGAAATATGATTTTTCACGTACTAATTTTAATGAATTTTTCTTCTCTTTGATTTTCTTGAAGAACTTAGATTGTTAGGGATGGCGACTTCTAGTAATGTTGTTCGCTTCAATGTTTTATCTATTAAAAAGAGATCTGGTCTGTTATCTACAACTGTATGGTCGTTAAGCAGAGTTTGATCCCAATACAACTCGAACTCGTTATTTCCCATGATAGATTCCTGGCTGTATTTATAGTATAGTATTTTTTCTATCTGCAATAGTTTGAATTTCTCTGCTACCAAAGGCGATTGAATCGTGTCCCTCCTTGTACTCCCATGAGACATATGTTTGGTATTCTGCTGTTGTGTGCAGACTTGTCGCGGATGTTCGACATCCATATGGGCATTGATCGGTCTGTATCGACGGGTATCTGATTATGCATTTCATATAGTTTCTCGTTGATATGATTTGGCTAGCTAGTACCTTTGGTTTCAGGAAATATTTGCCCTCATATTAACTTGTCGACATTATCCTGGTAGACCTCATTTGGGTGTTATCCATGGAGAGACTTCTGTAGTGATGCTTGAAGCTCCTCTTGGTCTGGTTGGTGATGAAAAGTCAGTTCATGGTCCCTCATATTATCCGATGTAGCACAGAAGACTCTGCTAACCTGTGAAAATATAGGCATAAGTTTGTTTACCAATATCCACCAATCCTTTTCCTACGTGGTATCTTGGTAGCATTGTCCATTCAGTATCACTACGAGCATAATATCTTTGTCAAGAGTGTTCTGACTTTCCTCTGCATACTTTCTATGTTCGTTTTACTCCATTTCACAACAGATGAGTGCAGCACAATTCCCAGAAAATAAATGTTTCTAGTTTGCTCACTAATGCTATTCGATAGTTGCTGGGGGCCTTTTCGTAACATTCATAACCCCAAATGATTAAAGACCACGTTCAAGCAATTGTGCAACTAATAAATCTATTTTGCATTATCGCATCCCATAATTAATTTTAAATACGCACTTATTAATTTTCCAACAGACGTCGTAATTTTCATTTAAATTACACTCTTATAATGATTAAATTGCCAACTGCATCTCTAAAAATAAACGAAACTTTACAGTAACGTTACATTGCAAAAAGTTATTAATTATGGGGCTCCTTTAATTTAATTATTTTAATTGTATATGCAATGTTTTAGTAATAAAGGTGAACGAAAAGTTTTTGTAATATTTCAATTAAAGGGTATTGTTTGGTAATTATTTTTTTTACACTTCGTTAAAAGGAGAAAATTATTGGCGCGCGGATGCAAGGAAAGAATAAAACGGAAGAATAAAAAAAAAATAGGAAGAGATTAAAATCTGTGAATCACAGATGATGAGTATAGACTTTTTAGCTTTTCCTTTGTTTCTAGAAAGATATTACTGGGTAAGACAACGTATTATTCATTTTTTTTTATTATTGTATCCGTTAGCTTCTATCTATTAAATAACTAAGCTTAACACATCACTCAATAAATTCACGGTCTGACCCAGAGATGACACTTTTGTTGACATACTCATTTAATTTCTGGATAGACTAACCTTCAAACGGTACATGTCAAAATTTTCTGACATTCCCACCATTAGTTTACAGTGGTTTTAGTGAAACTACTTTTGTTATTTTCAAGACAATGGATAAAAAAAAATTTCGTGTGTTGATCAAACATTGTTTTTTGATAGAAAAAAATACTGTTGAAGCCAACCAGTGGCTTGATAAGCATTATAGAGACTCTGCACCAGGAAAATCAACTATTACTGAATGATATGCTGAATTTAAATACGGCCGTACAAACACCGATGGTGCTGAACGCTCTGGCCGCCCAAAAGTGGCAGTAGTTCCGGAAACCATAAAAAATATACAAAATAGTTTTGGCTGATCATAAAGTGAAATTGCATGAATTAACTGACACCTTTAAGATGTCAGAAGGTAGTTTGTTCACAATTTTACACGAAAATTTAAGCATGTGTAAGTTGCTTTTAAAGTGGGTGCCGCACTTGCTCACACCGGACCAAAAACAACGCGTCGACGATTCAGAGCGCTATTTGGAGCTGTTCAAGTGAGATTAAAAGGATTTCTTGAGTCGATATGTGACAATGAATGAAACATAGATCCACTACTATGCACCTGAACCAAAAAGATCGTCAACTGAGTGAACAGCACCCGGTGAAAGTCGTCCAATGCGACGAAAAACTCAAAAGTCACCTGAAACGAAGCTATGACATCCGTATTTTGGGATGCCAATGATATTTTGTTTATTGACTATCTTGAGAAAGGTAAAATTATCAATACCAAACACTTATTAGATCGATTGAGTGTAGAAATCGAGAAAAAATGGCCTCACATGCAAAAGAAAAAAGTACTGTTTTTTTTGACTCTAATGAAGCCGAAATTGAGGCTTATTTTGAGAGCAAGGATAAATCTATCTACAAAAATAGCATCGAAAAATTAGAGCAGCCTTGGAATGAATGTATCACTCTTGAAAGAGAGTATGTTGATGAATAGTCTAAAAAAAATTGTTTCTCTTAGTTAGATCTAAAAATTATTGAGTGGTGTGTTAAAATATCAGTTATGATGAGCCTGTAGTCATGAACTGCAGAATGTGGACCTTCTTCAAAATAACCTATTTAATT
Source organism: Diaprepes abbreviatus (assembly GCA_034092305.1). Taxonomy (NCBI): domain Eukaryota; kingdom Metazoa; phylum Arthropoda; class Insecta; order Coleoptera; family Curculionidae; genus Diaprepes; species Diaprepes abbreviatus. The sequence goes on from JASJET010000039.1 coordinate 3,270,895, forward strand.
ATATCCTTAGCTAATATCATCCAGCTAATTCCTGTATGTCTTCTGACGTTGTCTCGTCAACAAACATTGGTCCATCTCACATTTTTTTCGGCTTTCCGCTCTAGTACACGCTTTGCCAACCTTCCATCTTGCAATGTTGCAGACGTGCTTTTTGTTTTTTTTTGCTTTAATGATGGGGTTATAGTACTCTAATAAGAAAATTTGTAGAGAATTAAAAAATCTTCACAGTGAGCTATTATATAAGTAAATCGGTCCAAAATGAAAGAAAAGCAAAAATTCATAACTCCACCAAATTTCAAGTTGCAGCTTAGGCCTTTTGTGGAATGATAATTAATAGAACATAGATTACGTGTGCAAAAGATAAGTGCTGTTGGATAGTCAGTTTTTGCCCAGTTGCATTTTGCAAAAAAACTCTTTACCTTGCAAATTTTGAAACAAGACAAATGCTCAACGGAGATATGAAAGCACGATCTACACACAAGCACAGGAACGAGGCCTAATGGAGTTAATACTATAAGAGCATCAGGATATATATATATATATATATATATATATATATATATATATATATATATATATATATATACTCGTATGTACCATATGTAGGAGGAGATGGGAAAATGGACACTGCGATCTAGAAGATCAATCGTGCCCCCTTCTCCTACTAACTCAGCTGACTAAAACAGGTCCTTCAATCATATTTCTCTTAGGAGACTCGGCTGTGGGATGACTTCAGTTTGGGTAGATCGTCCTCTTCTATTCGATTGTCCTCAGGTATCGCTTGGTAGAATTTTGCAGGATGATGTATTATAAAAGAGAGAATTCTAAGTTAATTTTTATTTAAGCTAATACAGTTCTGGTATTTCCTTTTGTTCTCCAGAAGTGTCTTCGCTTATCTCATTCTTTGCAGAGTTGTCGATTAACTGGATTTCCTGTTATGTATCTTTCTTTTGAATTACTTCAATATTGCGCGGTTACACTTTGTTTTAAGCATTTTCAACAGTTTTTTTTATTATATTATTTTCTTTAATTTAATAATAATGACATTTTTCTTAGTCAAACAATCTAAAATTTAAAATACATAAAATATGTTTAAAATCTTACACATTAACTGAAAAAGTTAAAAGACAATTCAAAAAAAAATTTTTTAAATTTATTTTATAATTAAAAATTTATATCATTTTTAAAATATTCATATTTTCACAAAAATATTTAGCACCTTGAGCTTGCTATTTCTATTTCGATACTGAAAGATAAACTGTACCGATTGTGGTATTGGAAAAGCAATTATTTTTTAAATCGTTACTTATGGAATCTTTGGTTTTTTAACTGATAACATATAAATAATCTAAGAGGATATTCCAGTCTATTGATTTTTAAGAGGGTATTGCAATATTTAATAAGATTTGTGTAAAACAGATGATGGAAATAAAAAAAGAAAAAAATGCGGTTAGCGACAGAACCGACATAAGTAACCTAAGCCACATTTATGTAAAACTTATTAAATATTGATATACTCTCTTAAAAATCAATAGATGGGAATATCCTCTTAGAATATTTATAAGTTATCGGTAAAGAAAACCAAAGACTTCATAAGTAATGATTTAAAAAATAATTTAATAAAAACGAATTGTTTTTCAAATACCACAATCGGTACAGTTTAGGTTCTTTCAGTATCGAAATAGAAATAGCAAACTCAAGGTGCGTACCTAAACATTTTTGTGAAAATTTGAATATTTTAAAAATTATATTTTTAGTTTTTAATTATAAAATAAGTTTTAAACAATTTTTTCTGAATTGTCTTTTAACTTTTTTTGTTAATGTGTAAGATTTAAAACATGTTTTATGAATGTTAAATTTTAGGTTGTTTAACTAAGGAAAATGTCATTATTGTTAAATTGAAGAAATAATATAATAAAAAAAAAGTTTTTGAAAATGCGTTGAACGAAGGGCGAAACGCATAAATAAATAAATATAGGGTGATCGAAAACGGTAAAATGGTAAAGTGAAAAAATCGTTAAGAGTCAATTTTTTTAAATATAAACCCCCTATTTGATAATGTTATCGTATTTAGCATTAAAAATAAGGGTAAATTTGATTAAGGTTGTCCATTCGAACAATTTGTAGTTTTTGAAATATTTTATGTATAGTTATCAATCAATAAACCTAATTATCTCGACAACTACTGAAGGTATATTAATTAGTGTCAGTTTGGTAAGACTTTTTAGACCATAAGTGTCCATATTTGTATTTACATCAACATTACAAATATCCAATATTTCATATTAGTACTACCCTAGTAAATTAAAAATCTTCAAACTATAACGAGTGGCAAAGAATCAAATATCAAATATCTTACAACGTGGTGCCGAAAGAGTCCGGCCAACAAAAATTTTGGGTTTTGGGATTTTAAAACACATTTCTTTCTAATTTGATGTGTAGAAAAGGAAATAAAATAGTGGATTTGGAGTTGTAAATTTTCTGAAATCGCCAAAAAAGCTATGTGCAGCCCTTATTTAAACAAGTGTAAATATTTTCCTGCAAACTATAAGTATTTATTTCGGTTTCACCAGTTGATCAAGAAAGTTTTAATCTGTTGAACCTGGACATTTCTAACACGTATCTTACGATGCAAGGTGCAAATTTATTAGGAATACCGAGATAACAATCCAGAAAACACGCATCAGCATCGAATTGGTCTTGGCCGAAAACCTATAACACGACATTTGAAACTGGAAAATGCTGCCCAATTTAAAGTTTTAAAATAAATTATTTTGTTTTATTATATATTTAATAATATATGTATTTTATTCTCTAGAGGCACAAACCCAATATCCCACCCCCTTTCTTATCCCCATTAAGACAAAATATCCCTTTCATAGCGGCGTTGTCAACGACCCGAATAGCAATACAAATTGACGTTATCCGTATCCCACAAAAGCTCAGGATAATTCAAGAACAAAACATGGCAACGTCGGTCTCAACTAAACAATCGACGAACGAAGAGGAATAAATTCACGTCTCGCGTTTAGTCAGCAAGCGCGATATAACCTAACTTACAGCGTTTTATTAGGCTTACCCACGTGTACCAGCGTTTTATCCACTGTTTCTCAAATAAAATTGATATTTAGTACATTTGAAACGATATTTTATTTGTAAATACTCTTTTTATATATCCAGGTAATTTTTCCATATACTTTTTAGTGAAAATATCCTTGTTTTGATCTTTTCCTGTCATCTTGACAAGAAAATAATCGGTTGATAGCAGATATTCTATCTTCCTGCGCATTCGCCATTATTGAGTGCATTCGACCTTCACCCCTTACGTTTCATTTAAAAAAAAATAAACAAGGTCGCGAAAATCATCTATTTATAGTTTTTTATTTAATAAATATATTATTTTATGTTATTGTTATTTAAATAACATATTTATGCAGTGTTTTTTTTCTTTTTAGAGAGCTGAGAACGTTGACCTTTCATTGAGCATACCACAGTCAAATTTTCATTCAAACGGATACGATATGGGAGATCAGGTGAGTTATTTGTTTATTTATGTATTTGGTGATAAAATTTTTCGTTTTTTTTTTTGGAAATAAATAATTGCAAACACAAAATTTGGATATTATGCAATAAAATTCCTGAAAATATTTTGACAAGAAATTCTGTCAACTAGAAAAGTTAAATACAAATATATAAAATAAGAACCAATTTTGCAAGAAATTCATTGTTAGTGTGAGAGCCAGAGGATCCGCGGTAGTCCCTTTAATTTATATGGACCCACTTAAGTTTTATTACGTATTTTGAGAGTCTTTGAACAATAATTTTTAGGGCGGAATTTCGTCCTGGTGGGGATTGGATTGTTGTAAACAAATAATTGTTTAAACCTTTAAAGATGTAAATTTCGCAAAAGCAACTATTGGATCCTATTGTGCTTATTTTCCTAGATAATTGATGTTAAACAATTAAAAAATTTAATTTTTGCGTTTTTTGAATGTTAATAACTTTTGACTAAATGAACTTTTTTCAATTTTCTTGACAGCAATCGAAAGATTGATTCAGCATCTACAAGCTACGGTCAAATGCCACACGAAAAAAATACGTGTTAATTGTTTATTTCGGTTATAAACAAATGGCTTTCGGCCGCTTACGCCGTGTGGCGAGTGGAGGGTAGCCTACTTGCAGGCGTCTCGTGCGACCATGCGCGGTTACTTAATACACATAACCGAAATAAGCCTGCATGCAATATGAGTTTTTTTGCCTCATTATGAGTCCCTAAAAATTATGGTTCAGGGATTCAAAATACATAAAAAAAATTGGGTGGGGCCATATAAATTAAAGGGGCCACTGCGGCCCCCCTGGCCCCTACAATACGTGTATATCTCTACAGATTTGCATAAATGCAACTAGCTTTAAGAAATATTGATTCTATAAATTAAAATTTTGTTTGACATTTATGCAGGACATCATGGTTCAGGTGATGATAAATTGGGGACATTTTGAGATGGTAAATAGTGTAGTTATACCCGACATGTACAAAAAAAATAGGAGAAAAAATTATATAAATGTTTTATTGACAAATCCTACCTATATTCGCTTGATATTGAGTTGCCATCTATGGGAATTCAGTTTAAGTACTACCATAGTTATACCCGATATATACAAAAATAATGGGAGAAAAAAATACATACATTTTTAACCGACTTTTAAAAGAAGGAAGTTCTCAATTCGTCGCCTGTGCATTTATTTTTTTATGTATGTACATCGATTACTCCGGAACGGCGGCACCGATTTGTATGAAATTTTTTACATTATGTTCAGGAAGTTGCTGCGGTGGTTCCATATTTTATTGGACGAAATTGGTGCAGTAAAATCCAAGATGATGCTGACAATATGGCGGCCAAAAAAATTAATTTTGTCGGATTTTCTCCAAAATTGATATGGTGGAGTTTTCGGGGTCGTACATAACGAATCTGAAATTATTTTTAAAAAATTCAATATGGCGTATCCAATATGGGGGATAAAAAATAAATTTTTGTCCAATTTTTTTCAAAATTGATTGGGGGAGTTTTTGGGATCGCACATTACGATTCTGACATTTAAAAAAAAAATTAAATATGGCAGATCCAAGATGGCGGATTAAAGGTTCTACATCTCTCGATTTTGTCTAAAATCAGTATTGTTAGTGTTAATTACAAATTTAAAATAATTTTTGAAGAACTCAATCTGGCGGATTCAACATGGCATCCTAAAAATTTTACATTTTTCGATTTTCTCCAAAACTGATATACGGGATTCTTGAGGGTGTAAGTTACGAATTTAATAGCATTTTTCTCAGTATTCAATATGGCAGACTAAAGATTTTACATTTTTCGATTTTCTTCAAATGTGGTACTGAATCGTTTTTAAGGATGTAAATAGCGAATATAAAATTATTTTAAGAAAATCTAATATGTCAGAGGCAATAAATATGACGGTCTAGAAATTTGAATTTCTGGATTTCATATAAAATTGGTACTAAGGGGCTTTGAAGGGTTTAGATTTAGATTATATTAAAACGTTAAAATTATTTTTTTGAAATTCAATATGACGGATCCAATATAATGAGTTGAAAATTTTATCTTATTTGCATTTTATCAGATTTGGTATTAGGGTGTTTTCGGGGTCGTGTATTACGAATATGAAGTTAATTTTTTTACAATATTAGGTTGACAAGATACAATATGAGGGAGTGAAAATTTTACGTTTTCCGATTTTGCCTAAAATTGATATTGCGGGGTTCTTGAGGCGTATACAAACTCAATATGCAGTATAAAATATATCGAGCTAAGAAATTTAGGTCTCAAGTTCTTTAAATGTCGACATTGGAAGGTTTTGGGGCCTATATTACCAATCTAAAATTAATTTAAAATTTAAGATAGTGGATTTACTATGACAGACGAAATATTTGTTTGATACAATTTCATTGGTTTTTGTAGAACTCTTAAGAATCAAAGAATTTTTAGGGTGATTACAACTTTGGATAAAATGAGTACTTTTTTGCTACCTTAAAGTCATTGCGAGGTACACGAATCTCGATTAGTACTTAGTTCAAATAATTTATGGATATCATAATGAACTCAAAACTAAAAATCGAAAAATAAAATTTTTATAAAAAAAAATTGAACCCACTTTTAAAAGTGCGCTAAAAAGTGAAAAATAACTATAAATTTCTATATGAAATTGAAATTTTGAAGTCGGCGCCAAGGTATTTCTAAATGAAACAAATAATTACCAATATATACAAATTATGGTAAGAAAGCAATTACAAATAAATTATTGTTGATCTGTTTATGTGAATCCCATTTTGTCAGGTATTAGCTTAGCGCCGACTTCAAAAATTTTAATTTCATATAGAAATTTATAGTTATTTTTCACTTTTTAGCGCACTTTTAGAAGTCGGTTCAATTTTTTTTATAAAAATTTTATATATTGACAATCCTGCTTATATTCGCTTGATAATGAGTTGCCATCTATGGGAATTCAGTTTAAGTACTACCACTGTTGCCTGTTTTGTTTAATTTTTCGGATATTGAAGAAAATATAAAAATATTTGGAAATCAATCTTTTCTTCTGCATAATGCGTATATTTGAGAAGAACATTAATTGACAAAAATAATTGTAAAAATCAGACTATATGAGTATGTTTTTAATCAATTCTCAAAATTCGATTTTCATGATTCAAGCTGCATTATTTTCATCAATTAATGTTCTTTGAAATATTCACACTGTAATTGATTGTTTAATTTTATTGCATAAGACAACATTTTCCAACCCCATGAGTTCACGAGCTTTTTAAAGAGCGTTCGCGAAAAAAATATTGTAATTGCGAAATTTTAAATTAAACATCGTAATAAACCACAATCTGTAACGCGACAAATCGCTTCGTCACTGACGATGGAAGTACATTCTCGAACGAACCGACAACTTCTACTTCGGCAAACCAAGACTTTTCCCAGATGCGCACGTAAGAACGAGAACTAAATCGTACGATATTTTTTGCGAATTAATAGATATTTGTTGGACTTCCATTGTCTTAATTTTGTTATTGAATATTACGACGTTTCGGTTAGTAGTTATTTCTATCCGTTTCAAGTGAATGTCACTTTATTATAGAAACTTACTATTTTTTATATAAATTCAAAGTATTGATCACGTAAAATCACAAGGAGGCATTATTTATGTATGTATGTTAAAATCAGCCATACATGACGTTATGACTCCGGAGCAGTTGTTATTAATTAATTTAAACCAGAATTTTTGAATTATAACTTCTTTAGACGCGGTGAGCACTTTGAATGAGACTGAGCCGTCACGCTCGGCTATGTAACGCTCGTTCGGTTAAACTTGGCTCGAGTCGACTAAGGGAGCGAGAAAGATGTAGTCAACGCGTCACAACCTCGCCTTGATGAAGTTTTCACTTCTGTCGTGTGGTCTTAAGCACACACAAATTCTTTTATTATTTTTATTGGAAAGTGTACTAAAATATCCGAGTTTCAATTTATTTTTTTTATCGTAAATTACAAAAAAAAATCTACTTAGCTGTGATGAAAACAACTGACTGCGTCGCTAGATTTTTTCTGTGCAATCGACTGACTTAAAACTTCGTGTAGACACTAGCAGAAGATGAGACTTCTATACAGTTAATTCAAATTTGTGGTTAGAGCGCCACCTTGTGAAAAGTAACGGACTTATCAAACCACCCTCGTATTACATCTATTTCTAATTTCATAGCAATTAATCAAACCTGTGATTATAAATCTAGAATAATATTAAAAAGGACGTAATTGCAAAGGAGTTACAATATTAAAATGCCTCAAATAAAAGGATTTTATAAATAATTCCTAGGGTTCTTTTGTTCCGTTGGCTCTTGCGAAAGGCTTTAAATTAAATTTTATTAGTCCGGAGGCGATGAATTACGTTAAAGTGCGCCATTATGTAAATTTATTTGCGTTTTACCTACGTTTAAATCTTACGCTTGACAGTGGGAAATAATTCTTCCAGGTGAAAAAAACCGAGCTTTGTTCCAAGTGAATATTTTTAGAAAAGCAAATTGGTTAAACAGATGAACGGTGATAAAACTTTCAATCGAAGAGGTTTTAAAATAGAGTACGTCAAGCCTATTCCAAAGCATACAAGTTGTTTACAACCAACATTACATGAATACGTGAAGAAAAAACTACAGCGTTTTATGCGTCACGACAAAGTCTGTCTGGCCTTCCATAAATAGGCGTATCATAGATATTAAAAATAAACCTTTTTTATTTGCAAAATAAAAATATTTGAAAATAGGCTCAGGTATTTCATATTTTTTCTTTTTTAGGTGAATATAGTAATATATTTTTAGATTTAAGAAATAAAAAATATTTTTTATTTTGCATGTGCTTAAATGCGAAGATTCATAAAAGACTGTAATTTAAGAAAACTTTCATTCCTCATATCCTACAAGAAAGGTGCCTGAAGTGTCCAGTTACTTGTTCGTGAAAAAATATTTTCAAACAATTCCATTAAATTTCGTAATTTTTGGAATTAAATCACGTGGGCAAATATATGGTTTGCCCTAATAAAAAATAAGGGATGATATCCTTGAGGGTGAAAATACCATAGTTTAAAATCATTTCAAATAGTAAGTAATTTTCATTTTGTTTTCTAGAAATATTTTAAATGGAACTTGAGATAAAAAAAAATATTTGGGAGTGATCAACCCCCTGTTACTAAAGGGTATTTTTATAGAGGTATAGAACTTTTAAATGGAATAAAACAAAGATGAATTTTTTAAATTGACATGAAATTTACTTTATTTGAAAGATAACCTTCTGGTATTATAATTTAAATATGACTTCTGGCATATGACCGCCACGACTGGCTCGGACGTAGTCTAATCTGGAGGTCCAATTTTCGATGACTTTTTCCAATATTTGTGGCCTTATATCGGCAATAACGCAGCCAATGTTGTCCTCTAAGTGATCAATCGTTTCGGGCTTATCGGCGTAGACTAGCGACTTCACATATCCCCACAGAAAATAGTCTAGCAGCGTTAAGTCGCACGATCTTGGAGGCCAATTCACGGGTCTGAAACGTGAAACTATGCGGTTACCAAACGTTTCCTTCAATAAATCAATTGTGGCACGAGCTGTGTGACATGTTGCGCCGTCTTGTTGAAACCACAGCTCCTGCACATCATGTTTGTTCAATTGATGAACGAAAAAGTCAGTAATCATGGCTCTAGAGCGGTCACTATTAACTGTAACGTTCTGACCAGCATCGTTTTTAAAGAAGTACGGACCAGTGATTCCACCAGCCCATAAAGCACACCGAACAGTCAGTTTTTCTGGATGTAATCGGGATCAACGGCAATCTTGTTTTGGGCCCATTCACCGAATCTACGCCTTGATAGGTGATCGTGTGGCTTCAATTCTTGCACGAGTTGGATTTTGTAAGCACGCAAACCAAGATCTTTCCGCAAAATCTTCCATAAAGTGAATGGACACATATCCAATTCCGGTGCACGATAGCGGATAGACTTCTCTTCTCTACGCTATGCCCTACAGTAGCAATGACTTCTTCTGTACGCACTGTACGACGTCTCTGTGGATGCGTATTATCATTTAGAGTAAACGTGGTGCGAAAACGTTCCATAGTTATTCGAAGTAATTGCTCTGATGGACGATTATGTTGACTGTAAAATGGACGTAGTGCGCAATACGTATTTCGAACAGAACCATGATTTTCAAAATAAATTTGCACAATTTGGAAGCGTTGTTCAGGCGTCAGTTTATTGATGTTGAAATGCCAAACCAAACTAAACATAAATCACTTGACAGCTGACAAAATGTCCGCCAGTTAAAAAAGTGTTGCCAACTTAAAGTTCTATACCTCTATAAAAAAAACACCCTTTAGTTGATTTTTGGAAACCTCGAAACCAGTCGACGTAAATTACTTATGGTATTCGTGAAAAAAAATATTTTCAGACAATTCCATTTAATTTTGTAATTTTTAGAATTAAATTACATGCGCGAATAGATGGTTTACCCTTATAAAAATAAGAGGTGATATCTTTGGGGGTGAAAAAACCATAGTATAATATCATTTCGAACTAGTAATTTCCATTTTGCTTTGTAAAGATATCTCACTTAGAATCTGAGATATTTTTTAGGGGTGAACTTTAGGGGCAGTTTTCATCCAGTTATAATGAATCTCCGCAGAAAAAAAAATGTCTCTTATTTTTGCACAACATATTGAAGTTTCATTAAATTCGAAGCCAGATACTTCAGGCACCTTTCTTGTTAGACGAAAAAATCTGCCATAATATTTCTGAAGCTGACTAATTTGAAAACAACATGTACGGTTCTACATCATGGTCTGCAGAAAATGGGACTTGCGTACGCTATGGTTGCGATCTACTTTTTATACAGGGCATTCCAAAAAAAAATGACTAAATCATATTTGTTATCGAAAGTGAGAAAAAATTTATAATTGGGTATAATTTTTAAATTTAAGCAACATTTTTTTATAAAAAATATTTTTAAAAGTGAAATTGGGGGTACTTTACACAATTTATAATTTTTGACCCTCCCCCGTATAACATAAAAATTTCACTGGATTTGATGAAGGTTATTTTGGTTTGGAGAACTTTTGCAAGATAAAATAAATTTATTAAATTCAAAGATAAAAATTCTTCCCATACGCTGCGTAGTTTCTGTCGGTCCCTGTATAAGACATTTCTTATTATTAATACATTTATAATAATTACTTTACCTACCTGTTCGTACCCAAGTTTTTTACAAGTAAAAGAGACAATACATCTAATGTTTTCTTGTTTAAATAAATTATTCTCATTTTTTGCAAAACCAGTATATAAATCGCATTATGTGAGAAACTACACGTCCAAGTTAATTATATAATGTATTAAAATATATTTTTAATCAGTAATATGCCCAAATAAAAATCTAATCTGATATATTTTTTTAATTTATTTTGATTAAAGTTTCCACCCTGTATATTAATTAACATGCGCACCTATGCTAGACTGGGAATCGAAACCGGGATCTTGGTGACGCGAAGCAAATCACTTGACCGCCAATTATATGTTATATAAAATTTTTATAAAAAAAATTAAACCAACTTCTAAAAGTGCGCTAAAAAGTGAAAAATAAATATAAATTTTTATATGGAATTGAAATATTTGAAGTCGGCGCCAAACTAATACTTGACAAAATGTGATTTGCATAAATAGATTAAAGATAATTTGTTTGTAATTGCTTTTTTACCATAATTTGTATATATTAGTAGGTATTTATTTCATTTAGTAATCATTTGGTACAGGCTTCAAAAATTTCAATTTCATATAAAAATTTATAGTTATTTTTCACTTTTTAGCGCACTTTTAGAAGTCGGTTCAATTTTTTTATTAACATTTTATTTTTCGATTTTTATTTTTGAATTTGTTATGGTATCCATAAATTATTTGAACTAAGTACTAATCGAAATTAGTGTATCTCACAATGACTTCAGAGTGGCAAAGCAGTATCCATTTTATCCAAAGTTGTAAATCACCCTAATATAAATCAATAAAAATTCTTTGATTCTTAGAGTTCTCCAAATACCAGTGAAATTGTGTCAAACAAATATTTAGTCGGTCACAGTAAATCCAGTATCTTAAACTTACAATTAATTTTAGATTGGTAATATAGGCCCCAAATCCTTCCAATATCGATATTTAAAAAACTTGAAACGTAAATTTCTTTGCTCGATATATTTTATACTGCATATTGTGTATATACCCCAAGAACCCCGCAATATCAGTTTTAGACAAAATCGGAAAATGTAAAGTTTTCAGTCCCTCATATTGTATCTTATCAATCTGATAGTTGTAAAAAATTGAATTCATATTCGTAATACACCACCCCTAAAACCCCCTAATACCAAATCTGAAAAAATGCCAGTAAAGTAAAATTTTCAACTCCCATATTGGATCCGCCATATTGAATTTCAAAAAAATAATTTTAACGTCTTAATTTAATCTAAATCTAAACCCTTCAAAGCCCCCTAGTACCAATTTTGGATGAAATCTTGAAATCGAAAATTTCTAGACCGTCATATTGTATCTGACGTATTAGATTTCCCTAAAATAATTTTATATTCGCTATTTACATCCTCCAAAACGATCCAGTCCCACCTTTGAACAAAATCGAAAAATGTAAAATTTTTAGTCCGCTATATTGGATTCGCCATATTGAATCATGAAAAAAATACTTTTAAATTCATAATGTACACCCTCAAGAACCTTCTATGTCAGTTTTGGAGAAAATCGAAAAATGTAAAATTTTTAGAACGCCATATTGAATCCGCCAGATTAAGTTTTTCAAAAAATATTTTAAATTCGTAGTTAACACTAACAAAAAGCCTCCAATACTGATTTTAGATAAAATCGAGGGATGTAGAATCTTTTATCCGCCATCTTGGATCCGCCATATTTAGTATTTTGATATAGTTTCAGATTCGTAATGTGCGATCCCAAAAACTCCCTAATATCGATTTGGAAAAAAATCGGACAAAATTAATTTTTTATCTGCCATATTGAATTTTTTTTAAATAATTTCAGATTCGTTATGTGCGACCCTGAAAACACCTCCATACCCGTTTTAGAGAAAATCAGACAAAATTGATTTTTTTGTTCGCCATATTGCATTTTTTAAAAATAATTTTAGATTCGTTATGCGCGACCCCGAAAACTCCCTCGTACAAATTTTGGAGAAAATTGGTAAAAATTGATTTTTTTGTCCGTCATATTGGATCCGCCATATTGAATTTTTTTAAAATAATTTCAGTTCGTTGTGTACGATCCAGAAAAATCCCCCATATCAATTTTGGAGAAAATCGGACAAAATTAATTTTTTTGGCCTCCATATTGTCAGCGCCATCTTGGAGTTTACTGCACCAATTTCTTCCAAAAAAAATATGGGACCACCGCAGCAACTTCCTGAACATAACGTAAAAAATTTCATTCAAATCGGTGCTGTCGTTCCGGAGTAATCGGTGTACATACATAATATATATATATATATATATATATATATATATATATATATATATATATAGTCGAAGAATTGAGAACCTCCTTCTTTTAGAAGTAGGTTAAAAATAGAATATTTCTTATATCTTTTTTCTTCAAAAAAACACGAGTTTTTCTCTTTATGTGACGGCACGCCACTGACCTATATCTATATTCTCTTCTGAACTAAGTTTATTTAAACATCGAAAATGCCCGAAATATATTGGCCATCTCCTATTTCCGTTTATTTTAAACCCATAAAGACGGGTACGAGGAGAGGCAAACAAAATGCATTTTGCCAAATGGATGTTTTCCCGAGAAACTTTTCCCATTTTACATAATAACTTTTCCATTTGGACATCCGAGAAAAACGTAAACAGATACACTATGTAAAATTTATTGCGACACTTAAAAACTTTTGATGTTCAAGTTTTCTCTTTGCGTTTGATATTTTTACGAAACAAGGTCGGGATAATCTAGAGTGCTTTATAAATTCTAGATAGAGCGGAATAGAGCGCGGGTAATTATTTCTGAACAGAAACAACATTGAGTGCAGGATTTGATTAACTAAAAGGCCATTAGAGCACTTGTATTAATAATATTACCTAGTAATCTATCTATAACACCCGTGGGGATTATTGGAATAAAAATGAAAATCTGCCCACAATGTGTTTAGAATGAGTCAAAATGAAAGTTGTTTACGTTGTTAAATTGTGAATTGTAGAAGAACCAAGGGCAGATTGAGCCTTTTTCTTTGAGGGGAGGGGGCGAAATTCCGCCCATTTGTAATAATAATAATAATATCTTTCTTTTAAAAAGTTGATGCTGGTAGCCGTTACTATGTGGTAGTTAATCATCTTCGGGAAATGTTTCAAAAGGAACTACTATATTTTATACCACTAAATTTATTAAGAAAACATTGACTGCAGTTTCAACTCACAGAGTCATTTTCAAACTGAATTACAAAGGTAGACTAAGTATTCAATACAGAAATATGAGAAAATTTAACAATAAATAAAAAGTACCTGAGAAATTACATTATTACAAATGGGAGGTACTAAATTTTGGGAACTAATTATTATTTGGCGACAACAAATAACGGAGAAAACCCAAGTTCTGTCTGGTCATTAAGAAAATTTACATTTCTATTTTTACTATGTTTATATATTTCTAAAGATTCAAGAATATTTAACTTTTGGCCCTTTGTTGAATAATGTAATATGTCAGTGTTGCTTAAACCAAGAAAACTTGGCAAAGCTCATTGAAAGGATTGCAATATCAAACAATTTCTCCCAACAAACCATAAAGAAATTAATAACTAAAAAACAAAAACAACTAGCTTTTAATTCAGTATATCCCAAAATAAAAAATGATAAAGATAGTTCATCTTATATATCTTTGTCATACTGTGGTACCCTATCAGAAAACATAGCTAATACTCTTTCCAAACATAACATAAAAGTAGCCTTTAAATCTCAACACAATCTGTCCGCTATCCTTTACAATGCTAAAGATAAACTTAATAAATTTGATACATCAGGAGTTTATAAGTTAAAATGTTCGGAGTGTGATAGCTTGTATATTGGACAAAGTGGTAGAAGCTTTAAAACTCGCTTTTCAGAACACCACCGATCATATAGACTTAAAAAAACAGACTCGAGCTTTGCCAACCATTGCTTAGAACACAGCCACAGTTTTCCTGATTTAAGCAACACTGATATATTATATTATTCAACAAAGGGCCAAAAGTTAAATATTCTTCAATCTTTAGAAATATATAAACATAGTAAAAATAAAAATGTAAATTTGCTTAATGACCAGACAGAACTTGGGTTTTCCCCGTTATTTGTTGTCGCCAAATAATAATTAGTTCCCAAAATTTAGTACCTCCCCTTTGTAATAATGTAATTTCTCACGTAGTTTTTATTTATTGTTAAATTTTCTCATGTTTCTGTATTGAATAATTAGTCTACATTTGTAATTCAGTTTGAAAATGACTCTGTGAGTTGAAACTGCAGTCACTGTTTTCTTAATAAATTTAGTGGTATAAAACATAGTAGTTCCTTTTTAAACATTTCCCGAATATCTTCCTTTTCCTTTTTTTTGACAAAATTACAATTTGTATAGGGATCGTCAACTTGTTAGGACCTGAAAATAATTAACTGATTAATTAACGCCAGAAAGACAAGCATGTTCAATTATTACTACTGGTTAAAAAAGAATCTGTACAGTATAAACATTTTTCTAGCAAGTATTCTCTTAATTTTATTTTAAAATTTTTAAGAGAAGGGGCTTTTATTATTTCCTCTGGTAACTTATTAAAAAGTTGGACCCCTAAACCATTAGGAGATTTATAACTCAAATTATATTTATTATAGCGAACATGTAACTTATTTTTCTGACACGTAATTACTTGGTGTCTATCTTTCACAAAAATGAAAGAGGACATTTAAGTAAACATAGATACACATTTTAAAAACTAACCAAGCCGAAAGAGTTAAAATTCCAAACTTCTTAAAAATATTTTTACATGAAAAAGTACTAAATATATTGGCAATTCATCGAATGATCCTTTTCTGTGATAACAATAACTTATGGGCGAAAGATGACCAACCCCATCCGCAAGCGCGATTCAAGCTGGGCGTAGTAAACAGTAAGAAGCTGTACTTCATCCAGAACAGTGCTTAAATTTCTAAACATATAAACCAAACTATTCAGCTTACCCGAAACATATTCACAGTGACAAAAATGTCGCCTTTTTCTGTTCTATAGAGTTGCCCTGAATTAAAATATCTAGTTTCGGACATTTTTTCTGATAATTATGGTATCTAATAAATTTAGTTTTAGTACCATTGAGAAATCAAAAGTTTCCATTACACCATCTACTCGCATCCAGCATAATACTATTACATTTTACTTCCAAATCATGGTCTAATCTTTCAGAAATTAAAAATAATGTATCATCTGCATATACAGACATAGCGTCCGCAGGGATGCATCCAATTTCATTTATATATAAATAGGACAGGACCTAATATGGATCCCTGTGGGACTCCAACATTCACTCTTATATGTTTAGAACTAATACTTTCTTGTATTCCATTGTAAGTATAAAAAATTCTTACATACTATTTCCTGTTTTCCGAAAATGTTTTTATCCAGTTCAATGAGTAGGTACGAATCCCGTATTTAGATAATTTAACTAATACAGTTCTATGATCAACGCAATCTAATGCCCTACTGAGGTCACAAAAGACCCCCTGCCCCAATACATTTTATAACATTATGATAAAATGAATTTATCGCAGTAATGGTAGATTTTCCATTTATTAAGCCATGCTGATGTAAGTTTAAAATATTACTTTGCAAAAAAATCATTCTGTTTAAAAAAACATATTCTAAAATTTTTGATAAACTCATAAGGACCGTAACTGGTCTATAATTAGATCTTTCTTTGATGTTATTGTTTTTATAGATAGGTGTCATTTTACCCATTGTCAATATAGATGGAAACATTCCTAAACAAAATGAAAGGTTAACCAAAAAAGTAATAGACTTCATGATAAAGTCCAACACTTTCCCTATTAAAAAACTGACTACATCGTCAGCGCCCGCTGAGTGCTTATTTTTAAGCTTAATTTTTAGTAAATCATATAGCTCCATCTCTGAATATGGATATAATGAAAAGCAGGAGATTTCTCATTAAGATTTTCGGCTACTACATTGTGAAAACATGGTATTTTCTTCAAAATTTCATATGAAGCATTTTCAAAAAATTCATTCAAAGCATTAGCTATTAAATAAGGATCCGTTATACAATCGTTGCCAGCATTAATTTGTAGATTTTTTTTATCTTTTTGCTTATTTGTTAATTGAGAAACTACATTCCACATAGTTCTGTTTATATCCTTACTATATTTTATTTTATTCTATTCTAATAAAAAGTCTTTTTTGTTCGGTTAATTAATTTTCTATGGTCATTCTTTGCTTTAAGGTAAGTTTAAATTAATTCAGGATAATTGTATGTTAAATAATGTAAGTTTTTTAGTTTTGCGCTGGAGTCCCTGATTTCTTTATTAACCCATTCTTTTTTATTTCTATCACTATAGTATTTATTTAAAGGAAAGTTTATGTTAAAATAATGCATAAAAATATTATAAAAAATATCAAAACCCGCACTGAACATTCAACTCATTCCAACTTTCACCTGTAAGATCCCTCCCAAAACCTATAAAATTCTCATTCGAAAAAAATTGTTTGTAACAAATATTCTTCCAGTTTACATTAACGTTACAGACATGTTCCTTTCGTACAACACTGTACGATGATCTAAAATATTATTGTCAAGAATACAGACAACACCATTATCGTCAAAGTTAACAAATAAGGAATCCAAAGTCAAAATACTGGTGTCACTCACCCGAGTTGGCCAACCCACCCTAGACACTAAATTTAAACAAGACAATATTTCCGCAAAATGTCTAAATTCTACGCTGTCGTTACAAGAATTAAAATTAAAATCGTCACAGAGGAAAATATTTCTACCTGTTCTGTATACGTAATCTAAAATATTTAAAATTTCATTAAAAAATACATCAGCACTTCCGAACGGAGATCGATAACAAGTTATTAAAAAAAATCATTAAATATGCTACATGTGTAGCTAATTCCACAAACTTCAATATTTTTTTCACTGCAAAACTTGTTTAAATCAATATTTTTATATGGAATCGAATTCTTAGCATAAATACTAATTCCTCCACCTTTATGTACAGATCTACAATAATGACTTGCCAAATTAAAACCATTTAACATAAAACTGTTTACAAATTCATCTTTACACCAGGTTTCTATAAAACATAAAAAATTAATATTAGAGAAATCACAATAGTTAACATATAGTTCATTCATTTTCTCGTAGTTCAAGCACTGTGAATTTAGTAGCATAATCTGAGGATTATAAACTAAGTTCCTGCATTGTCCTTCTATTTCAGGGATATATAAAACAGTATACAGTCTGACACTAAAACTAAAAATGAAATAGATTTCGTGATCTGCAACAAGAAAGAAATATTTGTAGACGTCTCAGTCTTAAACACATTTAATGCCGGCAGTGATCATAGACTGGTTAGGGCAAGACTCCTCATAAACCTCAAACAGGAAAGATATAAGCTGATCCGTTCACACTCAACTCCGGCAGCTAAAGAACTATACACACGACAAAACGAATACCAATACGAAATAGCGAAAAGTTTGAAATCGACTAATACTCTGAGACAACATAACATCAATGAAATGATTGATGTTTTACACTTCATACGATGTTGAGTGTGTTTAGGGTTGATTTCTTAGAAGGAAACTCTAATTTTTTTTTACTCCTGAAGAAGGCATAAAATAAATGTCGAAATATTGATTATTAAAAGAAAAATGAGTTAATTATTCTTATCCTACAGACCGCAACCCGATAAACTCCTCCCAAATTATTAAGGTACGGTCAATAACAAAAAAGAAAAAAAAACTATATATATATATATATATATATATATATATATATATATATATATATATATATATATATATGTATATAACTGGAAGAACTTTGCTATCCGATAGACTAATTATTAAAATTAGAAAAAAATTAGTCCACTTTTATAAAAACTTGACTGCTCTTTGGTTTCTTACCTAGATTGAAACTGTTACGACAGAAAACATAATTAGCAGAAAGATTCAACTGCCCTGCCATCATTTAATTCCTGTTCGACCGCCTGTAGCGTCCTGTGTGGTCCGCAAACATACATTTCTGTCGCTTTAAATACTGTTTATAACATTGTTTCGACTTTAAATTAAAGCTATTCAGATGCCGTAAATTAGCGAGATTCTTCGGCGAAGTATCTGCTATAAATTATTCTCTAATCGAAGTATAACCTCGAACAAAACTTGGGAGAATGTTTAGTGTTATTTTGTGTGGATGACTGACGTTTTTATGACTTAATTCTTGTCTCTTTTTGTTTCTGTAGACAGTCGCTATAGAATTGAACGTGTTCGTTTGTTTAACATTTATAGCTGTTCTTTTTCTCTAATGCAATTTTAATAGATAGAGTTTGTAAGTATTGTGGTTCTTGAGTTTTTAGATTGTTCTAGAAATAATACCTGAACTAACAAAAAAATTAAATTTATTTGATCAGAGGGTCGAAACTGCCCCCTCAGTAATTAAAAAATAAACACCGGTTGTTCTACATCAAAAAGTACCCACACAAAAAAAACTAAAACATCTTTTTTCGTTGTTTGACAATATCTTTGGTTTTAATCACCGTAGAAACTTTTTTATTGCCTACAACAAGATATGTGCTACAAAAATTTTTGGCGCGAAATTCAACATAATTACCACCATTTTGTAAGCATTTATCGTAGCGTGGCACTAATTTTTGTATTCCTTCGTCATAAAACGTTGACGCCTATGACTGTAGCCACGTTGTAATATGTTTTTTAATCTCATCGTCGTTTCCTTAGCATATCACAGTAAGCAATAGCGGTAATTGTTTCGCCCCGTGATAGGAAGTCCACTAAAAGAACACCACGTCTGTCCCAAAACACTGTGCACATGATTTTCCGGGTTGCCAAATTTGGCTTCGATTTTGTCTTTGCTGGTAACGATGTGTGCCTCCATTCCATCGATTGCCGTTTTGTCTCATGTGTCTCATAGGCTACCCAAGTCTCGTCCCCAGTCACTACACTGTTAAGGAAATGGTCCCCGTCATTGTAATACGAGTCAAAAATTGAAGAGCAGCACCTAAGCGTTTTTTCTTGTGATCCTCGGTAAGAGTTTTCGGTACCCAGCGTGCACAAAGCTTTCGATACCCCAGTTTGTCATAAACAACTTTATGAAGAAGGGATCGTGAAATTTAAGGAAATTCCATAGGAAGAAAAGAACTGCATGAACAAGTTCATCATTAACCAATGATGGACGCCCACAACTTCCTTCATCGGCTGGATTTTCAATTACCTTCGCTATAATAAACAAGCACTGCGACACGACAACAACAGATAAATAACTCAAAATGGCGTCAATCGCTTCATAACGATACAAGATTATTACCGCGCATGCGCGGAACGGCGATCGCATCGCTGCAATGGCGGGAAATACAAAATGAACTTATTTTCTGGACATACCTCGTATATATATATATATATATATATATATATATATATATATATATATATATATATATATATATATATATGAATAGTTTGGTTATTCCGGGTTTCAATCCTTTCGTTCAAAAAATCGTTTTCACGACGTTTCGCCAAAATCTCATTTGGCATTTTCAAGTGCGGTTCGTCTCGTTACTCGCTGAGAACTGATGAGTTACGTATATATTTATCGAAAAAAACTTTTTCATGAACTGAAGTGATTTATTTCTGTTACTTTGTATTTAAAAAAAAATTACAAGGTATGACCAAGTATTTGAAATAAAAAAACAACCTAAAATTGTCTTAACCTTGTCTTGTCTTGTCTTAATCAAGCCTTAAAGGAAAGAAAAACTATCAAAATGGTTAAAAATGGCTTCGACATATATATATATATATATATATATATATATATATATATATATATATATATATATATATATATATATATATATATATATATATATATATATATATATATATATATGTCGATTCCGTGTTTCAAAACTCAATAAAAATGCTATTAAATGCCGTTTTTTTGCGATTTTGACTATGTTTCACCACTTTTAAAAATCTGAGAAAATTCATGGCGATAGTTTAGCGTCTAAAAAACAACATATTTTTTTTCGGCCCTGCTATTGTCCTAGTTTATATTTTATTGAATTTAAAAATTTTTGAACACCCATAAAAATTTGAATTTCGCGCCAAAAATTTTTGTAAAAAATATTTTGTTGTAGGCAATGAAAAAACCTATATAATGAAAAAAAAAGTTTCTACTATAATTAGAACCGAAGATATCGTCAAAAAACGAAAAAAGACGTTGTATTGTTTTTTTTTTGCTTACGTGACGATAAAAGTAGCTAAAAATTTTTTCGTGTGGGTACTTTTTGATGTAGAACAACCGGGTGTTTTTTATTTTTTTATTACCGAGGGGGCAGTTTCGACCCTCTCAAAAATAGCGTTGAAAATAAAGCAATTCTCTAAATTTTAATATACAATTAATATTTTTGAAATCGGTGCCATATAAATACATAAAAATATCTATTAAAAAAAAAGCTTCTTACAACTTACTAACTTTTTCATTTACGTTTACTGTTTAATCCATAGAAAGGACCCCGCACTGACTTTATAGAAAAGAGTTCCTTTACAGTATTATGTATCGCTTTTAATTGCTTTTTTTTGAAGAAGGTACAATTTTTTTTATTATATTTTCTACTTTTATTTTAATTTATAACTAAACTTTTCTTGATATATGTAAATCTTTGAAATAACTATATACTAATCGAGATATGTTGTGTCCTTCGCAATGATTCCATCACATTCCATACCACATAAAATTGAGCAATGAGAAATTAATTTTGAAAAAAAAAATATTCCGCTATAATGAATCTTAAGATATTAGTTTACATGCTTACGAAACACTCCTAATATGAATTTTAAAATAGTTTAGACAATGCAACTATATCTCGAAAACGAATCAAGTTAGGACACATGCTTATAGGAAAAAAAAAACAATCTTATTTTTACCTAGAAAATCGATCCGGAATACACAAATTATTGGGCAATCAAAGAAGAAGAAAGAAAGACAAAATACCACTGGAAAACCTGGGAGTATACAGCATCCCATGTAGAGACTGTGAAAAAGAATACATCAGCCAAACGAACAGAAGAATCTCTACCAGAGTGCAAGAATATAAAAATAGCATAAAGAATAAGCGAACCGCGTCAGCTTTATTCCAAACAGATCGTACCCATAATGTACTATAGAACGCTCATCATCAGAGAAGCTTAAGAACTAGAAAACACTAAAAACTTTAACAAGAGAGATGATACACAAAACGTTTCAAATACATGGAAAACCCTAATCAGAACCCAATACACCATAAAAACAGAACTGCGAGCCGAGAGAAGGCCCAGACCCAGGAGAGCAAGGATACCAATTAAGCAGAACCAAGGTATAATCTGCGCAAGTGTCCAGCTACAAAAAGGCAGACAGAGATGTTGATGAAACGTAGTGGAGATTTTTCTATTGACGAACGGATTGAAAACCGGAAAAACACCAGTGCACACATTCCACCATCTAAGAAAACCTATTTACAATATATATATATATATATATATATATATATATATATATATATATATATATATATATATATATATATATAGATAAGTTTTTGTCCGTGTAATTTAAAATAAAATAGAATCAAGTATTGGCGAAGCGGACGTGAAAAATTTTTCAATCTACATGATTCTTGTGTTAAAAAGTGCGGAGCACTCCAAAATAGGGAAAAACTCCGGGTCAGACAGATGGCGACAGCACTGTTTCGTCCTAATATGGGACTCGTCAGGCCACCGCATTCGGTACAAACTATCATCTCGCCTTTGCATCTTATAAAGCTGAGTTTAAAATCAAAAAACAGCAAACAAGACGACAAAGGCGACATCTCGATGGTCCACTTGATAACACAAGAACCACACAGATTAACAAAGTTTGTAAAAAAACCGCTATATGGTGACGCGACGGTGAGTTAAAACAGAAATATGTAAAATCGAGTACACGAAACGCGCTGCCCAAAGGATAGGGGTCGCATTTTTCGGTACTGGCAACCAAGCCTACTGCTAATTTCACCAGCCAAAGCCACGTGTCGCACCAAACGATCCCACCATGAGAGCATCGTTTAGCGTGTTTCAAACCCAAACAAGTAAATAAGTAAATAGATAAGTTTTTGTCCGTGTAATTTAAAATAAAATAGAATCAAATATTGGCGAAGCAGACGTGAAAAATGTGTCAATCTACATGATTCTCGTGTTAAAAATTAGCAGTAGGCTTGGCTGCCAGTACCGAAAAATGCTACCCCTATCCTTTGGGCAGCGCGTTTCGTGTACTCGATTTTACATATTTCTGTTTTAATTCACCGTCGCGCCACCATATGGCGGTTTTTTTACAAACTTTGTTAATCTGTGTGGTTCTTGTGTTATCAAGTGGACCATCGAAATAATATATATATATATATATATATATATATATATATATATATATATATATATATATATATATATATATAATTAGATTCTTGTGAGTTATTTTTTTGAAAAATTAATTACCCATGTGTTTTTTATGTTTTTTACCATTTTTTATTTTATTTGATATACATTTTCTGACGATTCGGTCCATAAATCTTTATTAAAAATATTCTTGCAAAATATTTTTTGAAGATAGTATGTATCACTTTAAGTATAAACATTTGTTTTTTGCTGTATATTTTGAAAGAACATTTATGAGCCGAAATGTCAAAAAATATATATATATCAAGTAAAATAAAAAATAGTAAAAAACATAGATGGTATGTAACTTATCGAAAACAAAATTACATGTAACTCTCTAGAGTAGATATTAATCTACAGCTAACTCTTCCCTGAAAAATTAAAAAAAAAAAAACATTTTAAATTGTCCATCTCAAAGTCAAGATTTTTTTCATAAAATTAACTGTCATTAGCCAAGTTTTGTTACGCACTCACGCAATAATGTGTCACAGTTCTACTTCATTACATATGACTTGTTTTGCAAATTAGTAGCGACTCATTTTTTTATGTTAAATTACATTTTTTAATATTCTAAATTTTTCGTAGCTCGTATATTTTTCATGAAATAATGTCCGGTGATTTATTGTTCTATAAAAGAACAACATGAAGGTATTATTACTCCGATTAAATCTTCTTTCCTTTCCTACGTCTTTATTACTTTTTTATTTTATGGATAAATATGATGCATGCGCACCACAATCACCTTGAGTTGGCCGTTGACCTAGGTATTCTTCTTTCCTTTATTCTTCATATTATCAATCATACATCACCATTGTAATACTTAGTATAGTTAGTTAAGGCATTACGACTTTAAAATGGTCTACAATAATATTTTATTAATTATGAAGTCTTTACAGTGATTTAATTAGGCCATACTCTAGTAACTTTAGGTCATTCTATATATATATATATATATATATATATATATATATATATATATATATATATATATATATATATACAGGGTGTTTGGTACATCGATAGAAAATTTGGAAGAGGTGATAGAGAATGTCATTTTGAATAATTTATGCCTTGGTACAAAAATGCACGGTTGTCGAGTTACAGCATATTTTATAATTTTTCGGTTTTCTGGTAATTGGTGATTGAAAATTTAATTTTTATGATACTGATATAATTTTTTGGTTTGAAATATTTTTTTTTCTTATTCTTTGGTTCATACACTATAAAAACAACAAGAGGACTAAAATTAAAATAACACACAGAAAACTGTGCACTCAAAAATATTATTAATCTACGAAAATTCAAGTTTCATTCTTAGATTTGAGTGATGTTTTTTTCTAACAGTAAGAAAAATAAATACATTCAATTTATTTTAAAATTAACTTTACTGAATTACCTTTACAGTGGTTTATCGAAACCCGTATCAATAAAATATTATATACATCGTGCTATCTCCCTAACGTCTCCAGAATTCCGACCAAAAATACTGCAAAAAGTAAAAAAGACACCAATAAATAATTATTTCAATGAAAAGACTATCACCAAAATAATTAATAAACGAACATATTAATTTTATAATAATCTAATAACAAAAAACATAGAACATAAACAGCAAAAATATGTAGCATTACCTTACACTAGTGAGCTGTCAGAAAAAATAAAATACATTTTAAAAAATCATAATATTATCGTATGCCACAAGTCACATAATAAATTAAATACACTATTCACAAATTTAAAAAGTAAAACTCCTCTCATGAATAAATCAAATGTAATATATTTCCCTTGCACAAATTGTCCCAAAAAATATATAGGCATGACGAGCCAATTGCTGAAGAACAGATTGAATTGTCATAAATATACGAAAAACGCCTCAACAGCGTTAAACAAACACACACAGGACGAAGAACATACAGTACCATAATAAAAAACAAAGATATGACTTACCAAAAATTACAGATAAAGGAAATGATTGAAATTAAAAAAGATAAAAACACTGTTAACGACAGAACAGATATGGGAAATTTGAGCCACATTTACACAAGCCTAATTTAAACAAAAATATTAAGTATTCGATCCTGTCAAGAATCAAAAACTGAATATCCTCTTAAACATAAAAGTAAACGTATACCGTATTTTGTTTTTTTTTTGTGCATTGTAAAATATAAAAACATCAAAAATAAAACACACTCACATTCCATGTATCCTCAATAGACGATGTAAAGATTGAATTTCATTAGTAATAGAGTAACAAAATGTCAAGGTGTGTACCGATAAAATTAAATATTTTTTAAAAATTTAAATACTGTTTTAAAGTGTCTTGTTTGTTTTTTAAAATTGTAGATATGTGATATATGAACGTTTTAATTATATAAAAATATTTTTAGGAAGGAAAATAAAACAAAAAAAATTTTGAAAATGCCTTAAATAAAGGGCGAAACGTCATTTGTTTTGCATTTTTTGTTAAATAAAAAAAAATAAATAAAGAAAAGAATGCTATAATCTATGGTTCAAGAATCAATCTACATGATTCTGGTGTTAAAAAGTGCCACCGCATTCGGTACAAACCATCATCTCACCTTTGCATCCTATAAAGCTAAGTTTAAAATCAAAAAACAGCAAACAAGACGACAAAAGCGACATCTCGATGGTCCACTTGATAACACAAGAACCACACAGATTAACAAAGTTTGTAAAAAACCGCCATATGGTGGCGCGGCGGTGAATTAAAACAGAAATATGTAAAATCGAGTACACGAAACGCGCTGCCCAAAGGATAGGAGTCGCATTTTTCGATACTGGCAACCAAGCCTACCGCTCATTTCAGCAGCCAAAGCCACGTGTCGCACCAAACGATCCCACCATTAGAGCAACGTTTAGCGTGTTTCAAAGCCAAACAAGTAAATAAATAAATAGATTAGTTTTTGTCCGTGTAATTTAAAATAAAATAGAATCAAATATTGGCGAAGTGGACGTGAAAATTTGTCAATCTACATGAATCTCGTGTTAAAAAGTGCGGAGCACTCCAAAATATGGAAAAACTCCGGGTCCGACAGATGGCGACAGTGCTGTTTCATCCTAATATGGGACTCGTCGCGTCACCATATGGCGGTTTTTTACAAACTTTGTTAATCTGTGTGGTTCTTGTGTTATCAAGTGGACCATCGAGATGTCGCCTTTGTCGTCTTGTTTGCTGTTTTTTGATTTTAAACTCAGCTTTATAGGATGCAAAGGCGAGATGATGGTTTGTACCGAATGCGGTGGCCTAACGAGTCCCATATTAGGACGAAACAGCGCTGTCGCCATCTGTCGGACCCGGAGTTTTTCCATATTTTTGAGTGCTCCGCACTTTTTAACACGAGAATCATGTAGATTGACAAATTTTCACGTCCGCTTAGTCAATATTTGATTCTATTTTATTATATATATATATATATATATATATATATATATATATATATATATATATTATATTTTCTTGAACTCTTTTTTTTTCTATTCTTATTGACTAACTCCGCCACTGAGCTTAGCCGCGGCAGATCCAAACAATTACCCCTTAAACTTAACAACTAGAAGAAACATAATTAAATGCCACGAATAATTCTTTTAAATTCTCGGGAACTTTTTCTTAGAATTCCAATTTAGAAGAAAAAATGAACTTAAAAGTTTGATCATTAAATTTCTAGATTGGAAAATGTTAGTTAAGTTACAAATTAGGCAACTTCCAATCTCGGATCGATAGTTGGGAAAATTGAAAATCTAATGCCGGGTATTGGGTTGTTTAAAGTGCTTTAATCTGCGGGTTTAAAAGTTTAATGCAAGGTGCAAAGTGGGTTGCAACTTTGTTTGATACCGGCTTAATTATTTAATCTGTCTGTATATTAATATTGTAAGACGATGATTGATAAAGATGACATAATACAATGTCAATGTTTAGTTCATACCGATAATACTAAGGTCTGATATTTTCTGAAATAAATATTCGTTCGAAAGGATGCTTTTTTGTTTCATTTTAAAGACTAATTCTTATGTTTGCTTCATGCAAGGAAGTTGGAGGGGGTAAAAGGAAGGGGAATACCCTAAAATAAATTCGGTCCTGCATGTAAAGCTGCAGACTATTTTTTGGAAATATTTCATTACCTCCTCCATTTCGGGATGGTAGAACACGATTCTGACCTTTGCGGAAAATAGTGAAAAACACTTTTCATTTTAGGTTCAATTTTTTTGTAATAAATCGTCAAAATTTTGTTACAACCACAAATTCCACATTGATAGAAGCCTCTGTATTGTATAAAAATTCATAAATTCGCTCATTTTTATCGAAAATATCAGGAAAATTATACAAAACAATAATTGAAACAAAATGGCTTCCGCCATTAAATATTGGTATAACTCGTTCCTAAAACCCGAAAAATTAGCACTGTTGCCAGACTGACAATACGATTTTTGTGAAATTTACATATATTCTCATTTTTCACAGATTATCCCGTCTTCACCTAATTTCTGTTCTAAAATTTTGGGTGGTTAAAATTAATTTTACACTTTTTTATACCTTACAAAAATTAAACTATGTTGTTAACTGTAATAGATAAATTTTATAGTTTATATTACAAAAGTATAAGTCTAGATCAATTTAGGTTAGTTCAGATTAGTTTCAGTTTTACAAATTAACCAAAATCAAGCTAAACCTGAACAAAACACAAATTTTGTGTGGTTAAGATTAATTTTTCCTTGAGACTGTATAAAACATAAAAAAAAATTGAACTATGTTGTTGACTGAGATGGTCAAATTTTATAGTTTATATCACGAAAGTATTTTACATCTGGCAACGTGTCAAACGAATATTAGTCGTTTTCACAAGTCTGATGGTCGATGGCCTTTCCAGAACGTGTTTTTGGTTTTTCGTTGGAAATACAAGTTTTTTAAAATGTATTCACTAGAATTTGTGTAAAGATAGCTGAAAAATTTTACACACATGATATTTTAACTAGTACCATTGAAAATAAATATGTAAATTCATAATGACTCAAAAGAATAGCCCTATCGTAAAATATCAGGGATATTTTGTGTAAGGTATTGTCTGCTCTCGCTTTCGCAAACTCGGTTTTAGTAGTTGTCCGCTATTTTAGTTGCCGTTTTAGCTTCAATTTGATTATCCAGCAGGATTTATTTCGTTTATTTTTCAAGTTTAGTGGTGCAAAGTAAAAGATTGAATTACAAAGAAAGTTTTTATTATAAACAATAAAACAGTTTTTTTAGGTAGTAAATAAATTTTGCTCTTTTAGGGCATATTTTTAAATTTTATTTAGGAAAAGTTTTCATGGGTCATTTGGGTCCGCCTTTGATTTCTTTCACTCTGTAATATGTTGGAATATGCCAAAAAATATCCAATACGTATTTTATTACGTCATGAATTGCATTTTTATATAATGTATTATTTAAAAGGCTGATTTTTTCAAAAAAAAAATCATGCATATTATTAGGTTTACGAAAAGGGGTTGATACATATAATTTTCTCAGTAATGGTTTGCTTTATATTTGTTTATAGGAGTAAAAACGTCATTTTATTTTATAGAGAATTTTTTTTATAAAATCGCTGACAGTAAGAGAAAAATACTCTTTTAAAAGTTTGGGATAAAATAAAAATTTAGTTCGTCTTAAATCCTGTGTGTTGAATTTTAAGAAATTAATTTTTGTTTCTTAATTTACGTTTGCAAAATCCCCCAATACCGATTTTGAAAGAACTTGTGATATGTACATTTTTAGTCAGACATATTTCATTCAGCCTATTGAGATCAGAGAACTTACTTTTACATCCGTAATGTTCGCCCCGCCCCTTAATTTTTGGAAGAATCCGAAAAATATAATTTCAAAGCTATAATTTACACTCTCAAAAACACCTATTATCAATTTTGGACAAAATTAGAAAAATATAAAATTTTTAGTCTTTCATAATGAATTAAAAGAAAATTACTTGAAAGTTTTAATCTGCACACTCAAAAACCACCCAGTACCAATTTTGCACAAAATTGAGGGATGCTAAATTTTTAGTCCATATCAAATTTTTCAAAAATAATTTTATACTCGTACTTTATACCCTCACAAATCACCCAGTACCAGTTTTCGGCAAAATTAGGAAATATTAAATATTTAGTCCGCCATTCTGAATTAAAAAAAAAATTAATGCCGTTATGTGTGAGCCCGAAAACTCCCCTATATCAGTTCTGGAAAAAATTGGACAAAATTAATTTTTTTCTGCTCCATCTTGGATTTTACTGAACCAATATTGACCAAAATGATATGGGACTACTGCAGAAACTTCCTTAACGCAAAAAATTTCATTTAAATCGGTACAGCTGTTCCGGAGTAATCGGCCTACATAAATAAATGAGTAAATAAATAAAAAAAGAAATTATATATATATATATATATATATATATATATATATATATATATATATATATTTATTTATTTTCT
Organism: Diaprepes abbreviatus; assembly: GCA_034092305.1. Lineage (NCBI taxonomy): Eukaryota > Metazoa > Arthropoda > Insecta > Coleoptera > Curculionidae > Diaprepes > Diaprepes abbreviatus. Next base: position 3,300,699 of record JASJET010000039.1, read on the forward strand.
TGATTCTTGAACCATAGATTATATCATTTTTCTTAATTTTGTATTTTCTTGGGTTTAGGTTCTATAATTAATAAAACGCAAAACGATTGACGTTTCGCCCTTTATTCAAGGCGTTTTCAAAATTTTTTCCTTGACATTTTGCTGTTCTGTTCTAAAAACATTTAGAAACAGAACAGCAAAATGTCAAGGAAAAAATTTTGAAAACGCCTTGAATAAAGGGCGAAACGTCAATCGTTTTGCGTTTTATTAATTATAGAACCTAAACCCAAGAAAATACAAAATTAAGAAAAATGATATATATATATATATATATATATATATATATATATATATATATATATATATATATATTAGTTGGTTATTTTCTTGGGAATCTAGTTTATTTTTATAATTGAAACGATATATATAAAGTAGTCATACTTATTGTATATATATTTTATATTTCAGGGCGTTTCGATTCTTTCGATTCTTTTTCAACTGAAGGTTTTGTCGGATTCATTAAGAACAGAGATTTTTGTTTTATATAAAAATTAATTACATCCCAAACCAATTATAATCACACACTCTCTTGTATATTAACTTTTCAATAGTATTTTTAAAAGTTCAGCTAGAAGAATGGACACTACATTTTTAACCCTATAACTGCCTTGAGTTGACAGTCAAGTTAAAGCAGTTATAGGGTTAAAAATGTAGTGTCCATTCTTCTAGCTGAACTTTTAGAAATATTATTAAAAAGTTAATATACAAGAGAGTGTATGATTATAATTGGTTTGTGATGTAATTAATTTTTATTTAAAACAAAAATTTCTATTCTTAATGAATCCCTCAAAACCTTCAGTTGAAAAAGAATCGAAACGTCCTGAAATATAAAATATATATACAATAAGTATGACTACTTTATATATGTAGTTTCATTTATAAAAATGAACCAGAGTCCCAAGATAATATATATATATATATATATATATATATATATATATATATATATATATATATATACCGTTCGAATTTAAAAACTCCTTTTCATATTTTACATTTCCAAAAAGTCAAGTATATCACCTGTTAAATCTAAATTGATAATATATATTTCTGTTTCATATCCATAAAAACTCATCAATATAAATATAAAATGATCGTCCGATTCATGGCAATATTTGCTTTGTAATTTAAATGAATTATAAACGGAGGGATTAATAACTTATACCTGTATTTTAGATTTACTTTCCAACACGGCAACACTGCATCGTCTCATGTTTTTCTTTTTACGACTATTTACTATAACAAAATTTATTGAATGAGTTGGATTTAATACTTGGAATTTCTCATCTTGCGCTCTTGCCAAAAAATGGCAAAAATAGTTGCCAAGGCGTCCATAAGTGGTGAGAGTCGATATCGATACCGATATGTACTTGGCAGCCTTATCACTGAATAACTGTGTCACGGATATTTCGATCGCCACTAGTGACAGTAATTTGACAATTACGACGACTGAATAACGGGGATCGATATATCGCCCAACTCTAGTTTCATATCGATAACTCAATCCCATCACCTGAATAATTAATTTGCAAAACCTCATCACTCGAACAAACAATCTAAAAATTAAATTTATTGCAATTTATTTCAGATTTTGATTTATTATTTTATTTTTTTTATTTAATAAGACAAAATACAAAATCCGAAGGCACAGAAAATAAAAATGAGAAGTTGATTTATAATGTTCATATAATTCTTCTTTATTTTCATACAAAGTTATGGGCCATATTTCTCGGCTGCCAAATAAATTACGTACAACGGGTATTCAGCTCAACTCTATTAAAGTTAGTTCGGGAGGTCGCCACGAGAGGGAGAGAGAAATTAAGGGAGTTTGCCGTCTCTCTGTTTTTCTTTCCATCAACTTACGAACGCTAGAATGTTATCAGATTTTACTGTTAACGGATTTTTTTTTCGTAATTTTGTTCCAGGCAGATACAGGAGAGATGGACTTGTGTATCAAATAAATAAATTAATTACGGAAGATTTGTATATGTTTTTTAAATATATAATGAGGATTATTTCATACTACATACTATGATTTATACCGGATGTTTCAATTCAAAGTTTAATTAGAAATAAATTTAAGAATAACTTTTTACAGATATTTATTTAACATATGACTAACACGGATGAAAGACAAACGACTAATTCAAATTACATCTATGGTGGTTACGAAAAAAATCACCCAACGATATGTGCGGCAAAAAAATCCCTTCGTTAGAATTACAGCGAAAAAATCCCTTCTTTTCAGTGCCGTGTAAATAATCACACCACAGCAAAATTCGTCGATCATTGTCCTCATTGTCTGGGAGTGATTATTTTCATGGCACCTATGTAAGGATAGTTTTCGTCGCCGCATAAATTTTTAGAGGGATTTTTTACGCTGACACAATAAGCGTCGGCTTTGGTTTTATGTGTCTAGCTGTTTTCTAAAACCTAGTCTATTGAGTATTCATCTTATATCAGAATTTATATTCTAAATGTCACTTTGCGCTTTCTATATTACAGCTACATCTACGTATATGCGTAGATTTGGGGTCTGTATACTGTAACCAGGTAGATCTATGGGCCCCCCTACTGCTGCCAATAAGATTTATCTTATCGGCTAGAGCAGGTCATATTTCTCTCAGGAACAGTAGGATGTTGAACGACTTCTAGGTGGGTAGCTTCCCTTCTTTGATTTGGTGTGTTCACAAAAACCGCATCCTAGGGTTTTCTAGACCGCTACACTCTTCTCCTTTTACCAGTACGAGTTTCTTGAGGTGTCCCTTGAGGTGGCAATGCCAATTTTAAACGACCGCTCCTGCATATGTATCTGGCCATTGCTGTAGCTTCTCTAGTGGGCCTTTCACGATGTTCTATTACATTGTGTTTGTATTTTTTTTTTTATTTTTGAAATGGATTTATTTGATCCGTTAATATACTATTATTATTATGATTTTCAAGCCAAACGACTTCGCACTCCCTCCAGGGATTATTCACTCATACCCGACATACAAAGACACCAAAAGTATGAAGCTCTGTGGGAACCCTTTCCATGTTATCGGGTCCTAGGTGACGTTGTCTGCTGTATTTTCTACGAACTTTCGGACGGTTCGCGCGGTTGCTAGAATTGCTTTCTGCATCGGCTTATACAGATACTCACGAAGGTCCAGTCCCTTGATGTTCTGCAGGAGGTTCTTTGGTATCACTCCAGTTGTTGACAGTATTATGGGAATCGTTTAGACGCGGTTCATTGCCCATTGTCTTCGGATTTGGACCTCCAGATCTCTGTATTTGACGATCTTCTCGTTATATTTTGGCCTTAGGTTGTTGTTGTTAGGCACAGCAATGTCGATTAGTGTAGTTCGCCTACAATTTTATCTATTAGTATAATGTCTGGTCTATTATGAGCTACTGTTTGATCCGTCAGAACCGTTCGGTCCCAATATAACTTGAACTGATTGTTCTCAAGAATAGGCTCCGGATTGTACTTGTAATAAGGCACTTTTTCTACTTGTAATAGGTTTAACTTTTCTGCTAACTCTTGGTGGAGTATCTTAGCGGCTGAGTCATGTCTTTCCTTATACTCGGTTGCAGCAAATGCTTGGCATCCTCCAGTTATATGCTGAATTGCCTCCGATGTTCGACAGCCATATCTGCATTGGTCATTTTCTATTGAGGGATCTCTAATGATGAACTTCCGATAGTTCTTCGTCGGAATAACCTGGTCTTGGATAGCTAACAAGAAGCCCTCCGTTTCCGGAAACATCTGTCCTGAAATCAACCAGTAGTTCGACGCTCAGTTGTCGACATTGTCCTGATTGACCTCATTTGGATGCCGTCCATGAAGTGGCTTCCGTAGCCAGATTTGTAACTTCTCTTGATCTGTTTGGTGGTGAGAAGTAATATCTTGTTCCCTCAACTGTAGCGGCGTTGAATCGTCTGCCTCGCATATTTCTCGATGTAGTGTGGAAGAGTCCGCTAACCTATGGAAATATGAACGTAAGTTTATTATTTGTTGGTCGAGCTGCTTACCAATATCCACCAATCCTCTTCCTCCTTGGTGTCTTGGAAGCATTGTACGTTCAGTAGCACTCCGAGGGTGGTGTTAGGAGTGTCCTTATTTTTCTTTGCAGGTTTTGGATGTCCGTCCTGCTCCACTTTACAATTCCAAAAGAGTAGCTCACCGCGGAGCAAGCTTATTATTATACATGATTTACAAGCCAAACGGCTTCGCACTCCCTCCAGGGATTATTCACTCATACCAGGCATACAAGGACGCCAAAAGTATGAAGCTCTGTGGGAACCCTTTCCATGTTATCGGGTCCTAGGTGACGTTGTCTGCTGCATTTCCCATGAATTTTCGGACGGTTCGCGCGGTTGCTAGGAGAATTGCTTTCTGCATCGGCTTATAAAGATGCTCACTAAGGCCCAGTCCCTTAATGTTCTGCAGGAGGTTCTTTGGTATCACTCCAGTTGTTGACAGTATTATGGGAATCGTTTGGACGCTGTTCATTGCCCATTATCTTCGGATTTGGACCTCTGGATCTCTGTATTTGACGATCTTCTCGTTATATTTTGGCCTTAGGTTGTTGTTGTTAGGCACAGCAATGTCGATTAGTGTAGTTCGCCTAGAAATTTTATCTATTAGTATAATGTCTGGTCTATTATGAGCTGCTGTTTGATCCGTCAGAACCGTTCGGTCCCAATATAACTTGAACTGGTTGTTCTCAAGAATAGGCTCCGGATTGTACTTGTAATAAGGCACTTTTTCTACTTGTAATAGGTTTAACTTTTCTGCTAACTCTTGGTGGAGTATCTTAGTGGCTGAGTCGTGTCTTTCCTTATACTCGGTTGCGGCAAATGCTTGGCATCCTCCAGTTATGTGCTGAATTGCCTCCGATGTTCGACAGCCATATCTGCAATGGTCATTTTCTATTGAAGGATCTCTAATGATGAACTTCCGATAGTTCTTCGTCGGAATAACCTGGTCTTGGATAGCTAACAAGAAGCCCTCCGTTTCGGGAAACATCCGTCCTGAAATCAACCAGTAGTTCGACGCTGAGTTGTCGACATTGTCCTGATTGACCTCATTTGGATGTCGTCCATGAAGTGGCTTCCGTAGCCAGGTTTGTAACTTCTCTTGATCTGTTTGGTGGTGAGAAGTAATATCTTATTCCCTCAACTGTAGCGGCGTTGAATCGTCTGCCTCGCATATTTCTCGATGTAGTGTGGAAGAGTCCGCTAACCTATGGAAATATGAACGTAAGTTTATTATTTGTTGGTCGAGCTGCTTACCAATATCCACCAATCCTCTACCTCCTTGGTGTCTTGGAAGCATTGTACGTTCAGTAGCACTCCGAGGGTGATGCTTTTGTTAGGAGTGTCCTTATTTTTCTTTGCAGGTTTTGGATGTCCGTCCTGCTCCACTTTACAATTCCAAAAGAGTAGCTCAGCGCGGAGCAAGCTTATTATTATTATTATTATCATTCGCGTACTAGTCTTGCTTCCCGGAAAGTGAGTATTGAGCAAGAGTAATACTCTTTCCTCCTCACTCTCTGTGAAGCTGTCATCTGGCTTTCGGAGTGCCATTGCTGTGTCAACCCCACCCTTGGCCAAGCCGAATCTAATATCTCGTTATAAATTAAATTATGTTAATGATTAAACGAAAGAAATAGAAGAAAACTTTGTTATTTTTTCACGTTTATATTTTAGGATAGATCTATTTTTTATAACGTCACTGAAATTTTCTTTCATTCCATCTTCTCATATTATAATTTTCTTTTTCTCTTAATTCTTTCCCTTCCGTCTTCCATCCCTTTTTCTAATGGGCTTTTTAAACGAAAAATTAAAGTCCCGTTTTTGTAGCCCTAAGCATATACATTTTCTTCAGTTAAGGATCTAAATTGGTCGTGTCATATTATTTATTATAAATTAGAATTATTTTTCAAATTTATATTGTACAATTTGGCCTAATTAACTTAGAAGTTTTATAGGTTGGGTTGCCAGTAAAAATTAAGGGGACATAATGATAAAAATTGATGAGAGAAATCTCGAAACCCGACGAAATCTTAAAATTTATATTGCTTAAGTCATTAAAATTAAAATTCTTTTGTTTCAGACTTTTCACACACCTAATTTTGGAGACGAGGAATTTGACATACCAAATATTAATCATCAGCAACAACAGCAACATGGGCACAACGGGCAACAAGGACACAATGAACAGCAACCGCATTACCAACCACCCATGCAGGTAATATTTTTAACGCCTTGTTCCTCGAAAAGGAATTATTTTTGCTGTGCTTGGTAATTGGTAAACTTCTGAATATCGGAATTTATTTTGTCTACTATAAATTAAATTAAGTTCAGTTGTTTCCCAGATATCAGGATCTTTAAAAAACTCCATTTAAAATTTTAAATAGAAGTTAAATAGGAATTAAAATTCTTTTGAAATAAAAAAGTTGGTAATAAATAGCCGCTGGTACTTAGGTAGCACTGAAAATTTTTAAATATTGCAACACTGTTTAACTCAGGCTCTCGTTACTGGTGATATAAGATCTATACCCTTTCGAACCAGGTATAAGTGATCAAAAAGAAGGGTAAGTGAGAATTTCTCGTTCTTTTAAATATAAATTTAGTTGTCCTTTTTGTGATCTTGTTCAGTTAAAAGTTAAAGTGATAAATCATCAAAAGAATAATAATAATAATAACGGTGTTTATTTGATAAAACTGATAATATAAGGTTATATGTATCTTTATGGGCGAGGTTTATTCCAATCGGTTTATATAATAATAATAATAATAATAATAATCCAATTGATGTATCCCAAAAGTTAGTACGCGACTTAAATTGGCGGGAATGTGCGTGGAGGTTGTGAATATAGAAAATAAGTTCCAGTCGCTTTCTTTGGGGAGTTCCGCTGAATCTAAGGGGAGTGAGTAATGAAATCTACAATCTCTGTGCGTCCTACAGTTTTCTTGTGTGTAAGAGCCGTTTTACACACACAAAAATTATGGCCAAAATTTATCTGATAATTATGTTGAAAATTTTCATAAAACTAATTTGCTGTTTTACACATTAAAGAATTATTGTCAAAATTTTGGTGAAAATTTTCGGCATAAAAATATAGAACGTGTTCTATATTTTTATGACTAAAATGCAGAAAGTGCGTGAAAATCGACGCAGAATAAAATATGTGAATTGACAACCCGCGTTTGGTAATCAACTTAATCTCAATGTTTACTCATTGTTTCTTGCACAAAATATCCCTTATTTTGTGGTTTTTTGATTATATATGTTTGGAGACTTTCATATTTATGACATTTTAAGGTTATTCCCAGATTATTTAACTACTTGAACGTCACATATTATGAAAATGCGCATGAGCACCGACAAAATTACCACCAAAATTATATTCAGATTTCTTGTACGTATCAAAATTTGCTGAAAATTTTTGTTATAATTTTCGGAATAATTCTTGTGTGTGTAAAACGGCTCTAAGAAAAGCATGTGAACCCTTCTTATGTCATGGAAATAATGAAGTACAGAAATGTGACTGAAAGAAAACCTCATGCACTACAATCTCTAATAAAGGGGGGGGGGGGATTCCAATGCCACGTTATTCAGAATTTTTGATATTGCTGGTCACATATGTGATGAAAATTTGTTATAAGTGCAGATTTTTCGGTAGTACATACCCAAATATCCCAAATTGTATTCCCCTAATACCGATAAACGTGTATTACGGTATGTAAGTACGAGACAAAGGACAATATGGGCTAAATGGTTAGAAGCTAAACCCATAACTAAGGTAGAAATAGTAGAAAAGTTGATGCTTGCTTATTAACTGTCCACATAAAAATATTATTAATTATAATACTATAGTTAAATTTAAAGTATTTGTTAGTTATAATTTTTTTACCAGTATTTATCATTTAGGGATGAAGTCTCTTGTTTTTAATTTGTATAACAACGAATTCATGACAAACAAATAACCCATACAAAACTTTAAGCAATTTCAGACATCATCCTGAATAAAATTCAAGACATTTAGTATAAAAATTTTAGAATTACAAGATTATGTTGCATATGGTCCCTGGATTGTCTAGATGGTGACTCTATTGCTCTCGTCTACCTATCCATCGTCCATCCTGTTGAAACCATCAGGATAAATTGGTACATCAGGATCATTGTCACTTGGAAATAAAGTTACTAGAGCAGTAATTAAATCATTTTAAAGAAAACATAGATATCTGTCTCCAGTAAGGCTTCCATCAAAGAAAAATGATCCTGTTATCCCATTTTCTACTGAAAAGGAAAGAGGATGGCCTGCTTTCGCACACTGTCTATAGAAAACCCACTCACACCAACAGGTACCTCAACGCCGATTCATATCACCACCCCGCCTAATTATTTGCAGATCAAGAAAATTACCACAAAGAAATGAACATACTGCCCATACGCCCTAATAAAAAACGGTTATAAAAAAACATATAGACAAGGCTCTAAGAAAACAAACGCTTGGCACCGAAAAATCGCGAAAACCAAGAGAATAACTCCAAAGTTTTTGTTCCTTATGTCAGAGGCACCACAGACAAAATCGCCAAAATTCTCAAGAGACACAACATTGAAACCATTTTCACAACACCAGTAAGTATACGAAATTCCATGCGAAGAATGCAACTCATCTTATGTAGGTCTAATCAACCGTAAAATAAGCGCCAGAAGAGACGAACATATAAACCATGTCAAGCAAAAAACAACTTTTTCTGCCTTGGCCCAATACTTGTTAAACACATGACATAAAATAACAGGAACAAAATGGCTATCGAGATGTGAAAACCTGTCCACAAGAGTTATAAGGGAAGCCATCGAAATTGCAAAGAGGCCCAACAATTTAAATAGCAGAGATGATAGCCAGCGATTGCCATATACTTGAAAAAAATCTGCTTACGAAATATCAACCAGTAATAGGTAGTAAAGAATCATATTACAACGCGGCAACACGGCCCCAAACACTGACAACAGGGCCGATCAACATAATCAAACCAACAAAAATTAAGACAAGTCTGAAAACTATTTTTTAGTCTAATCGTCATAAGTAAGAAAATACATACTTACTTTATAAAATATGATTTGATGGCCACGACTTACAACGAAATCGGGGCCCTAATTGACATATTTTGTTTAGTTTACTTCTCCATACTACTTAGAGATATATCCAGGCTATAAATAAACAGTTTAATATGCTGTGCAGATTCCATAATAAGATTTAGTTCCTCTCTGTGTAAATATAAAACATATTTATTACCAATGAACGTATACTGACGATAGAGGTTGCACTATTCTGTAAGCACGCGCCGATAATACTAGTTTTGAAATAACCCTCATAGAGCTAATTTTTTTTTAATGTAATCACGTCGCACCTGCGTAAAATATTCTCACGGTTGTCATAGTTTGTTTCTGATCGTAATGCTGAGGCCTAATTGGTAAAGTCAAACGCTAAGATTTAATATGACGGTTTAATGTGAGGTAATAAACAATTTTCTGTGTAATTCTGGTTGTTTAGCATTAGTTGTTTTATGAAGGTTCTGTTTACATAAAAAGATACAAAGTTTGCAAAGGAGTCGTGACTACAATTATTATTTTTAAGTAACCGTCCATATTGATCCTTCTAAATTAAATTACACTTTTATCAACTTCAAACGTAATAGTTTAGTGGTTGTTTGAAGATTGACTAAAATGTGGTTTCGATACTAAAAACTATCGATAAGAAAGAATGTATTTACAATGTTCCATCAGTTTATAACGTTCTATGCCGTCTTCTGATTTCCAGTCTCCATTGATCTCGGTTTGTCCATAGGTTTTCATCCATTCCTCTTGTTCTTATATCTTTATTTACTCCTTCTCTCCAACTTAGTCTGAGTCTACCTCTCTTTCTTCTTCCCTATAGTGCCCAATTTAAAACATTTTTTGGAAGTCTAGTATCGTCCATTCGTTGAACATGTCCGTACCATCTAAGTTGGTTGATTTTAATATCTTCTGTTATCTTGTGCTTAACGCCCATAATTTCTTGGATTCTTTCATTTCTGACTCTGTCCATTCTGGATTTTCCAGCCGCTCTTCTCCAATAATCCATTTCTGTAGCTTCCAGTGTTCTTAGAGTTCTTTCTTTCACTGGCCATACTTCACTTACATAGGTGACAATGCTTTTAACAATACTATTAAAGATTTTGTGTTTGTTTTCTTTGGATATTGTTTCTATGCTTGATTTCTTCGTCAAGTTTGCCGTCGTTGGTTATATGCATTCCGAGATACTTGTATTTCTTACAGTGATTTATTTTCTGCTGCTGTTGTTCCAGAATCAAGTTTTGTTGCTGTCCCCCAATACTCATGTATTTCGTTTTTTTGATGTTAACTTCTAGCCTCCACTTTTGATATTCTTCTATTAGCTTACGAGCCATGTATTCTAGATCTTCGTAGTCTTGTGCCAGAACTATTTGGTCGTCTGCGAAACACAATGTGTATAGTATGGAATCGTTTAGTGGAATGCCCATATTTTCGCACTTTCTTTTCCATGTTTTTAACGCTTGTTCCAGGTAGATTTTAAACGAGGTTGGAGACAAACAACATCCCTGCTTGAGCCCTTTGCTAACCGTGAATCATTTTGAAATATTATGCCCTTTCTTTATTTTGCTTGTATTATTTGAATAGAGCTCTTGAACAGCCTTGATAAGTATTATATTTATATTTGTTTTTTCTAGGGCTTCCCAAAGTTTTTGTTGTGGTACGCCGTCATAGGCTTTTTTGAGATCCACGTAGAGCATGTGTATTTCTTGGTTCCGTGCTGATTTTTTCTCAATGAGCTGGGTTATTGTAAAGAGATGGTCAACAGTAGATCTGCCTGCTCTAGATCCCGCCTGTTCTTCTGCCTCCATATCTGAGTATTCGCTCTCAATCTTCTTTTTGACTAGTTTCCCATACACTCTCGAGATTGTGCAGAGAACCGTAATTCCTCGATAGTTATCACAGACGTCTTTACTTCCTTTTTTGTGTATAGTGGTAATATAGGATGTTTTCCACTCTTCGGGTATCTTTTCTCCGTTTATTCATTTTTGGTAGAGGTTTGTCAATTGTCTGTATAACTTCTCTGTTCCGTATTTAAGTAGCTCAGGCGGGATATTTCCGGGACCTGGTGATTTTCGGTTTTTTAATGTTTGGCATATTTGCTTGACTTTTTTGCAATCTATCCTTAGTGGTACTGTTTGTTGGTATTCTGCTCTTTTTTCTGCTAGCAATTTTGAAAAGTATTCATCCCATTGAGATAGAAGCAGCTTATATTAAAAATAATAATGGAATCTTTAGTAAACCTAGTGTTGAGATACCTAATCTTTGGCAACCATTATTTCGTAGCATCAAACCATTGAGGTGTGTACAGTGAAGCGAAACTTTGCGCTTGTATGGACACAGTCCCCATATAAGCTCGTAGTCTTAAGACAAAACATTCAGTTTATACTTGATAACGATTAGAGATACATCCTAATCGAAACGTCGTAAAAATAAATACAATGCAACTCCGACAACCACATTTTAGTCACTTTAGTGGTTGTTAAACAATGTAACTGAAAATACACATTACGAAGGCAACATCAAAGAGGTTCATCACTTCGTCCAGTGGTACAAACTAACAAAAATAACGATAGTGCAAATCCAACAGCTACATGTTAGATAATAAAAATTTAATTTTATTATGCTGTTTTCCATGATTCTTAAAAAAACACATCTGCTATTTTATGATGTTTTTAATAGAATAACAATTTATATTTTGGGAATGACAAACAAAAACAAATGATTATCGTTGAAAATAGTTTTATTGTCTTCCAAAATATATTCCACGATGATCAAATATACTTTTGGATGGGTTTGAAAATCATCGTAAGCTTTAAATTTCAAAAAATACGTCATAAAGGATTTTTTTTGTTTCTGTTCAAAACCTGAGACAATATACAATGTTGACTCTATCTATATTCTTTTCTCATTGATATTAGACCTTCTTGTAAATATGAAACATATTTAATATTTAACTCTGCCAGACGTCGCATTGCGTTCAGTGCTCAATCTGTTTGTTAAGGAAGCGCAGTGAAAAGTTTGTTTTAATAAACTCTGAATGGGGATTTGAAGTCCTTGTTTCTGTTTACGATTAGAATGTTTCACGGTGCCGACGAGTTCTTTTAGTTGATCAACGTGATTTTTACGTGGTTTAAAAAGAAAAATAAATTTTTGTGTTGTGCAATGTGATGGTGATTTTTAGTGTTTGAAGGTTGTAGATAATGTTGAAGATTGACTAAAATGTGGTTGCCGGACTTGCATTGTCTTTATTTTTATTTATTTTTACGACGTTTCGATTAGATTGTATCTTTAATCGTTGCCAAGTATAAACAGTTTATACTTGATAACGATTAGAGATACAAGCTAATCGAAACGTCGTAAAAATAAATAAAAATAAAGAAATGCAAATCCGACAACCACATTTTAATCAGTGATCTTTAGTGATTTTTAAGAAAATACTTGCTCTATTATTATAGTAAAATAATATACGCTATTAGAGAAAAGTAGATTAACAATGTGCTCTTGTTTTCTTCAAATATTAATGAAATATTATCGTCACACCCTTATGAATATTTTTATAAACTATAAACAAAATTTGGATTGATCAATTTCTATAAATAATAAAAATCGTTTTACCGCTGAAATAGAACTTTTTTTAGTAAAAATTCGGAAAAGCGGAAACACCGAATTTTTCTATGATTTTTTACATACCTCCTATTTTTGGGTCGTAGAACATGAATATGAAGTTTTGTTTCACTATCTAGCGTGGTTTTTCCAAAAAAAAAAGTTCACTTTCACTCATATAACCTGTATTTTCGGATCATTCTCTTTAAATTTTGGTTACTTAGAGTAAAATTTACAAATACAGCTCAATATTTAATCATTTTTTAACAAAATCTACATAAAAAACAGTGGAAAAATGCGAATTTTCTATAAAAAGTAAAAAGAACGTCGGCTTGTCGTTTAACTTTTTTGGGGGGTATGTCCACGATTTAGATCGAAGCATGTGATTTCATAAGGATATTTGTTATGTTATTTAGTATGCGATATTCCCACGTAGACTTAGATTCATAGCCAGTCATCAACAAATCGTTCGGTAAGCTACATTGGCCAAAAAACCAAGATCAAACCTAATCTAATGTGAAATCTGGGAGTTTATATTACTATGCGGTACAACAAATATCGTGTTTTTTAAAATTTTATCAGAAAGTATAATTTTTAGAAGAAAAAATGGAGGATTTTCTAGTATTGTTTTAGGAAAATCAATTTAAAAAGGTCAGTTATTGAGGTTACAATAAAAGTTGTCTTGCAGCGTTGCCAGATTTTTGATGCTTTCAGTAATAGAAAAGAGAGATTACAGAAAAATATGCCAAAAAAAAAAGAAATAAAAAGCTAGATCAAACCCAATCTAATGTAAAATCTGGTAGTCTATATCACCACGTGAACACACGAATATCGTGTTTTTTTTTTAATTTTATCAAAAAGTGTAATTTTTAAAAGAAAAAATGGAGGATTATCTAGTATTGTTTTAGCAAAATCGATTTAAAAAGGTCAGTTATTGAGGTTACAATGAAAGTTGTCTTGCAGCATTGCCAGATTTTTGATGCTTTCAGTAATAGAAAAGAGAGATTACAGAAAAATGTGCGAAAATAAATAGGAAATAAAAAGTTAGATCAAACCCAATCTAATGTAAAATCTGGTAGTCTATATCAACACGTGGACACACTAATATCGTGTTTTTTAAAGTTTTATCAGAAAGTGTAATTTTTAAAAGAAAAAATGGAGGATTTTCTAGTATTGTTCTAGCAAAATCGATTTAAAAAGGTCAGTTATTGAGGTTACAATGAAAGTTGCCTTGCAGCGTTGCCAGATTTTTGTTGCTTTCAGTAATAGAAAAGAGAGATTATAGAAAAATGTGCGAAAATAAATAGGAAATAAAAAGTTAGATCAAACCCAATCTAATGTAAAATCTGGTAGTCTATATCAACACGTGGACACACTAATATCGTGTTTTTTAAAGTTTTATCAGAAAGTGTAATTTTTAAAAGAAAAAATGGAGGATTTTCTAGTATTGTTCTAGCAAAATCGATTTAAAAAGGTCAGTTATTGAGGTTACAATGAAAGTTGCCTTGCAGCGTTGCCAGATTTTTGATGCTTTCAGTAATAGAAAAGAGAGATTACAGAAAAATGTGCGAAAATAAATAGGAAATAAAAAGTTAGATCAAACCCAATCTAATGTAAAATCTGGTAGTCTATATCACCACGCGAATACACGAAGATCGATTTTTTTTTAAATTTTATCAGACAGTGTAATTTTTAAAAGAAAAAAGGAGGATTTTCTAGTATTGTTTTAGCGAAATCGATTTGAAAAGGTCAGTAATTGAGGTTACAATAAAGGTTGTCTTGCAGCGTTGCCAGATTTTTGATGCTTTCAGTAATAGAAAAGAGAGATTATAGAAAAATGTGCCAAAAAAAAAAAAAAGAAATAAAAAGCTAGATCAAACCCAATCTAATGTAAAATCTGTTAGTCTATATCACCACATGAACACACGAATATCGTGTTTTTTAAAATTTTATCAAAAAGTGTAATTTAAAAAAAAAACGGAGGATTTTCTAGTATTGTTTTAACGAAATCGATTTGAAAAGGTCAATTATGAGGTTACAATAAAGGTTGTCTTGCAGCGTTGCCAGATTTTTGATGCTTTCAGTTATAGAAAAGAGAGACTACAGAAAAATGTGCGAAAGAAATAGGAAATAAAAAGAAAATCACTAATTTTAATGGCAAATTTAAAAAAAAAACACATCTGAAGTAACCTCGATTGACCTGAATAAAAGTAAGTTAGTCTACTTGGAATAAATAAATCATTTTAGAGACATTCTTTGGTTATTTTGGAAAAATGACAAGGACAAACCAATACTGAAAAAGAGAACTTGAACTTACCTGCACAATCTTTGATTCCAACATTAAAGGACGGATGTATATAAATCCCCATAAGTCTATCTCCTAGTTCCCAAGGTCTTTAGTGCGCAGCTCCGAGACGAAAATACGCTATTGGTGTTTTCCATATATCTGTGGCCAATAAAGAAAGCGGACATTGTGTTATTTTAAATTATTTTGATGGGCCGCAATTTCTAAACAAAATGTTTGGTTATAGCGATATTTGTTATCTTTAAATCATACTTTAAATATAAATGCGGCTTTATCAGTATTTATTTTATATGTTTATAATTATTACGTTCCGTAATCTGGGGAATGAAAAAAAAATCTAGCACCTCTGCAATTCATTAATTTTTATACATTAATACTTTGATGTTGTACATGTGACAGTTGACGCAAAAATCTTTAATATAGTCATTCACAAAGAGAAAAAATTATAGTTTTGAACATATTTTTGTTTTAAATAAGTTTTTACATAATGAGTGATCATTCTCCTCACTGAAATTTATGTGAAGTAAATATTGTAGTTTTTGATACAAAAAAATCTGTAACAAAGCTATTATTGTGAAGGTTTAAAAATATTTTTAGCATAAATTTCCCAATTTCTCGTTTATAACTTTTTTCAAAATAACTTGTAGTATGTATTGCATGTAAAAGTTTAAGAAAAAAAAATATTTTTTGCACATCGTTTTGAAAATAACCCTTCTGAAGTTTTAAGACAAGGAAATAGTTTGTTTAAATCCTATTATTGATTACATGCGCATTAAATAATGAGCTCCTTTCAGTTTGTTCTGCGACATATCCATACTTAGGACTGATGAGCATATTTAATATATAGAATACTTCCAATTTAAGCAAGCAAAAAACAGTATTTGGAAGCGGCTAGACCAGACTACCCCCTTAAGTTTGTATGCAATATACAATAAAAATTGTATAATAATCAATTATTACTATTTAGAACGTTTTTATCGAAATTTTGCTATTTATTATTTCTACTTAAGGTTGCAAAAATAATAGATATCACAAATAATTTTTTTAAAAAATTATTTTTTCAGGGTATGCAACAAATGAGCCAACAAATGAATCAGCAACAAGATGCTATGGGTATGCACGACCCCACAGGGGGGTACCAGCAACCTTTATATTTGTCTGGACCAGAACATGGTATGGTAGGCCAGCAATATCATAGTCCACAACCAAATTATTCCATGTCGCCCAGTCAGCAGGTAAAAATTTCACTTTTTTTATTTGGAAATGGATAAAATATCAATAAATAATATAAAATAAGGAGTGTTTCATAGTTTTAAAATTGCCGTACACAATTAGAGATAGCCATAGTAACTATAAATAAATATCTGCTGTTGAGTCGCCTCCTAGATCTCCAAACTTAAACCCTCTTGATTTTTTTTATGAGGTTACCTTAAAACTAAAATTTTCAAAACTAAGCCAATAGACATAGAAGAATTACGGTTAATTACTACGGAAGTAGGAATAAATGTTCAGAATGAATTTATAAATTGCATAGGTTTACGATCAATTAACCAATGAGGCACATTCTCAACATTTAATAAAATAATAAATTAACTGTTGTTATTATTGCATTTCTAGTTTTAACTGTGGATAAATCAAAAACATTTACATTTAGGGAATCTAAAAGTGCACAAAAAATTAGGGGTTACTATTGGAATAGTCAAAGTTGATTATAGCACAGCTCATTTCGAATATTATCAGCCTTCTGTTTCAGTCCACTTCTGGACATAGGCTTCCCTCATTTGTTGTCAACTATATCGGTTTTGGACGATGCACCGCCACATAAATCCCGCTGTCTTCTTCGAATCATCGGTCCAGCGCATCGGAGGTCTTCATCTTAAACTCTCACAGTGACAAGGTGGTTATTAAAGAAGTATTTTAGCCATCTTTTCTCTTGATATCTCATTAAGTGGCCTGCGTAATTCCATTTAAGTTCCGCCAGGGCTTCCGCCACATCTTTTAGTTTTGTTCTTGTTCGGATCTATTCGTTTCTTCTCTAATCTCTTAGGCTTATTCCCAACATTTGGCGTTTCATGGCTCTTTCATTTGGTTTCATCTGGTTCATTCAGAGCCTAGTTGGATCCACGATTGGACACCATACGTAAGCACGAGCAGAACACATTGATCAAAACAAGTGTGCATGAAAATACAAAGGGATATTTTTATTCTTTAAGGTTTGTCTCAATTTTCCAAAACCTGCTCATGCTAACCTCATCCTTCTATTGATTTCGGCAACCTAATTTTTCTCTCCCGAGTGTTAGCATATGGCCTAGATATCCATAATTCTGAACATTGTCTATCTCTTGATTTCTCACCGCAATATGTGGATTTGCACTGCACATAGTTTTAGGTTTGTGGAGGATCATCTTTAATCTTAACATTATTTCGATCTCTTGTTCACTTTCTGATATCAAGACAATATCATCAGCGTATGTATGTATGTATGTATGTATGTATATATATATATATATATATATATATATATATATATATATATATATATATATATATATATATATATTATATTTTCCAGATTCTTGAACCATCGATTACATAATTTTTTTTTATTTTGTCTTTTCTTGGATTTAGATTCTTTTTTTAACAAAAAATCAAAAATAACTTGACGTTTGGCCCTTTATTTAAGGCATCTTCAGAAATTTTTTGTTTTTTTTATTTATTGATATTCCTAAAAATATTTTTCATACATTCATACACAAACAATTTTCAAAACAAACACTTAAAAAACTATTCAAATTTCTAAAAAAGTGTTAAATTTTACACAGCACATACCTTGACATTTTGTTTATTTATTAATAATGAAATGAAATTTTAACATCCTCTATTTAGGTACTTAGGATACATGGAATGCGAGTGTGTTTTATTTTTTATATTTTAACAATGAACCAAAAAAAGCTGAAAGAACGCATACATATAATTTTATGTTTAAGAGGATATTCAATTTTTGATGTTTATTAACAGGATCGAATACTTAATATTTTTCTTTAAATTAAGCTGGTATTAATGTGGCTCAAATTTCCTATATCCGTTCTGTCATTAACAGTATATCTTTTTTAATTTAATAAGGAAATTAAAAAAGATAAAAACGCTGTTAACGACAAAACGGATATAGGAAATTTGAGCCGCATTTACACCAGCCTAATTTAAAGAAAAATATTAAGTATTCGATCCTGTTAATAAACATCAAAAATTGAATATCCTTTTAAACATAGAATTAAATGTATCCTAAGTACCTAAATAGAGGATGTTAAAATTTCATTTCATTATTAATAAATAAACAAAATGTCAAGGTATGTACTGTGTAAAATTTAACACTTTTTTAGAAATCTGAATAGTTTTTTAAATTGTTTGTTTGTTTTTAAAATTGTAAATATGTTTGTGTATGAATTTTTTAAATTATATAAAAAGTATTTAAAAAAAAAAAAATTACTGAAGATGCCTTAAATAAAGGGCGAAACGTCAAATTATTTTTGATTTTTTGTTAAATAAAGAACCTTAACCCAAGAAAAAATAAAATAAAAAGAAAGTATATATATATATATATATATATATATATATATATATATATATATATAAAATACCGGCAAACTTAATCTCGTAACTATTTAAAACCATCAATCATACAAACACTATCGAAAATAGATTAAATACCTTTCAGCTGATATCGTAATACCAGATCTTACCAGAAGGTTGCCTAGTTAGTTTTACCGCGCACCGTGATCCCAAAGCAGTGTGCCCAGATTCCATCGTGTTTACATAGAAAACACGTTTCAGTCATTTGTACAACGAAACTGTATTTTGTTCATATCGATTATGGTTACGATGCAGATCTCAACAAAATTATGTGCGGAGAAAAAATTTCCTTTATAAAAAATGTGTGGAAGAAAATTACTCAACGATAAGTGCAGCAAAGAAAATCCCTTGATTAAAATTACGGCGAAAAAATCCCTTCTTTTCAGTGCCGTGTAAATAATAACACAATAGCAAAAGTGGCGTAAAAATCTTTCTTATATTGTTCCAAAAACCTATTGGCTTACGGGGTTGCCCACCATAATCCAGGTGGGGACTTTCCCATTGTATTATATACTATAACTATATTATAGTCTATAAATTATAATCATTATATGTACGTTCAAAAATACTGTTTTTTTTTAGTTACACTATCCAACTTTATTAATTATACTAGAGTATATTATAACATTAATTATTAGGCAAGAAGTCTTATTGGGCTCTGTATCAACTTAAGTGAAAAGAATTTACATGAAAAAAATTACATATTTAAGGAAGCTCCATTGTAACGGGCCATAGCCAGGCGGTACACTGAAAACAAGTTTATGATATTTTCAAAATTTTTATGCTGGTATTGTGTTATTACTTCGACTCGAACCGATAAGTCAGTTACTATTTATTTATCAATATTATATATAAGTCGCGTATAGAAAAATATTTTGAACAACCCGCATATAGAATTGCTGAAAGGCATTTGCACCGAACAAAATAATTATTATAAAATATCTACTTGCATGTGTTAGGGGGGTTTCCTTGAGGTGAGTGGTCCCTTAAAAATATTTTAAAGGTTTATTGCAAAACGATTAAAAGCAAAATAACTTGCTGGTTGATACATTTTTAACGGATTTTGTTCGCATATAACTTTTTATAGGAGTGAGATATTTTGATAAGGTTTCGGATATATCGTAAAGGGTACTTCCCAGGGAGTCCCCGTAAATATATTTTTATGTTAGGTTTATGCGAGAAGGCAAAAAACTGAAAAAAAAGAAACGAAAAAATTTGTAATGAGCTGAGCTTTCACTTCAAAGGGTCATTTAAAAAACTGGGAAAAAATATATTATTAAATGTATCTTATTATAATCACCTTAGACTACTGTAAATAAAGGTATCGGTAAATGATTTTAGAGGCCAAAATTGTAAATATTTCCAAAACAGTTGAAGAGGGGGCTTATTTTATAAAAAAATGTCTAGAATTTGTTGTAAATTGTAGAATCTGTTTCATTAAAGAAATTTGGGTTAACACATGTAGCACTTTTCTGATCCATCCTATATAATATTTTCTTATTTAAAAAATACATTTCAGAATAGTAAAATCTACTGGTCCGAACGATTTTTCTTCAAATAATTGGTGTTCCATACAAAAAGTCGATTCGTATCTTAAAACACTTTAAACAAATCGTTTACCCATTTTTTTGCTGTATTTGTCAAATCGAACAATAGTTACTGTCAACAACCAGAACGATTGTCAAAAATTTTATGGTGAAAATAAAAGCAACAAAAAGAGTAAGAATCATACTTTACAATGTATCAAAGCTTGATCTGATTTTCAATAAAATTTAAGGAAAACGTTGCTAAAATTCAGGTAAATCCAAATCTCAAAACCTACTGAGAAACCCAAAGGTACTAGTAATTTTTCTTGTGATGTAATACAAACGGAACCTATTATTTCATTCCCTTTTCAGCAACAACACAACAACCAACTTCTTATGATTCACCAACAACAACAGCAGCAACAGCATCAGCAAATGATGATGAGTCACGGGCAACCGCCCCCCGGATCAATGGGGCCTTACGGGGCGTCGCCCCAACACCCTCAAGGGAGGGGTAATAGTCCACCTGCACCGGGACAAGAGCACACTACAAGTGATGATAGCGATGATAGTACGCCACATCCAGCGATGGTAAGTAATTTCTGTTAAGATCGGGAATGATTAGGATAATTCTCTGAAATTAAATTAACCTTATAATTACTATTTGTAGCGTTCAATGTACGAGTAGTTTATGTTTTGGGAAATTTTGATTTGGTTAAGTAATTCGTTTTCTCTATAAAGAATAACGTTTTTAATATTAAATCGGGTTTAGATGCCTGTTCAATGGTTGATCTCCTGGATAGGAAGCTTCAGGATTTATCGACCTTTGAAGGTGTCTCCAGTAGGTTAGTTAGTTAGTTTACCTGTATTGGGTTCTAAGTAAATTTAACAGTTTTTCTACTCTTTTTGCATTCCACTGGTTAATTACTTGTCAAGCAAATTTATAACTTAATTAAATCAGAACTTAAGTTATACGACATACTATTAGTATGTCTTCGTGTTTTGGCTGGAACTGTTTGGGGGTAAGTCTCTGCGTGTTGTTGGGTGGTCCCGGTTTCGGTAACTGGTTCCTGAACATTTCCAACCGCTGAGTTGGGCATCAACGAAAGTAGTACTTTTTGAAATTATGTCATTAGTGAGATTGTCCGCTCAGTAACACTGTGAGGATGATATTTGTGTGCCTTTATCTGCAGCATTCTGACTTTCCTCTGCAAACTTTCTATGTCTTTCCTGCTCCATTTCACAATTCCAAAAAAGTAATAGAATACAGAATACGCATATGTGTTGAGTGCCCAAAATAGATTTTGACTGTGTAGGTGGTTCGCAGTACTTAACTCACCCAGCTTATGAACTTGTAGGTTAAACCGGTCTTCATAGTACGTTAGTGAGTTCTTTGTGCCATATAATTATTAGATTGTTTACATGGCTTTTGATTTGTGTTCCATTTCCTATGAAAGCGTCAAAAGACTTACACTACTTGTTGTGCTGTAACTTTATTTCATCAAAAAGGAAATATTCCTGTTAGATTTTCAAACAGGCAACAATGTTTCATTTCAATTAGCTATCATTTCCAAAATGACGTCCTCTGAGTCCTTTTCCATATTTTTGTAAAGAAAGGAAGTCAGACGGCGTAAAATCTGGACTAAACGGCGGGTGATCCAGAACGTGGCTAATCTACGATTATAAAATAATTGCAGTTTAAAACAGTGGGTGATTTACTTTTTCTTCTTGGTGCATGTTTTTTGAAACTATTTCACTTATATTTTAGTTTTAGTTTGCCTTTAAAATCAGTAAGCACGATAATAATTCATGAAACACGTCGAAAAGAGATAGTCACTGCAGTACAGTCCGCATACCAACAATTTTTTTCAGTTTTGAACCTCACTGCGGTATACCTAGCACAAAAATATTTTTATGGGATTCCCTTACGAGTACCCCCAATAATATGCCGAAAGAGTTCTCTGATCCTCTAATGTTTTGCATAAATCTAGTGTGGACATACAAAATATTGCATTAATTTTGAGTGAATAAATATTAAAAAATATATGTACATATCGAACTAAGAACCTCCTCCTTCCTTTTGGAATATTATTAAAAATAATGTTTATAATAGTATACGTAAAGCTTTTCATTGGAATGACTAGTTACTAGATAGTATAATTCGTGTTCTAATAGCCAAAAGGATGGAATCCTCCTAACATTAACGCCCTATGTAAAAGAGACGCTGTACTGTTAAAAGAGCGAATTATGTTCCTAATGACCTGAGTTATATGGCGCCTCTACTTATGAGCGCAATCTGTCGGTACTCTAAAAACCGAGTTTTTCTTCTCTGGCAATCATAGTTTTTGTATAATTGTATAAATAAAAAATATTTAATTGCTCAGTCTTTATAAGTACAATTATTTTTTTAGATTACGGCCATGAAAAGGCCCAGTCCCGAGCCGGCAGATCCAGGTTTGACAAAAGCCCAGAAAAAACCGAAAGTACAAAAGAAGAAAAAGAAGCGAGATCCTAACGAGCCACAAAAGTAAGTAGAAATTGAGAAAACTTTCATTGACATTACATAAAAAATGTATTAGATTAACGTTTGATTTTAATGTGGAAAGGATATTAACGGAACTTTTACTAAGAACAATCCATCCATCTCACATTAAGCGTATTTTGAAAATATTGCAACATTGACTTGACTTTATTTACTTTAAAGAATAAGTTTAAAAAATACAAATTGTCGAAGGGCCCACTGGGTTTTCGTAGCCAATGAAAAGACGTAGCTATAGCTGGGGTTACTCGTAATGCGGAAATATAATGTTTTTATTATTTTTTACACTATAAACAAATACCATTTCATCAGTTATAACGTATACGCTGCCGTGTATGAAGGGAAATGGAAGTCTACTTACCTAGTGGACTCAATCCATCATACCTTTTGCTGATTGTTGCATTAATACTTTAAATACATATTAATATACATCTATTTGTATTTATTATTTATAAGAATCTGAGTTGCCCTCAAATTACAGAGGTATAAATCTCCTGAGCACTACACTGAAACTTGCAACAAAAGTTATAACAAACGAAATTAATAACTTAACATTATTAGCAGATGAACAGCAAGGATTCAGATCGGGTAGATCCTGCACAGACGCCGTTTTTGTCATAAAACAAATAACAGAAAAATCAACTGAATACAACAGACCAGCATACATGTGTTTTATTGACTTGGAAAAAGCATTCGACCGTGTACAGTTAAAAGACGTTATACACCTTCTTTACAACAGGCAAATCCCATACAACCTCATCAAAACCATAGAAAATAAATATGAAACAAATCAGATTCAAGCAAAAATAAATGGGGTCCTGACTGAACCAATAGCTGTGGGCCGAGGTATTCGACCAGGGGATTCCCTGAGCCATCTTCTTTTCAACATCATTATGAATGAAATAATAAGAAATGTACGTTTACTGAAACGATACTGTTCTGTGCTACGCAGTACTAGTGGCCGAAAACGAAGACGATCTACATCGATTTAACTGCACTGCCAAATCATTTCATATGATGATATCGGCCCAGAAAACTTAATGCATGACAATGTCAAAAACATTATTAAGGTGCAAACTGGAAATTGTAGTATTTAGGCATAGAAATCTCAGGTTATGGTGATGTTGAGACGGAGGTAGAGGACAAACAACCAGGACACCAAGAATAGCAGGATGTTTAAATGGCACAATATGGCCAAATAAAAACATTAAAATAGAATCAAAATCAAAAATTTATAAGGCAATAATGAGACCAACTATGACATATACCGCAGAAACTCGACCTGACACAGCGAAAACTAAACAACTACTAGAGACAACCGAAATGAGAGTAGTTCGTAGAATCACTGGAAAACGCTCTTGGACAGAGAGAGAAGTGAAAATATAAGAAGAACATGTAAAGTGGAAAACGTTAGTGAGTGGATACTAGGTAGAAAAAGGGAGTGGAACGAGCACATCAGTATAAATCACCGTTAAGTCACAGGAGTTTGGGACGCCTCTGAAAACGATGGAGCGACAAGTTATCAGACGATGAAAAGAAACAGGCGACTTCATATAAATTAAAGAAGGAAGAAGAAGAAGATGAAGGAGAATCTAATCATAAAATAAACAATACAATAACTATTTTTGTATGTGTTGGTGCGCTGCTTCAGTTTTTTAAATTTTAATACTTTTCATATATTTTCTTTTCAGCCCTTCATCTATCCACTGCTGAATATAGACCACTTCCAAATTTCCCTGTAACTCTTTGTTTTGTGCGAATTGATACCATCTTTTTCCCGCTATCTGTTTAACATTAACCAACCACCTTTGTTTGCATTCTGCCAACCTTCTTTGTGTAATTCTTGGCTTCCATATAATATGTAAAATGTACATTTATTGAAATCTTGTCTAGCCATGTGAGAGGTCTACCTACATTTCATTTTGGCTATCTTTGAAATTATATCTAGGATTCTTGTTCTTTGCCTAATTTCCTCGTTTGGTCCTTTGTGGATTTCTTAATCTGTTGGCACTTTTTTGCGTTAAAAATTGCCGTTTCCATTCCGTATGTCATTACGGGCCTCATGCATATTTCATAAACTGCATTATTGCATATATACTTCAGCAGGTATATATCCTGACTCTGGATTTCCCACACTTTCCAAAATTGACCTAGTTTCGACTTAATCAAAGGCCTTAGAGTAGTCAACAAAATCTAGATATACCATGACATTATATTCGGTTGTTTTTACAATAAGGGGACGCAGAGTTTGCAAATAATCCTCTTCTGAATGCTGTCTACTCTATTAGTTGATAGAAGTAATAAATATATATTTTATAAATATTAGACATGATATTGATGTACAATGTAATTATCCTCAAAGTGTTCAATCATTTACCACATGTCATAAAAATTTGCACAAATGTTAACTTATTCAAAAATTAATTAAAAACCTTCGAATAAATTAAAGGCTTTTACTCTCCAGATAAGTTCTTAACTTATACATTTGCATCTCTTTTGAGTTAGCTGAATGTTTTGTAACTATGTTTCCATTTTGATGTATGTTTTAATATTTAGTTAGTTTTGAGTCCTAAATTCTTCAACTAGAATATTTTGTAACAAAAAATAAATAAATAACCTAACAGCAGTGAAATAATTTTTCAGTAGGAGTGAAAAATATATTTAAGACGATCATTTATTTTATAAAGATTATTTAAATCCTGCTGTTCATTTATTAATAAATCCAATTCCAAACTTTTTCAAACGAAAATTAATCCAATCGGTTTTGATTACTAACCGACATTTTAAACAAGAAAACCATTTGAAACGAGAAATCTTTTGAAATTTAAACATGTTTCTCGTTTAAAGTTATTTTATCGAACCGAGAAACTTTAAATTCGTGTTGATTGTTCAGTTTAAACTGTGCAGGTGTATGTTTCTTTTACGCTTTTTTATGTGGGAAAAAAAGAAACATTGGCGGACATAAATGCGACCAAATGAAGTAATAACATAAAAATTTATCCCAAGTAGTCAAAAATGTCATTTTGCAAACGAACTCAAAAAAAAGTTCTATTGAAAATATGCAATGTAAACATGCTGTCGATAAATTTTTAGGATAAAGAACGATATAGCAGACGTTTCGCCAAAATCTCTTTTGGCATCTTCGGTGCTTGTTGATTAGAAATCAACTTTGGTTGGCTTTGGCTACACCACAGGTCGATTTTCTCACTTGGGTTCCTTAGGAATGAACTTATTGTATTGTGTGGTTTGTAGGCCGTAGCTATGATGTGTTTTCGGAGTAATCTACCGATTATGTCTGTTGTGCATTTGATGTATGGAAGAATGGTAACCTGTGTATCAGTGGTAGGTGGTTTTACTGCTTCCGTGGGTTTTTCCTGCAACTATTGCTTTAGGTATAGTGATAATTATTTCATGGGTAGTAGTTCTTTTTCTTGATTGTCCGTTACACGTAAGGGTCTTGAAATTAGGGTCTTGGCTACGCTCTATATTTGTGAGGATTGGTGATGTCAATCGGCTTCAAGGTTCCTGTCAGTGTGGATAGGTTTTCGATATAATATTGGTTGCAGGTGTCTATCCATTATCTTTGTTACTAGGACGACCAAAAACCAGAGTTGAGATAATTTTCTTTAAGTTCGAGAATGAGCTGTATCTGTGTATGCAGTTAAGGAAATCCAAGAAGTAGTTGAACTGTTATTTGTCATGGGGCATATGGCAAATACGTCGTCTATGTAGCAAGAACAAAATTTGGATTTATGGTGGTATTCTTCAAGTGCTTTGGTCTCGAAATATATCAAGAAAAGACTTGTAGCAGATGGGGATAATGATGAGCCCATGGCAGTATCATCCATCTGTTTATTGAATAAAAAATATATATTTTTAAAGCAACATCCATAACATGAGCTGAGAAATCTCCTCAATGGACAATTTTATTCAGTTCTTCATCCATCGGTATGCTTGGATAAAGGGATCTTACGTGGAAGCTTGCTATGGTATCACCCTTTTCAATTTTTACTGAATTTAGAATGATTATAAATTGTTGCGAGTTTTTTTACGTAAGATACGTCTTTCCCCACATGTGGTTTTGCATGAGGGCAGCAAGGTATTTTTTCAGTTTTTGGGTGGGAGAATTGTAAGCGCCGATGATGGGTCTTAAGACAGTATTTTGCTTATATATTTTTGGAAATCTGTAAAATTTTTGATACCTGCTGATGTCAGTAACAAATTATATTAGTCTTCTTACCTTTCAAATCTACAGTACTGAGTTATATGCTTTTTTGAACCCTGTTAGTTTAACAATAAAATCATAGTGCTTTCGATTTAATTAAAATTTTTTATTATAAATAAGAAAAATCCTCATAAATATATTTCTGATTTAAATTACCACAATGGAAAGTTTGAGTACCCTAGCATCTTATGACAGGGGTTCCCTAACTATACGTCGCGATGCCCTGGGGCGTCGCCCCCTTTGAAGTCGCGAAATGATAGGCCTGCATGCGACGTTATAAGAAGAAAAGCAAGCTTGTCCTTTTTATTAATTGTTTTTGTAGTTTTTTATGTTTCGTGATAAATGCTAATTAGGAATTTTCATTGAATAATGAAGCAATTTTAATGTCTGCTAGAGCTACTCATATATATATATATATATATATATATATATATATATATATATATATATATATATATATATATATATATATATATCTTCTTTTAAAAGGGAGTCCCAAAAAATTAACACCCTATGATGGAAATCGCAGTAAAAAAAAAGATTGGGAGCCTCTGCCTTATGATATTTCTGAATAATGGATAATAAAATAATATAATAAGAGAAGCTTTATCTTCTAACTTTATAACCTAAAAATTTTTGTCTATATTTGCATATCACTGAAATTAAGGCCAACCTAAATCTTAACTAAAGAAATCTATATTATGTATTTCTATGTTCACTTCAACTCTCTAATAACTTCCCATTCCTAATTTTACTTCTATACTATTTTAATATGTACGCCTATGGCTTTAAGTATGAGGGGGTGGAAAACACTTTACTGGCTAAAATAAAAGATCGATTTTAAAGGGAAACAGGAAGAAAAATGGTTGTTGGAAAATTCCATTTACCCTGTGCAAACATATAAGGGATGAAATGGAAAAAATAAAGGGCGTTAAAATGCTTTAAACTACGGTGATGTTTAAGAAATTCCTTACTCAAACTTTTTTGATGTGTTTGTAGATTGGGCCGTGTTTTTTTATTATTTAAGTAGATATATGCGTAGCAAAATAAAAAGGAAATCGATTTTAAGGAAAAATGTAACGAATAGGTTTATTTTTTAACACATTCAGTTTTATATAAATTCAGGTTATTTGAGCATAAGAATATTTATACTAAGTATTCACTTTTCAACATGAATAACTTTTAATTAAAAAACTTTTCAAATTCTGTAATTGGCAGTCAAGAACTACAAACTGTAATTAATCGCAATGCGGAGATATAAGGTTTTTATTGTTTTTTAAAGCTACAAACAATTATATTTATCTATTTTTTTTTATTAATTATAAGCATTTAATCATAAAATAAATAATACATTAGCATGAGGAAATTATATACCAAACTAGGGTTATTGGGGATGCAGTCTATTTAAATTTGTAGGCCTTAGTAAGGAGAAAACCCCTTTTTTGATTATGTCAAGCTTTCGAAAATTTATTTTCCTCTTCTTCAGGACATCTCTACAATTATTAATTAAACAGTTAGAGTATGCTACGCCACAAAAAAGAAATAAAATTAAAATGAAAATGTATAAATGAAAATTTAACATTGAATGCTTCTGTACAGGCGGTTATTTTTTCGGTGTTGATCGCTTCTTCTCTTAGGGCAGTGCCTAGGCTAGCATGCCGGAGATTAGGGGGGATTATATAAATTCAAAACGCCACCTGTTTTAGGCCCGTCGGTAAGAAGAAGCGACGATGTTATCGAAAACAGGAAACAACCAGATCCAAAAATAAAACACACCGATTCCAAAAACAATTAAAATCTATATTTAACAATAAAAAAAAAGGATTCTGTTTTACAAACTATGTGAATTTTATCTTAAACTTAACAAATATGTGACTATTTACTAAATGGATTAGAACAAAAAAAAACAAAGAAACGATGAACAACACTACTGCAAGTATGACGTCATTTGCGCCATACGCCAAGTCGGTTTAGATGTAAGTCCGGCTTTAATTTTCACTATCGGCTAAACTGAATAAGCTTACTTTTTGTGTACAGTTGTATTTTGCACTAATAAATTATCTAGTACGCCGATTTAGGAACTAAATTAAAAGTGTTAGACTTCTAATGAGTGAAATAATGTTTTAAATTACGTAGCGTATACGTATACCTTCGGTTTACAAGGTACTTTAACTTGGATTAAATATAAAGTATCCTGTGATCGCACGCAGAAAGTCTTATTAGTTCCCAATCTCAGGGGGGGAATTAAAGCATACGATAAATTAGGTAATACCACAGTTTATTATATATAGTTCTAATATATGAAGTGTGGTTTTATCACTGAGTCTAAGTCCTTTCAGCAAGCACTAACCTGTAACTTCTTTGGGAGCAAAGGAGTGTTTTATGCCAGGCTCCGGCGTGGAAGTCCAGTTGTGAAATAGAAAAGGAAGATTCCGGTTTAATCAAATCTGATTGTGGCATGTACGTGTTTGTCTTTACGGGTGTAACAAGTATCAAAAGTCACAGATATGGTGTTAACCTCCTAGAGGTGATAACTTTCACTACACTTTACTTAAGGGTAAACGAATACAGTCTTAACTTTCTTTATCTCCCAAAATCTGGCAAATGTTGCCCTAGAACACTAAATATGGTTTTAGCTGTTTACTGGGATAAACGTATTGCTGTATAATTAGAGAAATCAACCAAAATATTGCTTTCTGAGCTTATGCCAGTTTTCCCAACCAAGGCTTGGCCCAGAATCTCTCTACTGACGCTTTTAGAAATCTCAAGAGCGCCAAGAAAAAAACAAAAGATTAACTAACTACACCCTTGATGAAAGTGGTAAAAGTGGATTGTTTGATACATTTCTAGGCACACTTGATTTTTTTTTTACAAAACCGGTTTTTGATGTGACAGAGACAAAAACTTTTAGCTTTTATTTTATATGTATTAAAGAGACTACGTGATGGAAATAAGGGATTGATTTATAGTGAGTATTGGCTTGATTGTTGGTATTTTAGTAAAATTATTTATAGTTTTGTTTGTAAAATAACAAAACTGTAACAAGTATTAACCTAACCTATAATTATTAAGTAACTCACCAATGTGGTTTGAAAATGAAACAAGTAAAACTTTGAAAAACAGGGAAAATAATCAGTATTAGCACTTTTGAATTATATGTAGAGGCATATTTTGATAGGATTGTAAAAATTCGTTGAAATTCTGGAAATCACGAAACTGCCAATCATCTTACTTGGCTAAGTCACCATTTTGTAGTGACAAATATCATATGTCAACGGAGAATTGGCACGGGTGGCCTAGGTGGTTGAGGAAAATATGGATCCGTAGTGGCATAGTCAAGTATGAGATTTAGTAAAAATAGAATAAATTTTAAAAATTACTTGTTTGGTATTTTTTACATGATATAAGAGAAAACCTATTCGTCTGGAGATGGATTTCCAAGAGGCTCAAATACCTTTCTTTTTCGAACTTTAAAATATAACTGTGAATGGCACTTAGACCCTCGGTGTCACTTTTTCTTATTCATGGTTTTGCTTTCTTAGTTAATATGCACCATTTCAAGCAAGAGCCTTTTGTGATATGTAGAAACTCTCCAGAATCTCAGTGTCATCCCATTGATGATGTGATCTTGATGAAAAACATATTCAGCTAGAGCACAAGAGGGCAAGCCTCTATTAATATCACTACGATGGGAAGTGAGTCTGCCTTTGAGGCTTCTGGAAGTTTGGCTTGTTGAAATAGGGAACCTTATAAACTATGCAAGACGTCTCATTTAACTGTAACGGCGTTTTGGTTTTAGAATAAATTTTAGAGAGAGTAAGCAATTGTTTTCGAGCTATTTTAATATCTGTATTTTTAACCAATTTGTCAGTAAGATTTTCTATATGAAGTAGTGTGTGGAAAAACTGAATTTATACTGTTACATTTAAAAGAGTGTTAGATTGAGTATGCAGAAGAGAGAATGTATTTCAAACGCGGCTCAAACTGGATTAGTTATTGAATTAAACAATATGTTGCACCTTTCTGCAGATAATTAAGTCTCTAGTGTGGATTAAACCCGAAATAAAATTTAAAAAACGCACACACATGACACATACTCATTAAATACATTTCTGCCATTTTTTCTATACAAATATAATTTTTTGACATATAATAAAATAGAATTACCGATTTTTACCTCTTGCGCAACCTTTTATAAAAATTTTACCTTATCTTTTACACATAATTCCTAAAACACCCTTCTAATATTGTATACGTCATTACTAATACGCATATTTCGTTCGAGTCGGAATTTTTACCCTCCTATTTTGCGTTCAACCCTCACTACACATTTTAAAATATTTTTAAAGGGACTTTTTTATAGCACGTTAGGGAAATATAAAAGCATTTCCGAAAGATTTTCTATGTCAGAAAACCTGTAAGTGATATAAAATACCGCATCAAAAGAGATGTATTGGCCTACGAGAACTCGCTAATCAAACAGAGGATATAAAAATTATATTTTTGGATATTTTTTAGACTTTATTTTACTTCTCTGGACGTTTTTCTTTAAAATAATTAAAGCATACTTCCAACGTATTTAACATCCACAATGTTCTGTCGATAAGAACAGTTTGTTGCTGTACGTCAGCCTATTTCAAACCATACAGATTGTTTGCAACCAACACTACATGAGTACGTGCAGAGAAAACTATACTGTTTTGTATGTCCACAACAAAGCCTGGTCTTCTGAGACAATTCGGTTAAAATATTTTCAAGATTGTGGCACTTTTAAAAACGATTACACAGGAATTTGATGCCTTCTTACTTATTTTAAATAGAATACCCTATATATTATTTCATTTTTACATCCTACGCAAAAACTTTATGTCAAAAGTGGCGTTTATAGGCCTAAACATAACTATTAATTTATCCTATATGAAAGCCCTTATTGTTTAATTGGGGTTGGTGTCCTTCTAGATAGACTTTAATGTTCTGTGTGTGATCAAAAACTAACATTAAATAATAACTTTAAAAAATCATTTAAAGTTAGTTTTTTTAAATGCAAATCACGAACAAAAGAAGAAATATCTATTTTATTTAAAGTAAAAATCTCCCTACGTCGACCGATTGTATAGTTCAATTAAAATAGTTATCAAGTTACTAGATGTTATCGGTAGAGACCAATTACTTTTAAGTAAAAGAAATTATTCATCGATCGAAAAATAGGCATGATGACTGTAACGAAGAATCACTGAAATTATCACTTGAAGTAATTATATAGGACAAACAGATTCTAAAAAACACACTTATTTTTAGATTAGAAGCGAGATTATATTTATTTTAGTAAAAATAAAAACACAAAATATGGAAATCGACCATATTAGATCCAACATCAATCAGAAACGCATAACGTCAGGCTTTCGTAAACATCACATCAGTCATCATTGTTTATCACCTTTATAGTTCAAATTTGTCTTTATTTGCATCGTTAGTCAGATATTTTATGGATAAAACTATCAAGTGTGTCAGTTTCGTGTTACCAAAAGTACAACAACTTCATGGAACAAGGATTTATCAAGGTCAATAGCTCAAATTTGCCAAGAATTGACTCCTTGATGCTGGGAGCGAGGTCAACTGGTGCGCTGTTTTAACTTCTGTCTGGACAGCTTTACTTCTGAATTTGTGTAATATATATACTTGTACTGATTTATCAGCTGATTTTGGGAAGGTGGTAGAGCTTCTAGATCTTCAATTGTGTGCAAAGCAAAATAATAAAAATAAGTACTTGTGAACAAACTGTAACTATTTACACATTATTATGTACTATAATTTTTGCAACGGACTATAATAATATTATAATAATAATAATAGATACAGAAGCCACTTCATGGACGGCATCCAAATGAGATCAATCAGAACAATGTCGACAACTTAGCGTCGAACTACTGGTTGATTTCAGGACAGATGTTTCCGGAAACGGAGGTCTTCTTGTTAGCTATCCAAGACCAGGTTATTCCGACGAAGAACTATCGGAAGTTCATCATTAGAGATCCCTCTATAGAAAATGGCCAATGCAGATATGGCTGTCGAACATCGGAGACAATTCAGCATATAACTGGAGGATGCTAAGCGTTTGCCGCAACGGAGTATAAGGAAAGACACGACTCAGCCGCTAAGATACTCCACCAAGAGTTAGCAGAAAAGTTAAACCTATTACAGGTAGGAAAGCGCCTTATTATAAGTACAATCCGGAGCCTATTCTTGAGAACAACCAGTTCAAGTTATATTGGGACCGAACGGTTCTGACGGATCAGACAGTAGCTCATAATAGACCAAACATTATACTAATAGATAAAATTTCTAGGCGAACAGCGTCCAAACGATTCCCATAATACTGTTAACAACTGGAGTGATACCAAAGAACCTCCTGCAGAACATCAAGGGATTGGGCCTTAGTGAGCATCTGTACATAGAAAGCAGTTCTCCTTGCAACCGCGAGAACCGTCCGAAAGTTCGTAGGAAATACAGCAGACAATGTCACCTAGGATCCGATAACATGGAAAGGGTTCCCACAGAGCTTCATACTTTTGGTGTCTTTGTATGCCTAGTATGAGTGAATAATCCCTGGAGGGAGTGCGAAGCCGTTTGGCTTGTAAATCATAATAATAGGTACCACAAAAATTTTTTGAAATCATAAATACTTATAATGTTATGATTAAACCGGCAAACAGAAAAGATATACACTTGAATTCAATAAAACAGGTTACCGGTATAAAAAAGCAATGAGTACGTACCTGAACTTTCTAATGAAGTGCCTGCGAATTCTAAATGTTCTGTAGGTGGTTTTGTTTGTGCTACATCTTTCTCACTTCATCATAGGGATGCTCAGCGGTGTCAGAAGTTCGTTTGCTTCTGCCTGGTTAGCATTCAAATTTTGACTGACTTTACACGCACTTGTAAAACTGAACCCATTACGTGATATTGTGTATAATGTTTCATATCATTTGATAACTGGAAAAAGCTTTTAGTTAGGAACTTTAAATATAATACAGTAATAAAGAAATGAAATCTAACCTCAAACGTATTTCTGATATTTTTCTTCATTGGCACGTTAATAAATAACTTATTTGGAGTTTTTATTCGATATAGTATTATATCGAGGAACTGCACATCAACGATACACATTAGAATTCATGATTATCGCACAAAATAATGGAAAATATAAATCGAAACAAGTAATAAGATGCAACTTGTCAAGTGTTTACGAACGGGTGACGTCACAGACGGACGCCATTACTATTCTAGCGTTTTGGTACGAAATTTAAATTGTATTTTAAAAAGGTAAATTTTTCCTTCAAAATATAATTTTTTTGCGGAAATAAGATTAATTTTGTAGAAAATAGGTGCGTAAAAACATCTTGGAGTATTTTTCCAAAATCAATCAATATGCCTATTCTATATATTCCAGAAACTACGTTATTTAATATCTTATGATATTTAAATAATTAAATTGTTAAAAACAAGTATCTTAAGAACTCCTTATTTTCTTACAGACATAGCGCGGAGTTGTCAACAAAGCAGACCATCACCTGGCGCTTACCAAGGCTACAAAAGTCTTCGAAGAAACTAAATATTGTTTACAAAGGTCGGAAATTTTGGAAAGGGTTTTTCTTGTCTGTCGCTTTCTCCTGCTCACTAAAAAGTCCTGTATGATGTCAAGTGATGGATGAAAATCCAGACTGAATGTTTACTCTGTCAAGGGCCTTTCAAAAATCAAGTAGAGTCAGTTTGCGCTTTCCTCTTAAATGACTTCAACAAATCAGTGTCATTAGACACCAGGTTATCATTCATATCATTCAAAGTCTACATTTTCACTGTCAGATAAATTTGACCGTTTTATACTGATTCAAGACTTCTCGATTATTACTTGCATCGTTCGGTTGTCAGATTTGAATATAGAGGTAATGAAGTTACATACACTTCCAGACATCAGGAAATACAGAAGGATTTAGAGATAGATTAAATAAAATCTGTAGACATTTGCTTAGTGAAGTCACATTGCTTAATAAGTATATTAGGGATGGAATCAAGACTATACATTGTGACAAAATTTGATCATAGACTCCTGCTAATAACATATTGTGGTGGCGTTAGCCATTCTGTCTATTTTACTGTCACACATTAATTTGTAGCTATTTTAATAACCTATAATTAAATTTCACAGTAATAAAGACATTCTGGAAGTCTGGACGTTCATCTTCTCTCTTGCAGCTTTAGTTTCAAACAACTACGGTTATTTAAGCTTACCAAAACCATAACTCAGAACTTCAGGACTCATGCAATGCTGCTAATTAGCTGGACAGATGACATCTCTTGTTTACAACTCACACAGCAGTACGTCCGCGAGTTTAGTCGCCTGAAAGTTTTTGATTAAAATTAAACAAAGCAAGTTTCTCAAAACACTTAGTCTATTAACAAAAATAAATAGAAAAAAAAAACGAACTATTTACAATGAGAAACTTAAACTAAAGACAATTACGAAAAAAACTAACAATTGCACTTACTGGCCGTTTTATTAACCAAAAGTGTAAAATCCAATTTTACAGCTATTTATCTTTCTTAATCAAACACTATTAAAATCGCTAAATGCTCGACTAAAATAACACAGCATTTTCCCGACAATTATACCCGTTACGTAATTTTACTACGCCACAGGTTTTGAAAGACGGTACCAACTCTAACGACTTCCAGGTTGTAACTGAAGTTTAGTATTTTTTAAAAGAGCTTTCTCGTATCTTACCCCCTCGACACCCCTCTGTTTCCCGTTTATACCCATATTACCCGATGGAACCCTATAAATATCAAGTTGAGGTTATAAATGTAGAGGGCGTTGGCCCTTCTATACTGGATACTTAATTCCTGAATTGGCCTCTGAGCATCTTAATCTTAATTTTTATATAAACACAGTTAATAAAACTATTCTATTTCTTTCTATAACTAAAGGAATAAGATAATATAACGTTTGTGAAAAAACCTGAGTGCCCTTCTATTCATATTGCTGGTATTTAAATGATTCTTTCTTGCAATCAGGAAAAACAGTCGCTATATTAATTCCTTTCACAGGACAAACGTTATATTACAACATGAGTTTATTTGACTATTCTTTTGTTTCCTAATAATGGGAAAATCATTCAATATTTTAATACATTTTAACGGTATTTCATATATCATATGTTAAAAAACTATCCTTATCACGTCTGGTTTTATTTACATAACCAGAGTAGGATTATTTCGACAGATTTATAGGCAATTCTAAGAAAGGGTCTTTTAATTATATGTCTCCATAAATTGACTGAGTTTAAGAAAACATTTAAACGACAAAGATAATAAAAGTTAACCTCGATAACTGATTTATTTTTCTTTAGACTTTCTTGGATAGTGACAAAAAATATGTACTACCCTATTCCCACGGGAAATCTATTCACAGAGTGATTATTTAATTATTCATTTTAACAGAATATAGTTCACATTGAACAGCGTAAAATAATTAATATTTGTTCCATTACAACGTGTGCATACTAAGGAGATTCTGTATTAGTAAATATCTCTGATATGGAGAATTTGTCAAGAGACACATCACACATGTCCTGGATTTGAATTTTGAGGTTATGTATCCAGTCCCGGCTGATTCAAATTTCAAAATATCGTCTCAGAATAATTACTCGACTTACGGTTCTCTCTTACAAATTTCCGTTCAATAAACTTGAGCTATCATTTTTAGTTTTAATTTATTGATATGACCATAAGAAATAAAAATTCAATTTTAAAAGACATTTCGAACAAACATAAATCTGTATCTTTATCTTCGTATTCTACTATTCTTTTCATCTAAAGAAAAACGAGCAATGTCGGATAACATCTAAATCTATTCCATTCCATCTAACATAAATTATTGACTCTGATCTCTTCGATAAATAAAAAGATAAACATAAAAATAAACCTAAAAATTTAATGGCACGACGAAAAAGTTGCAAAAACAAAAAATTTATGCAAAGAATCGTGAAAGACTGAATTTAAAAATTGAATAAAATGCATATAAAGCCGGAGTTTTATAATGGGTCCTGTTAAGGCGATATAAATAATTCATTGAATACATTTAGAACTTTTTAGATGTTACTGTGTATCTTTTTAACAAAGTTCTAGTTTTAGTTAAATATTAATGCAACATAAACCTTTGGAAATTCACCTTTTATGCTAATTCATACAAAGGAGATATTGAAATGCATATATATGGGGGTCGGGAAGTTCAAATTTGGTATTTTTCTATGCTTTATTTTTAAAAATAATCATATTTAATTTAGTCATCCAATATACAAGGTATTTTAAAAAAGGTTCTATAAATATATTACCTTTCTTTGGTCGTGATCCAACATTTATGTATTAAATAAAGCACTAATTTTACCTAAAATTTTAATTACATTCACTCAGACCTTAAAACATATTTCGCTACCCTTAAGCATTTTCAAATGTTATATTCCGAGTGAACAAGTTTAATTACTATAGTTTGATACTCGTGTAAGGGACATATAAATTTATATGTTTTTCCAAGTACCGTAACATTATCAATGCTCATAAAACCTTAGTCGAATAAGTTTAATAATGGGAAATTATTTATATATGCTGATGATACCGTCCTAATAGCAAACAGCGTACAAGAGCTACAAAGCATAATAGATTCCGTAGTACATCATAGCGAAATGTTCGGCTTACATCTAAACGTCTCTAAAACCAAAATAGTGGTATTTTCAAAGGCGCCAATAAATGTACGTCTGCATGTCAAGGGACAAACAATAGAACAGGTAACATCAATGAAATATCTAGGAGTTAATATCGACAGGCAGTGTAACCCGAAGAAGGAAATTTTATCGAGGATCGAACAAGCGAGAAAAACACTAATGAGCATGAAAACATTTTTTACAAGATCAGACCTTAGTCTAGAGCTCAGAACTCGTATGGTCAGATGCTACGTTTTCTCTACCTTACTCTACGGATGCGAAAGTTGGACAATGGACTCACAAACAGAAAAAAGAATAGAGGCTTTTGAAATGTACATATATAGGCGGATGTTGCGAATTTCATGGATGCAAAGGATCACTAACAACGAAGTACTCCAACGCATGAATAAACAAAAAGAACTGCTAAACACCATTAAAGAGAGAAAAATTCAATACTTAGGTCATGTGCTGAGAGGTCAAAGATATGAGCTGCTTCGACTCATTATAGAGGGTAAAGTTCAGGGTAAACGATCAGTAGGAAGACGCCAGAATTCATGGTTGAAAGACCTGAGGAGATGGTTTGATCGCTCATCTACAGACATATTTCGTGCTGCAGCTTCCAGAGCCACAATTGCCATTTGGATCGCCAACCTTCGGAAGGAGAGGGCGCAATAAGAAGAAGATTTATATAGAACTTCAAAATTCTTATTCAACTGGTAATTTGAAGAAACGTGATTTTGTTCTTATATTCTTTTATACAGGGTGTCTCAAAAGAAAGTTCACATTTAAAAAATCGATTTAAAAAAAAGTTAGGACTTTATTGAAAAAATGTTTATTACATATTAAAATACATTGTTTGGGAATTTATTTTTTAAAAATGATATCGTCCAAATGTAATCCGTTGCGCTCACGGCATTCATTTAATCGAGCACTAAAATTGCCCATGACGGCTCGGCAGGTATTCTCCGTGATGTCTGCCATTTCATTGCGGATATTTTCTTTTAATTGTGCCAGGGAAGTCGGTTTGTTGGCGTAAACTTTTGATTTGACATAACCCCATAGGAAAAAGTCCATAGGTGATAAATCAGGACTGCGTGGAGGCCAACTTATGTCACCTTTCTTTGAGATCAAGTTGCCAGGAAAAATTTCACGTACTCGTGGCAGAGACATGTTGGACGTGTGTGAAGTTGCTCCGTCTTGCTGGAACCATGTTCTTTGGTTATAGCCAGGAAAATTTTGCAGTTCAGGCACGAAGAAGTCGTCTAACAACTTCACATACCGCTCTGAAGTCACTGTTACTGTGCGTTCCCTTTCATCTTCAAAAAAGTACGGGCCGATAATTCCTCGCGCCGACATCGCAGCCCATACAGTCACTTTCGGCGAATGTAGAGGTTTCTGATGTTTGTGTTTTGGATTGTTTGCACTCCAATAGCGGCAATTTTGCTTGTTTACGTGACCATTAAGATGAAAATGGGCTTCATCCGAAAAGAAGATGTTGGTAAACGTTGAAAAGCGTTCAGTCATCTGGTTTACCAAGTCAAGCCTCTGACCAGCATCCTGCTGAATTTTATAGGGGTTCAGCTTTAAATCTTTGTGTAAAATGCGGAATAATGATGACCTATGCACATTTAAAGCAACAGCACGCTTACGAATCGAAACGTTTGGGTCGTCACGAACAGACTGAGTAACACTCTCTACGTTTTCGACCGTTCTCGAAGACCTCGGACGCCCGGATTTTGGTTTATCTAGTGTTGAACCGGTCTCTTCAAACTTCTAGACCCATTTTCCAATAAGCCGAGCGCTTGGCGCATCATTTAAGTGACGAATATGTCGAAAATTGCAGAATTTTCTACGCGCTACAGTCGCCAAATTACCGTTTTTGTAAAACTCACGTACGCACAAAGCACGGTCCGCTCCCGAGAAACGCTCCATAGCGACTAAATTCCCAAGAGCCAGGCTACCGATTGACATACCCCCCACGCCGCTCGGAATAGTTGCGTTCACGCAATAAGCAAAACAAATGTGTACTTTCTTTTGAGACACCCTTTGTTTAACGTATATAATCTTATAATCTTACTTAAGTCTGGGCCCTTATCCTCGAAAGTGTGATGTGAAAGGTGATGTGAATGGCGATGGGAATGGCGAAGTGAACTTTTAGACAGTAAAAGTTGTATTCTTGAATAGCCAATGAACGTGCTAAAACCCGAGAATTTCAAAAATAAAATGGATGACAGATTGAACTGACCTGTCAGACCGAAAATGTCCGTAATATATTTTGTTGCCATTTTAGGCAAAAAATAGTTTTGGTACTGTAAATTAATCGTCAAAAGTAAAAAAAAATACTGCTGTTGTTATTTTTGTGAAGTTATTGATTGCCATTACAATATTTGTACTTTGCCTGGATTAAATTTATCTTAAATTGACACTCTAGAACTATTAAGCAAAAATGCATACAAAGAGTCAAGTACTTGAAGATTCTAATATATAAAGAAAAAGGGATATCAAGAAAAGCAGCAATCATATATACAAAGTAATATACTGACAGTAATTGCGGAAAGTCAGCATTGAAAAAGCGAGAAGCGCCTTTATGAAAATGAAAAATATATTGACCAGCCGAGACTTAAGCCTGGAACTAAAAATACGTTTGGTAGAGTGTTATATTCACTCTATCCTTCTGTATGGTGTGGAGACATGGACCATGAATAAATACTGCTGCAATAAAATAGAAGCGTTCGAACTGTGGATCTACAGAAGAATATTGAAAATACCCTGGACCAATAAAATAACAAACGAAGAAGTACTTAGAAGGATGAAGAGAGAAAAAGAATTATTACTATCCATCAAAAGTCGAAAGTTGCAGTATTTTGGCCACATCATGCGTGGAAATAAATACCAACTCCTGCAAAATATAATTCAAGGAAAAATTGTGGGAAAACGGAGTATCGGGAGAAGAAGAATGTCATGGCTACGAAACTTAAGAGAGTGGTTTGGATGTAACTCCAATCAACTGTTTCGCGCAGCTGTGTCTAAGGTCCGAATAGCTATGATGATAGCCAAACTTCGAAGCGGAGATGGCACATGAAGAAGAAGAAGAAGCACTGATAAACCTTGAAACGGTGGAAATTACAACTCTACGTAGTATAACTAAAAGCCATCATCTCAATGCACTACGGAAACTATCCAATCAGTTATTTATTGTATGAATTCACAAGGTGTCCAGCCTCTTACTGCAAGATGTTCTGTCCTGACAAGTAAATTTGAAGGAAAACCTGAAACTTGAACAATGATAATGAAACTGTTTATGACCAAGGACCGAAACCAAAGGCCAGACAGAAGACGTCCATTAAAGATACTGGCGGATCTCACATTCAACTTTAAATATATATATTTTTTTTATTTTATAAAGATTTGTAGAGACTTGAAGATCAAATGTACCATAAATAAGGTTTTTATGCTGAAGGACCTCATTCGTTGGTCTTTACCCTGGTAACACACCCTGCTCGGCAGAC
Organism: Diaprepes abbreviatus; assembly: GCA_034092305.1. Lineage (NCBI taxonomy): Eukaryota > Metazoa > Arthropoda > Insecta > Coleoptera > Curculionidae > Diaprepes > Diaprepes abbreviatus. The sequence continues at coordinate 3,341,944 of JASJET010000039.1, forward strand.
AATGCTGAAGAAATGACATACTATCTTTAGAGCATATTTACAGCAGAAATCCGTAAGACGCTGCAATCTATGAAATATTCTTAACGATCTACAGCAGAATTAAGTACGATTCTTCCAATTTATTTCTTCAAACCGTAGAGCAGAATCATAAGTAAAACGTATGCAAAACATCAGTAAGATGCTGGATATCAGAGCGAGAATATTTTAAATTGTATGATGAACTTACTTAAAGCTGCTGTCCCGTCATTATCCATCAGCATTTTAAGTAAGTAAATATATAAAAGTCGGAAACAGAAGAGATATGGTTCGGATTAAGCTTACAGATGCAGATTTGTTCCAGAATTGAGAAATGTTTGCTACCAGGATAGGGTTCATATTTATATGTCTTGATAAATTATTATCATAATATTTATTTAATTGTAGTGTCGTATAGTGTTTAACACAGTCTAATTAAGTTAAGTGCTGTAGTTAACATAATTTAAATATAAAATTTGTTACTTATTTAAATAAAAGTTTCAGATAGCTTTCAAATTGTGATTTCTCAAATTTATTATAAGTTGTGTCGTGAAAAGAATTATGTTAGATTTAACTGTTTAAAACTAAAATACTCGGCTGTTATGGACACAAGTATTTATGTTAAATCCATAAGCAGAACTGGCCCTAGAAAAATATTTTTAAATAGCACGCTCATACAATTGAGTTATGAACAGAATCTCATGTAATAATTTTATATGTTTGTAATCTCAAATTTGCTTAATATTTGCGAGACATATTGAACTTTCTAAGGATATTTTATTAAAAAATTTGAAAATATTGAAAATATCGGGGTACCACCTAATTACCGTTTCAACTGTTTATTCAGAAAATAAAACGTTTTAAAAAAACGGTTCGTCAACATATTGTTTTTTTGAAGAACCAAAAATAAAATAAAAATTTTTAATACTATTTTATTTTTTGAAATTCGTGCGTTAAATATGTCATTTAGCGGCTGACATTTCATTTGCGCATGTTTCACTGTTCGCTTACCTTCCACCGGGCGAACGAGGATATGAGTGATGCACAATTCAAAAATACGCGTTCGCCACCTTTTCACCGTTCACTTTACGTTCCCCAGTTCGAAGATAGGGCCCCTTGTCAATTTACTTTAAATACGACAAACTTTTTGTTCTTGTCTCTCTTGGTTTTATTGTTCTCTATGAAATTGTGGATTTTTACAAAGAGGTTATAGATTAAACAGAGAAAATAATAGACAAGAAAAACCCTCTCCATAATTTCCTACCTTTGTAAACAATTTGGATTTGTGAAGAAGAAACTTTGACACCAGCAGAAATTAACACACAAAACGCCGAAGCTATAATCGATTCAATGTATTTTCTTGAACTTGAGCAAATCATTTCGGTATATAATGTTTTGGGTAGACTGTTGGACCTAAGTTTTGTAAGAGATTTTAATAGAGCCGTTGTGACCCGCTGCTCACTTCCACACCTATCCGCCGATGCCTATCACCCGGCAATAGAAACCTTACTTCACTTTCAATGTATCAAGAAACTCAGCAATAATAGCACAGTAACTGTTTATCAGTTTCGTTAAGCGGACTACTCTGGTTTAAATCATTTTTTTGATTCTGTTGATTGGTCCTTTATTTCTAATACCGCTGACATCGATATTATTATTCGTTATTTCTATGATACTCTTTTTGAAGGAATCGATCTCTTCGATTTCCTAAGAAGACAATGCCAACCGAGAAATATCCAAAATGGTTCAACGGTGATCTTCGTAAATCCATAGCGCTTAAAAAATAAATTATACAGGAAATATAAATATTCGCAGCTTTAATCTGACTACGAAGCTTACGCAAACGTTCGACGTGACGTCAAGTTCAAGACCGATATATGTTACCTCCTTTATATTTCTAACACCGAACACCTTATACCACAAAATATTAAGCACTTTTGGTCATTTGTTAACAACCTGAGAAAAGACTCAAGTCTGCCTGCGCAGATGAAGTACAATGGTTCAATATTGGACAGACCCGAAGACATATCTGAAGCCTTCGCATCACATTTCCAGTTGGAATATTCCGGGAGTATTATTGATGCGCGATTGGATGGTGTTAACGTGATTTGCTTTGCCAGTGTTCTCTCTAAGCACCACTTCTGCCCTGAGGAAATTTCAGAAAAACTAAATCTGCTTGATATATCTAAAAGAGCTGGTCCCGACGGTGTTTCTACTATAATGCTAAAATACTGATCAACTTCTTTTGCCCCACCACTGCAAAAGATATTCCAGCGCTCATTAGACTCCGGCTATTTCCCAACGGTATGGAAATTTTCCAACCTTCTACCTGTTTTTAAATCGGGTGATAAGTGCGATGTAGCAAACTATCGTGGAATTTTAATCTTGTCTGCAATTTCTAAACTTCTTAAGTCAATTCTGACCGATGAAATCTTTAATACCTACAAACGATACATCAATCCTGAACAGCACGGATTTTATCAGGGACGTTCCACTGTAACGAACCTTGCAATTTATCAGAATTTCCGAGTCAAATCCGTTGAACAAGTACATCAGATTGACGCACTTTACACTGATTTGTCTAAAGCCTTTGACAGCATTCATCATTTACTGCTACTCAAGAAGCTGTCTTTCGGAAAATTATTTAAACTGGATCAAATTTTATCTCAGCGATAGACGACAGCGTGTGGAGATGTGCGGGTCCCCTATTCAGCGAAGTAATGGCTACTTCTGGTGTCCTTCAGGGATCACACATAGGACCGGTTCTATTTCTTGTATTTATCAACGACGTTACCTCCTGCTCTGTTTCCTCGCAGGTCCTATTATACGCCGATGATCTGAAATTTTACAGCATTGTTAACTCAGATCATAACCACTTACAAACTGATCTAGATTGTTTCGCCGACTGGTGTTATTCAAATCATCTTAAAATCAACGTCTCCAAATGCAAATCTATCAGCTTCTTCAAATGCGATCACCCAATTGTTAATTCATATGAAATACTGGGTCAACCCGTCGAATCTATTAATGACTTAGGAGTAATTTTCACGCACGATTTGCAATTCAACGTTCATATCGACAGCGTCACGATCAAGGCTCTAAGAATGCTGGGTTTTATTAAGCGAAACTCGAGACATATTAATGACACTAGAGCTCTGACTTGCTTATAAAACTCACTTGTTCGCAGCATTTTAGAATACTGTTCAATTATATGGTCTCCCAACTATGTCACCCTCAAAAGCAGACTCGAGAGAGTACAAAATGTATTCGTGAAATATCTACTATATAAGCACCATTTTCCATCACACGGCTTAGCTTATGAAACGAAATTGTTGTTGTGTGGACTCAAGAGTCTGGAGAGCAGAAGAAGAGAAGCTATATTTTTGTTCCTGTTTAAAATATTTAATAACATTATTGACTACGACATATTGTTGAGCGAGATTAATCTTAGAGTCCCATCAAGGCATAAAAGGCTGCAACGGCTGTTTCAGGAAAGCTATCATCCTACCAGTTCGCCTTCATAAACAGATTAATAGTTAACTATAACCGATTTTATATGGATTGTAACATTTTCAAGGACTCGTAGCCAAGGATTAAAACGATTATAATGTTTATATATACTTTGTTGTACATTCTTCTTTCTTTTTTTGAGTTTTGACTGTTTGTTTTCTGTTTTTGTTCTGTGTCATTTACCATACCATTTAAAATGTTTCATTCTGTAGTGTCTGTAATTAGATAAATAAAATTTAAAAAAAATAAAATAAAATATTAAGTTTCCTCGAAGACTTGTGTAGCCATGGTAACCGTCAGGTGATGATCTGCCTTGTTGGTAACCGTCAGGTGATGATCTGCCTTGTTGGTAACACCACGCTGTTTGTAAGAAAATAAGAAGTTCTTAAGATTTAGAAAAGTTTCATTTTTCCTTGTCACAGATTTCGAATTTTATATCAAATGTTGCAAAATTCTATTTTATTGCAAAAATGTTTGCAAAAACCTGTATTAATTTTCGTTTTGCTGATTGCGGTATTAGGTTTTTTGGGTCGCAGATTTCTAATTTGATATTAAAGATTGCAAAATCATATTTTATTGCAAAAATTTTTCGAAACACCTGTATTAATTTCGCTTTTAATGCGCGTAATGGGTTTTCCGGGTCACAAATTCTGAATTTAGTATTAGAACTTGCAAAATTATATTTTATTGAAAATTTTTTTGCACAAGCGTATAATTTTCATTTACCTCATTAAATTAAAGTGTTTTTACGTGATTATAGGTTTCCGAGGTTTCCAATTTAGAACTTGATACAAAAAATTGCTAATTATATTTTATTGCAAAATTTTTTGCAAAAACCAGCCTTATTTTCCGTTTTGCTGATTGAATTAAGGTATTGTTTTCGTGATGTGAAGTCATATATTTTATAAACATATTATTTCCGAAAATTTAATAACAAATTAGGTTTTTCCCTGTTTAAATATAAAATTGATCTCGCATACCAAATTTTTGCAATTTTTTATGTCTTATTTCACTGCAATCTCTTTTTATGTTCAACATCGAAAATATTTTAGAAGATGCTATTTACCCTCACCCCTATAATAAATAAAACACCCCTTAAATAATTTTTAAAAGGGATATCGAAGATGTTTACATACAGACACACCCTTTTAAAATGATTTTAAATGTACACTAGTCATAAAATGAATTGTAAAAGTATTTGTTTTGTTTTCAAATATTGGAATAATATTCATTTTAATACATTATCACTACATAGTATAAAACAAAGTCGCTTTCTCTGTCCCATGTCCCTTTGTATGCTTAAATCTTTAAAACTACGCACCGGATTTTGATGCGGTTTTTTTCAATAGATAGAGTGATTCAAGAGGAAGGTTTATATGTATAATAACATCCATTAAATAGTGGAGAAATACTGTTATTTTTGAGGTTTCTAATGTGATGTCGTTAATTATCATATTTTTTTCCGCTTACATTGCAAACGCAGGCTGAACCCTACGAGATTCATCAAAATAATGTACTAATTATTTGTACACATTGAAAAGGTCTACAGAAAACTCCGCGATGGTATATGTCTATCTCTCATGGATATCCCACAATAACATTTTTTTGTCATTTACTTTTTACGACAAATAATGGCAAATTTTGAAGCGATTTTAACCAATACAGCATTAATCCTTATCCAATTAAATAGCTTAAATACATTGTTGATTTAATATAGATCTATATGGTCCTTTACAGTACAAGATTTAAATGAATATTTTCGAAGATATTACAGATTTAAAATTGCGGGAAGTAGCGCTTGCGGCGGTACTGGCCGACCGGGGCGGCGGCAGCGTGCCTATAAATAGCGCGTCGGAGGCCGATGTAATAATTGTTGTAAAAATAAAATAAATAGTCACAGTTTTTCTGTAGTGTATTTAGTATCAGCATTGCACCCGTGCGAAGCCGGGGCGGGTCGCTAGTTAAATTATATTTAATACTTGGACAATTGGCATATTTAGTTTGAAAGGGTTTTGTAGTCAGCTCTGTTTGCAATTATTATTGTAGAACGGGCCATCGTAAGTTTTCTACCTGAACTGTGTCCGTTGAAGCGTTATGTCCATCACTTTGTTGTACATATGCGGTACTTTTATGGGGTTTCTCGTTAAGAATTAAAGTAAGTAAAAAAACTAATGTAGCACCAACAGAACTTAAAAATTTTATTTTGTTTTGAAGATACCACACACCATCTTGCAAATTTTTAAGAAGAACTGATAATAATGTGTTTTGCAAAAAATTTAGATAAATATTCACATTTATCCTGTCTGGAATCACAAATTGTTGAAATCTAAATGGGTGGCTTATGATGATATGAATCCTAATAAAATGTATATATTTTATATCTCCGGCTTAAGAAGGAAACGCGTAATGGGGTGAAAATAGTGCCTAAAATAGTTCGTGTAAATAGACACTCACACCATGGCTTGCGTTTCCCCGTTTCTTTCCGAAGTTGACTGACACACCATCATAAATTTATATGAAGTAATCATTCCAAATTATTATGATAGCTCAAGAAAGCCGTTTCTCTTTCCAATATTTTATGTTGCCACTTCAATTTAGTAAAATTGTATTTGAATGCCATCTTTCATATCTTAGAGTAGTAAAATAAAAAGTTTACAACGATATAAACATACTATGTATGTAAATATGAAAATAAAAGTCTATAAAATAATGGCAAAGGGAATAAAACGCCACCTTAACTATATCGTAAAACTTCGATGTTTCTACTTTTAAATCAACATTTTTATTCCCGACTTTTACGAGCGACATAAATAAAGATAAATAGGGGGAGGTATTTCGGGTGTAATAAATTTTTTAAACATTTACGAAAAAACTTTTATCACTGAGGAGATTAAATTTTATTAATATTTGCGTTATTTTTACTCGCCTTTTTATATCTATGGGCTTTTATGGCCGGGTCACGTAAATTATTTCGGTTGTTAATTCTGTGGGGTCAATTCGTTCACAAGAATATTAAAAAACTTAATATACAGTGATTTGCAAAATGTAGGTTAGGTAGGTTAGTACTATACAGAACCATAGACATAAGGGCTATTCTTTTGAGTCATTATCACTTTCAGTTGTATCACTTGAAGTAATCATGATCACTTCGACCTAATGACAAGTAAATGCATATTCAAAAGAACATGAAGTTATCAATTACACTTTTTTCACTTTGATCAATTGATAATTGCTCAAAAGAATATAGCCATATAGAAGCGCATTTGCTTTCGCTTAGAAAAAGATAGAGTGAATAACCTAACTTATTCCTTTCAGACATAATTTTTCTGATTGGTTGTGGCTGTCAGAACGAGACGGTTATCGTAGGGGGCTCTTAGCTTCGTTCATAGAAAGAGAGGTGTTATTCACTTATTTCCCGTCTCTTTTTAAGCGAGAGCCAATGCGCTTCTATAGGAGTTGTGATCTATACCTTTATATGTCTATGTATAAATCCAAGAACTTGAATGTGGTATCACGCCTCATTTCTATCTGTTAATTATTTACACACATTATATATATATATATATATATATATATATATATATATATATATATATATATATATACATACTTTTTTCCAAATTATTGTTTCCATTGCATAATTGTTGCATTTGCTCGCAAAATTGATTTCAGCTAGAAAAATTATCTTCCGACAACTCCTGAACTAAGCATATCTTGTAGGGGTGATATTTCGCATTTTTAGTATTTTAAGCCCCCTAAAATGTACTATATTAAAAGTTGAAGGCGTGTCCACGACAGTGAATCAAGAATTATTATGATCTTCTGTCATTGTGGGTCGGACCAAATTTCTTGATAATCCGAACATGCCCATATTCTCTGAAGTTTGCCTCAACTCAGTTGCCGATCAGAGTGAATTACATTGAATAACTCAACCACATCAGTTTGTGTGCACGTTCTATCACCAAAACCAAGTCGCAGAAACATCATCTCCCTTTATTATACCTGTACTGGCAACCTTTTCGATTTGAGAATGTATTTGTTGTATCTGTTTTTGAATTTCAGTCACCTCATGTGGTACTTCGCCATGTACATCTTCTCTAATTTTGGTAATCTTCTGTTTCACTTCTTGTTCTGTGTGCTTCATATCTTCTTGATTATTTAATGTCTTGATTTTTCTTAATATCTTCTTTTAATTCTCGATTTATGTTTTCGTGACTTGTTTTCAGTGTCATTAATTCTTATTTCATATCATCTTGGCTTGTCTTTAATTCTTGTTTTATATCGTCTAGATGTTTCGTGATATTTTCTTCCGATTCTTGTTTCATCTCTTTTTGACTTGTCTTTACTTTTTGTTTTATAACTTCTTGATTTTTTGTCATATTGTCTTCAATTTTTGTTTCGTTTCTTTTTGGCTTTCCGTCATATCTTAGTGGCTTGTTTTCATGTCTTGTATCATCATCAGTACGGATTTAAACTAGTTTGAAGTTGCTGTTTTATTTTTGCTTTCTGTTTTCTAGTTTCCACTGGCATACAATTTCAATTAACTTATTTTTTTATGGATTTAATCCCACTTCTGACACCTGCTTGTTTCGGACGGCCGATCTTTATACACACTGTATCCTTTTATCACCTTTTATTTTCAAAATTTTGACAACTTTTCATACAATTTAAGTTATCTTAACGACTTCTCAAAATAAACTGCCCACGAAAACCGATCTCGACCCTTTATGTACCCTTTTCAGGATACCAGAACATTCCTTAGTCTTCTAGAAGGATTTTCATACTATATAGCGTAATAAAAACAAGAAAAAGGCATAATCTGGCAATTTCTAGATCTTCTGTCATAGGCGTTCCATGTCGAAAATAAGGAAATAGAATTTCCTAAAAAATTCCAGACCTTTCATCAACGTCTCATGAGGAAATTAGAAAAAGGGAAAATTAATTAAATAAATTAAGAAGTCGTAGAAAATAAAGCTAAAACCCTACAAACCAGAAGTACAAACGAATATTATGAGGATTATACTATAAAGTTATATATATATATATATATATATATATATATATATATATATATATATATATATATATGTAACATATTTTTCATTGCAGCTGTTGCACTCTACCCATACCCGGTCTCCCGACCTCTCTATCAAACACTTGATCTTCCTCAAAAGTCGCTGGTGCAGCTTGTCACTACCCTCATTCCATGATCGTCTCGGTCTTTCTTTCTATATGGTGTATTTTAGTGAAAAATTCGCTTTGTCTACAGCGGTCTGTCATTCTCATAAGAAGACCAAACCGCTTCAGGGATTTTTGTTTTTATTCTATTCATCACTGCTCAGTGCTAGTAATGAGGCGTTTCAAAAACTTCCACTGCTGCCTTCAACATCTTCTCGGAAACGACCGACGTTGTTAACCAAAGTTTTGGAGATGGTAACATAAACTTTGGCTCGGATAAACAAAAGCTCTGTTTATACTATCGCCACTCTCAGACATTTTCAATTTTTAAGGTTAAAAATACTACTAAACAACTTCATATCTATCACTCTTACAAAAATGCCATATAAACGCCCATAAATACCAATTTATTTTACAAACCACCTGTGTTAAAGTCCTGCCAAATAAAAATTTCAACTAAACAACCACCCACCGGACTTACACTCCATAAAACTACATAGTTTGTTAAGTTTGTGAACACACTAAGGGTAACTAGGCAATAATCCTGCCAAAATACTGTAATAAATTCTGCGAGCAAATTTTCTTCACATCGAATGTTAACTTTATGGGGCAATATAATGTCTCTTTTCTTTTTGCCCTTGAAGAAAACGGGGGAAAAACGTCATTCCAACATTTTAATAGGTTATTTTTATTACCGAGGGTCGGAAAATCAATGTGAGTCCTTTATACCCCAGTAATTTTTGCTTTTATGATTACAATATATTTATGTAGGTACCTTTTTATTTAGTTTTTATCTTAATATATAAATTCATATAGATTTTAGTTGTGAACCAAATAGATTTTACATTAAAATAGAGAGCGTCGAACCTATTTCAAACCATGCTAGTCTTTATAGCCAAAATTGCTTAGAGTACGTGAAGTAAAAACTATAGCTTTTTATGCGTCACAACAAAGCCTGGTACTGCACACAATTATTTATGTATTACAGGCCAATGAGTAATAGTAAGCAACATTCCGGGTTATGCAGTTAATTTAGGTATGTTATAATGTTACGAATTTGTTGGAAAAATATTATGTGTAGAAGCCAATAACTTTAAGTAGAAGCAACAAGAGTTCTTGTGAAATACTTTTACATATGTCGGAAATTTTGGTCGGGGTTTTTCTTGTTTGTGCGTTTCTGTTTTAACTTAAACTCTTTTGGATGACTGTAAGTTGTTATCAGATTTGTACCGAGAATAACGTGGAATATCTTTGTTAGTTAAATTAAAGGCAGAACACAGTTTTACTAATTATCGTTTAATTATTCAGATTGAAACATCAATACACGAACAGAAAATAAAAACAACGTATATCCTGACACCATTAAAAAATTAGATAGAGCGACAGTGGCGACATCTGCTAACTCGTAACTTAAGTTTATATTAAAACTACAAATAGACAGCTAATATAAATTCTGAACGTAACACCTAGATGTCGCAGCAAGTATGACTAAATTATAATTTAAAACTAACAATCTTCATTATAATGTTTGCTTTATAAATTTTGATTTGACAGAAATTATTTCTTTTTTATAAATTTCTTTTTTAATATAAATATAATCCTAATCATACTAATTCATACTTATTTATTTATTTTTTCTGTTGTTACAGACCAGTGTCAGCTTATGCGCTATTCTTCCGTGATACTCAAGCTGCCATCAAGGGACAGAACCCCAACGCAAGTTTCGGGGAGGTTTCCAAAATCGTCGCATCTATGTGGGACGCATTGGATTCCGAACATAAAAATGTAAGTAACGGATGTCATATACACACGCTCGTTGGAGTTAAGTGATTAATTTGTTCTCTCAGCAGTTAGAACAAAAACTTTTGCCTAGTAAGTATATGTCAAACTCTCGAAAGTGTCAAAATAACACTAATGTTTTTTAATTTTGAAGTATCCCATAACGGCAGGGCTGTCAATTTGCCAGTAATTCCTGGCATTTGCCAGGAATAACTAGCTGTGCCAGTAATTTTGCCAAGAATAATATCATGTCAGGGATTTGCCAGGAATAGATATCTGGTACTCAGAAATTGATTAAATATTAAGGCGAAATGTACATATATGATGGCAAGTGTATGAAAATCGACAAGATGCCCCATCTTTAAAATTAAATCTCTCTACTATCTCTTTTTGCTTCTCACATGTATTTTTTTTTTCTTTATTTTATGGTTTTGCAGTCTAAAATTTAAAGGATGGACAATCTTATTATCATCTGTCTTTCTCTAATATGCAGTTTAATTGAGCAATATCAGCTTTTTCTTATCACACGCATTTTGCCAGGAATAAATATAAAACTTGCAAGTATTTTTCTGTGGAACATTTGACAGCACTGCATAACAGATATATGAGGTTACGTTTTGGGCTGTAAATTTAGGTAATAATTCGGATTAGAGTAAATTTAGAGCAGACTTGAATATTTTAATGAAATTTTGACGTGTCATATAACCGGAAAGACCCACTAATCTAAGCTATAAACAACTTTTGACATTACCAAGAAAGTCAGGACCGGATTCACCATTAAACTGGTTAGCCCAAAATTTTGATAGATGTCTGTTTTCAGAATTAAAACTCGATTTTTTTGATACTTTATACAATTATCTAAAAAAGGTATTTATATGTAAAACATTAAACACCCCTCTTTTTACGTTTAATTAAGCGCATGTTCAAAATTTACAATACACTTTCTTATCTTGTTGATTTTTTTTCTCGCTGTACTTGAATCAACATTTCAGAGTCATTTCGAATAAGATCTAGTCCAGTTAAATTAGATATTGGAGTTGCAGTTTCCACGTAACTTTGGATTCTGGATAAGTCACTTCAGAATGATGAGAATTGACCCAGGAAAATTTATTTATTGTAAAATTTTCAGGTTTTAACAGATTTTTCGTTCTTTATTTCATTATAACTCCGAAACTATCAATTTTAGAGAAAAATTACATATAAAATAATGTATTAGTCGGAAATTTTCCTTTTATCTTGTGCTTGACATTTAAATGCTGCATAATTGGTTCTTACTTTAACAATTCTTTGATTCGTATAGACTTCTAACATTTGGTCACTCACCAGAACTTGATATATTTTCTACTGGAGTTCTACGTTACATAGTTGCTTTCTTGGACCACTTCGTTCTGTCTTTTCCATACCAATATCCCTTTTCAGTTTCTTCCTCTTCTTCTGTATCACTGTCATATCTTTGGTTTTTTTTTTAAGTTTTGGACTCCTATTTTCTTCACTAGGCTTCCACTTGTCACTTGAATCTTCCTAAAATTCACTGGTAGTGTCATAGTCGTTAAAAATTTCTTGTTCTATCTCTTCTTGGCCACTCTGATCGGCATTATCTAAAACCTGCCCTCTCTGTTCTCTACTGTTGCTTTTAAAGCGTTTATTGGTTCATTGTTAACATCATGATCGAGTAATTCATTTCAAAAATCGTCGTCTTGATATATAGCTGCCAATTCTTCATCTAAGAGACTTCTGCGAGACATATCGCTAAATAGAATAAGGTTAAAGACGATATTATAATCTAATTTTTCAATTGTCATGAAAATTCACCATAATACGATGAAAAACGCCTCTGTGTAAAGTGAATTATAAATAAACTTGTATTTTTACTATATAAGTTTATGTATTTTTAAATATATTATCCCCATAATAAAAAAAATAAGTACTCATCTTTCTACAAAGAGGTTTACACTTAAACTATGAGTGGGTCCCAGGGACTCGATAAACACATTCAAAAAATATTGCGTTAGGTACAACACTGAAATAAATACGCACCAACTAGCAAATACATGAAGATTTAGCACTATATCTCCTAAGATGGTGCTGTATGTAAATTAATAAAAGTGCTCTGGGTCCCTAAGACCCATGTATAGTAGTTATGGGTTAAGATTCTTCCCAAAAAATAAGAAATCTAACGGATTTAGGTCAGGAGACCTTGGTGGCTATGTAATTGGTTGGGCGATGCACTAAATTGTGCTGTAACTTGCAAAAGTACATTTTCTAAAAGGTTATTTAAAATTTGCTGCAAAATAGAATGCACCACTTAATCTTTTCTTCAAAATATAAGACTCAATCAAATAATTCCCGCCCAAACTTTAATAATAAATCTTTGTTGATGCCTAGTCTGTATATTTAAAATTTGAAAAACGGTGTTACAACACTTAAAAAATGAAGTGACACAGTACTTGCTAACCTTATGTTTTTTGCCACATAAAAATTCATATAACTGCTTCAAGCTACACAAAGATAACTGTGAGAAGTAATGAGCTAGAAACTGATGAAAAATACTTCTTAAAGGCAGTTTTCGTTGCCAAAAATGAACTATTTTATCGGACGATTGAGCAATTATTTTTCTAGTGGAAAAAGCTTACTTTCATATGAAAATTACCATTTTTCATACGGGGGCGTTTTAATTTGAAAAACGTAGACTCATAACGAAAACATATCGGTAAAATTTCTCGTGGTAGTTGTTTTTTAACAGAAAATCTTGAAAGAAACTAAAAATTTTTCCCTTTACACGGTTGCTAAAACATTTTTTATTTGTTGTCTTTTTAGGTTTACAAAAAGAAAACCGAGGCTGCCAAAAAGGAATACCTTAAAGCATTAGCAGCATATAGGGCGAGTTTGGTATCCAAAGGTGCCACTGAAGGCGAAGGTGGACCTATATATGGAAACTATGGAAATTATAATGCCGGACCTCCTGGAGGTCCTCCTTATGGCGGCTATCAACCACCAGTGAGTATGATGTCAATCCAATAGTTTGTTTAGTACTAACTTAAATTTTACCTCGTTTTTACATTCATTTAATAACTTTTAATATTTTACAAAAATATCTCAACAGACCAGTCCTTTCATAATATATATATATATATATATATATATATATATATATATATATATATATATATATATATATATATATAAATGCTAATTTTGGTCCATCATAGTAAATTTTGTATCTTGAATTTTCGGAAATTAATTTTAGTTCCATAATCTATGCCCCTGGAAACCCCTTAACACCAATTTTGGTAGAATTTGGAATATGTAATATAGGGTTTTAAGAAACTAATTCTAAATTAGTAATCTACGGCCCCAAAAACCTTCCAATAATAATTTTGAACGAAATCTGCTACTCCGAGGCTCTTAATGCCAATTTTCAAGGAAATCTGATAATATTAGTGGTTTTTATCCGCCATATTATAAACGCCACCTTGAATTTTACTATACGCTATTTCCATCCAAATTATGTGATCTGATGAAGATTGAATTAATTGAGCAACAAAAAATGTTTTACGTCTAAAGGCTTCCAATTGCCAATTTTAAGTAACATTTAGTCCGCCATATTGAATCTTAAAAAATTCTCTAGATTCTTATTCTACGACCTCAAAAACCACCCAATATCAATTTTTAATAAATTTGGAAAAATTAAAATTTTTTGTCCGCCATATGGAATTTAAAATAAAAATTTTATAATCGTAATCCATACCTCCAAAAATTCCCGAATATGAATTTTGAAGAAAATCAGAAAATGTAGGTCCGTCATATTGGGTCTGCCATATTAAATTTTTTTTAAAGATTCTTTATTTGTATTCTGCGACCTTGAATACTCCCCTTTTTTTTCTGCCGCATTAGAAGCGCCATCTTGAATTTTACTGACCCAATTACGTCCAAAGTGGATCACAGTAGCACCTTCCTGAATAAAATTTAAAAAAAATTTCATTTAAATCAATGGAGTTACCCCGAAGTAATTGATACCATTTTGAAATCTTCAATACGTGTGACCTGTATTTAATTCACCATTTTTTTTTTATTACTTTTACAGGGTACCATTCCATCACCCCCAATATCATCAGGTGCACCGACACCGCCTTCCCAATCGCCGATAAACAAGAAGCCACCACAAATGATGGGTGGAATGGGCGGCGCGTCGCCCGCCCCGGCTCACCCAGGAATGATGCCTTCGCCGATGGGCGGACACATGACCATGCAACAACACATGCAACAGCAGCAGCATAGTAATTACATGCAACAGGTAAATTATTTTAATCGAAACTTTTGCCAATCCAGACGTTTGTATACGCCCTAAGAGTTGAAAAGTTAATCTAGTACGTCGCGAATTAAAACAATAGCATAAAATAATGCTTTTATTTCATGTTAGTCATAGCGGCCTGCTGTCACATCAGACATGGTGTTGAAAAGTGATATTTTCTTTCATAAAAATTATTATTATATTAACTATTTTATTTTCTTTACTAATTATGCCCGAGCTACGCATGGGAAATAAAAAAATATCTAATATAACAGTTATCATTATTAAGGTGGGAAACGATGACATTAAAACAACAAACATGACGCATCTTTTTCTGTTTCAGGTTCCTCAGCAACAGCACATACCCCCCCATCAACAATCACACCAACAACATCCCGTTTCCCCTCATAACTCTCACATGCAACAACAGCAACAGCAGCCGCAACAACACATGAGTCCCCCTCCGATGGTGTCGAGTTCCCCTCCCGTATCACAGGTAATTAAAAATACTAAGTTAGAATTGCAGTGAATAAGAAATGATTTGACTTCCTTACAATAACCACCTGTCATAATTGCTATAATATCAATAAATCATAAAACAACCTCTTTCTTTCTAGGCTGGACCACCATCGGCACCTCCATCACAACAACCACAGCAACAAACTATGAGTTCAGGAACTATGAGGCCTCCACAGAATTCTTGCATACGTCACGGGTGTCCAAACCCAGCCATCACTAACCCGGAATGGGAAGATGAATACTGCAGTAATGAATGTGTTGTCAGCCATTGCCGGTAAGTAGTATTTGATTTTTTTATGCAGCAGTATGACAGCCAACATTTTATAGTTATAGACAAATTACAAGACAGTGATTCTGATCTAGGTTACTTTTATCAGTTGGTATCACGTTGGTATAAACTTCAGAACTGGACCATTTTATAGAAAATTATGTTAGAGACATTAAGTGATAATTTGCCTATCTAACGAAATTTCAAACTCCCTTTAATTATGAAAAACTACATTTTTTCCTCAAGATTTCGGAAAATGGCGAAGAAAAAGTTTCATCCTTTTTAATTTTTTATCGATATACGGTTTTTTTTGCTTAGTACATTTCTGGGTTGTCCTGATATAAGCAAAGTTGTCCAAAATTATTTCTTTATACCAACAGTGACCTTTCAATATCACACGGGTACAGTATGGCAAGCGAAAGCGATTTATCGACGAGGATGTGGTGCCAGCCACATTCACGTTCCTAATCCAATAGATAGGGGAGAATATATTTTTCGTCGACGCTCTCGGGGGAGGGGCGATCGCACAGTCAAGAGCGAAAGCCAGCTGTCGACGAGGGGGGGGGGGAGAGGAGCATCTATTTTTTAGAATTCGAAGCTCTTGGGGGGGGGGGGGCATTGTCCCTCTGGATCTGCGCCTGCATCCTAATGGCATGAAAAATTGTCCTCTATTTCTAACACCACTATATATCGTAAGTTAGCTCTTACGGGAAATATCGTATTGCTTTATAACCCCATTGAGACCAGTTTTCTATTACATTAAGAACAGGACTATGCAACAATGTTTGTTAACTTACGGAATATTATAAAGTATCCAGTGTTTCATTTTTTAATTAATAATCCTCGGAATCGTATGTTGATCATATTTAAATGTTCTCTCAACGCAACATTTCTTAGAGCCCTGTTTCCGATTTTAAGAATATCCAAATATACATTCTAATCCATAGTGATCTCTATAAAGAGTAAATTTTCTGATCCTTTGGCTTACATACATCCAAAAAACATCACAAAATCTCCACTGTGCTTCACTGTAACTCCCAAATTCTTTTCCTTTAATGATATATTAAAATGGGGAATGACACTCTTGAAGATATTGTTTAAGCTTTATAATGCCTGTCTGAAGAACTCTTTATGGTTACTATGAAAAAGCTGACAAAGAAATTGCAATTTTTACCAACAACGAGAGCAGATGAATTTTTGTACTTTTTGTGGCATCAACGACAACATCAGACAATAAAAATAATCATCAAAATAATGTGTTGATTACATCATACCACTAGCATTAACTTTGTAGACTACAGAAAGGCTTTGTTCCTCAGTTGACCACCAGATGTTCACGGCCTTTGCAGACTATAGAATAGACTCTCGACCATGTTTATGAAAACGCAAGTGCCACCATAAAACTACATGAAGATACCTCTGAATTTAGAATAGAGTGAGATATCCGGCAAGGTGATGTCTCTCTGAAATTTTTCATTACTTATACATATGTTTAAAAGTAGAAATATTGAAAACCTAGGCATCAATATCAACGAGTATTGGTGACAAATAGTTTGGGCGAAGCTAAATAAATGTTGTGTGAACTGGAAACGACACTATGGTCCGACGATCTAAAGCGTATCTGCACGAATAGGATGAATACGGTACAAGACAGGAAAAAATAGAAGTCACTAGTGGAGGTTTATGTCCATTGACAATTGTGGTAGCTGTTTGATGAACAATTTGTTGATCTTTCTCCATACTCTTCAGCAAATTGCAACCGTTTTAGCTTCCTGGTCCATGGTTTTCTCTCTATTCGGCTACTTAATTTTGAGATTCTGTAAAATATTTCCACAAGTTGGAGGAGGGTGTAAAGGGTAGTGATGCGTCACAGATAGCCCTAAATGAGCCTCTCCTACTGTAATGTCATTCTCACCTTCTCGCGACTTATCCTGTTTCCACAGACGAGGCTCTGACGATCGAGTAAAGGTGTTAGATCGAGGATAAAGGAAATATCATCCTCCAAACGTCGTTGAAAGTATCGAAAACCTATGATAACAAATAATCAAGTTTCCCCAGGACCTCATTTTGTCCACCCACTCTTTATCATGGCAAAAAAGAAAGGACCCTCAATCACGGGCAGGTGTTAAGTCACCAGGAGGTGCCAAGCACCTTTGGACTTGACGTGATGAGACCAAAAAGCGAATTGAAACCTGGAATACTCATGTCTTTTTGCAGCTGAAAAGCTCGATAATCACGATATGAAAATATTGTTTACTGACATTCTTGACATAGCTAAGACTAGAAGACTAGATGGCCTAATAGTGGAATATGTAGGAAAAATATAACATTGTATTACACCGGAAACAACAACCCAAATCACAGAAACGGAGTAAGCTTTACTATATTCAAAGAGATGGATGCCTATAAAGAATGTCGTAGCCTACTCAGAATGAAGTATACTTCTAAAAATGAGTGCTAAACCGTTTGACATCAATATAGCACAAGTGGTTCTTACCTACAGCGGACAAGTCGAAAGCAGAAGCTGATCAATTTTATGAGCAAGTCCTTGAAGTTTTGCGATCATTAAAACTCCAAGATATCAATATAATGATAGTTTATTTCAACGTAAAGATCGGTTGTGGGACTATGGAAGGTGTAACGGGGGCATTTGGGTTAGACAACAGAAACGAATAGGGTGAAAGGCTAATTCAGTCAGGATGAAAATTTGAATATTAAAAACACTGCCTATAAACAACACCCTCAAAGACTCAACACCTCAAGAAGGACGGCATAATACCGTACGCAACCAAATTGACTTTATTTTGATCAAAAAAAATATTAGAATACACTTGTTGCAACTATTATTAGTCGACCACGACGAAACGGGAAAAAATCAAACCATGGAAGGCTGACGACATATTCAACTTGATAGCTAAACGTCGGCTTGTTAAAAACCAGCATGATAAATATAAACAAATTAAATCGCACTATCAAAAGAAAAATAAGGGAAGCTAAAGAGAAATGAACTCGAGAGCGATGAGACGAAACTGAGCTGCATGACTCCTTTTACTTCCATAGGAAGGTAAAAGAAATAACTAAAGCAAATAGAACTACATTGCCGTCAGTAAGAAATAGACAAGAAAGATTGGTTTCAGATACCGATGAATTAAAGGGAACTTGGAAGAACTATGCATAGACCAACGTAAAAATACCCTTACGAATAATTCTTGAGCCTTAAGTCAGACGCAATAAACTGTATGAAGAATGTTAAAAGTCCAGGTCTCTACTTACATTACAGGCTCATAAGCTTGATAAGCCACGCGGTTAAAACGTTCATTCAAGTAATTCATTCTAAAATATACAAAAAGTGAGAAGATCAAGGGAGTTGACTCTAGAGAAGCTCTCTTCTCAAAAGAACTTGATTGCGCAAAAATGCTATGACCAAAGGTAAGATGTTTCATCTGCTTTATTGATTAGCAGAAAGCTTTTGACAAGGTAAAGCACCAGTGGCCAAAGATTACAGGAGATCGGTATAGATGATAAAAATATTAGAATATTAAAAGCACTATATTGGCAAAAGCTGGCTTAAATTGGTATTGATGGCGATCTATCAACAAAGACCGGCAGGGATGTGTACTGTCACCTGTTCTATTTAATATTTATGTTGAGAAAATAGTTCATTTAGCACTGGAAAATGAAAGTGGTGTACCAAAAAAGCACCCCAATAAACAATATTTGCTATGCAGATGATATTGTGGTCTTAGCTAACAACCTTGAGGATCTCTAATTCTTATTAAAAAAGCTCAACGAAGCACTCAAAGAAGGGGAAAAGGAGGAGCAGTTTTATTTAAATAGTTTTCCACTATTTTGACATGTTTGCGAACAGAAATTTTGGGATTTTCATTATTTTTTTTTGTTAACTGAAACTGATCATTATGAATCTCTTCAGTTTTTCATGCCATTAGTTTTAATTACCAAAGAGTTTATAGTTACAGTTCGAAAACAGTCACCTGACTGTTTTTATAAGTATTGTATTTTTAGTTTATAAATAAAACAAATATTAGCAAATGTCCAAGTTTCAAAACAGAAGTCATTTTGACCGATATTTCGTTTTGTTCCAGAGATGTCTTCTCGAATTGGGTAGCAGGCAACAAGAATCAATCACAGAACTTCTCGACAGTTAAATAATTTGAAACTTAACTAGGGGAAAGATGCAAACGCAATTGGTTAAAAAAATTTAAATAGCAATACACATACCCGATTTCAAAATGATTCTAATTAGAGCTAGAAAGTTTGTACGAAAAAAATTTTGTTAAAGGAACATGTGACGATAATGTTAAAGTTGGATAAAAAGAATGTAATAGTGAGAGGCTAGATTAAGAAAAAATGTAAATAAATTGATAATCACATTTTTAGATGAGCAAGTGAGGTTGTATTGGCAAGCAATATGAGCAATACGATTTCATCTTTATAGGTATTCAATAAAACTATTGTAATCATAGTATTATATTATTAATTACTTGTATATTATTATTGCTATTATAATTATTATCACTGCAAGCCAGACCAAAACAGTGGTTGACTTTATTCTTCCGAGAAATGTTACGACTTATCGAAAAGTTACATTTGGTCTGCCTCGTAAAAATCAAAAAAAAAAACTTGTTACATGCTATGTAAGCTGCATGCTATTATCTTGGAAACTGTAGTTAGATATGTCCAAAGTACATATTATTACTTATATTGGGGAAAAACTTAGTTATCCGTAGATAGTTATCATGAATTCAAGGACTATACATTTTTTGGGTGATTGTCGAGAAAAACTTTGTTTGAATCGTGTCTTAGTTGAAATTTTTGGTGTATTGTTAATGAATTTATGTGACAACAAAACTTTTTAGTGCAATTTTTATGTCCTTATATTAAATAGTAACTTCTGTAAATACAAGTTTATCTATTATATTGATAAAAATCTTTGGAATCGAAATTTATTTTCAAAGAAAAAACGATAACATTCTTGTTGTTTTTTATGGACCAATAAAAGAGAAACTCTACTTGCCGAAAAGTATGAGGCGAATGAAACATTTTATTTCTGTATAAAATCACTTTTTACAATTAAAAGAAATAATTTTACAAAATATGGTTAAAGATGAAGCAAATTAACTTGCCATTTTCAGATATAGAAGCAGAACCCTGCTAGGGTATCTTTTAAAGAATGTGCGTTTAACCGAATATTTACAAAATACGGTACGTAATTGTTTTACTGATTGCAGAATCGCATTCAGCGGAGAAAATACACAAAATTGATTTTTTGGTGACACAGCTCCCAATATAAATAAGTTAATATATAACAACAAACAACTTATAAATAATTGTTGTTATAGAACAATTATTATTCGTTGTTTGTCACTATATTACTTCAGGACGCATCTGAAAATGTCAAGTTATCTTGTTGAAACACAAAATACTTTCTTTTCTTCTTCATATCAATCAATATTTATTAAATTTACTTTTTACACAAAAATAAATGGATTAAATGGATCTGACAAATAAAAAGGATACTGTTTTTACCTAACTAAAACTTTTTACTATATATATCAATAAAGATATCATGAAGATTTCTTGCAGTGTCCTTACTAAGAAATAAATAAATAAAGTTCCTGATTAAATTTGTTACATTTTTAAAAACAATTTGGACTTATCGAGATACTTTTATCATTCCAAATGAGTAAAAATGTTATTGCAAGCGATGTATAAAGTATAAATATCCAATATCTCATTGTAAATAAAGTAGTTATATTTTAAATTTGGGCATAATAACGTAATGTCTGTTCTATTTTCGACTGAGACATTTGCACCGTTTGAAAATAATTGAAGTAAAAAAGTGAGTCTCTTTAAACTTCTTAATATAGCAGTTAGAAATTTTATTAGTTTATAAGGTGGACACGTAACCTTTCCGATGACATATTGTTTTGAATTTTTTTAATTGAATCTTTTTCTTATAAATTTTTTTTTTCTTTTTGAATGTTCTTATAAAACTTTTTTTTTCTTTTTGAATGTTCTTATAAATCTTTCTTTTTCTTTAATACTCTTATTGATTTTTACATTGATAATATTTGGCCACATTTTAGTAACGCCTTGTATTATGTTCATATAATTAACTGGCAGTATTACTTGTAATTTTTTATAAGTAAGCAGCAAAAAGTTTTACAACTGTAGGTGAGAAAGCTAAATTAAATTATGATTAAAATAGTAAAAACTTGTGAATTTCAAATTGTGCAAAACCTCAAAAAAAACTAAATTCAAAATGTGTTTTACGTTTTGTTGTACATAGATTCTTAAAATTAGCGAGTAGTACAATTATTTTTATATCATTGACCAATCAAAGTTACGCTTTTTTGTCGATGTATATAAATTTGCCGTTGTTAATTTTATTGTTATAACGATGTGAACGACGAAGAGGTTCTCTGCGTGATCATCTTCACTAGTATTAAACGCGTGGTGACGGATGTACAGTTATTGTGAACTATTTTTAATTGAAAGGTGGCGCAATGTTTTATTTGATATTAAAGTTTTGAGCCGAGAAATTTTGCGATGCTTCTAAAGAATGATGCTGCTTGAAAACCTCAGAGATAAATTGAGGTGTTCACACATATCTACAGCCACCAACTGACGGGGCTGCAGGCAGTCCACAGTTTAGTATCCTGAGAGGCTTTATTATGTTTTGTCGTGTTATACGAAAGAGTTTCTTACAAAACATCAAATAAAGGGTGAAACTAATTAAATAACTAGAATTACGAGTATGGGTGTCGCATGAAGAAAATGGTACATCAAAACTATTTATCGGACCTTACAGTACACTTAACTTACCTGTCTATTTCTGGTCGCTTAACAAATTTTCGTCAAATGACACATTGCGTGTACCTTTGGAAAAAACCATCACAATTATGTTATATCTTTTGACAGTTTGACCAAATATAAAAAGCTTCGTAATCAAATATACATTATAAGAGACGTTCTAAATGAATATAATTATAAATTATATTTGGTCAAACATAGATTTAGATTCTAGACTTTATAATGTTTTTTTTTTTAATATATTTCCTAGACTGCTTGAAAGGTTCGTTTGAAAACTTTTGAATAGATAGAAACGTAATTTTGTGAAAAGTTGAACTTTATTACTATTTTTCTTTAAGATGTTTATTTTTAAGTTAAGTGTTGTAAATTTATTCGAGTGGATTGAGTGGAGGTAAGTTCATGGTGTTTTAAAACTAAATATAAAATAATCTTATGATTTCGATATGTAGATGTTGGTTTTGAAAGACCAAGAATTTTATCTATACCCTGATTATTTTAGCGGGATCTATACTTTTCGGTATTTTATCAGTTATTAGTGGGAATTAAATTGCGTTTGGGGTAAACATTGTTCTTGTGTCTTTAAATATTGCCGAGAATTTTGCGTATTAATCATTCTTATTAATTATTACATTTAGATGGAAATAATGCAATGTTTAAGGACAAGTGCTCTCTGCACTTTGGGGAATCTTACCTAAACTGATACTGCGAGAATTAGTTGAATAGTTTTCCTAAACTTAACGAGGGAAAAATGAAGAAAAAAAATCATGGGATTAAATTGATTATGTTAAATTGAATTAACTGATTTTATTATGGGGCAAGTATAAAGTCCGCAGTATGTGTTAATTACGAGCCTATTTGGGAATCTCTATATTAAAGAAAAATATCGTAAAATTTACACATATATTAAAATGGTGATGTATGAGGGAGAAAGTATGGGAAAAAAGTTTATCTCCTTGAGAAGGATTTTCTTATGAGATTCAAGATAAAGTTCATTTGAAAATTTTATTAAAAGAAAATTCAGTTTCCATTCATACTAACTGTTTTCAAAAAATAATTCATTGTTTAAAGAAATAAAAATGAACTTTGAAATTTAGTATTCAAAACACGAAATTATATTATGGCCAGGTTTAATCAAAATTTATAGTTTTTGTAATTTAATTTTGGGTAAGATCGATTTTTTTACCTATAAATTCACATGAGAAAAAACTTTCAAATTGTAATGAAATAGGGGATCATTCTAAACCAAACTAATTTAGTAAAACCTAAATGGCTCGTAAGAAATACCGCCTAAGTTTAGAAAAAAAATAATGTCGTAAAAGAAGACAAGAAAAGTATCCATTAGTTGTATAATATTAAAGCCGATTCGGGCTTTTGAAACTTATTTAAGTACCTACGATTTACGTTTCACTATTACATTGTAAATAACATAATATTTTATCCTGACAGGCACACACTATACTATGTAATCAATAATTAATATTTAAAATAAATAGATTCTACTCAATTGTTTTTTTTTTTAAGTTCCGTAACTAAAAAGTCTATTTAATAAAACTATAAACAAAATTACGAAGAATATTAGAAAAAATATTCACCTAACCATGACAGAAACAACTGACCGTTACCTAGCAACATTCGATAGTGACAACATTTTACTGCTTAGGTGTTAAATTTCATTTCAATTCGTCCATCGTTTTGTGTTTTATAAAGTGTTTTCCACAAAAAATAAGTCTTGCGAAATTGAAATATAGTGGCAAACTAAGCACAAGCAAGGTGGGTTCCAATATTATTAACCCCTGAACAAAATCTGCTTAGCATATTTTTCAAAATCATTTGAGATATTTACGAGGTGCGGCTATAAAATAATGAGACTGTTGCGGTAAAACATCTTTCAAGCAAATTTTCCATTGTTCAAAACAGTGCTGAAGTCCTTTGTGAGCTCCTTCATGATACGTGCCGCTTTTTCTTTTACAGCTTTAATGAACTGAAATCTTGTTCGTTTAGATGCAGATTTGACCTTTGGGAACAGATAAAAGTTACATGGTACTAGATAATAAGCCAAATAAGCCGGATGGTCTAAGACTGGAATATTATACTTGGTTAGAAACGTCTCGACGGGCAATGCAGAATGTTCTTCCGCAATTCCGGTGGTTTTTTCTTGTTCTCTAACGGAGTTGAACAGGAATTCAAGGTACTAATGTTGATTAATTGTTTGACCTTTAAAAATCCAGTGAAAGTACACAATTCTACGAATGTCAAAAAACAATGATCATCACTTTAAATCTTGATTTGCTCAATTGAGTTTTTTTAGCCCTCGGTGAAGTTGGGCTTTCTTAATAAAAGAAAAGTTTCAGTAGCGAATTTTCCAAATTTCATGTAAAATTTCAAGACAATTTGTTGTTCCATTATTACAAATCGTTCATTGGTAAAACAAAAAAAAAACAGCTCTTATACAATCAAAGGCCACTGCTAGACAGACAGGAAGGCATCGCATTCGAAAGAGAAGGCTTTACGCTACACAACGATAGTTGTGCCTTTAGAATAGACATATCGGTCTCACTATTTTATAGCCACACCTCGTATGTGTATACCGGGTCCGAGTGCAACTGAACATATTCCATTTCGTGGTTAATTTTCAACGAATTTTCGACTATAGTTTCATTATCTGAAGAAATCTATTTCTACATTTTCTTGCCCATGTGGCTGGAAGACAGCTTGGGAGGTGTCTTTTACAGTCAAAAAAAGACCCATGAATTTGGTGTCTGTTTTTTAATTTCCAAATTAAAGGAAAATAAAAATATTCTAAGTTACCGTCAGTTTAGCAAAACACCAAGAGGCAATGGACACTATGTGTCTCTTGTGCTTGTCGATCATAAAACACGAAAAAATCATTTGATATAATAATCAAAATATTGAATAAATAGGGATGCAAACGATACTTTTACCGAAGTATCGAATATTTTTAGCATCGATAGTTTTATTTCGATTCCAAGGAAGTATCGATACTTTTTTTGTAGTATCGGTATCGAAATCAAATATATAGTCGGCTCACCAAATTTTCTAGTAGAATTAACATGTCGTTAGAACCAGGATTTATATTTGGAAAGATGCTGCGAGTTTTTGGAATTCAAAACATTACAATAAAATAATAAGCTTGGCGACTTTGGGCTAAGATGGTATGCAACGATAAATCTAGAGAAATCTCTAATTCGCTATAGTGCATAATCGATGTCATTTTTACGCTATTTGTCAGCATATCCGGTTACAAGAGAGAGAGAGAGAGAGGACCAATATAATTTCATGCTAGCTTTCTCTAGCTCTGAACATGATTGACTAACGCACAAGGCGCGTATTTCGAAAATATGGGGATAAAGAGGGGCGAATAAAACCATAGAAAAGTTTATCTATGATAAAACTAAACTAGAGAGGTAGTGTTATTCGCCCTCATTCTTTTTCTGCCGTGTAACGTACGAAACACTCGATGCTGCTTCCAGTACACCCTTCATATACTCGAAAAAATGTTATAGTCAAAACACTGAATAAATTTAGAAAAGACAGATGTCATTAATGACAAGTCTGAGTGGTATATAATTTTTATCAGTTGGTATAAACTTCAGGACGACTTAAAATTTCCTTCATAGTTTTATATTAAATTACCCCTTAGACACTGCATAAGAGATAAAAGTATATTTAGACACAAAGTTAAGAAATTGAAAATACTGCCATAAAATACTAAGCTCGGCGACTTTGGGCTAATATGGTATGTAACAATAATTTAGTGATCTAGAGAAATTTCAAACTCCTTATATCACATGATCGATGTCATTTTCACGTCATTTGCCTGTCAAATCGACGAGTTGTTTCGGTAGTAGAGATCCTGGAAGATATTTGGTACGATCAGTCTTTTATACGCTCAATGCGAGCTTCTATAACTGCGCCCTGTGTTTGGGCATCGCCCTAATTACGGCATTGCGTACTAAGGAAATAAAACGCTATATTTAAGTTGATTATATTAAAAATTTCTTATATAAATAATACATCATTTTTAGCCTAATTTAATATGAACACTATGGAAATATCCTAATTATAAAAATAAATCACTATTCACACAATATTGCATTGATCTGCAAACAAAAACGTTTCAAAGTGTCTCTATATGAGACAGTAAAGAGTTTGTATCCATAAATATATTGTAAATGCAAATTTTTAATAAAATTTGTCGGTAAAAAAATTAAATCAGGAAAAGAACTAAATTGATCAACCCAAAATATCAAAATATATGAATAATCTTGTCACAATGCAAAGTTTTTAAAATTAAAATGGATAAAATTTTAGTTGTCGCCAAATAAAACGTAATATAAAGTATAGCCGCCAGAGGGCGATGTTATTCCTTATATTCTGGCAGAGAAACTAGCAACTTCTCAGATTATATGTGTCACCCAGTCTATTTTATTAGTTTTAAATGCTATTCAAAATTCGATATTACTGTTATGTTAACTGATACATACACCGACGTTTGTTGTTTTCTGCCATAAAATTACAGCTTCTTAACCTCAAAATAAACGATTCCAAAAACTGATTTATCCAGATGCTATTGAAAACCAGAAGGTTCGCCACCTCCCAAACTTACAGGATTTGGACTTGGTGTTGAGCTCGTAGAACTAAGAGTTTCTTCCTTTACCAGCGTAGGAGTCGTCGAAAGGGTGTTCTCTTCTTTCACCTTTACCTTATTTGGATCTTTTTCTTTTTTCTCTTTATGTTTGTGCTCGTGTTTATGTTTATGTTTGTGCTTGTGTTTTTTCTTGTCCTTTTTCTTCTTTTTAAGCTGAAAGAAAAAAATTATGAAAAAAAATTCTCCCTCCCTTGCTCTTCTCCCAACTTCTGTGTGTAATTTTTTAGATTAAATGAAAAGTATATAAACCGAGTTTTTTTTGAAAATCCCCTTACACAATACCCCGTATTTCGAGGTTATGGAATTCGATTCTGGCCTGGGCGATATTTTTCAGTCTGGCATCGAACTCGGCAGGTTTTTAATATCCTAAATAGGGA
Organism: Diaprepes abbreviatus; assembly: GCA_034092305.1. NCBI lineage: Eukaryota > Metazoa > Arthropoda > Insecta > Coleoptera > Curculionidae > Diaprepes > Diaprepes abbreviatus. The sequence goes on from JASJET010000039.1 coordinate 3,369,384, forward strand.
ATAGGTAAAGGATTTTCAAGAAAAAAACGTCATTTTCCTAGGTTTCACTTAAGCTAAATAATTACTCTCGCTTCACTTCTTCATTTCAAGATACGAAATAACTTGTAATTTCATCAATTGATAAACTTATGTTATTTTCAAATTCAAACTAAGGTTGTTGAAAAAATATCGATGTATCGAAAATTCGATATATTTTTTTAAAGCATCGATATTAAAATCAGAACATGGGCATAGATATGTGTATATTATGTTAAAAATTGTAATGTATCATTCTTTATCGTATACATAATTGGCCATTTATTTATTTCGAAAATTGTCCAAAAATATTTTTCAATTAGTATCATATGTTGTATCCGAAAGGGTTGCATTAATAATTAATATCGTGGCGCTCATACAGTGAGTTTTGTTAAACTATTCCTGCTTCAATCAATCAATCTTTATTCATGAATATATATAAAACAGTAATTTCATAAATCAACAGAAATTAACAAATACAAGTAATACACTAAGAATTCTAAAACATTTAAATATAGTTTTTTTTAACGTTCACACTATAAAACTGAGTTCATAGTTTAGGACAGGTCATGAAGTTGTTTAGGAGATACTCCTCCTCACTATAAAAAGCTTTTTTTCATGAAAGATCGCTTAATTTTAAATTGAAAATATTTTACAGTGGCATTCTTAATGCCTTCAAGAAGAATGTTAAACAAATTTATACCGTAGTGCCCCTTGCAGTTCTACTAAAATTTATAGCAATATCACTCCTTTTTCTGGTGTTATATTGGCGGAAATCACGGTTTAAAGTGTAACCATCAATGTTTTTCTTAACATGCATGAGGCAACTAAGAATGCATGGCAAGGTAAGGATACCCAGAGAATTGAAACGGCTTCTACAACATTCATTGTATCCCATGCCAGTAATCACTCTCACCCAGCGTCTCTAAACAACAAATACAGCAGCCGCATGAAAAGAATGCCCCCAGAACAGAATAGCATAGTATAGATAAACAGCTGTATTCATGAAGACGTGGAGGGAAACAATATTTTTTAGGTTGCGAATAATGTAAATATTTTTACTCAACTTATTTGAAAGTTGGGCCGCTGGATCCTCCCATGTCAACTTTGCATCAAGGTACACTTTCAAATGTAGTAGGGTGCAAAATAGTAGGGCGCATTCAAAAATTTGCGAGTGGAGCGCACATACTCTTAGTATTTAGCAAAATAAAATTAGTTATTTTATAGTTGATAATATTTAGCAAAAAATCAGCCAGTTGCATTTTTTGCGGAATTATTTTTTTTATAATGTTCCACATGGTCTTGTTTTATTACTAAACTCGTTAATATATTTATTTATCACTGGCTTTTTTTAGATTCTTCAATTTAATTACAATAATAGTTTCTAACTAGATAAAGAAGTGACTTTTTAAAAGAGTAAGCAAATGTAAAGTCTTCTTATTCTGCTTTAACTGGTCATCGAACCAATTTACTTGCCGAAACCCGGACAAACCACCCTTAACAATTTTACTTTTCTCTGGAAAACTAGAATCACCTGCACTCATTAGAGTATCTATAAATAATTCACACTTTGTCTCAACAGAGATATCAGTACACTCAAGGGATGACCAATTTAAATTTTCAACTAGTTTATACAGATGGAAAAGATCCAGGTCAGTTAGTGGCCTATAGGTTAAAGAAAATTGCGAAATAGCGATAACTTGGAAAAATATTGATACAAGTATCAATATCCCTAATTTAAACTGTTTATACAACCGAAATACAGTACTGCGGTTCAGACACTCTATTGATACAAGTATCAATATCCCTAATTTAAACTGTTTATACAACCGAAATACAGTACTGCGGTTTAGACACTCTATTCCAAATACAAGGGACATTTTTTACAATCATCTGCTTTAACTCACGATTGAGATTATATATGGTAATCATGGTGTCAATTCCACCATCTTAAGCACTTCTCACGACCGACAATCTGATACTTCTATAATGAAAATCAAACTCTGCATACCGGCCTCTTCTTACAACATTACCCCCCTCCCCTCAGTCTACGATATGCAGTTGCTATGTATTTATTTAAAAGATATCATTTTAACTGTATATTTTACCTTAACACCAGATGGATCTGTTTTATCTTTATCCTTATGCTTTCCGCTACCACCGCTGCCAGCATCACCTTCTTTCTTAAACATCCCAGGTTCAAATCCTATCGGACCACTCTGACCCATGCCCGGTAACGAAACGGAATTATCCGAGAAATATTCTTGTTTTACCGGTGGCTTCGGCTCGTCAACTTGAACGTCCATATTTTGATGGTCTTCAACCTGAAAACAACTTACAGGTTATTTGGGTTACACTCTGCATTTTACGTTTCTATAATTCAATCTTATTAAAGAAGAAAATCCGGAATATGTCATTTAAAATTTGAAACGTAACTACTATTTTAGCATATTTAACTTTCCGCAGAACAAAATTTATATCAAAGACAGATTGTTCCTATCAACTCTACTAACTTGAAGAAATAACAATGAATTACCTTAACTTTAGCATCTTCCACCATAACAACATCTACATTATTAATACTAGATTCAATGACGTTTTCAATGATAACATTAGATGGCACGACTTCCTTCACTTCGGTCTTGACTTTCGGAATCGGTTGCTCTTTTTTCACTTCTGCGCTATCCGCATGCGCTAATTTTGGAATGGCTGTTTTGATTTTTTTCGTGTCCGGTTTGGTTAGGTTCATAAGACCTGACAGTTCAGGTAAAGGTATACAGAGGGGGCGTCTCGTACCGTAGAGGGTGTAATATAAATCTACCAAATCACATCTGATTCGCGTATCGTGCGACAACATGCCACTAAAAAGAAAACAATGAACTTTAACTGCTTTGTCAAATACAACCTCTTTGACAATGGCCATACGTTCTATTGCAACAACTCCTATAATAAGGACAAAGTATTAAAACGAAATTTCTCGATGACGTCACGACCCGGAAGGCTCACCTGTTAGCTTTGATTTCCTTTGGTCCTGTAACGACTCCTATAATACGGTCTTCATTTATATATATATATATATATATATATATATATATATATATATATATATATATATATATATTATATATATATATATATATATATATATATATATATATATATATATATATATATATATATATATATATGAAGTAAAATACGAAACAGTAAATGCAAACTTCTCTCCATCATATCCTTTCTGTGTTAGAGGTTGCACTACAACGGCATAATGTGGATATATCCACTGCTATTGCATCTCACACGGGGGAATCCGTGAAAGCCACATAAACATATATACGCTATCCGGCGGGAAGTCGGCGAAGCCGCGTTCAGTATTTGCATGCTTCCTTCCGATCTGTCCTTTGTACAGCCAGGTGCATATCGGTACCCTGATGAGTCTAGTAGAGACGAAATATGTACCTCTGCCGTATCACTGTGGCGGGGAGGGTAAGTTTTGACTTTCTTCTCGGTATGGTGGTACAGGTAGGCCATCATCTCGATGGTGGTGGAATAGGATGAATTGCGTTTTGTAACAATTTATTCTAACTGTGCAACCTCTAACACAGAAAGGATATGATGGAGAGAAGTTTGCATGTACTGTTTCGCATTTTACTTCATTCATTTACGGAGCTGCATATAGTTGTACGTTTGCTGAATGTGATTTCAGCACTACAACGGCATAATGTGGATATATCCACTGCTATTGCATCTCACACGGGGGAATCCGTGAAAGCCACATAAACATATATATATATATATATATATATATATATATATATATATATATATATATATATATATATATATATATAGAAGAAAAATATCACAAAGGAGCAGCCAATATCACAAATTACAGTTTACATTCAAGATGTCGTTTAAGTTAAAATGCACTTGTATTAAATAAATCTATTTCTACATTGCTTGCACTTTGCATGATTCTGATTGATCCACCATCCCCATATAGGGTTCGGTGAGTTGGAATCTCAAATGTTCTTATCATACATAGGTTACAAGGTGGTACATAAATATTGTGCCTCTGAAGGAGTTTGGGGCAACCAACATTTTGTGAGCTTTGGTAACATCACCATTAATCTTCTCGTTTGTAGTCTTTGGAAATTCAGGCGTTTCTCTACTTTTGTATAATTGATATTCTCATGGGAAACACCCAACTTAAATGCAACATATTTAAGAAATTTTCTTTGCACTGATTGCAATTTATTTATGTAAATTTGGAAATAGTGAGATCACACCACAGCATTAACCTCTAAAAGGTGCCTCACCAACCATACATACAAAGTTTTTACACAGTAAATATTGCTAAAGTCTTTTGTATTCCTTTTCAAAAAGCCTAAAAATCTATTTGTTTTATTACAGCAATGAAAAGTATGTTTCCTTTAAGAACATTTATGTCAATTTACAGTCAAACAAGACTTCCAAATCTCCAATAAGATTAACCCTCTCGATAAGCCTACCCTCAAAGTGATATGCCCCAGACAACACATGACTTGACTTACTAAATTGTTACACTTATTAGCATTAAGATACATTTTGTTACTTTCACATCATGCGTGGAATCTATTTAAATCATCCTGAAACCTGGAGCTACACTTGTCAATTTGAATAGATATAAATATCTTTAAGTCATCGGCATACAGTACACATTCACAATATAGAAAACAGGTTGACAGATCATTAATAAACAAGTTGAAAAATAGAGGTGCAAGAGGTGCACCCTGTGGCACACTAGAGGTGATATTGATTTTCCCAGATGTATGCTTGTTCACCCTAATAACCTGAGACCTACCATACAAATATGATCCCACTCGGTCCAGTAGTGCTCCATGAATTCCAAAGCCCCTTAGCTTGTGTAATAGAAGTCCAACATACAGCCTGTTAAATGCCTTGGGGAAATCAGTGTACACTGAATCTACAGCATACCCTTCCTCCAAGGCACTGATAATGTACTTATGATACACCAGCAGATGACTTGAAAGAGAGTGATTTTGATAAAAATCATGCTGATCATCATTAATAATATTTTTAAATGTTTCCTTCCAAAAATGATAAACCAGCAATAATCTTGGAATACAAGGATACCAAACAGACCGATCGACAGCTCTCAGCCCTATCCTTAGTGTTAAGTACGATTGCTTCCAAAAATCAGGAAACCAGTCAGAAGACAGTGAAATATTTAATAGAAGTCACAAAGGCTTATCCAAAGCAAAAGCACTGTTCTTGTGAAATATTGCCGTTATTTCATCAGGCCCCGGTCCTTTCCTGGAATCAATCCGCAACAGTCCCTCAAATACGTCACTAATACGAATACTATAAAATCCAATATTTACATCACACAAAACCGACACTTCATGACTAGGTTGAGATTGGTAGATTGGGAATCGACATGCATACAAGCAAAATGTGTTGCAAAGAGATATGCAATTGTGTTACCTTTAATAACACCCTACTGTGTCGGGAATGCCATGATCATGGCCCCCTGAATAAATACATTTCAAAAATTAACCTGGGATCATGTATTCAGCTGAAGTAAAATAAGAACAAACAATGATTATTTCCTGGTAACGTTGCATTATATTTGAACAGCTGTTTGCGAGTCCATGCCTATTCGATTGTGGTTTAATATTGTCTTTATTTTAGATTTAGAAAAAATCTTGGTACATTACAATTTTAAATAGCGTTTTAACTATGAAAACCCACTGGGCTACCAGAAAATTTAGGGTTTTCTTGTTTAGTATTAGATATTATTTTGCATAATTTATATTAATACTCACCTTAACATATTTATAAAAAAAAACAATACAATAAAACATTTAAAAAAATCATTATCTTATGATTTTTCTCACCTATGTTGTTTATTTTGTTAATTTACTTAAACATATGTTTTAATAACGATCATCTGAAGTTCATAAGGAAATTTAAAAGTAAATATACGCATAAGTCAACTAAAAAGCGTATAATAATATTGATTGTAAGCCTCTAAGTAATGACGTCACAACTCACCGCTGTGTTCTTGTATTTCAGGAGTTGTTGCTCATAGTCTATATTTGATTTCGTCTGTCTTTTTACTAAGACATTCGGAAAAAACCTGAGTGTGCGTCATTTTGCAAACGATAAACATATGTTGTCAACCAACTACTAACAATTTCTAAAGTTTTGGTCCCTCAGTTCGAAAACTACTAAGAAATCAGCGAAGTGACAAAAGAATGTAAAAACTACTCATTTACTCACTTGATATTGGTCCATATTCTTTCTACTAAGTCTGGCGAATCTAGTTTAGACCTATGGGCTCTTTTGAACGGAGGATTTTTTACCAAAATCTCTGCTAGTTTGTGCTTAAGTCCTGGATCGGGATCGTTTTCTAAAAGATCCAAAACGTGTGACAGATCCTCAAACTTACCATCTGCTTTTACAAAATCGACTAGGCATTCTAAAGCAGCAATTCGTACATCTACAAAATAAACATTTAAATATAAGACTAATCATTGTAATGAAAATTTCAAGCGTATTCAAAAGACTGAGACACCAAACACTTACCAATAAAATTTCCATATTGGGCATAAAATTTAAATAATGTAGGCCGACTAGGCAGGTGTCCGAACTTCTGCAACTTCCTTATAGCCTTTAAACATTCCACCGACACTGTATATTTATAACACGGAAGTGCTTTTTCCAAATTTAATAATCTAGTTATTTCTTCGAGAATAAGTTTCGTGTCGGCACTTAAATTTTCCGCCGTTATTGGTGTACCTTGAGTTATTACAGATACTACAGGTGTAACGGTGTTACCTGAATTTAAAAATTCAATATATTTTTTATAAAACCTTATAATTTAATATTACGAAGGTCGTTTGAAAAGTTTTCGGCCTTACGCAGAGATGGCGCAAGAATGACCAAATAATTATGGTATTTGAACTATCAGATATAAAGTTTTTTAATAGATGCTTATTTGTGACCACCAAGGAAAGGAAACAAATGTGTTGCTATTTTATGAAAAATGCATAAAACTGAAATTTGAGCTGTTGTAAACTAAGGAGTCTAAATACATTGAAATGCATGCCCAGATAGCACAAGATTTCCATTGGATATCCAGAATAGGTACATATAATGTCCTGTATGTCCATTAGATGTTATGACCTGTAATCTATATGGACGTCCATATCTGGATGTCCAGTGTAAGTCCATCAGATGTCCACTAATTAAATTTCGGGTTGTCGGTAAAATCGGATACTGTAATATCGGCCTGTAGAATTGTCATTTCTTAACCCGCCGGCCCGCCATGATCACAAAATATCCTTTCAGATATTTTGTGCCCATTATTGTGTTGACGTCGAGCTAAAAAAAACCTTTGGAGTTTTAGTTGAGCTAAAATCAAGTGTGCTTTTTATTTGAAGAAGATGCCACCGTTAAAGGTAGGTATAGTTATTTTTAATTTAATTTTTTTAGGTACACCAAAAATTACCGAACGAAACTACAGACATGCCCGGCGAAAAGCTGATAATTTAGTATCAAACTCGCACAAATTTGAAAGTGAACAAAATATTAAGTATCAAAACACGTATGTTAAAATATAGCTTTTGTAGCTATACTTTTTCATACAATTACTTATTTAAATGGAAATTACTACAAATAAGTCCAAATATTTTGATAGGCCAATGAATTTTGTATCTTGTTGGTTAAAATGGAGCACAGATAGAGTTGTAAATTTGTGTAATAATAAAATTGTAAATTTTAGAGAAAATTCTCTCTGACAAAGTCATTATTGAGTAATCAGTCTAATAAGATTGCTGGCATTAATAAATGTAATCAAAATTTATAATGGAATAAAAGCTATTGCAAATTTAAATAATTATATTAATTTTTTTATGACTATTTTGGATTAAACGCTAGTAAAAGTTTACATTGATGTGTATTTTTGTGCAGTATAATTGTTAAAAAATATATAATAAAGTTTTGACAGTTCGACTCTAGGTTTAGACTTATAATTTAATTTATTTTAATTATTTTTTAGATGAATTTTCCACAGATTGGTCCAAATAAAATTCCTATGTGGAAGCCAATTTGTACCAAATTAGAGAGGATATTCAGGTAATCTTAAATAGGGAAAAAACAACAAGTATCTACAAAGAATTTTCTGCAGGAGTTCAACTATCCTTTTACTTAAGAAAATAATCAGCTGCCTCAAGTCACATAAGATCTTCAGGACAATTTAAACTTTAAAGATGCAGTAAGTTTATTACACTTCTCCTGAAATAAAAGCTGAAACTTATTCGAGTAATGCTTCTTTATGTGTATGAGTCTATTGATAAAAAAAAACTTAATTTACAAGATTGTTTTATATATATTTTTTTACTTTGATTCTTAAAGTCAAAAATATTCTTAGGTTAGCATATGTGGAATTAACGTTTAATTATCTCAATAAAGTAATATAATTTTAGGTTTTACAATTAGCGAAAATTGGAGGAAATTATACCTATTAACTTATTAAAAGATATTTTATTGTAACAATGACAGATAGCCTTTCCAAGAATTATACATATGATGGAACAGTAAAGTGCCCTTTAAAGTACTTATGTTCACTATTTGTAGGTAAGTTACCACTTAAATATAAAAATTTGATGAAAAAAATCTCTCTGTTTTATTTGTCATACTCGTAAATAATAAGAACAAATTAGGTGTCAGATTTCACACGTTAAACTCTAGATCCTCTTGTTCTGATAATACCCAGACAAAAAGTGTGTTAAAATTTTTTTTCTGGCCTGTTGGTTTAAGCACTCTAAGCAATAACGATGCATTTGGTTTTATATATATATATATATATATATATATATATATATATATATATATATATATATATATATATATATATATATATGAATAGTTTGGTTATTCCGGGTTTCAATCCGTTCGTTCAAAAAATCGTTTTCACGACGTTTCGCCAAAATCTCATTTGGCATTTTCAAATGCGGTTCGTCTCGTTACTCGCTGAGAACTGATGGTGGCCTCTGAAGAATTTCGAGTTTTGTTTAGTTGGCCCGCTGCCTGATTGGGTGGGCGGCTTCGTAGGCTCCTCCCCTCTCCCGAGTGCGATATACTTTGTTCTTGTATGCAGGTCTCTCGTCAACTAGTACACGATATATATATATATATATATATATATATATATATATATATATATATATATATATATATATATATATAGACAGAGAGAGAGAGAGAGAGAGATTTAAATTCCTACAAAACCATAAAATACTGCATCATTTAACGTTAAACCTTATTAATTTTCAGCTGCGGTAGAATGGGGGGCCGATAAAAAACAGCCGAAGACGAGATTAGACAATGGCTGAAGAGAATAAACGACAGAAATAAATCTAGAAAAAAATAATTATTGTAACAATAAAAAGTCTTTATTTAAATAATTGGTATATTTTCTATTACCCAATTGAAATTGTACCTATTACTATGGAACCAGATAACTAATTCATAGCGATCCTTCTACAGCTTGAACAATTTAAATCAATTGAAGCTATATTTTGTAGCACTTGCAATTCAACTAATTATAAAATTTTATATTCTTATATAGTATTGTATTAAAAACTTGACAATTGTAATCAATAAGTGTAATATGTGGATCCAGTTACTGTTACCTGGTTCGCTGATGTAATTTATATCTCTTTAATTTTTGGGACTAATAGGGCCATCTATGGTTACTTGTTATCGACGTTTTGATGACATGAGTGGTCTGTGTCTTCAGAAGTGCAGATTAATTAGGTACTGTAAGCTCTCGGACCCTAAGCAAATTCTGAAAATATCTACCATTCACGTTACCGGAACGTCAAGAAGAGGGAACCATAGATTATGACCTATTTATCCAAAAAGCACAATACCATCGGATAATATGTCCACAATCGGGTCAAGAATGTACAATATATGAACATCCAAAATTAGTCCTATTAATATCCAAAAATGATCCATACTTGGACAATATATGTAATCCAAAAAGACGTCCATGAGTGGGACAAACGTATAGTCTAGTGGATATCCATAGGATGTTGGTGGACAAATTCTGGACATCCCATGGATACCCAGTATGTCCAGCTTTGGATAAACGATGGATATCCAGTGGACTGAAGTGTGCTATTTGGGTGGTGACTGGAAAATATCGTGTTTTCAACGTCTTGACAAGAACTTTACGAACCACCTTCGTAGTTTCTAGTTCTATACCACGTATAAAAAATAAACTTAAACACATACAGTAATCATTCTAGTATTACCTTACCTAAAGCCTGAACTAGTGCAGCTCTATAATAATTGTCCGAAAATCGGTTTTTAGAATTGTCGTTATATTTAAATAAATCTAACAAAAACCTAATTACTTCCGGCGGACAAATACCGTGAGCATTCCTAAAAAGGAAATAAAAATATCAAAACTGTTACGCCCGTGTGCAAATTTTAAAATTATAAAGAAACGTTGACACTATTCTAAGAAAATCGGCTTCAATTAACTCTGATATACACTGATCGGCAGGACTGTCGCACCATATGGTCTTAGGTTCTTTTGTATTGTCCATTCCTGGATGTATCAAAGGAATAATGACTTGCGGATTTTACTTGTGGTGATTACATTATAATTTACTTCGGACATCCATACGACTGCTCTACATCTAAGGGCTAAATTGGAATTTGGATGTTTTGTACTGGTCATTTGTATATTTATATTGATAAATTATTTTATGAATAAAGAAAATAAAATAAATCCAGAAATCAAAAAACCCATAGACATAAATTTGAAAAATCTGCCAGTAAGGACAAAAACTTTATAGGTCAATAAAAAAAAAAAAAAAACAGAAAAATACTAAATTCCATATTTATTTCTGTTTTGGTTTTAGGCTTTGCAGAGTCTATCTGCAATGTTTTGATTATTTTAGAAGCTTAAAAAAAAATTCCATATAGTGCAACATTTTTGCTGGTCACTATACAGGGTGATTCAAAAATCGATCACGAAACTTAAGGGGGTGATTGTACTTGACAAAATAAGGGTAGAGCTTCATATAATTTTTTTTCAAAATGTCATTCGTTTTCGAGTTACAAGCCGTCCAAGTTCAAGTTTTTATTTTTTGTTTTTTGAATTACTCGCTTACAGGAAAACCGATTTGACTAATATTTGAAAGATAGGCTAAGTCTTCTGCGCTTCATTATTTTAGTAACAATTCACATTGATTGTTTGCCGCTAGAGGGCACTTTACCTACATTGAAAATTGTTTTTTTGTCATAATTTTTTAGTGTTGACAGCTACAGTAGTTTTTGGCATAATTTCTGAAAGACTGATGCCAGGCCTTTAAAAAAGGTGCTCTTTATTTACATCGCTAAACCCAACGGTTTAGACGTAAATCACCCTTAAAAATTAAGTGGTAAATTTACTTTTCTCATTTCATTACCACCAGCTACCAGGTAAATAGCTATCAAAGTATACTAGAGCTGTCAGTTTAACATCAAATAAATTCGATTTTTAAACTATTTAATTCATAATCTTAAAATAACTAATAATGGCTAATCAGTAAATATTCATATTATGGATTATTGCGATATACATTTAATTGATAAAAATTAATGAAACAGTACTAAACAAACTAAAAAAGATTCTCAAAATGTCCCCCATTTTCTTCCATACATTTCCTAACACTCTTCAAAAAATGTCGCCTAACTCGATGAAAAATTTCTGGTGTTTCTTTAATAATTTGGCACTTTTCGATTATCCTGAAGCGAAGATCCTCGACGTTGATTACTGGAATATCGTACACCAATTGTTTCAAATGACCCCAAAAGAAAAAATCCATAGGATTAAGGTCTGGTGACCTCGCTGCCCATGCCAATGGTCCACTTCGTCCTATCCATCGCTCAGGATACGTTGCATTCAAATACTGTCGGACACGTATACTAAAGTGGGGCGGAGCTCCGTCTTGGAGGATCCACATGTTGGCCCTTACTTCCAATGGCACATCTTCCAGATACAATGGGAGACGATTTTGGATAAAATCTAAGTATACGTCACCAGTTAATGGGCCATCAAAGAAATGAGGACCAATAAGGTAATCTCCTATTATCCCTGCCCACACATTTAGTGAAAATCTACGCTGATGTTTCGTTTCTACCACATTGTTTGGGTTCTCGTAAGCATATGTGTGGATGTTGTGTAGATTTGTTATGCCATCACGAGTGAAACCAGCTTCGTCAGTGAATAATATGACGCCAATTAATCGATTATCGTGTTCATACTTAGCTAGGATCTGATTGCACATTTCCAACCGTCTCGGCCGATCATCGTCATAAAGAGCCTGCACCTTTTTTGAATGAAACGGGTAGAGTTGTTCTTCTCTTAGTATCCTCCATGAACTAGCCTGACAGAGCCGCACTTCATTCCCAATTTTTCTAGTACTAATACCTGGATTATCTTCAATAATTTCAAGCACTCTTTCTTCTTGTTGCACGTTTCTAGCAGTTCTAGGTCTTCCCCTATTTCCATTATAACTTTTAAAGGAACCACATTCCGCAAGCCTCCTGTGCACACTGGAAAATGTTTGAGCATGAGGGATATTTCTTTCCGGATAACTCTCCATATAATATCTTCTTGCCAACTCTGCATTACCATTTGCTTTTCCATAACAAAAATGGATATCACAATATTCGATATTTGAATATTGGTGATTAGCCATTATTAGTTATTTTAAGATTATAAATTAAATAGTTTAAAAAGCGAATTTATTTGATGTTAAACTGACAGCTCTAGTATACTTTGATAGCTATTTACCTGGTAGCTGGTGGTAATGAAATGAGAAAAGTAAATTTACCACTTAATTTTTAAGGGTGATTTACGTCTAAACCGTTGGGTTTAGCGATGTAAATAAAGAGCATCTTTTTTAAAGGCCTGGCATCAGTCTTTCAGAAATTATGCCAAAAACTACTGTAGCTGTCAACACTAAAAAATTATGACAAAAAAACAATTTTCAATGTAGGTAAAGTGCCCTCTAGCGGCAAACAATCAATGTGAATTGTTACTAAAATGATGAAGCGCAGAAGACTTAGCCTATCTTTCAAATATTAGTCAAATCGGTTTTCCTGTAAGCGAGTAATTCAAAAAACAAAAAATAAAAACTTGAACTTGGACGGCTTGTAACTCGAAAACGAATGACATTTTGAAAAAAAATTATATGAAGCTCTACCCTTATTTTGTCAAGTAGAATCACCCCCTTAAGTTTCGTGATCGATTTTTGAATCACCCTGTATAAAAAATAATTTTTTCGCTGCCCTGTACTCTATAAAAAAGCGGCGTTAAAAGTGAAAAAAAAAATCATAAAAACATTGAAATAAAACAACAATTCTTGCCTATTGTATTTTAGAAAAAAATAAATCGCGGACATTATAAATTAGGGTTAATTGGGGCAGATTTTCTTTAAAAATCACAATCCTGCTTGTTGAAATATAACACATATTGCATGTTGCTACCTTAATCCTGCCATAGCCAGAGGGATTGTTTTCTGGATGAAATAATGCTGAAAATTTTGAAAACTGTTCTGCTTGATTATATGAGGCGCCGCAAATGAACCAAAAAATTTTCTAAAAATCGTCAGCATAGCTGGAGGACCTGCCCAATTTGCCACCATCGCATTGGCGACCTAAAAATAAAATGGTATTGATTAGTTTTCTAATCATCGTTAAGATGGCTTTTTACAAAGTATTAAGAGTGTCAATATATTTAAATATAAATGCTGAACAATTTCAAATCAAATTAAACTACAAATATACATAAAAACAAAAAAATTAAATAAAAAATATAAGCACATTTCTAAGTATGTTCAATAGTTATCCAATTTTGTGTAGGGAAACTTACAAAACTTCAAAACATGATTATGGTAAGAAATAGAAAGTTGATTTCTGAAATATTTTGAAACACTGAAAATATTTTGAAACACTGAAAGTCGATTTACCATCAAATACTGCAATTTTGGAAAACAAATAGGGTATTAACAAGAGAGTTATTGGACACATTCTTCAGAAGGAAAAATGAACAGCCAGATTCCTATTCACCGAAGCACCTAGATCGTTGTGACGTCACTTAGTAACTTTAAGCAATTTTTTTCCAATAGTAACAATATTACTGTCAAACCAGACACTTCTGCACCAACTGTCCTTGAAACTTAGGCTTACATTGGAAGTTACTACTATTTTTTTTATGAAGCTAGGCAGGAAAAGGTTATAAAATCACACCACGTTGTAATTTTAATGAGATTTTTGCAAATTGTTTTGTGTAAAGTCGCTACAGTGCCCAAAGATAGCTGTATTGTCTGCTAAAAGTGGACTGGTTTTGGTCTTAGGAAGAGGAGGTTAATCGTCTACATGCAGGGTACATTTTTGAAGTACCATGAGATCATGTCGGGTGCCCTACAAGAGCCTGTGCTAGGGTCAATTCTACTTGTTGTATATTAAGGATCTGGCTACAATAAGGCGAGAATCCACACTATTTTCAGATGACACTACTATATTATAGATTGCAGAAAACGCATCTGATCTAGATATCATCACAGCAGAAAACTCTGCTAAGGTACACGAATGGTGCGATTCACACCTTTTGTCTCTTAATATGAGTAAAACCAAGTATCTCGGTTTTCGGTGTGAAGTGGATCGGGTTACGATGGGGGATAAATATATAGATAATGAGCAACAATCGCGATTTCTGGGGGTTATAATTGACAGTGAGCTAAGGTTTGAGGATCACATCACTTTTCTTCGGAGAAAACTGGCCTCTATCGGTTATGCTGTGTGGCCGATTGTTTAGGTAGTGGTATCACTAAAACGGTGTACCATTTATAGATCACTGTTTGTTGTAAAAAAGAGAGCTCTTCGTTTTGTCTATGAGCCGGACCGAAAGAGTTGTGCAGTCCGTTTTTCTTGAGCAAAAAAATATTGACTCTAACATCTTTATTTATTTTGGAGACTGTATTTATAAACTTGGTATCTAGTATTCGATCTGCCAGTATCATAACTTACCACTACCAATGCCAACATCCAGTCTCACTAAGAAGTCATTAATCTATGAAAATATAAACATACTTAACCAATGTTAATAAAAAGCGAGATACTCTCCTAAAAAGCTTATTGTTCCTTTGAACAATATTACGCTGATAATCTCTGATCTAGAGTATTGGGTTTTTATTTTATTTTTGTCAACTAGTGGTTTGTATGAACTTTGTAATTATCTATATGTAAGAACTGTGCTTTGTCAACAAGAATTGATTTCCTTGACAATAAGGTGTTTTATTTAATTTAAAATTTGAATATAGAGCCTAAAATACAGCCCTGAGGTATACTCAAATTTATTCCTCGATTTACAGAATACTTCGATGCCACGGTTCCCGACTGGAGTTCCGTCAGATATAACTGGAAACAAAATAGAGTCTCTCTCATAAAACTATAGCGGTGGTGCTTTCGCAGCAGAATTTTTTGACTGATACAGTCAAATGCCGTACATAAGTCACTAAAAATTGCCGTGGCAAGCTCATTTTGATTAATCCGCGAGTACAAGGCCTCTAACAGTTTAAACATTGTACCATTTATACCCACCAGAAACCCGGAGTGATTCTTATTAGAAATATTATTGCCATAAATGAAGCTATTGGTGCTTAAACCAATTTTTCAAGGAATTTTCAGAGAACAGATAACAAAGGATTCATTTAATTGTAAGGATGAATTACTTTTGCCGATTTTAACCACGACTTCCAAGAAGCCTTAATGACATACACTAGAACCAGCAACATAACGTTCAAGAGGATTAAAAACTATTTTTACTGATAATCTGTCGTCTTCCGAAGGATTTTTTTCTGATGTTAACCAAAGTCTTTTTAAGCTCACTTAAGTTAGTGGACATAAAATAAAACAAATCTGGCATTGTTATATTTGTTAGGTGATTTATACAGTACAATACTATAGGTGTTCACTGTGTTTGGAGATAACTTAGATTAGTAAAATGTTTCACAACATTTATAATTTCAATATAAATCATTAACAATTGACCTGCTTTCTTTTGGTTTATTTACTGCCTTAAGAAGTATATCAGTGTAACGATTATTTGCTACTCTAATCAATTTTTGATACCAATTTACTAATAAAATATATGATTCACTAAAAAAAGTTACCTTAGTTAAACAATGTGCTGCTCTACATCTCACTTTATAGTAACACTGTTCATTTTCAATAGTATCTGTTAAGGCCAATCGAGTAGCAGGAGTAGGATACCTAAAATCCCATATATAAAAATATTATTACAGTAAATTTTTCCTCGATCTAATATACTTCCATAATCGCAAAAAGTTAAACACTTAATCGACTTTACACATTTCCCTTTCAGCTTTTTAGACACCGCTGTAATAACAAAATTCTACTAATCGATAGTAATAAATAGAAAATTTCATTTGCATGCTACTTATATTGATTTTGGCATTACTCACCTTTCTAGCGCTGCTATAGCTTCTATTTGCGCTGTCACATCTCTTTCATGTCTGAGCTGATACTGCCACTGATAATCGGGCTGTTCTATTACTACAGATCTTAATAAAGTCATCTCTGGATCTAGTCTAATCCACAGCACAGGAGAATCGCTAAAAGAATATTGGTTACTTAAGAATTAAAAAAATTAAATAAAGAAAAATATTCAGTGACTTTTAGCGACCTCAATTAATATTCTAAAATACTTCTTTTATAATATGCTTAAAACCAAATACTTCATATACCAAATTTAAGGTTGTGAACAATATATATCTGCTTTTAACTTACTCCATTGCACTCAAGTCCATATCAACCTCTTCTCCAGTGCAGAGAGGAATCTTCTTCTTTTTGTTTCTTCTGCTTTTGGAGTGGCACGTTATATCCGATTTTACTACTGTATTTTCTATTTGGAGGTTATGTTTGAAAGTACCATCTAATTCTTGTAGGGTGACCAATAGAGGACCCACATACTTCCTAATGCCAGTTTGAGATGTGGCATCTTGTCGAATTTCTAGTTCGATAGTGTTTCTAAAGAAAAGTTAAAATAAAAGTCAAGAGGTTTATATTATGATTAATTTAGTAATTCAGGGTGTCCCACTCATATATAATTTACACAACAAATGCTTACCTTTTTCTATTAAAAACAGAAGTTAGATGAAACTTTGCATGTCCACCAGTTCGAACCCATTGATCAATAAAAACGGCCATATCTTTACCTGTTACTGTAAAAATCGCTTTGGTAAATACATTTGTACTGATAAGCATGTGACCCCACAAACCACTGCCTATCTTTTGTGATGCAGCGTTGGTTGCCAATGATAACTGCTTATTAAACACCTATAAACAAAAAAAAATAAATATTGTTTTTCAAACTGACCACATATTTAATTAAAAAGCGTCTCGGCCTTGTTTACTGTTCATAAAGTAAGATTATATACCTGTAGCAATAATTCCAGTCCAATCCTGTGCTCAAGCATTCTCATTATTAACATAGCTTTCTTATGTAACGCTTCAATGTACATTGGAGACATGGTATGGAGATTTCTTATAGAAAAATAAAATTTTTCTTCATTTTTATTTTGGCTAGTCTGTACAGTATTTGCTCCTACTAACACTGGTGCTGGAGGCTGACTAGGATCTGAAAAAAGTTATTCATCTTAATATTACCCAGGCATAATTTATTGGCAACATTAATCATTCAAAGTCAACAAGTCTTACCCAAAATTATTCCACCATATTCCTCCTCATACTTAACAACATCTTGCAACATGGTATGAATCATATCTCTGTACTCGTTATTACCAAAACTCTTTTTAGAATATAATCCACAAAGATACTGGCTTATACCCTTGTTCAGCCACATATCTGACCAATTTTGCATCGATATGAAACATCCAAAAAACTGTTCAGCTATTGCTTGAGCCATTGCTTTCCTGGTTATATAAACCTAAAATGATTAAGTAGAAGAAAAATCAATCTATACTTGAGGTACTGATTTAAAAAAATTGCATCAGTAAGGAAGAACTTTTAGAGTTTTAAGTGGTTTATGAACCACTGTCACTCGAGCTTCCCAAGTGATTATCCAAGTACTAACCTAGCCTGGGGAGGACTCACTTCGGTGATCAGGCAAGGAATGGCTTGACCACCAAAATGAACCGTCGCCTCTGAACAGATTAGGAAAGAGCTTTAACTCTTGACTAGATTTGTGTGAGGTAAGACTTGGGACAAATTCTCCAAAAATCTACATGGTAAAGTTAAGCAGCAGCATAATTACGACTTAAACTATTATGAAAAAATTTAATATCATTACGATCTATTATTTTTTATTAAACATGTGCTGAGATTGGACCTTCTTAAATAACAGACAAATGAATTTTTATTTTGAGTACAAATTAGGACAAATCTTTTAACTCCTGATTATAGTCCTGCATAAAAAACTCAACTAAAAAATTATATTATTATTATATATTATTACCTGATCTATTATAACTGCTGAATGTAGAAGATTTACACTTAGAATTGCCATGGTAGCATACGAATGATAATCTTCATAAGTTTCATCCACAAATACTTGTTTGTAACAAGAATAAGGATATCTATTTGAAAGAGTTTCTTCATAAAACTCAAAAGCTTCATGCATATATCTAAAAATAGCATTTTAAATTACTGAAAATAGAGAATAGCTTACTAATATTGATGTGTTTATAAAATTTATATTCTTTATATTAATAAAATAATATTTAATAATCCTGATGCTAGATATGACATTTACATATGTATGTCAACAATATTTTTGTAACATCTAAGTTTTTATTTCAAACTTCATAAAATAAAATACCTGGTAGTCACTTTTAGAAGTGGTAAAAGACCTGGTAAACAAAAATGTGTAACTTCATGCATATATGGATCCACAAAAATTTCAAACGGTCCTACAGCTAAAGATATATTTGGTGCACAAGTGGGAACATTTAATGTATAGTGATAGGTTTTTCTTCGCATATCTGGTGTATAAACAACTTCTATCAGATCTCCATTTGACACAGCAGTCATGTCTTCATCTACTGTAAATTCAAGTTTCCAAGTACATGTTTCAGCAAAGCTATCCACACATGGAAACCATAACCGAGAAGAATTTTGATGGCCGTACGTGAAAAGATGAACTCCCCTCTATAAAAAATAACATTTATATCTTGACATACACTAATTTGTCTTATATCTTATTGTATATTGCTTACCTCTGTATAAGTGCCTTCCTTTTGGGGCACAACAAAATGTATACCACCCTGCGGTTGCTCCAAAGAAAACTCAATACCCACTCTGAGTGCAGTACCTTCAGCCACTAGATGCGAAGCTTCTGGAGGAATAGTAACAACTAGTTCACCTGCGCTATTGTCAGGATCTGTTTTTAGAGATGCATTTAAGTGATACTGGGAGAACTGTTCCAAACTTCGGCTTAAATGAAACAAAAAAGGTGAAAAAACAGCCTTGTGCCAATTTTATGTGAAATCAGAAAATTGGGTACATACGTTTCAGTATCAGACTGGCAGACATCCAAAAATGGATCGAAATATTGAAAATGTGCTTCATACTGATCATTTAAAAACACTTTATATATTCTGCATTGCTTCGCGTTCATCTTTATAATCCTAAGGCTATCTCGAAGAGGCACGACTGTTAACTCCACAAAACCCTAAAAAAATGCACAAACAAAATATTACTCACCTATATAATTAAATATAAATAGATGAAAGTTTTCAGTCTATACATAAGTAAAGAAATTAAACACAGATTTTGAAAATGATGAACCTGTAGGCAAATACTTACTATAATACTCTTCCTCTCAAAACTAATACCAGTTAAACTCAAAATTTGGTGAGCTAAAATGAAGAACATTATTAAACAGTAAACAATTTTTAACGATTGCATACCCAATTTAAATGGCCTCACGGTGTCCCCAGTCTTTTGTTGCTTCATGTTTAAGTGTAAATTGATCTCCTGGAGTTTTAAAATACCTTATATATTATAAGAAATTGCATATTTAATGTTAATTAAAAATATAATTATTAATATGTATTGAAGTCGACCTTCATATCAACAATAATAAAATTTTAGGTTAGGATTTTTTGGCAATTGGCACTATCGATAAGATAGTATTCTATAAAAAAAATTCACCAGGGTTCATAATTCCATAATCAGTTATACTTCTGATTAATAGATGGCACTATTATAAAAGAAATAGAAACCTATACTTCGTTATAATAATGTCCACTAGATGATGCGAAAATCCATTAGCATACTTATACTTCTTATTAACAGATGGCACTACGAAATAAGAAATAGAAACCTACACTTAAATATATCTTTATTCTAATGCTGTCCACTAGATGACGCGAGAATCCTTTAGCTAACTTGATTAAACTAATGTTTATACAAGGATGCATCAATATTTTTTTAAAATGTTTTTATACCAGGAAGGATCCGAAAAGAATTTATTCTAAAGTGCTAATATGTGGTTATTGGATTAACAATGTGTAGATTTCTTTCTTAATTAATTGTTCAATATCAAATTATATTAAGCTTGGGTAGAAATTAAATTGAAAATATACAAAATTTAAGACTAGAGGCGTACGGAGTTATTGGAGGATATCACAATAAAACTAGTAATTATATATAATTAACAGAATAAAAAGTATTCAGCTATAATAGACAGATTGAAGTGTCAGGTACAAAATTTCTCCACGCCTTTTCAGCACTGTTAGTTTGGTAATTATTTATTTGTTAATCCTGATCAACAACATTTTGTTTTACAACTTTTTTATATTTGACATTTTAGATGGTTGGACAATAACAAGAGATTGCATGTAACTGCCTTAAACGGGGGGAAGAATATTGAAAACTACAAAAAGGTGACTTAATTGATGTTTTTTTTTTAAATACAAAACTCATATTTCTAATATATTAATACTAGACAGGGGTGGAGCAAGGGGGAAGCCATCACAAAGACTTCGAATTCAGAAAAGTAGACTCGTTGACAACCCTCCTCCACCGACATTGAATTAATTCTCTCAATTCACTTTCGCTTGTCATAGTGTAATGTCTTGCATATGAATGGGGTGGAGGATAATTTTGATATTTTTTTAGTCTTGTCATATCGCTCCCCTTCCCTCCCCAAAAAAACAGACTGGATCCGCTCCTGATAGTTGATATACCTATTTAGGATTCAATCACGCTTTTTCTAATTTAAATACTTGAATCCCTAAAAAATAAAAGGTAATAGAAAAAACAATCTAATAATAGGATGCATTTGAGGCGCGTGCACGAGACGACTTCGGCATCTCGCGCCGCCCAACTCGAACTGCCCGAAGGCATATGTCTGGAGCCCATTCCGTTCCGACTTAATTTGCTCGGTAATCCGGTGTAAACGGCTTCTATGGAAGAGATTTTGGCGGAGAATTGGTATCGATATTATTGGTCGATACTGGATATAGTGCAAATTTGCATAGCGTAGTTACGTAAATTGATGTAATTATTCTGTAACTGCTGACGTGCAGTTTGAAGAAATATAGACTTCGAGCTAGACATAAAAACATTAACTTCATTTAAATATAGAGTGAAAAATTTTAATATTTGATATTATATTTTGCTTATTCTATGAAAAGTAAATAACAAAATATTTATATTTTACCGTCGCCTCTTTAGGGGCGTAGGGAATATCAGAGGAAGAAAAAAGGTAGAAATTACCTTTACCCCACTGGTATACAAGACAGTACAGTATGACAAACGAAAGTGAGTTTACAGAATTAGTTCAATATGCAATAATTCTAAGCTAGCAAAATCATATAACCGGGGTTCCAGTGCAGCAGACAGGCGGGCCTTTTTATATTCAAAACTCTTGAATCTGCGCCTGTAGGAGTCAAACATATGACAAGATGATATAATAAAGACCTCTGTCTTATTTTTATTCGGTTGTTTAAAAGGAACCTCATTGTGTATATGATAACTCGTTGAAAAACAATAGTATTGCTTATTTTGAAGGCTTTTCTAGAGTATTCAATATTAGGTTAGATTATGAGAACCTAACCTAATATTGAGGTCGCTTATATTACAAAATCAACCAAGAAGAACTTCGACATTACCCCAAACGCATTATTTTCACTTTACTTAAGAAACACATTCATATAGAGGCCCCTATTAAAATAATAGTTTCAATAGAAACGATAGTAATCACTATCGATAACTTAAAAATATCGATTGTTAAACTACATCCTGTTATCTCTTGTGGGCGATGGCTTGCGGTCTTCATACCATGAACTATTTAGTTCCGCACGTTCAACAGGCGACTTTGAAAAAGAGGGGAACAAGAACTGCGCTGTTGTCATGTCTACCTTAAATTCTAAATTTAACATTTTTTCAATGGAATTGATCATTATCGTAACGTGAAACCTTCGATCATACCCAACAGATTTAAACAACAATAGATTTGTTTGAAGGCTGTTTATGGTCGGTGGATGAGAGGCTTTTTTTGATATTTGACGGACATAAATATGTTTACTTATCTGTTCTTCCAATTTAATTGCTTGTTGTGGTTATTTTCAGTGTTTTTAAGGGTTAAAAATTACTATAAATGCGAAGTTTACAATCAATATTAACAACAGGAGGATTTAAAAATTTATTTTTGTTGGTAAATATTGTTAGATATTGTTTACACATTGAAAATAACAATAATAATAATTTAGGCAACCATATATTCATACTTTATGTATTCAGAATTGACGTACCGATTATCATATGATACTCGTTTAAATAATGCAGTTAGAAAAGGATAGCATAAAATCGGTATGTGTGTACCAAAAAAATAAATATCTACTGTTTGTCAACGCTTTTTCAAATATATATAAAAATATTATTACGCTATTCAGCGTCCAAACAACCGGGCTATAGTTCTGACGTTATGCTAATTCTACAGGAGTGTATTCGAAGCATAAAACCCAAAAAAGATAGTTTTTTAATCCTTGAAAGGAGTCTTTTCAAAGGGTAGCTTATAATGACTCCACAAATTTTTGATAGTACTTTGCACATTGAAAATTCACTATCGTAAAAATGTAAGTGTTAGTAAATTTTATTACTATCTCAAATTTCAACCCTTTAAGTCAAACTGTCTCCAAGAATAAGGGTTGTGACAGACAGGCAGACACCTAAGTGATCCCATAAAAATTATATTTCCCCTTTTGAGGTACAAAATCCTTATAATTCAGGTTTTTAATTTTTAAATTTAGACAAAACATAATAAACGACTCCGCATCCCTTGTACTTAGAGGGATATAATTAATTAGTATAAAAGAAACAACAAAATATAGTCTCTCCTTAATTATTGTAATTAGTTTTCCTTTGTTTCGCTTTAAAAATTATCTGTCTTTTATATAAAGATTGCCGGAGAGGCTTAATTTTTTTGTCTCCTAAAGCTTTTTAAAAATATGACGATAAATATCTAATGCGATAGATTTAGACCTAATTAACTACACTTTATAAAATATATTGCGTCCTAAAAATCACAAAATAAAAAAAATTGAAGATCTTTACTATTAAATATTTCTCACGACTGCTTCCATATATCCAAGAACAAGACATAATTTTTATGTTATTAAGAATATATCTTAAAGAAAAATAGAACGACAAAAAATTTGCGTTAAACTATTTTGGCAACAAAAAAAAAATTGAAAATTTAATGTGACATACGTTTTACTTCACATTAGACCTGTTCGTAGAGAAATTACAAAGCAGTCACCGTCAACCATAATTTACAAAAACAATCAGTTGACAGTTTACCAACCGTTTTTGGATAATTTGATTGACATTGATTAGTTTCTGATTGTTCTGCGAAAGAAAGTAATGTCTCCAAAAGGTCCTCAAATCCAACGTCTTTCACAGTCTTATTAAAATTTGCAGTTTCCCAATGGACTCTACTAGTAAACAGTGAGTAAAGAATAGCTTTATTTTTTTCTTTATAAGTTGTGTTTGTATGTTTGTGGACGTGTGTGTATATGAATCGAAATAGTTAACTTTTTTCCAATATTGCAGAAAGGGTTTGTATAAATGTACAATGAAACAATCTATTTCAAGTGGACATTTGTGAAGTTGCGCAGTATTTTTCAAAAAATCATGATTATGTGGCTGCTGAAATGCGGCTGTAAAAATGCAACATTAAGTTAATTATAAACTGTACACTAAAAATAGTGATTTTATTGATAAAATCTTTAAAAAAACGAAACGTTTTCAAAAAGGCCTAAGAAGTAAAAAATAACTGAGTAATTTTAAATCAAATTTATCTCATATTTTGATCCCAATATTGATTTATTTTCGTAATTTAAGAAAGTCGTAGAAGAAACCTTGCAGCTGATATTTTGGTTTTTATGTGTTTATTTTGTCTTTGATCTTATTCAAAGTTATACATGCTAGAATAAAATCTGGTCGGTAAGAAAGGATTTTTGGTTGTCACACATAGAGGACGTTGTAATTGTTTTGAAGGACTGCTGTCAGTGATTTTCTCTTTTTGACATTTGTTACATTTAGGTTACTTTAGAGGCAATTTGTTTCTAATTTTGTTTGTAGCTGTTAGATTAGGGTCAATTTTAACATAGAGCGCAAAAAGAAACATTTTCGGTATATTTTACTTTTTTATTTCTATAAAGGAGAGAAGTCTGGTGAGGCTAATAACGAGATATGGTAATAAAGGCATAATAGGACACACGTGTCGGTATTGATTTAAAAAATTCCGTTTTGGAAATTTGTCATTCAAGTCGACCTACTGAAATTCATGATGAGAATTGTCATATAACTGTTCGAGAAATTACAGAAAAATTAACTTTATCTTGCATAATAATTGGAAATCACTTAAAATGTCTTGGATTCAATAAGAAGCTCGATATTTTAGTTCCTCATCAATTGAAAGAAATTCACTTAACACCAAAAATCAATATTTGCAATATGCACATCACGCAAAATGAAAACAATCCTTTTTTAAAACGAATCATGACTGGTGATGAAAAATGAGTCATCTACAGTAACATCATTCGAAAACGATCATTGTCCAAGCGTGATGAATCAGCACAAACTACATCTAAAGATGAATTGCATTCAAAAGAGGTCAAGTTGTCAATTTGGTGGGACTACAAAGGTGTTGTGTATTTTGAACAACTTCCTAGAGATCGGACGATCAATTCAGATGTTCTGTGTCAACAACTCATGAAATTAAATGAAGCAATCAAAGAAAAATTGCCAAAATTGAAAAATCGCAAAGATAATGCAAAGCCTCACTCATTTTAGTAACTCGTGGGAAATTATTGGAGCCTGATTGAGAAGCAATGTCGCATTCCTTATTCAGACCTGAGCTGGCACCATCTGATTACCATTTATTTTGAAGTTTGCAAAACTCTTTGGATGGTATACCTTTCACAAATTATGACGACCTTAAATGGCACTTGGTTCCGTTTTTTACTGATAAGGTCTAAAATTTCTATGTACGTGGAATCATGAAGGTGAAAGAATGATGGTAAAAACTTATTGAACAAGATGGAAATTATGTAATTGACTAAAAAAAATAAAATTTATTCACGCTTCAAAACCGAAATTACTTTCTTGTCGGCCTGTTCCAAATTATCGTTTTTCCTTTTCAGATTCTTAAAGGGAAAATTGAACAGCTTATTTTCTGTTATATAGTATTTATTACTCTGTTGTATGTATACATGTCGTTTGACTGTTGATATTTTACAGTCTAGTATCAAGAATCTCTGGAGATATAATATTCTACCGCCACGTCTCGAAATCAGGATTTTATATAGCTGGTTGTTTCCACTGAATTTTGTTCCTGATTTATTATGGCTCCACTGGTCGAAACTCGTATGGAAAAAGAACCAGAGTGAAATTTGCAGGAAATAAACTGCCGAATTCTATTATTTCTAAAAGATGTTTTTATATCTTATTTAATTGTGATATAAATATAAATTGTATTATAAAAAACAAAAATTTTGTACAATTTGTTTAAAATAAAAACAAATAAAGTAATTTCATTCATAGGTATAGGAAAATAATCGAAAGATTTGAAAGAAAACCAACAGTCAATTAAGATAAAAACCCTTACTTACCCTAAAAAAGTTTTCAAAATATTGGCAACTCAACATTTTTCTATTGTAAAAATGCTATACGCCTTTTAAGTTTTGTTATTAGTTGGCCATGACGGCGAGTTGTGGCGAAAATAAAACAATCGAACCCTACAGAATTGTCACTATTTCTTGCTTCACTACCAACTATATAAAAAACTTCAAGAACTTTGGATCTACAAAAGCTAAAAGAAATAGAAATAAACCAGTTGTTAATAATGAAAATATTGAAACTACAATTTTAGAATATTTCGCTGCATATCCAACAATATATTCAAGGCAAGTAGTATTAGAGTCTCGATTATCTCAAACATCAGATTTAAGGATTTTATGGAAACACAATTTCATTTTTTCATCCCTATGTATATTCTATAGTACAGCATTTAAAAGGCATTGATTTTCCACGAAGAGCAGAGTCCTGTCAATTTATTTGACTTCGGTCACAATAAAATGCTGGTTTTTTGGATAATATTGTTTGTTTGGTTGGACGAAGTCAAATTCACAAAAAATGGATTGTTTAATCGAAGCAATTCCCACTACTGGAGCGACTCAAACGTACGTCCATTAATAGAATTAAATTTTCAAGCGTCTTGGCAGTTTAAAGTGTATTGTGCTATTAGAAATGACGGCGTCGTCGCTCTAGAATTCTACCAAGATAATCTGAATGGAAAGTTAGCCATTTTTGAAGACTTCTAGATACAAAATACGTTATTTAACATATAGATGATCGCTACTTCGATATCTTGTGAAATTTTGAAGTGAACTATTTGGGGCTGATCATAGAGATCTATTTTATCAACATGATGGGACGCCACACTCCAAGAGTCATTTAGTTAACAATCATCTGCAAAACTTATTTTATGAGCAATGGATTACCAAGAATGGGCCACATTTTTGGCCACCTCGGTCCCCCGACCTAACAGTAATTGATTTTTTTATTTGGGGGACAATCAAAAATAAAGTTTTCAACACCGCATTAACCACTACGGAAGATTGCATGCAGCGCGTCAGAATAGCATTAGAAGAACTTAATTCTCAGTCAATAAGAAGATCTACACATGAAGAGTTCCTGCTCAGGTGCCAAAAATGTTTGGAAGTTCAAGGGCGTCAATTTGAACATTTACTCATATAATTTTTGTAACTTTATTTTATTAACAACTGCTTTATTTCTATTTCTGTCTTTTTAACAGTTGATAGTGTTGGTTTCTGTTTCTTCGGATATCGGATCGCGAATGTATCAACCCTTTACAAAGTTACCCTTATTTTTAATGCTTAATATGATAAAATTATAAAAATAGGTACTTTCTATTTGAAAAAATTGACTTTTGACGATTTTTTAAATACAATTTTTATTCTTCTTTTTTCATCACTCTGTACTAATAATTTTCAAAATATCATAAAAAAACTATTAAAGTCGATCTTCGTCTACGAGAAAACTAACCCAAATTAAATAATAAAGACTTCCTTACAGGAAAAATTTATAGTTAAGTCTTGGTCCGCAAACGTCATTTTTGACATAAAAATTTAAATATGTCCAAAATGGTGAGGACTATGGAAACACAATAGGCTACCGAACTTAAACCTCAATAATGATTTTGGAAGCTTAAACTTATGACACAAACTTATCTACAAATTTATAACTAAACTTATAAAAAATTACATTATTAAAGAAACTTATTTGTTTGACTTTAAGAAATAAAATTTAGCTTCCTCGTTGCTAAAAGTAAAAAACATTTTTCTTCTCAGTAAAATAATTTTTAATAACTAAAAAATTAAAGCTTACACAAATTTGTGGACAAATTTGAACATTTGCTTTAAAAGATCAAAAAAATAAACCATAATTTATCCCCATCCCAAAAAATTGATATAAAATCAAAGTAATTTTACGATAATTCAGGTTCAAGAAATAGGAATTTTAAAAAGCCACTACAGAAGCATAATAACATATAATTACAAATTTTGCAAATTAATGAAAAAATCTAATTAATCGATAAAAAATTAACTGTTATTCCATTATATAAATATGCATAAGATTAAGACAAAAATTCACACGACTTTATTATAGGGCAAACTCTCTGTAAGCAACCCCCTTTACCAAACATACCCGACCCTCATTGACTTCTCTTCGACCCATCGGCAACACTGCGCAGCCCGTCGAAGCCCGCCAACTTCAATAAACAGAAAACATGGCTCTGGTACAACCAGTCGTGTTTATATACCGTTTGGAACTACTTCGGGCTCCGTCAGTTTCACAACAGTACGAACAATACAAATCTAACCTCTACGTTTTGTTTACATTGGTTGTCATAGTGTTTTTAATCGGTTTTCTGGTGGTTAACCTTGTTTTTTTCCGCGTAAAAACTCGTACAAATGTTAAAATTAAATAATGAACAAGGGTGAAGAGGTAATTTTCACCCTGGAATCGCCAAAAATGCAGGTTAGACATCGATATCGCAAATTGTTGCAGACACTTCTTGTTTTGGTGATTGTGTTGTATATGGGGTTGTTGGTTTATCATAGTTATTATAGCGGAGGAAATACGATTTCAGAGGTAAATATTTTGTTTTTTTATTTTTGGTCCTTCGAGCAGGATTTCTTTTTCTTATGTTTAACACAAAAAGTTTGCAAGAAATACATTTTGACTTATTTTCACAAAATATTTATTTTATTTATTTTCAAAAACAAGTTGCAATATTAAGTATTGAGTATTTAAAAACAATGACGTAAGAAATTTTAAACATTTTGATCAACGACATAAATTTTGAACGTCACAACGAATCTTATACATTTATATACAAATAAGTTAAATGTAATAATACCGCCCATATGAATACTTTGTTAGCGATTTTTTTTTTATAATAACATCCCTTAGTTGTGTATGGTGCAGACAGAAGGAATTAATTTTTCGATTATTCTACAGAGATTTTTTCTCTTTCTACTTTAAAAAATGTCGTAAGTTGGCTTTAACGGGAAATATCCTATTGCTTTTGAGCTCCCTTCAATCGATGCTATAAATTTTCTATTACGTCTATTAAAATCAGTACTCCGCGGTGCTGTTTTTATATATGAATTATTCTTGAGATCATTTTTGATAAAATTCAAAAATCTTCATAATATACATATTTTTCTGTTTGATTTACGAATATCTAAATTAATATTCCTATAATGCTGTGTGTTCAATTTAAATTTCCTCCTCCACCGTGCTTCACAATAGCTTACAAATTATTTTTAACGATTCATTGGTGATGTAAATATTGCACTATACTACTTTTATGATATTATTTATGATCTTTTCAATTATTATATTTCAACAAAAACGATAAAACAACACAACGTAAATATCCGCCATGGTTTACCCACGAAATGATTTTATATGTAAAACTGTTTAAAAAAATTCACTTACACCAATTTTTTGTCCGACTATAAGTACCTTAGAACTAAAATTAAAAAGGACATAGATAAAGCACAGTAGGAATACATTATGCGATGTGAAAGTTTAATACAGCGCGACTCCAAACAATTCTGGAACTTTATCCAATCTTCAAGATACACTATTCCTATGGAAGTATTTTTGGATGATACCAAATATCCTGAAAGAGAAAATATAGTAGAAGCTTCTGCTTCGTATTTTCAGCCTGTCTATGAAAACTATTTACAGTTGAGGTCGACTTTAGTGGTCTTTTTATGACATTTTGAAAATTATTAGACCAGAGTGGTCACGAAAGAAGAATAAAAAATGTTTCTTATAGAGGTATAGAACTTTTAAATGGAATAAAACAAAGATGAATTTTTTAAATTAACATGAAATTTACTTTATTCGAAAGATAACCTTCTGGCATTATAATTTAAATATGACTTCTGGCATATGACCGCCACGGCTGGCTCGGACGTAGTCTAATCTGGAGGTCCAATTTTCGATGACTTTTTCTAACATTTGTGGCCGTATATCGGCAATAACGCGGCGAATGTTGTCCTCCAAGTGATCAATCGTTTCGAGCTTATCGGTGTAGACTAGCGACTTCACACATCCCCACAGAAAATAGTCTAGCGGCGTTAAGTCGCACGATCTTGGAGGCCAATTCACGGGTCCGAAACGTGAAACTATGCGGTTACCAAACGTTTCCTTCAATAAATCAATTGTGGCACGAGCTGTGTGACATGTTGCGCCGTCTTGTTGAAACCACAGCTCCTGCACATCATGGTTGTTCAATTGATGAACGAAAAAGTCAGTAACCATGGCTCTATAGCGGTCACCATTGACTGTAACGTTCTGACCAGCATCGTTTTTAAAGAAGTACGGACCAATGATTCCATCAGCCCATAAAGTACACCAAACAGTCAGTTTTTCTGGATGTAACGGTGTCTCAACATACACTTGAGGATTATCATCACTCCAAATACGACAGTTTTGTTTATTGACGTATCCATTCAAACAAAAGTGAGCTTCATCGCTAAACAAAATTCGCTTATGAAAATCGGGATCAACGGCAATCTTGTTTTGGGCCCATTCACCGAATCTACATCTTGCTAGGTGATCGTGTGGCTTCAATTCTTGCACGAGTTGGATTTTGTAAGCTCGCAAACTAAGATCTTTTCGCAAAATCTTCCATAAAGTGATAGACTGATTCGGGTCTTCCTCTACGCTACGCTCTACAGCGGCAATGACTTCTTCTGTACGCACTATACGATGTCTCTGTGGATGCGTATTATCATTTAGAGTAAACGTGGTGCGAAAACGTTCCATAGTTAATCGAATTAATTGCTCTGATGGACGATTATGTTGACCGTAAAATGGACGTAGTGCGCGATACGTATTTCGAAGAGAACCATGATTTTCAAAATAAATTTGCACAATTTGGAAGCGTTGTTCAGGCGTCAGTCTATTCATGTTGAAATGCCAAACCAAACTAAACATAAATCACTTGACAGCTGACAAAATGGCCGCCAGTTAAAAAAGTATTGCCAACTTAAAGTTTTATACCTCTATAAAAACACCCCCGGTGTTCTATTTAAAATAAGGTAAATCCGGAAGTACCGCTAACTTGAAAATATTTTAGCCGGCTATACACATTAGACACTGTCATTTTTTCTAATTATAGTTTTCCCACAGTCGATCAATAAATTTTCATTTTCATTTACATTAATCACAGATAACAATTTTTCCAAAAATACCTCTACTTAGGAAATAAGGGCTCTTGGGATGGAGAATTTCAATATTCTAGCTTGGCGTTAGCACTTAGTCTTCTTATTTAAACTGAGAAACATGGGTAAAAATTTGGTTGCGATAAATTCAGTAGTTTTTTTGTTTACCCTTGCCCTACGCAAGCCAACATATAAATAAAATACCTAACAAAATTTATTTACCGTGACGAATTAATTTCTAATTTAAAAAACCGAATCTCTGGTTATATCATTTATTAAAAATTTCCGTAATTACACTTAATAGCTTTAATTTATTTATTGAGCCATATATTTCGGTCCCCTTTAGGTCTCCCAGCTTTCGTCAACAAATAATCCTTTATTACGAAAAAAGTAATTAGATGTGTCCAAATAAACACTGTTAAGCCTTAAATATATCTATGTTTTAAATTAAAGAATTTCTTGTTTTAAATACCTGAAGAAATTCTTTTGATTCCTACATTTGATACGCGCCCGTTTGTATCAGAAATAATGTCTAGCGGTGCGGGAAAATGAAAAAACAGCGTTAACACGTTGAAAAAATTTCGAATATTTTAGAATGCGCTTCGTTGAATGATGCGAAATGATTCTTTCTTTGTAGTTCTCAAAATTATTTAATTATTGGGTCTTTTTTAGAACAAAGCAATCGGAAATTTGTGGGGTAAAGGATTGTTCTTGAAAGTCAGTTTCATTCAAAGTAGATTATTTAAAATACATTTCCTTTTTTACTTCCAATGGTACATATTAATGAACTGGAATATCAGGTTATTCTTGGCAGAAATTAAATTGTGTCAGAATACACAAGTTAAATATGCAAGAAAAAAAATATAATATGCCAAAAAAAAACAGTCATTTAAGGAATTAATTAACATTAATTAAACATTTTGTATCAAGAATTAACCCATTGTTTTTTTTTGCGTTTTGCAAAGGCGGATTTGGAGATAGGCCATTGGGGCATTGACCACACAAGAACATATACATGTGCTAAAAAAATACCCTAACTATCGAGTATATATATTGTATAAATAGTCACCTTATCTCAGGTGTGATAAATTTTAAATACGGAAATGTCAAACCAAATAAACAACATAAATAAGTAAATGATGCATTTATGTGGTCAGTGTAGATTGTAGAATCGATATTAGTTATAATATGTAAGAATTTGTATATTAATCATGTTTTAAAAGGACATTAAGAATTATCAATTTCAGCAAGTTACAATTTAAATTTAAATATATATGTAAAATTTTTTAGATGTAATCAAATTTTATTTATCAATTTTAGGTGCTAAATAATAACGAAAAGTAAATTGTAGATATATCAAAATGTCAAGGAAATTCCAAAATTTACATAACTTATAATTTATTTTCATCAAATATAATATTTAGTTCATAATATCAATAAAATATAAAAATTTCATCAAAAATTGACAGTGAGGAATCCATTTTGGTTTCGTATTTCAAAGCTTAAAATGCCATCTAGTTGCCAGTTCACGTCAGATGGCCGACCAATCAGAAAAAAATAAAAACAAAAATTTATACTACGTCACCGCTGACTATAAAAGCGAAAATTCGTTATTTTTAAGAGAAGGTGTTCATTTAAAAAAAAAAAAGAAAGAAGAGGCGCACATTAATCCGTTGCAGAGTAAACATCGCTAGACTTACTTATTAAAAGTAACATAACCTCAAAATGTTCATTTTTTTTTTAAGAAAAGAAGTGCTCATTAATCCGTTATAGAGCAAACATTTCTAGTTTTGTTTATTAAAAGTAACATAACCTCAAAATGTTAATTTGAAAAAAGAAAAGAAAAGGGGAGTGCACATTAATCCGTAGTAAAATAAACCTCGCTAGTCTTATTAATTAAAAACAATTTTTAAAATGGAAAAGAAATTTATTAAATTTATAAATAAATAATATCATATATGCAATATAAGCAAGCAGCTCTGAAAAATATTTAATAAATTAGTGATATATAAGAAGGAAAGTTCCAATACTTGGCAAAAGGAGAAAAGAATTTTTGAGTTTTGAAAAACGAAGAATTCTAGAACGGGGATAAAAAAATTCTGGAGAAAGGTATTTATTTAGCGTGTGAGAAGTAGAAATTTTAGACTTGTCTGAAAATAGCTTGATAATATATATATATATATATATATATATATATATATATATATATATATATGTAATAACCTTATAATGATTGTTTATAAATATTCCATAAAACTACACCAACTGATATATTTTTATTATGTTAATAAAGTTTATACTTGTGTTTATGAATCATTGGTTTGACTTTTCTAATAATAATAATAATTAATCTGAACTCACCTGAAAAAGAGCAAATTGACATCGATGTACCTGATCACGAAAAAACGGGGTTACAGAAATACAGCACATGCGTATTTGTGTAATTTTTTTTTAATTAATATAAAAAAAAATTGATACAAATCAGTTATACTCAGGTATAGTTATTTGTGCCTGGCGCCCAACAATTAAAAAAGAAAAAAATGAAAAGTATATATATATATATATATATATATATATATATATATATATATATATATATATATATATAACACAGAAAGGATAAGATGGAGGGAAGTTTGCATTTACTGTTCGTATTTTACTTCATTCTATACACGGAGCTGCATATAGTTGTACGTTTGTTGAATGTGATTTCAGCACTACAACGGCATAATGTGGATATATCCACTGCTATTGCATCTCACACGGAGGAATCCGTGAAAGCCGCATAAACATATATATATATATATATATATATATATATATATATATATATATATATATATATATATATATATATATATATATATATATATATATCTTTAAATATACCGTTCACACTGTATTATTTAATAATCTTTTATTAAAACTTCAATTCTGACACTTGTCAAACAATTCAACTTGCATGAACGACTTCTCAAACTAAACTGTTCACGAAAGCCGATCTAAACCCTTTAATATACCCTTTTTCCGGATACCAGAAGATTACTAATCTTTCTAGAAGGATTTTTATACTACATAGGAGAAGATTCAGCCTCTCTCTTTGGGGAGGGCCGTGATATCACAAAAGTAGGGTATGGCAAGTGACAGCAAGTTGTCGATGGGGGGGGGGGCGGGAGAGACACCGGCAACATTACTATTTCCTATTTCTAGTGTAAAAGGCAGGGTCAGATCTATTTTTCTGAATTCGAAGCTTTTAGAGGGGGGGGGGTGATTAAAAAACAAGTTGACAAAGGGGGGGTGGATACCAACAGCATACACATTCTTAGTATAAGAGTCAGATTCGTGTCTACACTAACAGAAAAGACGGAGGGGGAGATGCATTTTGATAATTGTCAATATTCAGGAGTTTACGATGATTTTTGAACCTAATAAATATTTTCAGACTAAAAATCTCTTTTATTTTACATTACAGGTTCCTGAGAAACACAAACTTTTCCCGAAGGCACATATTTATGAACGTACACTCGCCCAGCAACCTCCCATAAACGATGTCTATGAGATTTCGTTTTCTACAGAAATATCCTCTGCGACAGCCACCATTAAACCACCTACTACAACTCTCGACGATGTGTTTCTTAGTGTTAAAACCACGCGAAGTTATCATAGCAGCAGGTTGCCTATTATTTTGAAAACTTGGTTCCAGCTTGCCAAAAGACAGGTAAAATAATATTTTTTGTTTGTTATATTTTATTTCACAATGTAGATTTAGTGAAGAAAACCTTTCAAAAATCTAGAATATGAATATGAAAATAAAGTAGTGATTTTTAAATTTATAGGAAGGGGTTCCTTATGTAAAGAAGTATTTTAAGCATTTTTGTCATTAGGAAAGAACTACAAGATGGCTTTATTTTTCTATATATTTCCCTACTACTGCAGCCTTCAGAAAGCTTCTTGGTTCCAGAAGAACAAGTATTTTGCTTACATGGTAATTATTGTATATATATATATATATATATATATATATATATATATATATATATATATATATATATATATATGCATTGGTGTTTTTCCGGTTTTTAATCCATTCGTCAGTAGAAAATTCTTCACGACGTTTCGCCGACATCTCAGCTAGCACCATCAAGGGATGCTTCCTCGATGGCTGCACGGCTTATATATATATATATATATATATATATATATATATATATATATATATAATCTTCATCTTGAGTTTGGAAAATTTGACTTCAGATTCATGATCAGCGACCCCAAAAACCCCTATATAACAAATTTGCTACACATCGGTTGATTTTCAAAAATATTGTCCGCCATATAGGATCAGTATTCTTGCATTTGGCAAACCTGACCTCGGATTTGTGATCACCAGCCCCCAAAACCCCCGCATACTAAATTTGATGCAAATCGGTTGATTTTTCAAAATACCTCCGCTATTTTAGATCCGCTATATTGACTTTGAGAATTTTGGATATTTGATTCGTAATTAGCGACCCCAAAAACCTCCGTATACCAAATTTGGTGCAAATCGGTTGATTTTCAATAATTCGGTCACGATATTAGATTTTTGACTGCCATATTGGATCTGCCATTTTGCATTTTATCAACCAACCACACCAGCTTTTTAGGGGGTACAAAAGAAACCAAAAACGGCCTGATCGGTTACGAATTTTTATTTTTACAAGACTTTCTTGCTTCACACTCATTTTTCCCCAGCTTCCGGCCGCCATATTGGAGTCGCCGTATTTGGTTTTTCAAAGACACACTCGGCAATTGAAAATAGACGTTCTAAGCTTCAAAATGAGCCCATAGTCGATTTTTTTAGTTGCTTCTAATTTTGATCTTAGCTCTGATTCGGTTGATGCCGATTGTCCCATATATATATATATATATATATATATATATATATATATATATATATATATATGAAGTAAAATGCGATCAGTAAATGCAAACTTCGCTCCATCATATCCTTTCTGTGTTAGAGGTTGCACAGTTAGAACAAATTGTTATAGAACGGAATTTATCCTATTCCACCACCATCGAGATGATGGCCTACCTGTACCCCCATACCGAGAAGAAAGTAAAAATTTACACTCCCCACCAGAGTGATACGGCAGAGGTACATGTTTTGTCTCTACTAGACTCATCAGAGTACCAACATGCACCTGGATGTGCAAAGAACAGATCGGAAGGAAGCATGCAAATACTGAACGCGGCGGGAATCCGTGAAACCCGCATAAACATATATATATATATATATATATATATATATATATATATATATATATATATATATATATATATATATATGTAACGTTTGGCGACATTGTACGCTTTCTATACTCCATTTTTCTGATCTTGCCACTGCCCATCTTGAAGGTTACTGGCCCTCCTATTCTTGTGTACTTTCTCAAAGCGTCCATTTCTACAGCTTCTACTTGTTTTTTATTTCTCTCTCTAAGTCTCAGCTCCGTAAATTAAAGAGCTTTTTATCATCGTGTTGTATATGTTATATTTTCGTTTTTTGTTCATATTTACCTCTTTTTCTCTTGAATTTTCCCTTTCTGTTCTGTGTATACTTTCAGTAATATTTTCATATACTTCTTAGAATGATTGTTTAGACTGATCCAAGTGTTCATCTAATCTCCGTTGGTATAATTGAAATATTTATTACAAAGCTAAATCCGAAATTTTTATAAATAACACCGATTAATTTAATAAAAAGACTATACTAGTTAAGCCCTTTATTTCAACCAATTAAAATTATTTATATTCCTTTAACACATTAAAAAACTAACAAACTTTTTCATTATTGTCAACGTGGATGAATTTCTTCATAAAATGACTTAAGACTAGCTACTGTAAATATTTAGTTTTTGATAAAGTCTCAAGAAATATTCGTGAGAATCTTTCGGATGTACACACAAGAATAAACAATAATATGGTTACTAAACCGAGAGTGACTTCACAAGTGTGTTTGGAAAAAGCAAATAAACAAATAATACTATTTACATTTAAAGAAAATTTTATTATGTGTAATATAACATTTAGGCTTTTTTTGGATGATCTAAATAATACAGATGTATTTGATGTTTTGGAATGTTTGTATGCCGCGAAAAATTTTTACGGGGTGTTTCTACAAGAACTTCAACTTCCATTAAACTAAAAATACATTATTTTAAAGAATTTTTAAGAAATTTTTATTGATATAGTTAGAGTGAGTAATTATTTAGATTAATAATGAAATAAAATATTAGTCAAGTGGATACTGTGTCTGGCTATCAGATTAAAATGTATTCAAATTTTTTTTTGGTTATACAGTATGATATAGAAAAGTAGAAGAGCAATAAAATTTTTATAAAAAAAATTCAACCGACTTCTAAAAGTGCGCTAAAAAGTGAAAAATAACTATAAATTTTTATATAAAATTGAAATTTTTAAAGTCGGCGCCAAATTAATAACTGACAAAATGTGATTCGCCTACAATAATTTGTATATATTAATAGTTATTTATTTCATTTAGAAATAATTTGG
Source organism: Diaprepes abbreviatus (assembly GCA_034092305.1). NCBI lineage: Eukaryota > Metazoa > Arthropoda > Insecta > Coleoptera > Curculionidae > Diaprepes > Diaprepes abbreviatus. The sequence continues at coordinate 3,407,345 of JASJET010000039.1, forward strand.
CGCCGACTTCAAAAGCTTCAATTTCATATAAAAATTTATAGTTATTTTTCACTTTTTAGCACACTTTGGGAAGTCGGTTAAATTTTTTTTATTTTTAGTTTTGAATTCATTATGATATCCATAAATTACTAAGTACTAATCGAGAATAGTGTACCTCGCAATGCCTTCAAGGTGGCAAAAAAATACCCATTTTATCCAGAGTTGTAAATTAACCCAAAATGGACCACTAGAGTTCTCCAAATACCAGTGAAATGGTGTCAAACAAATATTTAGTTTGTCAAAGTAAATCTACTATCTTAAATTTCAAATTAATTTGAGATTGGTAATATAGGCCCCAAAATCTTCCAATATCGATATTTAAAGAACTTGAGACGTAAATTTCTTAGCCCGATGAATTTTATACTGTACATTGAGTTTTTATACGCCCCAAAAACTCTGCAATATCAATTTTAGACAAAATCGGAAAATGTAAAATTTTCAGTCCCTCATATTGTATCTTATCAACCTAATAGTTATAAAAAATTTACTTCGTACTCGTAATACACGATCCCGAAAATCACCTAATACCAAATCTGAAAAAATGCGAATAAGATAAAATTTTGAACCCACCATATTGGATCCGACATATTTGAATTTCAAAAAAATAATTTTCACGTCTTGATTTAATCTAAATCTAAACTCTTCAAAGCTCACTAATACCAGTTTTGGATGAAATCCGAAAATTTAAAAATTTCTTGACCGTCATATTGCATCTGACGATAATTTTAGATTCGTTATGTGCAACCCCGGAAGCTCCCCCATACCAATTTTGGAGAAAATCGGACAAAAATTGATTTTTTTATCCGCCATATTAGATTCAACATATTGAATTTTTAAAAAATATTTTAGATTCATTATATAAGACCCCGAAAACTTTCTCACACCAATTTTGGAGAAAATCGGACAAAATTATTTTTTTTGTCCGCCATATTGTCAGCGCCATCTTGGATTTTACTGCACCAATTTCGTCCAAAAAAATATGAAACCACCGCAGCAACTTCCTGAACATAACTTAAAAAATTTCAATCAAATCGGTGCCGCCGTTCCGGAGTAATCGGTGTACATACATAAAAAAAAATACATAGTCGACGAATTGAGAACCTCCTTCTTAAGTCAGTTATAAAATATAATATTTTCATCTCATATTTTTACATATTTATATTTCCCATAAAATTCTCTATACAATCTTGAAGTTAGTTTTACATTTTTTGCGGTGTTGCCAAAGCAATGATAAAATTCTATAAATTTTGAAAAAAACGGTGGCGTTATAAAATTTGTAATATTTTCTAACATCAATGAGAATAAAAACACATGTAACTGTTACAAATAATTGTTAATAGAATTGTCAAAATCTATAAAATAATTAATATTTTGACAGAGTGCGCTTTGCAGATATGTAAACTTGACAAACTTCGAAACTCATTTACCACATTTTTTCAAATGGGAAAACCTGTATTTATCTAGCTTATTATAATGGCTGACTTGTACTTTCAGTAATTATCAGCTACTACTAAGAATTTCCACTAAAATATCACTTATACTACGAAATAAAACTGCGGGTTTCATACTTCAAAACCTAACAACTAGTAAAAATTAAGGATGACCAATCAAAATCGTCCATCAATATTCTAACTTAAAAGTAAAACGTAAATTTTCTGCTTTTCATTTATCGTTGTTTAACTAATTTTATTCTAAAGTGTTTCGACAATTTTATGACACATTTTATTAGAACCCATTCACAGAATAGATGTTACTACATCTGTTTCATATATATATATATATATATATATATATATATATATATATATATATATATATATATATATATATATATACAGGGTGATTCAAAAATCGATCACGAAACTTAAGGGGGTGATTTTACTTGACAAAATAAGGGTAGAGCTTCATATAATTTTTTTTCAAAATGTCATTCGTTTTCGAGTTACAAGCCGTCCAAGTTCAAGTTTTTATTTTTTGTTTTTTGAATTACTCGCTTACAGGAAAACCGATTTGACTAATATTTGAAAGATAGGCTAAGTCTTCTGCGCTTCATCATTTTAGTAACAATTCACATTGATTGTTTGCCGCTAGAGGGCACTTTACCTACATTGAAAATTGTTTTTTTGTCATAATTTTTTAGTGTTGACAGCTACAGTAGTTTTTGGCATAATTTCTGAAAGACTGATGCCAGGCCTTTAAAAAAGGTGCTTTTTATTTACATCGCTAAACCCAACGGTTTAGACGTAAATCACCCTTAAAAATTAAGTGGTAAATTTACTTTTCTCATTTCATTACCACCAGCTACCAGGTAAATAGCTATCAAAGTATGCTAGAGCTGTCAGTTTAACATCAAATAAATTCGCTTTTTAAACTATTTAATTTATAATCTTAAAATAACTAATAATGGCTAATCACCAATATTCAAATATCGAATATTGTGATATCCATTTTTGTTATGGAAAAGCAAATGGTAATGCAGAGTTGGCAAGAAGATATTATATGGAGAGTTATCCGGAAAGAAATATCCCTCATGCTCAAACATTTTCCAGTGTGCACAGGAGGCTTGCGGAATGTGGTTCCTTTAAAAGTTATAATGGAAATAGGGGAAGACCTAGAACTGCTAGAAACGTGCAACAAGAAGAAAGAGTGCTTGAAATTATTGAAGATAATCCAGGTATTAGTACTAGAAAAATTGGGAATGAAGTGCGGCTCTGTCAGGCTAGTTCATGGAGGATACTAAGAGAAGAACAACTCTACCCGTTTCATTCAAAAAAGGTGCAGGCTCTTTATGACGATGATCGGCCGAGACGGTTGGAAATGTGCAATCAGATCCTAGCTAAGTATGAAGACGATAATCGATTAATTGGCGTCATATTATTCACTGACGAAGCTGGTTTCACTCGTGATGGCATAACAAATCTACACAACATCCACACATATGCTTACGAGAACCCAAACAATGTGGTAGAAACGAAACATCAGCGTAGATTTTCACTAAATGTGTGGGCAGGGATAATAGGAGATTACCTTATTGGTCCTCATTTCTTTGATGGCCCATTAACTGGTGACGTATACTTAGATTTTATCCAAAATCGTCTCCCATTGTATCTGGAAGATGTGCCATTGGAAGTAAGGGCCAACATGTGGATCCTCCAAGACGGAGCTCCGCCCCACTTTAGTATACGTGTCCGACAGTATTTGAATGCAACGTATCCTGAGCGATGGATAGGACCTTATCCTATGGATTTTTTCTTTTGGGGTCATTTGAAACAATTGGTGTACGATATTCCAGTAATCAACGTCGAGGATCTTCGCTTCAGGATAATCGAAAAGTGCCAAATTATTAAAGAAACACCAGGAATTTTTCATCGAGTTAGGCGACATTTTTTGAAGAGTGTTAGGAAATGTATAGAAGAAAATGGGGGACATTTTGAGAATCTTTTTTAGTTTGTTTAGTACTGTTTCATTAATTTTTATCAATTAAATGTATATCGCAATAATCCATAATATGAATATTTACTGATTAGCCATTATTAGTTATTTTAAGATTATAAATTAAATATTCAGAAATTATGCCAAAAACTACTGTAGCTGTCAACACTAAAAAATTATGACAAAAAAACAATTTTCAATGTAGGTAAAGTGCCCTCTAGCGGCAAACAATCAATGTGAATTGTTACTAAAATGATGAAGCGCAGAAGACAGCCTATCTTTCAAATATTAGTCAAATCGGTTTTCCTGTAAGCGAGTAATTCAAAAAACAAAAAATAAAAACTTGAACTTGGACGGCTTGTAACTCGAAAACGAATGACATTTTGAAAAAAAATTATATGAAGCTCTACCCTTATTTTGTCAAGTAGAATCACCCCCTTAAGTTTCGTGATCGATTTTTGAATCACCCTGTATATATATATTTTATTTTTTTGTTTTTCTTGGGGTTATGGTCCGTTTAAAAATGGAAATTAAAATGTAATGGTGGTGTTGTATTTTATATTACATTTTTTTAATACATTAACGTTTCGGTAATTTTTTTTTTACCTTCGTCAGAATCTGTGTAGCTTGAACAATGATTCAGGAGCAACACTGCACTTACATGTATACATTTATTATAAAAATTTTATTCTATTAAAAATTTTAATTTTCGCGAGATTCACAGAGTTCAAGATGACCACATGTGTCATCTTTAAGTTAAGATGGTACTGTGTCATCTTGAAGTTAAGATGGTACTGTGGTGGTGAAGTTAAGATGGTATAGTACCATCTTAACTTCAAGATGACACACGTGGTCATCTTGAACTCTGTGAATCTCGCGAAAATTAAAATTTTTAATAGAACAAAATTTTCAAAATAAATATATACATGTAAGTGCAGTGTTGCTCCTGAATCATTGTTCAAGCTACACACATTCTGACGAAGGTAAAAAAAAATTACCGAAACGTAAATGTATTAAAAAAAAAATGTAATATAAAATACAACACCACCATTACATTTTAATTTCCATTTTTAAACGGACCATAACCCCAAGAAAAACAAAAAAATAAAAAATATTTTAATAAAGGTCCAAGAAATAAATAAGAAATACCTCATATATATATATATATATATCATTAAAAGACCCAAATTTTTTACGACACTTAAAGTGCCTAAAAAACATACACCATCTGGGTTCCACATTCAGTCAAGTCAAGACAGTTATAGGGTTAAAAATGTAGTGCCCATTCTTCTAACTGGCCTTTTAAAAAGACTTTTAAAAAATGAATATACAAAAGAGTGAGTGACTACAATTGGTTTGTGATGTAATTAACTATTGTTTAAAACAAAAATCTCTGTTCTGGTAAGTTTTTAACCTCTTTGTCCATATATAATAATATTAAAAATGTACATTTTTGTAGCATCCGCATCAGTTGAAAAAGATTCGAAAGAATCGAAACGTCCTGAGAAATAAAAATATATATATACAATAAGTATGACTACTGTATATATGTAGTTTCAATATAAAAATGAACCATATTCCCAAGAAAATAACCAACTAAAAATATATTGAATGGTTCAAGAAAAAATTAATTCCTATATTATATATATATATATATATATATATATATATATATATATATATAGAACGCACTTAATTAAAAGTCTAGAATCTCACTAGTAACATGGCAAATAGTGACGATTAATCGATATAATATTTCTAGAAGGACGCGGCTGAATTCCCCTAGTCCTTCGTTACAAAACTTTTCTATTTTAAATCCGCTGATAAAATAGTGAAATAAATTACTGATCGTTTGAAAAATTTCTGACCAGTGTAGAAAAACACAATGTTTTCAACATGTTATTCGTTTCTCCCGTTTACTCTTGATTTCGCAACGTAATCTCTTTTCAGAACCAAACACCATATTACACGATTATCTAATAAGACTTCTACCTGCTCACTCTCGAAATGTCGCCAAATGTTTACCCGGACCTGCCTCAACAAACTTTTAGATGTAAACAGTGATTAAGAAATCGGATACCGAAACTTTTATGGAGTTTGTTTTAAGTAAGCATGAAAGTTTGCTGAAAAATATTTGGTCGAGAGTTGAAATTTAAATTTACTTTAAAAATAAATCGCCGCCAGATGAAGTTTTTTTTTCTTTTTTTTTATCGTATAATATCTCTGGTCAGTAAATGAGAAAATTTTTAGAACCTTAGTTTTTGTAAAAAGTTGATATTGGTGGATAAATGCAGTGACAAGTGAATATGAAAGTATTCGTTTTAGGAAAACTATTTGCGACCACTGAAATAAACTTTAGAATGATGTTTTACGACCCAAAAATAAGATTGTCGGAAAATTCGGTATTTCCAGTAATCCGAATAATTACTGAATTTTACAATAAATGGAACAATATAGAGCAACAAGGTGTTGTTTTTGCTCCTTTCCGTTAGAAAAAAAGCTTGCGATGCTTGAATAATCTCTTGGTAGTTCTTTTTACAATATACTAAAAACTGTATAAAAATAACGCACCTATCAAAAGTTAAGTGCAAATAAAGTCGATTAAAAAGCTCGCTAACAAATCTTTTCAGTTTTTCAGCCTTTTGCAATAATATTATCTTAAAAATATTTTTAGGAAACTGTAATTTAGCTACTTCTGCTAAATTAATTATTTATTTATTCAATCTTGTAAGAGGACAAAAATGAATTACAACGTGCTTCTCACTCGACATCTTTATTTTAACTGGCTACATATACATGGACGTACATTTATATATTTTCTTAAATATCCTACATCCCTCTTTCTTTAGATGAACTATTAGTATAACTACAACTATGTAACTAAATTAATCATACTCATTTAGTCTTGGAGGAGGTTTTTGATATGCGTCCTGATGACGTTATGCAAGTTTTTTTAATTATTTTATTCTCCAAGTCTGAATCAGATGACTCCTTATCACCAACTTCAAACTCTATACATTCTTTATCATAACTCTTCTCACTAATATTTTTACGACTTTGTCTTTCCTGATTTCTAATTACACTTCTTAATGTTCCATTATTTTCACTTATAACGTTACTTTCACTATTAACACTGCTATTATCTAAATTATTTTTCTGCTCATCGTTCTGTCCTAACTCTATATAATATCTTATTTCCTTCCTTTCAATATTATTTTCTTTCTTTTTTGCCGATAAAGAATGGCTTTGTGAAAAATTATTTTCATTTTCTGTAAATGGTTTTAAAAATCTACGATTTCTTATAATTACAGAGCCATTATTTATTTGCACCTTATAACATCTGTTTCTTACACTTTTTAATATTTTCCCTGGAAACCAATTACCTTTAGGTTCTACTTGTATATACACATTTTGACCTACACTTAATTCAGGTAAGTATCTAGTTCTATTAGTATTATAATATTTTTGTTGCATTCTTTGATTTTTTTGAATAATATTTTTATTATAGGTTTCAGCTATTTTAGGTTTAGATTGCATTTTTGTTATCATAACCTTGGTTCTTATTTTCCTTGACATAAGAATTTCAGCAGGAGAAATATTTTGATATATAGGAGTTGATCTATAATGAAGAAGAGCTAAAAAAATATCTTTTTTATCATCTAGAATTTTTTTAAACATTTTTTTAACTGTCTGTATATGTCTTTCAGCCATACCATTTGATTGTGCATAGGTAGGTGAAGATATTATGTGTTCAAATTCCCAATCTTTAGTAAATTGCTTAAATTCTTGTGAGGTAAATTGTGGGCCACCATCACTAACTAAAGTTACAGGAATACCATGTCTAGCAAAAATATTTTTAAGATTTTTAATAGTTGAACAACTTGTTAAATTATTCTTAAGATCTGCTACTTCAATATATTTTGAATAATAATCAATTACCAAAAGATATTTACGACCTTTTATTTCAAAAATATCACACCCCAATTTATTCCACGGTAAATCTGGTATTTCATGTGATTGTAAGGGTTCTTTATTTTGAGAATTCGCATATGTTAAACAAAGATGACAATTTAAAATTCTTTGTCTTATTTGATCAGTCATTCCTGGCCAAAATAAAGAATCCTGTGCTAATTTCAAACATTTATTATAACCTAAATGACTATAATGAATTCTTTCTAACATTTCTTTTTGCATTGATGTGGGAACTACTATAGATCTATTTTTAAAAATTAAACCATCCGAAATTGTTAATTCTGTTTTAAAAGGACAAAATATTCTTAAATGATTCTTTATTTTTTTATTACTATTTGGCCAACCATTTAAAATAATTGCTTTCAGATCTTTTAAAACTGGATCTTTTTCAGTTTCTAATTTTAATTGATTTATTTTATCTGGTGTTGCATTTAATTCCATGTTAATTGTACACACCTGACTTTCAATATCCTCATCAAACTCATTTATTTTATTATTTACTAAAAATGCACGTGATAAAGCATCTGCCAATAACAAATCTCTACCCGGTTTATACTGAAGTTCAATATCAAATTTTTGAAGTTGTAATAACATTCTCTGTAATCTTGGTGGACATTTACACAATTGCTTTTTAAATATCGATATTAAGGGCTGATGGTCTGTTTCCACCACCACTCTTTGACCAAAAACATATTGATAAAATTTATTTAAACCAAAGCATATTGCATATAATTCTTTTTCAATTTGTGCATAATGCATTTGAGTTTCTGTTAATGCTTTTGAAGCATAAGCACAAGGTAAATTGTCCTGCATAAGACAAGCTCCTACACCTGATTTTGAAGCATCTACTGAAATAACTGTTCTTTTATTCATTTTAAAAAACTGTAAAACAGGTTTAGTAGTTAAGATTTCTTTTAAATTTTGAAAAGCTTTCTCTTTGTGCTCATCCCAAATAAATTCAACATTATTTTTTAATAGACTTCTTAAAGGTTCAGTTTTACTGGAAAAGTTTTTAATAAATCTGGATACATATGTTAGCATACCCAACAACCTTTGCACATCCTGTTTATTTTCTGGTCTTGGCATTTCTGAAATTGCCTTAATTTTTGAGATGTCTGAACTGATACCTTTTTCGTTAATTACATGACCCAAATACTTTATTTCTTTTTGTCCAAATCTACACTTATGTAAATTAAATTTAACATTTGTTTCTCTTGCTACTTCTAATACCTTTTTTAATCTTTCATCATGTTCCTTTTTATCCTTACCCCAAATAATTAAATCATCTATATATATATATATATATATATATATATATATATATATATATATATATCAGCACTTTGTATGTCACTAAAAATATTTTTTAAAACCATCTTGAAATATTTCGGGCGCACTTTTTATTCCATATGGTAATCTGAGAAATTTGTACCTACCAAATGGAGTTCCAAAAGTACACAACTTTGCACTTTCTTCATCTAAAGGTATCTGATAAAATCCATTTGTTGCATCTAATGTACTAAAGACCTTGGCACCTGCTAAATTACTTGAAATTTATTCAAAAGTTGGTATTTTACAATGCTCTCTTTTAATTGCATTATTTAAATCCTTGGGATCTAAACAAATTCTAATGCTACCATTTGGTTTTCTTACCAATACTAAAGCATTAACCCAATCTGAAGGTGCCTCAACCTTTTCTATAATTTTATTTTTTACTAAATCCTCCAAAGAATTTTTTAATGATTCCATCAATGGAAAGGCCACCCTTCTAATTGGTTGAACAACAGGATTACTATTAGGTTTTAGTTTAATTGAACATTTTTCTTTTATACACCCTGTACCACTAAAGACATCTTTAAACATTTTTATCAATTCTATGTACTCTTCGTTTTGTATTGTATTTAAAGTATCTATTCTCTTAATTAAATTTAGAGAAATACTTGCATTCAAACCCAAAATTGCTGAAGTATTACCTTTTACAATATAAAACTCTAAGTCATATATATTATCATTCTTAAAACATTGCAAAATACATTTACCAACAATATTTAGATTATTACCTGTATATGACCTTAATACAGTATCAGTTTCTATAATAATTTTATTTTTTAAACCAAGCTTCTTAAATAAATATAAAGAAATTATATTTACCATAGCACCTGAATCAATCTTAAATTTTACATTTTTGTTATTTATATTTAATTCTGTAAACTATTCATCTTTATTATTTAAATTTTTATTTATACTATCAATCTTGTAAGAGGACAAAAATGAATTACAACGTGCTTCTCACTCGACATCTTTATTTTAACTGGCTACATATACATGGACGTACATTTATATATTTTCTTAAATATCCTACAGAAACCATTCTGAGAATTCTTCACAATATTCTGAAAATTTATTCAAAATATCCCACTTCTTTCAAAAGTAACATGCTAAGTTAAAAAAAAAATCCAAATCAGCAATTCATTTTAAGTTTTTAAGTTTTTAATCCCCTTGGAATAGACCTATTTTTAAAGAGATTTTTATGAAACCACCACTAGGAATCTATTAGAATATTCTTAAAGTTTCATCAAAATATCTCAGCCCCATCAAAAATTATACGTAAAAAAAATTAAATATACCTAGACGTTAAATTGATAACCTCTTTTTTTGAAGTAGGTTGAAAATACATGTCTTAAGAGTGATATTCTAAAGTTTATCCCTTTTTATTATCAGTGCTACGTATGCATATAATGGGTTTGAACATATTAGAATAATTTCTGACAAGTTTCAGCTTGTATTCAAACCCGGCGTATATATTCTCGATAGAAAACTTATTGATTTATAAATTACAGATACCAAAGTTTACTTATTTAATTTGTATTTTCTTGGATAAATATATATGGCATAATATGACGCATAAAATGAGTTTGATTTATACGTCATAACTTGTCAAACAACATTATAATTTTGTCTCATTCTTATCTTATGTATTTTGTCACATTTCCTTTATCAAATATGCACTAGAAACCAAAAATGTATCAAACATTATTTAAGTAAACTATATAAAGTCTTGGAAAATCAGCATTTTTATGAAAATACCATTATTAATGATAAAGGTATTGACCAATAAACTATAACGACCGGATTAACCATTGAGGTCATAAGACAGGTAAGGCAAGTCTGCAAACCAACCTAAACAATAAAAATCTATTTAAGTCGTGTGATTTGCACTTAGTTATTCTCTTGGAATTGTGAAATAGAGCAGGACGGACGCAAAAAGTCTGCAGAGGAAAGTCAGAAAATTTCTGACACAGGCACACCAGTATCGTTCACGTAATGCTATTGAACGGAGAATGCTACCCAGATATCACAGAGGAAGAGGATAAGTGGATATTGGTAAGCATTTGGATCAGCAACTTATAAATTTACGCTCATATTTTCACAATCTAGCAGAGTCTTCTGTGCTACATCAACCAGAAAGAAGAGCTTTTTGCATGGCTATAGAAGCTCCTTCATGGACGATACCACAATGACGTTAACCAGAAAAATGTCGACAAATTAGCGTCGAACTATTGGTTGAGGTTAAAGCAAATCTTTTCAGAAATCGAAGGCTTCCTGCTAGCTGTCCAAGATTAAGTCATCCCAACGAGAAACTATCTGCAATATGTAATCGGAGACGCCTCGATCCAGAACGGTCAATTCCGATATGGATGTTGAATATCCGAGATAATTCAGCACATAACAGAAGGATGTCGAGCATTTGTCGCATCGGAGAATAAGAAGAGACACGATTCAACCTGCTGCAGGTAGAGAAAGTGTCATATTATGAATATAGCCCTTAACTTATATTAGAGAACAATATATTTAAGCTACAGTACAGGGATGACATGATACTTACAAGTTATACACTTGTACAGGGTGAGTCAACGATTGGATGTAGTAGGTTTACGTGCCTTTTCGGTGAAATTAACAAAGAAACTATATTTATTGTTTGATACAGTTTATTTTTACGCAGATTTTAAAAATATTTAGGACTCTACAGGGTGAGCCAAAAAACTACGACAGCATAAAGTGCTATTTTTTTAAATAGAACACCCTATATACGAATCGTATTTTCGATTTAGCTTATAATTTTAAATCTTTTTTATTAAGGGTTTGCTATAACAAAACTTTATAGTTTCTGAGATAATTAAGTTTAAAGAAAACAAGTCACATTTTCAAGCATCAATTCAATCCTAAATAACGTTTTCAATTTTGTGACAAATATATTCAAATTTGGAATTTAGCAAGGCCAAGAACAAGTTAACATAATTTTTACCTAATATTTGCAATAAAAGCTACAGGGTGTTGAAAACATCGGCTCAAATTTGAACAAGTTTAAATGAATAAATATCTTTTTTTTAAATGGTACACCCTGCATATTTTCATGTTATTTAATAGAGTAATAAAAACCCTAAAAGTTTTGTTCAATATATCCTATACCTATTTATAATAGTTTTTGAGATATTTCAGTTTTTCTTATTTTCCATACTTTTTTACAGAAATAGTCTTCATTATCATAGTAGCCATGTAAAATAATAAAAAGAAACTACAGAAACAAACAGAATGTAGTTAAATACGATGAAATACATTATTTGTTATATTACAACGGCAATAGTTTAATTAAACATAATATGAAAAAATTAACACAACAATAACGACAAGGCAAATACATATTTACTTTTATACTAAATTGAAACAAAAAAATTACCTATTAAATACTGAGATTAATTATTTCTTTTTAATAAGTGTTCGAATAAACGACCCTCTTGTGCAATGCACAAATTTAGTCTTTTTTGCAGATTTTCTCGGATCCTGGACAAAATTAGTGGCGTTATTGTTCTACAGGTATCCCTAATCCTGTTTCGCATATCTTCCACTGTTGTTGGTGGATTAACATACACCTTATTTTTAATATAACCCCATAGGAAGAAATCTAATGGGGTGATGTCGCAAGACCTTGGTGGTCACTCAATGAAACCCCCACGTCCAATCCATTTTTGCGGATATCGTTGGTCCAAAAACGCACGAACTTCACGATGGTAATGCGGAGGCGCACCATCGTGCTGGAACCACATACTGTCGAGCTTATCCCTATCGAGACCTTGAAGCAGTTGGGGTAGTTCTTCTTGTAGAAAGTTCAGGTAACTATGGCCATTTAGTGGTTCATTAAAAAAGTGGGGTCCAATTATTCGATTATGATAAATACCACACCAAACATTTAATGACCAGTGGTTTTGATGTTGCACCTCTCTAATCCAAAATGGGTTTTCTGTGGCATAATAATGCATGTTGCGTCTATTTACGGCACCGTTACTTCTAAAAGTAGCTTCATCACTAAACATTACCTTGCATAATAAATTTGGATTTAATTGAATCTCCGCATTTATTGTACGACAAAAGTTTACACGACTTTCAAAATCCTGTCCATGCAATTCTTGGTGTAATTCCATGTGATATGGATGATACCTATATTTCTTCGTAGTACGATTAGCGGTGGATTGTGATGTTTCACATAATGCTGCTAACTGACGGCTACCAATATAAGGATTTTCCTGAAAATTTAACAATACTTGTAGTTCTTTTTCTTCATTAGTTACTGGTTTGTTGACCACTTTACGTTTTGGATAATCAACAGTACCAGAAGAATCAAATCTTTGCATTAGGTTTTGAAAAGTATGGGTATTAGGCTGGCGTCGATCAGGATACTTCATTTTGTAAATTCTTTGAGCAAGAAGGCAATTTTTTTGAGCCTCTCCTATTGTATAAATCATATCTATTAACTCATTCTTTGGAAAATTCATTTTACAATATAAGATGAATGCAAAAAAAACCAAACTACACTACATAAAAACCAAAAGAAGCGATTGCGGTTATAAATTTGACACACAGAAAAATGTTCTTTTACATTGTTTTTGCCATGGCTACTATGATAATGAACACTATTTCTGTAAAAAAGTATGGAAAATAAGAAAAACTGAAATATCTCAAAAACTATTATAAATAGGTATAGGATATATTGAACAAAACTTTTAGGGTTTTTATTACTCTATTAAATAACATGAAAATATACAGGGTGTACCATTAAAAAAAAAGATATTTACTCATTTAAACTTGTTCAAATTTGAGCCGATGTGTTCAACACCCTGTAGCTTTCATTGCAAATATTAGATAAAAATTATATTAACTTGTCCTTGGCCTTGCTAAATTCCAAATTTGAATATATTTGTCACAAAATTGAATACGTTATTTAGGATTGAATTGATGCTTGAAAATATGACTTTTTTTCTTTAAACTTAATTATCTCAGAAACTATAAAGTTTTGTTATAGTAAACCCTTAATAAAAAAGATTTAAAATTATAAGCTAAATCGAAAATACGATTCGTATATAGGGTGTTCTATTTAAAAAAATAAAACTTTATGTTGTCTTAGTTTTTTGGCTCACCCTGTAGAGTCCTAAATATTTTTAAAATCTGCGTAAAAATAAACTGTATCAAACAATAAATATAGTTTCTTTATTAATTTCACCGAAAAGGCACAAACCTACTTCATCCAATCGTTGACTCACCCTGTACATAATAGACGAGACCTCATTTTAGTAGATAAAACACCCAAACGAGCAACACAAATCGAAGTCACCGTCCCTAACAACAACAATCTAAAAGAGAAATATATCGAGATCTCCAAATACAGAGACCTGGAAGTACAAATACGTGGGCAGTGAATAATGCACAGCATCTGGATGATCCCCGTAATTCTATCAACAACGGGAGTAGTGCCCAAGAGTCCTTCGAGCTGTCCGGAGGTTTATGGGAAATGCAGAGGACCCTAGTATCACCTACGGCCCGACAACATGGAAAGACCCCTCCAAGCTCCATTTTAGTATATCTGGAGTGAGTGAATATTCCCTGGAGGGAGTGTGAAAGAAACCCTTTTGACTGAGTCCGTGGATAAGTGTCGTTATAAAAATAAGATGATTTCATAAGGTGTAGATATTGCGAACCAACCTAAAATGTAAAAATCTATTTAAAGCACTCAACACATGTTCATTGTCTGCTCTAACTCACATTTTTGAAATTGTAAAATGGAGCCAGACGAACATTAACAGTTTGTAGAGTAAAGTCAGTATACTTTTGATGGAAGCACACAAATATCATCACCATACTGCTACTGAATGGACACTGCCACTAAGATGTCACGGAAAAAGAGGATTGGGGACCAACAAACAATAAATTTACGTTTGTATTTCCCCACGTGACGCCCATATTGAACATTTGCCAAAATAACATTTAAGCGTTTTCACTATTTTTGCATTTTAATAACATTGTAAATTAATTGAGCCCTGAACAACCATTTGACAGATTTTTGGACTTGGCAATGTTCGAGTTGGAAATCTTTCATCATAAAGCCTTTTTGTTTTGAAGAATTTGACAGCGCTTCACTATAAATTAAATGCATATCAGCACACCTTGCGTATTTTATTTTTACCTGTTTATGTTTAGTGTTAGTATCTTTATAGTTTTTCGAATAAAAACCGATTTATTTCGAAAACTGCCATTTTATCGAAATAAATTAAGTGCCTTTTTTGAAGAAGAATGACCCAAGTATTTAATAAAATTTTTATTAAAAAATTGAACCGACTTCTAGAAGTGCGCTAAAAAGGGAAAAATAACTTGAAATTTTTATATGAAATTGAACTTTTTGAAGTCGCTTCCAAACTAATACCTGACAAAATGTGATTTGCATAAACAGATTAAAAATACTGTATTTGTAATTGCTTTCCTACCATAATTTGTCTATATTAGTAGTTCTTTATTTTATTTAAAAATAATTTGGCGCTGACTTCAAAAAGTTCAATTTCATATAAAAATTTATAGTTATTTTTCACTTTTTAGCGCACTTTTAGAAATCGGTTCAATTTTTTTATAAAAATTTTATTTTTCTATTTTTAGTTTAAGAATTCATTATGATATCCATAAATTATTTGAACTAAGTACTAATCGAGATTATTGTATCTCACAATGGCTCCAAGGAGGCAAAAAAGTACCCATTTTATTCAAAATTGTAAGTCACCCTAAAATGAACCACTAAAAATTCTTTGATTCTTAGAGTTTTCCAAATACCAGTAAAATTGTGTCAATCAAATATTTAGTCTGTTATAGTAAATCCACTATCTTAAATTTCAAATTAATTTAAGATTAGTAATATAGGCCCCAAAACCTCTCAATAGCGATGTTTAAAGAACCTGAGAACTAAATTTCTTAACTCGATATATTTTATACTGCATATTGAGTTTGTATATGCCTCAAGAAACCCACAATATCAATTTTAAACGAGGTCGGAATATGTAAAATTTTCTGTCCCTCATTTTGTATCTTATCAACCTAATAGTTGTAAAAAATTAACTTCATATTCGTAATACACAACCCCCGAAAACCATATTGCATCCGCTATATTGAATTTAAAAAAAATTTTTTTTAGTCTTAATCTAATCTAAATCTAAGCCCTTCAAAGCCCCCTAGTACCAATTTTGAATGAAATCCAGAAATTTAAAATTTCTAGACTTATATTCACTATTTACATCCTCAAAAACGATTCAGTTCCACCTTTGAATAAATTCAAAAATATAAAATTTTTAGTCCTCTATCTTGGATTTGCCATATTGAATCCTGAAAAAAAACTTTTAAATTCATAATATACACCCTCAAGAACCCCTTATATCAGTTTGGGAGAAAATCGAAAAACGTAAAATTTTTAGGATACCATATTGAATCTGTCAGATTGAGTTTTTCAAAAAATATTTTAAATCCATAATTAACACTAACAAAAATATCCCAATACTGATTTTAGACCAAATCGGGAGATGTAGAATCTTTAATCCGCCATCTTGGATCCGCCATATTCAATTTTTTAAAAATGATTTCAGATTAGTTATGTACGACCCCAAAAACTCCCCCGTAACAATTTTGAAACATTTTGGATTCATTATGTGCGACCCTGAAAAACTCCCCCACACCAATTTTGGAGAAAACCGGTCAAAATTTTTTTTTTATCCGCCATATTGGATCCGCGATATTGATTTTTTTAAAAGTAATTTCAGATTTGTTGTGTACAACCCAAAAATTTCTCCATACCAATTTTGGAGAAAATCAAACAAAAATAATATTTTTGGCTGTCATATTGTCAGCGCCATCTTGGATATTAATGCACCAATTTCGCTCAAAAAAATATGGGACCACCGCAGCAACTTTCTGAACATAACGTAAAAAATTTCACTCAAATCGATGCAGCCGTTCCGGAATAATCGGTGTACATACATAAAAAAACATACATAGTCGCCGAATTGAAAACCTCCTCTTTAGAAGTCGGTTAAAAATCTATTTAAAGCACCCAACACATGATCATTTTCTGCTCTTACTCCCATTTTTGAAATTGTGAAATGGAGCTAGATGAACATAAACAGTCTGTAGAGAAAAGTCAGAATACTCTTGACGGAAGCACACACATATCGGCTGTATTCTTTTGAGTAATTATCAAATGATCAAAGTGAAACTGATAATTTCATGTTCTTTTGAATATGCATTTGCTTGTCATTTGGTCGAAGTGATTATGATTACTTCAAGTGATAGAACTGAAAGTGATAATGACTCAAAAGAATAGCCCTATCATCCGTACTGCTATTGAATGGACACTGCCACCAGGATACCACAGAGAAAGAGGATTGACGACCAACAAATAATAAACTTACGTTTGTATTTCCCCACGTGAAGCCCATATTGAACATTTGCCCAACTAACATTTAATCGTTTTCACTATTTTTGTATTTTAGTAACATTGAAAATTAATTGAGCCCGAACAACCCTTTGAAGGAACTTGGCAATTTTCAACTGGAAATCTTTCAGCATAAAGTCTTCTTGCTTTTGAAGAATTTGACAGCGCTTCACCATAAACTAAATGCATATCAGCACACCCTGCGTATTTTATTTTTACCTGTTTGTGTTTAAAATTAGTAACTTTTGAGTGAAATAAATTGAGAGTGCCTTTTTTGAAGAGAAATAAGCAAAGTATTTAAAAAATAATTTCCAGCTTTGTAGAATGACACATGTCAAAAATTAGGTCTAACGAGTGTGGCTACACGCCCGTTCTTGACTTCTGTGATAATCTAAAACATCCATTGTAGTGTGGTTTAATATTTTTTGGCCTCTATAAAACATTAAAATTTAATTAAATTATACTAGTCGATTCAAAACTTAGAGCCAATTAGATAAATCGATGGGTACTCCTTTAGCCCTTAGTATCCCCGTTAAGAGGCACTTTACGATTTGTTTTTTCTATGACAAAGTAGGGTTATTTTGATTTCTGTTATATGCTCCCGAGAAATTAGGAGATACTTACTTGACACCCTATATAATGAATCGTATTATGCAACATTTTAACCCATATATCCCCCTAATTTCGATTTTGAATGCTCCCCACTTACGTTCAAAAATAAACTAAAACACTTGATTATTTTTTTGTTGCAATTTCGCTTCATCTGTAATTTAGATTGTATTACGAGATAATTTCTTTTCTTTTGTCTTTTGTATAATCCTTTTCTCTTTTTTCTGATTGTGTATTCTTTGTTGCGAATTTTGTTTACTATTAGCATTAGATAACAGAATTCTATTTTAAATATGTAACATACAATAAGGAATGTACTATTAGAATTTGCTCTGTGATGTACTTTCTCTTAGTTTTAGTGGTAAAAAGGCAAAATTTTAAATTTTTGCATATTTATTTGGGGAGGGGAGGGGTGGTTCTGAAAGGGGAAATCGTTATTATTTCTTAGCTTATTAATATCGTTAAAAGTATTATCAGAGAAAAAGTTTCCTTAATAAGTTTATCTCTAGTTTTTCTTCTCCTTAAAACTTCAGTCCGTAAGCCGATTTATATAAATACCACAGAATTTCAAAGAATCCAAAACAGTTTTTGTTGTTTAAAGGACTAACTTTTTAATGGAATTATAAAGATATTACCAGAAAGTTAAAGAACCTTCGAGAGCCATTAAGTTCTAAATCTTCTTAAAGACAAAGCAAGAATTTCCACACAACATGACTTGGATCCAACTTCTTTGTTTTAATTAAGAGGCGTTTTTTCTTGGTCATCCTTTTCTACCTTTTCCGAGTTGAAAACCGGGAGTTTGTTAAGCCAATATTATGTTTAGAAAATGTGGTGTCTTCGCAAAGGAAGTAGAAGTAATAAAAATGTTTTTATAGTATATTTTAGGGATATATATATTTCTAATGTTTTTTTTAACATTCTCTTTTAATACTTATGCATAATAAATGGATTTACAAAAACACCTTGGTTTTTAAAATAATATTGGTGTGGTGGTACTTAAGATTGTTTGTAAAAGTGGCTGGATTGAGTAAATACAATCGTATAGTATAACAGAAAAGCACCTGTTGTACCATTAGCTGGGTGTCGATCAGACTATTTTTTATTATTATTTAAACAGTATATTATTTTTTTTATATCTGCTACTTACGTTTCTTCAGAGTTCTAGGTAAATATTATTACAACATAGAAATCTACACTTGGTAAAAACAATGATTTCACTTAAAATTTCATTGGTATTTCCGAGAAATACCTTTTAGGTTATTGATACTTATAAAATATTAATGGAATAAATAAGTCTAAATATTTTTTTAACTACATAAACTGCTTATAATATTACAAAAATTATAGGGAACATCCTGTACAAACTTCGTTAACCTAAAACTATAGAAACTGGACACGTGCACTGCCCTAACAGTTCATTAATTATCCTGCAAGCTAACCACAGTCTGCCCTTAAAATGTTATTTGATACTTTTTCTTAGTTCTGGCACTTTATCAATATCTACGTTTCCAATTTCAAGTTTCAAAGTTTTTATATATTTAATTATTCTTCTAAGTATATATACAGTGTGACCAGTAAGTCCGCATCATATGGGATTTTTTTTATTAATAGCTTTAGTCAAAATTAACTTTGGCTACAATTTCTGATTCGATATAGATGTACAGGGTGAGTCAACGATTGGATGAAGTAGGTTTGTGCCTTTTCGGTGAAATTAACAAAGAAACTATATTTATTGTTTGATACAGTTTATTTTTACGCAGATTTTAAAAATATTTAGGACTCTACAGGGTGAGCCAAAAAACTAGGACAGCATAAAGTTGTATTTTTTTAAATAGAACACCCTATATACGAATCGTATTTTCGATTTAGCTTATAATTTTAAATCTTTTTTATTAAGGGTTTACTATAACAAAACTTTATAGTTTCTGAGATAATTAAGTTTAAAGAAAAAAAGTCACATTTTCAAGCATCAATTCAATCCTAAATAACGTTTTCAATTTTGTGACAAATATATTCAAATTTGGAATTTAGCAAGGCCAAGGACAAGTTAATATAATTTTTATCTAATATTTGCAATGAAAGCTACAGGGTGTTGAACACATCGGCTCAAATTTGAACAAGTTTAAATGAGTAAATATCTTCTTTTTTTTTAATGGTACACCCTGTATATTTTCATGTTATTTAATAGAGTAATAAAAACCCTAAAAGTTTTGTTCAATATATCCTATACCTATTTATAGTAGTTTTTGAGATATTTCAGTTTTTCTTATTTTCCATACTTTTTTACAGAAATAGTCTTCATTATCATAGTAGCCATGGCAAAAACAATGTAAAAGAACATTTTTCTGTGTTTCAAATTTATAACCGCAATCGCTTCTTTTGGTTTTTATGTAGTGTAGTTTGGTTTTTTTTGCATTCATCTTATATTGTAAAATGAATTTTCCAAAGAATGAGTTAATAGATATAATTTATACAATAGGAGAGGCTCAAAAAAATTGCCTTTTTGCTCAAAGAATTTACAAAATGAAGTATCCTGATCGACACCAGCCTAATACCCATACTTTTCAAAACTTAATGCAAAGATTTGATTCTTCTGGTACTGTTGATTATCCAAAACGTAAAGTGGTCAACAAACCAGTAACTAATGAAGAAAAAGAACTACAAGTATTGTTAAATGTTCAGGAAAATCCTTATATTGGTAGCCGTCAGTTAGCAGCATTGTGAAACATCACAATCCACCGCTAATCATACTACCAAGAGATATAGGTATCATCCATATCACATGGAATTAGATCAAGAATTGCATGGACAGGATTTTGAAAGTCGTGTAAACTTTTGTCGTACAATAAATGCGGAGATTCAATTAAATCCAAATTTATTATGCAAGGTAATGTTTAGTGATGAAGCTACTTTTAGAAGTAACGGTGCCGTAAATAGGCGCAACATGCATTATTATGCCACAGAAAACCCATTTTGGATTAGAGAGGTGCAACATCAAAACCACTGGTCATTAAATGTTTGGTGTGGTATTCATCATAATCGAATTATTGGATCCCACTTTTTTAATGAACCACTAAATGGCCATAGTTACCTGAACTTTCTACAAGAAGAACTACCCCAACTGCTTCAAGGTCTCGATAGGGATGAGCTCGACAGTATGTGGTTCCAGCACGATGGTGCGCCTCCGCATTACCATCGTGAAGTTCGTGCGTTTTTGGACCAACGATATCCGCAAAAATGGATTGGACGTGGGGGTTTCATTGAGTGGCCACCAAGGTCTTGTGACATCACCTCATTATATTTCTTCCTATGGGGTTATATTAAAAATAAGGTGTATGTTAATCCACCAACAACAGTGGAAGATATGCGAAACAGGATTAGGGATACCTGTAGAACAATAACGCCACTAATTTTGTCCAGGGTCCGAGAAAATCTGCAAAAAAGACTAAATTTGTGCATTGCACAGGAGGGTCGTTTATTCGAACACTTATTAAAAAGAAATAATTAATCTCAGTATTTAATAGGTAATTTTTTTGTTTCAATTTAGTATAAAAGTAAATATGTATTTGCCTTGTCGTTATTGTTGTGTTAATTTTTTCACATTATGTTTAATTAAACTATTGCCGTTGTAATATAACGAATAATATATTTCATCATATATAACCATATTCTGTTTGTTTCTGTAGTTTCTTTTTATTATTTTACATGGCTACTATGATAATGAAGACTATTTCTGTAAAAAAGTATAGAAAATAAGAAAAACTGAAATATCTCAAAAACTATTATAAATAGGTATAGAATATATTGAACAAAATTTTTAGGGTTTTTATTACTCTATTAAATAACATGAAAATATACAGGGTGTACCATTTAAAAAAAAAGATATTTATTCATTTAAACTTGTTCAAATTTGAGCCGATGTGTTCAACACCCTGTAGCTTTCATTGCAAATATTAGGTAAAAATTATGTTAACTTGTCCTTGGCCTTGCTAAATTCCAAATTTGAATATATTTGTCACAAAATTGAAAACGTTATTTAGGATTGAATTGATGCTTGAAAATGTGACTTTTTTTCTTTAAACTTAATTATCTCAGAAACTATAAAGTTTTGTTATAGTAAACCCTTAATAAAAAAGATTTAAAATTATAAGCTAAATCGAAAATACGATTCGTATATAGGGTGTTCTATTTAAGAAAAATACAACTTTATGCTGTCCTAGTTTTTTGGCTCACCCTGTAGAGTCCTAAATATTTTTAAAATCTGCGTAAAAATAAACTGTATCAAACAATAAATATAGTTTCTTTGTTAATTTCACCGAAAAGGCACAAACTTACTTCATCCAATCGTTAACTCACCCTGTACATAAAACTTCTTAAAAATTCTTTTTTACTTGTAGATTTACAAATTTTCAGATATCCAAGAATTCACTTACCGCTGTTAACTAACATCTTTAGCGTTTGAAGCAATTCTTACTCTACCATTCTTTATATTTTGGATATATTTTAACAATTCTTTTTGGTGCTATATTATCAAAAATAATCTTTAAAGTTGAGTTGCTGCTGATATCAAATATAGTTCATCAGATATAATTTATAATACTATAATTAATATTTATACTTCTACTTCTTTTTGCTAGAGTTTTTTGCAAGATCTAAGCCCTTAAATAGATTAGAATTTTTTTATAAGCTACAATTCTTTTAATAACTTGAGCAACACTCGGTTCAAAATGATGAGTAATTAGACCTATTAAAGTCCCACTATTTACACAAGACAGAGTACTCTCTCCGATCCAGTATATATAAAAAATTTTCTCAACTTTATACTATAAGTATTGCCAACATTCCAATCAATATTAAAATCCTCAGTTATAACTGCTTGACAATTTTTATTATAGAGGTTTTCCTTACACCGGATCTCAAAGAAATTTAATAAATCCAAATAGCTATCATTTGAAGATCTATCCAAACATACAGTAATAAACACCCTATTATTGAAACGAATTTTGAGTCGAAAAGAAGCAGTATGTATTGCACAATCTCCGACATTTTACTATGGTGATATTTCTTCTAAAATATACCAATGCCCCCTCCTCCAGTATCTCTACTATGAACTTTAATAATAGAGTATTTCTCAATGGAATTTCAGTATTAAATGTATTTCTAAAATACCTCTGAAATGTATTGGGGAAAAACGAATTTAGAAAAAAAAATTAACACCCTATACCTCAAATTGATTGAAGACGTACATTGTCATGAATTATGAAACACCCTCTATAGAAAAAGACGGGAATTATCAAATAGCAAAGTTTATTGAAAATACTTCTTATTTTTAAGTTTTAAAAAATAGAATGTAAACCCTAATTAATATAGCAAATGTGTGGCCCAACCGATCAAAACCATTACCAGTATTCTGTAAAATGTCATGTGCTTACACAAGTGTTTCAAGTAGGCTGTATTCAAGAGCTCTTTCTTAAGAACTTCCATGTGTTAATGTTAATTATTTGTTCAGCGTACCGTGGCTAGACTTAAGACGGTCGTGCCGGCAGCCGCCATCCACCCCAATAGGCGTGTTTTTTTTGGTAGCTTGATGTGATGAAAGAATAATATGGGTACTCGACTGAAGAAGGGATCTGTTTTTTCCGGCTGAAGTTTGCCACGTTATGTAAAATATGAAGAAATGAAAAGTGGTTTTGTATTTTTTTTTTAATTTCCATAATAGTAAATAAAAAAATAATGACATATTAGTTCAGGTTATCTACTGATGAACAAAATTATCGAATGTTTATACAGGTTGGTTGAAAAGTTTTGAAAACGAAAATGAAAGAATGTGTACTTTTTCAACTTCAACTTCAACACACTTATTCCAACGTTCCTCCAGTAATTTTATACCATCTTTGTAATGATTTTCCGGAAGCTCTGCAAAATAATGTTCCACGGCTGCATTTCGACGAAAAACGCTTTCTATGAAGAAATTGTTTCAAATTCCTGAAGAAGTAATAGTCTGAGGGAGCCAAATTTGGTGAATACGGTGGGTGTTCAAGCAATTGTCTTGATGAAAAATGAATTTTTTCTTCTGTAGGCCGGTTTTTTTTCACGAACTTTTTTAACCAACTGATCCAGCAGGATGCAATAATACTCAAAGTTAATTAATTCACCTTTTTCAAGATAATCAATCAACAAAATCCCTTTTGAATCCCAAAAAACTGATGCCATAACCTTTTTTGCCGATCGTTCTGACTTGACCTGTTTTGAAGCTGAATAATCAGCTTCAGTCCACTGTAAACCTTCTTGATTTACTTTAGGATCATGATGGTAAATCCAAGTCTCATCCACAGTTACAAAACGATGCACAAAATCGGTTTTATTCTGCTTACAACGCTTCAAATTACGCTTACAAATTTGTTTTCGATTCAGTTTTTGTTGAATTGTTAACGAATGCGGCATTATCTTTCCGAACAGTTTTTTCATACGTAATTCTTCGTGTAAAATATAGAGTACTCGTTCGTCCAAGATGCCTATGGTATCAGCAATTTCACGCTTAGTCGCTCTTGGATCTTTACCAATAATATCATAGACTTGCTCAATGATTTGTGGTGTTATTGTACTTTTTGGACGTCCATTACGTGGTTCATCTTCAACGCTTGTACAACCACATTTAAACTCTAAAACCCATCGATGCACAGTTGGAAATGAAGGAGCAGATTCCTCTAACACTTTCACCATTTTTATATGAATTTATGTTGCTGATAAACCTTCCAAAACAAAGAATTTTATCACTGCACGATATTCGGTTTTATCCATTGGATAAGAATTCACTGACACGTCAACTTCAAATGGCTTGTAAACAAAGAATAAATTGACAGATAGAAATAAACTTTTGTGTGTGTTCATATAGAAGATGAAATATTAAAATAGCATATAAATTTTGATTCCTGTACTGGTTAATAGGTGTCGCTTTCAAAATTTTTCAACCAACCTGTAAGTTTTCATCATTAGCTTTTGGAAAAGTAAATTTTGTGTCATTTAAATACTTTGTATTTAGTGTTGGGATCAACAACATTTCTGTACTCGTCTAATAAGATAGATTAAAACAAGTTTTTTTTACGTATTTTGATGCGCTAAATAATTTCTAACGTGGAAGTCAATTATTTGTTATAAAAAAAATTGAGGGTGCAAAATTCAGTTTTTCGCAAGCTAAAAAACTTTCGTAAAATATTTAAGATTCCAAAAATAGCCAATTTCACGATTTTCAAACCTGAACTAACCAACAAACTAATAACTGAAAATACTGTACGGAAGAACAAACCGAAAAAACAGAAATGGATGACAGCAGAAATATTGGACCTCATGGAATAAAGGCGACAGTCGAAAACAAATCGAGTGGAATATAAAAGAAGACAAAGAGAAATTAAACAAAAAATTCGGATAGCCAAAGAGAATTGGATGAGAGACAAGTGTATCGAAATGGAAGATCTAGAAAGGAAACATGACACATTCAACATGTACAAAAAGATCAGAGAAATAGCAGGTCTATATAGTAAGAATACCACTAATACCCTTGTGGACCCTGATAGTAAAATTATCTTGGACTAAAAAGATCCTCCGATGATCTCGCTAATATAGACGCTAATATAGACATGGGACCGGAAATTTTAAACAGTGATCTGACATAAGATCTGCAAAAACCAGGAAAGCCACCGAGCCTGATAATGTCCCAACCGAGCTGTTACAAATGATCCCATATAGGAATGTTGATCAAACTGTTTAATACCGTTTACGCTACTGGAGATATACCGGAAGATTGGCTGAAGTCTGTATTCGTCCCAATCCCAAAAAAAAACGAGCAAAGCGATGCAGTGCGTATAGACTAATAAGTCTAATGAGCCACACTTTGAAGGTCTTTCTCAAAATCATCCACAGCAGGATAAGATCTAAATGCGAAGCAGATTTGGATGAAACCCAATTCGGATTTAGAAATGCCCTAGGTACTAGAGAGGCTTTATTCGTTCTAAATATACTTCTGCAAAAATGCCGGGTCCAACACAAGGATGTATTCGTATATTTTGTCCATTACGAGAAGGCCTTCGACAGAGTATAGCACAGAAAACTCATAGACATTTTAAGTAACGTGGGGGTAGCCAGCAGAGACGTAAGAATTATTAAAAATCTATATTGGCGGCAGAAAGCAACAGTCAGGCTAAATGGAAAACTCACAGAAGAAAGTAAAATTCTGCGAGGCGTCAGACAGGGCTGCATACTATCTCCACTGCTTTTTAATATATATTCAGATAAAATCTTTAAATGGGCTACTCAAGGACAACGAATGGGAGGACAAATCAATGGAGAATATATAAATACAATACGATATGCTGACTACACTGTTATCCTAAGAGACACACTACAAGACCTGCAACATCTATTAAACTGTGTTAACACTGAGGGTCAAGAAATGGGGTTCGATATAAATATCAAAAAGACAAAATTTATGGTCTTTAGTAGACAACCTCATCTTAACGCTTCAATACAAGTAGAAGGAAAAAGTATACACAGGGTGACTCATTTTAAATATCTTGGATGTTATATCACCGAAAATCTAAACCCAGATAAAGAGATAAGGTGTAGAATAGAGACTGCTAGAGCAACTTTTCAAAAAATGAAACCACTTTGCTGCAAGGATAACCTCAACCTAAAACTACGACAGAGAATGATAAGATCATACGTCTGGCGAGTGTTACTATATGGGGCAGAGATTTGGACAATTAAGGCTTCCACGATTAATCGGTTAAAGGCTCTCAAAATGGGGTTACACAGGCGAATGCTGAGAATATCTTGGACAGCTAGGCAGACCAACGAAATGGTACTCAATAGGGCCGACATAACTCGTCTACTATTAAACACTGTGAAGTGTAGAAAAATCTCATATCTTGGACATATATTCAGAGGGGAGCGATATAGAATTCTTCAGCTAATCATGATAGATAAAGTAGAGGGACGTACAGGGGTAGGAAGGTGACAGGCTTCCTGGTTGAGGAATATTCGTGAATGGACAGGAATACGTAGCGCGAGGGAATTGTTCCAGCTAGCGCAGGACCGTGAAAGACTTGCCAATGTAATTGCCAACGTCAGAGGGACCTGATATGGCACTTGAAGAAGAAGAAGTTACGAATTTTTAACATTTTTCATGCCATCTCAACATAATTAACACTAAAAATGTCCATAAATATTGTTGCAGAAAAAATATAATTCCCAGTGAAATTGTTCCGCAGCCTATAGCCCCTCAATGTCAGTATTTTCAATTGACCGTTTTTTGCATTTTATTTGATTTATTACTTTTTATTATAAAAACTGAATGTTATATTTCTAGCATTACATAAATATTAAAAATTCTTGCGACGTTGTCTCATCCTTTTTCTAATTTAAAAAACTATTTTTAAGAATGTTAATTGGTTTATTTGTAGTTTACTAATTAAATAACAATTAATTAATAAATGCGAAATACGCTTTATAACATATTTGCTTAAAATTTTAATTCTATTATATAACTGTTCATCATTTTAAATTTCAGTATCTAATAAATGAACATTGTTAATGCCCTATTCCTTCTAGTTTCTCATCAGAAAATATAATTATAAAACCTATTACAGTTAGAATTTTGCAAGTCAAATTCACCTTTGTGTTTCCGCAATTTTGTTACATTATTACAGCATTTTTCATTTAATTTACATCAATTTAATGACACAGCTAAATTAAAGAAGTCACTTAACTTGAATTTCCGGTGGCAATAGAATTAAATTTTATAAGGTAATATTTACCGTTGGTGGCATAACTGATATTTACCTTTGCAAATGGTGCTTAGTTAAATTAACATTTAAAAGGGTATGCTCTCGTATTTGAAATGCATAAATAAAATAATATGGACGATTAATCATATCTGAATTTGGAATTTTTTTCATATGTTCTGTGTGGAAATAAATGGAAATTTAGAATTTAAATTGCGCGCATATGTAAACTCGCATGTGTAATTTTTTAAAAGTTTGTAGAACTGTAAGTGACAATCATGTAAAATTTGATGAAGTTACACATACTAGTAAAAAAGTACAGTCGTTTTGGTTGTGGCGATTTTTACCATGCTGAAATCAAACGTTAAAAATGTTACATAAGGACTATTCTAAAGAGTCTATGTCATATATATATATATATATATATATATATATATATATATATATATATATATATATATATATATAATATATATATATGGAGTAAAATGCAAACAGTAAATGCAAACTTCGTTCCATCATATCCTTTCCGTGTTAGAGGTTGCACAGTTTGAATAGATTGCTACAGAACACAATCCACTCAATTCTTCTTCTCGATATGGTGGTCCAGGTAGGCCATCATCTCGATGGTAGTAGAATTGAGTGGATTGTGTTCTGTAGCAATCTATTCAAACTGTGCAACCTCTAACACGGAAAGGATATGATGGAACGAAGTTTGCATTTACTGTTTGCATTTTACTCCACTTATACACGGAGTTGCATATAGTTGTACGTTTGCTGAATGTGATTTCAGCACTACAACGGCATAATGTGGATGTATCCACTGCTATTGCAACTCGCACGGAGGAATCCGTGAAAGCCGTATAAACACATATACGCCATCCGACGGGAGGTCGGCGAAACCGCGTTCAGTATTTGCATGCTTCTTTCCGATCTGTCCTTTGCACAGCCAGGTGCATGTCGGTACCCTGATGAGTCTAGTAGAGACGAAACATGTGCCTCTGCCGTATCACTGTAGAGGGAAGGGTAAGTTTTGACCTTCTTCTCGATATGGTGGTCCAGGTAGGCCATCATCTCGATGGTGGTAGAATTGAGTGGATTGTGTTCTGTAGCAATCTATTCAAACTGTGCAACCTCTAACACGGAAAGGATATGATGGAACGAAGTTTGCATTTACTGTTTGCATTTTACTCCACTTATACACGGAGTTGCATATAGTTGTACGTTTGCTGAATGTGATTTTAGCACTACAACGGCATAATGTGGATGTATCCACTGCTATTGCAACTCGCACGGAGGAATCCGTGAAAGCCGTATAAACATATATATATATATATATATATATATATATATATATATATATATATATATATATATATATATATATATATATATGTTTATGCGGCTTTCACGGATTCCTCCGTGTGAGATGCAATAGTAGTAGTTATATCCACATTATGCCGTTGTATTGCTGAAATCACATTCAGCAAACGTACAACATACAAACATATATATATATATATATATATATATATATATATGTTTATGCGGCTTTCACGGATTCCTCCGTGTGAGATGCAATAGTAGTAGTTATATCCACATTATGCCGTTGTATTGCTGAAATCACATTCAGCAAACGTACAACTATATGCAGCTCCGTGTATGAATGAAATAAAATGCGAACAGTAAATGCAAACTTCGTTCCAACCATATCCTTTCCGTGTTAGAGGTTGCACAGTTTGAAAAAATTGCTAAGGAACACAATTTATTCTATCCCACCACCATTGAGACGATGGCCTACCTGTACCACCATACCGAGAAGAAAGTCAAAACTTATCCTTCCCGTCAGAGTGATAGGGCAGAGGTACATGTTTCGTCTCTACTAGACTCATCAGGGTACCGACATGCACCTGGCTGTGCAAAGAACAGATCGGAAGGAATCATACAAGTTTGCATTTACTGTTCGCATTTTACTTCATTCATGCATGGAGCTACATATAGTTGTACGTTTGCATGTCGGTACCCTGATGAGTCTAGTAGAGAGGAAACATATACCTCTGCCGTATCACTGTGGCGGGGAGGGTAAGTTTTGACTTTCTTTTCGGTATGGTGGTACAGGTAGGCCATCATCTCGATGGTGGTGGAATAAGATAAATTGTGTTTCTTAATAATTTGTTCAAACTGTGCAACCTCTAACACGGAAAGAATATGGTTGGAACGAAGTTTGCATTTACTGTTCGCATTTTACTTCATATATATATATATATATATATATATATATATATATATATATATATATATATATATATATATATCTATATCTCTTTTCTCGTTTTTTTTTGGATTGGTCAGTGGAAAAATAATTAATTTATTTCCTCGTAGATGTTTTATTGTTTTTGTTTCACAAATAAATAAATATTAAAATTTTTTACAAAAGATCGACACATTCTTAAAAGTTATTCACAAATAAAAATACTCAAAGTAAAATAGTTTACTACGTATTGCTATATTAAGACCAGAAATAACTGGTCTTAATATAGCAATACATGTTGGAAATTGCTATTGTTATAGAAAACATACTGATGAAGACGAATAATAAGGTCGAAACGTTTGTGAAGAAAACAATTAAAAAAATCTATGAGGAAATAAATTAATTTTTATTTCATTGACCGAACCGAAAATTCCAAAATATATATATATATATATATATATATATATATATATATATATATATATATATATATCTGCATAGCGATTTAAGAAAAATAAAAACAAAAAAGTAATTTAAGTGTATATATAAGAAAGATAAGTTATTGTCCATGTAATTTAAAATAAAATAGAAAATTCTCGACTATGCGGACATAGACTGTTAGTAAACAATACTCATGTTTTAAAAAAGAGGAAGAACTTCCAAAACAATGGAAAAGCTCCGGGTCTTGAAAATGATGTCAGTGCTGTTTCGTTTTTATTTACAACTCATCAGGCTATTACATCCGGTACAATCATCAATCGTGTATTATCTACTGCTTTTAAAATGAAAAAACAGGAGGTAAGACGCTACTAGCGGTATTTCAATGAATCATTCAATTAACTTAAGGGCAACATCCACTAACAATGCGCTATAAAGCCGCTATGTGATGGCGCGACGATAATGTAAAAGTAAGAATATGTCAAACGCGATACATAAAGCATGTCACTCAAAGTATAGAAGTCTCATCATTCGGCATCGGTAACCAAATTGACTACGAATTATGACAGTTTAAGTACATCTCCCTACGAGAGCCCTGCGTGTTTTTAAGCCAACGAACATTTAAAAAAAGAGATGAGTTATCGTCCGCGTAATTTTATATAAAACAGAAAATTCTTTGTTATACGGACATAGATTGTTAGTAAACATTACTCTCGCATTAAAAAAGAGCTTCTTCATTGTCTTGGAGTTTTCCGCCCTTTTTAATCGAGAATAATGTTTACTAACAATCTATGTTCGCACAGCAGAAAATTTTCTTTTTTATTAAAAATTACACGGACGATAATTTATCTCTTTCTTATATTTGTTGGCTTAAAAATCACTCAGCGCTCTCATAGGGAGATCATTGGTGCGAAACCTGGTTGAACTGCGAAAACTCGTGGTCAGTTTGGTTGCCGATACCGAATGGTGCGACCTCGATCCTTTGAATAGCCATGCTTCGTGTATCGAGTTTGACATATTTTTATTTTTACGTTATCATCGCGCAGTCACGTAGCGATTCTATACAACATTGTTACTGAATGTTGCTCTTGTTTGTGTAATCCGTCGAGATGTCGCTAGTCGTGTCTTGTCGCTGTTTTTCATTTTAGAAGCAGTAGGTAGGGTACGATCGCAAGATGCTGAATTGTGCCGAATACAATGGCCTGATGAGTCCCAAATAAGAACCAAACAACGCTGTACACCAATTAACTATAATAATAAAAAATACCTGTAACAGTAGTTTTTCAAATGACTGTTGTCATAGCATTTAACAATTTTACTATAGACAAATTGCCATCACTGTCTAAGAACTTGACTAAAGTAAAATTAACGTTTTAATTTTCTTAACATATTTTACTATTAAACATGGACAACTGCACGCACTACGAGGATGTTAACATGCTTCTGATGTATGTGTTATGTGAAGGAAATGTGCGTTAAAGTGTTAGGGTTTATATAGACAGTTTTTCTAGCCGTCTAAAATCAAACCATCAAATATTTACCAATATTCAGCGTCATCTCTGAGAAACTGGTAGCTTTGAGAAAAAAATTGAAGGTAGGGGTCGTATCTGAACAGGTCAAACAGTCAAAAAAGAAGAGGAGATTTTGGAAAGAGTTGAAGAAGAACCAAGTGTTAGTACCCACCACTTAGTACGTGAGTTTTTCACCTACATATGCTTGTTGAAACTTAAATCATATTTTTATAATAATTTATTAATGATTGTGTATTGGAAACAGTTTTTTTTAATCCATATTATGCCGGGGCTTTGTCATGTTTACACATGATTTTTTATGCAAATAAAGAATTAAAGAATATTGGGATCAAAGATTGTTCAACTTGCTCAGTATTTATTTTATACATATATATATATATATATATATATATATATATATATATATATATATATATATTTATATTATATATACGTACGAGAATTTTTAGTGGTATAAGGTATATACTGAAGGTTGTGAAAACGTTTTAGAGAATTCGCCAACTCTTACGGTGCTCAAAAACTATTATATCTTGATTAGATTGTGTCGCCAATTTTCCCAGACATGACATAATTTCTATACTTTATAACTGGTATTTGTAGTTATTTTTGATCGGAACATGCCGGTAGGATGTGATCGACATGTCCTTTTTTTACAACATGCCCCCCCCCCCTAAGGCACTTGCTTTAATGCACTAGACTCTATAGTCTGATGTATAGAAAGCAAGGGACTGATAGAAATGTAGGAAACGGACATCCGTGGTGGTCTTCTAAAAGACGGATTAGGCCTTTGTCTTTTATCCGCGGTCCCTGCTCGGGCACCATGTCACCAATTATGTCCCTGATGATAAGAACGCTTTAATTAACGAACTGATTTTGACCATCACTAAAAGTTTGGATGTTTCATCCTCGGTGCTAGCGGTGAACTCATCGGTGGGTCCGCTGACATCTTTTCCCAGACACCCTTTGTCATGCTAGAGTTTATAACTGGTATTTGTAATTATTTTAGATCGGAATATGCTGGTAGGACATTATCGACTTGTCTGTTTTTCTACAACAATAGCTAGTGGGTTGAGAACCTCAAAAACTCAACGCGATGTGATTTTGGTCGAAAAATTAGAGCATGATGCTTAAAAAATTTAAAAAATAAACGTAGAATATCGTTTACAAGATGATTTCCAATGCAACTAGCGACCCAAAATACAGTATTTTCGGTGATAAGACGTGGATATCTGTGTTTAATATGGAAACATAATAGTTATCATTAGAATAGAAACTGAAAGACGAGTAAAGACTAAAAAGAGTTCCCCCAGGCGAGACAAAAATCAAAAATTATTTATTTTTTCAACAAGAAATTTCAAAAATTATCAATATTTGATGAGGGTGTATTATGTACAATTTATGCTGCTATTAAACTGGACATATTCAAAAATACCAACATAAAAATAAGCGGAATGTGTTAAGGAATAAATGACTTTAAAACCCGCTAAGAACTACAGTGTAAAGTATATTATTTCTGATCAAATTGGGACCCTGAAAGCAGTTAAAAAAATCATGACATTTCTGCATTTATTAGCAAGTCAAGTGCTTAAAGAAAGCACGTTTTTAACACCTGTTTAAATGAACATGAAAACATGTAGATAATAAATTTCGTTCGTACTGTATACATTTAGCCGCTACATTATGTGAATATTTAGCAAAAAACGGACATTATTATGATGTCAATGCACTTTTAGAGGTATTTGAAATATCAACGATATTAATAATGTAAATAGTGTTTTTAACTTGCTTGGCATTGGGACTTTTGAAGCATACCAATTTAATCCTAGAAGAATAGAACAAATATTAGATAAAGTTATTTAAAAAACGTTAAAGTTTAGGGATCGAAATTAACCGAAATTACTACGAGGACCTCGTTATTTTCTTGATGTTTTTTCGTCTGAATGTCACAGTTTTGCAATTTCGTTATTTTTCCCTATTTTGTCAGTGGCGTATCGCCGAGGAGATTTTCAAAAATGTTATTAAATATTTTTATATTTTTTTTTATTAATTTACTGCCAACGATAAACTAAAAAAATAACAGAAACATTATTTGAATAGAAGATCAAGATGTTATATTAATTCTAAAAATGCTTTCAAATTTTTTTCTTGAAGTTACCTCAGTCAAAAGGGAAAATTAAATTTTGTTGATTAGTCATAGAAATATATAAATTTTTGAATAGATGTTCTATTGTATCTAGTTGCCTATGGCGTTTGGAAATGACAGGTAATTTACAACTATAAGAATAATAATCAGGAATATCTTTACAAATGTTCAGAAACTCGAAACGCGATTTATAGTCGTCCAATAGGCTATAACAGCAATAATGGTAATAACATATTGACGATAGCACAACACAGAAGCAAAATATTTATAGTAGATGTTCGAAATGTCGACCATCGTTTTCCAAACACTTACATATTCTTTTTTCGAAACCACTGCTAACTCTGGACATCATTTTCGGGGTTATAGTTTGAACAGCATCTCTTATGCGTATTGCCATATCTTGTGGTGTTGTCGGGGATGCACTGTAGACAATTGCTTTTATGTATCCCCATAACAAGAAATCTGGTGGAATTAAGTCCGGGGGCCAATTTTGAAATCCGTCTCTCTCAATCCACCTGTTTCGAAAGTTGACATTTAAAAATTGCCGAACCTCGCGATGATAATGAGGTGAAGCTCCATCCAGCTGAAGCCACATAGTTGTTCTAATATTTTAAAGGATATCCTCTAATAATACTGGAAGTTAGTGTAAAAGAAAATCGCGAAACATCAAACCATTTAAAGGTCCTTCAAAAAAGCAGGGGCTAATTAAGTATTGATCCCGTATTCCTCCTCACACATTAACCGACCACCTATTCTGGTCTTTTCATAACTCTGTATTCATGCGGATTTGAATCAGGATAGAAATGGAAGTTGTGTCTATTCACGAAACTATTGTTATGAAAAGTGCATTAATCAAAATCATTTCCGCGAAGCTCTTGATAAAGCTGGACTTTATAAAGATGAAATCTGTATTTGTTAAGAATCCTTGAAACACTTGCTTGACTCAGGTTAGTATTTTCGGATATATGATTCTGACTAATATTGGGATTTTCGATCACTGAACCAAATACAGTAAAGACATTTTCTTCATCCTCAGTGACAGGTTTTCTTCTAACAGTTTTTTTTTTATAACTGACACTTCCACTTTCCCGCAACTGGTTTAATAGTCTCACAAAAACAACAGGTTTAGGATGGTTTCTTTTAGGAAATCTTTGAGCATAGACTCGAGAAGTCTTTATAATAGAAACAATTTTGATGACATTCTCCAAGGACAAAAATCATATCAGTGCGCTCTTCCTTTGGATAAATCTTCATTTTGACAAAGCAATAACACAACAACATTCAAATAACTCAATTCAATAGATGAAGTTTCAGAGTTACAAAAAATAATACCGCTATTATAGCAACAGGCTTTGTAGGCTAAACTGACAGATTAAATGAATTATCTGACGTTTCTAAATGCCATAGGCAACTAAAGGGTGTTTTTATAGAGGTATAAAACTTTAAGTTGGCAACACTTTTTTAACTGGCGGCCATATTGTCAGCTGTCAAGTGATTTATGTTTAGTTTGGTTTGGCATTTCAACATGAATAGACTGACGCCTGAATAACGCTTCCAAATTGTGCAAATTTATTTTGAAAATCATGGTTCTGTTCAAAATACGTATCGCTCACCACGTCCATTTTACGGTCAACATAATCGTCCATCAGAGCAATTAATTCGATTAACTATGGAACGTTTTCGCACCACGTTTACTCTAAAAGATAATACGCATCCACAGAGACGTCGTACAGTGCGTACAGAAGAAGTCATTGCTGCTGTAGAGCGTAACGTAGAGGAAGACCCGAATCAGTCTATCCGCCATCGTGCACAGGAATTGGATGTGTCCATTCACTTTATGGAAGATTTTGCGGAAAGATCTTGGTTTGCGTGCTTACAAAATCCAACTCGTGCAAGAATTGAAGTCACACGATCACCTAGCAAGGCGTAGATTCGGTGAATGGACCCAAAACAAGATTGCCGTTGATCCCGATTTTCATAAGCGAATTTTGTTTAGCGATGAAGCTCACTTTTGTTTGAATGGATACTTCAATAAACAAAACTGCCGTATTTGGAGTGATGATAATCCTCAAGTGTATGTTAAGACACTGTTACATCCAGAAAAACTGACTGTTTGGTGTGCTTTATGGGCTGGTAGAATCATTGGTCCGTACTTCTTTAAAAACGATGCTGGTCAGAACGTTACAGTCAATGGTGACCGCTATAGAGCCATGATTACTGACGTTTTCGTTCATCCAGAAAAACTGACTGTTTGGTGTGCTTTATGGGCTGGTGGAATCATTGGTCCGTACTCCTTTAAAAACGATACTGGTCAGAACGTTACAGTCAATGGTGACCGCTATAGAGCCATGATTACTGACGTTTTCGTTCATCAATTGAACAGCCATGATGTGCAGGAGCTGTGGTTTCAACAAGACGGCGCACCATGTCACATAGCTCGTGCCACAATTGATTTATTGGAGGAAACGTTTGGTAACCGCATAGTTTCACGTTTTGAAGCCGTGAATTGGCCTCCAAGATTCTTGCGACTTAACGCCGCTAGACTATTTTCTGTGGGGATATGTGAAGCCGCTAGTCTATGCCGATAAGCCAGAAACGATTGATCACTTGGAGGACAACATTCGCCGCGTTATTGCCGATATACGGCCACAAATGTTGGAAAAAGTCATCGAAAATTGGACCTCCAGATTAGACTACGTCCGAGCCAGCCGTGGCGGTCATATGCCAGAAGTCATATTTAAATTATAATGCCAGAAGGTTATCTTTCGAATAAAGTAAATTTCATATCAATTTAAAAAATTCATCTTTGTTTTATTCCATTTAAAAGTTCTATACCTCTATAAAAAACACCCTTTAGATAAATTAGAACATCTATCCAAAAAATACAAAATGGTGCAGAAAATGATTATTTGGCGTATTCTGTGAAACCACGAACACCTAGCTATAGAACACCCTTATACCATTCGATAGGTATTTAAAAGGTACATTTTCTGGTAAGTTAAAAAGTATAACGTTCTATTTAAATTAATCAAGTTATAGCCATTTAAAGTTATTATATGATTAGTTTCAATTTTTGGACACTCTGTATAATATAGCAAGTTTATTATAATTGGGATATAAAGTATGATTGATTGTTACATTTCACTGTAAATTTCGAGTACATATCTGAAATATTTCTTAAGTATTTGTAACATGAAAATTAGGTTAGATTTTGTCAAACTTCAAATTATTTAAAAACCCTTAGGGTTTAGGTACTATAAACCTTATTAAAATAGGCACTTATTTTGATCGGAGAATCCAAAAATGCAATAATATACAGGGCGTTCTTTTTAAAAAACAAAACCTTGATACTTTCAGATCTTTTGGAACACCCTGTATAATATGAGAATAATTTTAAAAAGTAACTATATTAGATCACGTATTTTGGCCGCAGTATTCCGTGCCGTATAGGGTGAATAACTCTGTATACAATTTTGAATAAAAAATTACTTCCATTTTTCTTCACCGCCAGTTTAATAAAAACCTCGATAACTTTCTTGAAAATGATTTTTTTGCAAAACGGCAAACAACGTGTACACTCTTTTAGGTTCTAGAATAATATATTTCACAGAGAAAGCATTTTATTTTTTTGACTATTTTCTCTGCATGATTTTGAATTCAAATTCTTGTTGAAACACCCTCTTTGTATTCCTCAAGATCATTCAAGTGACAAATAAGCCGAAATTAAGGACACGTACACTTTTTCCATATCATTTATGAAATCTACCAATATAATAAGCTGATATTATTCTATTAACTACATAAATACTGTGCCAATAAAATAAATCAAATATCAAGTGATTCTCATGTGTCAACAACTACCAAATAGCTCCCATTGTTCCCGAGATAATGTCTGATAGGATAATGACGCACGCTGAACGCGTGTTACCCGTGGGAAAGCGTTAAGTTAGCACTTTTCCCTCTGTACCTATATAAATTCTAAAAGAGAATAGCTCCCCTTTAAATGTGTTCAAGGTAGCGGAACAATATGCTGCGTGTCGTGTATTATGGGAGTATTTATTAAGCATGAACAGTGTCGGGGATTAGGGACCTCGGCAATTTTATTCTAGTTTAGTATTTTTAAAAACTTTATTCATTAAACTCAAGGTAATACTTTATATTTAACATTTGTTTTTTATAAATTTATCTTCTTAGTTATCCTCTGCCATCTTTTTCTGGATGCAAGTCTCTTCCAGGATTGTTCTAGATATACAGTTGGTCCAATACCCATGCGTCATCAGTAATATTCGTTTAAACTAAATCAAAATTAATCAATACAACGTTTATATTCATAAAGACGTGTCTTTTGCACCAACGCTTCTTCTTCTTCTACTTCTTGGAGATCTGTCGGTCTGTTAATTCTGAAGCTGCCTCTGCATCTTTTCCTGAGAGGTAGATTGCCAACTATCTTTCCACCTTTTAGGGGGCCTCCCGGGAGGTCTTGAGCCGGGCGGGTTATTTTCTAGGACTATTTTCCGAAGTCTGTTCTCGTCCATCCGTCTTACATGGTTGTACCACTGCCTCTTACGTTGTCTTCCCCATCTCACAATGTCTTGTATCCCGCATTGTTCTCTGATATCTGTGTTTCTTACTCTGTCTCTTCTTGTTTTCCCCACTATTGTTCTCAGTGTTTTCATTTCGGCCACCCTTAGCATGTGTTTCGTCTTGTTAGTGTCCTCACGGACTTCCGTGCCGTATGTCATGATGGGTCTGATACAAGTCTTGTAGATTCTAATTTTGCTATCTTTGCGCATGTACGAGTTTGACCAGACTATATCTCGTAGGCATCCTGATAGTGCGGATGCTTTGTTAATCTGGATCCTTAGGTCTTTAACTGGGTCGTGGGTGCTTGATATGTCTATGCCTAGGTATCTGAATTGCATCACCTGCTCTATGGGATTGTCCTCCACCACCAGCTTACATCTGAGTGGATCCTTTGCGATTGTCATGCATTTGGTTTTGCTGATAGAAATGTTCATATTGAGTTGGCGGCTCACTTGGAAAAACTGGAAGAGTTGTCTCTGTAGATCGTTTTCTGATTCAGCAATAATTGCTACATCATCGGCGTAGCACACCAAACCCACTCTTTTGTTGCCCAGTCTGTATCCGAGATTGAGACATGTTACCTTGTTTATGATTTTATTCATGAGGAGATTAAACAAAAAAGGACTCAGACTGTCACCCTGTCTAATTCCTCCCAGTGTTGGGATATTTTCAGTGAATTGATCTCCTGCCTTGACCTTTGTTACGTTATTGTTATTTAGGTTATGGATTATCTTCGTTATGTTCGCTGGTGCCTTATTTTCCATTAATATATGTAGAATGTCTCCCAATCGGACTCTGTCAAACGCCATTGTTAGGTCAATGAAGCAGATATACGCTGGCATACTGTACTCTGTAGCCTTTTCTTTTATTTGTTTTATTATAAACACTGCGTCTGTTATTGACCGTCCCTTTGTGAAGCCCTGTTGTTCCTCAGCATTCTTAATTTGTGTTTCCAGTTTGTCCTTGAGAATACTCGTGAAAAGTTTCATTACTGTGTTTAAGAGAGTTATTCCTCTATAGTTTTGTGGGCAGGTTTTTAGTCCTTTCTTAAATATAGGTATGGTGATGCTATTATGCCATTCGTCTGGTGTTTCCGTTTCGTCTAAGATTTTGTTAAATAGTTGCGATAGTTTCCTTGCCAGTTCGGGGCCTCCATATTTTAAAAGCTCGTTGGGGATGCCGTCCGGCCCGGGTGATTTTCTGTTTTTCAATTTCTTGAGTTTTGTTTCTACCTCTTCGTCGGTGACAGTTCCAATTATAACTGTTTCGTATTCATTTATATTCGGCATTTCTTCAGCATCGTAAAGCTCTTTATAATACTGTTGCCATGTCCCTATTGGTACTCCTTTGGTCTGCACGAACTCGTTAACTTGTTTTTTTCTGTTCCGGAGCATTTTCCATATTTTCCTTTGAGCGCCATACAAGTCGTGGTCCATGTCGCTGGTAAAATTAGCCCAATGTTCTCTTTTGATTGATCTTATTCGTGCGTTTACTCTGTTTCTTACTTGAACATATTCTGCGTGAGTTTCTTCCGACGGTGCGCTTTTGTATATTAGGTAACATTTCCGTTTTGATTCAGAGAGTTCTTTTACCTCTTGACAAAACCACGGTTTGGTGTGGTTTGTCGCGTTTACATTAATTTTACGCTTTCCAATCGCTTCCTCCGCTGCTTCGTTGATGCATTTCGCAATATTTTGCCAGCTCTCTTCTACTCCCCATTCTGGTTTTAAATCTTTCTCTTTTAATCTGTTAGTAATCCTGTTCTCGTAGAGGAGTTTTATGCTCTCCGTTGTTAGGGACTCCAAATTGTACTTTTCGATGAACTGCACCAACGCATGGAACTAAATAGTATAATGAAAATTTCTTTATCCGAAAGGATTCACTATCAGAAAAAGGGAAAAATTGTAAAATCGGTTTAGGCAAGTGAAAAGATTAGCGAAATAATAATAATAGAAATGACTTATTTGAAAAAACATTAGATTATGACGAAACGCAGAGAGACAGAATTAGGACTACCCTCTCTTGGCCGAAAAGAACATTAAATATAACCACAATAAGGTTTATCTGCAATCACTTAAAAAAAGCATTTTTTTACAAAGGTACAAATTATGAAAAGTTATTATAACTTTTCCTATAGCTCTTTTGAAGGAGATATTTTCAAAAATATATAGGTTGAAAAACAGCAAAAATAATAATCATATAAAATTCACAAAAAACAGCGAATAAAATAATGATCCTTTAAAAAGGAGAAGTAAAAAGTACCAAAAATTTGATATAAGAATTTTATTAAAATGTTAGGAGCAGTGGTTACTCTCTAGAAATAATGATACCTAATTGGAAATATTTATTTTCAAATATAAAATTATTTCTTCTTCCTCTTAGATCGATGGTACATATTCCACAGGACCTTCTCCAACTCGAAATACTCACACAAATTAAGTACAAGCTGTTGTGCTTGCGTCTTAAGAGTTTTACCATGCATTATCTAAAAGGACAAATCGAATCTTATTACTTTATTCTATTTTTGATGAGTGATTATTAAAATTGATTAAAACAGTGCGAAAACGTTGTAAAATAATGGGCGAAGTGTCGGATATTTAGACACCAGCGACAGATTTGAAGGTTAGAAATGTTTATGCGTCTAGGTATAAGTTTTCAATAGAAATACTACATACTTAATAGTAATAAATTATAATACAATAATTAATAGCTTTTTTTGAAATAACTTTCTGTTTTAAATTTACTTAAATGCCCATAATTTCTCAAAACTAATATAAATTAAAGTGTGAAGGATGATTGTCAACAGATTAATACTTTGACTGAAGTCCGAAGAAAATTTGTATTCCATACAACGAAATGACTCGTTTGTCTTAGTTGTCTTATTCTATCTTGCTTTATCTATAAATTAAGATTTTTTTGTGACGTATGGCTTCGATTAGAACAATGTTTTGTTTTGTCCTTTTTTGTTTCAAAACTACCTTTGTTCGTAGATTGACGACCCAGGGGTATTCTCTGACTAGACTGTATGTGTTCTGTTACTTTTTGGAGTTACTTATATATATATATATATATATATATATATATATATATATATATATATACACACTTACTTACTTACTCCGTGGCGTTACAACCCTGGGTGGGTTTTAGCCAACTTTACGCCATGCCTCCATTCATTTCAATCTCTCGCAAGCTCCATCCAGTGTTCGATGCCCATAGTTTTGAGATCTTTTGTTATATTATCTCTCCACCGGAGTCGGGGTCGTCCCCGTGGCCTTCTCCCAGTCGGTGCTTCCTCCCAAGCTAGTCTTATTATTCTGTCGTCAGGAAGCCTTCTGATATGTCCTGCCCACTGGAGTCTTCTGGCCTTTATTTCTTTTACTACATCTGTATCTGGGAATAGTTATTCCAGTTCCTTGTTAGTTCTTATTCTGTATTGTCCTGTCGTTTCATCTATCGTTGATCCCGAGATTTTCCTCAAGATTTTTCTTTCAAAGACTCGTAGTCTCTCTTCGTTCGCTACTGTTAGCGTCCATGTTTCACAACCATATATAATTATCGATCTTATAACTATTTTGTATAGGTCCGTCTTTGTTCGTCTTGTGAGGTGTTTCGATTTAATCAGATCTTGCAGTGCGTACAGGCATCTATTTCCTGCTTGTATTCTATTGTTTATTTCCTGTGATCCGTTGTTATCTTCGCATATTGTTGTTCCCAGGTATTTAAATTCTCTGACTTGTTCCAAGTTATATTCATCGATGGTGATGTTTTGACCTATTCTGTCTCTGTTTCGGCCATTCCGACTCATGAACATGTATTTAGTTTTGTCTTCGTTGATTCGAAGTCCCATCTTCTTTGCTTCCCTTTCGAACCGTATTAGAGTTTCTTTCATTTTTATTCTACTACTACCAATCATATCGACGTCATCTGCAAATGCGAACAGTAGATTTGGCCCATCTTGATGGAATATAGATGTCGGTGCTTCAATTTTCGAATTTATGATTATATATTCCAGCGCCATGTTAAAAAGTTGTGGTGAGAGCGCATCTCCTTCCATAAGACCGTTGTTTATTTCAAACATTTCAGAGTAGTACTGTCCCACTTTCACTTTGCACTTCAGCTCCTCCATACATATCCTTATTAGGCTGACCAGTTTTTTGGGAAAGCCGAGCTCCTGCATTGCTGTCACAGTCTCGCTCTGCAAACTCTATCAAATGCCTGTTTAAAATCGATAAATATCTGATGTAGTTCACGATCGAATTCACAGCTTTTCTCCATTATCTGTTTTATGACAAATATCTGGTCGACAGTTGAGCGATTAGGTCTAAATCCGCATTGGTAATCCCCTACAATTTCTTCTGTATATGTTTTAGTTCTTTCCAGCAGAATGTTCGAAAAGACTTTATAGGTTGTGTTCAGTAGGGTTATTCCCCGGTAATTGCTGCATTGTTTCTTGTCGCCGTTCTTGTGGATTGACACAATGACTCCCTCCTTCCATTCATCTGGAAGAATTTCTTCCTGCCAGACTCTTTGTATTAGTTTATGGATGGATCCGTGGAGTGCATCCCCTCCGTGCTTTAGATATTCCGCTGGTATATTATCACTGCCTGCGACTTTATTATTTCTCAGTTTCTTGACAGCGCGCATCATTTCTTCGTATGAAGGGCATCTGTCTTCTATTTCGGCTGTATGGATTTCTGTGTTTGGCAGAGTGCTGTCAGATTTTTCGTTCAACAGTTTTCCAGGTTTCTAGTATTTCCTTCTCATTGGCGATAAGGTCTCTGTTCTCTCGTTCTAAGATGTTTCCTGTCCTGGGCTGGTATCCTGCCTTGATACGTGATACTCCCCTGAAGTGTTGTTTTACTCTGTAGTTGATTCGATTCTCTTCAATTTCCTTAATTATTTGCGTGTAGTATTCTCTCTTTTTTCTTTTTATCAATCCTCTTGCCGCTGTTCTTGCATATTTGTATTTTCCGACATTATTGTCTGATGGGTTCTGGAGCATGTTTCTTCTAGCCTCATGTCTTTCCCTTATGATATCTTGGCAGTCCTGATCATACCATTTTTTGATTATTTTCTTCTTGTTTCCCAGAGTTTCTTCCGATGTGCTTATCAACGTATATATATATATATATATATATATATATATATATATATATATATATATATATATATATATATATATTCTTTGATATCTATTGAATATTGTGTGTATGGTGAATGTGAATTGTTTTTCATGGTTCTGGCTGAAATAAACTGAGCATCAACTCTCTTTTTCTTGCGGTTCCATTGACTATTAGTTTTGTTTTTGTTACATTTATTTTCAATCCCACTTTATTGTTATAGCAGGTCTGGAAGGAGCATTTACTATCAATTCTGCTTGTTCTGCCGCTCAGATTGCTATTGTAATGTAATTCATAATCATTTATCCGGATATAGAAGAATTATGTTAAATGCGTTAGCTTCTTTAAGCCGATTGTTTCTATTTAAGCTGAATACTTTGTAGATTGAAGATATGGTTCAGATGACAGTATTAAACAGTATCATTTTAAAGTAAATAAAGTATATAAAAGAATAAGAACAAGGGTGTTTTAAAAGCATGCATATACTTAAAATATCTAAGATGCTTTCTGTTCTGATGATCATTAAAAGTAATGAAACAGGGAATGCAGTAAAATGTGATAATTTATTATAAAGGGTGTTTTTTATAGAGGTATAGAACTTTTAAATGGAATAAAACAAAGATGAATTTTTTAAA
Organism: Diaprepes abbreviatus; assembly: GCA_034092305.1. Taxonomy (NCBI): domain Eukaryota; kingdom Metazoa; phylum Arthropoda; class Insecta; order Coleoptera; family Curculionidae; genus Diaprepes; species Diaprepes abbreviatus. Next base: position 3,451,681 of record JASJET010000039.1, read on the forward strand.
TTGACATGAAATTTACTTTATTCGAAAGATAACCTTCTGGCATTATAATTTAAATATGACTTCTGGCATATGACCGCCACGGCTGGCTCGGACGTAGTCTAATCTGGAGGTCCAATTTTCGATGACTTTTTCCAACATTTGTCGCCGTATATCGGCAATAACGCGGCGAATGTTGTCCTCCAAGTGATCAATCGTTTCGGGCTTATCGGCGTAGACTAGCGATTTCACATATCCCCACAGAAAATAGTCTAGCGGCGTTAAGTCGCACGATCTTGGAGGCCAATTCACAGGTCCGAAACGTGAAACTATTCGGTTACCAAACGTTTCCTTCAATAAATCAATTGTGGCACGAGCTGTGTGACATGTTGCGCCGTCTTGTTGAAACCACAACTCCTGCACATCATGGTTGTTCAATTGATGAACGAAAAAGTCAGTAATCATGGCTCTATAGCGGTCACCATTGACTGTAACGTTCTGATCAGCATCGTTTTTAAAGAAGTACGGACCAATGATTCCACCAGCCCATAAAGCACACCAAACAGTCAGTTTTTCTGGATGTAACGGTGTCTCAAGATACACTTGAGGATTATCATCACTCCAAATACGGCAGTTTTGTTTATTGACGTATCCATTCAAACAAAAGTGAGCTTCATCGCTAAACAAAATTCGCTTATTAAAATCGGGATCAACGGCAATCATGTTTTGGGCCCATTCACCGAATCTACGCCTTGCTAGGTGATCGTGTGGCTTCAATTCTTGCACGAGTTGGATTTTGTAAGCACGCAAAAGATCTTTCCGCAAAATCTTCCATAAAGTGAATGGACACGTATCCAATTCCTTTGCACGATGGCGGATAGATTGACTCGGGTCTTCCTCTACGCTACGCTCTACAGCAGCAATGACTTCCTCTGTACGCACTGTACGACGTCTCTGTGGATGCGTATTATCATTTAGAGTAAACGTGGTGCGAAAACGTTCCATAGTTAATCGAATTAATTGCTCTGATGGACGATTATGTTGACCGTAAAATGGACATAGTGCGCGATACGTATTTCGAACAGAACCATGATTTTCAAAATAAATTTGCACAATTTGGAAGCGTTGTTCAGGTGTCAGTCTATTCATGTTGAAATGCTAAACCAAACTAAACATAAATCACTAGACAGCTGACAAAATGGCCGCCAATTAAAAAAGTGTTGCCAACTTAAAGTTTTATACCTCTATAAAAAAAACACCCTTTATAATCGAACATTTTTGGAATCGAATTCTCCGCCTCTGGTGTGTCGCTCAACCTCAGCCTCAACTTAAACAAACCCGATGTGTATCAAGCAGAACAAAAGTTAGAAAATTGCTCCCACGGGTGCTGGTGGTAAACCACCGCAGCAATTATAATAAATTTATTATTAAGGGAGCCAGTGACCTATTTTGGACCACTTAGAGATTATTAAGTTTACATCAAAGTTTCCCGGATGTATCGGTAAAAAAGATGTTTTTTTCCCGGGAAAATAAACTTTGCCTTTATGATGGAGAACCTGCTATCTATAATATGAATTATTTTTGAGTTACGGGCCTAATTCGATATAATATCTATATAAAAGTAAGAAGAACAAACAACTTTTCAAATACAGAAATTATTTATTTTTATTAATTTCTTTCCGTTCCGGGATATAATATAACATATATTTTTGTTTTGATTCCGGCATTAATCAATTATATATATATATATATATATATATATATATATATATATATATATAAAGGGTGTTTTTTATAGAGATATAAAACTTTAAGTTGGCAACACTTTTTTAACTGGCGGCCATTTTGTCCGCTGTCAAGTGATTAATGTATAGTTTGGTTTGGCATTTCAACATGAATAGACTGACGCCTGAACAACGCTTCCAAATTGTGCAAATTTATTTTGAAAATCATGGTTCTGTTCGAAATACGTATCGCGCACTACGTCCATTTTACGGTCAACATAATCGTCCATCAGAGAAATTAATTCGATTAACTATGGAACGTTTTCGCACCACGTTTACTCTAAATGATAATATGCATCCACAGAGACGTCGTACAGTGCGTACAGAAGAAGTCATTGCTGCTGTAGAGCGTAGCGTAGAGGAAGACCCGAATCAGTCTATCCGCCATCGTGCACAGGAATTGGATATGTGTCCATTCACTTTATGGAAGATTTTGCGGAAAGATCTTGGTTTGCGTGCTTACAAAATCCAACTCGTGCAAGAATTGAAGCCACACGATCACCTAGCAAGGCATAGATTCGGTGAATGGGCCCAAAACAAGATTGCCGTTGATCCCGATTTTCATAAGCGAATTTTGTTTAGCGATGAAGCTCACTTTTGCTTGAATGGATACGTCAGTAAACAAAACTGCCGTATTTGGAGTGATGATAATCCTCAAGTGTATGTTGAGACATCGTTACATCCAGAAAAACTGACTGTTTGGTATGCTTTATGGGCTGGTGGAATCATTGGTCCGTACTTCTTTAAAAACGATGCTGGTCAGAACGTTACAGTCAATGGTGACCGCTATAGAGCCATGACTACTGACTTTTTCGTTCATCAATTGAACAACCATGATGTGGTTTCAACAAGACGGCGCGACATGTCACACAGCTCGTGCCACAATTGATTTATTGAAGGAAACGTTTGGTAACCGCATAGTTTCACGTTTCGGACCCGTGAATTGGCCTCCAAGATTGTGCGACTTAACGCCGCTAGACTATTTTCTGTGGGGATATGTGAAGTCGCTAGTCTATGCCGATAAGCCCGAAACGATTGATCACTTGGAGGACAACATTCGCGGCGTTATTGCCGATATACGGCCACAAATGTTGGAAAAAGTCATCGAAAATTGGACCTCCAGATTAGACTACATCCGAGCCAGCCATGGCGGTCATATGTCAGAAGTCATATTTAAATTATAATGCCAGAAGGTTATCTTTCGAATAAACTAAATTTCATGTCAATTAAAAAAATTAATCTTTGTTTTATTCCATTTAAAAGTTCTATACCTCTATAAAAAACACGCTTATAATAGAATCTTTTTTGACGAAAAAGTCGGACTGGGTTCATAGACTTAACACGCTCCATTTAGGGCAAGAAAATGAAATGTGTTTAGCTTTTAAGCTAGTTACTGATATTTAAAAGGATCCCAGTTTAATGGTCGAGCAACCAATTTCTAACAAGTCGGTGATGCTGCTGTTGTTGTTGTATTCGTAGGTCGCAACTACGATATACAAACTGAAAATTTGACCCAAAAGTTTACAGCGGTGTTTCGTCCACGATGCCAGTGGTTGGGCTCATCAGTGGGTCCGCTAGCATCTTTCCCAGACACCCTGTGTTGACGTACTTATGAATATTTGATTCTCGTATTTGAAGTTATTTTCGGGCGGAATGTGACGGTAGGATATTACTTGAAATTTGTATTTCAGATTTTATAAACTTATTCCGTATTATTACGACACGCCCCCCTTCAAGCAACCACTTTCCATATTGTTCCGTGATCGTGTCTTGATCGCGAATCAAGATGGAAAGCTGGGCGCCCAAGAACTCGACGACGCGCTGCAAATTGTGGTCTGATACGCGGATCCAGTCGCTATATGCTGACTCAATGCGGGGAAAAGCCCTCTGAAAAACCCACCAGGGATGCCATGTTGTATTCGTAGGTCGCAACTACGATATACAAACTGAAAATTTACAGCGGTGTTGCGTCCACGATGCCAGCGGTTGGACTCGTCAGTGTGTCCGCTAGCATCTTTCCCAGACACCCTGTTTTGACGTACTTATGAATATCTGATTCTCGTATTTGAAGTTGTTTTCGGGCGGAACGTGACGGTAGGATATTACTTGAAATTTGTATTTCAGATTTTATAAACTTATTCTGTATTATTACGACATTGTGAGGCTGTGCGAGGTTTGTATGAGCTTGTTTGTGGAGTTCTCAGCTCAATTATAGAGTTGGCAATGAAAACCGAAAAGGTCTGGCATCCAAGGTCTCTGTAAATGATTGTGCGCCTTTCATAGAAAGGGGCTCCACAGATTATACAGAGGAATTTGTTTTGAAAGCTCTATAATCTGCTGGATTTTGATTTGCTCGTGGTGAGCCATGTGGGAGCGCGAAAGGACTGGATCTAACGAATAAATATCTTGTAAATTAGCAGCTGAAGGTTTAAATTCAGTTTGCTGTTATGATTTAGACGTGAATAGAGAGATGCCAAAAAAATTCTGGCTTGAAATGCACTAGATAGCAATAATGCCATGTCCCTATTTTACGCCCATATCCTGTTTTGGACTAATCTCCCCAACTTGGAAACGAAGGTCATTTTGAACATTTACTTCGAGTTTATTTAAAAATTAAAATAAATAAAATTTTTCTGTTTGTAGTTTTTCGTCAGTTAATAAATTTCTATTGTTGTGGGCCTGTTGGCCAATCACTACATAGTATAAAACAAAGTCGCTTTCTCTGTCCCTATGTCCCTTTGTATGCTTAAATCTTTAAAACTACGCACCGGATTTTGATGCGGTTTTTTTCAATAGATAGAGTGATTCAAGAGGAAGGTTTATATGTATAATAACATCCATTAAATAGTGGAGAAATACTGTTATTTTTGAGGTTTCTAATGTGATGTCGTTAATTATCATATTTTTTTCCGCTTACATTGCAAACGCAGGCTGAACCCTACGAGATTTATCAAAATAATGTACTAATTATTTGTACACATTGAAAAGGTCTACAGAAAACTCCGCGATGGTATATGTCTATCTCTCATGGATATCCCACAATAACATTTTTTGTCATTTACTTTTTACGACAAATAATGGCAAATTTTGAAGCGATTTTAACGAATACAGCATTAATCCTTATCCAATTAAATAGCTTAAATACATTGTTGATTTAATATAGATCTATATGGTTCTTTACAGCACAAGATTTAAATGAATATTTTCGAAGATATTACAGATTTAAAATTGCGGGAAGTAGCGCTTGCGGCGGTACTGGCCGACCGGGGCGGCGGCAGCGTGCCTATAAATAGCGCGTCGGAGGCCGATGTAATAATTGTTGTAAAAATAAAATAAATAGTCACAGTTTTTCTGTAGTGTATTTAGTATCAGCATTGCACCCGTGCGAAGCCGGGGCGGGTCGCTAGTACCCAATAAACCATTTAAATTCGATTATTTTAGAAACGGCTGCTCAAAGCGACACTCACTAGGTATAACCCTTTTGGAAAAAGATGAATGAAAGAATTTTTAATTAGAATTTTAATATACCAGAACACAAAAGTTTTGAGGCTTTAGAAATAAGCAAAGTGTTGCTGGTGGCGCCCTCTGTAATATACATGAAAACCGTAATCAGGTATTGGTTTCTCATCATAAAAACTTCAAAGTACCAAATTTAGTGCAAATCTAGCTATTATTAAGAGAAATTATTAACAACAAGTTATAAAAAATCATAACCTTAACACCCTTTTGAACTATGATATATTGGGTTCAATCCCCTTTTTAGAAACACCCAGTATATATGTAATTTGTATATATTCAATAATTTTACGTTTGAGTGTTCATACTAAAATTTCTAAAACGTCATTGTCATTTTTGTGTTTTAAATAATAATTTTTTTTTTATTTCAGACATGGTTTTTTACCGATACTGAGGATGCCGATTTCCAGGCCAAAACAAGTAAGTTTTTAAATATTTTTTATTAACAGGAAATTACAACAAAAAAGGAAGCATACTTAAAACACAAAAATATAAGAACGCAAGAAGAATACTCAGCATACAAAGCCGTGAGAAATAGAATTAATAACGCGATTAAAGACCTAAAGGAAACATACTGGGAAAGGTTTTCCACCGAAATGGGAAGGAATTTATACGGAGGGCAAAGGAAAGTTTGAAACGTAATAATAAATAGGAAAAAAGAAGTCAACGAAGAAGTGGTAATCAACTCTATAACAGCAGAAAACTGGAAAGAATACATGCAGAGCCTTTACAATAACCAGGAGTATAATAATGAGGTCGTCCATAGATTTAGATAAGGTAAAACCGATGATGGAAGACGAAAACATAAAATTAGAAGACGTACACGAAATGCTGACCAAACTAAAAAATAGAAAAGCTCCGGGAACCGACGATATTTCCAATGAAATGCTTAAGTATGGGGGCTTTGAACAAGAAAAAGCACTAACAATACTATTCGACAAAATTCTATCAACCTGCAGTATCCCAGAACAGTGGAGAAACAGCCTGACTATACCCATCTTCAAAAAGGAAAATAAGAATGACCCCAACAATTATAGAAGAATAACACTACTAAACAGTACAAGCAAATTATTAACAAAAATCATGACTTCGAAACTAACGAGTAAAATTGCAATAAGTGAAGAACAACACGGGTTTAGACAGAACAAATCGACAGTTGATGCGATTTTCATTACCCGACAGACTATTGAAAAATCGATAGAATACAATAAACTTCTTTTCATCTGCCTAGTGGATCTTAAAAAAGCGTTTGATAGAGTTCGACTTAAAGACGTCTTGCAAATACTTCAGGAAAATGGCATTAACCACAACTATATGACGGTAATTGAAGAGCTAAATAAAAACAATAAGACATGCATAAAGACACAACAAGGAGTAACAGAGGAAATACCTATCATGACGGGAATACCACAAGGCGATAGTATGAGTCCATTTCTCTTTAATTTAATTATGGACAAGATGATTCAAAATGTAAAAGAAGTCAATGGAGGATACAAAATGGGACGAAAATCTTTAAAAATCTCATGTTTTACCGACGACGCCTTACTGTTAGCAGAAAATGAAGACGATCTGCAACGACTACTATACCGATTCCAGACCACATCAAAAAATTTAAATATGGAAATATCTACAGAAAAGACCGAAACGATGGTAATTTCAAAAGATCCTGTCAGATGAAAATTGATGGTGAAGAACCATCCTATCAGAAAAAGCATGTCTTGCAGATACTTGGGAGTTGATGTATCAACCAATAAAAATCTATACCAGGAAGTCAGAGCACAGGCTAACAAGGCCTCAAGGATATCAGGATGCCTGAGGGACATAATCTGGAAAAATAAGTATATGTCTACAGAGACCAAAGTACGCATCTGCAGAACTGTAATAAGACCAGTACTAACTTATGCATCGGAAACTCGAGCCGAAACATCTAACGGCTGAAGCTGGTTCTTTTGGTTTTAATATAGTAAAACTATGCACAGAATGTCCAATTTTCGATTATTTTACGGGTTATCTCCGTTATTAGTAAAAAGAGAAAGATAAGATTTTCGTGACACTATGCTAGGAACGATGCCACTAACATTTTTTTCATAAACTTCTTCATTTTGGAGACAAAGAGCAAAGTTAGAAAATAGAGCTATTAAATGTTATATATTTTTAAAAAGCTTTAACAAATTAAATCATTTTATTCGAAAATATATACAATGTCCCTTAAAAAAAAGGCAAGTTTGATTAATTTCTCCGAAACAGGGAACCCATAAAAAAACTAACTACGCCACTGAACCTTACATTAAAAATGCATAAAATAGCATCGTTCGTTTCTTTACGAAACCTTATCCTTCTATCTATAAACCATCGAAAATTGGATACCCTGTATATATACTAATTGTGACCACGTCATAATTCAGATAAAAATGTGCATATAAGATCTTCGACAACTAAATTGTAGTCAAAAGCATTGATCCAAGTTTGTAAAAACGTATGATAAGCATTGTAATTAAAAGGATACACGAGTATAAAGAGAAGAGCCCCTGTTTCCTGTCAATGTTTTCTATGTGGAACGAATGATCAGTACCGCCATGCAGGTGCTTTGCATGGTTGAGTTGATGCATAAATTTCGCCACTTGGGGCATTTTCTTTGTGTTTCGACTTTTAATAGTGCACTTGCACTGTTGCATTTCGCTATCGTCGACTCCAATCAGCAATTTATCTGTTTCGGTATGTCTTCCGCGCCTCCGGTGAAATTTATGCCAGCCATGTATAACACTCGGTGTCGTGTATTTTATAATAATAACCCCGTATCACATATCTTTGATAAAGATACTTACAGGGTCTCAAAAAAGTGAATCGTGTTGTTTCATGACGAACTTGAGAAAATGCTTATCAACATTCCTTAACATAAGTTGAATGTAATGATGGGTGATTTTAATGCCTACTTGGGACGGGAGAAATAGAAAGAATCATAATTCTTTGGAATAAGATATGAAAGACATAGATAATATTTATTTCCATTTATAAATACAATTTGTTAACTGCCTTCCAGAAATCAAATAAATTATGTTCTAATGAATAAGATATTTAAAAATATCGTACAATTGATAAAACTATGTCTCAGCGCTGATATTGATTGTGATGATAATCCTTTGATTGAGAATATTAAGAAAATGAAAAAATAAAAAAGACATGATTAATTATACCCAAGCAAGAGAAATCCAACAATAACAGAAAATTAACACATGAAATTTTGGAGATAATGGAGGAAAAAGAACAGTGAAAAGTACAGAGAATTGGAATACAAAAATGAATCAGATAGAAGAACAATGTTCAGAAACTGAAATACTGAAAAAGAAATGTGAAGATACTTTTTACAGGAAAAGTAAAGAAAGCCACTGAATTATATAAACTGAAAACAATTGGATATATAATAAATGTATATTATTAATGATAAGATAAATGAATAATGCTCCAATAATAAAAGTTTAATTAATAATAATAGAGCAGGACGAGCATCCAAAACCTGCAAAGAAAAATAAGGACACTCCTAACAAAAGCACAAAAACATCAGCATCGGAGTGCTATTGAACGTACAATGCTTCCAAGACACCAAGGAGGAAGAGGATTGCTGGATATTGGTAAGCAGCTCGACCAACAAATAATAAACTTATGTTCATATTTCCACAGGTTAGCGAACTCTTCCACATTACATCGAGCACTATGCAAGGCAGACGATTCAACGCCGCTGCAGTTGAGGGAACAAGATATTACTTCTCACCACCAAACAGACCAAGAGAAGTTACAAACCTGGCTACAGAAGCCACTTCATGGATGGCATCCAAATGAGGTCAATCAGGACAACGATAACTCAGCGTTGAACTACTGGTTGATTTCAAGACAGACGTTTCCAGAAACGGAGGGTTTCTTATTAGCTATTTAAGACCAGGTTATTCCGACGAAGAACTATCGGAAGTTCATCATTAGAGATCCCTCAATAGAAAATGACCAACGCAGATATGGCTATCGAACATCGGAGACAATTCAGCACATAACTGGAGAATGCCAAGCGTTTGCCGTAACCGAGTATAAGGAAAGACACCACTCAGCCGCTAAGATACTCCACCAAGAGTTAGCAGAAAAGTTAGACCTATTACACGTACAATCCGGAGCCTGTTTTTGAGAACAACCAGTTCAAGTTATATTGGGACCGAATGGTTCTGGCGGATCAGACAGTAGCTCATAATAGACCAGACATTATACTAATAGATAAAATTTCGAGGCGAACTACACTAATCGACATTGCTGTACCTACAACAACAACCTAAGGCCAAAATACAACGAGAAGATCGCCAAATATAGAGATCTGGAGGTCCAAATCCGAAGACAATAGGCAATGAACAGCGTCCAAACGATTCCCATAATACTGTCAACAACTGGAGTGATACCAATGAACCAGATAGTTAAACCTATTGCAGGTGGGAAAAATGCCTTATTATAAATACAATCCAAAGCCTATTCTTGTGAACAACGAGTTCAAGTTATATTGGGACTGAACGGTTCTGACGGATCAGACAGTTGCTCATAATAGACCAGATATTACACTAACAGATGAAATTTCTAGGCAAACTACACTACTCGACATTGCTCTACTTAACAATAACAACCTAAGGCCAAAATATAAAGACAAGATCGCTAAGTACAGAAATCTGGAGGTGCAAATGCAAGACAATGAGCAATGAATAGTGTCCAAACGATTCCCATAATTTTATCAACAACTGGAGTGATACCAAAGAACCTTCTGTAGAACATGAAGGGATTGGGCCTTAGTGAGCATCTGTATAAGCCGATTTAGGAACCAGTTCTCCTTGCAACCGCGCGAACCGTCCGAAAGTTCATAGGAAATACAGCAGATCACGTCACTTAGGACCCGATAACATAGAAAGGGTTCCCACAGAGCTTCATACATTTGGTATCGTTGGATACCTGGTATGTGTCAATATTTCCTGGGGGGAGTACGAAGCCGCGATACCTAGAACTATTGAACAGTTAAAAGATGGAAATTCCCTGTTCTTGACGATTTTAATGCAGAACTTCTTGAAATACTTGATGAGAAAGAAATTAAGTATCTGTAAAGAATTTTTTAAAATATTTCTCCTGCAGGAAAAATGTCCAAAGAGTGTATAGATGATAAAAAGATCAGTCACCTCAACAACATTCCTCAAAATTATACATAGACTCACTTTCAAACTGAATCAAAGTCATATGACATGAATACTGATGATGATACATATTTTGTAGCTAGACATAAGTTATTTGATAATGTAAAATTCTACAGATTAGTAAAAATCCTTAAAAATATTGGTGTGAAGATTTTCAGTTTATGGGTAATCTATACTGGAACTGGTTAATAAAAATAACGATTGATAGTGAATATTAAGATATTGTCAAAATGAAACGGAAAGTACGGCAGGAATTCTAATCTTTACTCGCAAGAAGTTTTCGTGGAAGTGTTGTATGAGAAAGAAAGAGAAAATGTAGTAAATGGAGGACCTCCTAACCACATTCGGTGTGTTGATTACTCAGTTATAATCGCGGAGAGCTTGAAGAGTCTATAGTACTTATTTACTCGTGTGGCTGATATTAGTTGGAGGACCGCTTTTACGGCCGAGATTTTAATTTAAATTATAACATGTGTATGGCCCAGCCTTGGATTCTGATAGAAGTGTGTAATAAAAAACTTGAAGCTGTCGAAATGTGGCTGTATTGGGAGGTTATCAACACCAATAAAATAAGAAAGCTCGAATATCTAGAACACATTATATGGAGCAACAAACGATATGGATTATTACAATTCATTTTACAGAGTAGCAGCAGCAAAAATATATTTAAAAACATAACTTTATTCTTCTTCTTCTTCTACCTTCTATAATAGGTCCCTGACCTGTTCCTTCTTCGATTTTCCTCATTCTGGACCTAAATTATCGCTCCACCTTTTCCGTGGTCTACCTCTACTGCGTGTACCACTAGGCGATTTATCTCGTGCGATCCTTACCAGTCTATCCTCTGTCATTCGGCTTATGTGTTTGTTCCATTGTGTCTTACGCTGTAGGGCCCACTCAATAATGCAGTTTGTGTTGCATGATTGCCTGATGTTATCGCTTCTTTCTCTGTCTAGTAGCGTTTTTCCTGTTATTCGTCGAAGTATTCTCATTTCTGTAGTCTCCAATAGTTGTTTCGTTTTTGTCGTCTCTGGCCGTATTTCTGAGGTGTATGTCATAATAGGTCTAATTGTGGTTTTGTAGATCCGAACCTTTGTTTCTTGTTGTAAGTGTTTGTTTCGCCAGATCACGTCGTTGAGGTAACCCGCCACTTTGTTTGCTTTGGCCACCTGCCCTCTTACTTCATCTTCGATGTTGCCATAACTAGTTATGTCGATTCCTAGATATTTGAAACTCATTTCTTGTTGTATTATTTGACTGTCTAGTTCTAGTTTGCATCGGCGAGGTTTTTTGATACTAAAAATAAGTTTAATAATTTATTGTATATTTTATTACGAATACTGCTTTTTGAGACAAAAATAAGCTCTTTGAAACTGCTTTATAACAAATTATAATCATATACAAATCTTCATAGTGTTTAAAATATCCAGGTATCACAAATCAGCAGGTAGAATAAATTTTCTTTATTGGATGTCAGTTCGCAGAAATTCTTAATACTGCTCATTAAAAAATACATAATTAATCCTTTATATAGTTCTTAATATCACCCACTCATTCACAATTAAAAAAATCATCATGAAAAAGTTCTATGACACATCTAATATCACCATCTGTTTTAAACGACATTATTCACATTATTAGGCATAAAAAAACTATTTTTTAAACATTGTCATTTATCGGGACTATAAAGTACTCCAAGAATATCTCCATCTTTTTTTATGTATGGTATGTAAAATACGACAGTGATATTCTAATTTCTCGTAGATAAGTCAATGAAAAGCGTCAAACTAATAAAAAAAATAGTAATAAGATATCGGTAGTGGCAATGACCCTGCTAGGCTAAAGTGAATATAGTTGCAATATGGATGCTTTTTTTGTGCCATGTGTTAGGAAAAGAATAGAATCATTATTTCCTTTTTGGGTATTGAGTATTACGTTTGGTTTTAGCTGTTTGTTTTGGATTTGTGCGGTGTCTGATTCGATCAATAAGATATGATGAGATTTTTTTTGTAGTTATTTACTTATTAGGGAATAAATAGATTTTAAAATCTGGATGTAGTTGAAGCAAAGATTAATCAGCTGCGACAGTTTTGGCGATGTCTTTGAAGTTGACGGGGTCTATGTTACACTGGAAAAAAAGTGTAAAATTAGGAGATGTGGCTGTTACGCTGATAAAAAGTAAAACAAATATTAAAGTTTTTTTTTTTAATTCGGACCATCGTATCACTTTTTTTACGATTTGCAAGCTAAACTTTCTCCAGACTCATACCATATATACAAAGACACTAAACGTATTGAGCCCTCTGGGGACCCTTTCCTTTCTGACGAAGTTGCAAGAAGCCACTGCTTTTTTAATAGGTTTATACAGATCAGGGGCGGATCCAGCCTCTCTCTTGGGGGGGGGGGCGGGGCGGTGATATCTCAAAAGTACAGTATGGCAAGCGAAAGCAAGTTGTCGATGGAAGGGGGGGGGGGAGCGACACCAGCAACATTCCCATTTGTAGTGTAAAAGGCAGGGTCGGGTCCAATTTTCTAAATTTGAAGCTCTTGGAGAGGGGGGGGGGGGTGATCACAAGAAAAAACAACTTGCCGAAAGGGGGGAGGATGCGAGCAGCATACACATTCCTAGTATAATAGGCAGAATTGGGTCTATTTTCCTGAATTCAAAGCTCTTGGGAGAGGGCTATCGCGCAAGAAAAACAAGTTGTCAACGGGGGGGGGGGGATTGCCAGCAGCATACATATTCCTAATATAAAATGCAGAATCGGTTCTATTTTCCTGAACTCAAAGCTCTTGGGAAGGGGAGGGGCGATCGCAAGCATACACATTGCTATACTCTATTCAAAAACTAGAGAGAATTATAAAACTGTTACCGAAACCTCCAACGTACCTGCTCCAGTGCCGCAACTAACTGAGGACTGCCGTAAATCTAACTATATTTAAATATTATAAGCTTTTATAAATTTACTGCAACAACAAAATTTCTGATAGTTCAATTTAGTTTCTGTCAGTGAGCAAAGTACACCTTACAGTGTGTCCTTAGTGATTTATCTTGTTTGTGCTTGTTTTTATATATTATTTGAGATTAGTGAGTTACCTAAAAGATATGGCTTTCACATCTATATTTATTCCAAAATCGTTAAACCAGGGCATTTTTCCTCAACGAAAATCTTATTACGATGAATGTTTATGATACCTTAAGATATCAAATCTAGATAATAATGTTAAAAGCTCTGTTGAGATGTGTTCCAACATGACAGGAGTTGGAAAAACTACTATGTACCGAATACTGAAGGAGAAAAAAACGACTGGAATTGTTAGTAGTCCCAAGCTACATTCGATCACAGCCAGACGAAAAACCTCGTTGGAAGGAGAGATGTAAACTGCAATAAAAGGAGTTGTAATACATATTATTATGAGAAATAGATCCCAACCGTCGACAAAATTCTATCTAAAATCAAAGAAGATCGGGATTTACCTGAAATTAAAAGAACTCAGCTCTGGAAATTGCTCAGAGAACTTAATTTTTGCTGGAAAAGAACAAATAGGAAATCTGTTCTTATAGATCATCCGGAAAATCTCCGTTGGAGAAGGAAATATCTCTCTCAAGTAAAAGAAAGAGTTGCTAGAAATAACACAATTTAGAAAATTAGTAATTTAACTGAACTTTTGAAAGATTTTTTTGAATAAAGTTTGTGCAGAAAATTCATACAATAAAAGAATAAAAGAAAATGTGGAAACTCAATCTTATGATTCGTAACAAATTTGCTGGTCACCTCGGCCTTCATAGTGCGATGGTCAATTCTTTTAGCCTGTTTTATACCTAGGTATTTCTATTTTTGTTCCGCTTCCATTGCAGCTATAGTTTCAGCGGTCTGCATCTCAAATACTTCTGGTTGTATCTTTCCTTTAACGATGTTCGAAATACGGCACTGGTCAAGTTCAAGCTGTATTCCGATTTCCTCGGAGAACTCCTCTAAAATTTTTGTAACTGGTTTCTGGCAGCAGTCATCAGTTTAAGATCATGCACTTTAAAAAGAGCAATATTTTTATCCAGTTTTTGACGTGCAGTTGCGTCAAGCAAAAATCTTCACGATAATATAATAATTTCACACACAAAATATAAAATTGACATAAAATACCATTATATGACGCCATGACAGAGTGGTTAGTTTAAAACTAGAGTTGGCTGATATATCGATCATCGCGATGCAATTGCCGGAAAATTACAAAGAACCAATCAGTATTGGTAGCCTGTATTCCATCCGCCTGATACCGATCACGGCAACTAGGTCTGGTTGCTTCCTAATCATCGATATTATTTGCATTTATCTTTTACTGATATAACCGGTAATAAGGGATAAAATATCAACTTATAAAATAAATAAGAAAAGTATTAAGTAGGCATATCAAAGAGAATATTTTTACGTTGCACACTGGTGTAATACCCATACAGACCACCATGAAGTACGTCAAACCTTTACAGAACCCTGAATAACTCGACATTCTCTCTAATGTGTAGAATTTTAAATAGGTATGACAGAGCGTCTAAATTAACTAAGCGGGTTGAATTTCATTTCAGTTGCAATATGAAGGTTCAAGGAAGAACATTCGTCAAATTGAATGTCACTTTCACTTTTAGTTATTTATTTGAAAAATTTATTGTAATTTAACTTATTCTGTTGAATACAAGTACCGAAAATCGACTCAAAACATTTACAATTTCTTCGAACATTGTCTTTTTGAATTGAAGTTTCTTATTTAACAATTAATAAAAAAGTTAATTAGTTGTGACATTTTGGCACACACATTTAAAGTATGTATATTTCTTATATGGTTTTGTTGTTTATTTTTTCAGATGGTCATATGATTAACACCAACTGTTCATCTTCCCACAACAGAAAAGCACTCTGCTGCAAGATGTCTGTTGAGTTCGATACTTTTTTGAACACTGATAAAAAGTAAGTAGCATATCTGTTTTATATTACCAATTAAGTAATGTTGGTATGTAGTAAATTATGGACGTACACAGAAACAGTGGCATAGCCAGATTTATTATGGAGAGAGGTAATTAATTAATCACTTACAAATTTATAAGTGCTACTTCAAATATTAAATACCAAATATGCATATATATATATATATATATATATATATATATATATATATATATATATATATATATATTTAGTTGGTTATTTTCTTGGGAATATGGTTCATTTTTATATTGAAACTACATATATAAAGTAGTCATACTTATTATATATATATATATATATATATATATATATATATATATATATATATATATATATATATATTATATTTCAGGACGTTTCGATTCTTTCGAATCTTTTTCAGCCGAGCGTATCGGCAGATTCTACAAAAATGTACATTTTTAATATTATTATATACGGAATAACAAGTTATAAACTTACCATTAAGAACAGAGATTTTTGTTTTAAAATAAAAAAAATTAATTACAACACAACCAATTATAATCACATACTCTATTATATATTAACTTTTCAAAACTATTTTTAAAAGTCCAGCTAGGAGAATGGACACTACATTTTTAACCCTGTAAGTGTCTTGACTTGACTGAATGTGGAGGTCCTTATATCAAACTCTTACCCAAATAAACTAATCAATAAAATTTTTAAAGAAAGGCTAGAAAAAATACAAACATGGAAACACTAAAACAGAAAATTTAGAAGTCAATAAAATCAAAAAACAATATTTTTCCTTGCCATATATACCAAAACTTTCCGAAAACTTTCAAACTTTTTTTAAGAAACATAATATAACCACTAGTCATAAGGGCCATAATTTACTTAAAAGCAATTTCAGCAAATTAAAAAGTGATATTGCAAAAAACAAAAAATCAAATGTTGTCTACTAAATACCCTGCAAGGATTGTCCATCGAATTATATCGGCCAAACTAGTCAGTATCTGCAAAATCGTCTAAATGGACATAAATATGACAAAAAAAATATTACAGCCCTAAAAAAACACGAAATGAAACACAAGCACACCTTTGATTATGAAAATACAAAAATCTTGAAAACTGAAACCAACAAAGGAAAACGAGAATTTTACGAAATTATCGCAATAAAAAAAATCCGAATGCCGTAAATGATAAAATAGATATTAATAATCTAAATCAAATCTATTTCAACATATTAAAATAAACCAATATAAGGGAATTTCTAAAATAAATTAAAGACTAAATAAGACTGATTCTCCGCTTTCAATTCTTCTAAATTGAATCACGATGTTTTTTCAGAAAGATATCACTTCAATTAAAAGACCCAAACTTTTTACGCCACTTAAAGTACCTAAAACATACACCATTTGGGTTCCACATTCAGTCAAGTCAAGGCAGTCATAGGGTTAAAAATGTAGTGTCCATTCTTCTAGCTGGACTTTTAAAAATAGTTTTGAAAAGTTAATATATAATAGAGTATATGATTATAATTGGTTGTGTTGTAATTATTTTTTTTTTATTTTAAAACAAAAATCTCTGTTCTTAATGGTAAGTTTTTAACCTGTTATTCCGTATATAATAATATTAAAAATGTACATTTTTGTAGAATCTCCTGATACGCTCAGTTGAAAATGATTCGAAAGAATCGAAACGTCCAGAAATATAATATATATATATATATATATATATATATATATATATATATATATATATAATAAGTATGACTACTTTATATATGTAGTTTCAATATAAAAATGAACCATATTCCCAAAAAAATAATAATATTTCAGCAGTATTGACGATGCCTTCATCTCCAATAACTATGATTTTTAAATATATTTTGCATATAGAACAGCATTATAGAGTAAAAAAAATCAAAATATGAACAAAATATCTAATTGCAATGATTATTTCGTCTTTGTACTATAAAGTCATTGTTTTCCTAGAGAAGTTCTAAGAAAAGTATCGAAAAAGCAGATTGTTCGAAATATAATAAGAAATTAAATTAATAATCTTGGAAAAATTTCCATATTTCCCTGAAAAGTAGTTTGTAGTATTAATTGGTTTTTATCAAAGTTTTCCGTGTATTTGAAATATTTTGTGCATCATCTCTTTTGTTAAGATTTTTGGTGTTTTCTATTTCGAGAACTCTGATGATGCTTTATGGGTGCGATCTGTTTGATTTCCTGGAAATTTATAGTGTATCTTGCCTCCTGATGATGTTGGAATAAAGCTGACGTTGTTTACTTTATGCTATTTTTATGTTCTTGGACTTTAGTAGAGATTTTGCTGTTTGTTTGATACAGTCTCTACATAAAATGCTGTACATTCTATGGTTTTCCAATGGTATTTTGTTTTTAAGATTGCCCAAATATCATTGGAAAACCAGGGAGTGTCCACCATCCCATGTAAAGACTATGAAAAAGAATATATATATATATATATATATATATATATATATATATATATATATATATATATATATATATATATATATAAGTTGTAACACAATTATTTTCATTATCCTTTGCAAAAAATTCCAATAAGAAGTGAATTCTATTTGTCTATTGAGATATGTTCTAAAAGCATGTATTATTATTTTAATAGAGGCACAATTTATTCATCTTTCATTTTTTAGAATATAGCAACATAAAAAACAAATCTGTAAAACTTCAACTATAATCTAAAGTAACCTGAACTAACCCATACAAAATCGCACAACTTTTTTACTTTTCATAATCACATAATTGGCTTTTTCAACCTAATTGCCCATTTCCTTTACGCAGTTAACTACACTTCCTTTCCCAATAAAACTATTATGTAAAATTATATAATACCAGAACGTAAATTATTGTTTAAAATGTTTAATCTGGTCTAAGATACATTAAACTGCAATAAACCTCATTAACATTTGTATAATAATAAATAATTTTCTTCTTCCCAGAAGAAATTTATGCAAAGGATATGTTTACCGGTGAATTGAGGACGGACATACAAGACAGACATCTTTATTTGCAGTGACAGTCAAGCAGCCAGCTGATCAAGTCAGAACTTGTCTAGAACCGCCTCGGTGGTCTGGCTAGTTACTATAGATTGACTAAAATGTGGTTGTCGGACTTGTCTTTATTTTTATTTATTTTTACGACGTTTCGATTAGGTTGTATCTCTAATCGTTATCAAGTATAAACTGAATGTATAGGGACTGTGTCCACTGAAGCGCAAAGCTTCGCTTCACTGTACACACCTCAATGATTTGATGCTACAAAGTAGTGGTTGCCAAAGATTAGGTATTTCAACACTCGGTTTACTGAAGATTCCATTATTGTTTTTAATGCAAACTGCTTTTATAAATTTTCTTTTTTTCATGTTGGGTTCCATATATATTGTCGCAGCCTCAGACCATTTTATATGGTGTTGTTTATCCCAGGCGTGTTCTGCAATACCTGATTTCGACGTTTCCCCTTTTTGTGTATGAGTTTTATGTTCCTTAATTCTAACTTTTAGTGGTCGTTTGGTTTCTCCAATATACATTTCACCACACTCACATGGAACTTTGTAAACATATTCTTTCATATCGGTACTTTTTGGTTTTGTTTTTGTTAAATGAGCTCTAAGTGTATTTCCTGATTTAAAGGCTCTTTTTATATTATAACTACTGGCAATTCGTCTTATTTTCTCCGAGGTTCCTTTAATGTACGGAATTGTGAAGAAGGAATGTGTTTCTTGTTGTCCAGTGTTCGTTGTTCTAAAGTTATTTATAACATCGTCAATTAGTTTCAAAGGATAACCATTCTGTTGTAAATCGGATTTAATTACCTCTTTTTCCAATGAATCGGCATTATTGCATATAGATATAGCGCGATTATAGAGGCTGCGTATAATTCCCCGTTTTGTTACAACAGAATGAATGGATATTGTCCAGTATGTGTTGGTTTTCTGTATACTGAAGTTTTAATAGTTTCGTTTGAGCGATGACATTTTGGAAAGGCAATTGATCTCTTTTTCCATGGTAAACTTAATTAAAGGTCGAATGTTATTTAGATGTTTCAAAAAATCATTAAGTTCTTGATCATAGCCCTTCCATACGATGAAGGTATCGTCGACATATCTCAACCGGACTTTCGGTTTTACTGTTGCCGTTTCCAGTGGTAACGTGGTTCGATCTGATAAAGTAGTATCAATTAAAAGTCTAGTTTTGATTATGTCTAGTGATTCCCCTAATGGTACATTAGTATACAGACTTTCCACATCAAAGCTTATTAGTCTGTCATCTGGCTCTAGATTGATGCTACTAATAATGTTCACGAAATATGTGGAATTTTTAACATATGTATTCGTCTTATTTTCTAAAGGTTGTATGATTTTTAAAAGAAACTTCGCCAGTGCATTTGTTGAGGATCCTCTGGAGTTGGTTATTGGCCTCAATGGTATGTTCGTTTTATGAATTTTTGGTAGTCCGTAAAGATGTGGTGGCTTACTGTAGTGTGATGTGAGCGCCGATCGCAGGCATATGGTCTTGGTATTTCCTTAGTGTTCTGTAGATTTTTGACTCTATAGATTTAGTGGGGTCACGAGGTAATTGTCTATATTTTCCTTTTTCCAGGATATTTTGGATTTTTTGGTCGTACGTTACGATGTCCATTATCACCGTTGCATTTCCCTTTTCCACTGGTAAAATCTTTATGGATTCATCCTTACTAACTTCTTTTAAGGCTGATGCTTCTAGCTTGGAGAGATTTTGAACTGGATTTTTCTTGTCTTCCAAAGTTGATTTTATTTCCCACCTAAACTCGTCGGAATGGTTTTCGTCAACTTGTATACTTTCAAACACAAACTACGTTTTCAAAAATAGTTTTACGAAGTTACCTTACACAGGGTCAAAAACAAATAAATTTTGCATCACATGTGACCAAATTTTAATAGCCCTATTTTGATTTTGTAGTCACACAAACCAATACTTTCATATTTTTACTTAATTGGATGTCTGGTTTATTAATATTTTTGCTGTTTGAAATCGCGAAATTTTAGGAATGGGATTTGTAGTGAAAAATATATAAGTACAATTTTTGTAGAGAATTACATGATCTATAACTGTTAGGTTTACGAGAAAATCGACTTTTTTGACTTTTCACTTTGAATAATATTTTTAGCAGACCTTGGATCGGCGAGGAAATTTGGCATTTTATTTGTAATAGAGAATTTAAAATCTGTAGAAATTTTCAGCTCTATGCTATTTTTCATAGAGTTAAATATTTGTTTTTACTGGATTAATGGTTCTCCTTCCTGGAATGTAAATGGAGTATGTAATTTTAAGAAATATCTTTTCGTCATTGATCAATCAAAATTTTAAATTGTAATGTGTTTTTTCATTAATTTTTTAACGAGTTAGCTGTAAAAATTAATAACATTCATTACTGCTAATTAGCGAAATGAGTCATTTTTATGCCAAATTTATAGAACTATTTAAATTAGGATCTGTCTTTGTTAATCTGTTTTGTTAATCGAATGGCTGGCGCCGTTAGAATAATTGTTTAATGGAGCTTTGTGACTTTTTTGCAGTTAACGTTAATAATTATACAGAGACTACTTTGTACTGATCTATTTTGTTTGTAAGACAAAATTCAAGGTTTTTTCTAACGGACTTCCGGAAGAAATTAAACTATTTTTTTCAAATTTCAATGGCGATAGTTTTGTCCAAAAGCTGTGAAATACTTGTTATATTACTAAAGACATGTATGCCAAGATGAAGATGTGTGCGCTATGACCTGAAAGATCTATTGTGCCCTGTTCTACTGCTTAATCGTGGGGAACGTCTCTCAGATTAAAAAAGATCCTCTAATCCTATTTCTCCAAAGAAACTAAGAATGTTTGATGGATTTAGATTGGGAAGATCTCTTTATTCAATTTAATACGTTACCAGGTATTGTATCCTAAGGTTTTTCAAGGCGACACATTCTGAAAAATGTGGCTAGAGGTTCCTTCCTCTTCCTAGCAATATCTGCATTCTTCACTTCAAAATTTAATATGATATTTTTCAAACGGTTTGTCGATGATTGCATAGCAGCCGTGCCACAGGATAAGATTAATAAAATTCTCCAAGAGTTTAACAGTTTCAACGAAAAATTACAATTCCCGTCCAAAACAGAAAATAATAATAAAATAAATTTTCTAGATATGACACTTATACGCAGCAAAAACAAAATTTTAACTGAATGGTACACCAAACATTAAAGATTCATTCGCCTTTAAAAAATTTATTGATACAATAAACCTACCTGAAAATTACAGACTCATTTCGCTAGATGTTGTATCTTTGCATACAAACATACCAAATAAACTTGTCCACACTATTTTAGCAGAGAAATGGGAAATTTTAAAAAACATACATCGCTATCAAAAAATAATTTTATGGATGCTGTTGACCTCGTTCTAAATACAAATTACTTTCAGTACGAAAACACCTTTTACAAACAACTCGAAGGTTGTGCTATGGGATTACCAATTTCATCTACCATTGCTCAGTTAGTAATGGAATATTTAGAGGAAAAAGTTTTAGAAAAATTAAATTTTAATATAATATTTTTCAAACGTTTTGTCGATGATTACGTAGCAACCATACCACAAAATAAAATAAATGAAATTCTCCAAGAGTTTAACAGTTTCAACGAAAAATTACAGTTCACGTCCGACACAGAAAATAATAATAAAATATTTTTTTTAAATATGACACTTATACGCAGAAAAAATAAAATTTTAACTGAATGGTACACCAAACCAACTTGGTCTGGTAGATATCTAAACTGTTTCTCTAATCATTCAAAAACTCAAAAAAATAGTGTTATAATCGGTCTGTCTGATCGTGCTATCTCCCTAACGTCTCCAGAATTCTGACCAAAAATACTGCAAAAAGTAAAAAAGACACTAATAAATAATAATTTCAATGAAAAGACTATCACCAAAATAATTGATAAACGAACATATAAATTTTATAATAACGTAATAACAAAAAACATAGAACATAAACAGCAAAAATATGTAGCATTATCTTACACTAGTGAGCTGTCAGAAAAAATAAAATACATTTTAAAGAAGCATAAGTCACATAATAAATTGGATACATTGTTCACAAATTTAAAAAGTAAAACTCATCTTATGAATAAATCAAATGTAATATATTCGATCCTTTGCACAAATTGTCCCAAAAAATATATAGGCATGATGAGCCAATTGCTGAAGAACAGATTAAATTACCATAAATATACGAAAAACGCCTCAACAGCGTTAAACAAACTCACACAGGACGAAAAACATACTTTTAACAGTACCATAATAAAAAACAAAGATATGAATTACCAAAAATTACAGATAAAGGAAATAATTGAAATTAATAAAGATAAAAACACTGACGACAGAAAAGATATGGAAAATTTGAGCCACATTTACACAAGCCTAATTTACACAAAAATATTAAGTATTCGATCCTGTCAAATAAGAATCAAAAATTGAATATCCTCTTAAACATAAAAGTAAACGTATACCTTATTTGTTTTTTTTGTGCATTGTAAAATATAAAAAATATATAAAAAATAAAACACACTCGCATTCCATGTATCCTCAGTAGACGATGTAAGTTTTGAAAATCATTAGTAATAGAGTAACAAAATGTCCAGATGTGTACCGGTAAAATAAAATATTTTTAAAAATTTACTGTTTTTAAAGTGTCTTGTTTGTTTTTCAAAATTGTAGATATGTTTCTTATGTCAATGTTTTAATTTTATAAAAATATTTTTAGGAAGGAAAAAATTTTTAAAATGCCTTAAATAAAGGGCGAAACGTCAATTGTTTTGCATTTTTTGTTGAATATAGTACCTAAACCCAAGAAAAGACAAAATAAAGAAAAAATGATATAATCTATGGTTCAAGAATCAAGAAAATATAATATAATATATATATATATATATATATATATATATATATATGTATATATATATATATATATATATATATATATATATATATATATATATATATATATGTATATATATATATATATATATATATATATATATATATATATATATATATATATATATTATATGTGTGACTTCGCAGGCAATATCAACCACGGTATCAGCAAAACCTTCAAAAGGACATGTAGCTTGTGTTACATTAATGAATAATTTGTAATTCAATGTTGTCATGCCTTTATACTGCATACAATAATACGAATTTGAAACTACCTTGCCTTAATTGAATACATGCTTGTTTTGAATACAACCCAGGTGTGTTACAGCATCTAAAATTCGTATCAGACTAAGTATTTATAATAACCATTCTTTATGCTGGATTCAGTTTGTGTATAAGAAGATATTTTCGGACGTGCCTGGATATTTTAATTTTGTTCGCTGTTACTCAAGTTACGAGGGATATGATACGAAATATCTACCTAACCTTGATAGTAATAACTAATTGTGCATTGTTTAGTAACATTCAATAGTGGCAACCTGTTTCTACCTATGTTATAATTTGTGTTTTACGAAGTGTCTTGCAAGGAATAATGAATTTTGTGAAGTTAGAACATGTTAACTTAACAAAGAGTAGGCAGCACATTTTGTGGTATTAGAGAAAATTTTTGTACTGTTCCTTGTAAATAAAGTAAAATAAATGTCTGGGGACTTTAACAAATGAAATGGAGAACGTTAGTATTTGTAGTAATACAATTCTGTTTACAGTTATATAAAACTACCAGACTGAGTCCGGCATATTTGGCTTGGAGGTATTTGATTTCCGCCAAAATCTGCAAACAATAGCATTCTGTGTGGTAGAAAAAAAAAATGCAAAGTGTAAAATTATTTTAACTTTGTGTACGTTATGTTCCTTACCTAAAAATAATACACAAGTTGTTATGAACTCAGGTACTATATATTTTTTGTATAGCAAAAACTCTATTTTGAGTAAGTAAGTAGTTAACGACACATCAACCCAAATTCTATTTCGATAATCGAGTAATTAAATCATCAACTTAATGATAAGATAAATGAGAATTTTTAATCTTAAATAACGTGTTCAACTGAATTTTTCCAGTTCAATGCGTCTGCGTGATCTGTGATATTTCTTCTAATCAACTCTACAACCCTAGAGCTTAGTGAAGGAGTGGTGTTTGCGGAGCGTACCTTAGATTTTAACTGATGCTACATACGCTCTATGGGAATGAAAATGTAATAGTAGTAATGTAATGTACAGTGAGCGTTAAAGAAAAGGGATTTTGTGAAAAATTGGAAATTTCATGTTAACGTTTTCTTATTATGATTTTTTTACGATGTTCGTAAAGACTTAACTTAATAACAATACATAAAATCATTTCATTCAACTTTTGGAAATGAAGCACCATGTAAAAAGACTGCTAACAATTGGTTTGCTAAAATTTGTCGTGATCGTGTGTCTATCGTAATGAATTTTGTGATGGTCTACCAGAATCAGTTGATATTCCAAAAAACGTCGATTATCTGCGCAATGTGATTAAAGAAAAGATCAACATGTGACTTACCCTGAGAGAGAAAAAAATCTATTCCCTATGAATTCTGCATATTTTGACCGAAGCGCAAATAAGGCTCGTATTAAGGGGTTACATGGATTTTGAATGTCAAAAAAATTGTATTTTCGCATATCCCAGAGAAAAAAGTACCCTCTCGATGAACAGGATTACTCATGATAGCCTTATCTGAAATCAAAAACCAATATTTTCTATTAAGTATAGCTAGTGATTTAAAAAAAATTGAAATTTGAATTCTTGGCAAAGTTGTATGCAAAAAAGTACAATTTGCGGTAAAATCTAGACCATGTATTGCTTTGAGGAAACCTTCGTTCAAACTCTAGTCCATTCTATATAAAAGAAGTCTGCAAAATTTCATTAAGATCGGTTTTTGAGATATCGTGTCAACCGACTTTAAGAAACAGTTTTGAAAAAAAAGCGATTAAAATTAGAACATCGCCTATAACCTTATGGGGAGGAGTTTCCAAAGGCTCTCCCTCCTAAAGTTTTACTCCAATGACCTTAAAACGTTGGGAAAATATTGTTGACCTGTTGTACTATTAGATAAAAAAAAATTAAAAATTGATTAACTGATGTAAGGAAATTCGAATAGTTAACAAAACTTGGACATATTCGTATGATTCGGAAACTAAGCAATAGTCTACTGTTTGGGTGTTCTAAGATGAATCAATCCCACAAAATTTGTTTGTTCACGAAGCACTTCCAATCAAATGATTCTTGTTTCAATAAAAACATAGGCTCAATTTTTTCGATTAAATTTTCAATGGCGGGCAGTGGATTATCCGCACCAAAATGATCATGTAATTTGCGAACTGCACTGCAACACGGTTTTTTTTAAATGTTTACGTTACGTTATCATATATCAATAACTCAAAATGTGAAAGTTTTATAATAAAAATAATAAGTAAAAAGTTAAATATTTACAGTAATACCCATACCCAAGCCCTTATTAGTATTTTAAAATTAATTTCTTACTAAACTATTTGTTTCAGTGAGATCTAGTCATACCAAATAAAAACGTTTAATACGTTCCGTTTTTTTTTAAATAATTTAATGTCATTCACCCACAAATGGAAGACCTTGTAGAAACCACATTAAAATAATAATTTTTACTCACAATAATTTCTAACGGTTTTTTAATCTTTTTATCTGTAATACCTTATCCTAAAATTTTTTCTCAGGATGTCCTAAATTTAGCAGTTTCCACAAACCACATTCTCTAAAATTTACATACCTTATTAATATTCAACTCTTATCAATTGTTATTTTATATAGTATTTAATTAATAATTAGCTTTAGATAGAAGGAAAGTAATGAAGGAATTGTCTTGAGTTTTTAGAACATTTAATGTAGGACTATAATCTAAGCCATGGGTAAAAATAGTGACATAAAATCCGAGATGGGCGAGACCTACCCAGGGGTGTTGGGAACAATCTAAGAACAAACCCTACATAAAATGTAACACCAAAAAATAGGTTGGGGCTAAGAGAGGAGGTCAAAGTTGGTTTTTTGAATCAACAAGTCAGGGAACATATTTTGGAAAAAAAAGTTTCAAATGAAAATTGTAGAGACTTTAAAAACCTACAATTTGAGCTTTTATACAATGATTTTGGTTAATTTGTTATTCCAAAAAGGCCAAAAGACCCCCCAAATCGGCCATTTTTCTCCTATCAATTATTGATTGCAAAATTAGTTTTTTTTTGTTCTTTTAAAGGAAAGCCCTCATTTCTGAATAAAATAATGTTTTATAATAGTAAATCGGATAATTTGTTGCTGAGATATTGCTAATTGTTTATCCCAAGACGCAAAATGTTGATTGCTATAACATTTTGTCCTCCACAAAGGTTCAATCTCTTCTTGCAGGCCTAAACTTTCATATTTTGTTAGGGGCAAATGGAAAAATTAATTTTCAACCTCATAAATATCGCTCTAAAAAGGGGTTGTCTTTTTTTATGAAAAAGTAGAGCTCTCGCACGCTCCAGAAAACTAAACTCGCAGTTTCGGAAAAATTCGCCCTATTTCAGCAACAAATGATCCAATTTCGGTGTTTTCTTTTTAATCTGCGGTAGTTTAAAAGATTATGAATATGGCAGACTCCTTTTTTTCGAGCGATATTTATGGGGTTGGAAATTAATTTTTTCGTTTACCGCTAGCAAGATATGAAAATTTAGGCCTTCACGAAGGGAAGTGGAAGTCAAAATGTTCACCCAAAAAAAAGTTATAGCAATCTACATTTTGCGTCTCGCGATAAACAAATAGCAATATCTCAGCAACAAATTATTTGATTTACTATTATAAAACATTATTTTGTTCAAAATAACGAGGGATTCCCTTTAAAATCAAAAAAGTACAAAAAAAGTTAATTTTACAATAAATAATAGATATGAAAAAGGTGACTGATTTTAAGGTTTTTTTTTGGCATTTTTGCAATAACAAATTAACCAAAATGATCGCACAAAGGCTCAAACTATAAGTTTTTAAAATCTTCACAACTTTTATTTAAAACTTTTTTTTCCAAGATGCATTTTTTGGCTTGTAGATTCATAAACCTGTTTTAGCCAACTTTGGCCCTCCCCCTCTTGCCCCAACCTACTTTTTGCTGTTACATTTTATGTAGAGTTTATTCTACCCCCAACACTCCTGGATAAGTCTCATCCATTTCGGAATTTACATCAAAAACAACATTAATTTTTACCTACGGCTTGGACTACTAACCAAGCGTGTTTTTTTTATCTTTGAATTCTTAATTTGTAAATGTGGTTCATTTATATATATATATATATATATATATATATATATATATATATATATATATATATATATAAAGGATGTTTTTTTATAGAGGTATAGAAATTTTAAATGGAATAAAACAAAGATGAATTTTTTAAATTGACATGAAATTTACTTTATTTGAAAGATAACCTTCTGGCATTATAATTTAAATATGACTTCTGGCATATGACCGCCACGGCTGGCTCGGACGTAGTCTAATCTGGAGGTCCAATTTTCGATGACTTTTTCCAACATTTGTGGCCGTATATCGGTATTAATCTTGGAGGCCAATTCACGGGTCCGAAACGTGAAACTATGCGGTTACCAAACGTTTCCTTCAATAAATCAATTGTGGCACGAGCTGTGTGACATGTTGCGCCGTCTTGTTGAAGCCAGAGCTCCTGCATATCATGATTATTCAATTGATGAACGAAAAAGTCAGTAGTCATGTCTCACCATTGACTGTAACGTTCTGACCAGCATCGTTTTTAAAGAAGTACGGACCAATGATTCCAACACCCCATAAAGCACACCAAATAGTCAATTTTTCTGGATGTAACGGTGTCTCAACATACACTTGAGCATTATCATCACTCCAAATACGGCAGTTTTGTTTATTGACGTATCCATTCAAACAAAAGTGAGCTTCATCGCTAAACAAAATTCGCTTATGAAAATCGGGATCAACAGCAATCTTGTTTTGGGCCCATTCACCGAATCTACGCCTTGCTAGGTGATCGTGTGGCTTCAATTCTTGCACGAGTTGGATTTTGTAAGCACGCAAACCAAGATCTTTCCGCAAAATCTTCCATAAAGTGAATGGACACATATCCAATTCCTGTGCACGATGGCGGATAGACGGATTCGGGTCTTCCTCTACGCTACGCTCTACAGCAGCAATGACTTCTTCTGTACGCACTGTACGACGTCTCTGTGAATGCGTATTATCATTTAGAGTAAACGTGGTGCGAAAACGTTCCATAGTTAATCGAATTAATTGCTCTGATGGACGATTATGTTGACTGTAAAATGGACGTATTTCGAACAGAACCATGATTTTCAAAATAAATTTGCACAATTTGGAAGCGTTGTTCAGGCGTCAGTCTATTCATGTTGAAATGCCAAACCAAACTAAACATTAATCACTTGACAGCTGACAAAATGGCCACAAGTTAAAATAGTGTTGCCAACTTAAAGTTCTATACCTCTATAAAAAACACCCTTTTATATATATATATATATATATATATATATATATATATATATATATATATATATATATATGTATATAGATAATTTTATCCAGCAGGACCAAATTCAAAAGCGCATGTAAATAATTTTCTATTGGTCTCTCGACGCTCAAATTCTTTCTCACTAAGATCCACTTAAAAATAATTTTAAAAAATATACCTAAAGAACTTTAAAAATTCATTATTTCTTTTACAAGAAATTTAAAATTCTTTTAGACAGATTTTTAAGTCCTTTGAAAATTCTCGTAAGCCCTCAAAGATGGGTTTATATCTTTTAAAATGAATTAGGGTAGTTTTGCAACGTTTTAAACTTGCTTTTAACTTTTAACTCCAATTCTACAAAGTAAAAGATAAACTTTTGGTGATTTGTATAATGAATTATTTTACTCATTAAAAGAAAAAAAATTTTCTTTATATTAAAATATAAATATTTTTGAGCTGTCATTTTTTAAAACAAATTTACACTTGAAAACATTTTTCCTTATTCTAGGGGTTCACCAAATCTTCCACATTTTAGGTACTGCCCACTATTAGTAGACTATTTAGGTACTAATTATTTTTTTAACTGTAAAATGTTTTTCTCTAAACAAATTAACCGGCTCATTTACAATACCAAGGCTAGTGGCAAAAGGGTAATGATTGCTAAAAAATAGTGTAAATACATTGAAAAAAGTCTTTTAGCTCCTTGTCATATGACGATATACGTACTTGTTTATTTTATACAGAATGGTGCGCATTTAAAGCATTTTTCTTTTTATGAGAGACTATTAACTTTTCCAATATTTACATAAATAATTAAATATTTAGAGAGATCGATCATTTAGATATATTTTTAACAATGCAAGATTACTTAATCAAACGTTGTAAATTAAACGTACATTTCGTTTCAGAATGGCACCACCACTCAGTAATATTAAAGAAAGTTCTCAGCCACACTTGCCTGTATGTCTGGGCTAATCTGGAAAAAAATTAAATTTTGTTCCAATTATTGTATTGTGTTAGCCGTTACTTGATGGAAATCCATTATATAATAGGTAAATAATACAACGTATTATAATTTCCACTATATTGCATTAACCATGACAATTGTTTCGACACACAGTGTCTTCTTCAGATGATAGATAACCTATCATCTGAAGAAGACACTGTGTATCGAAACAATTGTCATGGTTAATGTAATATAGTGGAAATTATAATACATTGTATTATTTAACTATTTTGTTCCAATTTTCTTTATTAGTTTTTTTTTTATATTCCCGGGTCCGTCCTAAAGCCGAACGAACTGCGACCAGAGTAGGCCTATTGTGCTCACCCTACACATTACAGCCACTCTGTCAACCTAGCCCCCCGGCTCAATCTATACAGTCCTGCTAAGAAGTGAGTGAGTATTTCTCCCGGTTCCAGACTTACTGACCCGAATGATTGTTGTCTAAATCTCTCCAGTCTCACAGTCACATATGATATGCTTCACCGTTTCCACGGCTTGTCCACATAGTCTGCAGCCGAGGTTTCCGTTATATAGATTCATTCTATTCAGACGTATTTTGACGGCCATGTGTCCCGTCATTATACCCGTAATAGTCCTTAATTGGTTCCTACTCATTTGGAGTAATTTCCTTGCCAGTTTCGGGTCAGGATTCCTAGTAAATAGCTTGCTGTGGTTTAAACCCTGTCTGGTCATCCAGTGGTTTTTATGCTCTCTTTTGATCCATTCTTTGACTGCTTCTCGGGCCGCGCACCGCGGCACCCCAAAGGCCGGTTCTGGACCAATGTATTGCGATGCTGATCCTGCTCTAGCTACCTCGTCAGCTTTTTCATTTCCATGTATGCCTTCGTGTCCTGGTACCCACTTTAACATAACTCTGTTGTCTTTTGCCAGAATTTCCAGCTCACTCTGACATTCCCAAACCAGCCTCGATGATACCTTTCGGCCCTTGAGGGCTTTTACGGCTGCTTGGCTGTCAGAGTAAATGTGGATTTGCTTCACTTTGTAAGCTCTCCTGTTTATCTCGTTTGCGCACCGTAAGATTGCGTATATTTCCAAGGGGAAGGGTTAATTCCCTCCTCGGTTGTAGCCCATATATCCCAGCTCCAGTACCCTCACTAGTTTTTGAATCGTCAGTGTACCAGATACTTGCACCCGAGAATGTTTCCGGTTTTTCTCTTTTACTTGCCATTGGATCCTCTATTGTGACTTCAAACGGTATATTATAACGGTAGCTCGAGTTCATATGGTCTGTGTCCATTTCCAATTGGGGGCTCTTGATTTTTCTACATATGTTTTTATGTTTTCTTTATTAGTTAAGAGAATGGTATTCCATCTTTTATACAGAAACATTGGCTAGTGGAATAATTGTGGAAGAATACTAGAATACATCAATTTTTTGAACAAGTTTCTGTATAGTGGTTAGGGTTAGATTATTCTAAGGCCTTTGACGGAATTATTTATCTTCTATTGCTGGCCAAACTGGTGTAAAAAGTGTTTGCTTGGGGTGGCTAGAAAGCCGTTTTGTGGGCTGGTATTACTGAAGGAAAATAAATTATTTTCTCTGAAATAAATTTATAGAAGCTTCTAGAGTTCCGCAACAATTTCAATGTGGATTAATTTTTTCACAAATAACTATCGAGATGCGTTAGAATTATATCGTATTATTAAAAGTAATAAACTGAACTGTTTTACTAATTCGAATTTTTTAGCTTTTCCGTAATGAAAATATACATTTCTAAAACACATTTACAAATATTTTATTCTTAGGATTTATATTTAAATTTTATTCTTACTACATGTTATTGGGAACCTTTAATGTTTAACGTAAGAATGCAGGAGAAAAATACTATTTTACTAATTTAATTAAATAAGTTTGAATATCCTTCATATAAATTGTAAATTAAATTTCCGTAGAAAAAGAAGATGAAACATATTCTAGGAATAAAAACCTGATGTTTCATTTCTTCGGAGAATCGAAAAAACAAATTCTTAAACTAAGAAAATTGAGTTTAAATTGAGCACTTTAAGTTGTCTTTTAATACACTCTAGAATTTTCAGAATAAGTAAGATAGAATTAGAAATAAAAATTTATTTTCTTCATTTTACGTTCATTTAAAAGCTTGACTCCTAAAATTGTTGATATTAATTTTTCGAATAATAGCCCCTCTTAAGATAACAACTCTCTGATTTTAAGCATTTTTTATACATTTTGATTTGTTTAGCAACCGAAAAAAATCTATAGTGGTTAGGGAGTATGAGACAGGGAAAACAATCATTTTTTTCACGATTTTCATCGCATTTTCTAATGAAATCTTGTTACATCCATCTTGTACCTTTAATTTAAAATTTAATTAAAAATTTTTCATTTAATACATAATTAAAAACTGAAATTCTAAGGAAGGACGACGTTGCATTATACTGCTGTCTCATGCTGGGACGTTTTGTATTTTAATTTTAATTAAGGACTATTTTAAATTAGTTTAATTATTAATTTAGGGCATTATTACGTGTGAAACGTTGTTACAAGTTAATCAACTAATTATGCTATATAAAGTATTAATTATGTAAGAATACAACTAAATAAAATTTTTATAAATATATCGAATCGACTTTTAAAAATAAGAATAATAAAAATATAAATTTTTATATGAAATTGAAATTTTTGGATCCGGTGCAGGGTGGTTTAGAATCGGAAAAACGCGATCGAAACCTAAATTTTGATCTTCCACCAATAAGGGTAAAATTATGATAGATTCTACCTTTAGTACTACATCGAATTTTAAATTAAAAACTATTGAGGAGATCATTAGATTTTTTTTTAACAGACTTTATAAAACATTACAAAAATTAAACTATGTTGTTGACTGAGATGGACAAATTTTATAGTTTACTAGCGACCCGCCCCGGCTTCGCACGGGTGCAATGCTGATACTAAATACACTACAGAAAAACTGTGACTATTTATTTTATTTTTACAACAATTATTACATCGGCCTCCGACGCGCTATTTATAGGCACGCTGCCGCCGCCCCGGTCGGCCAGTACCGCCGCAAGCGCTACTTCCCGCAATTTTAAATCTGTAATATCTTCGAAAATATTCATTTAAATCTTGTGCTGTAAAGGACCATATAGATCTATATTAAATCAAGAATGTATTTAAGCTATTTAATTGGATAAGGATTAATGCTGTATTGGTTAAAATCGCTTCAAAATTTGCCATTATTTGTCGTAAAAAGTAAATGACAAAAAAATGTTATTGTGGGATATCCATGAGAGATAGACATATACCATCGCGGAGTTTTCTGTAGACCTTTTCAATGTGTACAAATAATTAGTACATTATTTTGATAAATCTCGTAGGGTTCAGCCTGCGTTTGCAATGTAAGCGGAAAAAAATATGATAATTAACGACATCACATTAGAAACCTCAAAAATAACAGTATTTCTCCACTATTTAATGGATGTTATTATACATATAAACCTTCCTCTTGAATCACTCTATCTATTGAAAAAAACCGCATCAAAATCCGGTGCGTAGTTTTAAAGATTTATGCATACAAAGGGACATAGGGACAGAGAAAGCGACTTTGTTTTATACTATGTAGTGATACCACGAAAATATTTTACATCTGGCAACGTGTCAAACGAATATTAGTCGTTTTCGCGAGTCCGATGGTAGATGGCTGATTTCTGGAACCTATTTTTGGTTTTTCGTTAAGAATACAAGTTTTTCTAAATTTAGTCACTGAAATTTGTGAAAAAATAGTTGAAATATATTAAATATATGATATTTTAACTAGTACCATTGAAAATAAACATGTGTTTTCTTCAGAATTAAAAGTGCTTGGTGAAGTGATGCTTGGCGTTTTTTTGAGTTTTCCAGGAACCTGAAAATAAATATATTTTTTCCTAGGTTTACTATAATGTAAATAATTACCAAAATATAAAAAATGTATTTATTGAAAATAATGAATTAACGGGATTTTCAAAACAATACCCCACAGTGATGCATTGTTATAAGTATAAAGTCTGCACAAATGTTTTGATAACATACACAAATATAAATTCCAAAAAAATCAAGAAAATCTTAAGGGTCGAGGATGATGACAAACGACCACATTAAACATAAAGAATACGTTGGGATGACGATCGCCACTTCCGCAAATCCTACTCTGGTTTTCTGGTTCTCATATTGCCAACCTCCAGCAACAAGATACCATCATATTTCTTTCTGCGCTTGCTTCATGTATTCACTTAATTTCAATTTATGACATTTATTTTCTGCATGTTAGGATAATTTTTTTGGCATTTAGCATTTACTGGAGACGTGGTTAGGAAACCCCATGCGACGAGTTGTTCTACAAAACAAAAGAAGATATGACTTCTTGCAGATTCATGAAACAAAAACACAATATTTGTTATATTTCCTTGTTACAATATGATCAAAAACTCATCAAATTATAAAGCTATGACATACAGATAGACGAATAATGACGAAACTTTAAGAGTCATTTTGATACCCTAATAATGGCAACAAAGAATGATTAAGAGAATAATTTTTTAACTAAAAACGAAACATCTGTTCAGATTCAACAAGAATTCCACAGTTCATCCAATTAAGTTCCAACAATAATTAAGAAGATTAACCCACTCAAAATCCATTATAAAAAATTACAGAAAAGTATTCTTAAAACACCGTATATCGGAGACCTCTTATCGTTTATAAGATTATAAGGAAAGCTCATAAAAGAACACCACGATAATGAGGAAACCAAAAATAAAAGTGCCGCAGACTGAGTGCTTTAAAATAGTTAAGTTTTGTAAGTATAAGAGAGCGATTTACATGTAAATCGGTAAATTATTTAGATCCGAAATCGTCTTGTTTAATTTGATTATCGATATTACGGAGTCGCTCCTTCCTAAAATAAAAGTTAAATTGCTTGGGTTAACATTTTTAGGTCCTCGTAAAAATTTGGAAGGTTATGATCTTTTTAAATAAGCCTATAGAGTGAGATCAAAAAATAATCAATAATTTCCGAGAACTTTAAAGATCGATTGTGGGAACAGTATAATTAGGAATAATTTGAGAATTTCACAGTGTACTAACGTGCGTGGGGGATAGCCGGCTAAAATATTTTCAATGGCGGCACTTCTGGTTATACCGGTAGTGGATGTCAACTTGCTTATTTTAAATGGAACATATATATTATTGCATTTTTGATTTCTACGTAAAATTGTAGACATATTTCATGTATAATATTCTATACTTAAGTCTTACCGTTTTGGACATACTTAAATTTGTATGTAAAAAATGGCGTTTGCGAACCAAAACTTCATTATAAATTTTTCCTGTAAAAAAATCTTTATTATTTCATTTGGGTTAGTTTTCTTGTAGACGAAGATCGACTTTAGTAGTCTTTTTATGATATTTGGAAAGTTATTAGTACAGAGTGGTCAGAAAGGAAGAATAAAAATTATAGTTAAAAAATCATCAAATATAAACCAGTTGTTAGTAAAATAAAGTTACAAAAATTATTTCAGTAAATGTTCAAATTGACGCCCTTGAACTTCCAAATATTTTTCGCACCTAAGAAGGAACTCTTCTTGTATAATTTATTTTTGATTGTCCCCTAAATAAAAAAATCAAATACTGTTAGGTCGGGGGAGCGAGGTGGCCCAAAATGTGGCCCATTCTTGGCTATCCATTGATCATAAAACAAGTTATGCAGATGATTGTTAACTAAATGACTATTATGTGGAGGCGTCCCATTATATTGATAAAATAGACTTCTATGATCAGCCAGAGGTAAGTTATCTAAATAGTTCACTACCAAGTTTCTCAAAATGTCGAAGTAGCGCTCACCTATAAGTTAAAAAATGTATTTTGTATCTAGAAATCTTTTAAAATGGCTAACTTACCATTTAGATTATCTTGATAGGAATCTAGGGCGACGACGCCGTCATTTCTTATGGCACAATACACGTTAAACTGCCAAGACGCTTGGAAATGTAATTCTCAAAATGGATGTACGTTTAAATCGCTCCAATAGTGGGAATTGCGTCAATTAAACAATCCATTTTTGGTGAATTTGACTTCCTCCGATCAAATAATAATATTAAAAAAAAACAGCATTTTCTTGTGACCGAAGTAAAATAAATTGACAGAACTCTACATGTTTTTGAAATAACTTTATCACATTCTCCATAAACAATAAATAAGTTTAAATAATCTTCTTGCAAGTAATTTAATCGCCCCGGCACGATTATTATTAATAAATATCAAATGACACGAAAAAGTGACAATTCTGTAGGATTCGATTGTTTTATTTTCGCCACGACTCGATGTCATGGCCAACTAATAACAAAACTTAAAAGCCGTTTAGCATTTTTAAGTAGAAAAATGTTGAATTGCCAATATTTTGAAAACAACAAATTTTTGGAGTAGACAACCTTATACAAAGTTGCCCTTATTTTTAATGCTTAATATCATAAAATAATAAAAATAGGCGTTTTCTATGTGAAAAAATTGACTTTTGGCGATTTTTTAAATATAATTTTTGTTCTTCTTTTTTAACCACTCTGTACAAATAATTTTCAAAATATCATAAAAAGACTACTAAAATTGATCTTCATCCACAAGAAAACTAACCCAAATTAAATAATAAAGGCTTCCTTATAGGAAAAATTTATAGTTAAGTTTTGGTCCGCAAACATAATTTTTGACATAAAAATTTAAATATGTCCAAAATGGTGAGACTTAAGTATAGACTATTGTGTATGAAATATGTCTAGAATTTTACGTTGAAATCAGAAATGCAATAATATATGGGGTATTTCATTTAAAATAAGCAAGCTGACATCTACTTCCGGTATAACTGGAAGTGCCGCCATCTTGAAAATATTTTATCCGGATGTTCCCCATGCACGTTAGTACACTATTAGATTTTCAGATTCTTCCTAATTATAGTTTCAAGTACGCATAATAAACTATCATTTCCCAAAAAATATTCGCGTAATGTTGTAAATTACCAAGGACATGAAATTGAAAAAAAAAACATTTTTGAGCGTTTTTCTGACTTTTCTCGGTGAAAACTCGTTTCATTGGGATCTACAATAAATTATTTTGTAAGTTTTCAATTATCTGCCCCCTCTCTGTTGAAAGAAATGCGATTTATTCAAAACTTTCCGCAGCATATGCAAAAACCAAAAAAGTCATTTTTTTGTATCGTTTTTATTGTTTGAAAACTATCCCAATGGACTATCCTTCATTTCATGATGAAGGGCAGTTCGATTTTAAGATTTTTTGCAAAATTAGTATTTTTTGCTATTTTGATTGGACTATAACATAAGCACCACTGCTCTACTCGAATCATAAGTCTGAAATTGTTTGGTTTTGGTTTTATTGAACATAAGGTAAGTGCGGCTAATTCAATACTTTCGACATTCATTATACGAAATCATATTTTTTCAATCTCTTGATAGCAATTTTTTTGTTTACTGAAAGTTTCAATGCTCTTGTTTAACTATATAAAAAAAAATGTTGACCAAAGTAAAATAAAAATAATATGTAAAATATAATTTAATTTCTGCTGGTTTTACTACGAAAATAAATGTATTATTGCGCTCAAAATATTGCTGAAATATCTAATATTATGCACCTATTACTGCGAATTTCAACCGTATCTATTTGATGTTAAGATTCTTCGAACTTTGAATATATTACTACTTAGGTATGCGATTAATAATGAGAAATATACATGCATTTGACAAAGCAAAACTGATACTAATATTACCTGCTATCAATTAACAATTAGCACCAGTGCTAAACATTGGCAGGCTTTATTTACTCCGCGATAATTTATGTGGCTACTTTAATTTCTGCTAGTTTTACTACAAAAATAAATGTATGGTTGCGCTCAAAATATTGCGGAAATATCTAATATTATGCACCTATTACTGCGAATTTCAACCGTGTCTATTTGATATTAAGTTTCTTGGAACTTTGAATATATTATTACTTAGGTATGCGATTAATAATGAGAAATATACATGCATTTGGCAAAGAAAAACTTATACTAACATTACCTGCTATCAATTAACAATTAGCATCAGTGCTAAACATTGGCAGGCTTTATTTACTCCGCGATAATTTATGTGGCTACTTTAATTTCTGCTAGTTTTACTACAAAAATAAATGTATGGTTGCGCTCAAAATATTGCGGAAATATCTAATATTATGCACCTATTACTGCGAATTTCAACCGTGTCTATTTGATATTAAGTTTCTTGGAACTTTGAATATATTATTACTTAGGTATGCGATTAATAATGAGAAATATACATGCATTTGGCAAAGAAAAACTGACACTAACATTACCTGCTATCAATAAACAATTAGCACCAGTGCTAAACACTGACAGGCTTTATTTATTCCGCGATATTTTATGTGGCTACTTTAATTTCTGCTAGTTTTACTACGAAAGAAAATGTATTATTGCGCTCAAAATATTGCGGAAATATCTAATATTATGCACATATTACTGCGAATTTCAACCGTGTCTATTTGATGTTAAGTTTCTTCGAACTTTGAATATATTATTACTTTGGTACGCGATTAATAATGAAAAATATACATGCATTTCGCAAAGAAAAACTTATACTAACATTACCTGCTATCAATTAAGAATTAACATCAGTGCTAAACATTGGCAGGCTTTATTTACTCCGCGATAATTTATGTGGCTACTTTAATTTCTTAATTTCTGCTGGTTTTACAAGGAAAATAAATGTATTATTGCGCTCAAAATATTGCGGAAATATTTAATATTATGCACCTATTACTGCGAATTTCAACCGTGTCTGTTTGATGTTAAGTTTCTTCGAACTTTGAATATATTATTACTTAGGTATGCGATTAATAATGAGAAATATACATGCATTTGACAAAGAAAAACTGATACTAACATTACCTGCTATCAATTAGCAATTATCTTCAGTGCTAAACATTGGCAGGCTTTGTTTACTCCGCGATAATTTATCTGGCTCCCGCAGTAATACCATCGCTTTCGCTTACCCTACGCTGCGAAATACTGGTATTTATAATTCAAAATAAAGTATTTGTAATAAGAAAAAAATACACTAAATTATAATAAGTTTCTATTAAAACTTCATTTTAAATATTTTTAAAGCTCTTATAAGTATATTAAAATTTGACAACGTTGACAAAAATTTTTTTTGTTCTGCAGTGTATTAAATACACAAGAACTCAACGAATATTTGCCGCTTATTTACATTTGCGGTTTAAGAACGTTGAATATACTAATGAAATTTCCTTAACAGTGGAATCGTGCTAACTTGAAGCATAAAAATAATATCCTGAAGGTGCTACGATAACACCTGCTCGAAAAAAAATACATAACTACAGGAATTTCAGCCTTGAATTTTCCAGTTTATTTCTGAAGACGAAAACAACCTAGAATTAAAATTACTAACGTGAAACAGGTGAAACTGTTTGTATCACAAACGTGTTTTTAATAAAAATTTGTGCATGCGTTTAATACCGAAAATATAGGGTGATTCAAGCAAAACTTTATTTATTTAAATAGTAAGTAGTGGAGCTTGGCTGAAATTGGTAAGATCAAATTAGAAAAGTTTTTTTCACAAACACTATTGACAGTGTTAAAAATTCATTTTATTATACTGGTTTCAAAAGTTTTCTTTTATTCGTTCTGTTTAAAACCACACTACTGCGTTATTTCTATATTGGCATTACCCACACAGTTGTTCTTCATTTTCTTCTAAACCACCCTCTCCTTCCGAAGGTTGGTGATCCAAGTGACTAACTTCGTGTTAGAAACTGCTACTCTGAAAATCTCTATGGATGATCTGGTCTAGAAATTTGGAAAAATCGATTTTTTTCATATTTCACATTTTTTTAAATTTAGACCTTTAGGAATATGGCCTTAAAAGGATTTGTCAAAATTCGAAGTATTTTCGGAGTTTCAGCGACTTTTGTGACGTGGTAACCACACCGGCCGGCCGGAGCGAATTAAACAATATACGGTAGATGTTGCCCGACTACCCGAGGACCGAGTTCCCCGGAGGTCATTGCAACCTAGGATTCATCTCATTTTTTGGCGTTCCGTCCGCTTCAGTCAGAACGCCGATGGCCCCCGCTCACTGGCTCCGCACAATTCAGACTAAACAGTGATTAAAACCGTTTTAACCATTAGAGTTTCTAGAGCTGTTATTTTTGATGAAAAGTGAATAAAATGAGTAGTTCTTCCGATTCTGAGGAGGATATTGTTGTTCATTTATTTCCAGAGTTGATGACCGACAATGAAAAGTTTTTCAAATATTTTAGAATGTCTAGCATAAAATTTTATGAAATTTTAAATATTTGCTGCTCAGGAAACAAAACACTAACCTTCGGAAATCGATTCCACCAGAGGAACGTTTAGCAGTTACTTTAAAGTAAGTGTTTTATATAGTCGAATTAATTAAATTTGAAGTTTACATCACAGATTTTTGTGACATAGCTAATGTGACGTGAACGCCTAGACAATTTACCTCAAGTTTATTAGACAACAACTATGTATAGAGAATATTATTATAATTATTATTATATATTCTGTATGCTCTCACATTTTCTATCAATTTTTCGTCCGACATGATAACAATACAAACACTACGTCTATATCACAGATTATAATACCTCTTTCTATTATTTGTAAAATAGTCGAACGCTTTCAGATCTTTCGGCAATTTTTGCCCTCTTGAGAATAGTCGAAGACGCCGATGCCAAAAGCGCGGAAGCGTTCTGGCCGGTCGGAACCAGTGAGCGGGCTCTCATTTATTTACGTGTAAACCAAAACGGGCCGATTGCGCGGAGCCGAGCGGTCTGAACCGAGCCGAACCAGTGGGCGCGCTGCTTTATTGGTAAATACAGTGGGAAAGTGGTCGATACAGTTTTAAAATTAAGTTTTTGCCAAAGTTGCAATAAGTGGAAAAAAAGAAGAAATCTGATATTCAGGGCTCCGTCACATGGACAATTGAAATTACTAGTTGTTTAGCTGTTACCATTTTTAATGATGGTTTTTTATCTATTTTAAAAATTATGGAACTCATGGGCATCACTACTGGTACTGAAGCTCATATATTTGTTGTCGGACGCAACGAAGTTCGAATTGACCGCTTTGAACTGCGACCTTCTGCTGCTTCTAAAGAAGCTAGAACAACTAATTTAGCTAAAAGAACTTCAGAAAATATTAATTTTGAAGTAGAAGAAGGCCCAGTAGATGGATCAGGGACCGCCGATTAAACAAATGCGAGTATTAAGTACCATTATCTGAGTTACGCTGTCTTAAACTTTGAACGCTTTGTTCTTGAAATTACTTTTTTCGACCTAGGCGACTTGATATCTCGAGTTCTACTAAAACGATTTATTTGAAATTTGGTGAAAGTCTTCTTTACATATCTTTCTATATCTGGGAGCATGGATTTTGGAATTTTTTTTTACTATATTTAAAACATTCGGAAAGGACAAAATGCAGGGACAAAAATTTTTTTTCCCATATCGTCGTCATTTTGTGAAAAAAAAAATGTTTCTCTTCCCATGGTTCGAGTCATTAAGAATATTTTGGATTTTGTTTCACAGCACTACAAGGGTTGAAAACATGTCGACCAGGCCGCACCTTTTTTTTAGCCCCCATTTCCCTATTTTGTAACTCCTTAAATTTTTTTTGGTGATTTTATTTTGTATTCTTGAAACGTCAATAAATATCTTGTGAAAAAATGGATAGTAAAAATGTTTTTCATTTCCTTTTTATTCTACTCAGAAAAACGCCCAAAATTTAGGTCTCTAGACCAGAATACCCCCTTAAGTCTTTTAACTATGAATTCTGGCGTTTTCCCCGCTGATTTTTTTCTATGTCTTTTCCCTCTAAGATAAGCCTCAGTATTTTTTTGTTCTTTAACTGTCTCAGTTCTTTGGTTTTGATCAAACGTCGAAGAACTTCGACGTTGTTTATTCTTTGGAGTCGTGAAATTTTCGGAAACACAAGTAGTTTTGTTTTCGATATGTTCATGTTCAGTTCATTCTTTTCGTTGTATTGAACTATATTCCAAGACCCGTTGTAAATAAATCAGCTACGTTGTTTACTGCAACACCGTTTATTTTAATTCCTCTTGTAGCACCATCCAAAGCCTGCTTAAACATGGCCTCAGAAAATATATTAAGAAGGAGCAGTGATAAAATGCATCCCTTCCCAATTCTAATTTCTGACGTTTGATTCCAATACATTTGTGAAATTATTTTTATATCTCCAGCGTCTATTTCTGTTGTTTTTATGATTTTCATCATTTTCCCATGTTTGACATAATCAAACGCTTTGCGATAATCAATGAAACATGCAATTATGTATGTGTTCATGTCCCTGCATCTCTGCGTTGCTACATTTAGGGAGAAGAATGCTTCACGTGTGCTGACAGCGTTTCGGGATCCACATTATGTCTCGTCTACTACGTCAGATTTTGGGTATATTCTATTACGTATTATTCTTAGAAAAATCTTTAGGACATGGGAAATGAAGCTGATTATGTGATAGTCGTGACAATGATAGGAATTACTTTTTTTCGGTAGGGGGATCGATCTTAATCAGTCAAACGCAATTTTGCCTCTAGTAAAGACTGTCATAACGAGGAATGTGAGAAGGCTCATCCTGATAAGCAATTTTTTTAAGTACCTCCACATGAATATTATCAAGGCCAATCGCTTTTCCACTCTTTTGATTTTTTATTGCCTTGACAACTTCTTTTTTAGTCATTGATGGTCTTATTTCGTTGATTTCATCATCTCTTCAATATAGACTTCCCATCTCTTAAGTTTAACTTTAGTTTCTATAATTGTTTCGTTGTTTTTGTCTCTTAGAATTGATATTCGAGCTTTTTGGAAGTAGCTCATCATTTCCTTACTTTTTATGTACATTAGCATTATGGTTTTCTTGGAATATTTCTATTTCACTGTATTTTTCAGGCATCCATTTTTTTCGTTTCTCTGCATTTTTTTCTAATGATTTTGTTTAATTCTTTGTATCTGTATTCGCATGTCAGTATTATTTAGTTTTTCGATATTTATCTTATCTGTTTTTCTTTGTCTTTTGATCTTATAAATTTGCATTAATTCTAAATCCATAATTACTGAGCTATGATCACTGTTAATCACACATCGGGGTAGGTTTTTACTGATTTTACTTATTTTTATATTCAAGTTTTATTAGGGTGAAGTCGGTCTTTCTTCTTCTTATACAAAAATAAATCATCTGGTGCCAAATCAGGGCTGTACGTTGGATCATCTTTAATTACACGTTTTGAGTGTTCAATAGGTTATTTGTTTGAGTCGATGTGTGAGAGTTCGTATTATTATGGTGGAGAATGATCTGTTGTATCCGGTTCATTTTCCTCAATTTACTGAAGACTTCCAGCTAACTAATAGTCGTGTATCATGCAGAATTGATCGTTCTACTATTTTCTAAGGACGCGATGGCGACATGGACAATTTTTCCGAAAAAAAAAAAGCTTCGAAGTGTTTTGTACCCAAACAACTTTTGTTGGTTTTGACTCATCCTGAAAGATCTGTACGGTTGACTCATGATTACTTTCGGTCTCATACGCATAGATTCGAAGACTTGTAACCTGTTATGATCTTATAAATGTTTTTTGGAGCAACGCAATCGTAATTTTGGGTATTTTCTTGCACCAATCGACACGGGCCTTTTTTTGAGCGTTTGCCAGATTATGCTGATTCTAATGCCAGCATCGCTTTTTCTCTGCCAAATGTGCTGGTATTACTTAATAGTATGGCACATGACGATCTCGCATAATCAGTTCACGCACAGTATCGATATTTTCTTGCATTACAACGGCTTTTAAATGACATTTACGCGATTCGTTCCTGAGCGAACGACGGCAACGATTGAATTCACTAAATTAGCGATATACAGCGATCTTTGTAAGTGCTTCATCGCCATATACAGAATTATTTTTGTTGATATAAATCATGTTGAAAATAGTGAAAAATAATCGCACGAAAATGTTCACGAGTTTATTTCATTTTTTAACCGAGATGATATTTTGAAGTTACTGTAAACAACACAAACAGCGACTGTGTGTCAAAATGTTTTGGGTACATATAACGTCTGAAATGTCAAATTTTACAATGGATATGTCAGACGACACCTG
The DNA here is from genome assembly GCA_034092305.1 of Diaprepes abbreviatus. NCBI lineage: Eukaryota > Metazoa > Arthropoda > Insecta > Coleoptera > Curculionidae > Diaprepes > Diaprepes abbreviatus. Next base: position 3,495,956 of record JASJET010000039.1, read on the forward strand.
TCAGTGACAGTGTTACCAATTCCCGTCGTATTTTGGATGAGGCACAAACCATGCATAAAACCTGTGTAGAACTAAAACAGGTAATCCAAAGACGAACCAAATATTTTACTTTTGTAAATGCCTTATGTTCCACTTGCAGGATTTTGGGAAATCGCAATAATAAGATGTAATTAAAAATACGGCATTGTGGCAACATTGCACCGAAGTGGCAAACCCGACAAATCCTGAATAAAAAACAGTTTTTTCTTAACTTATATTCTGGCAATTAAGATTAATGTAAAATCTTCAACCTGACCGTTTTCGATTTAAAATTGCTACCCGTAATCTCTGCTAATTTTCGACATAATGGAGTTTTTAATGAGAAAATAAGGCGACATGGCGCTAAAGCAATTTTAATAATTAAATTTAATGAAACTAAATGCTTAAATTACGTTATATGCATTTTCTCAATTTTATTATTATTCTGTACAAGTGGCTCCGCGAAAAATTGACTTAATGTTTTTTTTTTCTGCTTTTAATCAATTTAACTGATTTAAATAAGACTACCCGAAGCAGTTGTTTGTTATATACACTCCCCGACAAAATAATTGAATATCTTTTGTTATCATTATTACTTAAAATAATTTTTAGCACCATAAACTTGTTATTCATCTAGTAAGCGAATATTGTTTTAAGAAATGTTGACGTTTGATGTACAATAGTCTCTAAAAGGTTTTTCAAACTGGAAAATGCCGGAAAGAAAGTTGGCCTACGAATCAACGAAGAAAAACAAAATATATGGCTACAACAAGAACGGAACGGCGAGACAGAATAGGTCAGAACGTGACTATGGACCACTACAATTTTGAAAGGGTCCATCAGTTTAAATATTTGGGAGCTACGATTACCTCTGACAACAACATTACACAAGAGATTAACAACAGAATACAAGGAGGCAACCGCTGCTGGTATGGGCTGCAAAAGATAATGAAATCGCAAAATATATCCCGCCGCACGAAAATAAGAATATATCAAGTAGTTATAAGACCGGTAATGACATATGCATGTGAAACATGGACGTTGACAAAACAAAATGAGAATAGACTGAAAATCGCAGAAAGAAGAATGCTTAGAGGGATATACGGACCGGTCAGGGACAACACCACACAGCAATATAGAACGAGAACAAACAAGGAACTGGAGGAACTATACAACCAGCCAGATATAGTGAAAATAATAAAAGCAGGAAGATTAAGATGGACCGACCATGTTATGAGACAAGGTCAACGTATCGTCAAGTTGGTATGGGAAAAGAACCCAGAAGGAAAGCGGCCGCGAAGAAGACCAAGATGAGGTGGAGAGATAACGTTGCAGCAGACTTACAAACCCTAAACGTCGAACGCGCGGAGGAACTGATGATGGATCGCAGCAAGTGGAGGCAGATTGTGAAGTCAGCAAAAACCCACCCCGGGTTGTAATGCTAGAGAGAGATAGAGAGAGAGAGAGAGAGAGAGAGAGATAGGTTAAAATAGGAAGATCTAGTCAATATAACCTAGTTCAAATGTTGAAGTCAGAGTCTTTTATTCATGTTATTACATTACATTATTACAATCAGTAATGTGTCATAGACACACAAGACAAAACACAAGAATAAAGATTAACTATACATTCATCACCAGGAAGTGAAGTGATACACCCTGTAAAGAAAGGAACAAAAACTGACATTATTACACTAATTAAAATTGCCAGTTATTAAAATTAAAATGATAAAACGCCTTTAGGGAGTAAATGCCTGTTTTAAGAGGAAATATTTTACCCTAGAATTGAATCTGCAGTTCATTAACATCCTTAGAAAGGTTGTTAAACATTTTAGAAACATGATAGTTTATTGAAAATCTAGAATTGTTAATTTTATAATAAGCAATCAAAAAAGTTTGCCCATTTCTAATTTTATAAGTGTACGAGGGTGAGGTGAAAAGTTTCCGGCCTGGCCTAGAGATGGCGTCAGCAGATCTAATTTTTGGCTTATATTCTATTGTACATCAGTCAAATAAGCATTTTGCTGGGACACTCAATCATCCAGGCAGAGACCCGGATTCTTGGGTAATATAGGCCTATAGAAATAAACTGTACAGGGTGAGTCAACGATTGGATGAAGTAAATTTGTGCCTTTTCGGTGAAATTTACAAAGAAACTATATTTATTGTTTGATACAGTTTATTTTTACGCAGATTTTAAAAATATTTAGGACTCTACAGGGTGAGCCAAAAAACTAGGACAGCATAAAGTTGTATTTTTTTTTTAAATAGAACACCCTATATAGGAATCGTATTTTCGATTTAGCTTATAATTTTAAATCTTTTTTATTAAGGGTTTACTATAACCAAACTTTATAGTTTCTGAGATAATTAAGTTTAAAGAAAAAAAGTCACATTTTCAAGCATCAATTCAATCCTAAATAACGTTTTCAATTTTGTGACCAATATATTCAAATTGGGAATTTAGCAAGGCCAAGGACAAGTTAACATAATTTTTACCTAATATTTGCAATAAAAGCTACAGGGTGTTGAACACATCGGCTCAAATTTGAACAAGTTTAAATGAATAAATATCTTCTTTTTTTTTTAAATGGTACACCCTGTATATTTTCATGTTATTTAATAGAATAATAAAAACCCTAAAAGTTTTGTTCAATATATCCTATACCTATTTATAATAGTTTTTGAGATATTTCAGTTTTTCTTATTTTCCATACTTTTTTACAGAAATAGTGTTCATTATCATAGTAGCCATGGCAAAAACAATGTAAAAAAACATTTTTCTGTGTGTCAAATTTATAACCGCAATCGCTTCTTTTGGTTTTTATGTAGTGTAGTTTGGTTTTTTTGCATTCATCTTATATTGTAAAATGAATTTTCCAAAGAATGAGTTAATAGATATGATTTATACAATAGGAGAGGCTCAAAAAAATTGCCTTCTTGCTTAAAGAATTTACAAAATGAAGTATCCTGATAGACGCCAGCCTAATACCCATACTTTTCAAAACTTAATGCAAATATTTGATTCTTCTGGTACTGTTGATTATCTTAAACGTAAAGTGGTCAACAAACCAGTAACTAATGAAAAAAAAGAACTACAAGTATTGTTAAATGTTCAGGAAAATCCTTATATTGGTAGCCGTCAGTTAGCAGCATTATGTGAAACATCACAATCCACCGCTAATCGTACTACCAAGAAATATAGGTATCATCCATATCACATGGAATTACACCAAGAATTGCATGGACAGGATTTTGAAAGTCGTGTAAACTTTTGTCGTACAATAAATGCGGAGATTCAATTAAATCCAAATTTATTATGCAAAGTAATGTTTAGAAGTAACGGTGCCGTAAATAGACGCAACATGCATTATTATGCCACAGAAAACCCATTTTGGATTAGAGAGGTGCAACATCAAAACCACTGGTCATTAAATGTTTGGTGTGGTATTCATCATAATCGAATTATTGGACCCCACTTTTTTAATGAACCACTAAATGGCCATAGTTACCTAAACTTTCTACAAGAAGAACTACCCCAACTGCTTCAAGGTCTCGATAGGGATGAGCTCGACAGTATGTGGTTCCAGCACGATGGTGCGCCTCCGCATTACCATCGTGAAGTTCGTGCGTTTTTGGACCAACGATATCCGCAAAAATGGATTGGACGTGGGGGTTTCATTGAGTGGCCACCAAGGTCTTGCGACATTACCCCATTAGATTTGTTCCTATGGGGTTATATTAAAAATAAGGTGTATGTTAATCCACCAGCAACAGTGGAAGATATGCGAAACAGGATTAGGGATACCTGTAGAACAATAACGCCACTAATTTTGTCCAGGGTCCGAGAAAATCTGCAAAAAAGACTAAATTTGTGCATTGCACAAGAGAGTCGTTTATTCGAACACTTATTAAAAAGAAATAATTAATCTCAGTATTTAATAGGTAATTTTTTTGTTTCAATTTAGTATAAAAGTAAATATGTATTTGCCTTGTCGTTATTGTTGTGTTAATTTTTTCACATTATGTTTCATTAAACTATTGCCGTTGTAATATAACGAATAATGTATTTCATCATATTTAACCACATTCTGTTTGTTACTGTAGTTTCTTTTTATTATTTTACATGGCTACTATAATAATGAAGACTATTTCTGTAAAAAAGTATGGAAAATAAGAAAAACTGAAATATCTCAAAAACTATTATAAATAGTTATAGGATATATTGAACAAAACTTTTAGGGTTTTTATTACTCTATTAGATAACATGAAAATATACAGGGTGTACCATTTAAAAAAAAAGATATTTATTCATTTAAACTTGTTCAAATTTGAGCCGATGTGTTCAACACCCTGTAGCTTTTATTGCAAATATTAGGTAAAAATTATGTTAACTTGTCCTTGGCCTTGCTAAATTCCAAATTTGAATATATTTGTCACAAAATTGAAAACGTTATTTAGGATTGAATTGATGCTTGAAAATGTGACTTTTTTTCTTTAAACTTAATTATCTCAGAAACTATAAAGTTTGGTTATAGTAAACCCTTAATAAAAAAGATTTAAAATTATAAACTAAATCGAAAATACGATTCGTATATAGGGTGTTCTATTTAAAAAAATACAACTTTATGCTGTCCTAGTTTTTTGGCTCACCCTGTAGAGTCCTAAATATTTTTAAAATCTGCGTAAAAATAAACTGTATCAAACAATAAATATAGTTTCTTTGTTAATTTCACCGAAAAGGCACAAACTTACTTCATCCAATCGTTGACTCACCCTGTATATGTTCTCTGCACGAGATTTTGTGTCAAACTTTTTGTAAACAATTAAAGGTCGAAAAATGCATTTTTTTGCACTTTTTTGCTTACCAGCAAAAACTAAAGAAGTTTTTGAATAAAATGGAACAGCCATCTTGTAGAGAATTGAAAAACCTACAAATTGGTTTTTTACCGATCTCGGTATTTTTATTTGTTGCTGAGAAAAATGCAAAATAAGGTCAAAATTGTTATAATATTCAATTAATAATAACTATTACTAAATACAACCTACGACTTTGTTGTTACGTAAAAAGTTGAGTCTTTTACTGCTTAATATGTGGTAAAAATTTCAGATCGTATCATCAAATAGTTTGTGCAAAATTTAAGTTTTTATCACAGGCGAGCGAATTTTGCAATAACATTCTAGCTCCATCGATGAAGGTACACCGATTCTGAGCACATCTCATGAAAGAGGAACTCTTCTTCTATGAGAAGTATTCCCAAATATGAAAACACATTTTTTTTATCGGCAAAAACAAAAAAGTTATTTAATTTGGAAAGGGAAAAATGATAGTGGTTTTCTAATGAAGTTTAAACAAATTTAAAATTAATTTTCCTCAATTCCATGTAATACTTCTCATAGAAGAAAAGTTCCTCTTTCATGAAATATACTCAGAATCGGTGTACGTTCATCGATGGAGCTAGAATGTTATTGCAAAATTCGTTCGCCTGTGATAAACAAATTAAATTTTGCACAAACTATTTGATGAATCGATCTGAAATTTTTACCACATATTAAATACTAAAAGACCCAACCTTTTACCTAACAACAAAGTCGTAGGTTGCATTTAGCAATAGTTATTGTTAATTGAATATTATAACAATTTTGATTTGTTTTGCATTTTCCTCAGCAACAAATAAAAATATCAAAATCGGTAAAAAAACCGATTTGTAGGTTTTTCAATTCTCTAGAAGACAGCTATTCCATTTTGTCCAAAAATTTCTTTAGTTTTAGCTGGTAAGCAAAAAGATGCATTTTTCGACCTTTAATTGTTTACAAAAAGTTTATGACACAAAATCTCGTACAGAGAACATATAAGTTTTATTTCTATAGGCCTATATTACCCGAAAATCCGGGTCTCTGCCTGGATGAACGAGTGGCCCCAACTAGGTCTTTTTTCGCTTATTTGACTGGAGTATATTACTATATCTTACTAGCTTGTATGCAATTTTCAGATCGATTGATCTGTTAGTATACAATTGAGAGCAAACTAAACAAGATGCCTTACGTGAAAATGGAAAATTCAGAGAAACATGCGGTCATCAAATACTTCTATTTAAAAAGTCTAATACCACCTCAAATTAAAGAAGAACTAGATGCCTCAGTGAAAGACTCTTCTCCATCACATTCAATGGTTAAACAGTGGGTTTGTGAATTTAAGAAAGGTCGCACAAGCACTTCTGACGCACCACGTTCAGGATGCCCCGTTGTGGTCACAACTCCCGAAGTTATTGAAAAAATTCATAGTAAGACCATCAGAGGTCAATACGCAGAGTTATTGCAATGTTTAAAGAACGAAGTTAAAAATAAATTACCATAAATACCATAGTAGTCTGTGCTATGTTTATGTTTAAGAAAATAAATGATATGGCGCATCTCACTGTAAGTCTCATTACATGTAACATTTCAGTTTAAAGTAAATATGCTTAATTTAGTATTAATTTTTCTCCCACCATTTTCTTAATATAATTTTTTATTTTATCTTAAAATTTTTCATTTAAAATAAACTTTTTTTTGTGCATGAGTTTATTAAAAATAATTTCAATGGAAATTCAAGTACAAATCGGTTTTATCATCTTTAATAATAAGCAAAAAGTTAAACGAATATTTTTGGTACGTAATGTCAGAATGAAATTAAATAAAGCGTCGGTGGAAACATGATATTGTAAAGAAGTCAAAAAACATGAAAATAATATTTGTAATGCGACACAAATTCTAAAATAAGTTTTTTACTGTACACTTTGGTTTTTGTAAATTGTATAAATGAAATATAGGAACTTGTTAAGAAGAAGCCTAAAGAAGTAAATCTCTTTTTATTTTATTTTTTAGTTCCCACTATCTACAGAAGCGTTTGGTATTGGTATCTTCTAGATAATGATCTTTTTAGTAACGGTATAAATTGATAGAACATACCATATGAATAAGAAACGAACCAAATCTTTAGTATATAAAAATTTTCCCACAAATTAAAACTTATATTAATTTTACACTACTAATGAAAATTTTTTCTTTTTTTTACCATAATATTATTCCAATATTCAGCTCCGCATGGGTGGCTGCGTTGAACGATATGACTTGACATTTTTTCTTTGAGTCACTTTAATTAAATTTTAGGTAAAATTGACTGATGGGGCGTTTAATATACCTAATAAATGTAACTTTTATAACAAATTTAACTGTGAAATTGATATAATCCTCTTTTAATTTTACTTATCACGAACATCGTCGGTAAGTGATTTCGAAAAAAATAAGTATTAAAATTATGTTTAGTTTTCGCATCGGGAAAGTTATATTACGTTAAGGGATTTACGTTAAAGAAAAAATAGTGCTGTAATATTTTTTTTCATACAAACCTTATTATAGGTGCTGTTTATATACATATATACACACACACACTTATATATATATATATATATATATATATATATATATATATATATATATATATATATATTGTCGGATATTTTCACGGGTGTGATGTGTAATCGAAGGTATTCGGGCATCCCGTGTATGTGCTGAGTCCCTCTCAGGATTGTAAGGCAGCTGACGTTTCTGCACTCGCTAACTTATTTATGGAAGACTTTGAATCAAAAGCTTTGGAGACCTCTTCACACAAACCAAGACTGTGGCTACGTTACGTAGATGACACATTCGTTATCTGGCAACATGGGGAAGAAAATCTCAAAAGTTTCCTGGAACACATAAACAGTATATATCCCAAAATTAAATTCACCATGGAGACAGAACAGGAAAGAGAACTACTATTTCTGGATATCCTACTGAAAAGAAAAGAGGATGGCTTGCTTTCGCACACTGTCTACCGAAAGCCCACTCACACTAACAGGTACCTCAACGCCGCTTCACATCACCACCCCGCCCAATTATTTGCAGTAGTGAAATCACTTGCGTTTCGATCGCAGTCCTTTACAGATCCAGAAAATTATCACAAAGAGATGAACATACTGCAAGACGCCCTAACAAAGAACGGTTTTAAACAAGAACATATAGACCAGGCTCTAAGAAACAAACACTTGGCCCCAAAAAATCGCGAAAACCAAGAGAATAGCTCCAAAGCTTTTGTTCCTTATGTAAGAGGCACCACAGACAAGATCACAAGAATTTTCAGGAGACACAACATTGAAACCATTTTCACCACAGACCGTAAAGTAAAGGATCTCTTGCCAACACCTAAAGAAAGAATCCCTCTAGAAAACCAGGGAGTGTACGAAGTTCCATGTGGAGAATGCAGCTCACCTTACGTAGGCCAAACCAACCGTAAAATAAGCGCCAGAAGAGACGAACATATGAACTCTGTCAAGCAAAAAACAACTTCTTCTGCTCTGGCCCAACACTGGTTAAACACAGGACATATGATAAATTTCTCGGGAACAAAAATGCTATCGAGATGTGAAAATCTGTCCACAAGAGTTATAAGGGAAGCTATTGATATTGCAAAGAGGCCCAACAACTTAAATAGCAGAGATGATAGCCAACGTGTGTCTAATACTTGGAAAAATCTGCTTACAAAACATCAACCAGTACCACTTAGCAACGAAGCAGATTACAACTCGGCAACGCAACCCCAAACACTGGCAACAGGGCCGATGATTCGCAACAGGTCTCGCAACCTGATGGGCCGGAACCATTCGGAAAACGAACGCGTCCGACGCGCACACGGTACCGACAGCACCGGAGTCGCAGGCATCAGTTCGCTCGTAAACGCCATACAGTGAGCTTTGAAAATGGTGAATGCGATTTCACCGAAACGTCAGCTGCCTTACAGTCCTGAGAGGGACTCAGCACATACACGGGATGCCCGAAAACCTTCGATTACATATATATATATATATATATATATATATATATATATATATATATATATATATATATATATATATATATATATATATGTAATCGTATGTAGGTATTTTTTATTTATTTCTTGGACCTTTAATAAAATATTTTTTATTTGTTTGTTTTTGGGAATTACGGTCCGTTGAAAATTAAAGCAAAATATAATGGTAGTGTTGTACTTTCTGTATTTTACATTTTTAAAACATTAACGTTTCGGTAATTTTTTTACCTTCATCAGAATGTATAGTTGAGGCTAAAAAACAAAGTATTTTGTTGACTTAACTATTAAATTGTTTACATGTTGTGTATTTACCTTGAACAATAATTCAGGAACACCACTGCACTCACGTGTATAAATGAATTTAAAATTATATTCTGTTAAGAATTTACGAAAGTTAAATGGTGAAGAGGTGTCGTACAGGTTTTTCACTGCTTTATTTAGGTTTCTGTTCTGTAACGTTTCCCATAGTTTTTTTTTTGTGGGACACTATCATATGCTTTCTTCAGATGTACGAACACATAATGTATTGCCTGATTTACGGCCATTTTCTTCTCAATAATTTGTGTGACGCAAAAAAGGTGACCAATCGTTGACCTTCCTGTCCTGAATCCCGTCTGCTCTTCAGCTTCAGGATAATCCTATAAAAATCCTTAAAAATTGTTTTGAAAGCGAAGTCACTTCAAAGACAAGAAAATATCTTCTTCTTCAGGTGCCATCTCCTATCGGAGGTTGGATATCATCATTGCTACTCTCTATTTGCCGCTACTCGAAAAAGTTCTACTGAGCTACAATTGAACCACTCTCTCAAATTTCTCAACCATGAAATTCTTTTTCTTCCGATATTTCTTCTTCCTTCTATTTTACCCTGCATAATCAACCTAAGCAACTCGTATCGCTGGCCTCTCATTACCTGTCCAAGATATTGCAGTTTCTTTATTTTTATGTTGTTAATTATTTCATAGTTTTTGTCCATCGCTAGCAATACTTCTACGTTTGTTTTTCTCTCCGTCCAAGATACTCTCAACATCCTTCTGTAACACCACATTTCAAACGCTTGCAGTTTATTTATGTGTTCTTGTTTTGATGTCCAGCCTTCCAACCCATACTGCAGCACTAAATATACATAACATCTTAAAATTCTCTCTACTGCATAGAATGGTTTTCAGTTTTACAAACGCACTTCTTGCCATTTCTATTCTCGTTCTTATTTCTGTTGTTTGTTTATTATTTGCTGTTATCCATGTGCCCAAGTATTTGTATTTTTGCACTTTTTCCAAATTCACACCTCGCAACTTTATGCTTATTTGCATGTTTTGTTTTTTAGTTATTACCATATATTTAATCTTTTTGATGTTCATTTTTAATCCGTGTTCCTCGCAAACGTTATTTGTTTCGTTCACTCGTTCTTGGAGTTCTTCAGCGGAGCTAACTATGATAGCAGTATCGTCTGCAAATCTTATGTTGTTTACAGCTCTTTCGTTTATTATTATTCCCTTACCTTTCGTTTACAGTGCTTCTTCGAAAATCGATTCACTGTACACACTCCTCTTCCTATTTCAATTTCCGGACTTGTTTCGTTATCTACTATTATTTATGCGCGTTGATTCCAATATAGGTTAGTTAATATTCTTAAATCTTTGTTGTCTATGTTTTTTCTTCTTAGAATCTCGACTAGTTTTTCATGTCTAATTTTATCAAAAGCCTTCTCGAAGTCAACATAACAAATGTGTATATCGGTGTTCATATCCATATACCTCTGTGAAAGCACATTAAGTGCAAACAACGCGTCTCTGGTGCCTATACCATTTCTGAATCCAAACTGACTATCATCTATCCCCTTTTCAAGTTTTTTATAAATGCGTCCGTGTATTACTTTTAAAAACACCTTGAGTACATGGCTTATCAAAGATATTGTTCTATATTCGCTGCAGTCTTTTGCATTTTTGTTTTTTAGACTAGCGCAAAAGGTGGAGAGTAACCATTCTCTGGGTATATTCCCCGTTTTATATACTGTGTTGAACAGATCTAACAATATATCCATGGTATCATCATTCATGCATTTTAAGATTTCTACTGGGATTTGATCTGGACCTAGTGCTTTTCCATTTTTGTTGTTTCTTATAGCTTCTTTTATTTCATCTTTCAGTATCGTTAATGTCTCGTTGTCTTCTACTTCAGTCTCCATCTGCTCTACTCTATTGTCTTTAAACAGGTCTTTGATGTATTCTGTCCATTTTTTAAGTTTCTCTTGGGTGTCTAAGATTAGCTTGCCTTTTGCATTCATAAGCAGTGTCGGTTCTCTCTTTCTGTTACTATGAGTTATCTTTTTTATGTTTTTGTGCATATTAAAACTATCATGTTTTCTCTGATACTCTTCCATTTCTTCACATTCTTCTTGCAGCCATTTATGTTTCGCTAGTCTAATCTTGTATTTGATTTGCTTGTTTATTTCTTTATACTTATGCGCGAAAATATCGAGATGCTTAAATTAAAGAAGTCAGTTTAAGTCACATTGAGTTCAGGACACCGATTCTTAAAAATCTTACAATCCAAAAACTCCCCAATAATTGAAAATATTATGCCAAGACTATCAACTGAAAAAATTAAAGCATTTTCTCGCTTGATCGACTGACTGCGTTAAATTACGAAATCTGATAACAGACGTGTGCACAGGAATGCTGCGGTTACAAAAAAAAAACCAGGGAGATCTTAAGTAACAATTTTCGCCGATGGCAGCAAAAAAAGGCGAATATAATCGATTTTAATAAGTTGCTGAATAGCGCGAATAAGAAGAATAACGACGGCTACAACAACAGGGTTTATTATATGGTTTCAGTCCTGTAAATGATGCCAGATAACTACTAATTTTTATCGTTGAAGGTTGTTTTTGTATACTAATTTGAAGTCGTAGATTTTTTTGCTAGCGCCAATTTCATTTGTATACGGTAATTATTTATTTTTAGAATTGTTTTATTGTAGCTTACAGATACGAAAGATCATTTATTTTAATAGGGCTGTGGTGGTAATAAACAATATCGTTTTAAATTTGATGAAAGAGGAATGAAAAGTGTATAATTTATTATGTTTCATTATTTTTTATATTAAACCCATCAAAGATTTTTTAGTTAGGAATGTGTAGGTATATTAGTACCACAATTTAAAATTATTGTGAAGCATATAGAGTGATTCAAAAACAAAGTGTCACACCCAGGGGCGGATCCAGCCTCTCTCCTTGGGGGGGGGGGGGCGGTGATATCACAAAAGTACAGTATGACAAGCGAAAGCCAGTTGTCCCCCCCCCCCCCCGGGGGGGGGGAACACCATTTCCATTTCCAGAGTAAAAGGAAGGGACGGGGCTATTTTTCTGAATTTGAAGCTCTTGGAGAGGGGGGGGGGCGATCACAAGAAAAAACAAGTTTCCGACAGGGGGTGGGAAGATGCGATCAACATACACATTCCACGTATAAGAGGCAGAATCGGGTATATTTTCCCGAGTTCAAAGCTCCTGGGGGGGTCCTATCGCAAAAAAAAAAACAAGTTGTCAATGGGGGGAGGGGGGGTTGCCAGCAGTATACACATTCCTAATATAAAAGGCAGAATCGGTTCTATGTTCCTGAACTCAAAGCCCTTGGGAAGGGGAGGGGCGATAGCAAACATACACATTCCTATACTCTATTCAAGAACTAGAGAGAGTAATAAAACTGTTACCGACACCTCCAACGTACCTGCTTCAGTGTCCCCGGTAACTGAGAACTGTCGTAAATCTAATTATATTTAAATATTATAAGCTTTTATAAATTTACTGCAACAATAAAATTTCTGATAAATCAATTTAATTTCTGTCAGTGAGCAAAGTACACCTTACAGTGTGTCCTTAGTGATTTATTTTGTTTGTGCTTGTTTTTATCTATTATTTGAGATTAACGAGATACCCAAAAGATGGAGGGCCTTTTTTCCTCAACGAAAAACTTATTACAATGAATGTTTATGATGCCTTAAGATATTGATGTCTAGATAATAATGTTAAAAGCTCTGTTGAGATGTGTTCCAATATAACAGGAGTTCGAAAATCTATCATGTACCGAACACTGGCGGAGAAAAAAACGGCTGGAATTGTTAGTAATTCCAAGCTATATTCGATCACAGACAGACGAAAAACCTCGTTGGAAGAAGAGATGTAAACTGTAATAAAAGGAGTTGTACATACATTTTATTATGAGAAGCAGATCTCAACCGTCGACAAAATTCTAACTAAAATCAATGAAGATCGGGATTTGCCTGAAATTAAAAGAACTAAACTCTAGAAATTGCTCAGAGAACTTAATTTTTGTTGGAAAAAACCAGATAGGAAATCTGTTCTTATAGATCGTCCGGGAAACGTCCGTTGGTGAAGGAAATATCTCTCTCAAATAAAAGGTAGGTTGCTGGAAATAACACATCTTACAAAATTATTTAACTGGACTTTTGAAAGATTTTTTTGAATAAAGTTACTGCCGATAATTGCGAAAAATCCATATAATAAAAGAATAAAAGAAAATGTGGAAACTCGATCTCATGATCGGTGAGAGAGAAATCAATGATAATTAATTTGAGCGAAGATAGCTTCACTGACTTTGATGACGAATAAGAGACGTAATGTTTACCAGCGTTAACACCATTTATGATTTAAATTTTCTGTAACATAAAAATTAATGACATTTGAATCCCTTTTTAGTGTTTGATTGTAACTCTGCAGATGGTTTAAGAAATAAATAAACCGGAACGTCAAATATTCCAAAAATGTTTTTAATTAATAATAAACCAACAGCCCCAAAAAAATATTTAAACACTTCACACATCCAAATATCTATTGCTATCCAACCCAAATAGTCCATTATTATAGACCAGTATTTTTGATTATAAAATTTCTAACCCATTCCTATGAAAAATATATGTGTCTAACAGATTTCGCCAAACACACTGAACTAAAGAACACAGGTAGTTTGCGCAGAAAAAAAAAGGTAAAAAATGAGAAACTCTCCCTAGTTCTTGAATAAACTATAGTATAAGAGGCAAAATCGGGTCTATTTTCCTGAACTCCAAGCTCTTGGATCCGCGCCTGGTCACACCAGAGTTGTCAAAATTATTGTATATTTTGAAAACGTGGGCCAAATAAGGAGAAGTTACTGTTTTGTTTCAGATATCTCAGGCAAAAATTTAACTTTTCTTGAAATTTTAGGCCAAAATTTAATTGTATGGGTTTTTTTAGTAAAATCATTATAATTTATTGTAAAATAAAAATGATCAGAAAAAATTATACGTACATTTATTTTATATTCTAATTTTAACAGTCTTTAAATTTGTATTAAGATTTTCTTTACCCATTTTTCACAGCTTTTTATTAATTTAGCCTTTTTCAACTTTAGATATAATTTTTTGCAATTTATTTTAAAAGTAGGCATTGACGGAATTGACTTTGTTATTACTTCTATAGATGTTAAGTAATCGTGACTAGGTTAATAGCAAATACATACTTTTTTAAAGGGATAACAAATTTAATTGAATGCATAAGTATATTCTTTTCTGAAATGACTGTTTAATTAAAATATTTGGTGTTATAGAGCAGAATGCTGTTCTTATTTGTTCTTTCATATATTCTTAACGGTATATCATAAACAATATATACAGTAGTGGAAAAATGTATGGAAACTTTTAATTATGTTCGTATTAATATTGAATTTGACAAAAACTTTTTACATTTCGCTAAAATGCAGAAATGCCACTGATATACATAATTATCGCGTTTAATAATCTAAAAAGAAATGTTCTTTATATTTTCCTTGCGATGAGGAATTTGTAGTTGGAAATAAGTATGGAAACTATTTATATTTTGGTTTTAAAGTATCCAGTTTCAGTTCTACAGTGCAGATATCGTGTAAAAATATTAATTTATCATGCCAAAACCCCGTTATTTTTCATTTGATTTTAAATAAAAAATTGTTGATTTATTTAAAATGGGGAGAAAAAAGTCCTTGATTGCAAAATATTTAAATATTTCTAAAAGTGCTGTAACGAAAATAATACAAAAATATGATAGTCGTGGTGATGTAAGAAATGCGTCTAAGTCGGGAAGATCTCGTAAAACTACTTCTCGAATTGATAAAACTATTTTAAGGATCTTAAAACTTGACCCCAGAAAAACAACCAGACAAAAAATGAAATCTCGGAGCAGTTTGGTGTTAAAGTGACAGGTAGAACGGTACACAATCGTCTACTTGATGGAGGTCTTTATGGAAGAGTTGCCGTTAAAAAGCCGCTCCTATCAAAGAAGAATAGAAAGGCTCGAATGGAGTTTGCTAGAGTTCATCTTTCTTAGTCTATAGAAAAATGGAATATCGTGCTTTGGAGTGACGAAAGCAAATTTTCACTATTTGGATCTGATGGCAGAAAGTATTTAAGAAAACCGGTTGGCGCAAGATTCAAGCCAAAGTACCAAATTCCTAAAACATGGATGAGGGAACATAATGATCTGGGGATTTTAATATAAAGAAATATTAGAAAATACAATGCTTCCATTTGCAGAAGAAGAGATGCCATTACGGTAGATATTTCAACAGCCTAATAATCCGAAGCATTCGTCTAAAATAGTAAAACAATGGTTTGGTGAGAAAAAAATAACTGTACTTGAGTAGCCATCTCAATCCCCAGATTTAAACCCAATTGAACATCTTTAGGACATCTTAAACCGCCGTATTCGAATGCATTCCGATATCAAAAATTAACAACAACTGTTTAATATAATTAAATCAGAGTGGGCGCAAATTCCTTAAGGAACTGTCAAAAAATTAGTTGACTCGACGCCTAGAAGATGCCAGGCAGTCTTAGATGCTAAAGCATATTCTTCAAAATACTAAAAAACTGTTAATCGTATGTTAACAACAATGTTTTTTGGTGAAATTTTGAAAAGTTTCCATACTTATATATATATATATATATATATATATATATATATATATATATATATATATATATATATATATATATATATACACTTCGAAATGTCATTTGAAAATTTCTTATAATATAAAAATATATAAAAATGTGAATCGCGCGGAAAATAATTTTCTTTAAAAACAAACCAAATATTGCTTTAAATTGCATTATAATTCTGCCAACTCTGCAATAATTTGCAGAAAGAAATACAACTTGTGTAGTATTCCATATTTTTTTCCATCACTGTTTGTTTATATAGCAAAAAATTCTTATATTCTCTTATCACATCACCTAGATATTGCAATTTTCTTATTTTAATTGTATTTCTCTAAAACTGTTAAAGTAACTAAACAATTCCGTCTTACTGCTCGGAATTTTATCATTTGTAAATTTATTTTTATCGTAATTTTTCAGTCCCAACGCAAAAATGGCAGTACACTATTTATTCGAGCAATGTTGTAAATTATCTTTTACAAAATTAAAGTTAAAGTCCGAGCAACCATGGTTTTTCAGGTTTCTATTTTTCCTATGTTTACCGAGAAATTCAAATTGTTTTCATAAGGATTTTAGAAAAATGCCCGGAAGGCAAGTGTAATAAAATAATTTAAACTCAACAGGACAATTCCGGAAATTTAACAAATCTTAAAAATATATTTCTTAGTTTTTCTGAGTCCTTATATATTAAATTAATGTCATCACACTACGCATAAAGAAAACTTTCAAAATGATGCATATCATTTTATTACTACAAAATTCTATTTTCAGCCTAAAATGAAAGTATAATATCAATTATTTTTCTGTTTTAGTAAATCCAGTTTAGAAAATTTCTTGCCTGTTATTTGATATAATATTTAAAATATTTTACTTATTTTGTTGTGAAGTTATACTTAATTTCCACAAATTTTATATATGTGTTCATCCATCAGAAATTTAAAACCACTAAAATACTTCTTCGCAAAGTTTAAAGGTATTCTGTTTTATGTTACCAGGGAGGGAATGTTGTATAGTTGATTAAACACCTGTTAAATACGTTGTCGTTGTAGGGGTTCAACGTGTCATCATTGTCTTCATTTGGTAGGTTGTCTTTATATATGCGAGTAGACAAGTCAAGCGAACGTGTGTTTTAGTTTGCAAGAACTTTTTTGTTAAAGGAAGTTTCTTATTTTGCAGCTGCATTGATTTATTTTTAATTTATGGAGCATATTTATATAGAACATTTATTAATCTACATTTAAATGCAACACGTTCACTTTCCCTCTTTTTAACCGACTTCTAAAAGAAGAGGTTCTCAATTCGTCGACTATGTATGTTTTTTTTTTATGTATGTACACCAATTACTTCGGAACCATTGCACCGATTTGAATGAAATTTTTTAAGTTACGTGCAGGAAGTTGCTGCGGTGGTCCTATATTTTTTTAGATGAAATTGGTGCAGTAAAATCCAAGATGGCACTGACAATATGGCGGCCAAAAAAATTAATTTTGTCCGATTTTTTCCAAAATTGGTATGGAGGAATATTTCGGGGTTGTATCCAACGAATCTGAAATTATTTTTAAAAAATTCAAAATGGCGGATCCAATATGGGGACAAAAAAATTTAATTTTGTCCAATTTTCTCCAAAATTGGTACGGGAGAGTTTTCGGGGTCGCATATGACAAATCCAAAATTATATTTCAAAAATTCAATATGGCGGATCCAATAAGGCGGACGAAAAAATCAATTTTGCCCGATTCTCTCGAAAATTGGTATGGAGGAGTTTTCGAAGTCTCACATAACAAATCTTAAAATTATTTTTAAAAAATTCAATATGGCGGATCCAATATGGCGGACAACAAAATTTAATTGTGTTCGATTTTCTCCAAAATTGGTATGGGGAAGTTTTCGAGGTCGCGCATAACGAATTCAAAATATTTTTAAAAAATTTAATATGGAGGATCCAATATGGCAGACAAAAAAATCAATTTTGTCCGATTGTCTCCAAAATTGGTACGGGGAAATTTTCGGGGTCGCACATGACAAATCTAAAATTATTTTAAAAAAATTCAATATGGCGTCCAATATGGTGGGTAAAAAATTAATTTTGTCCGTTTTTTTTTTGAAAACCGATATTGGGGAGTTTTTGTTTTGGGATAGCACATTACGAATCTGATATTATTTAAAAAAATTAAATGTGGCGGATCTAAGATGTCAGTATTTTTGTTAGTGTTAATTACAAAATTCAAATAATTTTCGAAATACTCAATCTGGCGGAATCAATATGATGTCCTAAAAATTTTACATTTTTGGACTTTTTCCAAAACTGATATAGAGGGTTTTTGAGGATGTAAATTATGAATTTAATAATATTTCTCATGATTCAATATGGCGAATGCAATATAGCTGACTAAAGATTTTACATTTTTCGATTTTGTTCAAATGTGGAACTGAATCGTTTTTGAGGATGTAAATACAGAATATAAAATTATTTTAAGAAAATCTAATACGTCAGATGCAATATGACCGGTCAGGAATTTTAAATTTCTGAATTTCATCTAAAATTGGTACTAGGGGGCTTTGAAGGGTTTACATTTAGATTAGATTAAGACGTTAAAATTATTTTTTTTGAAATTGAATATGGCGAATCCAATATGGTAGGAAGAAAATTTTACCTTATTCGCATTTTTTCAGATTTGGTATTAGGGGTTTTCGGAGTCGTATATTACGAATATGAAGTTAATTTTTACAACTATTAAGTTAATAAGATACAATATGAGGGACTAAAAATTTTATATTTTCCGGTTTTATATAAAACTGATATTGCGGGAATCTTGGGGCGTATACAAACTCAATATACAATATAAAATATATCGGGCTAAGAAATTTATATCTCAAATTCTTTAAATATCGATATTGGAAGGTTTTGGGGCCTATATTATCAATCTAAAATTTATTTAAAATTTAAATTAATGGATTTACTATTACAGACTAAAAATTTGTTTGAGACAATTTCACTGGTATTTGTAGAACTCTAAGAATCAAAGAATTTTTAGTGATTTATTTTAGGGTGATTACAACTTTGGATAAAATGGGTACTTTTTTGCCACCTTGGAGTCATTGCGAGGTAGTAGTAGCGAGTAGTACTTAGTTCAAATAATTTATGGATATCATAATGAACTCAAAAATAAAAATCGAAAAATAAAATTTTTTATAAAAAAAATTGAACCGATTTCTAAAAGTGCGCTAAAAAGTGAAAAATAACTATACATTTTTATACGAAATTGAAATTTTTGAAGTCGGCGCCAAGTCATTTCTAAATGAAACAAATTACTAATATATACAAATTATTGTAAGAAAATAATTACAAATAAAGTATTTTTAATCTGTTTACGCGAATCCCATTTTGTCAGGTATTAGTTTGGCGCCGACTTCAAAAATTTCAATTTTGTATAGAAATTTATAGTTATTTTTTACTTTTTAGCGCACTTTTAGAAGTCGGTTCAATTTTTTTATAAAAATTTTATTGCTTTTTTTATTTAAAAAAATGTGTCAGAAGAAAAAATTCTCCGTTTTGAAATGAGAAATAAAGTTTGGTTGTCAGAGTAAATTTTACTGTTCATAATGACTACACAGGAGTTTTGCCAATTTATTCCAGCTTATAGGAGTTCGCAAGAAGAAAAAGGTTGGGGAACGCTGGTCTAGACTAATACACAAAAAGACAGGACAGACATCGGTTCAGCAGTCCCGAAGATTGATTGATCCGTATTGATTATTCCGTATAGATAGAAAAATAGAAAAAAGCAATGTATATCGCTCCTGACAAGCTCCTTTTCATGGCTGTAAAGTTTTATTCAGCCGTTTCGAAGATTAGCCTGTACAGACAGGCAGAAGAAAAGCAGCCCATATTACTTGTAATAATCTCCTCTCTCATCTTTGTCTGTATAGGCTCATTTCTAAAATGAGCCCATACAGACAGACACCTCAATTTAATTTAAATGTATAAGATGTATAGATTTCTTTTTCGAACCTGTTAAAAAAAAACTAATAAAATTGACTGAATGTGTTATTTACAAGACTTAAAAAAACAAAATAGAAACCAGCCACTGGTGTCATGTCACCCCCTGCCGCGTTACTGATTATTAACATATCTTATAAATGACTACATTTTATCATTTACCTAACAACTCATCGGAAAGCCAAACATACATATATCGTTGTCCGAAAAAAACCTTAATTAATTGTATTCAAGTAACATTATATCAATTTCAATATCATCAACATCATCAAATAAAGAATCCGTCATAATAACAAATATCATTAATCTAAGCCAGTTTTAATGTAAACTAACAACCAGTCAATATTTTCCTTCGATAAATGAACAACAATTAATTATAAGAATTGTTTGGCTGGACGTATTTTATCGGTCTTATTTCTTTAGCTTATTAATCGAATAACAAGCTATAATTTTAGTATTGATTATTCATTTTATGGGGTTTGAATGTGGTTTTTTTTGTTGGTTCTACCATTGTTTTTTTCTAATTAAGACCTTTCAGAAAAAGGCAAACAGCCTTATTCTCGTGAATTCCCCTCTGGTTCTCTCTTCATACTAGCTTTAACCAAATAAAGGTATCGTCAGTAGAAAGATGTAAGGAACCAAGAGCAAATTTTACAGGTGATCGAAACAGTTTGGATAAAGAACCAGAGTGCTAGCAGAATTGAAAAATACATATTCAATCCAAAATTATGAGTGTCAGAAAATCGCCAATATGTCAGTTTTTCGAAGTTGAAGAAGCATCATACGAAAATTGTACTAGAAATATTTTTTATTTAGAATGGTCCAAATAATACTAAAACGTTGCAAAAAAAAACAATTTGCCAATTTTCTGCAAATTATTATTAACACCAATTTTTCTCCCAGGCTTCCACGCAAGAGTCTAAGCATCTAAGACTGCATGGCATCTTCTAGGCATCGAGTCAACTAATTTTTGCAAATTTCCTGGAGGAATTTGCGCCCACTCTGATTTAATGATATTAAACAGTTGTTTTAAATATCGGAATACATTCGAATACGGCAATCTAAGACGTCCCAAAGATGTTTAATTGGATTTAAGTCTGGGGATTGAGATGGCCATTCAAATACAGATACATTTTTATCACCAAACCATTGTTCTACTATTTTAGACGAATGCTTCGGATCATTATTCTGCTGAAATATCCTTCGTAATGACATCTCTTTTTCTGCAAATGGAAACATTGTATTTTCTAATATTTATTTATATTGAAATCGGTCCATTTTACCCTGCGCTTGAATGATGGGTCCTATCCCAGATCGAGAACAACATCCCAGACCATTATGTTCCGTCCTCCATGTTACACAGTAGAAATTTGGTACTTTGCCTTGAATCTTGCGCCAACCGGTCTTCTTTAATACTTTCTGCCATCAGATCCAAATAGTGAAAATTTGCTTTCGTTACTCCAAAACACCATATTCCATTTTTCTGTAGACCAAGAAAGATGAGCTCTAGCAAACTCCATTCGGACCTTCCTATTCTTCTTTGATAGAAGCGACTTTTTAACAGCAACTCTTCCATAAAGACCTCCATCAAGTAGACGATTGCGTACCGTTCTACTTGTCACTTTAACACCAAACTGCTCCGAGATTTCATTTTTTGCCTGGTTATTTTTCTGGGGTCAAGTTTTAAGATCCTTAAAATAGTTTTATCGATTCGAGAAGTAGTTTTACGAGGTCTTCTCGACTTAGGCGCATTTCTTACATCACCACGACTATCATATTTTTGTATTATTTTCGTTACGGCACTTTTAGAAATATTTAAATATTTTGCAATTAAGGACCTTTTTCTACCCATTTTAAATAAATCCACAATTTTTTGTTTAAAATCATATGAGAAATAACGGTGTTTTAGCATGGAAAATTAATATTTTTGCACTGTAGAACTGAAACTGAATACTTTAAAACCAAAATATAAATAGTTTCTATACTTATTTCCAACCACAAATTCTTTATCGCAAAAAAAAATATAAATAACATTTCTTTTTAGATTGTTCTTCTTCTTCTGGTGCCATGTGCAAAGCCGCACGTCGGCGATCAAATGTCCATTCCTCTTCCAAAGTTATAAGAAGGCCAGGACACCCTCTTCGGCCTGTCTAAATATAGTTGCGGCGTCCGATATTCCACACCAGTCTCTTATATTTCGTAGCCAAGAATGTTGTTTTCTGCCTGGTCCGCGCTTTCCCTCTATTTTTCCTTGCAAAATCAACTTTGGTATGGAGTATCTGGATCCTCTCAACATATGTCCCAAGTAAGACACTTTACGCTGCTTTACCGTGTCCAGCAGTTGTCTTTCTACGCCACTCCTTCTTAAAACTTCTTCATTTGTGAGATGAGCAGTCCAGGGAATACGTAACAGTTGTCGAAGTGTCCATAGTTCGAAGGCTTCGATCCTATTCAGTGTTCTAACTTTAAGTGACCATGTTTCAACGCCATACAATACCATAGGCCATACATAACATTTCAAAACACGTATTCTGGTATTTAGTGGTAAATGCCTGCAAAGAAGAAAATTCTTGATTTTAAAAAATGCTGTTTTTGCTCGGCCTATTCGTCCTTTCACTTCTTCATCACAGTCCTACTTTTCATTCAAGGTAGCTCCGAGATATGTAAACTTCGCGACGCATTCAATTATGTTCCCGTTGATACTGAGGGTAGTATTGCGTTGATGCCTACTAATCACCATCATTTTTGTCTTGGCAATATTAATTCGTAGCCCAAACTGTTCACCGGATTCGTTAATTTTATTCAATATTGCCTGAAGGTCTTCGATGTTATTGGCTAGTATTGTGGTATCGTCTGCGTAACGAATATTATTCATTGGTATGCCGTTAATTTTGATACCTCGTGTCTCTTCCTCCAAAGCTAGTTGAAAGATTTTCTCAACATAAATATTGAACAAAATAGGGGACAAAATACACCCCTGTCGGACTCCCTTCAATATGCCAAAAGTGTCCGTTAACAGATCGGTATTAATGCGGACTTCTGCTGATTGGTTCCAATACAGTTCTTTTATTATTCTTATATCCTTATCGTCAATACCAATTTCCTGCAATCTCTCCAAAAGTGGCCCATGTCTAACATTGTCAAAGGCTTTTTGGTAATCAATAAAACAGATAAAAAATCCTGTCTTTGGTCATAGCACTTTTGTACAAATAATTTTAAAGAAAATAGTGCTTCTCTAGTGCCAAGTCCCTTGATGAATCCGAACTGTGTATTGCCACTCATATCCTCGCATTTTTTGTATATCCTTGAATGAATGACCCTTAGAAATGCTTTAAGCGCGTGACTCATCAAACTGATAAGTCTGTAGTCTTCACAAAGTTTGGGAGTTGATTTCTTTGGTATTGCGACAAAGGTTGAGTTTAGCCAATCCAATGGAATTTGCCCAGAGTCATATATTACATTAAAGAGATATGTAAGCTGTTTAATATCAACTAGCTTTAAAACTTCTGCATAAACTTGATCATGACCTGGAACTCATATGTTCCGTGTTGTTCCTATAATTATTTGTACGCTGGTCATTAAATAGGGTCTCCGCGTAATTCAACCAGGTCAACTTCAGTTCTTCCGTATCCAATATCGGCCTTCCTTGTCTATTTCTCATGGATGGTAGAGCTGTTTTCCTCTTTATACCAGTTATTTCTTTCACCTTTCTATGGAAATTAAACGAATCGTGCAGTTTATGAAGTCTTTCTGCTTCATCGCATTGTTTAGATTGTTAAACGCGATAATTATGTATATTAGCGGCATTTCTGCATTTTAGGGACATGTAAAGAGCTCTTGATAAATTCAGTATTAATTAATACGAACATAATTAAAAATTTCCATACATTTTTCAAAAAATCGAAAAAATCCTTAATCTGTAAGAAAAATCCAATATTTTAATGTAACTTGTTCTCTCATAAACAATTGAGCAGGCAAAAATAAACATAAAAAATTTTGAACTATTTATTATTCTTAAAAAATTATTTCCGATGGCATATTTTCTTAGAGTAAGCTTTTGATTTAATAATGCGTCGATAAAAAGTTTTGGCTTTCTATGTCACTCATTTTTTAGTTAAAAAAATCAAGCTATCCCAATAACAGTTTAATAAACCCTAAATAGAGGTAGTCTGCTGGGCAATCATGCCAGAATTTTTTTAACTTCCAATTAAATATCTTAGATCGCTTCTTTACAATTAGCTAATTGTATCATTTTGTTAAATTAGTTTGCCTACAGCGTTACTTGGTTAATATAATTTACTAGTTGTGGAAGTCCCTAGCGGATTGTTAATGAAATCAAAAAATACCTGTCGCGTTCGCATTATTCCCCGGTTGGTTTTAGCAGATTTAATAATTTATTCAAGAAATACAAAGTGACATTATATTTCTATTTAAATTCCTTAGAAATATGTCTTTAGGAATTACTTGTGTTGTTCAGAGAAACCCTTGAAGATCTTTTGAGGAAATTTAAGTATTAATTTCAAGTTCAATTTCAATTTATTCATCAGTATCATGTTTCACAACACTTGTCCCAGCGGTGGACCCAACTGTGCGTTTTGAAACTTTCTTTGTATTTTTTAACATCCAGTAAATTATCCAAAATGTATTGCGAAGGCAATGTTAAAATTTTTAGTTCGGAGAATGCTGCTCTACAGTCCTCCCTAAAGTTCATACCCCGCACCACTCCCACAGCTCTTCGCTGAAGCCCAAACACGCGAGACGCCGCGATGCATGGTCCCAGACAAGCAGTGCATATGACATTACCAAATGGAACAGGGCAAAGTACGAAGCCCTCAGAACCGACATGCCAACCCACAGCGCCAGACGTCTCAAAGCAAACAGACTGCTACGGAGCCTCCCTGAAACTTGCTCTATATGAGCTTCCCAAGTAAGGCCAGGATCAATCTGGACTCTCAAGAATCTAGCACTCAGTAAATCTCCATTTATATCTCCTACGTCACGTAGAGAAAATACCACTTGCTTGGTTTTATTTTCATTCAGAAGTAGTCCATTTGCGTCAAACCACTCCCTGGCACCAGACCGTGCCGCTGCCAGCCTGCCCAAAGCCTCTTCTAGAGATATATATGAAACCGAGAGAGTGGTGTCATCGGCAAAGAGTGTAAAATCTGCAGCATCTCTGCCCATAAGTGGGACATTTATGTAGATTAAAAAGAGAATTGGCCCCAATACCGAACCCTGGGGCACCCTTATCTATTAGTTCTTAGTTGTCATTCTTTTTATTAAAGTTCATTTTTAAGTATTCCAAAAAGATCTTATCTACAGATTCCCAACCTATGGATATGCTTTCCTAAGGAGATGTGGTGTCTGCGCAATGCAGTTTGTATTTATACTCGCAAGGACATCCATACTTGGGAAATTCAGGACACACCAGAACCCAAAAAACCAAAAGGGGCAAGATTGAAACTAGTATTCGTACTGGAAGAGAAAATACTTAAATATCAACAAACGTTGATCTAACTATAATAAAAAATACTATCGCTTCTCATGTCAGTTTTTCAAATTAATGAGAAAGGATTCGATTTGTTAATAATTGCAAAAATATTTTCATTAAATGCCTTTAACTCGTTTGGTTTCCGGGAAACAAGAAGAGATAGACAACTCAGAAAAACACGCCGATAACGTTAAAAGATAACTACAAATATAAATAATTTATTAACCAATCAACTGCCTACTAACATCGAAACGAGAAAATAAATCTTTCTTATCAATCTAGTGATTCCCGATTACTCTTTATAGATGATTGAGATACACATGGGTCTACATTTAAATTAGAAGAAAAATACCTGTTTTACTACTCATTAAACTTAAAAAACACGTTTTTTACATCACATTAATTAGGTACCCGAGATACTAAAAAATACTGATATATTGAATGGAATATCTACGAGGGATAATCTCAATTTATACAAATAAATTCTCCTATATAAGTTGGTTCATGTCAATAACTTTTATGTTGTTGTTAACTACAGCTACCTTCTTTCTAAATCTGGTTGCTAGCTTCCTGAGGTTTATTTTCCAGTACATGACGATGCGAAGCACTCAAAAATTCATCTTTATCTTGTTTATATAATATTTACATTTTTAAGGTGTGAATATGCTTTCTTAGAAAACAGTGTCTAGATAAGAGATCTGTTACTTTTTTATTATGGTTTTTGTCTAAAATTGATTCACTGATTGGTTCTATTTAATCTTACTCAGGAAGAGGTTTTAAAAATCTCGATACTGTAGCTTCATGGGCTTATTGTATCTCCCCTAGTAAGTTGGTTTTATTAAAGAAATTCTTTATTGTTGCTCCAATACGCGAGTACAAGACACTCAAAAATAATTTAAGAAGCTGTTTCTTCGTGCTATTCACGTAGTATATACATGGGTTTCCCTTTGAAGATTTCATATACTCTCTCAGGGAGCAACGTGATATGTCACTTTTCCAATTTGGGTTCTGTTTAAATTCAGTTTTCCCGTATTTATTGCTAAGGATCGAACATCCAGCATTATTTTACTGTCTTTGCTTCGGAACGGGTGACTAGTGTCATCGGTATCAGTCTACCCAATTAGATACTCACAAGCTGAGCTTTTTGGTGTTGCAAATTAAAGCTCAGGTTAGTTCAGGTTAGTTCAGGTTGATCTACAACCACCAAGCACAGAAGATGCCAAATGAGATTTTGGCGAAACGTCTGCAAACTTTTACAGGAAACCAAACGAACGAACGGATGTATTCCCGGATTAATACTGAATCACATGTTCCCACCCGTGAAACACTACGTAGCAATATATATATATATATATATATATATATATATATATATATATATATATATATATATATATATTGTACCATTTTTCAATTTTTGTAAAATATCTTTTTTTGATATTAATTAAAACAAGCTCTTCATCATGAGTCACATAGTTTAGAATCTCATTTAACATGTACCGCAACATCAACACCGTACTCTTAACGGATTTCACAAAATATGCGTTTTCCTAAAGGCTTTCCTTTTGAACAATTTACCCAACCACGGGTTAGGTAAATTGTACCACTAAGACTTAAGAGACTTCTAAACATTATAATAAAGTAAAATAAAATGGTTTTAATGATACACAAAATGTATTGATTATATTTTTATTATTAATGAAAAATTGCTAACAAAAATTAAATATTTCTTCAATAGAATCAGTCATAATATGCCAAAAAAAAACAAACGTATTAAAGTCTACGAAAAAAAATTTAACATTTATCAAACTTAAATACTTTCTTTCTAAAATTAAATGATATATGAAAATCGAATGAATCACTTTTACTTATGAATATTATTTAGTCATCAATTATTTATCTACTAATGTACTGAGATCAAATTCTTTATTTTCATTTGCCCTGTTTTAGTTTAAACAATTATCGCAAATATCGGAATTCGATGTACAGGTTTCGTGAACCCATCTATGACAACCAACGCACTGTATCCAGTCAACGTTTGGCCCAGTTTTGTCAAAGTAGTGAATCTCACATATTGCACAAACATCTTCCTCGTCATCATCATTATCATTATCGTCTGTCAGCTCTAGAACTACATCCCCACAGTCATCGCTGCTCGTCGATGAAGATCTTTGTCTTTTCTGAGTTTTCCTTATCTTTTTCTTTTTAAGTACGTTTCTATTATTTTGTGTTCGTCCTTTTTTTATTGCTTTAATTTTTCCTACATTCACTTGTGCCTTCCTAACTAAGATCTGTTCCTCTTCTGAGTTTTAATAATCTTTTTCTTTCGTTCTTCGTTTTTAATATTTTGTGCTTTTTCTTTATTTATTAATGTAATGTTAGTTGTAGTTCCGGGTATCTTCCATATTGTCAACAGCTTCAAACAAATGTTCTGAGAAGACATTTCTGTTCACTGGCCACACACCAGATGTCTTAAATCCATTACAAATTGTACCAATCACTGCAGCTCGTCCGTAAGCTTCCGCAAATAAACTAGCTACTTGATACTGAGTCACTTGGCGCCCAAGATTTGTTCTTTGCCATTTTTCCACGGCTTGTATGTAATATGTGCTCAATGGCTTGAAAAAAGAAATGTCCAATGGTCGAAGCCGGTGAGTAGTGTGCCCAGGCAGTTGGAGCATTATAATCCCATTATCTTTGGCCAAGGTTAACGCTTCTACATTTTTTGAGTGTGTTGTATGTCCATCGAGCAGAAGCAAAACTTTGTTTGTAGCAAATGGTTTGACTACACTAATAAAATGCTTAATCCACTCGATAAACAGGGCAGAATTTATGTAGCCAGATTCTGAAATGGTAACAACACTACCCTCAGGTGCGTCATTGCCCAACTCTGGGTTTTGTCTCATTCTTTTGAAAATAAGCATTGGTGACACAAATTGTCCCGCGGCACTAGCACAGCAAACTGTAGTTGTATTAACCCCCTTTCTCCACTTGTAATTGCGCCAACCTGTTTTTTGCCTTTTAAGCCAACTATTTTTTGCGGTTTCTTTTGGACTGTGGAAAATCCGTTCATCTACATTAAGCTGTTAGGCCATTTTCATCAATTATCTTTTCTCATAGAAACCATAAACATTGTATCTATTAAAACCTTTTATTCTATTTATGGATGTGCTTTCAGGCTGCCTTACGCTCAGTTCTGGATGTCAGCCTTTAAAAGCGTAAAACCAAGCTTTGCCAGCCATTTTTCTACTTTTATTAAATTTGTGAGAGATATGATGTTTTTCTGCTATATCAAATGCGAATTTCCGAACGTCACTGATTGTCAGTCCAAACAAATTCTTTTCTAAGTCAAGAATGCGTTTGATTAGCATATTTTCCAGTTCCATATCAAAAGTAGTGGGTCTCCCTTTATGGATACTTAAATCATTGGCAAACTTATTTCGCTTTCTGGCATGACGTAAAATAGTTGCTTTTGAAATAGAATAAGTTGCAGATATCCGGTTTAAGCTCATCTCTTCTTTTCCAGAGCCAACAATGCCCTTTCCAAATCCTCCTCCTTCCATTTATAATACTTTTTTTGGTCATCATTCATCTGGAAAAATACAAAATAATAAATATTGCACCAAGTTAGGTAAATTGTACCAGTACAAATAAAACAGTTGTTGGTGGTACAATTTACCGAACCGAAAGAGATTTGAAAAATAAATATTTGTCACAAAATAACCTCTAAACATAATACGTTCGCAACTTTATGGTTTAAGCGGTGAACCTAATCAATAAAAAATATAGCAAAATCGTAACTTACATTTTCACTGAGTAATGTCCTTAGCTACACACGTCAAAATTTATATGAAACACTTACAAAAACGTTTTTTTTTTCTCTAAAAATGAATGCACTTGCCGGACGCCATTACAAAATGAGAAGTAGTAGAGGGCACTGTCAGCGCTCAGTTTCGTGTTGCCAGGAAAGAGAAAAAGTTACACTCAATGTAAAATTTGCAGGTGGTACAATTTATCAGGCAGTACAATATACCTTCTCTCCCCTATATATATATATATATATATATATATATATATATATATATATATATATATATATAATCTCTTTATAATCTAACTATTAGCAAACATAAGGCTATCCTAACTGAGGATATACAAATTATATAGTTTAGAGAAGTTCCAACACAAATTCGGTTCTTAACCCTTGGAAAAATTTCGAGAAATTAAATATAAACTAAATACCGGAGTCAGAAAATATTTATATTTTTTAATTTAATATAATTTCAATTACTGCTATAAGAACCACGACCCTTTAGACTCCGCAAAAATGATAAGTTGCCGTAAGCACTTGAACTGTTTTTATTCTTATTTACAAAAATCTTTACAAAGTTCTACACTAGAGCAGAACACTATGTCTTAAGGATTACTACTTATTAAATTTACCTCGTAATATTTTTATCATGTGGTTTTCCGTGGAATTTTAACGTATATCAGGATATTTTAAATCAGGTTGTCCAGGAAGCAGCAAAGATAAAAACGAATTCCGCCAAAGTTTTTTCACTTTTTTTTTATTATTTTGGAATTTCATAATTGGATGAGGTAATTTATAAACGTACTGGGTTAATTAACGCCACCTGTCAACATCACGTAAACAGTTAATTTTATTGGCTAAACGAGACTTATTAAAGGATTTAAGAGGTGATGTGGATTAATAAAATAAGATTAGTCATCTTTTAGGTAGTTTTTAACGCCTCCGTCGGAAATATTCTTAATGAGATAATTAAGAAAACTGTAACCCTTTTTAATTAATATTTATGTCGTAATCTATTAGAAAAAAGTTAATGTTTTAAACATTGCTTTAATTAAGTATGGTAATACAATGTAGAAATCGATTAACGGGGAAGTTTGATGATTTTATTTGCTTCAGCGATTACTTTCTTGGCTTGGTGTTCAAGTACTGATAAAATCGGATCGAGTGCGATATCAAATGTCTATACATGCTTATATATATATATATATATATATATATATATATATATATATATATAGAGCAGGAATACCTCTTATATAAGATCTACCGTTTGAGTAAAAATGGGAATGAAATAAAAATTTTCAATGAAAAAAATACAAGATTCTAAAGTAAGGAAATAAGTTTTGATACAGCATTTTTTTTTTATTATATTCCCGGGTTCGTCCTAAAGCCGGATGCACTGCGACCAGAGTAGGCCTATTGTGCTCACCCTAGACATTACAGCCACTCTGTCAACCTAGCCCCCTGGCTCAATCTGTACAGTTCCGCTAAGGAATGAGTGAGTATTTCTCTCGGTTCCAATTTTACTGACCCGAAAGTTTGTTGTCTAAATCTCACCAGTGACTCACAGTTACATATGATATGTTTCACCGTTTCCTCGGCTTGTCCACATAGTCTGCAGCCGAGGTTTCCGTTATATAGATTCATTCTATTCAGATGTACTTTGACGGCCATGTGTTACGTCATTATACCCGTAATAGTCCTTAATTGGTTTCTACTCATTTGTAGTAGTTTCCTTGCCAGTTTCGGGTCCGGATTCCCAATAAATAGCTTACTGTGGTTTAAACCCTGTCTGGTCATTCAGTGGTTTTTATGTTCTCTTTTGATCCATTTTATGACTGCTTCCCGGGCCGCGCACCGCGGCACCCCCAAGGCCGGTTCTGAACCCATGTATTGAGATGCCGACCCTGCTCTAGCCAGCTCGTCAGGTTTTTCATTTCCATGTATGCCTTCATGGTTCCCACTTTAACATAACTCTGTTGTCTTTTGCTAGAATTTCCAGCTCATTCTGACATTCCCAAACCAGCCTCGATGATACCTTTTGGCCCTTGAGGGCTTTTAGAGCTGCCTGGCTGTCAGAGTAAATGAGGATTTGCTTCCCTTTGTAAGCTCTCCTGTTTATTTCGTCTGCGCACCGTAAGATTGCGTATATTTCTGCCTGGAATACTGTTGGGTATTTCCCAAGGGGAAGGGCTAATTCCTTCCCCAGTTGTACCCATATATCCCAGCTCCAGTACCCTCACTAGTTTTTAAACCGTCAGTGTACCAGATACTTGCACCCGAGAATGTTTCCGGTGTTTCTCTTTTACTTGCCATTCGATCCTCTATTGTGACTTCAAACGGTATATTATAACGGTAGCTCGAGTTTATATGGTCTGTGTCCATTTCCAACTCAGGGCTCCTGATTTTTTTACATATGTTTTTGTGTCCTGACAACGTCCTTTGCGATTTTACTGTTGAGTGATTTAGTCGGTGGAGTCCCATTCTTGCCTCTGCCTGAATCACTATGTGTAGCGGAGACAGATCCAGAATACATTCCTTGATACAACATTAGTTTTATCGGTAAATAAAATTGTTTCTTTCGTCTAGCATTTATATTTTGTTTTTTTTTATATTGATCCGAATAAAACTTTTAGCTCTATAGACTATGAAAAGGCAGTAGTAATATACAGAGCAGAAGTTTGGACTCAAACAGAACAAATAATAGAAATCTTAAGGTTAACACAAGGAACCATGCATGGGTATTATTGCCCCACAAAACAGAAAAACAAAATAAATGGTTAAGGCAAAGAACGGAGATCATCGAAATTTTTAAAAAATTGCACAACTAAAATGGAACTTTTAAAAATATCAAAATCAAATTCCGTTTATTTGAACCCATATTTCGTTTATTCAAAATAAATTTCCATTTATTCAAATTCCTTTTATTCAAATTCAAATTCCGTTTCATCAGAATCAAATTCCGCTTGATCAAATTCAAATTCTTTCTATTCAGATTCAATTTCCGTATATTCAAATTCCGTTTATTTAAATTTAAATTCCAGGGACTCCAATTTAATTTTTTTTTTCAAATTCAAAATGCATTTATTGAAACTTAAATTCCTTTTATTCAAACTCAAATTCCCTTTATCAAAATCGAATTTAAATTTGCAAAAAAGGCAGTGTGGGACAGTAAAGTTTTACTAGAAAAACCATGGTAAAGAATAGGAAGAGGAATACCGACAATGCGCTAGCAAGATTGAGAACAACCAATGAACACGGAAGCGGGAGAGACAGAAGAGGCTTTTAAAAATTGGTACTGACATTATTTATATGGATGTACGTACATAATTACCGTTCTGTGTTAAAATGCTGGGAAATTTTTTCCTGTTCATTATCGTCTAAACACCGTGTATAACATTAAGTTTTACATGAATGTAACGTTAAACATTTTTATAAACCTCTTTTACAACACCTTTTACTCACGATCGTGCATAACAATACTTAAAACGTCTTTATGTTCCCGTCATTCTTCTTAACAAGTCATTTATTACAATTTAAATCCCTCAATGTGACAACCTAACTTCAAATCAAGAATAGACAGAAAATTTTATTCACGTGGAATTAAGTGATTAAGGACCTGAATAAATGATAACAAAACAGTTTGGAGATTTAGACAGTTTTTTTCGGAGCATTTTGGGACCTACTTGGTAATTTTGCCTATTGTTTGCCTATACAAATTTTTCTATACAGGGGATCCTATAACTAGTGGACTATAGAGCAAAATTGAGCGATTAAGTCATATATGCATTTTTTTGAAGTTTAAAATGAAGACCTATTGTGAAAAAACGATTCAATGTGTATTATGCAAAATTGACATTATTATGTTTTTATGGGTAAGAAATAAGAAGTTATGAGCAATTTTAAGTTTTTTTCTGGAGAACTCTACTTATATACACTGGGTTTAATAGATATGAGTAGTTTAATTGTTTTGTTACATTTACTGCTTTGTGATGTTTAAAAGCAAATATCTCGAAAAGAGTTGTATATAAAGGTAGAGCGAATATAACTTTTTAACTTAGAAATCACGCTCCTTTCAGAAGCTTGAATGGAGAAACATGCACGGTCATATACGGCAGGATAATTTGTTTTATATTCTGTAATGACAGAAAAACAAGCGAAGTCAGTTCCATACGGGGCTGCGGCAACCTAAAAATAAAAAAGGTTTAATTAATACATAGTATATTTTCCTATTTAAAGAAAAATAGATTACCGTTATAACATATTTTCTTATTAAAAGGCCCAAATAGTGTCTATTTTAATATTGTAAACCTACTCGTCCTCTACTTAGGAACTTTAAATTGGGGATTTAAAAAGGTGACAGCCAATTTCGCATCAAGTTTTGGAGGCAGGTGCTCGAGCGAGTAGAATTTGCCAAATTGATTTTACCTGCTTGTAAAGAACGTTTGCGATCTATTTAAAATAAATAAGTTTAAAGAAAAAATAGAAAAAGAAAAAATATTACTCGTATTTAATAGTGCCATGGTAGTATTATTTAGTTCTTTAATTTTGCAATAATATAATTTTAAAAGATTAATAAACATCTTTAACAAAATTAGGGCACGAAACTTCAATTAGGGACTCATTAATCCAAACTAGATTAAGGAAAGGGAAGGAAAATATTGCGGATTTCTACAGGGCACAGCCTTTGTGGAGATCAAAATGTTTACTCCGAAAACGTTATAGCAATAAACATTTTGCCTCTTGAGATAAATAGCAATATCTCAGCAACAAATTATCCGATTTACTATTATAAAATTTTTCTTTTTTCACAATAATGAGAGCATCAATTCAAAGTTAAAAAAGTGCAAAAAAAAATCAGATTTGCAATAAACAATTGATATGCAAAGAATAGCCGATTTTAAGGCTTTATTAACATTTTTTCAAAAACAAATTGACGAAAATGATCGCATAAAAGCTCAAATTGTAGGTTTTTAAAATCTCTATAACTTTTTTTTCCAATATGCCTACGTTAAAGAAGGTAGGCATATTCTATATAAAAAGTTGTTTTAATAATGTTTTTATATAGATTTTGAAAACGTTCATAAAAATAAGGAAAATATTGGGGATTTATACAGGGTGGGGCAGAGTAACTTGCTTATTTGAATTTGGTGCCCTGAAGCGAAGGTTGCTCCGAGGTGGGTGGAGGTAAGTACACTCGAAAGAGCGAGGCGTAAAATTGTAGCTCCATTTAGTTTAGTTAGTATCATGGAGTGGATGAAGATAAAGCGTGCGTTCGCCGTGGAGGCATACTTTGCTAACAGCTGTTCAATTATCGCCACGCAACGTGCATTCCGTACCGATTTCTATATTGTACCCCTTGGTCGTATGCCTGGCAAGCAGTCGATGGTTTTGTGGGTAAACAACTCCAGGTAAACAACAAGGTCACCTTAAAACATTGACATGGTAAGGCTTGCCATCCCCTTAGCACTTTGACCGCAAACATGCAGCTGCTATTAAATTATTTGCTCGTTCTGTGAGGTGAATCCTTCATGAATTTCACCACTACAAATTGGCCATGGAGCAGGAACTTAATCCACGCGATTTTGTTGATCGACAAAATAAATCTGAGGCGTTTCTTGGCATGCCTCATGACATGCTTGTTTTCTTCAGTTATGAGGCTCACTTTCATTTTTCCGGATCTGTAAATAAGTAAAACATGCGCCTGATAATCCCAGACAACCTCATCAGCGTCCATTCACAACGTGTAACTGTTTGGTGTGTACTATTGACCGACCATTACATTCACATGATTCAGGAATTTCTGCTGCCAACACTCGATGGATGTTGAAGCTGTATAGTTCAAGCAGGGCGGTGCCACAACACACGACTATTATACGACAACGCTTCATCTCCTTGAAGGGCGATCTGCACTGGTCAGTATGATCGCCTGATTGAGATCCCTGCGACTACTTTTATGGGGCTATTTAAAAGCATACTCATCGATATGCTGGAAAGAGTTGAATGAATCCGAGTTCATTTAATGCTGTATATTGATATTAATGGACGCCATTTAAAAGTTATACTTAATGTTGTTCAAAGAATTAGATATGTATCTGCGTTGCTTTTCTTTAAATTAAATTTTTAAATAAGCAAGTTGTTCTATCGCACCGTGTGAAAAATTTTTTTCACATTTTTCAAAAACCAGTTAAAATTATTTTTTTAGCAGTATTTAATTACTAACATAATTACTAAAAACCTTCCCCAGTTCAACGTATTTCTATCCGTACAGTTTTCGAGATCTTCATACATCCCCTACTAATTTCAAACACATTGTATATAGTCAATTAATTATATTGTTTCTTGTCATAATGCTCAAAGGATTACACTGGCCGCTTGAAAGGTTAAAACCTCTTTGGCCGTTTTGATATTATTGGGTATACTAAAGTTTCAAAACTTGCTGTTCTAACAATTAACAAGTAGGTTAATAGCTTACGTGGGTAAGGTATATGTGACAGGAAAACGAAACTTTAAGGGTGGGGTTAAATATTAAAAACTTGGTAATTATGAAACTTACGAGGGATCCTGTTAAAATTGACAAACTAATAGTTTAAATTATTTTGTTTTGTTCAAATTAATTAATAAGATTTTTCGTTAAAACGATAGAATTATGAAATTTTGGGAAAATTTTAGCAGTACCATCTAAGCATCTATTAAAAAGTATCTTTTTTTAAAAAAAATCGCATTTCAGAAGGGTGAAAAGGGGTATATTGTCATTAGATAAATATTTCGATATCTCTTGATCAAACAGAGATGTGTACTCGATTTTACTTTCAAAAGATAGCTGATAATATCTAAAAAGTAATTTCTTTATTTTTTGATATTCGTATATTTTAAAAGAAAATGGAATATCTCGAAGAAAAAGAAAAATAACTGTGTATAGTTCTTTGAGAAAAAAATGTCGCAATGATACATAACCTCAAATAAAAGCCTAAATCGCTTTTTTGCACTTTTAGGTTAGTATATTTAAAAAACTTGATGTAATGGAGCAATTCTGAGACCGTACTAGAATTACGCAACTCAAAATCTATAAGAAATGACTATTCTTATTGAATGTACAATTGTACGTCGTACTGTGTTAAAAACATCAAATGACGGTTTTTTTTTAATTTTGAAAGCTCAGATATTGATTAAAAAACAAAAGTTTAAACAGTAAGTTGTAGGTATTTAGAAAACTTAAATGGATAAAGTATCGAAATATATCGATTATTTATTTATGTACGTCTAAACTGATAACAATTCATGGTATACATTATTTTTTTTTGCGGCTTATGACGCAGAAGTTTATATTTTTTATGATAAACTCCTATACTTCTTGGTTTATATTTTTTCTAAAAGAAACAAGGGTATTATATCAGAAATTAATTGAAAATTTCTCTTGACATCTGTCCGTGAGATAACTTTTTAAGAGTTGTAGCACTGTCCCTCTAACTCCATAATTTTCCAGCACATCAAGAAGCCTTTTATGAGAGACAGTGTCAAAAGCTTTAGTCAAATCAATAAACACCGCAATGCTTTTTTCCCAGATTAAAATTTTTGACAATCTCAGAACTCAAAGTCATCATCGCATCGCTGGCACTACAACCCTCCAGAAAACCCTATTGAAGTGATGAGAGAAAATTGTTAGCTATCAGAAATCCAACCAATCCCCTCTTGAGGCACTTTTTATGTATTTTAGAAAAATTTGTAATTAAGCTGATTGGCCTGTAATTCTTAACACCAGTGGCAGTACCATACTTTAGTATCGGGTCACAATGGATGTTTTAAAGCTACTAGGCACTAAATGAGGATCAAGAATTTCAATGCATGTTTGTGTGATAATCCTGGTAGAAACACCGTCATGTCCAGATGAACAATTATTTTTTAGAGGAGATGTATGCTCGATAAGTTCATTTTTAGTTATAGGAGTAAGAAACATGGTCCGTGGGACATGAAAATCTAGTGGACAATTTTGTTCTGTAGCAGGAATCTTTTTTTTCTATTTCTCTCCCTACATTTATAAAATAATTGTTAAACTAGTTTGCTATCTCAATATCTGAGTCAATTATTTCTCCATTACCCCCTACTAACTTAAAACCGCAAGCCTTACTAACTTTTTCATTTGCTGCTTCCTTAGTAATGTTATATATATATATATATATATATATATATATATATATATATATATATATATATATGTATATATATCCTTTAAATTATTTTTATTTATTTCTAATTGGTTTTGATAATATTCATTCTTCGTTTTTTTTTATTTATTTATTTAAGGGGTTTCTATAAGTTTTATATTGTTTCAAGTTGAGTATTATACTGTTTAAGTAGCTGCTTTTTTAATTTATTCCTATGCCTAATGGAAGTTACCACGCCCATAGTAATGCATTTTTAACCTTTTTTACTTTATTCTTTGTAATTGTACATTCAGTTTGACACTGTTTAATTATTTGGAAGTATATTGTCAAAAAGTTATTAGTAGCAACCTCCGAATCATTTATATTTCCATTTGACCAATCTTGATTTTGTACCATTTTCATTTATCTAAATTAATTTTTGTTTTGTTGATTGTGGTGCATGGTAGTTGATGCACAGTATCCAAGGGGTCTTTGATATTTCTTAAATTAATCATTACGGGATTTTGATCAGTGATATATGTGTTCGGTATGAATGAATTAAGATCATGATACTCAAATTTATTTTTTTGCTTAACAAATATATGGTCAAGAAATGTTGTTGTTTCAAATCGGGTTATAGAATTTACATATGATTAAATCCATCAGTGTATCTTAAACCAGCAATTACCCGGCTACCAAGTATTGTAAATAGCTTTATGAAAACTTAAAATCTTCATTTTGAAATATAGTTTTATGTTGGCTAGTCGGCTTTATCATTTCGTATAACTACCATTAAAAAAAGGTTATAAACAAATATCTTTACGAATTTTATGTCAAAATTACATCTTTAAACTATTGTAACTTTGTTATTATTAATCATAAAAATATTTAGCAAAGTTTATTCAAGAGTTGAAACAATTTCATTCAATTTAAGCCTATATGAACCTCTACTGGACTTCTAGAAAGCGAATCTTCATCGATTTAGTTAGGGCGGAATTATATTTTGCAATGTTTTTGCACTAATTTGGGCATAACTCAACACCCATAAATAGCCAAAGGTAATTGTTTATAGACATTTAAACAAAAAAAAAAGTTTTGAGACTCGTACCTTCAAAAAATCGATTCTTCCCCCTCCCCTTCCCCTTGTGCCCGAATAAAATTATATTAGCATGGTTTTGATCAATTTACAATCAGCCTAGAATGATCCGATTTTCATTATTTAAGATACATCATTTAATGTTCTTTGAAATATTCACTGTTATAGATTTCTTTGATTTTATTGCATTATTGATAAGCTGCATGAGCTAATTAACTATATCCGATCTATTTGAGCTGAGACTATTAAAATAAGGGTATTTCACAGGAAAGTATGCAGGAAACGGCACGTAAGAATGGCGCTCATTGGTTTTTTTTCGTAAAACCTCGGCGAAATCTCGACGGGTATTTACACAGCATGGAAAAAAATATATTGAAGCGAAGCAAACTGCTTTATGGTAAAGAAAAATTAGCTTAAAAAAAATTTAAAAAATCAACACGACCTTATTTCGATTTATCTTGAAGCTATTTTCTTAAAAACTGTATCACGTTCTTCGGGAGTAAAAAAATCAACACCGGCAGCAATGGGCGTAAAACAGTTTCAGTTAATTGCAGGTGTACCGGTAGTATTTAGAGATCTGGCCTTCGTGATATATAAACGGCCCAAAGCAATCTGGAAGTTAATTTCGGATGGAATTTTTATTTGGGCTTTTAATATTATTTTATATCTGAAATTAAAAATCTCTGTAAAGTAAGCATTCTTGACTTTAACTTACGAAAATAAAAGTTCTGATCGCTGATTTCAAGGAACCGTTCTGTCTGATAGGTTTAAATCTGTCAGAAGTTAAATAAAGGGGAAACAAAATTTAAGAGACGGTATTTTTTTTCTTAAAAAATCCATTATACTCGTATTTATAATTTTTAAATTCTAAATATAAATTTTTTTTAACTGTTAGAAAGCGTGGTTTTTAGGACGACTGCATATCACTAAAAATATTGCACTAAAGAAAATTCGAGTGCTTACAGACCTTTTTGGAAGTAGTAAATTAGACCTTTGACTATTTTGAATCGAGTACAGGCTAAAATATGAAGGCCTAGCCTAGAGTAGTACTCTAACTTCAAGATGACACAGGTGGTCATCTTTATTCTGTTATTTTACGTAATCTACATTTCCAATAAAATATAGTAGGAGAGCCCAAGAGGCTAAATGAGTAGTTACTCGAGCGTTGTCGGGACCTATTGGATTGTGAAGATTAGATGCTAAATAGAAAAAAGTTTATATGATGTATGCCTCAATACTGGTGGGAGAAGCGAGTATTTTCAAAAATGTAAAAAAATCAGTCACAAAGACATACTCAAGCGCGTCAGACATTAACAATATATACGCGCAACCTGTTTCTGGTAACGGAGGGATGTTAATCTGACGGTTTGCTAGATGAGGGTAGCCACACGAAGGGGTGGAAAAAATTAGAAAAAAAAAGTTATTCGAGCGCGTCAGATATTCAGGGAGAATGTTAAGTGAACCCTTAAAGATGTCATATTAGAAAGACTGACGATTTTGACGCAACTAGCCGATTTTTGAAAGTGTAGAAAAAAACCTGACCTTGAAATACTCGAGCGCGTCAGATTTATATACAGTCGGTTCAGCATGATGTTCTTATCGTGTAAACCTATAATCTGACAATTGTGTGAAGAAATTTTTAAAAATTTTTTTTCTTTTTATTACTGAACGGAATAATTTCAATGAACGGCAAATAATATATAATGTCATAGAAAAATATATACATGTACAATTTTATCATGTATTTATGAGAAGAATGTTTAATGGAAAAAAAATTTCAAAAAGACGTTTAATCTTCATCATCATCAGTAATGAGTAATGTATATACGAATCTAATAGGGCAATTAAATTGCAGATGGTCCAGAAACTTTCAAACCCTTTGGTAATACTCTGTCCAAAGCAAAACAAACCAGATGTGAAAAAAAATGCATTCAAAAAATAATAGTTTTCTATATTTATATTTATATTAAATAAGAAGTGTTTAATTATATTGTATTAAAGTAATAAAATAGTTAAATGTAAGTTATTCAAGTGAACCACCTGTTAACATTAGGTAAGAAAGTAAAATTTTCAGTTTATATAGCATAAATTTACATATTCCTTTTCATATTTACAGTGATTCTCTGAAGATGGTTTAATCAATAAAATAAACCGAAACGTCAGAAAAAAAACGTGTTAATTTTTTTATAAAGTAATAATATGACCGAAACCCAAAAAAGTAAAAACTAATTAATAACTACACGGTCAACAAATAGAAACAAAATCATCATCAGTGGAATCGTCTTCAGATTGAGAGTTCGAATCACTTTAGTTATTTTCATCTACATCTTGCGTATCTGTAATCAGAAATGGTTATGATATTTAACAATATTTAATTTATTTCATGATAATATTAGTATTTTAAAAAAAACATACCTGAATCTGGAGTATTCCCTAAAATGTCGGGTGTTATGACAATATCTTCATATGCTTCTGGGAGTTGATTTCCAACGAACCAAGTCATCTCCAACTTTCCATCCACATTTTTCCACCCGAAATCTGTTGGTGACATCTCAGTGATGATTCGAAAGTGGGCATTCCTCCATAAGCATGCGATATATTGCGTTAGTAATAATTGTTGCCGTAGCTCTGATCGGCATGGGGGCAAGTTACAAGCGTCATAATTGCGCACTTTTAATGAGAAGGGCTGTGATATATCTGATACTTTGTAGGTCTTATTGAACAGTTCTATCCTAGCTCGGTAGTAGTGTGGGGATGGTGTGAGAGAGTGAGAAATAAAGAAAGAGTGAGAAGGGGAGAGAGGCGCGGAATGGGAAATACATTATTCTCAGCACCTGCACGTACTACACTTGATTGATGAAATTAGCTTTTCCGGCTTGCAAAAATCGTCAGATTATATTATTTCCGTGATCCTTACATGATTTCCGTTGAAATAAAAAAAATTCAACCGCGCTCGAATATGTCCAGGTGATGTTTTTTTTTTTGGCAACTTTGTTACTCGCTCATTTTCTTATGTCACGCTAAAACCGTCAGAATATTGAAATGTACACTTTTCTGCATATAATTAACTTACCTTGTCTTAATCTGACGAGCTCGAGTTACTTTAAGGATCGATTTTTTTTTTACTAATCTGATCGGCTGCCCTAGACGCACCCTCCTATATTTAAGGTTCATAACAGGTTGGTAGTTCATAACAGGGTACAAACTTTCTTCCTTTATAGTATTCTGCCGAGCTTGCATAAATCCCCGCTTGGGCTCCCCTACTATAATATTAAATTGATTCATACACAGTTATATATATATATATATATATATATATATATATATATATATATATATATATATATATATATACAGGGTTATTCGTCCTATACGGCACAGAATATTGCGGCAAAAATACGTGACTTTCAAAAAGTTTTACTTTTGGGATATATGGGGGTCTAATATAGTTACTTTTTAAAATTATTTTCATAATATACAGGGTATCTCAAAAGCTCTGAAAGTATCAAAGTTACGTTTTGGTATAAGGGTGTTCTATAGCTAAATCTTCGCGTTTTCACAGAGTAGATGTTCTTATGTATCTAGTTGCCTATGGCATTTAGAAACGTTAGACAATTTATTTAATCTGTTAGTTTAGTCTGCAAAGTCTGTTGCCATAATAGCGGAATTATTTTTTGTAACTATGAAACTTCATTTATTGAACTGAATTCTTTGAATATTATTGTGTTATTGCTTTGTCAAAATGAAGATTTATCCAAAGGAAGAGCGTATTGATATGATTTTTATCCTTAGAGAATGTTGCCAAAATTATTTGTTGACTTCTCAAGTCTATGCTCAAAAGTTTCCTGAAAGAAATCATCTTAAACCAGCCATTTTTGTGAGACAATAAAACCAGTCTCGGGAAAGTAGGAGGGTCGGTTATAAAAAATCTATTATAAGAAAACCTGTCACTGAGGATGAAGAAAATGTTTTTACTGTACTTGGTACAGTGATCGAAAATCCCAATATTAGTCAGAATCATATATCTGAAAATAGTAACATTAGCCAGGCAAGTGTTTCAAGGATTCTTAACAACTACCGATTTCATCCTTGTAAAATCCAGCTTTGTCAAGAGATTCACGGAAATGATTTTGGCATCCAAACTGAACTCTGCTTGTGGTTGTTAAATAAAGTGGCAAAAAATTAACACTTTTTTGATAATGTATTGTTTAATGATGAATGTACTTTCCATAAGAATGATTTCGTGAATAGATACAACTTCCATTACTATTCTGATTCAAATCCGCATGAATACAGAGTTATGAGAAACCAGAATAGATGGTCGGTCAATGTGTGGGGAGGAATACTGGATCCATACTTAATTGGGCCCTACTTTTTTGTAGGAACTTTAAATGGTTTGATGTTTCGCGATTTTCTTTTATACCAACTTCCAGTGGTATTAGAAGATGCCCTTTTAAATATTAGAACAACTATGTGGCTTCAACTGGATTGAGCTCCGCCTCATTATCGTCACGAGATTCGGCAAGTTTTAGATGTCAACTTTCGAAACAGGTGGATTGGGAGAGACCGATTTCAACATTGGTCCCCGAGATCTCCGGACTTAATTCCACCAGATTTCTTTTTATGGGAATACATAAAAAGAATTGTCTACAATGCGGCCCCGACACAATGTATGAAAATACGCATAAGAGACGCTTTTCAAACTGTAATCCCGTAAATGTTGTCTCGAATTAGCAGTGGTTCCGGAAAAAAATATGTAAGTGTTTGGAAATGGATGGTCGATATTTCGAACATCTACTATAAATATTTTGTTTTTGTTTTGTGCTATCGTCAATATGTTATTACCATTACTGCTGTTATAGCCTGTTGGACGACTATAAATCATGCTCCGAATTTCTGAACATTTATAAAGATATTCCTGATTATTATTCTTATAGTTGTAAATTACTTCCAAATGCTATAGGCAACTCGATACATGAGTTTGTATATATATATATATATATATATATATATATATATATATATATATATATATATATAATTGTAATTGGCTATATCTCAGCTGAGTTTGATCCAAAAAACTTTTTCAAAAATTCATTTTAACTGATGAAATGTCAGCTTTCTTTTTTCTAAAGCAACGCTTATACTTATATCTACTCAGAAAAAAATTATGGACATAAGTTTTAAAAAAATTGCAATTTTTTATTTTTCCCCCTTGTTTTTTGCATTTATTTTGGAGAAAGAATAATTTTTTTGACTTTTGAAGAAAACACTTCGATAATAAACTCAGTTCTCTACAAAAAATCGTAATATATGTGTATAATAGAAATGCATAATTTTAGAGTTATTTTTGAAAACTGAAAAAATGCCATTTTCACCCTTTTTCGAAAACACCCCCTGAATTTAGTAGCACTTTGTAATTTTATCATATTTCAGTGCCAGAGGAATGTATTCAATCATCAAAATAGTGCTATTAATTTATTCCTTATTATTTAGTTTTTTTTCCTTATAATCAATAGCCTGTTTACTCATTTGGATGATTGACGAAAACCTTCATCCGTTTGTGCGTAATACACTATTCCGTTGTAGTTTTGATTAGCGTCTTTCAGTACCTATTAAAGCTCGAGTCGCATTTAAGTACAAAAGTCTTAACAAAATCAAATTACATAGAGGGTACCCATATAATGCCCTCCAGACAAGACGCACTAAGTATTAATCTAGACGTAAGCGATACACAAGATAAGTGATTTTAAACCTCTGCAAAACACTCGGAGATTCACTTAGGGCGTTTCAATATACCCGCATTATGTGGATCTTGTCGGAGGAATGGTACTTGAAAAGAAAAAGCTTTATATTTCGAATACTATAAATAAGTTAGTTTCACGTAATTTGGATTTTCTATTTTCGATAAAGTTGATGCGTATTTATAAACATTTAAATTAATTTTAAAAGTCTGAGATAAAAGATGGTTAAGCATATGTGGAACACACATTACATCAGAGTTCAGCAGCACTTTAGCGTTGTTAGTTTTATCTGAGGCCGTATTACTCCATGGAAAATAGAGTTTCGTTAGTAACAAAAATGTAACATTGGTTTTCTTGCTGGAATGTGTTCATTTCAGCATCCTATAAAACATATCTTGATGGTAACTCTGAAAGACCTGTGCAAAAAAAATGGCGGAACAAAAATGGTCACGATTTTCGTTTTTTTTTATATCGAAAAATGTTTCAAACAAAAGTTGTAGAGAATTCAAAAACTTATCGACTCATATAAGTTGTAGGTGGCGCCACTAGTTATCGAGATATAATTTTTTTTCGACAAAATTTGCAGTTTTTTTTTAAAGAGAGTTATTAACAAATCACCGATTTGAAATTTAACATAAATATAGGTATTATCATTCTAAAAAAGTATGCCAAACCCGGAATCTGTGAGTTTTTTATTTTCCGAGAAATTTGATGTCAAAGTGGAAAATTCAACCTCAGTTTTCCGCTTTCCTTATTAAGATACAATGCTCAATTTTAATGGAAATTGTTTGTATTGTTTTATATTTTGAAGATCTATTAAA
The DNA here is from genome assembly GCA_034092305.1 of Diaprepes abbreviatus. Classification (NCBI taxonomy): domain Eukaryota; kingdom Metazoa; phylum Arthropoda; class Insecta; order Coleoptera; family Curculionidae; genus Diaprepes; species Diaprepes abbreviatus. The sequence goes on from JASJET010000039.1 coordinate 3,540,936, forward strand.
AAAAATGTTTTTTTTCAATCGTGGGCCGAGAAATTTTTCAAATAACAATTTTTGCACCAAAAAAATTGCGATTACTTTTCATCGGATGGAGATAATTTTTTTTAAATGCGTGCATTGGATTTAGATGTATCATTTCCGATTTCAAAAAAAAAAAAATTTTGGATGGAAAAAACTTTTTTTTTTTTTCAAAAAAACATAATGACGTGGCAAATGAATATTAAGGGCTCAAATTTGCAGAAGATGCTTCTTAATACTTGTACTTTAACCTGTGAATTTTTTGGATCCAAGAAATACAGTTCCATACGATCTGTGAACCTTCCAAAATTGGGCAGAATCTAATCGAAAATAGCTGCTGCAGGCCGCTGTCGGCGGGTTGCCATAGTTCAGGCGCATTATTCATTGGCGCTTCAAGGAAACTTATGCATCATAAGTAATATTTATAATATTGATGTTGTTTTATTAATTTATATGATAGTAACAATTTGTTTAGTCATATTAATTATTAATATGTTTATTAACAAAATTTTTACAAAAAATTATAGAGAAAATCATAGCAATATTTAATTATATATTACATATTATACTATTTTTTTCCAACAAAACAGCTCTTTTTTGATCTCATTTCCATGGAGTATATCCTCGAGCTGGGAAACATATTTGTTCAAAGTAACTCTCATTAAAAAAAGTAATGTGTTGACGAACCGTTTCTTTAAGACGTTTTATTTTTTGAATAAACAGTTGAAATTTAATTAGGTGGTACCCTGATATTTTTAATATTTTCAAATTTTTAATTCAAATATCTTGAGGAAATTGAATATGTCTCGTTAATATTAAGTAAATTTGAGATTACAGACATATAAAATTATTCAGGAGATTCTGTCCATAACTCAATTGTATGAGCGTGCTATTTAAAAATGTTTTTCTACGGCTAGCTCTGTTTATGGATTTAACATAAATACTTGTGTCCATAAAAGCCGAGTATCTTAGTTTTAAACAATTAAGTCTAACATCATTCTTTTCACCACGCAAATTATAATAAATTTGAGAAATGACAATTTGTAAGCTATCTGAAATTTTTATTTAAATAACTAAGAAATTTTATATTCAAATAATGTTAACGATAGCACTTAACTTAATTAGACTGTGTTAAACACTATACTACACTACAATTAAATAAATATTATAATTATAGTTTATCGGGACATAATAATATGAACCCTACAGACCAACAAATGCGCTCCTTCAGCATAAAAACCTTATTTATGATACATTTGATCTTGAATTTTAAAAGTTGAATGTGAGATCTTCTATTATCTTTAATAAACGTCTTCTGTCTAGCCTTTGGTTTCAGTCCCTGGTCTTAAACAGTTTCTTTATCATTGTTCAAGTTTCAGGTTTTCTTCCAAATTTAGTTGTAAGGACAGGACGTCTTGCAGTAAGAGGCTGAATTGTTTGTAAATTCATATTATAAATAACTGATTGAATAGTTTCCGTAGTGGATTGGGATAATGGCTTTCAGTCATATTAAGAAGAGTTGTAATTTCTACCCTTTTATCAGTATAGACTTTCTGCAATTCCTGTATATAGGGGGTATATATTCCAATTGACGTCAGTATATTACTTTGTATATATCTATGAATTGTTGTTTTTTCTTGCTATCCCTTTTTCTTTATATATTAGAATCCTAAAGTATTTGGCTTTTTGTATGCAGGTCTAGAGTGCCAATTTAAGATAATTTTATGGTCTATATTTACACCTAAATATTTGACTGATGGCTTAGTCTATATTTCTTGGTTGTTGAGTGATATAAAATAAATTTAATCCAGGGAAAGTACAAATATTTTAATGGCAATCAAAAACTTCACAACAATAACAACGACACTATTATTTTTTATTATTGACGGTTAATTTGACGTATCAAAACTACTTTTTACCTAAAATGGCGACAAAAGATATTACATTTTCGGCCTGACAGCTCAATTCAATCTGTCATCCATTTTATTTTTTGAACTGGCTTTTAGCACGTGCATATCTGGCAACATTGCTTTTTCAAGAATACGGCTTTTACTGTCAAAAGTGACAGTTCATATCACGCTGTCAAGAATACGGGCCCTGTAGATTCGTTGTACCTGTGACTTTGAGTCAACTGAAAACATATGAAATTTTGTCGCCAAAAACTGACCTTTTATGGAGAGGCATATTGGAACATCGGGATTCAATTGTAAACAATTTTTTTTTATCATAAATCCTCTACGAAATTAGCATTTGTAGTAATTTTTAACACTTAAAAATATTCAAATAAATGTATTTGTGTCTGCCAAACATCAAAAAAGCCATTCCTCAACCGACTATAAAAAACGACCAAACAACCTACCCGTGTGATTGAAAATTAAAAACCAATTTTTATAATACTACAAAATCTTTTCTTTTTGAACCAAAAACTTTTATTAAGAAAGATATACCGAATATAAAGTACTACCCTTGTCCTGTGTCTATTCCCCATATATCCTTATAATCAAGATACGATTATCCGTTTTGTCTCCGGGGGCAGTTTAAGATGTATAATATTACGACAGGATATTACAGGGTCTGAAAAGTTCAATTATATGGAGTTTGAAGATTTAAGAGCTAAATTTTACGGTTGTTTCACTGATGGAGGACTTGGGCTATTTAATTCAATACGGGTGTTTTAAGTAAGCAAATTTTTCTGTTTATCTCTTTTTAAAATTGTAAGAAGTGAATTTATTTTACAAAAAAAAAATATATTAATGAAAAATATTTAGAAATGTCAAATTTGCAGATCGGGATGATTTAAAAGGTTAAATTATACAGGGCGTTTCTTATTTTAAATGGAATACCCTATATATTATTACATTTTTGATTTCTACGTAAAATTCTGGACATATTTAATGTATAATATTCTATACGTAAGTCTCACCATTTTGGACATATTTAAATTTTTAGGTCAAAAATGACGTTTGCAGACTAAAACTTAACTATAAATTTTTCCTATCAGAAAGTGTTCATTATTTAATTTGGGTTAGTTTTCTTGTAGATAAAGATCGACTTTAGTAGTCTTTTTATAACGTTTTCAAAATTATTAATAAAGAGAGGTTAAAAAAGAACAATAAAAATTATGTTTAAAAAATCGTCAAAAGTTAATTTTTTCAAATAAAAAGTACCCATTTTTATAATTTAATCATATTAAGCATTAAAAATAAGGGTAACTTTGTGTAAGGCTGTCTATTCCAAAAATTTGTAGTTTTTAAAATATTGGCAATTCAACATTTTTCTATTGTAAAAATGCTATACGACTTTTAAGTTTTGTTATTAGTAGGCCTTGATGACGAGGCGTGGCGAAAATAAAACAATCTAAGTTTTCTATAATCCTGTAGGGTTCGATTGTTTTATTTTCGCCACGCCTTGCCGTCATAGCCAACTAATAACAAAACATAAAAGCCGTATAGCATTTTTACAATAGAAAAATGTTGAATTGCCAATATTTTGAAAACCACAAATTTTTGGAATAAACAACCTTATACAAAGTTACCCTTATTTTTAATGCTTAATATGATAAAGTTATAAAAATAGGTGCTTGCTATTTGAAAAATTGACTTTTGACGATTTTTTAAATATAGTTTTTATTTTAATTTTTTGATCACTCTGTACTAATAATTTTCAAAATATCATAGAAAAAAAACTACTAAAGTCGATCTTCGTCTACAAGAAAACTAACCCAAATTTAATAATAAAGACTTTCTAATAGGAAAAATTTATAGTTAAGTTTTGGTCCGCAAACGTAATTTTTGACATAAATATTTAAATATGTCCAAAACGGTGAGACTTAAGTATAGAACATACATGATATATGTCTAGATTTCACATAAAAATCAAAAATGTAATAATATATAGGGGGTTCTATTTAAAATAAACAAGTTGACATCTATTTCCGGTATAATCGGAAGTGCCGCCATCTTGAAAATATTTTAGTCGGCTGTCCCCCATACACGTTAGTATACTGTTAAATTTTCGGATTCTTCCTAACTATAGTTTTCCCACAATCGTTCAATAAATTTCCCGCAGAATCGCATTCCATTTCGACTAAGTATCCTAAATGCTATTATACTCTATTAAATAATTTCTTAATTAGGACTGAAACTAAGGAAAATCGGCATCCCCTGACTGTCTCTAACTGCCCTAAATGCTTTTACACCACATTGAATTTAATTCCTCACTCAGGAAAACTGAAAGTCGGATGGTGTAATAGGCCCTTTAGGAAACCAGTTTTTTAATAAATTTTTAACTGAGCAAAATTATCATTTTATTCCTCGTTAAAATCAAAAGAACTCAATATAAAAGGCAAACGAAAAATAATTTATTTTAAATGAGGGGTTATGGATATAAAGTTACGAAAAAAACACTTAAAAACATAACTGGTTTGTATCTGATCATTCAAGAAGTGTCTAAACCGGTCCAAAATATCAAAAATATGAATGAATAGTTTAAAAACGACTGAATTTAACAAGCCGGTAACTTGTGAAGTAACAAAACGAAAACAAGATCAGCGAAAAATTAAGAAACGCCATATCGGAATACCAATTTGGTCGTACAGTTATATAATATTTTAAAAGGCAGGATATATAGTCCAAGAGTACATATTATCCAACGTGCAGAACTTCGTTTCTAGACATAATCACATATCCCGAACAAATTCTTATTTTATTTTCAATTTTTAGCTTTCTTGCATAAATCTGTAGTGGAAATATTTTTTTCGGGAGCTTCAGATGCTTTAGAAATCGTAATAATTCGGTTTTAATTATATATTAACATCTCTGAGGGTTGATAAAACAGCCTTTCCTGTACAAAATATTTATTAGACCAGTCAACAATGCCAATATTACGATATTAAAACGTACTACTACGTCAACGTAGTACAGTACTTTTGGACATGCACATTACAAAGTCTTCAACTGACCATTAACAGAGCCGAATTTCGAAAACCGATTTGCTTTTGTTTTGGCAAATCGTAAACACACACTTGATGGAGCTTATTATACTAAATAAAATACACAAAACATAAGAAAATTTTTCTTTGCCGTCATCGTGGTGATTTTAATTTGATTGGCAACTACTCTGAACAACTCATGAGGACATCCAAAACCATTCTCTTAAATTTTTCAGTTACGATGTCTTTCTTCTTCTCATCTTTCCTTTCATGATATTTGGCAATTATGTATAACTTTGTCCTCTGAAGATATGCCTCAAATATTGAAGCTTCTTCCTCTGAAGGATTCTTGTTACCGATCCTAGCTCGTTCATACGCCGGGATATTTCTATACTCAACCGATAATATGCGCAGCATACAACGATAACTCATCTTTGTTCTTTTTCTTCTTCCTCTTGTTATAAGCTTACAGCCTATTTTTTCCAACTCAATCATTCATCTCATTTGATGTTGAAATCCAGGACTCTCTCCATCTTTTAGGTGGTCTACCTATTGGTCTTCTGGTTTCCGGTGTTCCGTCTCGGGCGATTCTCGCTATCCTATTTTGCGCCATTCTTCCTACGTGCTCATTCCAGGCTCTTCTGCGCTTCCGTCCCCATCTTACTATATCCTGCATTCCATGTTCCTCGCGTATTGTTGAATTGCGTATGTGGTCTCTTAATGTGTATCCCGATATTCTTCTTAGTACTTTCATTTCGGCAGTTCTTAGAATTGATTTTGTTTTTGTGTTGTCAGCTCTCGTCTCTATTGCGTACGTCATTATCGGTCGAATACAGGTCTTGTAGATTTTTGTTTTTGCGTCCTTGCTCATGTATGTGTTGTGCCATATTATATCCGCCAGGCTTCCTGAGATTCTATTTACCTTGTTTACTTGGTTTCTTACTTCTCTTGTTCTGTCTTGGTTTGCGGATATCTCAACTCCTAAGTAATTAAAAGTCATGAGTTGTTCTATTGGTTTGTCATCCACTACTAGTTTGCATCTTAAGGGCACTTTGCTTATTACAGTTGACTTAGTTTTATCGATGGATATTTTCATGTTGAATTGCTTGCTTATGGTGTGGAATGCAAATAGAAGTCTTTGGAGGTCGTCTTCATTTTCCGAGACTATGACGGCGTCTTCAACGTAACATATTATTGTTATTTCCCCGGTATTCATTCTGTACCCTGGCGCCGCTCTTTTAACATTCTCAATTATTTGGTCCATTACTATGTTAAACAGTAATGGACTCAGAGAGTCCCCCTGTCGTATGCCCGACGCTACCGATACATCCTTAGTTAGGTTGCCGCTTACTGAGATATGTGTTGTGGTGTTGGAGTTTAGCTGTTCAACTATGTTAATTAAATTGTTTGGGATGTCTTTAATTCGCATTATTTGCAGAATATCATCCAGTCTCACCCTATCAAAGGCTTTAGTGAGATCTATAAGGCACATAAAAGCCGACTTAGTAAATTCAATAGATTTCTCTGCTATCTGTCTTACGATGAATATGGCATCTACTGTAAATCTGTTTTTGCGGAAACCTTGCTGTTCTTCTGATATTCTGCAATAGTCAGCTATTATACCTTTAAGGATTTTAGTGAATAATTTCATTATTGAATTTAATAAAGTTATTCCTCTCATCTTTCAAACGCTTTAATTTATCAGTTTCAACTCAAGTCTCAGCCCCTTATAGAATAGTGGAAAAAGCGTAGCTTGAACTCATTCTTGTTCTTAACTGTAACTTTATATCTCTAATACAGACGAACTTCTTTATTTTAAGAAAAGCAGATCTTGAAATACCTGTGCGTGATTCAACTTCTTGTGTTTTATCTGCGGATTGATCTATCCCGGCTCCTGAATAGCATGTATTGTTGGACTCTTTCGATGTGTGTGTTGTCAATTGTGAGGCCTGTATTGATGGTTGGTCTTTTTAAGTTCATACTAAGCCCATAAAGATTATAGCTATCACTTAATCTTTGTAGTAGATTCTGAAGGTCTTCGATGCCGTTATTTATGGAAACAGGGTCGAGCATTAATAGTAATACCTTCTCCCTTAAAGCTTCCTGAAATCTAGCCTCGCTATACGCATTAAGAAGAAGACGAGGGGGTATTCAACCCTGCCACTCACCCTAATACTAGCCGTCTGATTCCAATATAGATTGGCTGTTATTTTAATATTGCGGCTATCGACGTTTTTTGGGTAAAAAAATCCAGAAAGTTCTAATGTTATACTTCGTCAAACGCTTTTCCAAAGACTATAAAAGAAGCATGAATATCCTGGTTATTATCCAGATCTGTCTGCATTACAACGTTTATTCCAAACAGTGCTTCCCATATACCTGAACCCTTTCTAAACCTTACTTGATTGTCACTAATTTCAAAATCAGGTTTGGCAAAAAGCATTATATTTTTTAGACAAAATTGTAAAACTAGATTGAACCTACGGTCATGTCATATTGTCAATAGTATCAGTGTCAATTATTTTTAAAAGTTCTATTGTGATCTCATGTTCCCCCACTTTGTCTAGAAAAAAATAATAACGTGCATTTTTGCGATACATTAAATATTGTGTGTGACTGAATTTATTTTTTGATTCCTGTTTTTATTGCACAAATACTTTTTTGATATACTCTAAACTCTAAGAATTCACAGTATTTTTTCTTTAAAGTTAAACTTTAAATGTAATTTCATTTATTAAAAATACTCTACCTCCGTACTAAAAGTAATAAGCACTTAAACTTTATAATATTTAAAATTATGAATGCAGCCGCTCAGTAGCCTTCTTGCATGATGCATTTAAATCGGTTGTTTTTTGGTTTGTCGCCGTTGGCGTTCCGAAAAACATATTCTTTTGTTTTTCTTATGACCACCTGGCTTTTGAGTGGCTTCGTGTTTGGTTTGGAAGATGTTGTATTCTTTGGATCTGTTTATTTAAAAATAAGTGAAAATGTGACTCCTGGTTCAAGTTTAAAGAGGAATTGATAGTTAATTATTACATACTTATAAGTGATAACCTTAAAAATACAAGGATTCTTATTACCGATTTCACGACTGTATCCTTAATATTTCTATGTAAGCTTTTTTTGTTGCCATGTGTAATATAAATTAGGCCAATATCATATGCAAAACAAACTGACCAAGTCTTAAACCTTCCTTGTAGCTTTTAGATACGAAATTAATTATTAAACTTGTTAAAAGCCTTGGAGAAATCAGAGTAAATACCATGTAATATTTCCCCTCCAAAGCTTCCCTTCTTCTTCTTCTTCTTCTTCAAGTGCCATATCAGGTCCCCCTGACGTTGACAATTACATTGGCAAGTCTTTCACGGTCCTGCGCCATCTGGAACAGTTTCCCGCGCTACATATACCTGTCCATTTACGAATATTCCTCAACCAGGAAGCTTGCCTCCTTCCTACCCTTCTACGTCCCTCTACTTTACCCATCATGATTAGCTGAAGAATTCTATATCGCTCCCCTCTGAATATATGTCCAAGATAGGAAATTTGTCTACACTTCACAGTGTTTAATAGTAGACGAGTTCTGTCGGCACTGTTGAGTACCATTTCGTTGGTCTGCCTAACTGTCCAAGGTATTCTCAGCATTCGCCGGTGTAACCACATTTCGAGAGCCTCTAACCGATTAATCGTGGCAGCCTTAATTGTCCAGATCTCTGCCCCATATAGTAACACGGGCCAGATGTATGATCTTATCATTCTCTGTCGTAATGTTAGGTTGAGGTTATCATTGCAAAAAAGTGGTTTCATTTTTTGAAAAGTTGCTCTAGCAGTCTCTATTCTGCACCTTATCTCTTTATCTGGGTTTAGATTTTCGGTGATATAACATCTAAGATATTTAAAATGATTTTTAATAATTCTTACGTCTCTGCTGTCTACCCCCACGTTATTTAAAATGTCTATGAGTTTTCTGTGCTGTACTCTGTCGAAGGCCTTCTCGTAATCGACAAAACATACGAATACATCCTTGTGTTGGTCCCGGCATTTTTGCAGAAGTATATTTAGAGCCTCTCTAGTATCTAGAGCGTTTCTAAATCCGAATTGGGTTTCATCCAAATCTGCTTCGCATTTAGATCTTATCCTGCTGTGGATGATTCTGAGAAAGACCTTCAAAGTGTGGCTCATTAGATTTATTAGTCTGTACTCACTGCATCTCTTTGCTCGCTGTTTTTTTGGGATTGGGACGAATACAGACCTCAGCCAATATTCCGGTATATCTCCAGTCGCGTAAACGGTATTAAACAGTTTGACCAAGATTCCTATATTTTCCTCATGGATCATTTGTAACAGCTCGGTTGGGACATTATCAGGCCCGATGGCTTTCCTGGTTTTTGCAGATCTTATGGCAGATAGAACTTCACTGTTTAGAATTTCCGGTCCCATGCCTATATTAGCGTCTATATTCGCTATATCATCGGAGTTGTGTTCATTCGGTCTGTCATCATCAAATAAGTCTTTCACATATTTAACCCATGTTTCAAAAATTTCTTTTTCGTCCAAGATAATTTTACCATCAGGGTCCACAAGGGTATTAGTGGTATTGTTATTATATAGACCTGCTATTTCTCTGACCTTTTTGTACATGTTGAATGTATCATGTTTTCTTTCTAGATCTTCTATTTCGATACACTTGGCTATCCGAATTTTCTGTTTAATTTCTCTTTGTCTTCTTTTATATTCCACTCGATTTGTCTTCGACTGTCTCCTTTGTTCCATGAGGTCCAAAATTTCTGCTATCATCCATTTTTATTTTTTCGGTTTGTTCTTCCCTACAGTATTTTCAGTTATTAGTTTGTTGGTTAGTTCCTTAAACGATTTCCAAATTTCTTCTACGTTGTCGTCAGTTCTTGTGTTCTTTATGTAGTTGTTCAGATCCTTTGTAAGCAGTTCTTTATCGGTTTCCGCTATCTCAAATTTACTGTATTGACTATTACTAACTAGCTTCCACCAAATACTGTTAATAAATTATTAAGCTGTTAATATATGTTTAAATACTTATCTTCTGATAAATTATCCCCTCGAAAATCTTACTAAACAGGAAAAGTTCGGAAATTCCGCGATATTTTTCGGCGTTAGTTCTGACTTCATCCTGGTGAATTGAAGTATTGTAAGTAGTTTTCCATACTTCAGGAAAAACAGCCGTAATAAATAGAACAAACCCGTTTGAACAAATTGTTTCATTTTCTTTTTTATCAGAAGAAGGAGTGTCCAGACTTTTGGTCACCACTGTATAAAATAAACATTAATGTTCAACAATTTATTGTTTATCAAAAGCAATATTTTTCTATAAACGTTAAAGGAAAATTCTTGGAAATAAGAGATATAATAAAGAAATTATTTTATTTCCCCACAAATCTACATATTTTAAAACTATCACTAATCGATGGCCTGCTGTCAACATAGTCATTATCATACCCACCACAGTGAGGCCATAAGATTTTATATGAACATCATTTCTGTTTTAAACGTCTTGTTTTATTCCTAACATTCCCCTTAATTATAGCGACAATCAACACAAATTAATAGAATTATATTTTATATCATTTTACAGGTTTCATCGAATATAAATAAGATAAAACACGTTTTTCTTAATAATAGCATAAAAATTCATTCAGGATAACCGTTGGGGGGCAAACGCCCAATATAAATCTGAGCCGTGGATACGCAATGATCGTGTAATTAATGCCCCCGTCGCGATTTAATAATTTATTTGAAGGCGGCCATTTTTTTCTTCATCGGCGGTCGGGACGGAAAAGTTTTTATAAAGGGTACAAACCATGAAGGTTTCCTTATTTGGGTTTTAACTCTTTCGAGCTTGCGAGGCGTGAAAAATTTGAGATTTATGCTCTTGGCTATTGGATATGGTTCTTTAGATTTTATACATGTCGTTACTTTCGAAATCAAAGACAAATTTTTAATTTATGGTAAAAAAAGGGTTGGGCTCATAATAATTCATATTTTTTTCATTTTGAAAAATTTCGATGATTGTATTATTAAGATTACTAATATATCGATCGACATATGAGTAATTCCCGCTGATTTTTAAAATTCAAAGTGCCGATTGTATTGCTCAGCCAATTCAAACAGCACACTTTTGAAAAAGTACCACAATTTTAGTTGCGGTTCAAAAGGTTCACAACTTTCTTATGAAGCGATTTTAAGATAAGTCTTTTGAATACAGTAACGTTAAATGCCAATTTTTCACGTTACCGCAATGAGTACTGCATACAGAAAATAATTATTTTTCCTCATAAACCTGATGCACGAAAAAGAATGAGAGCAATAAAATCAAAAATTTTAAAAGTAAAATACTATAAATGCTTCGATACAGGTGGTTATTTTTTTGGTGTTGATCGTTCCTTCGTTTAGGGCAGTGCCTAGGCTAGCATGTCGGTGATTAGGGGGGGGTATATGTATTCAAAGCGCCATTTATTTTTAAGCCCGTCGGTAAGAAGAAGCGATGATGATTAGCGAAAACAGAAAACAACAAGTTTCAAAAATAATACACCAATACCAAAAATAATTAAAATCTATATTTAAACAATAAGTAAAAAAAGGGATTCTGATTTACAAACTATGTGTATTTTACCTTAATCTAAAAGAAATATGTAATTATGTAATGTACATGTAATACAAAAAAGACAAGAAACAATGAATAATAACACTATTGCAAGTATGACGTCATCCGCACCAAACGCAAAGTCGGTTAGCTTTATGTCCAGCTTTACACTGTCAGCTGCTCTTGAATAGCGGAGTTGAATAACCTTACTTTTTTTTTACGTTCAAATGTTTACATTTATTTTGAAAGAATAAATTATCTAGTAAGCCGAATCACACTAAAATTATGTTTATTTAAACCTAATTAAAAGTGTTGGACTATTAATATGTGAAATTATGTTTTAAATTATCTAGTGTATACGTATACCTTCGGTTTACAAGATATTTTAAACGAAATTAAATATAAAGTGTCCTGTAATTGTCCGCAAAAGTCTTAGTAGTTCCCAATCACAGGGGAAAATGCACAATACACGTTAAACTGTCAAGACTCTTGAAAGTTTAATTCCCTAAATGGATGTACGATACGTCGATTAAACAATCCATTTTTTGTGAATTTGGCTTCGTCCGACCAAATACTATTATCCAAAAACCTGCATTTTCTTGGGACCGAAGAAAAATAAATTGGCAGAACTCTACGCTTCATAGAAAATCAGTGCTTTTTAAATGGTGTACTATGGAATATACATAGGGATGAAAATTGTGTTTCAATAAAATCCTTAAAACTGATGTTTGAGATAATCCAGACTCTAAGAATTAGTGCGACAATTTTACGAAATGATCGCTATAAAAAAAAATCCGAATGCCGTAAACGATAAAACAGACATTAATAATCTAAATCAAATTTATTTCAACATATTAAAATAAACCAATATAAGGGAATTTCTAAAACAAATAAAACAATAAATAAAAATAATTCTCCGCTTTCAATTCTTCTAAATTGAATCACGATATTTTTTCAGAAAGATATCACTTCAATTAAAAGACCCAAACTTTTTACGCCACTTAAAGTATCTAAAACATACACCATCTGGGTTACACATTCAGTCAAGTCAAGGAAGTTATAGGGTTAAAAATGTAGAGTCCATTCTTCTAGCTGGACTTTTAAAAATACTTTTGAAAAGTTAATATACAAGAGAGTGTGTGATTATAATTTCTTTGTGATGTAATTAATTTTTATTTAAAACAAAAATCTCTGTTCTTAATGGTAAGTTTTTAACCTGTTATTCCGTTTATAATAATACAAAAAATGAACATTTTTGTAGAATCTGCCGAAACCCTCAGTTGGAAAAGATTCGAAAGAATCGAAACGTCCTGAAATATAAAATATATATACAATAAGTATGACTACTTTATATATGTACTTTCAATATCAAAAAGAACCATATTCCCAAGAAAATAACCAACTAAAAACATATTTAATGGTTCAAGAAAAATTAATTTATATATATATATATATATATATATATATATATATATATATATATATATATATATAATCCTTCACGCGGTGAGAAATTAGTTTAATTTATTTCTCCCTTCAGATGGGATTTAGACTGTTGATGGTTTACAGTCCAGTATTAACTTCTGATAGGAATGAGATATTTAATATTTCCACGCTGGGTTTGCGCAAGAAAGCTAAATCTGAAAAAAATGTTGGTTTCCTAACTTCATTTCATTTCTGTAACTGAACGAAATTTCTTTTCATTTTACTTTCTTTTAAACGTATTTCATGCATTTGTGCAACCTTACTATTAAAACTAAATATAAAACTAAAAAGAGTAAAATTAATTATTTTTATTTGGCTAAATCAGCTTGCAATGAAAGGTAGAAAAATTAGTTAACAATTGCAATTAATTTTAACTATAGATTTATTTAGCACTTTTCTAAATTCGGTGCCAAATTTAAAATTTACAGTTAATATCTGTATCTACCCAAACAAAATGTGTAATTTGCAGGAAATGTGGAACACAATCTAGAACTATGTAAACACTATATTAATTAATAACAAAGAAAATAAAATTTTTATAAAAAAATTGAACCGACTTCTAAAAGTGCGCTAAAAAGTGAAAAATAACTATAAATTTTTATATGAAATTGAACTTTTTGTAGTCGGCGCCAAACTAATACCTGACAAAATGTGATTTGCATAAACAGATTAAAAATACTTTGTAATTGTTTTCTTACTATGATTTGTATATATTAGTAGTTATTTATTTCATTTAAAAATAATTGGCGCCGGCTTCAAAAAGTTCAGTTTCATATAAAAATTTAACTATAAATTTTCACTTTTTAGCGCACTTTTAGAAGTCGGTTCAATTTTTTTTATAAAAATTTTATTTTTCTATTTTTAGTTTCAGAATTCATTATGATATCCATAAATTATTTGAACTAAGTACTAATCGAGATTAGTGTACCTCGCAATGACTCCAAGGTGGCAAAAAAGTGCCCATTTTATCCAAAGTTGTAAATCACCCTAAAATGAGCCAGTAAAAATTCTTTGTTTCTTAGAGTTTTCCAAATACCAGCAAAATTGTCTCAAACAAATATTTAGTCTGCCATAGCAAATCCACTATCTTAAATTTTAAATTAATTTTAGATTGGTAATATAGGCCCCCAAAACTTTCAATATCGATGGTTAAAGAACCTGAGATGTAAATTTCTTAGCTCGAAATATTTTATACTGCATATTGAGTTTGTATACGCCTCAAGAACCCCACAATATCAATTTTTCATATTTAAAGAATCTAAGATGTAAATTTCTTAGCTCGATATATTTTATGCTGCATATTGAGTTTGTATACGCCTCAAGAACCCCACAGTATCAATTTTAGACAAAATCGGAATATGTAAAATTTTCTGTTCCTCATATTGAATCTTATCAATCTAATAGTTGTAAAAAATTAACTTCATATTCGTAATACACGACCTCGAAAATCCTTTAATACCAAATCTGAAAAAATGCGAATAACAAAAAATTTTCAACCCACCATTTGCATCCGCTATATTAAATGTTAAAAAAATTTTTTTAAGTCTTAATAATTTAATTTTTTTGTCCGCCATGTTGAATCCGCCATATTGAATTTTTTAAAAATAATTGCAGATTCGTTGTGTACGATCCCAAAAATTCCTCCATACCAATTTTGGAGAAAATCAGACAAAATCATTTTTTTTTGGCCGCCATATTGTCAGCGCCATCTTGGATATTACTGCACCAATTTCATCCAAAAAAATATGAGACCATCGCAGCAACTTCCTGAACATAACGTAAAATATCTCATTCAAATCGGTGCCGCCGTTCCGGAGTAGTCGGTGTACATACATAAAAAAACATACATAGTCGACGAATTGAGAACCTCCTTCTTTTAGAAGTCGGTTAAAAATAACATTCCACCATAGAATTAATTTCAAAATTCTTATCTACTGCGCTGCCGACTTCAAAAAGTGTTAACTATTCATAAATAAAGAGATTAAATAAAATTAACAGTTATTCTTTTAATGCAGATTACGAATAAAAAAATTATTTTAATTAAAAAAAAATCAATGTCCATCGCACTTTTTATATTTGCTAATGTTCATTATCCTAATGTTCTGCTCTTACTAGAAATCCACTTTAAAAATTAGTACCGCCTAATTTAAATTAAATTAAGCCCGTAAACACGGCACAATAAAAAACCTAATTTGAAATAAATATTCATACATCAAATCCAGTTCCAAATGTTTCTAAGATTTAGCTTGAATTTTTTAAATTTTGATTGATGGACGTACTATCTTTCTCTTCCATCAGGCATTTCGAATTAAGTACCACCTAGTAATTTAGGCCAAGTAGAGTGTAACACAGAATGTATAAAAGTAACGTCGGTAGACAATGGCATTGTTGTTTGAAACAGGAAATTGGCATGAACAATGGTGGAAGATATAAAAAGGTTTATTTCACAGTAGTAGCAAAGGGAAATGAGTAAAATACTGCAGGTACTGCATTAAACATATTTCAAACTTTATTTCAAATATTATTTTTTTGAAAAAAAAAAGAATTTTATATTGTTTCATTATATATATATATATATATATATATATATATATATATATATATATATATATATATATATATATATTTAAACTAAACCGACTCAAAAAATGGTATTAATAAAAATAAATTAACAATATTCAACTTAGTCGGGGAGGACAGTGGGTTTAAGTAGCTGATGCGAATACATAGCTCCGTCAAAGTTTGTTATATGTATTTTGACCCCCTGATGATATCGAGGATGGATTTCTGAAATATTATCAGGTAGTATAACTAAAGGCACAATATAAAACAGCTTTTTCCTGACTTTTGAAAAATTAATCAAATTCTAACAATCCTATCATATTATGCCTCGAAATATAATTAAAAAGCTTTAATGGTGTTTTTTTTTCCCTTGTTTTTCACATATCCACTTGTTTTACATTCAAACCACATTGGTGAGTTCCTTAATAATTATAGGTTAGGTTTAATATTCTAACTCTGTAATTAATATCGTAGAGATGTCCTGAAGAGGAGAAAAATAAATTCTCGAAAGCTTGACAGAATGAATAAAGGGTTTTTCCTTATCAAGACCTACAAATATCCTAAGCATCGCGTATATATATATATATATATATATATATATATATATATATTAATATATATATATATATATATATATATATATATATATATATATATATATATATATATATGAATGGATTTCAATGTGTTTGTTCAAAACATCGTTTTCACGACGTTTCGCCGAAATCTTATTAAACATTTTCAAGTGCGGTTCGTCTCGTTACTCGCTAACTGATGGTGGCCTTTGTTAAATTTCGAGTTTTGTTTAGCTGGCTCGCTTTCTGATTGGACTAGCGGCTTCGCAGGCTTCTCCCCCCTGCCAAGTGCGATATATTTGGTTGTTATATGCTGTTCTCTCGTGTATTAGTTCGTTTTTGTTGTTTTGTTCCTTGATTTTTTATTAATGTTTTCTATGTGGTTGGAATATGTAGAGCATCGTCTCGCGTATTCAGCTGTCCCGCTTTTTCGATTTCTAGGGCCTCTTTTATGACGCATACGTTGTAGTTTTGTACCGGTGCTATTTCTTTTGCTTTTTCGAAATCGATGGTATGCCCGATTGTTTGGTGATGTTGAAATAGAGCTGAGGTTGTCTGTTTGTTTTTGAGACTATTTTTGTGTTCTTGAATTCTTGCTGATATGCGCCTGATTGTTTGCTCTATATATGTTTGATGGCAGTCTGCACATGTAATGCTATAAATGCCATGATTTTCAAGATTGGTCTTGTCTTTGGGATTTTCTAGGATATTGTTTTTTATGGTTTAAATATGGGCTGTATGTTGTTTTCTTTAAATTCTTCCGATTCTGTCCATTATTTCTTTTATGTTTGGGATTATGGCTTTGTTCTTTGTTTTTTTTTTTTAAATAAATAAATGCTTTATTAACGGTCAAACCATTTGACCTTGGTCTTTGGTTTTTGTTGTGGTATTCTTTTGTCTTTTTATGGCTTTCATTATATCTGATTGTGAGAAACCATTCCGTTCTAGAGCTGTTGAAATGTGACTTAATTCGTTTTGTTTTGTGTCGAGTTCTGTTAGGCGGAGAGATCTTGATACTAGTGTGTTGACTACGGTCTGTTTTTGAGAGGGATGATAATATGATTCTTCATAGAGATATCGATCAACATGTGTGGGTTGCCGATATACGCTAAAACCCAGGGTGTTGTTGGGTTTCCTAGTTAATAGCAGGTCCAAAAATGGAAGTTTCTTATTTTGCTCGATTTCTAGCGTGAATTGGATTCAATGGTGGATATTGTTTAGGTATTCTAGGAAATCTCCAGGTGTTCATTTCTATGTGGCCATATTATAAAAACATCATCCACATAGCGTTTCCAAAATTTCAATTTTAAAGGTGTCTTTTGTAGTGCGTCTTATTCGAAATATATCATAAAAAGGTTGGCTATAATTGGTGAAAGTGAGGATCCCCGTAGGGGTGCCCTCAGTTTGTTTGTATATTTGGTTATTGAACATGGAATATGTGTTTTTTAGGCAGTGTTCTGCAAGTTCTATTGTGTAGGCTGGAAAATCGTTCATAGCGATTTTGTCCAAAGTCTCATCCAATGGTATGCTTGGATATAGCGACTTTATATCGAGACTTGCTAAGATGTTATTTTCTTCGAGGTCATTATGGTCAGATGTTCGGAGTTTTTCACGAGGGAATCGGGCAGTTTGACTCTAGGCTACATACTTGCTAAATATTGTTCCAGTCTTTGTGTTGGAGATCCCACGGCGCTTACTATTGGTCTGAGTGGTGCATTTGTTATGTGTATTTTTGGTAAGCCATAAAGTTTTGGACATCTCCTTGATTTTTCCCTTGGTAGTTTAGATCTTTCTGTTTCTAGGTCTAATTTTGAGGTTTTCTGACATTTTTTTGTATATATTCGTTGGTGTTCATTACAGCCGTGACATTTCCCTTATCTGCTGGTATTATTGTTATTTCCTTATTCTTCCTTAAGGATGAGAGGGTTTGATGTTCAGCTGGCGTTAGACTTGATTTAAAAATTTGCGTGATATCTTGTCTGGCTTGTTCGGCATTTTCTTCAAGGATATTCTCTAGAGCAGCTTCTACATTCAAAATTATCTCTTCCAAGGGGACCGTTTTTAGCGTTACGGCAAAATTAAAACCTTTAGAAAGAACTAATTTCTCGGGATCTGTTAATTGGAGATGTTATGAACAACTTTGTTGCAGTCCGGTATTTGCTGTGCGTCGTGAAAACGATTTTTTGAATGAACGGATTAAAACCCGAACATATATATATATATATATATATATATATATATATATATATATATATATATATATATATATATATATATATATATATAATTATTAAATTGATTGTGATTTAAAATAGGTTATAATTTATTTTTTACTTTTTGCTGCAAATTTTCGAAGCTGGCTTAATTTCTTTTTTTGTAAAAACAATTAATTTTTTGATTTCTGCTAATCACAAAGTTTCCAATCTGTTGTTGCTTCGTTCTTATCGTGTTAACTCTCCCTAAAAATATACTTTTATTAAAAGTAATGATACTGTTAAAGACATATATAAATAACAAAACCACACATACGAACTTTTTCTACCTTTTCCGTTACTAGTCTTGTCTTTTCGTGCATATACTTCATAATGCGAGTTAATGTAAACGTGCCTGATCTGTATTCACCTTTAATTCACACACCCACCGAGTTGTTTGAACATTTTCCCAGCATGACATAATGGCAAATAAACTAAATCAAAATGTTTACGTCTTCTGGCTTTTATTTATTATATTATACGTTGCAGTTTTTTTCCTGGAAGAATGTCAAGAATATTTTATAGCCATCTGGTTTCGTAAAAACGCGTATTAAATATTTTGACAGTGATTTTTAAAATCAGCCATTTTACTGCCAGATTTCCTAAAAGGATTTAACCATTAATGAGTTTTCTTTTATTTGTTTTAATTCGTATTGTAACAACAAACTTTTGAAAAGGAAAATAAGGGCTAAAAACCTAAATATAAAATCTTGGAATCGTAAGAGGAATAATAAGTGATAGTGAGGTTATGCCACACATAACCTCACTATCTTGTGGGGTTGTTATTGTAAAGGTTAATTATTTTAATAATGTTAATGTATACAGTGTTTTGATTGTTTTAATTTTATGTTGGGACAGATTTTTTATTTTTTGTTTTTTTTTAATTGTATATGTGACTTGTTCTGTGTGGAGGCTACGCTGGCGTTGTTGGAGACTGTTCTCAAAATGGCAGGGTTAAGGTGTGCCCTTTGACGAGTGAGTGTGGTTGGTGAGTACTGTAAAGCTTATTTGCTGACCGTATTCTCTTGTTTTTAGGGTCTGGGCCCTAAGGATGGTCTAAGTTAGAGAAAGCGCTTGGCCGATAATAATAATTTAAAAAAATATACACTGAAATACACAATCCGTGTATTTCTTATTAAAATACTATTTTTTGCAAAGCTGAATCCCTCAGGAATTGACAAAAATTCTTAAATAGTATTATTGTTCGTAAGTGCTTTACTGAATTTCGTTTGTTTCGTGGTTTCTTACGAGGAAAACTGGTGCTGAGAATCCAGGATTTTCAATTAAAGAGTAGTTTACAAAATCCATATATATCAGTCTAGAATATCGCTAAATATGGATATATAACTAAAACGGTAAACAGCCCAAAAGAACAGGTGTTTAAATCTTATCATGAACATTTGGGTATGAAGAAGCTATCAGCGAAATATATGTAACTTCCAAGGAACATGTATAAGCCGAAGTCAAGAGAACTTCTGAAACTTTTCATAAAAGTTATCTAAACTGATTTATCACTATACACATATATACTGCCAAGAACACAAAAATTGTTTCACCAACCAGGTATGTTATAACTACAATTCTTTGGGAAACACAAAATGGAACATTATTTCACTATCCAGAGAGAGGAAACAATCACAGAAGAATATTATTCGTAATTATTTTGTGCGTTGAACTATTGGTTGATATGCGTTTAAAAAAAATTGGAGCTGATTGCTAAAGGTTTGAGAGAAAATTTTTACAATTGCGCTAAAATGCAGTAAAATAAAAGATCATAAAAGTACTCAGAAATGTAATTTTACTCAAAATTAATAGTGTATAATTATTACACAACATTTATTTTTGTAGTAAAAACTTGAAGCTGGTAAAATGGTGGTACTCTTCTCCTGGGTACACAATTACTTGAGGAAAGTTCCCCTGAAAACAAAACAGCCAGTCAGAATAAATTTGTTGATATGTTGATTAAAATTGTTATGGGGAGATTGGAGGTTATTCATTAAAAATGTTATAGTGTCATATTTACTTATTTAAAAAGTATATCTTAATAGAAAAATGACATTATGACATATTGTTTTAAAATCACTTACGTGATGAATTGCATCTGGATAAATTTGAGTTTCCAAACAGAAAGCTCCATGTTTCTTATAAGTAGCACCTTTGCCTTGGCTACTGTCGTCTTCGGGCATAAAGTTACCTGTATAGAATTGAACTCCAGGTTGATTACTGTAAACTTCCATAATTCTGCCACTTGGGGGATGATAAGCCTTTGCTACAAATCCTACCCCCTAGAAGAAAGTAGATTTTGCAACTTAAAAACAATATGAAGCAAAATTTTGATGTTAACTGTTGTATTGCAAGACGAACAATCATAAGTGGTCTCAATAATTAAAAATCTCTAACCTGCGATGAAGCTATGTTTACACAATAATTGTGATCATATCCAGGGGAATTTGGTACCTTCGTAATGACATCACCAAGTACTTTAGAGACCCTCAAGTCAAAAGTAGTGCCAGAAACAGTAAGTAGATTTCCTGAAATAAAGGAAAAATATATTACTGCTATATACAATAAAATATGTGTCCACAATTATGAAAGAGCAATTATACATAAGTGTAACAGCTCAACCAGTAGAGTAATTAATATGTATATGGGATGCTCAGGCTTCATAAAAACAAACGCCATCACCTGCCTTAACAGAAAAATATATATAATAGCTAACTCAGTTTTTCAAAACTTGATACTGTAGCTTGTAAGCAGTCCTCAATTTTAATGTGCAAATTCAGGTTTAAGATCGATACAAAAAACTTCGGTGTGGGCTTGAATTTAAATAAAATGCAAAAAATACATTGCTGAATACGAGCGTCATAAATACCACTACCATATTGGGATTTTTTGAAAAGGTTACATAGCTTTCAAAAAATACTCTTTCGTCGAACATTTGAACCATGCTGATGGAATATTCCAAGAGATGTTCTGAATTGTGTTCTTGTGAAATATTATACTAAAGCAAATGATGCAAATAATAAAGTCGAAGATCTTCGAAAATATTTAGAACAGCTGATGCAGTATATTAGGGGCATGAGAACAAGTAAACTTCAAAGACAAGTTGAAGAAATAATGAATCGAGCCCGGTACCATTCGCGATACGATCCTATGAATGATACGGCTCAACAATGCCTCGATACGCTGAAACAGAAGCTCTGACAATGCGCTGTTCTAACGATCAGAAAAGACTTTCTACCGTAAGCTAAACTCTCCACCAAACATGGCAGATAACAGATATCCCAACAGAGAGCAGGTAGAAGAATTTTGGGGAAACCAACTTTCTACACCCTCCATTGTAACATCACAGCCGGCTGGATTTACCACCGAGGAAATCTCAGGAATAATCAAAGAATTCCATAACTGGAAATCTCCAGGTCTCAGCCGGGTCCAGAACCACTAGCTCAAGAAGTTCTGGTGTATACACTATCAACTGGCTAATCTTATTAATGATGTTTTTCTAAATGCCATTGTTTCTGACAGAAGGTATTACGTATCTCTTACCAAAGGACCAACATAACACACATGACCCAGCTAAGTATAGGCCAATCACCTGCCTTCCCACACTATATAAGGTAATCACCTCCTGCTTGACCCAACACATCTATGCACTTTGTGAACAAATAACATCATCGCAACTCAATAGAGAGGATGTACCAGGGAAGCAATGGGATACAAGGAAAAACTGATTGTTGACTCTGTCATATGTAACCAAGCCTGCACCAACAAAAAAACCTCTATGTTGCCTACGTGGATTATGAGAAGGCCTTCGACTCAGTGTCACATTGAGAATATATAGGGTTGATAATCATTTTGTTTCCTTCTTAGAACGCATCATGTCAACCTAGAACTAGGATCCAATTACAAGTACCATCCAGCGATACCACCAAAACTAATACAATCCCAATAAGAAGAGGAATATTTCAAGGCGATTCACTAAGCCCATTGTGGTTCTGCCTTGCAATGAACCCCCTGCCACGCTGTTTGAACTCAAGAAATAACAACGAAGAGGTAGTAAGATTGAACGCTTTTTTGGTATCTTTGTATACCGGGTATGAGTGAATCATCCTTGGAGGGAGTGCGAAGCCGTTTGACTTGTAAATTTGGCAAATAATGACAATATATGATATGATATGTTTTACTATTTTCCACATTTTTTAGGAATGTATTTTACGACAAGGCTTTTTTTTCAACGGGAACTTGATCGCTGCATTATATTAAAAAGTAATAAGATTAACACTGAAAAAGCAACAAATAATTTCTAACATAATATTAAATGATACCAGAAAAAGCCAACCTGTATTGCTAGTTAGTTACTTTAGCAGCAGTAAGCTGCCGAAACTTTTAAAGTAAATATCTAAGTTTTACTAAGTAGCAAGAAAGTAATAAGAATACGTAATACAACGGCATTAAGTGGCTTCTCTAAGCAATGGAAGAACTAATTTTAAAGTGAACTTAAACATGAACTCAAATGCGAATTTTGGGTAAGTTAACAGAAGTTAGTTCAAATCAAGTTAATAGAAAACGGAATTATTGCAAAGTTCAACTTATGTATTTAGGGGCTTTCAGATGTTTTTTAGTAATGAGGTTCTTGAAGAAAAATATGTTATTTGTTTACTGTCTGGTAGTAAAATTAGAAAAGCAGATTATTTATGGGATCAACTTAGTGTTCCCATTATTTGTTGTTTTAATACGGTCCTCAGTAAATTTAACGTACAAAATTGTAAAATCAAATTTTGGGCCGCTAACTTGAACAGGAAAAATCTATTAATAATAATAATAATAGTGCTCTTTCATGAAGACAATGCACCGAGTTGCAAGTTGATTGAAATGATGGCAAAATTGTATGAATTGCACTTAGAATTGCTTCCGTATTCTCCAGATTTGGCTTCCAACGACTATTGCTTGTTCGCAAAACAAAAAAAATCTCGGTGAAATTGACTTCAATAAAGAGGTGATCGTCGAAACTGAAGCGTATTTTGAAGGATTGGGTATCGAAATGTTAAAGCGGTGCTGGGATGACTGTATCACTTTTTTTTCGAACTATCTGTTATGTTAATAAATTATTATTGTTTTATTTCATGGCATGGCTGATCTGCGAAGGCTATCGTGTTTTCTGGTCAGTAATTTTATTATTGGCGCCCTAATTGATTAGCAACCCATGGGTAGATAATAAATGCTATTACTAAAACGAAAGCAGATAAGGTATAATATAATATTTAGTAGTCATAAGAAAAATTTATATTCAATCTGAATAATCATACGTATCTTTTAAGGAGAAGCAGCTTTTTTTAATATTGTATTTATCTTTAAAAATTTTAGTTTATTGTTTATTCTCAATAATATTTATCACTCGTTTCACTTTCTAATATGCACAGTCATTACAACTTGCAACATTTTGTCTTTAGATGAAATTTTACTACAACAATAATAATTGTTATTACCTGACTGCTGACGTACTCAAAATATTTGGTATATATCACTCAACTAACGAGTAAAACATTGGAGGTCTTTGAGACGTGGCTTTATCGCCTGGTGTTAAGGGTGTCGTGGACAGATCGAGTCACAAATGAAGCAGTTTTGTGACACTAATTTATGTGATGTAGAACTCATTTTTCCTAAATCTCTTATCATTAAGCATCCCACTTGATCAACTTCAAAAAATTGATTTTTTTAAAATACATTTTTCAAAAGTACGAACATTCTAGAAAGTTCTCAGAAAATTTTATATAGATAGAATTTTATTTACATGCATTTGTAAATAGGCGAAACTGCCGCTACTGGGGTCAGAGAATCTACAACTGAAACATCAAAAGTAGTTGCATTCCTCAAGGGTGAGCGTTTGTGTCGGAATTTCCAAGGGGGGAATCAGCGGTCCGTATTTTTTTTGAAGATACCAGAGGCCGTGAAGTTACGGTTAATACACACCGTTACACAGCAGTATTGAATGATTAAAAATTTTTGTTTATTGCTTATTTGTTTATTCTGAATAATATTTATCACTCGTCCCACTTACTAATATGCACAGTCATTACAACTTGCAATATTTTGTCTTTTGACGAAATTATACCTACCACAACAATAATAATTAATACTACCTGACCGCTTAATACTATACCTACTCAAAGCGTTTCGTGGTATCTACTCAATGATGTGTAGTCACGGACTCTCACTAAAGCAACGAGTAAAAGAATGGAGGTCTTTGAGATGTGGCTCTATCGCCGGCTGTTAAGAGTGCCGTGGACAGATCGTGTCTCATTTTAAGGGGGCATCTCACTTGATCAGCTTCACAAAATTGATTTTTTAATACATTTTTCAAAAGTATGAACATTCAAGAATGTTCTCAGAAAATTTCATATAGATCCAAGGAGTTTTTTTATATTTTTGACAGCATTATTGAATGGATCTCCGAACGCTCGATTGAGCTGCATGTGCTTCGCCTCTTGCATACATACACGATGTTGATCGTTTCTGAACCACTGCAGCTCACAAGAATATGAGCTTTAAGAAGAGGCAGAAAGTATCACTGATTTTTCATAAAAATTTTAGTTTATTGCTTATTTGTTTATTCTCAATAATATTTATCACTCATCCCACTTACTAACATGCACAGTCATTACAACTTGCAACATTTTGTCTTTTGACGAAATTATTCTAACAACAACAATCATAATTATTACTACCTGACTGCTTAATACTACATCTACTCAAAATATTTGGTATCTACTCTATGATATGTAGTCATAGACTCTTACTCAAGCAACAAGTAAAAGAATGGAGGTCTTTGAGAGGTGGCTCCCTTGCCGGGTGTTAAGAGTGCGGTGGACAAATCGTGTCACAAACGAAGCAATTTTGTGACGCTAACTTATGCGATGTAGAACTCATTTCTTCTGAATCGCTCATTTTTAAGAAATCATCTCATTTGATCAGTTTGAAAAAATCGATTTTTTAAGTAAATTTTTCAAAAGTACGAACATTCAAGAAGGTTCTCAGAAAACTTCATATAGATCCAAGGAGATTTTCATATTTTTGACAGCATTATTGAATGAATCTCACTCGCTTGACTGAGCGTTGATCGTTTCTGAACCGCTGCAGCTCTAAAGGTTTCAGATCACAAGAGGCAGAAGGTAGGGCTGATTTTTCATAAAAACATATTTCTCGAAACAACTTTTTTGCACGCGTCGTTAAGGAATTTTCAAAAACCATTGGATCGATCTTCTCTAAATTTTAACCACGTATTTTATACGTGCATGTACCGTAATAAATTTAAGGCAAAAGATTTATATTTAATATTTGTCCCGGTACGGAATCTACAAAGAACTACCTCCATTTTTGCAATTTTTTGTTTAAATATTCTCTGTTTAGTTATTTTTACATAAAAATTCACAATTTTACTACCGGCGATAGCCACAAGTATACTAAATATAAACCATTTTGTTTCTTTGTTGAAATGAACCAGCACAGGTAAACTTTAATACTAGCGACTCTTTTTTGACACCCCATATTAAAGTAACATTTTTTTATAAGACATATTTAAAATCTGTAAAAAAAAGTTTTTTCGCCTACCTTAATACTGTATTAATATAGCCCAAAAAAATTATATTGATATCTATAATAGGAATCGATAAAAAAAAATGCAAAGTGACCTTATTGTCGAGCGTCTAAAGTGAACTAACTAATTTTCAAGATCAAAACCACAGGAATTTTATTTGGCGTTAAACATCGAACCATGTTAACAAATTATTATTGTTTTGGTTTATGAACGATATTGCGTTTGCTTGTAGGTCATTTTAATGCTTGCACCCTGATTAATCATCAAGCCGTGGGTAATAAATGTTCTTACTAAAACGAAAGTAGATAAGCTATAATATATTATTTAAAAATCATAAGAAAAAAGTATATTCAATCTAAATAATTGTACATTATAATAAATAATCTTTTAAGGAAAAGTATATTTTTTTAAAAACTGTATTTATCTTTAAAAATTTTAGTTTATTGCTTATTTGTTTATTCTGAATAATATTTATCACTCGTCCCACTTACTAATATGCACAGTCATTACAACTTGCAATATTTTGTCTTTTGACGAAATTATACCTACCATAACAATAATAATTTTAACTACCTGACCGCTTAATACTATACCTACTCAAAGCATTTGGTATCTATTCTATGATGTGTAGTCATGGACTCTCACGCAAACAACGAGTAAAAGAATAGAGATCTTTGAGATGTGGCTTCATCGTCTGGTATTAGACAGATCGTGTCACAAACGAAACAATTTTGTGACACTAACTTATGTGATCTAGAACTCATTTCTTCTGAATCGCTCATTTTTAAGGGGGCATACCGCTTGATCAGCTTCAAAAAATCGATTTTTTTAAATACATTTTTCAAACATACGAACATTCAAGAAATTCATATAGATCCAAGGAGTTTTTTCATATTTCTGACAGCATTAATTAATGGATCTCCAATCGCGAGACTGAGCGTGCCTGTGCTCCGCCTCTTGCATACATACACGACGTTGATCGTTTCTGAACCGTTGCAGCTCTAAAGCTTTCAGGTGACAGGAATATGAGCTTTAAGAAGAGGCAGAAGGTATCGCTTATTGTTCACAATCTTTTTTTTCGAAAGAACGTTTTTGCACGCGGCGTTAAGGGATTGTAGAAACCATTGGACCGATCTTATCTAAATTTTAACCACGTATTTTATACATGCATTCGTCCCACTTACTAATACGCACAGTCATTACAACTTGCAACATTTTGTGTTTTGACGAAATTATGCCACAACCATAATAATTATTATTACCTGACCGCTTAATATTATACCTACTCAAAACATTTGATATCTAGTCTATCGTGTAGTTACGGATTCTCACTCAATCAACGCGTAAAAGATTGGGAGGAGATATAGCTTTATCGCCGAGTCTCGTGGACAGATCGTGTCACAAACAGAGCAATTTTGCAAAGAATGAATTAAAAAAAAAAAAAAAAGAAATTTTATACTATATCAGAATATAAATGATTCAATCTTGGACATGTTATGAGAAATAGTTACAGATCCAGATTACGTAAAATATTTTACAAGGCAAAGTATTAGGGAGAAGTATGGGGAGACGACGAATTTCCTGACTCAAAAATTACAGACCTTGGTTCTCGATTAAGTACATAATTGTTTAGAATCACAGCTAATAAGGTGATGATTGTTAATATTAGGAATGGACAGAAACCTTAAGAAGAAGAATTGGATAAATGATTAAATTATCATTTCTCTGCTTTTGCAAAGCAAAATATAAAGATTTTGCCCTTGTTTGAAAAAGGAATTTTATATTAATTTGGCAAAATGTTTGAGTTTAATGGAACATTTATTTCCTTACATTCTGTTATTCTATTTTAAAGCATTTTGTAAATAATATAATTACCTGTTGGAATGGAATACTGATCAACTTCAGTGTATTTGTCAGCATTAATAGTGATTTCATGTTTGTACAGTTGCTCGGCTCCGGAACCATGACCCCCTAAGTTAAAGTAAGAATGGTTGGTCAAGTTAACTGGACAGGCTTTGGATACTGTTGCCTTGTAATCTATTTGAAATTCGTTATTGGCTGTTAACTCGAAAGTAATGGTCGCGATAAGATCACCTAGAAAATATAGATTAACAATTTATATGAGTGATTCGAGCAGAATTAATTGTTTGAACACATAAATATGTTTTCAAAAATAATCTTCACAAAGCGAAATTAATTTTACAGCTTAGCAAGTTTTTTTACCTGGATAAGACTCCTCCAAGTCGGCAGAATAATAAGTCAAAATGACTTTGTTTTCTCTAACATAATAATTCCACAAAACTTTATCGAATCCTTGAATTCCTCCATGAAGATGATTTGGTCCATTATTGATTGCAAGAGAGTATTCTTTACCCTCAATAATCTACAAGATTTATCATTTATATTTTACTTAATTATTTACCCTGTTTATAAATATATTTTTATTTTTCTTCGGTTAATTATAAGTTGAAATTCTGACACAATTACCAATTCTTCTCTTACCATTTTTCCTTTAGCAGTTCTATTGGCGACCCTCCCAATAGTAGCCCCATAGAATCTGTTTTTGGGTCCAAGGTATTCTTCGATGGTATCAAATCCAGTAACAATATCATCTGTAGTTCCATCTTTGGAGGGTAATTTAATTGAAGTAATTGTGGCACCATAGTTGATCACCTTAAGTGAATATACGTTTATTTAAAATATGTTATTATTAAATATATAGATTAATAATTCGATAGGTTACAAAATCGGCATGTGTATAAAATATTAGGAATTATATTTTGTGTTATATATAACACCAAATAAATTTTTATATAAATAACATGTAACGAGAACAAGAATCACTTTTTTGTCTTTTTATTCAAAATGTTACGGTTAAAAATTGGTTTTAAATAATAAATATTTTTGTTTATATTTTTCTAGATAAAATTAGATGTTCAAATCACTAAAGTCATAAATAGATTTTTGTTTTGTACGATTTTCTTTAAAGGTTGTCAGGGACATGCATAACTTGAAATTTAAATTTATCGTAAACTATATTTTTTACTATAAAACTGATGATTGCCTTTTGTTTTTCATTCATTAATATTGTTTTCATCTATAATCAGATCCTACCTTTTTGTTTACGTTTTGAAATATTGATTGATATCGAAACTTAACCTATTTCTGTAATTTGTAAATTACATTGGGTTCCTCGAGACAATGTATCACAGATTGGGAAAAGTGTTTTCTTCATGATTTGGTAAATATAAACAGTGTTTGTTTTATTGTCGATTTTCCTTTTTAAGGAAATGTTTAATTATTTTCACATATCAGCTGTTTCAGATATTGCATTGCATTGAAAGTTTTTATGGTTGCCTATAAGGCACACCTGTTGAATATATCGAAATGCTAAATTTGATATAAGATAAAATCGACTTTTTGATCGTGTTATTTTTAGTTTATTAGTTGATTATTTCCCTCTACTTTACTAATTAAAATTTTTGGTAGTTTTCTTATTTGAAATTAGACCCTCGTACTAATTCGAAATGATTTGATTTAATTTTGAATATTTCGAATCAGTAAAGTACTTTGCTCATAAGGTATTCGTTTTGTAGGACAAGACAGTTGAGAATTTTATGTGTCTTTGTCTGACTTGAGTTCTGGCTGTTTAAAATTGAGATGGAAGTATTTTTGTATATATTTTTTGGACTAGTTGAAATTGTATGATAAATTTAAAGGTTTCTAGATTGTGAGATCGAGATTAAGGTTATTTTTTTGGATGCATTTTTGATATACCTTTTTATTAAGTTTTTTTTGATAACTTCCGCATGTGATAGGGATTGTAGAAAAATCGTTCTCTTTTGGCCATCTGACGCAAGAGCGTGAAGCAGTGGCCCGTGTTACTACTTTCCTAAGTTAAGGGATTTGGCCATAAATGGCTGATTAAATTAACCGAAACCAAGCTTGGGTGCAAACATTTTATGGTGATTTTGTCGTTTCACCCTACAACCAGTTCGGCGAGAAATGTTCCTCAGCCAGCCCAGAAACAACGGCTTAAGATTTTATCTACCATTTTGTTGAGTTCAAGGGTCTTAGGATTACTTCAATCTTTATGTTGGATAACTTCAGTACGTCTTAGGATTTCTTCAGTCTTTCTGTTGAATATCTTCAATACGTCTAAGGATAGCTTCCATGTAGATTTTATGGGATAAAATTTTGTAATGTACAACGTTGGGGAAATAATATGCAGTTTGGGTTATCGTGCTGCACTTTTGGAATTGTGAGCCTCTGAATGGGACAATCTCCATATTAAGCCAAGTCAACGTCCTTTCTGGTGAAGCCGTCTAGTTCACAGGCCCTGTTTAACCACATGTTTGAAAGTGATTCAGCTTGCACTTTATTATTCTATAACGATACTTATCTTTTGCTAAATTTACCAAGTCACCGGCGAACCAGTATATTTTGTAAAGTGAAAAAAAGTCGACTACGTGGCGCTACAACCTCAAAATTAAATGTCTTATTTTGTGATACCCTACTGTAATTGAGGTTTTTTTATGGTTCTTTTCAGGATCCAAAAGTAACCAATTAACCATTTAATAATTATTTAAAGTATCGAATGTTATAATGATAAATTTATTGAACTTTTATTACTTAACAAATTGAATTTCTAATAACTAGATATTTTTACTCAGCCAGTGTGGCGTATGATCTTTTATGATTTGAGACATTTTATTTTGCACAAAATTGTAACATACTTTTTCAGCAAAAATTTGTTAAGATTCTAACCACTTGAGCGACAGTTATAAGTTCCTTTCTAGATCTCATTTTTGTAATTATCTATCGCTTTTTTTTGTAATTATCTATTGCTTACATTCTAATTAATTATCGCTTAAATACTCATTATTTTTTCTATTTCTTTCTCTTTGCATACATATTTGTAGTTTTTTTGATATTGCTTATTTTTTTTATAACTAAAAAGTTGTTGGGCCTGTGGAACTTCATAGTCTAATTTAAAATAGAGAGCGTTTTTATCTTCTATGATTAGGCTCTGTCGACGTAGACCTTCCAATTGGGAATTTTTATTTTATTCATTGGTATAAAAGTCTAATTTAGCATAAGAAAAATAAAGTTATATAGCGCATATCTAAAGCTAATAAAGATAGTATGTTTTACAATATCAATTTCTCTATTTTGCTCAATTACTTGTTTACGTAAAATTTTAATTTTTTTCTGATAAAATAGTTGTAAACGTTTTGTAAAATAGCATTTTAAAGGGGTTTAATAAAGTTAACTTTTTCTAACATAATCAACTTTCTACCTCTTGGAGTTTAAGAAAGAGCATTTCTGTCCCTCTAAAAAAGTTGGGACCCTGTATAGAAAATTCAAATTATCGTCAAAGATTGTTTAAAGATTTTTATTATATTTTAATGCCATAATAAAGTAATTATTAAAATTAATGGTAAAAGCCCCCTCATTTTAAATTTTATTATTTTGAGAAAGCCGTGAAGTCTAAACGTTTTGCAGTCTGGGTGGTCATATGCTAAGAAGGAAAATTTTATTAGTTATTAAAAAAGCTAAAAAGGAGAATTTTGTAATTCAAATAAGTAATAAAACAGCAGAACTGATTAACTTAAAATAGCATTTTAGAAAAGTTAATTATATATAAAAATTGACATAAGGACATAACATTTTTTTTTTGTTTTTAATACGACACTGGGATGAAAAATTCCCGAAGCGATTAGGAAAAATCACGCAAAGAAAGCTTAAATTACATATATTTTTAGGATGCTAGAATCACACGTCCAAAATTTTCCTAACTTCATTGTCTCTAAATGTGAATTTGGAATTCATACTAAGAGTAATTTGAGACAGCTGAATACAAATCTGGCATTAAGATAACCAATGGTTAGGTTATAAGATTCAAACATAACCTTGAATAAAAGTTCACAGAAGTCCTCACGTATCAACAGTTTAAAAAGGTCCGCTACCATATTCACAACATACTTGTACGAACATTTACTGTATCTTGTTTGAGCTTCTTCAAAACCCTCAAATGAATAACCTCAAATTCCGTCATCAGAGATTCTGGATAGAAAAATGATTAGTTCTACAGATATTTAAACAATAATTCATCATCTGCGCACTTGGACTCGCTGCATATGAATTTGGCTTTACGAAATATTACATATATATATATATATATATATATATATATATATATATATATATATATATATATATATAATTATATTGGATATCCTCATTCCATATATTTTTGGGTCTATCCCTTTTCTTTCGTCAATATGGTATCCAGTTTTATTTTGTCAGTCTTTTGTCTACTATCTACTGTACGTGTCCTTACAAGGAAAGTTGTTTTCTTTCTACATCAACGATAACTCTGTCGTTTACATTAATCTATTGTCAGATATATTCATTCTATATTTTTAGTAAACTCTTGGAAATCTTCTTAATACAGCCATCTCAGATTCTAACATTATTTTGTTCTTCTCTTCAATTCTTCATATTTCTGATCCTTACAGTAAGGTTGTATTATTCTAGCTTTTATTTCTATATTGTCTATGCCGGTCTTGTCAAATATTATTCCGAGGTATTTATATTCCTATAGGTTTCTATCTTGTTTTGATTGTGGATCTGTGAATTTTGGAGGTCGTTACCTATATTTAAATATTTGGTTTTTTGTATTTGCATCATTAATTTCTATAATAAACCCCAAATCTTCGTTGTATCTACAACGCATGATCATCTGCGAATTGGAAACTACTGTGATTTGTACTAGTATCCCGGTACTTGCACATTTTTGTTCCTATCCAAGGACATGACTTTCATTATTTGAAACAGCTTGCATATATATACATATAGTTGTACGTTTACTGAATGTGATTTCAGCACTACAACGGCATAATGTGGATATATCCACTGCTATTGCATCTCACACGGGGGAATCCGTGAAAGCCGCATAAACATATATATATATATATATATATATATATATATATATATATATATATATATATATATATACATATTATATTTTCTTGATTCTTGAACCATAGATTATATCATACATACTTTTGATTATAACAGTACCATAATAAAAAACAAAGATTTGAATTACCAAAAATTGCAGATAAAGGAAATGATTGAAATTAAAAAAGATAAA
Source organism: Diaprepes abbreviatus (assembly GCA_034092305.1). Taxonomy (NCBI): domain Eukaryota; kingdom Metazoa; phylum Arthropoda; class Insecta; order Coleoptera; family Curculionidae; genus Diaprepes; species Diaprepes abbreviatus. Next base: position 3,574,124 of record JASJET010000039.1, read on the forward strand.
AACACTGTTAACGACAGAACAGATATAGGAAATTTGAGCCACATTTACACAAGCCTAATTTAAACAAAAATATTAAGTTATCGATCCTATCAAATAAGAATCAACAATTGAATATCCTCTTAAACATAAAAGTAAAGGTATACCTTATTTTGTTTTTTTTTTGCGCATTGTAAAATATAAAAAATAAAACACACTCGCATTCCATGTATCCTCAATAGACGATGTAAAGATTGAATTTCATTATTAATAGAGTAACAAAATGTCAAGGTGTGTACCGGTAAAATTCAATATTTTTAAAAAATTCAAATACTGTTTTAAAATGTTTTGTTTGTTTTTTAAAATTGTAGATGTTTCTTGTGTAAATGTTTTAATTATATAAAAATATTTTTAGGAAGGAAAATAAAACAAAAATTTTGAAAATGCCTTAAGTAAAGGGCGAACCGTCAATTGTTTTGCATTTTTTTTTGTTAAATAAAGAACCTTAACCCAAGAAAAGACAAAATAAAGAAAAAATTATATATATATATATATATATATATATATATATATATATATATATATTATATATATATATATATATATATATATATATATATATATATATATATATATATATATATATATATATGCAGGAGTACATTAGAATGTGCATTTTCTCGAATCAAACTCCATAGGTGTAATTAGTAAAAAAGATATTTCATAAAATGATATAATTAAAATTATTTACCTGTACAGTAACATTACTGTAATTACTCCAAGTAAACCTCTTGACGTTTCTAACTTCTCCAGATTTGTCCTTGTACGATCCAAAATCATCAACGGTTAATGTTACTGCTGGTTTACCAACCGACTCTTTAAGGGAACTCATATTTAAAAAGAATTTATTTATATTACTTTAGTATATTAATGAATAGTACAAGACACCGGTCACTTTTAACAATAACAACAATCCCAGCACTCACTCTATTTAAATATCGTGTGATGCTTTTGAAGTTGTTATCACGCCACTGATTACAGTTAAATAATAATTGCCAACGTTTATTAAAACCAAAGGCGTAGTTGTAGTGTTAAAAATAATTTTAAAAATTCGGTAATTGAAATTAATTGGAGATTTGAGTTAGTAATTGCATACAGTAGTACTGTTAAATGTGTTACCAGCATAAAAATGGTTAGTAATTACAATTTGTCTAGTCTACTCGTATATTGGGTAACAATAAACACTTGGAATGTCCCAACTTGTGTGAACATCACTTATTACATAAAAATAAAATCAATTATTATCGGCATATATTAAAATTTCACGTTGATTGACTTGTGAGTTTAGTTGTATAAGTTTTTGTCCGTCTAATTTTAAAATAAAATAGAAAATTTTTGGCTGTACACACTTAAGATTGCTCATAACTGTTAAAAAATTCGGAGAACTCCAAGACAATGGAGAAGCTCCGGGTCTGAAAAATGATGACAGCATTGTTTTTTCCTCGCATGAGAGTCATTAGGCCATTGCATCCGGTACAATCCAGTATCTTGCAATTGTGCCCCGTAAACTATTTTTAAAATGACAAAACGGCCAACAAGACTTTAATAGTGATATCTCGACGGATCACTCAAGTACAATAAAAACATTTTCTTCGTCCTCAGTGACAGGTTTTCTTATAATAGTTTTTTTTTATAACTGACACTTCCACTTTCCTGAAACTGATTTAATAGTCTCACAAAAACGGCTGGTTTAGGATGGTTTCTTTCAGGAAACTTTTGAGCATAGACTCGAAAGGCCAACAAACAATTTTGATGACATTCTCCAAAGATAAAAATCATATCAAACCGCTCTCCCTTTGCATAAATCTTCATTTTGACAAAGCAATAACACAATAGTATTCAAATAATTCAATTCAATAAATGAAGTTTCACATTTACAAAAAATAATACCGCTATTAGAGCAACAGGCTTTGCAGACTAAACTGACAGATTAAATGAATTATCTGACGTTTCTAAATGCCATAGGCAACTAGATATACTAGAACATCTATTCAAAAAACACAAAATGGTGCAGAAAATGATTATTTGGCCTATTCTGTGGTAACGCGAAGACCTAGCTGTAGAACACTCTTATATCATTCTATAGGTATTTAATAGTTATATTTTCTGAAAAGGTAAAAAGTATGACGTTATATTTAAATTAATCAAGTTATAGCCCCTTAAAGTTCTTATTTGATTAGTTTTAATTTTTGAATACCCTGTATAATATAGCAAATTTTTTATAATTGGAATATAAAATATGATTTATTGTTCCATTTATCTGTAAATTTCGAATACATAACTGAAATACTTCTTAAGTATTTGAAATATGAAAATTAGGTTAGATTTTGTCAAAATTCAAATAATTTAAAAACCTTTACGGTTTAGGTACTATAAACCTTATTAAAATAGGCACTTATTTTGATCGGAGAATCCAAAAATGCAATAATACCATTTAAAAAACACAATTTTGATACTTTCAGAGCTTTTGAGACACCGTGTATATTATGAAAATAATTTTAAAAAGTAACCATATTACATTCCTATATATCCCAAAAGACTCTCTGTGGCATACGTTAACGAAAGAATTATATCAAAAAAGATTGGTGGAAAAAATTGAAAGAAAATCAATAAATGAAGAGGAAGATATAAATCATAGTTGAGAAAAAATTAAGGGAAACATAGAAGTTGCTTCAAATGAGTCATTGGGCACACATACAATTACAATCAACAACAAAAATCCTAGTAAAACTCCATGGTTCCGTAAAGAAGTTAAAGATAAGTGTAACGAAAAAAGAAAAGCATATTTAGCATATAAGACGTCAAAAACGCCGGACGCATACAATAGGTACAAACTGATTCGTAACGAAACTAATCTACTAGTCAGGCAACTAAAAAGTGAACATGGGGAGCAGTTCTCTAAAAGAATGGAAGGAGACTTCTATAGTGTACAAAAACAAATGTGGCGACTGATAAGACAACAGCGCAAAGAAGTATCTGAACTCTCCGAAACAAACAAAATATCAGAGGAGAAATGGATAGACTACCTAACAAAATTATTTGAGGGAGATGCTAACATTGGAAAAAACAACATACCAGCAATAAGGAATAATGTGGAAGTCACCATTCAAGAAGTAGAGAAAGCTATAAAATCCTTAAAAAATAGAAAGTCTCCCGGACAAGACGGAATTCATAACGAATTGTTGAAATACGGAGGACAGCGACTAACACAGGAACTCATAAGCTTCATTCGAAAAATCCTGATACAATGCAAAGTGCCAGATAGGTGGAGAACCAGCACAATGATGCTTATGTTTAAGAAAGGTGACAAACAAGAACCAGGGAACTACAGGGGTATTAATCTACTGGACACAACTCTGAAACTCGTTATGAAAGTAATCAAAAATAAAATTAATTCGGTTACAACACTGGAAGACGAACAGCAGGGATTTAGATCAGGAAGGTCTTGCGTGGATGCAGTATTTATTCTACGACAAATAGTCGAAAAATCTATAGAATACAATAAACCAACATTTTTATGCAATAAACAATAAAGTTCAGATTCGCACTAACGGTAAATTATCAATACCCATACCAGTCAACAGCGGTATTAGACAGGGAGACTCGCTTAGTCCTTTGTTGTTTAACATGATAATGGACGAAATAATAAAGGAGGTGCGACTTGGTAGAGGATATAAAATGGGTGATACAGAAATAAAAATTCTCTGTTACGCTGATGACGCTGTGATATGTCCCGAAAATGAAGACGACCTCCAGAGATTGTTAAATACCTTTAATCTTACGGGAAGAAAATATAATATGATTATCTCAGCCGAAAAAACTAAATGTATGACAACCTCAAAAGAACCCCTCCGATGCAAACTAGAACTAGACGGTCAAATAATACAACAAGAAATGAGTTTCAAATATCTAGGACTCGACATAACTAGTTATAGCAACATCGAAGATGAAGTAAGAGGGCAGGTGGCCAAAGCAAATAAAGTGGCGGGTTGTCCCAACGACGTGATCTGGCGAAACAAACACTTACAACAAGAAACAAAGGTTCGGATTTACAAAACCACAATTAGACCTATTATGACATACACCTCAGAAACACGGCCAGAGACGACAAAAACGAAACAACTATTGGAGACTGCAGAAATGAGAATACTTCGACGAATAACAGGAAAAACGCTACTAGACAGAGAAAGAAGCGATAACATTAGGCAATCATGCAACACAGACTGCATTAATGAGTAGGTCCTACAGCGTAAGACACAATGGAACAAACACATAAGCCGAATGACAGAGGATAGACTGGTAAGGATCGCACGAGATAAATCGCCTAGTGGTACACGCAGTAGAGGTCGACCACGGAAAAAGTGGAGCGATAATTTAAGTCCAGAATGAGGAAAATCGAAGAAGGAACAGGTCAGGGACCTATTATAGAAGGTAGAAGAAGAAGAAGAAGATATATCCCAAAAGTAAAACTTTTTGAAAGTCACTTATTTTGGCCGCAATATTCCGTGAGGTATAGGGTGAATAACCCTATATATATATATATATATATATATATATATATATATATATATATATATATATATATATATATATATGTATGTATATATATTCCATTAAAAATCAATTAATGTCCTACCAATGTTTCTTAACGATGTCTCTTGAACTTCAAATAAAAGCAAATACACTCTATCTAAGTAATATTACGTAAAATAAACATATGGTTATCTCTATAAAAATATTGAATATCTTATCTTCTTAATATCCTTGTTTTTTTATTATTATTATAGGTGATATTTAAAAATTCTTTTATTGGTTAATTTGGTTCATTTTGAGATAGGTCTATGTTTTAATGCCTTATTGACCCAATGTTTATTAAATATTGTAAAAATATATAAACTTTTATTGTTATTGTTGTTGTTATCGCAGTCTTTTACTTCTGTTGCTAGGGCCATCTGTGTTTTGAAGTGGAAAAATTCCTATTTATAACTTTTTTTGATGTTTAATAAATCAGTTCTCATAAAACAATAAAAGTCCAACGAATGAGAAGCCATCCATTTTAATCAGATATTTATAAATTTGGTTTTAAAAGAAAACACTGTATTATTTTTTGGGAATTATATTAATACAGATAAACAACAATATTAATTTACAAAAAGTCTATATTCGACTGTATGATGATAAAGTTTTCCGGGATAAAGGACAGCTGGAGGAAATGTTTTCTAAAAAAAAAAAGAATTTTTAAATGAAACTTAGATAAAGGAAAAGTTGTTTTTCTTTCACTGTTAACAATTCAAATTTTGGGTTTCTTTTAACACAAAAGTATGCCTGTAACTGTATAACTATATAAAAATACTTCTTCAAATTTTTGACTGAAATGTAAGAACTTACATGATTTACAGCATCCGGATAATTCTGCGTTTCAAAACAAAAAGATCCATGCTTATAATATTTGGAACCACCTTTTCCTACTAGAGTATCCAGTTTAGCTACATCCCCTTTAAATTCTTTTGGATTTTCCGGTATATGATTTGACGTATAGAACTGCACTCCAGGTTGGTTACTATAAATCTCCAGAATTCTTCCTAAAAATAATTTTATTATTCAAACAGGATGACAAATCTAATAAAACTGTTGCGCATGAAAATCCTCCCCGCCAAACTAATGTGTTATGTCACGTAGAAGAATCGACATGTTTTGATCAATTACAAAGCAAGTATAAGGATGCCTCTATGCAGTTATAACATACTGAGATGCAACGTTTTCAAATTTACGTTTTCTCTAAATTTAAGGAAATTGTGCACAATTTAGCAACACCGCATAGAGGCGTCTGGGGATGACGCTCCATCTACAAAATCTCAAACCCCTTGAGCTTGCTCAAGAGCCTTAACAGGATGGCTTCTGGGTACTCACAAGTCTACAATTTTTGAAATGCCAATGATTTAGCGGAAACCTCAGAATGATGTTGATGATTAACTAACAAAAATCATGGAGTTTTTTAGTAAAAGCAAACATAAACTTGAATATCTTAATATCCCCTTAGCCATGAGACTTATACCTCATGAGCTTCTAGCAGATCTATCCCTCATCGTCAATCAGCCCAATCTTGTCCATTGTTGAACATAGGATTCTCGTAAGTTTTGCCACTTATTTCTATCCCGTGCCGCTTGCATCCAGTTTGATTCTATGCGCCTTAGATCGTCAATCCATCTGGTAGGCGGGCGGCTTCTTCCTCAGTAAGCCTCCTGTCTTGGTCTCCATTCCAAGATTTTTCTCGTCCATCGATTGTCCGTGTTCCTAGCGACATGTCCAGCCCAGTTCCACTTTAACGTTGTAATTCTCCTGATTGCATCTGCAACACCCGTTCTTCGTCGTATTTCTGTATTCGGTATTCTATCTCTGATGCTAACTCCCAGCATAGATCTTTCCATAGTCAATTGTGTCACTCTCAACTTATTTACGTTTTTCTTTGTTAGTGTTAGCGTCTCTGCTCCATATGTCAAAACGGGGAGGATACACTGGTCAAACACCTTTCTCTTCAAGCAAACAGGGATGTTCGATTTAAGTATATTTTTGAGTTGTCCAAAAGCTGTCCACGTCAGCCCTATTCTTCTTAGTATTTCGCATGTTTGGTTATCTCGGCTTAAACGGATTTCATGTCCTAGGCATTTGTAGGTGGTGACTTGTTCGATCTTGTGGTCTCCTACTGAGATATTGTCGTTTAGTACAAGGTTGGTCATAAATTTAGTTTTCTCACAATTTATTTTTAGACCAACATCACTTGACAGTCTGTAGAGCTTTTCCAACATTCTTGCTGCTTTACCCGTGCTATCTGATATGAGGACAATGTCATCGGCGAATCTTAGGTGATTAAGGTCCTCTCCGTTTATGTTCACTCCCATATTTCCTTCAAAAGAAATCTGCTTGTACATATATTCCAAGACAGTGGTAAACAATTTCGGTGAGATTGTATCTCCTTGCCGAAATCCACGTTCTATTCTGAAGGTATTTGTGTCTTTGTGGAGTCTGACACAGGCTGTGGCTGTATCGTATATGTTCTTGATTAACGAAATGTAGCGGTGGTCGATTCGACTGTCTACAAGCGCTCTCAGCATTTTATATTGGTGTATGGTATCAAATGCTTTTTCATAATCAATAAATATAAGAATAAGTGGCTTCTTGTATTCTATGCACTTTTCTATCAGGGACTTAAGAACTTGTAGGTGGTCATTCGTTCCATAACCAGAGCGAAACCCAGCCTGTTCGCAAGGTTGATAACTATCTAATTTATTTGTGAGTCGATTTGTTATTATCTCTTGGAATAACTTATACATGGGCCGACTGTTTATTAACTCTTCAAAAACAAGTCTGAAGGCAGTTTTATTGTTTAATGGAAATGAACAACCATTTGTTCCCGTGGGCCATGCTGTAAATATGAAAGAAACGTACGTACGTAAAATGCGAAGATAAATGAAATATCTGGGTCAATCTAAAAGTTATTGCACTACTTACAAGACTGCAGAGTGGCTACACTAAATATTTTTCTTGTTTGTGCGCATGGGACAACAGAGCCAGAAACCAACATTATGTTCTTAAAGAATGGCCGTTTTGTGAAAACATTGTACTCGGTCTGAAAAACGTCTTAATGAACCCTTAGTAGAGCAAGAGAAAATTTATTTACCTCCTCTTGCACATAAAACTAGAGTTTAAAAAAATTCTGCTTAAGCTTTAAACTGAAAAGGAAATACTTTTCTTTTTTTGAGACGAAAAGTCGCGCTATTAAGTGAGGCAAAGCTTAAAGAAGCAATGTTCGTTGGGCCGCAGTTACGAGAACTTTTTAAAGGCGAACTACATGTTCGAGAAAAGAAAATAGGGCATGAACTACCCTCAGAAATGTATGTTGCAACTTTGTAGGTAACAAGAAACTGGAGAACTACAACAAGAACTTATCCAATCTTACAAGACGGTAGGTTGAAAAATGTCACTTAAGCTGCTTTTCCTTCACTCCCATTTGGAATTCGTCCCTGATTATTTAGGTGTAGTTTCAGATGAATACGGTGAAACATTTCACCAGCAAATTATTCAAATGGAGAAGTGGTGTAGTAGAAAATAGACCCCATACTTGTTATTGGTCTACTGCTGGATCCTCAAGCGTGAAACCGATATCGGCGAATACCAAGCGAAAAAAAATATTGATTTTTTTTTCGTCTTTATTTTGTTCACACTTCTTTGTCTGTGAAAGAAATATTTATTTAATACTTACCACTGGGAGGATGCACAGCTCTTGCTACGAACGTATTTTCTTGCGCTGATCCCTTGGTAACACAGAAGTTGTGATCGTAGCCTAAGTAGCCAGGAATTTTGTCGATGACTGTACCAAGTAGTTTTGGAATTCTTAGATCGAATATTGTATCAGCAACTGGTAAAAGATTTCCTAAAAAGAGGAATGTTAATAAAATACCAATCGAACAAACGTTTTCATGCTTTTTTTGTTAAATATTCTTTACAGTTCTGCTGATAATTGTTGCAGACATATACCTGAAGGTATGGAATCTTTATCAACTTCAGTGGTATAATCTGCATTTATCGAAATCAAATGTTTGTATACTTCTTCAGCTCCTGAACCATGACCAGCCAAATTAAAGTATCTAAAATAATTAAAAAAGAGTATTAAAATCCAGATCTTTCAATTGATAAATTTAGAATTGAAAAATTAATAATTCTAATGTTATATATTCAATTACTTGCACCAATTGTCCAAGAAAATATATAGGAATGACCACAAAGTTACTAAAAAATAGATTAAATGGGCACAAATTTACGAAAAATGTACGGAAAACAGGCCATTTCTTCAACTATAACAATACAACAATACTTGAACGTGGCCATAATTATAACAAATTGAGTGTAAAGGAGATGGTGGAGACAAAACCTCGCAACTTATTTTTCTGGGAAATACGAGAAGATCTCTAAAATTATTGATTTTATTTTGTATAATATTTAAAAATCCTGCATTTTCGATACTCCTAAAATAGTTAACGAAAGAATTGGTATAAGTAACCTAAGCCACATTTACACAAATCTAATTAAAAATTAATATCCCCTCTTAACAGTCAGTAGATGGGAATATCCTCTTAGGACATTTATATGTTATCGGTTTTAATAATAATAAAAAAACTATAGAATCCATGAGAAATGATTTAAAAAATAATGTAATAAAAAAGAATTGTTGTTCCAATACCACAATCAGTACATTATATCTTTTAGTATCGAAATAGAAATAACAAGTTCAAGGTGCGTACCTACATATTTTTGTAAAAATTTGAATATTTTTAAAATTATATAAAGCTTTTAATTGTAAAATAAGTTTTTTAAAAAAATTTCTTTGGATTGTCTTTTAACTTTTTCTGTTAATGTGCAGGATTTAAACCATAATTTGTGTATTTTAAATTTTACGTTGTTTGCCAACAAAATGTTATTGTTTTTATTGAATTAAAGAAAATAATATAAAAAAAACTTTTTGAAAATGCCTTAAACAAAAGGCAAAACGTCAAAAGACGTTGTTTTTTTTAATATCCTTAATGAACCTAACCTCAAGAATACAACGGGTGTCAACGAATCTATTAGACAAGTCATAACTTCTAGAGTATTATGTGTATCAAAATGAGAATTGCTACAGATAAATGTTATGTGAAGAGGAGAGTTTTCGCATATTTTCCCCTTTCCGGTCACTTCCGGTTTCACCGGATATGGCCCCGGTTTTGAATTTGTAAATGGAACACCCTGTATATTTTAACATTTTTGGATTTCTGAGACAATTCTAGATCAGAATGTGACATTTTAAAAACTTTTTACGTCTACTTAATTTTTTTAGGGCCACTTTTAAAATTGCATCTAGGTGGCCATGATCGGACGCAAACTAATCTAAGGGCCTTAGGTGATGTCAAAAAAATACAATCGCAAAGTTTTAGTTACTAATATGAAAGACAGGAATAAGACAAGTTGACAAAATTACGTTTTCATTTCTAACTATTAATTTTCAAATGGCGACCCCTTTTTGACAACTACTTTTCGAAAAAAGCATTCTTTGACGAATCTAACGGTACTAATATATTTGCGATTGGATTAGACATAAGAACAGAAATTAAATATTATTAAGCAAAATACTGGATAATTTATTTACTTATGACAAGTGCGCCATTGACAGCCTTGATGCATAATAATTTGCAACTGTTTTTATCAAGTCTTTGGAAAACAAAGCACTCACTTAAGTAGATAATGACAGTGACATACGCTCTAAGAACAGACGTAAAAGTTTCTTAATTTTCGTTAAGTTTGGTTTAAATTTTCGTTAAAATAATGTATACTCAAAGCGAAAAAGTTTGATATGTTATTAATATTTGGAGAGTGTCATAGAAATTCAAGGAATGCTGCCGAGTTGTATGCTCATAAATATCCGAATCGGCAACATCCAGCCCATCAGTATTTTCCATATGTCGAGACTCGTTTTAGGCAAATAGGAAATCAAGAGGCGGAACAGAAGTTTATCATAAATGAAGAGACTGAGATTAACGTACTTGCTATGGTTGAGGTTGATAAAACAGTTTCGTTAAGAAAAATTAGTCAAAAACTGCAGATAAGTTATGAATCAGCAAAAAAAATACTGAAAAAGCATGGATATCGAGCATTTAAATATCAGTTACATCAACATTTGTATACTGAGGATGGCGATAGACGGGTAGTGTTTTGTGATTGGCTGCTTCAAAATCATAGAGTTAACCCAAATTTTATCGATTTTATTCTATTTTCCGACGAATTCCGATTTACAAATAATGGTATGTTCAGTAAGCAAAATACTCGGTACTGGGCCCAACAAAATCAACATGAAATGAGAGAGGGCAATTTTCAAGAAAGATTTGGCGTCAGTGTCTGGGCTGGTATCGTTGGAAACAGAATAATTGGGCCAATATTGTTTTAAGGTCAGTTAACAGGGGTTAGATACTTTGGTTTTCTTCAAAATGAAATCGAAAATCATCTCAATGATATACCTTTAGCAGTTTTACGGCGAATTTACTTTCAACAAGATGGAGCACCGCCTTACAATACTAGAGAAGTTCTTAATTATTTAATAGAGCATTTTAATAATCGAATTATTGCAACCAATGGTCCGGTACGGTGGCCCGCCCGCTCACCGGATCTTACTGTGCTCGATTTCTTTGTCTGGGGATATGTTAAAGAAAGCGTTTACTATGGAGCAGCCCCAGCTACTCTTGAAATATTAGAAGATAGAATTTTACGGGCATTTAGAAGTATAACGCCCCAAATGCTGCAAAACGTGTTGAGAGAAACAATTGAACGAGCTGAAATGTGTCGTGAAAAAGAAGGAATGCACTTTGAACATTTACTACACTAAACTTTTTAACAAATTCAGCTATTGTACTTTCAAATATTTTAAGTGCGTCGTCTAAGTTATTAGTTTATTTTGTTAGTTTTTTGTTAATTTTGTTAAATTTTTAATCCAATTCCTGTCTTTCATACTAGTCACTAAAACTTTGCGATTGTATTTTTTTGACATCACCTAAGGCCCTTAGATTAGTTTGCGTCGGATCATGGCCACCTAGATGCAATTTTAAAAGTGGCTCTAAAAAAATGAAGTAGACGTAAAAAGTTTTTAAAATGTCACATTCTGATCTAGAATTGTCTCAGAAATCCAAAGATGTTAAAATATACAGGGTATTCTATTTAAGAATTCAAAACCGGGGCCATTTCCGGTGAAACCGGAAGTGACCGGAAAGTGGAAAATATGCGAAAACTCTCCTCTTCACATAACATTTACCTGTACCAATTCTCATTTTGATACACATAATACTCTAGAAATTATGACTTGTCTAATAGATTCGTTGACACCCGGTAAATATATATATATATATATATATATATATATATATATATATATATATATATATATAATATTTTAAACTAGCATTTTATACTTACGAATGATTAGTTAAATTAACAAAGGTTGGCTTGCTGGATGTTGCCTTAAAATCGACTAAAAATACATTATCACTGGTCAATTCGAAAGTTATATTTGTTATGACGTCACCAGGAAAGCCTTCTTCAAGATCCTTGGATAAGTAGCTTAGAGTTACTCTGGTGCCATCGACGTAGTGATTCCAATTGACCTGGAAGAATTTGAATGTTCTTATCAAACAATTTTTTTTAAGTATTGGATGAATATGACGTTGAGAATCATCCTTAACAATCTTTTTCCACGTGACCAAAGAATTCCTTCAATATCATAAAAATATAAAGGAAATTTGTAGATATTTGTATAACTTGAGAACCACTGAACAGAAAAAGGCTAATTATTAATAATACCGAACAATTTAAGCTAAGTAACATTACTTTTAGTTTTGTTTGTTAATTTGCATTTCTAACCTTGTCAAAACCTTTAATTCCTGCATGTAAAGTATGTTCGCCCAAGTTTGCCGTAACGTTGTATGTTTGGCTGTCAATGGTGATCCTAGCATATCCTATTCGATTTGCTACTCGTCCTACAGTCGCCCCAAAATAGGGATTGAGCGGATTTAAATACCCTAAACAAGAAAAGAAATGTTATAAATACAGTTACAAAAAGTTTAAAATAAAATATTTCAAATTTTCAGCGTTTTTATTCTTTGAATGAAATTTAAATAATAACATGCATCTTAAACAATTTCCTAAATTTGACATTTTAGGAGGTATAATTGAAGTTGCTTCTTTCCACTAAAACTAAAGGTTCTATTTGGTGACTGTAACTTTCGTCACAACTAACCTCCTAAGTATTATTCATCAAAAAACATCTCGAGAATACAGCTGGAAAATTCAGAAAACAAAATAATATCAAAAAACTTTATGGCTCTTCTTGGAGCGCGGATGCAGCTACATTAAGTACCTCTACATTTGGACTGTTGTTTTCGGCAACAGAATGTTGTCTGACTCAACAGCTGCTGTACTAAACTTATTGACACTCAATTCAACACAAGAATGGGGCTTATTTGTGGAACCATAAAAACCTTCCAGTTTACTGGCTTATAATTGTAAGCAGTATACTGCCACCTTACCAAAGAAAACTAGCAATCGACTGGATTTGACAGCTTGATGTAAAGCAGTGCTATGAGTGTTACACTTACGAATTAACTAGTTATTGCCATTGTTTATGTTCCTGACTATATATACATGATTTACCTGCAGGAAACTGCCATACACTAAACAATAAATTGCAATACAAGAAAATTTGAAAATTTTGTAAAATTACCGATAAAAACCATAAAATTTAATACGATATTTTTTTAGTTCTCTTGTCAAAATTTTAATTATATCGGCTCTATAATATTTTAAAATTTATGATTATAAATTTTACTTTACCAATACTAACATAACGATTTGTTTCAAATAATTATTACCTTTCATGTCATCAAAACCCATAACTATGTCATCCACACTGCCATTTTTGTCAGGTAATTTCATAGAAGTAATGGTTGCCCCGTAAGTAATAACCTGGACAGAAACTCCCGACGAATTTCTCCAAGTAAATCTTCTTACAGATAAAGTTTTTCCTACAAATTGCGCTTTATTAATAATAGGCTTATAAAAAAGTATTAAATAATTATATTGGACATTATTGTTATGATTTACAATTATTCAATATTTACCTGTATCTTTTTCAGTGTACGTGTCAAATTCATCCTCTTCAAACTCGACGCCATCTTTTTGGTGATATTTTGCCGACATTTTTTCAATATATGATGAGTCTGGATCAGCGGTTACAGCTAATATCATTTCTATTAATTAAAACTACTGTTTTATACCGATGGTGGCTACGAAGAAAATTACACAAGCATAAGGGAGGAGAAGAAAATCCCTTCGTTAAAATTGCGGAAAAGAAAACCTCTTCTTCTCAGTATAGTGTAAATAATCATTCCACAGTAAGATTCGTCGATCTTTGTCATTGTCTGGGAGTGATTATTTTCACGGCACTTATTTATGGAGGGTTTTCTTCGCTTCACAATTCTTTAGAGAGATTTTTTACGCCGACACAGTAAGCATCGGAGTGAAAAATCCTTTAAAAAATTGTGCGGCGAAGAAAATACTCCCTAAATAGGTCCCGTGAAAATAATCTCTCCCACACAATGAGCTATAAATCTTACTGTGACATTACGGTACTAGTAGCCTTCATCAGGAAAAGAAACCTCAATCTGAAAACCGTCAAAATGGACAGGAATGTTATTGAGTGGAAGCCAGTGGTTAAATATCTGGGACCGATGCTAGATAACAAACTCCGCTGGAATAAGCATGAAAAAGAAGTAATCAACAAGGCTACCAAAGCCTTGATGGTCTGTAGAACCTTTGCCGGAAAAAGATGGGGTACAAACCTAAAAATCCTGCAATGGATGTACACTGCAATAGTGAGATCAATCATCACATATGGGTCAGTGATCTGGAGCAAAAGAACCAGTCTAGTTAATACGAGAGCTAACCTCTCAAAGACAGGCCTGTGCATGTATTACCGGGGCAATGAAAATCGGCCCAACGGTTGCCATGGAAGTAATTCTAAACCTCATACCTCTACATATCTTTGTAGAGAACATGACGAGGAGGACGATTTATAGGATGATAAGAGATAATGTCATAAAACGAAGGCCAAATCTCTTATCCAGAAATCAACAAATCTGAGACATGCCACAAGATGAAATGAAAAAGAAATTCAGCTTTGTGAAAAACTTGAGCACAAAGTTGAGTCGTAAGAGCGAATGGGACAGAAACATCATTGAAAAACTCAACAAGAAATCCTTTATATAGTATAAAGATGGCTGCAAAACAACGGAGAGAACTGGAATAAGAGTGTATGGACCTGGTACCAGACACTACGAAAGCTGGGGTAAATCACCAAGCATTTTCCAGGAAGAAATACATGCCATTAGGATATGTATTCAATTTAACAAAGAGATTATCATCTTGTCGGATAGTCAAGCAGCTATCAGTGCGCTGTGATCTCAAGTTATCAGTTCCAAGATGGTCTAGGAATGCCTAGAGGAACTAAATGATTTGAGTAAAAACGATAAAGTCACCCTCATGTGGTTACCGGGACATACCGGGATAGAGAAGCTAGAACCTTTCTGTGGAAGCAGTAGCAGAGTAATGCTGGAAGAACTAAAGATGGAGGAAGAAAGCAGAAGATCCAATTATTAGACGGAACTGTAAGGATTGAGACAAGCAAAGATACTTTTGGGGAACTACGACCAGATGAGATTCACAAAATGCGTAAGCTTATGTAAAACCAACTCAGAGTTCTGACAGGGACACCTCAAGAAACTCAGACTGGTAGAAAGAGAAGAGTAAGGAGGACGAAACCTCTCTATTCATATCCTTTCAGAATGCAGCGCTCTAGAAAACCCTAGGATGTGGTTCTTGGGAATACACAAATCAGACAAGGAGAGCTACCCACCTTGAAGCCGTCCGGCATCTTAAAATTCCTGAGGGAAATAGGACTGGAAGACCTGCTCTAGCCGAAGAGGTAATTCTTACGACTGGACAGCATTAGGGGGGCACAATAGATCTACCAGGTCCCAGTATACAGACTCCAACTCTACGCACATACATACTGTGGAACTGAGAAGAAAGGATTTTTTTCGCTGCAATTTTAACGAAGGAATTTCTTCGCTGAACTTCCGTTGAGGGATTTTCTTCGTAGCCACCATCGATATAGTCTTCCCCATCGTCAGTTTTTTATACGGTGGTACGAGTAAATGCATATAATATAAATTTATATTAACACCATTGAATAAACTATATGAAATTAGATATATAAACTAGATAATCTGCATACATAAACCTTGAAATATTAATAAAGAAAAACATTCTTTAAGGAGAAGGAGGAGTGATAAATTGGAGAATGGCTTGATCACTTGGAAATAGCAGAAATTTGATGCAATTATAATTCAACAGTTCTAATAACAGAAAATTAGATCAATGGTAACAAGTACCTTAATTATAGATATAAAACATTTTGAAAATTTAGTCCAGTTAAAGATTTCAGGGTAGTTGAAACCACCCTTCACTTAGCTATTAGAAGAAAAATTTAAGAAAATTCATACAGGGTATGAAGAATAATATACTTTTATTATAGATATTACAAAGCGTTTTATATAAAAGTTACGCAAACAAGCGAGATACATATTTAAAAAATACTTTTGTATATTCAGGGGTGAAGTAAAAATTTGCGAAAAACCAAACTGCCTTTATATATTTATACTTCTATTTACTATGTTTTTAGATACATTGACGACATGATTATCTATTTAAAACAAGAACGTGCCATTAGTTACACACTATAATGAAGATGATGTGGGTGGCACAGGTTGTAGCTCTATACAACATGTAATATAAATGAGAATCAGAATAGGTCAATTTACAGAATTGAATATGTTAAAAAGGTATCGAGAAATTGTAAATTTTGTACGAAGTCTCGATCAATGGCGCAGAACGTGTACATTAGCCACTGATGGCCGGTTTTTGATCATACCAAACATTAGTTACTTAAGACAAATTAATGTTATTTCGAAAGTAGATAGATAAAGAATAAAAGAAGCATGTTTCAGGCCAAGATGATTTCTCAGAGTTAAAACCTTTTCCAAATATCTCAAAGTTAGCACAAGTGGCAAAAAGTTTCAACCACATTTTTAACATAAACATGGAAATTAGATCAAAAAAGAGCTGTTTTGTTAACAAAAATGTAACATTGTTTTTTTTTTGCTGGAATGTATTCATTTCGGCATCCTATAAAACATATCTCGATGGTAACTCTGAAAGACCTGTGCAAAAAAAATGGCGGACCGAAAATTGTCACGATTTTCGGTTTTTTAAGATTTATCTCGAAAAGTAAAAGTTTTATCGAAAAATGTTTCAAACAAAAGTTGTAGAGAATTAAAAAAACCTATCGATTCGTATAATATAAAATATAGCTGGCGCCACTAGTTATCGAGATATATTTTTTTTCGACCAAATTTATGGTTTTTGTTTGTTTTTTTTAGACATTTCTTAACAAATTACCGATTTAAAATTTCACATAAATATAGGTATTATCATTCTAAAAAAGTAAGTCAAACCCGGAATCTGTGAGTTTTTTATTCTTCGAGAAATTCGATGTCAAAGTTGAAAATTCAACCTCAATTTTCCGCTTTCCTAATTAAGATAGAATGCTCAATTTTAATGGAAATTATTTGTATTGTTTTATATTTTGAAGATCTATTAAGAAAAATTTTTTTTTCAATCGTGGGCCGAGATATTTTGCAAAAACCAATTTTTGCACCAAAAAATTGCGATAACTTTTCACCGGATTGAGATAAAATTTTTTTAATGCATGCATTGGATTTAGAGATATCATTTCCGACCTCAAAAAAAATTAATTTTGGATGAAAAAAACGTTTTTTTTTTTTTCAAAAATTCATAATGGCGTGGCAAATGAATATTAAGGGCTGAAATTTGCAGAATATGCTTTTTAATACTTGTGTTTTACCTGTGAATTTTTTGGATCCAAGAAATACACTTCGATACGACCTGTGAACCTTCGAAAATTGGGCCGAATCTAGTCGAAAATAGCCGCTGCAGGCCGCTGTCGGCGGGTTGCCATAGTTCAGGCGCATTATTCATTGGCGCTTCAAGGAAACTTATGCATCACAAGTAGTATTTATAATACTAATGTTGTTTTATTAATTTATATGATAGTGACAATTTGTTTAGTCATATTAATTATTAATTTGTTTATTAACAAAATTTTTACAAAAAATTATAGAGAAAATCATAAAATATTCAATTATATACTACATATTCTACTGTTTTTTTCCTTTATATTATTGTTATCTAACAGTTTATTAACAAAATTTTTACAAAAAATTATAGAGAAAATCATACAAATATTCAATTATATATTACATATTCTACTGTTTTTTCTTTTCTATTATTATTACTTAATAGTTTATTAACAAAATTTTTACGGAAATTTCTATAAGCAAATTAAATAAATATTTAATAATACATTAATAGTTTATTAACAAACTATGCTCTTTAATTTTATAACTTTGTATTAGGACAACTTAATATCATTATGATTTTCTCTATAATTTTTGGTAAAAAATTTGTTAATAAACTGTTAGATAATAATAATAAAAAGAAAAAAAAAAACAATAGAATGTAATATATATAGTTGTATGATTTTCTCTATAATTTTTTGTAAAAATTTTGTTAATAAACAAATTAATAATTAATATGACTAAATAAATTGTTACTATCATATAAATTAATAAAACAACATCAATATTATAAATATTACTTGTGATGCAAAAGTTTCCTTGAAGCGCTAATGAGTAATGCGCTTGAACTATGGCAACACGCCGACAGCGCCCTGCATCAGCTATTTTCGATGAGATTCGGCCCAATTTTCGAAGGTTCACAGATCGTATGGAAGTATATTTCTTGTATCCAAAAAATTCACAGGTAAAGTACAAGTATTAAAAAGCATCTTCAGCAAATTTGAGCCCTTAATATTCACTTAACAGGCCATTATGAATTTTTGAAAAAAAAAAGTTTTTTTCATCCAATATTAAATTTTTTGAGATCGGAAATGATAGATCTAAATCCAATCCACGCATTAAAAAAATTTTATCTCCATCCGGTGAAAAGTTATCGCAATTTTTTTGGTGCAAAAATTGGTTTTTGCAAAATTTCTCGGCCCAAGATTGAAAAAAATTTTTTTTAATAGATCTTCAAAATATAAAACAATACAAATAATTTCCATTAAAATTGAACATTGTATCTTAATTAGGAAAGCGGAAAATTGAGGTTGAATTTTCAACTTTGACATCGAATTTCTCGAAAAATAAAAAACTCACAGATTCCGGTTTTGACATACTTTTTTAGAATGATAATACCTATATTTAAGTTAAATTTTAAATCGGTAATATGTTAATAAATGTTTTTTTAAAAAAAATAAAAACCGTAAATTTGTCGAAAAAAAATATATATATCTCGATAACTAGTGGCGCCACCTATAATCTATATTATATGAATCGATAGATTTTTTAATTCTCTACAACTTTTGCTCGAAATATTTTTCGATACAACTTTTACTTTTCGAGATAAACTCAAAAAACCGAAAATCGTGACCATTTTTGGTCCGCCATTTTTTTTTTGCACAGGTCTTTCAGAGTTACCATCGAGATATGTTTTATAGGATGCCGAAATGAACACATTCCAGCAAAAAAAAAACAATGTTACATTTCCGTTATTGACGAAAGCCTATTTTCCATGGAATAAAATGGATACATAGACTTAAGCAATTAAGAATAAGCATTGTACTAATAATATAATAATAATGGCTATTTAAGATAATACTGGTAAGAGATGCAACAGTATTTTTAATAGATCAGAGAAATAAAATAAATATATTAGTCTTAGGAGTACATAAATAGGAGAATTTCTTTTAAGCTTACCTCACAACAAAATTAACAAAAAACAAACAATATTACTCCAGGTTTTATTAAACAAAACTACTGAGAATACACACCATCACCCAAATATCTTACAGTTATATTGAGATTAAATTTCTGATTAAAATTATGGTTTTAATGTTATTCTTTAAACTGGAACCGCAACCTCATTAATCCTCGATAAAACTGAACTAAATATTTTCAAGGTATTTGAAAATATTTGTTGAAGGTTCAGTTACCTTTATTTTTTAATTTTATTTTATGCACAGCTGGTTACGCTTTGTTTGCGGTACGTGTCATATTGTGAACTATTAGAGATAAAATGGACGATGTTTTCCTCGCTTAATTACTGATTATTTTTATCGACCAATAGAAAAATAGTATGGGAAATCAAATGTGTAAGGTTTGTCATCATATACAGAGTATTAGATATAAATCATACAAGTATTGCAATTTGTCAAACGGGAGACCTATTTAATACAAAGTCCATATTTCCTTAGCCTCTAATCATTAAAAGGGTGAAATTAAGAAATTTCCCTATGTATGAGATAGAAACAAGTCTCCGTAAAGTTTCAAATTATTGCATTAGCTCGTTATAATTTTAAAAATGATGAAACGTAACCAATTATTGTTTCCTTTAAAGATTTTTAACATTATTTACATTATTTATAGCAAAGGTTTCGTAATAAGAATTACAGGTGGACTAAGTCAATGCCTTACTATTTTTGTGATAAATTTTGAAGAAAGAAAACTACAACTTCGGGTTTTCAGATTTATATGGGCTGTAAAATGGAATAATAACTGCTTTATAGATGGTTTGGATCTCACCTTAATCTACAATTTATAAAATATACATGAACAACATATCTTTATAGATATAACAGATGTAACGACACACATAACATACAATAGTTAAAAGACCAAAAAGGAAAATATTCAAAAACTTAAAATGATAAAAATTGAAATATGTATCAAAAGGCACAGTGCTCACCTCGAGAATAATTACTTGTTTCTCGTAAAAGTTATATTGTTGTTAATGTTGGTTTGTTTTTTTTTTGTGAGTTTTGTGGAAGTACTCATATCAAAAGAATTTTATTTAAAAATTTTTTTTCTATATATATATATATATATATATATATATATATATATATATATATATACATTTTCGTGTCTCATATGGTTGTGTGGAATCAAGAATTGTGAGCGTAAACACTAGAATAATGCCAAGCATCCCTTTACTTTTATTTTATTTAAATATATACTCATCAATATATATATATATATATATATATATATATATATATATATATATATTCTAATATTTTCTTGGGTATAGGTTTTTCCATTAGAGAAACAAAGGACAATAATTTTCTTTCTGACGTTTCGCTCTACATAGTGAGCTTCTTCAAAAGAGCTAGGTATATTTATTTTACATCTACAAAAATTACGGAATTTTTTATATAATAAACATAAATCACAGTAATTACACTTTTATATTTTTTAATTTAATTAAAATTAATAAAAACAAAAACAGATTTTAAAATAGTCTTAAAGTTTAAAATTTAAAACAATACAAACAGTACATACCTTGAAAGTAGTTTTGTGTGTATGTTTAAAAATAAATTCAAATATGATCTTTGGTATGCAATTGATATGGATATATTTATTTTTATAAAAAGCAAAAAATAGGAAAAAAGATTATTATTTATTTTTTAATGATGTTCTTTCACCCGTATGAGTGTATATGAAATCGTTCCAAGCATCATTACATTATTTCTCATATTTATTATAGAGTCGCTTCAAGCATGTTTTATTCAAAAATCAAATTATAGTATATCTGACTTAAATTTTTGACATCTTGCTTGTCATTTACAACATTTTTATCTTTTTTTATGTGTATCATTTCTTTGATGACTAATTTATGATAATTTCTGTCAGTTTCTAAAATATGGGTGTTTTTAAAATCAAATTCATGTTTAGATGTTTGTTCATGCTTATGTAAAGATGTCGATGCGTTTTTAGTATACTTGTGTCCATTCACTCTATTTTCAATATATTGTGTCGTCATGCCAATGTATTTCTTAGGACAATTTAGGCATGGAATTGCATATATTACGTTAGATCTTTTTTTGGTGGGAACTTTGCTTTTTAATTTCGTATAAACTGACCCTAGTAAATTGTTCGCCTTATGGCATACCGTTATGTTATGTTTATCCAAAATATATTTTATTTTTTCAGACAGTTGGTATACATACGGTAATGCAATAAAAGTGTTTTGTGTTTTGGTACTGTTAATTTTATTTTTTTTGTTTGTGTTATAATGTAAATAGGTTCTTTGTTTAATTATTTTTTTATGAGTAGTTTAGGAAAATGGTTCATTATTAGGGTCTCTTCCACTTTTTTTAGCACTTCTGGGCGAAATTTGGGTGAAGATAATTTTATAGCTCGATCAACTAAGCCGATTATGACGTTGAGAGTTAAAATTCAAATACCGGCCCGACCAAGTATCTTTCGTGTACCATTTTGTATGAAGATTGTTATCCGTCTTATTTCTGTGTATAGTTAAGTCTAAAAAGTTTATTTTTGTTCTATTTCAATTTCAGCTGTAAATTTCAGTTTTGGGTGGAAATTATTAAAATATTGTAATAAGCTATCTATTTTGTTTTCGGGTACAGCAGCCAAACAGTCATCTACATAGCGTTTAAAAAAGATTATATTAAAATCCAGTTTTTTCAATACTTCTTCTTCTACATATTCCATAACTATTTGTGCTATTGTTGAGGAGATTGGTGAACCCATAGCACAACCGTCCAATTGTTGGTACAAACTATCTTTGAACTGGAAATAATTATTATTTATTGTAAGTTTTACAGATTCTATAAATTCATTGAGTGTCAATGTTGTGTGTTCTTTTAAATCGTCCCATTTTTCTTCCAAAATTTTGGGAATGATGTCATTGGGTATATTTGTATACAAAGAAACTACATCTAGTGAAACTAATTTATAATTTGTTGGTATTTGTATTGTATCAATGAATTGTTTAAATGCGAAAGACTCTTTTATATAGTGATTATTTTTTCCTGTGATGTTTGTTAGGCAATTTGATAAGTACTTGGACAGGTTATAAAATGGGGACTGTATGCTTGAGACAATTGATCTGAGAGGTGTATTTGGTTTGTGTAATTTAGGTAGCCCATAAATTTTTGGTGCTATAGCATTATGTATTGTTAATTTTTTACTTTCTTCCTCAGTTATATGTTGATTTTTTAATAGTTTTTTAATTAGTGTGTTATTTTTAGTTTGGAACAATTTTGTAGGGTCACTTTTAAGTTTCTTATAAGCATAAGAAAGAAACAGACAACATCCGCCCCTTTTCCAACATCAGCACGAGACAGAACTCAAAACTGATTTTGATTACTGCTAGTGTATTGCTAACATAGAACACTACAAGGCAAGATTCTATCGTGGTAATTTACCAAACCAGGTCACCGACAGCTCGACTTACACAATCGACCACAAGAAGTTTGGTGTTTCGTCGTAGCAAACGGCGATCGACTCAACAGTGGATTTCACCGTTGCTTTTCCCAGACACCTTTTGACGTGCTTTCTATAATTCGAAACTTATATTTAAATCTACTTGGCGACGGAATTTATCGGTGAGATGTAATCTTACAACACCACCCTCGCCAAGACAACTGCTTTTTATGGAATTGGAGATTTTTGCGTTTTAGGCTTGATTCACACTATAGTGCCACAACCGATACGATTTCGGTTCGATACATTTTTTTTTTAATGAAAAAGAGTTTACGATATCCAAATCTCCGCGAAACCGATAGTGTAAATAGGTTCATTGTTTCTCCTGTAAGAATATTTTACCGGACCGAGAGCGTATCGAGAGCGGCCCTGTAGTGAGAATCTAGCTTAATCTCGGATTGCATGGAAAGTCTGATGCCCCAAAAACCGCATGAAAGTGACCTTCCTCCTAATTAGTGGCCTTTTTTTTGTGGGATCAGTAAACAACAATAGAATGCTATCGAATCCTTACTGCTACACCGGTTCCCACCAGGGATGCCATATTGTGTAATTTACCGAACCAGGACACGAACAGCTCGGCTCACATAATCGACCACTAAAGGTTTGGCGTTCCGTCCTAGGAAACGGCGATAGACTCATCAGTGGGTTTTACCGTTGCTTTTCCCAGACACCTTTTGACCTGCTTTCTATTATTTGGAACTTATATTTGAATCTACTTGGCGACAGAATTTATCGGTGAGATGTTATCGTACAATTGATTCGCGAATCCATCGAAATTGAAAAGAACAACACTCTGAATAAGAGAGACCTAAACTTCCTTCTACCTGTAGAACCCTCCTCAACAGGATCATTGAACCAGCACGGCGCTTAAGCCCAGACTGACGCCAACAACGGCGCTCGAAAAAGGGCGGAACCAACGCTTAATCAACCGGTACGATCTACGACTGCGTATAAAGTACGCTGTACATTGAATTTCTTCAGTTGATCTACAACTAGCAAATGGGATTTTCTGTGCATCTTCTGTGCGGAATTTTTTCTGGGTGTGCCTCGTCTTTATCTTCTTTGGGATTTCCTGATGCACCTGAATTGCGGTACGGTTAATATATCCCTAGACGGGAGGCCAAGGACTCTTTAATCAGTCAGTTTAACAGTCCTTGTAAGGGATGCTAGAAATGTAATGGTAATTGTACAAATTTGTTAGATATTTTATAATAAATATGTACATTTCTCTGTAATCGCCTATATTAAACAATAAAATTGTTTATTTTCCGATACCGCAGTTCAGATACAACTAAAGTGACCTGGAGGGAATGCGTACTGTAGTTTGGCTGCCTACTTATCAAGTCTTGGAAAGAGTACCGTAGTTGTGGTTCGCCCGGATTTTCATTTTAAATCTGCTTGGGATTATTCTTCAGGTATCCTTTATATGTTAGATGTTTTATTTTTATGCCTTCAACTATGTCATGAGTTCTTCCCGTAATTTCCTAAATTCATTCGTTATGTATTCAAAAGTGTATAGTTGAGTCGCCACAGCCCACCAAAGTGTAGAAAGATAATCATTCTTTAAACCCCAATACTTAGAAAATCGTTTAATATATTTACGGAGAATGTTACAGAGAATAAGTTTTAAATGAATCCAGTTATTTAAATATTAAATTAAATGCAAGACCAATAAAATTAACCCGTTACTTAATTAATGTAAAAATGTTAATTAATTAAACAAACCTAAAAACCTAATAATTTTTTGAATATCTACAACCAGAACCAAAAAAAAATGTTCATTCAGAATTCTTAAAACGAAGTAATTTTGACAAGTCATTGACCGCAACAAAATTTAACACTTCTTTCGTTTTCACATTAACATTTAATTTGTAAGGTCAATGCATACAAATTATCTTGTAAATATCTTTGTTAATAATTTAATTTATTTTTTCAATAAATTAAAAGGCAACAA
This sequence comes from Diaprepes abbreviatus, assembly GCA_034092305.1. Lineage (NCBI taxonomy): Eukaryota > Metazoa > Arthropoda > Insecta > Coleoptera > Curculionidae > Diaprepes > Diaprepes abbreviatus. The sequence goes on from JASJET010000039.1 coordinate 3,599,174, forward strand.
ATCTCAAAAATTTAACTAATAAAATTCACGCTGACAAATAATTTTTTTTAATCACAATAATCAGATGGTAATTAATGTAGATTTATTCACAGGGAATTATTACTTTTCAGTATTAATTTTCAGGTTATAAAATTAAAGCTTATTTTTATTAATACTAATTATAGGGTTTTTAAAGACATTTCCATATTAAATACATACCGCCAAAGCCAGTTTAAAATAGGTACGCACTGTCGATTGGTTTTCTCACCTTGAAAACGCAGAATTTTAATAAGTATATTGTAATCGTATTTATTGCTACCACAAATAGCTATTTATTGTTAAATTTTTTAATTCCTAATATTGTTTTACGTAAGGGTGTTTTCGAGTAATATTTCATGTTCTTTCGACTATTTTGAAGCAAGGAACGGAGTATAATTTTATTTTGCTTGTAAATGCTCCATAATCTGCATCTTTCCATCTGTTCTTTTCACTGATGGTCACAAGTTCCCTTAATTTTACCCTTCGTTTTTAATTTATACTCTGCTGTCAGTTCCTTATCCTCTAAAGTTATTTTTTAAAACTAAATGAAGCACGAGAACGGATGTATTAGAGTCCATTGTATTGTGATTCAGTACAGCTTACCACCTTACTCCTTTTCCTTGCTCAAATCAGCATCCAATGAGTGGAGAACTCACGCAGAAAGTTAAATTTTGAAAAAGGTATATTGTATGTACGGGTGTCCAATTTTCGAAGGTTTTACGGGTTACCTCCGTTATAGAGGGGTAAGGTTTTCGTGATACTGATGCGGCACCCCTCGTATCTCAATTATCTTGCAACTTATCGCAAAGTTAAAAAATAAAACTATTGGTTTTTTTTTGTCGGGTTCAGTGGCGTAACTAGTTTTCTGTAGATTCAAGTATTTCGGAGTAATAAATCAAACTGACATCTTTTTAAATGGGACATCCTATATATTTTTAAGTAATTTGATTTAGTTTGTTACAAGTTTTTCAAAAATATATAACACTCTATATTTATTATTTATACTGAGTCTTAAATTTATATATTTTTTAAACAACTATCAGATACTGTTAATAGGCCGTGACGAGAATTTAGAGAAACAAAACATCACAATTATGCCCTCTGGAGTTTCAGCCAGAATATTTAGATATTACAATTTTTAGCCCATATGCAAAATTTCAGCTGTATAAGATCATTTATATTTTTTGCCCATTTTTATTAAATTGCACCACTGTTGCAAAATAAGACTCATCGCAATCTACATAAAATTTTTAGTTTTGACAGTGCTTCATTCCAGACATATTTTGTTTAAAATAGCGCCATATTAAATGTGTTTTTCTACAAAATCCAGATTTTGGATACATGTGATGCAAGTTTATTTATTTTTTACCCTTTATCAGGTAACTTCATAATCTTCCATATATCTTAATATATATATATATATATATATATATATATATATATATATATATATATATATATATATATATATATATATATATAAATATTGTAGCGAACTTTATAGCGTTTTAATTGCATAGTATTAGTTTGTGTTTGTAGTTTGTAGAGTTTTAGGTTTATTTTCTACGCGTTCATAATTTATTTAATTAATTTTACCTTTGTTAATTTCCTCAGGAGACGTCTGTGAAAGAAGGTCTGGAACTTTTTACAGAATTCTATTTCCTTATTTTTAATATGGAACGCCTATGATAGAAGGTCTAGAAATCGTTCGATGTTTGACAAGTGTCAGAGTTGAAGTTGAGAATAAAAAGCCTTTGAAATAAGAGTGTGTTCAATAATACAGGGTGCGTTTAAAATACCGGCCTTCCGGAACAAATTGATGTCGGAAGTGAATCAAATCCAAAAGAAGGTTTGACGAAAAATCTAGATGATATGAAACAAGAATTAAAAACAAGCCAAGATGATATGAAACAGGAATTAAAGACAAGCCAAAATGATATGAAACAAGAATTGATGACACTGAAAACAAGCCAAGACAACATGAACCAAGAATTAAAAGAAAACATTAAGAAAAATCAAGAAAATATAAAATAAGAACTAAAAGCAAGCCTGGAGGACATGAGACGGGAACTTAAGACAAGTCAAGAAGATGTGAAACAAGAACTAAGAGAAGACTTTAGAAAAAATCAAGAAGAGAAAAAGAGCATAGAACAAAAAATGCAACAGAGGATTAGCAAAATTAGAGAAGACGTACATGGAGAAGCACAACATGAGATGACGGGAATCCAGAAACAGGTGCATCAATTACATTTAAAAATCGAAAAGGTAGCTAGTACAGGTATAATAAAGGTAGATGGTGTTCCTGCAACTAATGTGATGAAGCCACCTACCCTCGACGTTAATTCGAAACCGCCGCCACGGGCAATAATTGGAGTTCACCGGAAAAAGCACGTGCTCTTGTTCTAGCACTACGAGGTGAAGCTATGGAAGTTCTACGTAACATTCCCGAAGAAAAACAGAATAATTTGACAAGTGTCAGAGTTGAAGTTGGCAATAAAAAGCTTTTGAAATAATAGAGTGTGTTCAATAATACAGTGTGGGTTTAAAATACCAGCTGTCCGGAACAATATATATATATATATATATATATATATATATATATATATATATATATATATATACAATAAGAAATTTTCTTAAATAATGTAGTATTTACGTTTTCATTGGCCTGTTTTGGCTATTTTTTTCAACATTGAATTAACTTTCAGCAACCCCAAAAACTTATAATAAGGGCGATTCAAATTGATTGCTCGGTTTTTTCTCAATATGGCCTTCAATTGACCTGATACAAACAAACAAACCCTGGATTCGGAATCGGCGGCCAAAAATACATGATCGGTGGAATCGAGAACTTTTTTGTATGCCTGTGTTATCTTAAAAATATAACTATAAATACACAAAATAGTTACGCATTTATGTATGCATGTACTTAATGGAATTTTGCTATATTTGATTGAAGGATTCGAAATTTATTGATTATAATAATAGTCATGTATATTCAAACATGATTTCTAGATTTTTTTGTAAAAGTAATACGAATGTCTGTATTGTCAAGGTATCGATACTTTCGATATCGATTTATTGATAACTCTGTTTTTCTGTATCGATACTATTTCTTTCCATACGGATTGATACTTTTAAGAATATTGCACATTCCTAGTTGCAGTAATCTAAATTAGTTAATTTGCAGAAACTTCAAAATCATAAGAGATTTTATTAAAATAGAGAGTCATAAACTATTTTCTATCCTTGAACCGCCCTGTATATACTTATTATCATAAACTAACAATATTCAACGTCGACTTCTCCAACAAATTATCCGAATTCCTGAAAATGCAAATAGCTACAATACGGAATGATCGCGAAATGCGATCATAATTCTTGCCCGAGTCGAACATGACGTTGCTATGTACAGGTCAATTTACCGAATACGGAGACACCGGAGAATCCGGAAACATGATGATGGATGGTTGAGTTAAAATGCGGTAAGAAAATAGAATCGTTTTTAGTTGGAAAGAAAACGTCGTACAATGCTTTTTTATTGGGGATAAAACTTTTCATATAGTCGAACTTTGGGAAATTACAAAATCTTTTATACAGGGTGTTTCCAAATAAGTGCGAAGAATTTTAAAGAGTTATTTTAAGCAAAAAAGTTCATATAAAATATATCTGATAATGCTTAGTTTTTAAGATACAGGGTGTTAAAATTTATTATTTTTAGTCTTTTAAATTTATTAACCGACTTCTAAAAGGAGGTTCTCAATTCGTCGACTATGTATGTTTTTTTATGTATGTACACCGATTACTCCGGAACGGAGGCACCGATTTGAATGAAATTTTTTACGTTATATTCAGGAAGTTGCTGCGGTTGTCCCATATTTTTTGGGCGAAATTGGTGCAGTAAAATCCAAGAGTGCGTTGGCAATATGGCGGTCAAAAAAATTAAGTGACTGATTTTCTCCAAAATTGGCATGGGGAAATTTTCGGGGTTGTAGCAAACGAATCTAAAATTATTTTTAAAAAATTCAATATGGCGGATCCAATATGGCGGACATGAAAATTTAATTTTGTCCGATTTTCTCCAAAATTGATGTGAGGGAGTTTTTGGGGTCGCACATAATGAATCCAAAATATTTTTAAAAAATTAAAGTTAGCGGATCCAATATGGCGGACAAAAAATCAATTTTGTCCGATTTTCTCCAAAATTGGTAGTGGGGAGTTTTCGGGGTCGCACATGACGAATCTAAAATCATTTTTGAAAAACTCAATATGGCGGATCCAATATGGCAGACGAAAAGATCAATTTTCTCCAGAATTGGTACGGGGGAGTTTTCGGGGTCGCACATGACGAATCTAAAATTATTTTAAAAAAATTGAGTATGGCGGATCCAACATGACAAACAAAAACATCAATTTTGTTCAATTTTCTCCAAAATTGGTACGGGGGAGTTTTCGGGGTCGTACATAACGAATTTGAAATTATTTTTAAAAAAATTAATATGGCGTATCCAAGATGGGGGATAAAAAATAAATTTTGTCCAATTTTTTTCAAAATTGATCGCACATTATGAATCTGACATTATTTAAAAAATAAATAAATATGGCGGATCTAAGATGGCCGATTTTTGTTAGATTTAATTACGAATTTAAAATATTTTTTGAAGAACTCAATCTGACGGATTCAACATGGCATCCTAAAAATTTTACAACTGATATAAGGGATTTTTGAGGGTGTAAGTTACGAATTTAATAGTATTTTTTTCAGGATTCAATATAGGGGACTAAAAATTTTACATTTTTCGATTTTATTCAAATATGGAACTTAATTGTTTTTAAGGATGTAAATAGCGAATATAAAATTATTTTAAGAAAATCTAATATGTCAGAGGCAATATGACGGTCTAGAAATTTTGAATTTCTGGATTTCATCTAAAATTGGTACTAGGGAGGCTTTGAAGGGTTTAGATTTAGATTACATTAAGACGATAAAATTATTTTTTTGAAATTCAATATGACGGATCCAGTATAGTGAGTTGAAAATTTTACCTTATTCCCATTTTATCACATTTGGTATTAGAGTGTTTTCGAGGTCGTGTATTATGAATATGAAGTTAATTTTTTACAATATTAGGTTGACAAGAGAGTGAAGGAGTGAAAATTTTAAGTTTTCCGATTTTTTGCCTGAAATTGATATTGCGGGGTTCTTGGAGCGTATACAAACTCAAAATGCACTATAAAATATATCGAGCTAAGACATTTACGTCTCAAGTTCTTTAGATATTGATATTGGAAGGTTTTGGGGCCTATATTACCAATCTAAAATTAATTTAAAATTTAGGATAGTGGATTTACTATGAGAGACTAAATATTTGTTTGATACAATTTCACGGGTTTTTGTAGAAACTCTAAGAATCAAAGAATTTTTAGTGGTTCATTTTAGGGTGATTACAGCTTTGGATAAAATGGGTACTTTTTTGCCATCTTTGAGTCATTGCGAAGTACTCTAATCTCGATTAGTACTTAGTTCAGATAATCTATGGATATCATAATGAACTCAAAACTAAAAATCGAGAAATAAAATTTTTATAAAAAAAATTGAACCGACTTCTAAAAGTGCGCATAAAAGGGAAAAATAACTATATGAAATTGAAATTTTTGAAGTCGGCGCCAAGTTATTTCTAAATGAAACAAATAACTACTAATATATACAAATTCTGATAAGAAAATAATTACAAACAAAGTATGTTAATCTGTTTGTGTGAATTCCATTTTGTCAGGTATTAGTTTGGCGCCGACTTCAAAAATTTCAATTGCATATAGAAATTTATAGTTATTTTAATTTTTTAGCACACTTTTAGAAGTCGGTTCAATTTTTTTATAAAAATTTTATATCATGTGTTTTTAAAGATAATTAAATCAAATCTAGAACACTTAACACTTTTTACATTTCTCATAAAAAAAGTTATTATTATGTGAAATAATCTACAGAGTGGTACTTTTTTCCAAATCTGTAGGATTTTACCCTCTCGAACCTTTTTTCTCCATCATAGGTTCCGGGCTGTATTCATAGTATGGCTTTTCTCCTGCAATATTTTGAATTTCTCTACTAACTATATGTGATCTTGACCACTGAATAATGGTTACCCTTATGCTTCGAAGTGTCTTGTTGGGACGACCTTGTTATTAGTATTTAAAATAGATTCCATAAATAATATAATTCGCACAATCGAGAATGTTTCAAGATAGTTTATTTTACTGAAATGAAACCGTTAATTTATGATATATTTACAATAATAAATAATCTGACACAATATCTGAACCAAAAACTACATATAATAAATAGTCCATTCCTATCAAACGAAATGTATACAAAAATACCTTAATAAATTCCTCTTGTGAAAGAAGCTGACTTTTGACTGATGAATGACCGAATGTAGATCTTCTATTAGATTAACGCTTCGGGCCTTCAAACGTATCGTTTCATTCGTTTCGAAAGTAACTGGTTCGTTTGTTAATCTGGACGTATATCTATCAAATCATGAAGCTTTTGATGCAAACCGATATTTTTATATGGAAAAAACAGTAGGTATGAGTTCCGCTTGAGTGGATCTTTTAAACGTATTATTAGATCTTCAAAGATGCAAAAGATAAAAAATCCAAAAACAATAAAAAGATAGTAAGAATAAACTCTAATTTAACTTTTTGACTTCAAACTATGGTTAAAAAAATTATTGTAAATACTAGATTAATGAGACCGTTATATAGTACGTTATAGATCAGTGTTTTTCAATCTGTGAGTCGCGACCCCTAAGGGGGTCGCGACCCCTTAAGGGGTCGCGGAGCCTTACTCGGGGGGTCGCTGGCAAAACAAAAAAAGTCAAGGTTCTACATGGTTCACTATAGTAAAACACAATTTTAGTGAGAAGGATGGGCTTGTTTATTTCTCGAAAAAATGTCAAATCGTGGTGCTATTTTTGAAATGTTAATAATCAAAACATTTTCTAATTGAAGCCTATTTCTTTTTTTAGTTTTAATGTCCACCATTGAAGAGAACGCCAATTCACATAAGTATGAAGTGGTGAATGGCACTAATAATTTAAGAGCTTCCCTTGCCAGCTCAGGATATTCTTGTTTCCTTTTCATCCAAAACACGTCAATAGTTTGTGAATAAAATTCCATTTTAAGCATGCCGTCAGCAGCTAAATCTACAAGATTTTCTTTCATATTTGTAGTGAGATCAGCTAGTTCTATTGACTTATCCAAGAAAGGGTTAATAATCCATCTGCGCCCATTCTCAGCTTCAGAATGCAAGTCTGGAAAGTATGTTAATAGTTTCTCTTGCAGATTATGCAAGCTCTGTATCATGCAGGGAATGTGAGCTCCGACCACAAGCGATTGATCTATTGCATTATCTTCAACAGTCTCTTGAAGACATGGAAATGATTCAAATATATTGTTTTGCAGAGAGGTTGACCATAAATGAAGTTTTGCATGGAATGCTTTCACTTATCTTTCGCTGTTAAAATATTTTCATCTCTACCTTGGAGATTATTGTTCAAATTATTGAGATGACTAAAAAAATCTACCAGAAATGATAATTTCAAGAGCCAAACAACTTGATCTCGAATATCATGGGACATATCGTCTATTCTGCGTGAAATAGTGTTATCAGAAAGCAGTATACTTTTTAACTTGTTTGCCTCCTGCTTGCTGACCATAATTTCAACCATATCTAGAGCTGCTGCAAAATAAGGTTTTCGGCAATTGTGTGCCGCTTCCCTGCTTTAGCTACTTGATATGCCAAATTGTAGCTAGCCAATAATGATGACTCGTTGACACTAGATATCTAAAAACAAACAAAACAATATAAAAATAAATAGATGATTGACAAATAAAAAAATAAAATGCACACCAAAATTAACTTTAATTAAGTTGAATGCAAACATAAACACTAAAAAGAACAACAATTTAAATAAACTCGGCTTGAGTTCAAGCGCTTAAACAGTGACCTGACGATTTTTACAACACTATGTGAAGACTAGGATAACACTATTACCTGACTCATAGTATTTTGCTGCTGGTTAAGAGCCTTCAATTTTCGTTCAAAGAAATCTAACTGCTTATCAGCTTCTTTTTGATGCTTGGTTGTGAGATGTCGCATAAGCTTTGGCGGTTAATAAGGCTCACGTGACAAAACATCGCCTCAAGTTACACATTGAGGATTATCATTTAGGACTGTAAACCCATATTTCAAGTAAGTGTCGTCATAGTGTCTATTTTTTTTCGGGTGTGATTCACCTCCGCTACTGACATCCGTACCCGATGTTGAAGGCTGCGATCTTTTCAATCTCACGGAGCAAGTAAAAAAGGAAAACAATCACGTCCGTACTGATCGGTGACGCTCAGTCAATTAATTGAGAGTTGAGTGAGACAAAAGAACCTATTAGCGCGGGCGGCGGCGTGTGGTAGGGGACGCCCCGCCACCTCTCGCCCACAACAACAATGTGGTGTGGCAACGCCGCAAAGTTAGGCCCGCGCAAGCTGGCTTCCAAATCAAATCCAAGCTTTCGCGGCATCTTGCAGAGTGTAGGTTTTAATAATGAATATAGGTACCTAAATAAAGAAAGTCATAAATGTAGTCTTTTAATAATTATATTACTAATTTTTTGTCTTTCTAAGGCCCAAGGGAGTCGCCAGACTTTTTTTTAATCTGGAAAGGGGCCGTGTATTCAAAAAGTTTGAAAAACACTGTTGTAGACCAATTATGATGACTTTTTATTTTGTTTTGTAAAACTATTTATTTTTTTTATACAGTAATCAAAGGTATGTGATGTAGCTTTAGTTCATTTCCAAACAAAATATTTAATCTAACGTCACTTAGTTGTTCTTTTTCAAATTTCCTGCTTCAATTTGTATAATTACTTACTGAAGAAAATTGAGCAAATCTGTATCATAAACGTACATGAATTACTTTCCATTGTTTAAATGTACGAATAATAAATGTTTGTCCCATTCAACCTGCATCAAACGTGCCGTTATTCTTATCTCCCAATCCATACACCAAACTGGAAACATAATTCAAATATTTAAGCTTTCGGCAAACATTCGTAAATTTGAAAAGCTATTCTATTTTCCTAATCCTCTCCTGTATCTGTCGAGTGCAGCATGACGAAAATAATGCCTTTTCGGTCTTTAGTCGGCGACGTTGTATGTTATAATAGACTGGGCAATGTTTCGGAAAAATGCAAAATTGACTTTATATTAAACTGGAAATTAAACGAAAAATTATTATTATAATTATTTAGAACATAACTTCCCACAGTAGTTATAGCGGGTATTAAAAATTAAAATACCATCAAATGAATTAGGAAATTGTCTGGTTGCCTATATTAATTCGACTTTAGACAGTCAAAGGAAAGAATATATATAAACAGTTTATTTCCTGCAAATAAAATTCTGGTTCTCTCTCCATACGCGTTTCGACCACCTAAGGGTCTCATTAGTCAACCTGTATCAACATTCACAGGAATCAACTGTCTACTTAAAATATAAATTCCATTACGTGTCGACAGAATTAGTTCTATTTACAGGAAACAAACTATTTGTATATATACTTTCCTTTAACTACCTGAATGGAGACTAAATATAGGCAACTAGTGAAACACGGCAGTAAATAAATTTATTTATTTCTTTCTGAAATCCAAATTTTAAAGAAAATTGTTTATTATGAATGAGAAACTTAATATAAAAATCAATAAGTTATAAAAAAGATTACCAAGATAGTTAAAGCTGGTGGAATTTTAACACTCTATTAATATCAGGTTCCAATGTGGACAACACACATCGCCACGCTGAGTGATGTGTAATGTATTCCTTTTTTAAGGAAGTAAATTTGCGGCTACATGATGAGGAAAATGCAATAAATATTTTTGATTTTTGTCCCACAATTCTGATTAATTTTTGTAGCTGGAATTTTGCTATCGATTTCTAAATTTTACTCTAACTTCCTCGTCAGTTGTAAGTTCTACCAGTTCTCCTTCTAAATTTGCTAATTCTGCTGTAGTTGTATTTGCTAAAGGATGTATAAACCAATTCAGTATGTTCATGTTTAGAATATTCTGGAACATGTCCGCAAAATAAATTTGAAGAACGTCCAAGTGTTGACAGTGAGTAAATATTCTCGTTTTGCAAACCCTGCAGATAATATTAGAAAGTGACTATATTCACTTTTATCGAGATTCCGCTTGGACAGAATAACTTTTACCACAAAAGCAGTTATGACGATTTTTGTTTTAATTAAATTCAACACCTCGCAATGTAAATTTACTTTAAAGGGGAGAGTAATGCGTAATTGGTTCGAAAAATCAATTTTTTTATTAATACCATTGATGGATAAATGTATAGAGAATGTGATCGCAAAGTTGCATTTTAATATTCAATGTATTTATGAAGTTATATAACTTTGAAAAAGCTCATTATGTTGAACGAAACATCAGAAGAATTGTCTTTTAATCTTTAAATAAGAAAATATTAACAAAAGGTATAAGAAAAATAATTTATATATATATATATATATATATATATATATATATATATATATATATATATATATATATATATACACAATCGAAGGTTTTCGAGTATCCCGTGTCTGTGCCAAGTCCCCCTCAGGACTTTATGCAACTGACGTTTCGGTGAAATCGCATTCACCATTTTCAAAGCTTACTGTATGGGGTCTGTGGGTTAAGTGACCCTTGCGACTCGGGTGCCATGTGAACGTGGGGGCGTTCGTTGGCCGGATTGTTCTGACCAATCAGGTTACGAGACCTGCTCCGTGTCTTCGGCACAGTGTTGCTACTAGTTGATATTTTGTAAGCAGATTTTTCCAAGTATTAGGCAATCACTGGCTATCGTCTCTACTATTTAAGTTATAGGGCCCCTTTGCAATTTCGATGACTTCCCTTATAACTCTTGTGGGCAGGGTTTCACATCTCGATAGCATTTTTGTTCCAGAGAAATTTATCTTATGTCCTGTGTTTAACCAGTGTTGAGCCAGTGCAGAAGAAGTTGTTTTCTGCTTGACAGCGTTTATATGTTCGTCTCTTCTGGCGCTTATTTTACGATTGGTTTGATCTACGTAAGATGAGCTGCATTCTCCGCATGGAATTTCGTACACTCCCTGGTTTTCTAAAGGAATTTTTTCTTTAGGTGTTAGCAAGAGATCTTTTAGTTGACGGTCTGTGGTGAAAATTGTTTCATTGTTGTGTCTTTTGAGAATTCTTGCGATTTTGTCTGTGGTGCCTCTAACATAAAGAACAAAAACTTTGGAGCTATTTTCGTGGTTTTTGCGATTTTGCGCGACCAAGCGTTTGTTTTTTAGAGCCTTGTCTATATGTTCTTTTTTTATAACCGTTTTTTGTTAGGGCGTCTTGCAGTAGGTTCATTTCTTTGTGTTAATTTTCTTGATCTGTAAGGGATTGCGATCGAAATGCAAGTTATTTCACTACTACAAGTAACTGGGCGTGGTGGTGATGTGAATTGGCATTGAGGTGTCGGTTGGTGTAAGTGGGTTTTCTGTAGACAGTGTGCGAAAGCAGGCCATCCTCTTTTCTTTTCAGTAGGATATCTAGAAAAGGTAGTTTTCTTTCCTGTTCTGTCTCCATGGTGAATTTGATTTTTGAGTTTATACTGTTTATGTGATTTAGGAAATTTTTGAGATTTTCTTCTTCATGTTCGCAGATAACGAATGTGGCATCTACGTAACGCAGTCACAGTCGTGGTTTGTGTGAGGAGATCTCTAACGCTTTTGATTCGAAGTCTTCCATAAATAAGTTAGCGAATGCAGGAGATAGCGGCAATCCCATAGGGACTCCCTAGACTTATTTATATCGCTGACCTTCATAAGTAAAACCATGTGTTATTGAGGTGATGTCTAGCAAATTTGACGATATATTTTGGCAGACTGTATTTGTTTTCTATTACAGAAAGAGCTTCTTTGACTAGTATATATATATATATATATATATATATATATATATATATATATATATATATATATATATATATATATATGTTATATCGTAGATTTTCACGGATGGTGGAATGAATGGTTTGGTTATTTCGGGTTTTAATCCGTTCGTTCAAAAATGTTACTTACTTACTATATCATATTTTTTCTACTCTTTAATTATCAATATATATATATATATATATATATATATATATATATATATATATATATATATATATATATATATATATATATATATATATATATATATATATATATATATATATAAAATTTAATTTCATTTCGATTATTAGTTTTTATATTATAGATGCTTAAAAAAGAGCGTAGAATGTAATAGGTCTTGGTCTCTATTTTCAAGAAAATCTAGTACTCAAACAGACTATAAAACAATTCAGGCAAATACCTTCAGAGAGCCAACGAAGTGAAGCTGCAGGAGATTGAAATCTTCATCGTTTTCACTACATAGTTGGCTATAACTTGTCACTCATAAATTGTTTCTAATCTTATTTAGTGCTTTAGTTACATAATAAAGTGACGTGTGACGATTATTACATAATGTAGAGCTAGTACGTAACGACCCGTCATTGCTGGAGCATCAGTAACCGCTGACAAAATAATACCAATAAAAATTTCTTTTTTCTTGAAATAATATAATATTTACAGTATTTTTCCTTCGTATCGGCTTCCAAATTTTTGGCAAATAATATTTCCAGACAAACTTTTGGATCTTTTATGAATCGTGCATGTGATAAGAGTAGTGCTTCGTTAGTGGGTGAAGTTGACGCATAGAGGTGAATAGCAGTTATCGCATATTAACATTTCAACGTGTTTGACCCTTTCATCAATTATTCTTTACTTAAAAGACTTTTCCTGATGATGTTTGACGCATTCTTATGATGGGGTAGAATTATAAATATGTCTTTCACTGCTAGTAAGATTAATTAATCATCAGTTGAGTGTTGTTTTCTCTCTTTTGCGATTAACAATGAAATATTTTATAAAGCTTCTAGTCCATCATAATTTTGCCTAGAAGCCAATACAAAAAGGTTTGATATTGGTGACTAATTCATATATTTCTTTCTTGAAAACAGGATACATCTTTGTCCTTTTTCTCACCATGCATTTTAATCAAATGCTCCTATAGGCTAGAACGCTTTATGACTTCATGGTTCAATGTGAAAAAACTTTTTGACAAATTAAACCGAATAGTAGGAGTTGCATGTGGTACTGCCAATCGACCTGGTCAAAGGAAAAGGCAGGTCAATAATTACTCTACCAAGACTGATATACGAAAACCGCAAACAGGAATAATAAATAAATCTCTCTACCTTTTCTACGATATGCAGATATAAAAAGTTGTTGTATCTTTAAAAATGAAAATATATAAACTGTTGCAATATTTTAATTGAGGACTTGCCCAGTCTATATACTTATCTTTGGCTACGCCAAAGCTTCATATTTTATTACACCGGGTTATCCGACGAATTGTGATAAATTTTAAAGGAGATTTCGGTGCTTTGCGCCCTAATTATTTCAAATGTGCGAAAATTAGATTCCGGATTGAGTTGTCCCTAATGTTATTAGTCCCTTTTGAAAATACAAAGGAGTCAAAAGATAATGTTATTATTTCCAGTGTAATTTTGCAAAGAAAGCTACGTTATTAGATTATTTTTGATGTTTTTATTGGAAGGTTCTTTTGTACTTTGTCAACCTTTACTATAACCTTTTGTCTCTCAAATTCAATTTTATAAACCTTTTATCGATGCTGCTAAAGTAACAAATTGTAATTAAGTTACTGGATAACAGTGGTTGAATACTGAAAAATTATTAGTCATGATATTTCACAGTGTTCGTTATGTGAGTACATCTGATAATGATATTCATATAAAATATTCAAGACTTCTTACCTTATCTTCTTATTTTATATTCAAAATATCAGTTTGAGCTATAACAGGGTGATTATCCGAGAACTTTATCGATCGATTCTGGGAACACTATAATTAGGAAAAATCAGAAAATTTGACAGTGTACTAAAGTGCATGGAGGACAGCCGGCTAAAATATTTTTAAGATGGCCGCACTTCCGGTTATACCGGAAGTAGATGTCAGCTTGCTTATTTTGAATGGAACACCCTATATATTATTCAATTTTTGATTTCTACGTAAAATTCTAGACATATTTTATGCATAATGTTCTATACTTAAGTCTCACCGTTTTGGACATAATTAAATATTTATATCCAAAATGAAGTTTGCGGGCCAAAACTTAACTATAAATTTTTCCCATAGGAAAGTCTTTATTATTTAATTTGGGTTAGTTTTCTTGTAGACGAAGATCAACTTTAGTAGTCCTTTTATGATATTTTGAAAATTATTAGTACAGAGTCGTCAAAAAGAAGAATAAAAATTATATTTAAAAAATCGACAAAAGTCAATTTTTTCAAATAGAAAGCACCTATTTTAATAATTTTATCATATTAAGCATTAAAAAGAAAGGTAACTTTGTATAAGGTTGTCTATTCCAAAAATTTGTAGTTTTCAAAATATTGACAATTCAATATTTTTCTGTTATAAAAATGCTATACGGCTTTTAAGTTTTGTTATTAGTTGGCCATGACGGCGAGACATGTCAAAAATAAAACAATCGAAACCTACAGAATCGTCACTATTTCTTCCATTTGACATTCATTAATAATAATCGTTCCAGGACGATTAAATTAGACTCACAAAGATTATTTAAACTTATTTGTTATTTATGGAGAACATGTTAGAGTTATTTCAAGAACCTTTGATACATTCGTGATCCGATATCCGCAGAAACAGAAACCGTCACCGCCAACTGGATTATAGAAAATTTCAAGAACTTTGGATCCATAAAAGCAAAAAGAAATAGAAATAAAGCAGTTGTTTATAATGAAAATATTGAAACTACAATTTTAGAATATTTCGCCGCATATCCGACAATATCTACAAGGCAAGTAGCATTAGGGCCTGGATCATTTCAAACATCAGTTTTAAGGATTTTATGGAAATACAATTTTCATCCTTATGTATATTCCATAGTATAATATTTAAGAGGCACTTATTTTCCACGAAGAGTAGAATTCTGTCAATTTATTTTACTTTGGTCACAAGAATATGCTGGTTTTGTTGATAATATTATTGGGCCAGAATTAAAAAAAAATGGAGACCAAAATGACAGTAGTACATCACTCAGGTTAAAGTCATAGCACGGAGATATCGAAGCTGATCGGGACGACCAGAATTAGTAGAGAGGCAGTGTTACGAACGACTAGAAGATACTTATTGATACGCCCTCGTACACAAAGATTCTTGAGCCATTGTAGTAGCAAATTGTGAGAGCCCAAGTGTTGTTTTGTTGCCAACCTTGCACTCAGAATATAACTAGTAGGCTTTTTTATAAATGGGCTCAATATCTTTCATTGAGCTTTCAGTGTCACTTCACCACATTTATTTTAGTGTCACTTAACTACATATATAACTGGTGTTTTCTAAAAATATCGAGTATCGAGAGTACCAGAAGTAAAATTATTCTTTTATACAAGGGCTCTTGGATAAGTAGGTGACCCTTTCTACCACTGCTGGGTATGGTGAATTTTTGAATTACATGGGTATCTTTGTTATTTTCTAGGGGGTTGAAATTTCATAGATGTTGGGTCATCCCTAGATGCCCCCATGCGGTGTTGTTAGATTGTGCAAAATTTCTCTAAACTTAGAGAAAACGTAAATTTGACAATATCGCACCCCAATATGCTATAACAACTTATATATTAGTTATTTATTAGTTTTCATCTCTCTGTAATAAGAATGAATAATCATTGTTCTCTGATATGCTAAAAAAACAAAGTTTATATTAAAATAATATTTTAAATAATTATAAAATTGTCGATAATTTATTTTCCAACTATTTTTAAAAGTAACGGATAATTGTAATTAAAATACTTTTTAAAAGTAATTACGGCAGCTCTAACCAAAGCTGAACTGTTTACAACAAGTAGTTAAGGACAAGGGTAAGGGTAACTAGAGGAAAGCTAAATATTTAGTACAAGATCAACAAAGATGGGTTGTGCCAAACTAATTCTGTGATAGAAGACCTGAATAATTATAAAAAATGAGTAAAAAGTATAAGTTTAAGCAGTTAAATTAATTAAATACATCACAATCTGAGATCAGTAACATTTAATGTTTGTGGTTTTTATAGATTTTTTTCTTACGATCCACATCCCTTTCTAATGAAAAATACAATATATCGATATTAAAATTGTATGTATTTCTCATTATGTATGTTATTACTCTTTGTTCATTGAACAATCTTAAAAATATTTTTTTTTGTTACAGATGGTTTTGTCATTTTGATGATGATAACTATGTAAATGTGCCTCGTCTAGTCAAATTTTTGGGTGACTACAATCCAAGGGAAGATTGGTATTTAGGAAAACCCAGTATACAAGCTCCTTTGGAGATTGTTAGCAAAGACAAAAAATCGGTAAGTACAAAACGAATTTGACATCATATTTTAAAAATGATTTGACAGAATATTTTATAGCAAGATCTTGAGCAACTACAGTTAATTGACAAAACAGGTCGTGTGAAGCGATGATTATCGATTTAATTCCTCTTGACAAGACTAAAAACTATTAGAAAAAATAGTGGGTTGTACCTAATCCCCGTTGGCTTCAAATTGCTATAAGTCAGCTAATTTTTAGAATTTTTGAATGTGCGATAGCCACAATGAATTCTGAAACTGTAAACTAAAATAATGTTACGGTTAAAAATTGATCTTAAATAATAAATATTTTCGTTTACATTTTTCTACATTAAATTACAGGTTCAGATTAATAAAGTAATTAATAGATTTTTGTTTTATACATAAATTTACAGTAAACGATGTTTTCTACTATAAAACTAACGATTACCTTTTGTTTTTCATTCATTAATATTGGTTTCATCTATATTCAGATCATTCCTTTTGTTTACATTTTGAAATTTTGATTGACATCGAAACTTAACACATTTCTGTAATTTGTAAATTTCGTTAGGTACCTTGAGACATGTATCACAGATTGGGAAAAGCGTTTTCTTAAATATTGGATAAATATGAACGGTGTTTATTGGTTTTTCTTGTTGATTTTCCTTTTTCAGAAAATATTTATTTATTGTCACATATCAGCTGTTTCAGGTAGTCAGGTCCACTGAATTGCGTGAAAGTTTTTAGGGTTGCCTATAAGATGGCACATCAGTTGAATATTATCGAAATGTTAAATTCGAAATAAGATTGTATTGACCTTTTTTTCATTTTGTTGTTTTTAGTTTATTAGTTGATTATTTCCCCTTTACTTTACTAGTTAGAATTTTTGGTAATTATAATATTGTAAATTAGACCCTCGGACTAATTCGAACTAATTGGATTTAATTTTTGAATTTTCGAACCCATTAAGTAATTTGTTTATAGGATATTCATTTTGTAGGACGAGGCAGTTTAGATTATTAAGATATTGGTTGTCTCTGTCTGATTTCAGTACTGGCCAATTTAAAATTGAAATAGAAGAATTTTTGCATATATTTTCCGGAAGTAGTTCAAATTTTATGATAAATTTCAAGGGTTCGAGATTATGGCTACGAGATTAAGGTTATTTTTTTGGGTATATTTGTGATTGACGTTTTTATTAAGTATTTTTGGTAACTTCCGTTGGAAGAAATGTGCTAGTGATTTGAGAGAAATAATTCTCTTTTGGCTATCTGACGCAAGAGCGAAAAGAAGTGGTTTTAGTTTTACTACTTTCCCAAGTTAAGGGACTTGGTCATAAATGGCCGATTAAAGTAACAAAACCAAGTCGGGACGCCACCTAAACGATCCCCAATTTTATCAAAAGAAGCTGTAACTAAATTATTCAACCTAACTTTCTGCTCCTCTGTCAAGTCTGATTCACACTGCATCAAAGAAATCTCTGGACTACCTAAAACTTCAGATGAAAAATACCATTCGCCTCTGCGCATGTCCAGAATAATACCTAACTTTATCCAAAAATTAATACCCAAAATAAGTTCATGTCGCAGTTCAGGTACCACATAAATATCTACAAGTTTCACTATATCCCTAACTTTTACTGGAACAGTTGCTATGCCTATACATTCACAAGAACTATCATTAGCTATTTTACAAAAGGTGCTCTTATTTACATCCAATTTAACTCCCAAGGTTTCCAATTTATCCCAACCTTTATTACCTACAAAAATTTTATTTGCCCCAGAATCCAAAAGTCCATAAAAATTTAAACCCAAAATATCTACTTTTAAATAAGGACATTCCCCAGGACCTACATGTGTCAATACATAATCCAAAACAATAAATTATAAAATATATCGGGTTTTTGAAATTTTTTGAAAATTTTAAGGCAATTTAACACTTTCTATTTTGTGCTTGACAACTTTTTGCATCACGAAACATTTTTTTTTACATTTCACACTTTCTACTTTGAGGCATAAACTGGATTAGTTTATCTTTATCTAATTTTGAGTATCTGTTAGCAAATGTGTTAGCTATCAAAGAAAACATTAACTTAATTAAATATGTTTATAGGGAAATGTAATCTCACTTAGATGGTAATTTGCACTATCTATGTTGTCGAGATGTGTATTTTGAAAGACCTTAAGCAAATTAATTAACCAAAATAGCTTTATAAGTACTGAAAGGGCAATCATTTAAAAATTGTATGTTTTACGTAATACTTTCGAAATAAATAATTTATTTAATGTTAACAATCTTTAATAATAATTAAAAAACCTTAATTTAACCAAACGAGAAGTGTTATTCATTAAAAATGCCTTATATGAAAACCTGATTAACCGCTAGATATTAAATGAGTAAAGATAAGCTTTTTTCATTATTAAAGTTACGGTTTTAATTTATTCCCCTGGCCTTCATTTTCCTGTATAATAAATTTTCCAGTATACTATTAAATCATAATTAAGCGTGGTAAAAAATGCCTTAAGATGCTGCGCTGTTAAATCATTATCTCTTCGGATTAGCACTTAATAAAAATAGTTTTTTAATAATAGTTTTATTAATTTTTGTCTTGAAAATTAATCATAAAAAATGAAATTTTTATGAAATGTGTTATAAAAAAGGCTACAGGTGGTTTCTTGGACCATTTTATTCATTAAAAAATATCATTTTAAGCTGTTTGCGTGAAAAAATGTGATACAAGTAATATTGTAACGTAATAAGAACAATATGATTTTCATTGATCTCCAAGAGAAAGGCTATGGGAAATAATGAACAGATGAGGAATTAAGAGTAAAATAATGAGAATTATTAAGAGAATATACAAAAATAATAGTAACATCTTTATTCGTTAGAGGAAAACATTCGAAGCATTTTCAAGAAAACAAGAATTAAGGCATGGAGAAGGGTTAATCCCAGCATTAGTCACAATATTTATTGAAAAAATAGTGAAAAAATTTACGTCTAGAAGCAAAAAATTACATGTATAAAGAATAGATATTTTAGAGGGAGTATTCACTAATGATGTGATAGTTAAAACAGAAAAAGGTAAGGATATACAAATAAATTTGGAATACAGTATTAGACGAACACAATTCGAAACTAAGCAAAAATAGGATCAAGGAAATGGTAATAAGAGACAAACAAGAAAGGATAAATGTACGAATTTATGAAATAAAAATAGACTAAGAAAAGAAATTAAAATATTTAGGGAATAGACGCGGAAAACAGGAAAAGGAAATTAACAGCAGAATAGAAAAACATTAAGAAAAAATCATGCAATGAAAAAAACGTTTATAAGTAAGGAATAAATCTCTAGAAAAACGAAAATAAATGTATTTAACGCAATCCTTGGGTTTTGACACAGAAGAAGAAAAGTAAAATATAGTCAGTCAAAGTGAGGTATTTTAGAAGAATTATAAGTGACAAAATTAAAAACAGGATAAGAAATACAAAAAGAAGAGTGAAACTAGGAATACAAACCACATAGAAAGGAAACAATTGAGTTGATAACCTTACCTACAAAGAATAAAGAATACGAGACCGGTCAAACAGGAGGAGTCAGCAAACAAAAAAACAAGACCGAGACAAGTTTAAAATGAAGTTATGAGAGATGTACTGAAGAGAAGAAGAAAATATAAACCGAAGTAAAGAGAAGAGTAAGAAGCAGTAAAGACTGGACAAAATTTGTTGGTTAGAAATATGTATAAAAAATCAATATATATACAGGGTGAAATTCCTGCCGATCTAAACCACTTGTAAATGTCCGATTTCCGTTCAAATAGCTTGACGCATTTACTAAACCATTATAACCTCAAAACAATCGCAATGTTGAAATCAAGTGTAGTAGGCCAAGCCATAGGTAAGTATAGTGACGTAAATTCAACACTGAGGAGTGTCGGGGGCAATATAAGAACAAACCCTACATAAAATGTAAGTTAAGGCCAAAGGGGGGGGGGGGCAAAATTGGCTAAAACAGGTTTTTTGAATTTACAAGCCAAGGCACACATTTTGGAAAAAAAAATTCAAATAGAAGTTGTGTAAATTTTAAAAACCTATAATTTGAGATTCTATTTGATTATTTTTGTTAATATGTTATTGCAAAAAGGCCAAAAAACCCTCAAAATCGGCAATTTTTTTCATATCAATTATTTATTTCAAAATTAACTTTTTTTTGCACAAAGCAATATTTAAGGGGTGGAAAATTAATTTCTTCATTTGCCCCTAACAAGATATGAAAATTTGGGCCTTCACGAAGAGATTGAGCCTTTGTGGAGGTTAAAATGTTCACCAAAAAAAAAAAGTTATGGAAATCAACATTTTGCATCTTGGGATAAACAAATAGCAATATATCAGTAACAAATTATCCGATTTACTATTATAAAATATTATTTTGTTCAAAATGACGAAGGCTTCCCTTCAAAATCAAAAAAGTGCAAAAAAATTTAATTTTGCAATAAATAATTGATATGCAAAAAATGACCGATTTTAAGAGTTTTTTTTACCTTTTTGCAATAACAAATTGACGGATGTGATCACATTAAGATCAAAGTGTAGGTTTTTAAAATCTCTACAACTTTTATTTGAAACTTTTCTTTCCAAAATGTGTTACTTGGCTTGTACATTCAAAAAACCTGTTTGACCCTCCTCCCTCTTGATCCCATTTTTTGCTGTTACATTTTATATGGGGTTTGTTGTTACATTGCCCCCAATATCCCTGGATGGGTTTCATCCATCTGGGAATTTACGACAAAAACAGCACTAATTTTTACATATGGTTTGTACTTTAGAATATAACCAAAAAGCTGTAATTATATGGAAAGTGTTTGCGCTGGAACTAATTTTTGATGATCTAGGGCAGTCGATCCAAATGCATGTTCACTAATAAATATCATCTCGTAACGAAATATTTTAAAATTTTCATAATTACGTCCTTTATTTAAACACATTGTCTATGACCATTTTAAATGTCGTGTTTTTATATGCGGAAAAATTTTATAATTGGCACTTATTTTATTAAATAAAATGATAATTGCCTTCGTGCGACAAAGTTTTGTGTTTTTCAATTCATGTAATGAATAAAAGAAAAATAATAAACCATTTTTCTTCACGAAGAGAAAAATATAAATTTTAAATTAACAAGTTGTCTGTAATTAATATTGTCGGTACCCCCATAATGCGAAATTAAAACAAAAACTCTGGTCAAACTTGTTAAATATTATAAAGTAATAAGGTAAGATCAAGAATAACCTTAAACCGGGTGTGCAACAAAAACAAGTTTGTTTTAAATCAGAATATAAAAAAAGCTTAATATAAAACAATTTATAATAGGAAGTGACCTAATTATTTCCAGTATGAAGAATTCTAGTATATTTCTGATGGAAACATACATAAAACATACAAATATTTACTACACATAGTTTATTACACATTTATTACATAATAGCTGAAGCTAGTGGTGTAAATAACGACCCCGCACACCCCTTGGTGTGTCTTGATAAAAATGAATAAATACGAATAATCAAGACGGCTGAAAAATAGTAGAGCGCATTCAGAACTGTGGGGGGGGGGGGAGGGGGGGAGGACGCACATATTCTTTGTTACGCCACTGAATGAAGAAGCAAGTAAATACAAATTTTCTACTTCATTCCCATTTCTGCTTTTCCTGCGCTAATTAATACTGGTCAGGAAGTAGAAGAAATATAGTGGTAATATTCATAGCGAACGAAGAATTCATACTTTATACAATTTATTGGTTTTCATTGATATGTTCTTAATTTCTTTCATCAGTAAAAAATACTAAATTGACATGCATACATTATGGTAAACTGCATATTCAGATTCTTTTAAAATCGTCCATAATAGCCCATTTAAAATTTATTTTCGTATAATGCCTTGTTCACGCTCTGCTGGTTCCGATTCCTTATACACGACCGAGTGTTAATAAATCTTATACAAATAAGTGCAAGAGTGTATTTAATGGTGACCCAATTGACCCGGTAGCGGTCGGTGGACCACGCCTCAACACGCTGACGGAGTTTTTTTTTCGGTACTGTATAATGACTTTTACTATCTGAAATTTATCTTAAATACTTACCGAAGCAAGGGCGTAGAAGGAAACACTTTAGTATATATATATATATATATATATATATATATATATATATATATATATATATATATTTAGTTGGTTGTTGTCTTGGGTATAAGGTTATTTTTTGAATTAAAACTACATATATAAGGTAGTCACGCTCATTGCAAATATTTCAAAAGCTACAAATTTTCGAATAAACAGTCTTATTTAAAGTTGCCCTTATTTTTAATGCTAAATAAGATATCATTAAAAAAAGAGGGGTTTATGTTTCAAAAAACCTACTTTTAACGATTTTTTAAAGTTAATATTTAAGGTTAGTTTTTGATCACCCTATACATTAAAATATATCACCTAACCTCAATTAAATAATAAAGGCTCTCATGTAGAACAAACTGAGATTTGTGTTTAATCCTGCAAACGCCATTTTTGACATACAATTTAAAATATGTCAAAAATAGTAAGACTTTAGGTATAAGACATTATATATGAAATATGTCTATAATTTTGCGTAGAATCTAAAAAGGAAATAATATATAGGGTGTCCCGTTTATAATAAGCAAGAAGGAATCAACTTCCGGTATAACTGCCAAATTTTCCAAAGCCTATTTTTCTAGAAATCGATCGTGGGTCACACTGTATATATACAAACATAATGTCTGGAAACATGGGATTCGGTTTGGTTTCTCGTTGAAATGGGCAAACATTTCCCAGTATCTCATTTTGAATTTTCTGTATTTTGCATACAGCATATATTTATACGCGGTTTTAGAGTGTATTCATTGCTTGATGATGGTTACGCCCTCTTTTCGAATAACTTTGGTGTTATCAATTTGTGCTCAAGCGTGATGGTGGTACAATGGTACCGAAAGAGGAGAGTGTTCTAAGTAGAGGGAAGGTTGATTGCATCATCTCTCACCGTGCCGTTCTTTTCAATATCAATGAACTCTCACATTAATCTTATCTTGTTCTATATGGGAGATTTGCTTGCAATGGTCAAAATTAATTATGCGTCCTTTCCTGAGCTTAAATTGGAACATTACCAATGTTATATGTTTATTTCTCGTGTTTCTTTCTTTTATAAGGTGAGCTAACACTTTTTTTTTATTTTAGCTCCACTCCCTATTTTTTGTTTGGTGTTTACTACTCCCCGTATTTGTAAGGGGTGGTGGTGTGAATTGGCATTGAGTTATCACTCCGTGTGAGTTGGTTTTTGATATACTTGTTGCAAAGGTGACGTTATAGACCTTAAAAATTATAGACCGATCAGCCTCCTTAGCCACATATACAAACTATTTACCAAAATCTCGCAAACCGTTTGACAAATAAAGTAGACTCTTTTCTTTCGAGAGAGCATGCGGGATTTCGATTAGGGTATGGGTCAAATAACCATCTTCTGACCGTCAGAGTTCTTATCGAGAAATGTATTATGTATAATAGACCACTGATGCTTGTCTTCGTTGATTTCGAGAAGGCCTTTGATTCGATAAATCAGCGGAAACTTTTAGAGGCTGTTGTAGAATTCTATCTACAAGAACCTAAACAAATCATAAAAATAAAATAAACGTATAAAGACGGTTGAAATTCCGAGAAATAAACTGCACGTTGTCAGCGGTAACTGCGCATAGACACTGACACAGATGCCGGCGCAGACATAAAGCTTTGGCGGACCGCGCTAAGCGCTGATGGGTTCCTTTCGGAAGACCAGACGGAGTGTTGAGAAAGTATAAATAGCACCCGATATCGCGATTGGTTAGCAGAATCTGATTGTCTATTAAAAAGCACAGATCTCTCAAATTTTTCTTACACACGCGCACACGAGTGTCTAAGTCTTTTGAAGCATTTACTCAGGCGAAACGTGGGATTCTCTGCCGTTGCTGATTAGTCTGGCACTTGCACCACGTCAGAGAAAGGCACGGGGAATCTTCAATAGGGGGGTCACTCGTCGGTAATCTCGCAAGAGATTATTGTCAGTTTCTCTTTCAGAAAAAAAAATTAAACGGTTCGACACGCGAGTAGGGAGTTTTAAATTTTCTAGAGGTTTTCCTGGAGCGTCCCTTTCGGCATCAAGAGGACCACTAAGCTGTTTACGCTAGTGTAACGTGGGAGGCCGCTCTGCTTACGACGGCTTAAGAAGAGAGGTTCTTGGTTGTCCTAATAAGACGATCAAGAATTCGATTCAAGAAAGAAGATTGCGGTGCTAAAAAGGCCAAGAAACCTCGTCTGTTAGGCGAAATTCGTTAGCGGCGAACTCTTGTAGCTGATATCAGTTCAGTGCTAGGGGAGGAACCTCAAAGTAAAGTCTTCAGCTAACCGTGAAACGCAAATTTTAGTAAAATTCCAGCGCCGTCGGAAAAAAATAATTTTTAAATTCTTGCGGAAACTGTTTGAAATTAATATACAGAGTATTCACGGGCCTACTTCTACGAATATAATAATTTGTGGAAATAAAATTGCGTAACATATACCCGATTTAGACATCCCGATTGCGACAAATAATTTTCTATCTAGAGAAAATTAGTGACATCCTGATAGTGACATCGTTAACGGATTTAAGAACACTAAACGTGCCGTAGTTTGCGCTTAACACAAAAAAAAATTTCGGAATAATTGAATTTCGGAAATTTTATTAAAAGTCCCAACACTACATATTAATTTCGACACAAAACTTAAGAGTTCCAGACAAAAAAAATTTTTGCTGCAGAGCTCACGTCTAATAAAAAACAAATTAAAGAAAATATTGGCCAAGTTCTCATTCAACTCAAATTCCATATACTTAATTTTTCTCATATATTAAGTATATTAAAGCCCAGCCCTCCGTGATTTTTGTATTTTTATACAAAACATTTCAATTTAAGAGGAAAAATAATTTATTTAAAAATGTCCAATCCCTTCTCTCACAGTTCCTTCCGGTCTGATGAGGCGGGTGGCATTTCAGGCTGTCCGGGTAGTTTTGGTGGACCTCCTATTAATGGGTAGTATGAAACCCAAACTGGAAGTGCACGGCTTAAATCCAAATTTGATGAACCTATTAACAAAACTTTAGCCTTTCTTTAATTTACAAAAAACTCCGATTTAATACAAATTTAATTAAAATATTATGTACATCCGCCTCTGAAAATCTATTATATCGACATCGCTGCAAGAGATACGGTCTAATAGACGCCACATGCAAAAATTAGAAAGGCCTATTGACCATAAGTGTTTCAGTCACGATTTCAGAGCTGTAGTTTGTCATGAAACCGGCATCTACTGAACGCCTATATCATTGATCAGATGAAGTGTGCGGTACTTTACTTACTTCCTAATGTCAGACACGGTATCTGCATACACGCCCTCGTTTAGAATTTTTATAATAGAGACGATAAATGTGTATCCTGCTGTATTTTCAACCGTTAAATCGTAAATATGCGGTGAAATCTTTTATAAATGGTTACGAGGAAATCTATCTATAGCTTTACCACGAAGTATAGGGGTATTTCCTATTTTTACATAGTGATAGATTTAGTTAAGTAACCGAAGGAAAAGGTAAGCACTAAAAATTGGTTAATTGAAAGTATTAAAATCCATATCAAGAGATGCACCTTTTAGCCCATGGAATTAGACAAATGAGTGTCTATTTGGTTGTTCTTTAAAACATTCATCGATGGTAATTTCCTGCTAAAAAAAATAGCGGCTCAAAAATGTTAATTTTTTTTCAGTTTTTCTAGTCTTCTTCTTCTTCTTCTTCTTCTTCTAGGTAGAACCAAGTTCTGTTATGTACACAATGCCTCATCGATCCTCGTTTGAGGTCGAAATTTAGCTGTCTCTCCATCTGTTGGGGGGCCGTCCAGGCGGGTGTTTGGTTTCTCTCTCATCACGCTTCTTGCCAGTCTGTCATCGTTCATTCGTTCCACGTGATCTCTCCACTGCCTACGACGGTTTCGAACCCACTTCACAACATCCCCCACTCCGCTGTCCTTGCGTATTTTTGCGTTTCTTATTCTATTTCGTAAACTTGTCCCCGTGATCATTCTCAGCGTTTTCATATCTGTGGTTCTCATAATTTGTTTTGTCTTTGTTGTTTTATTTCTTATTTCTGCGCCGTAGGTCAGTATCGGTCTTACACAGACCTTGTAAATTCTTGCTTTGCTCTTAACCGTCATATGTTTATTGTTCCAGATTATGTCTCTTAGTTGGCCTAACATCATGATCGCTTTGTTGGCTTGTGTGCGTACTTCTTCCGTTACTGCCCTGTCACTTGTTATATGCGCTCCCAGGTATTTAAACTTTCCAACCTGTTCGATACGTTTGTCATCAACCATTAGTTTGCATCTTACCGGTTCTTTTGCTATTACCATTGCTTTGGTTTTTTCCACAGATATCTTCATATTATACTGTTTGGCTGTTCGATTGAGATGGAAAAGCATTCTTTGTAAGTTGTCCTCGCTATCTGCTGTCAGGACAACATCGTCTGCAAAGCATATAATCTAAACGGTGTTGTGTCCCATTGGGTACCCAATATTTGTGCTTTTTACCTCATCAATGATTTCGTCCATGATTACATTGAAAAGTGTTGGACTTAGGCTATTACCCTGTCTTATTCCTATGGATAGAGGGATTTCCTCTGTAAGAGTGTTATTTGTTTTAATTACCATGGTGTTTTTGGAATTCAGTTCATATATTGTGCGTATGATTGCTTCGTCTACTTGTTTTCTTCGCAGTAGTCCTGTTATGTGTTCCAGTTTGACTCGGTCGAACGCTTGTGTAAAGTCCACAAAACAAATGAACAGCGGTTTATCGTATTCGATAGATTTTTCAATCAGCTGTCTGATAATAAATATACCGTCGATAGTAGAGCGGTTATTCCGGAAGCCCTGCTGTTCTTCGCACGCCCCTAACTGGTCTACGATCCGTTGTGACAGTATTTTGGTTAACAATTTGGCTGAGCTATTCAGTAGGCTGATTCCCCTGTAGTTTTCGGGTTGTTTCTTTGATCCTTTTTTGTGGATCGCAATTGTGATGCTTTTCCGCAATTCGTTGGGTACTGACGGTGTGCGGAGTATTTTTTGAAATAGAACAGTAAGCTCTGTGACAAGGCTGGGGCCTCCGTACTTTAGCATCTCATTCGTAATTTGGTCGGTACCAGGTGATTTTCTGTTTTTTAATTTCTTAATTGTCAGATGCATTTCTGATTCACTGATGTTAGCATCTGTTAGTTCTGTGGTTTCTTGTTGGTTTTCGTCTACGTTGTTTTCTGTAGCTGGTGCCTGGAGTAAGTCCCTAAAATGGCTGACCCATTGTTGGCTGTCGATTGGACTTGGTTGAACGTATTCATTGATTGGTTTTTTTCTGTTCCTCAGCATGTTCCATATTTTCTTTTGTTTTTAATATGGCGATAAAAAGTTTAAAATAAAAATAATAAAAAAATGTTTAAAAAAAAATTAAGTTGTGCCATATCATTGCTACATCCCTACGAGCCGCCACTGTTCTGAATCATATATATGCATAAAGTAAGATAACTAATTTAATAATTATAATATTAAACCACTTTCAAATATCCATTAAATGTTGGGATTCTGCAAAGTCGTAAATACTTCTTTGGTTCTAATAAACATTGACTAGATACTTCCGATTATTAATAGTTTCCGCCATGGATACAACCATGCAACCAATAAATTTTTATTAATTGAATGCACCTGGCATCGAACAGCGTTAATAACCAGCTCTAGTATTCACCTAGGCAATATAAATCTTTTCAGGCATAAGTAATTAAAAACATGCAACCCATCGCTTCTCTTTGCTCTTGGTATCGGCAGGTCTGTTCATAAAAAAGTTTAATTAATGCCAGTTTGCGATGTAACTATTAATTAGTAAGAGGTAGTAATTCTAAACAATAACGTTACAGTATTAAACCTCCAACACTATTAAAGATACAGTAACAATGCAGAGTTTGAATTTAAGGTAATGTGAATCGTCATGCTTTTATTATTTTGAAATTTCTTATACGCGGTAGTTTTCTCCATTCTTTTTTTTAATGATATAAATTGGTTTTTACTGAAAATATCGTGTTGTCTTATATTTCTTTTCAATTAATGCCATATGTTTCTATTATACAAAGATCAGGAATCTGTGGCAGTGTTTTGGAAATTAAATTTAAATGTTCTTTGAACACCAAATTTTTAAGCTCTTTGTTGAAAAATAACCCAATATATATTTTTATACATAGCGATGGCTACAAAATGTAAATTTCCAGGTATTTTAGCCGACATACATCTCTAAACTATCATGAAGCCTTCTTATGCTTTACAATAAATCACTATTCTTTTCCTTTAAGGATTAGTCGATTCTTCTCCATAATCACTGGTGTCGGTTTATACCGAAAAATATTCCATTTCCAAAAACAACGAGACAATTATGGAAACTGAAGCCAAACTTAAGAGCTGAAAAGAGTATCTTGAAGAACTCTTCGATGATAACGGACTACAGTTACCTCCAGCAGCAGATGATGATATTGACGAAATAGTATCATCAGGCTCTAAAAGTAAAGTTGTCAAAGCAATGAAAAACCAAAATAATGGTAATGCAACTGGCCCTGATAATATTCACGTGGAGGTTATTAAACTAATTGCAGATCAGGATGGTACAAAACTGAGCTTCTCACATCTTTCTTTAATACAATCTATAGGAGTAGTAAAATTTTACCTGACTTGTTAAGATCGATGTTTATCCCTCTACCGAAAAAACTAATTTCTATTATTGTAACGGCTCTTGCTCAACAAACTATACTCACTCGGTGTTACAGACCCTCTACTGTCGTGGATTTCTAGTTATTTCATCAATACAAGTAGTTAAATTCAATAATACTTTATCTACACTGATAAATGTAAGATCCGGTGTACCTCAAGGGTCGCACCTGGAACTCATCTTCTTTCTCATCTTTATAAATGATCTTAGCAGTGTATTTGAAAACTGTCAATTTCTCTTCTATGCTGACGATTTGAAAGTATTTAAGAGAGTTAACAATACTGATGATTGCCTGCTCAGAGATGCGACTCAAAATGTAAGATTATTTCATTTTCTAAGAAGAAATCTCCAATTTTACAACCTTACATCATCTCTAATGCCCTCCTGACCAGAGTTGCTTTAATCGATAACCTAGGCGTTATTTTTGACACTGACTTACGATTTAATGAATACATTAATTATATTTTAGCAAAGTCCTACAAAATGGCAGGATTTATAATTATATCCTGCATGGATTTTTCAAGTATCGAAGTTTGAAAGTCTTTATATTATTCACTTGTGCGTAGCCACCTAGAGTATT
Organism: Diaprepes abbreviatus; assembly: GCA_034092305.1. NCBI lineage: Eukaryota > Metazoa > Arthropoda > Insecta > Coleoptera > Curculionidae > Diaprepes > Diaprepes abbreviatus. The sequence continues at coordinate 3,629,144 of JASJET010000039.1, forward strand.
GCTGCATTGTTTGGGGCCCTTGTTACATAACACATATTAAGCGGATTGAACGCATACAGTTAAAGTTTGTGAATTTTATGCTCTATAAGCTCGGCGTCGACAGAAATCTTCTTTCCCATTCTCAAAGATTGCAACTAATAGGTATGGAAGGCCTGGAATTGCGTAGATATATTTAACTATTCTTTTTGGATTTAATATAATTTGGAAAAGCATTGACTTTTCTGGCCTTCTTGAACTGATTAACTTCCGAGTTCCTTCACGCGACACTCGCCTTTTCCAAATGTCGGTTAAGAGAAACCGGACTGATGTTGGTAGAAATATTATAATGAATCGTATTATGCAACATTTTAACACTTATATTCCCCCTAATTTCGACCTTGAATGCTCCCTGCCTACTTTCAAAAAGAAACTAAAATCACTCTTATCTAATACTTAAATATTCGTGTGTTGCAACTTCGACGATTTATTTCATCTGTTATTTAAAGTATATTACTATATATTTCTTTTGTGTTGTTTTATGTATAGTCCTTTTTTCTTCCTTCTGAGTGTATTCTTTGTTAAAGGTTTGTATCACCGTTAAGCATTAGATATGTTATTTTATTTTATTTATGTAACATATCATAAGGAATGGGCTATTTGGATTTACTCTGTGATGTACTGTTTGAGATAAATAAATAATGAGCATCATAAAATAGAATATACAATAAATATGATTATCAAGTAGACGAGACACAACTTGGATTCCAAAACGATGTCGGCACACGTGAAGTACTCTTCTTTCTAAATGTGCTAACGCAGAGATGCAAGAACATGATCACAGACATATTTGCATGCTTCATTGATTATCGTAAGGCATTTAATTGTACCAAATATGAGAAAATGATAAAATTCTTTAAAACAACAGGAAAGATAATTTCACAACGGTACTGGGAATCAAACGACAGAAATTGGAATTAAGCAGATTTTTTCGGAAGCTAAACCAATCAAGAAGGAGATCTGGCAGGGATGCTGTTATTACTGCTCCTAAGGAGGTTTTAGATGGTTTAACAAGAGGCATTAAAATAAATGGCGTTATGGTCAACAATATTAGATACGCAGACGACATTGTCATTTTAGTAAATAACGATGGTGATTTACAAAGGATCTTGAACAGTATAGTTCAATACAGTGAAAAAAGGGACTCTACGTGAACACATCGAAAACTACTTGTATTTTCAAAAATCATTAAAACGTCACAATAAAAATAAGGGGAGAAAATATTGAACAAGTTTCTTCATTCAGGTATCTAGGCACTATTATTAATGAGTCAAACGACCCAGAAAAACATTTATAAGTATGAAGCATTCTTCATAAGGTGGAATCTTAGCCTAGAACTTAGACTCCGCATGATTACGTGCTATGTATTCCCTGTTCTGTTCTACCGTTGCTACAGTTGGACACTTGATCGACGCTTTTGAAATGTTATATCGACCAATACAGTCCATTCCATAGGTACAAAAAGTAACCAGTTGGGAAAAATATATGGAAAAAGATCAGTCAAAAGACGTCAGAAATCATGGTGAAAGGACTTAAGTTGATGGTATAGTTGCACATCCATAGATATTTTCAGAGCAGTAGTTTTTAAAACACTCCTGGGATCGCCAACCTTCGAAAGAGTTTAGGATTAAGAAGATTCTATTTATTTTTATTACTAAAAATTACTTGTTTCTAGAATATCAATTCTTTTTTTAAGTATTCTGCAGCAAACTTTTATGCTTATTTATCTTACAAATTCGTGGTTTTCTTGTAGCTATCCCGCTATTTAATCTATGCTTCTGTAAAATTTCCAATGGTTAGGATACTTTTTTCAAACTCACATCTCATTATATTCATTAAAAAATTTGTTTAGGCTTCTTTTAACTTTGTTCCTTATCATCTATTCATTTTATATCGGTCTAGGACATGCTGGATAGTTGAATGATATCTATTTATAATTCAGCCTATTTGGGGTAATGTCTTTCTCTTCTTAAAATGGTAAATAATTAGATTAATGTCAATGGTGCTGCTTTGCCCACGTTGACTGCCTATGTTAAAAAGACCCTTACTGCATCTCAAATTTTAAAAAAATAAAGTTGTAATAAATTTATAATATCTGTCTTTTATCACTAGTCTTTTTATCTATCCATTTTTCCAATTTTGGATATAGATCTCAAGGTTTGTCGCCGTTTATTTCTGTCGTGTGCTGTTCGCCGCTACTCCCAAATCGTTTGAAGTCATCCCTCCATCTCACTTGGGATCTACCTCTTTCCCGCCTTCTTTCATATCAACACCGGCTCAGCTTCTCTTTGTTCAATCTCCCGTCTTGTAGTCTTTCATTGCAGTCTGCCCTTTTCGCTTATTCATCTCCATCAATTACATATCTCCAAAGTTTTCAACCTGGACTGCGATTCTAGAAAAGTAAAGGGAAAGAGAATGTCATGATAAGGGTCTTATATCTTTGTTCAGTCTGCAGTAACACATAAGTATGCCACTGTCCTAAAAGAGATAAGGAAAGGGAATGTCAAAAAATATGCTTATAGAATCGGGGCTCTGTATTATTTTTAAAAGTTCTAATTTTAAATTGCTTAGATCGATCCAAACTATACTGAAATTATGTACTTGGCTAAACCACATTTCAAACATCATTGACTTATCATGATACAGTCGTCCGTTCTTTAACACGATTACTTGGGCTTTGTCCGTTGTGCTGCAACTTTCAAACAAATTTACATTTGTACGGAGATCGTGTGCCGACTAAACCACCAATTTTGCAAATGAACCTGCCTCGCTTCCTGGCCAGCAGCCAGGCCGCGAACCGCCAATGCCCGTTGGCGATCCTGTAATCATATTATGATGTTGCCAAATGTTACAGGATGTGTATTTATTTAAAAAAAATACAGTTAAATTATGTTGAACTCAAAAAAATTTCGTTAATATTAGAAGATTTGCAGTAATCTTTTCCAATGCTTCTGTGTGTTGTTCGTTGGAATATTATTTTTGATTCACATTCTAATTCTTCTATTTATTGTAAATCATGGTTCTTGGGTTTAGACCGCATCAAATTGAATTTATTAACCAACGTTTCACTTACGATTGCACGATGCATCTTCAGGAATCTTTACTTCACGAGATTACAACACTAAATAATCATCGAGAAGTAACAGTACGATATCTATACCAGACTGGTGCTCAGCGAACCATGATCCAGCGTTACATTCGATTTCCATGTGTAATGTAGACTGTAACTGATAGTGTGACGTTGTATTGAGATATCCCCTTGTATGTGTTGTTTTTTTTTTTGTACACCGAATGTCCTAATTGGCCATTATCTTTTCTTTGTACTGGTATATCCAGAAAGGGAAGGGTACCTCTTGATTCAGCCTAGAATGTTGTTGATTTAGAAGATCCAGGAAATTATGGACGTTCTTCTACCTTCTTCTCAAGAAAACAATTCACTTAATAATTTGAAAATAAACTTCTAACGTTAAAAATGGATTTCTGGAAGGCCAGCAGGAATAATTATAGAAGTAAAAATAACAGCAATGGAAGATAAGTAACGAATTTAAAATAAGATTTCTAAGCAAAAGAAAATGAGTCAAGTCTAGGACGCTCTGGTCTGGAAAGGGAAAAGCTATATCTGAAATGGACTTACCTATACTGGTGTGATGCATCATGGACAGCAGAATTATGAAGTATGTTGTAAAGGTAAGCAATCTAAATTGCCATTTAAATATAAGAAAACTCGAGCCAAAGATTTATTACAAGTTGTACATGCAGATGTATGTGGTCCTATGGAAACAAGTTCCATTGGTAAGTCAAAATACTTTTAATTTTTGAAGATGATTTTAGTCGCATGACTTTTGTATATTTCTTGAAAACAAAAGATGAAGTTTTTGAGAATTTCAAGAAATTTAAAAGTATTGTTGAGAATCAAAAGAACAAAAATATTAAAATATTACGAACAGATAATAGTGGAGAATTCTGTAGCAATGAGTTTGAGAGATTTCTAAAGAATTATGGAATTATTCATCAAAAGCAAACTCGTATACTCCCTAACAAAACGAAATGTCTGAAAGAATGAAAAGAACAGTTGTAGAAAAATCAAAATGTTAGCTTTTTAATGTTAACCTAGAAAAAGCTTTTGGGCGGAGGCAGTGAACACTACAGTTTACTACACAACAGGTCAATGGCTGCTGAATTGGAAAAAACTCCATTACGAGCTATGGACTGGTAGCAAGCCTGATGTGAGCAATCTAAGAATTTTTGGTAGTTCAGTTATGGTACATGTTCCAAAAGAAATATGTATTCTCGTGGGTTATTACAATAATGTCAAGGGTTATAGAGTGTATAATCTAAAAATAATACAATTTTTACTATCAGAAATGTTACCATCATGGAAAGCATAAAAAAGGAAATAAAAATTATGGAGGACAGTGCAGTAAAAACAGACGAAGAGAAAAACAGCGAAATGTTTGTTTCAGTGGGAGAAACACTTCAAAGTGAGGAAATTAAAGAAGATAAGGTGCAGTCAGACAGCTCATCAGAACTCTGGAAAGGTAAGATAGCCGTGACAGTGACTTCACTAGTGATAGCAATGATTCGGTATCAGAAGTATTAAGAAGATCAGAAAGAACATCGAAACCAAGAAAATTTGAAGATTATATTAGTTATTCTTGTCTAGAAAGTTTTGATCTAGATAGTGATCCAGTATCAGTTAAAGACGCTTTGTCAAGACCCGACGAAGAAAATCAAGCATGGGAGTCGATATTCTTGAAGGCGGTACCACTGTGCAGTGTAAGTGAGTATTTAAAAGAAAAAGTGATAGTGAAAATAAACTGCGTTACGGAGCAAGGCTAGTGGCAAAGGGTTTTACCCAAAAATCGGGTATAGATTTTGATGAAACTTTTCCACCGGTCGTAAGATATTCTACATTCCAATTGTTAATGGCTTTATCTGTAAAATTAGATTTAGATATAACACATTTAGATGTAACGACAGCTTTAATAAATGGTATTTTAGAAGAAAATGTTTTTATGGTGTTACCTGAAGGATTTAAAATATCTGTAAAAACAAAGTATTAAAGTTCAAAAAGGCTATTTACGGTCTTCAACAATCTGCCAGAGCATGGTATACTAGGGTTGATGTTTTCCTTAAACACCTAGGTTATAAAAAAATCAGTATTTGAACCTTGTTTATACATTAAAAGCAATAAAAATCTTTTAACAATTGTGGCATTGTATGTAGATGATTTTTTTGCCTTCTCTAATGATAAGACCGAAACAGATGTTCTTAAATTTAAGTTAGGACAAAACTTTAAGATTAAGGACCTAGGGCAAGTTAAACAGTGTCTTGGTATGAAAGTGAATATTGATAAAGACAATAAAATAATAAGTTTAGATCCAAAGCAATATGTTAATCGGATAATAAAAAGATTTAACATATCTGATGGTAAGTGCTTTTCTATTCGAGATCTCTGAAAAATAAATATTTTAAAAGAAATTTTCTTTTCACTACAAATCTGGCAATGTTGCAACCGAAGGCCTTTCTGGTCCAACGATTCCGCTCGAAGCGAATAACTAGAATGGCACAAACCCATTCATCAAATGCGGCATGCCCGTACGTAAAAGTTTCTGTCTTAAGGCAGTAACAAATTAAGGAACGAGGGAGAGGGCAACAAATTTACCGTAGCAATAAGAGAGTTGGAAATACGAATGTAATGAGAAATATTGCAATCAACAATCGTTCATGAGTTATGAATCGGCGTGGCGTGTAGTTTATTAAGATTTGTTGTTTCCTTTCTTTTGAATAAACAACACCGAGAGCAGCAACTTTTTTCATGGTAGTCGGTAATTTGGTATTACCAAGGATAAATCCGTTTGGTATTTAAATTACGACCACTGAGTTTTTGTTTTTGTTACATGTTTTAAAGTTATTTATCATCACCCTATAACTAAGTTAAATGATTGAAATACGAAACTCCAGAAGATTTTAACATGTTGGAATTTATATAAAATTCTCCATATTTATTTTATAGTTATATCTATTTTTCATTTATTAAATTATATTTATATATATATATATATATATATATATATATATAAATATATAATATATATATATATATATATATATATATATATATATATATATATATATATATATACATAAATGTATGGTAACTTCTTTGGATTAGGTTTCAGATTAATACTACTATTCTGTGCTTGACGTTTCGCCCAACATAGTGGGCTTTTTCAAAAGTATAATCTAAAATAAAAGCAAAATACAACTAACATGGTCACAAACGCACACTCACGTGACTTATTAACACTTAAATAATACAATATTCATTAAAAATATCAATCTATAAAATAATGTGAATTAAAACCTTTTTATTTAGTTTTTTCTGATTTGTAAATAAAGTTTATCAATATCAACTATACAGTGCGTTGCAGACAGAAGAAAGTAACAACATAGACTCGACTTGGAAGAATATAAAATCAACTTTGACAAGCGTATCTAATGAAATACTGGGTAACAAAAAGAGATCAACAAAAAAACGGTTCGATGACGATTGCCGGAAATCCATAGAAGAAAGAAAACTAGCTAGAAGAGACATGCTACAAAATCCAGCAGACAAAAATATTGAACGGTTCAAATATACTAGAACACAGACAAGAAAACTAATGAAAAGGAAAAAGAAGGATTACCAGGAACAAATAATCAGAGAAATGGAAGAAAATCGGAAGAACAACAAAGCAAGACAATTCTTTAGAGAAGTCTCTAGTATAAAAGCAGGGTACCAAGCAAGAACAGGAAACTTCCTTGAAAAAGACAGCGAAGAGCTTATTACTAATGGCAAGGAAATCTTAAAAACCTGGAAGGAATACTTCTGCCAACTGCTAAACGGTGGAGCTAGCACGAATACATCAAATATAGAGGTACATACAGCTGAAATAGAAGACCATTGCCCGACATATGAAGAAGTAACCCAAGCAATAAAAAAACTTAAAAATAATAAAGCCCCAGGCAGCGATGATATACCCGCAGAGTGTCTGAAGTACGGAGGAGAAGCACTATACAGATCTATATACAAGCTAATTCAAGGTATTTGGCAGGAAGAAACAATGCCAGACGAATGGAAAGAAGGTGTTATCGTACCAATTCACAAAAAAGGTAACAAAAAGCAATGTAACAACTACAGAAGAATAACGCTCCTTAATACTACCTACAAAATCCTTGCAAACATTCTGTTAGAAAGAACCAAATCGTACACAGAAGAAATCATTGGAGAGTATCAATGCGGATTCAGACCCGGCCGATCTACTGTTGACCAAATATTCACTATAAAACAAATAATGGAAAAATGCTGGGAGTTCGATCGAGAGCTTCATCAGATGTTCATAGACTTTAAACAGGCTTTCGATAGAGTATGCCGGATGAGACTGTGGACAGCGATGCAAGAACTTGGCTTTTCTAAAAAACTAGTCAACTTTATACGGATGAGTATGGAAGGACTACGATGTAAGGTAAGAGTTGGGCAACAGTACTCGGAGACATTTGAGATTAACAATGGACTGAAGCAGGGAGATGCACTCTCACCACAACTCTTCAACGTAGCTTTAGAACACATAATCAGAAATGCAAAAATTGATACACCGACTTCCATATTCCATCGAGAAGGACCAAACTTACTGCTGGCATTTGCAGACGATGTAGATCTAATAGAAAACACAAGAATAAAAATGAAGGAAACTTTTATCAGGTTCGAGAAGGAAGCAGAGAAGATGGGACTACAAATAAATGAAAACAAAACTAAATATATGTACACTAGCCGCAATATTTGAAACAGAGACAGAATTGGACAGAACATCACCATCGACGACTACAACTTTGAGCGCGTCAGAGAATTTAAGTATCTTGGAACAACAATAACTGAAGATAATAACGGATCACAAGAAATAAACAATAGGATCCAAGCTGGGAACAGATGTAGCTACGCCCTTCGAAATCTGATAAAATCGAAACAACTAACAAGATGAACAAAGATAAATCTATATAAAACAGTTATAAGACAAGTGATGTACGGCAGCGAAACTTGGACAATAACAAAGGCAAACGAAGAGCGACTGCGAGTTTGGGAGAGAAAAATCCTAATGAAAATCTTTGGCCCGTTACTGGATGGGGCAACGGGACAATATAGAATAAGAACAAACAAGGAGTTAGAAGAGTTATACGCAGACGCCAACATAGTTAAAGAAATAAAGTCTAGAAGACTCCAGTGGACAGGCCACCTCATAAGACACTCTAACGAAAGAATAGTGAGACTGGTGGGAAGAAACCCCAACTGAAAAAAGACCACTTGGACGACCCCGGCTCCGGTGGCGGGATAATATAGCAGGAGACCTTAAAGCTATGGATGTAGAGAACTGGATGGAGCTAGCAAAGGACAGAAACGAATGGAGGCATATTGTCAAGTCGGCTAAAACCCACACGGGGTTGTAACGCCACGGAGTAAGTAAGTAAGTAAGTGTGTTGCAAAACAATAAGGGCTACAATAGGTGGTTTAGTTTATTAGGTTAAAATATATTTGGCTTAGGTTTTCATATCTTGCTTGTATTTCTTTTTTTATATGTAGCACTTCCTCTATTTGAAGTTTATGGTAGTTTCTTTGCTTAGAATGTTTGTGTTTGAAAAATCATGTTTAAAATGTGTCTCATGTTTATGTAATGTTGTCATTGCGTTTTTTGTGTACTTATGTCCGTTCAGTCTGCTGTCTAAATATTGTATTATCATTCCAATATATTTCTGTAGGCAATTTAAACATGGTATGGAATAGATAACGTTATATTTCTGTTTATGGGTCACTTTACTTTTCAACTTTGTAAACAGTGGTGTCAAATGATTGTATATTTTGTGGCAAACTATAATATCGTGCTGTTTGAGAATGTGTGTAACTTTTTCTGACAATGAATTAATGTATGATATTGCAATGTTCTTGGGTTGTTATTATTATTCTTTTGTGTTAGGACGTTCTTATTACACAGTTTGTAAGTTCGTTGTTTTATTATTCTGTTTGTGAGTTTTTGGGGGAAATTATTATCACTTAGGATTTGTCTGACTTCCGATAAAGCGTCTTGACGGAGAAGTTAGGGTTAAAGCTCTATCAGCTAAACCTATTATTACGCAGTTCTTTTGGGATTTCGGATGATCTGACTGATAGTTGAGGTAGCGTTCCGATCATGTATCTTTTGTGTACCACATCGTCTCACTCTTTTTATTTTCATAATTTCGAAATAATGTGAGGTCGAGGAAATTTATTTTTCCATTTTGTTTGACTTCTGATGTAAATTGCATCTTTTGGTGGAAATTCTTGAATGTATTTAGGATGGTAACGATTTCATTTTCGGGGACAGCTGCCAGACAATCGTCAACGCACCTCTTAAAAAATTGAATCGGTATATTAAGTTTTTTATGACATTTTCTTCCAGATATTCCGTGACCAACTGTGCCACCGTAGATGATATTGGTGAGCCCATTACGCAACCATCAAGCTAATGATAGTATGTATTTTGATACTGAAAGTAATTATTGGTTAGTGTGAAACTTATAGCTTCAGCTTAAAGTGGTAAAGCTTTTTAAGTTATACCACTTTGTTTTTATTATATCCGGTAATAGGTCATTGGAAATATTTGTATATAACGAGACGACATCTAGTGAGATTAATTTATAGTTGTTTAGAATACTTGTTTGATTAATAAATTTTTAAAAGAGTCTTTTAAATAATAATTATTTTTTCTAGTTATATTCGATAAACAAAATGGTGATTGTATACTCGATACTATTGGTCTTACGTACATTTATATAGAAAGATGGTTTAAGAAAAATTTTAGCGAATTAAATATACATATATATATATATATATATATATATATATATATATATATATATATATATATATATATATATATACGAAGTATATTTTCTTATTGATTTCTTGGACCTTTATATATTAATATGTCAATTTGTTTATTTTTCTCGGGTTTATGGTCCATTAAAAAGGGATTAAAGCGTAATTGAATTGTAATTTCTATATTTTACAGTTTATATAATTGACGTTTCGGTAATTTACCTTACCTTCATCAGAATCTACAGTAAGTAGCTAAAAGGAATAGAACATTTTCTTTGCAATAACCGCTAACCCGTACACGTGGTTTCAGTATTAATCGTCCATTTTTGGTCAAGGTAAATAAACTATATCTTTAAAATAGGTAGATAGTTTTAGCAATTAAAATGGTCTATTGTTTTTAGTTACATACTGTAGATTCTCACGAAAGTAAGATTAAATTCCAGTACTTAAGAATTTTAAAAATTAGCATTGTCAGTTTTTCTTTGGAACCGTTTTGCATTTTTAGACACATCAAAAGTACTGATGAGAACCAGTAGAAATAGATTGAGCTTTATTAGACACTGCTACTGATAATATTTTTAAAAAATAGGTCTTTATTTTTATAACTAAAGTTAACAACTTTGGAACTTATTAATACGACGTTCCCACAAAATTATCAGGAAAGATCATAATATGTCATGTTCTACATTTTGTTTAACTTTTATTACCTCTATTAACGCATATTATCACATCACCAATAACGAGATCATTAAAAATAATGATCAATAATCATTCTTTATTATATATTTTATGCTCTAATACAATATAACGAGACCTATAATATTTTATAACATTTAATTACCGGTAGTCGCCACATATTAACTTTTTTGGTAACAAAAATATTTTCTGCAACACTGTCGTTTCGTTTATCGACATAACTGACGTATTACGGTATGGATTTCTTTATGATGTGTGCTTATTAATAATGAAATTCCATTATTTATATACTAGTAATAAGTATTTATGAACTTGTATGTATGCAATATTTAAATATGACTTATAATACATTTTAAGAAATAATATATCACACAGGCATAATTTTTTTCTGTAAAAATCCATGTTTCAAAACTCCATTCAAAATTAAATATCAACGATGTCTGACATCTTTAGCTTTCCAGCATCGCATCACCATTGTTTTATCTTTGATTTGTTTTTGTTTTCTCCTTGTGACAAGTGACAATTAATCTGCGGCTGAGCCTACCAAGATAATCCGAAAACCTCCGTCGGATTTTAAATTGCATTTCATAGCGCCCGAGCCGATGTTATTTGTTTGAAAAATTGATGTTTGTTTTTGTCTGGTTAACTTTTGTTTTTATGCGGCAACAATAGAAATATTCAAAAACCACCAATAAAAGAGTATACGTATATTGTACACACACACTTTTCACACGCGTCAATTATGTTTAATTTTAGTACTAGAATACTGTCAGGTATTGTCATTAAAAAACATTTAAATGGTGGGAAACTTCGTATCTTCGATTAGCCAAACAATGAAAGCAGAATTTGCTTACATGTTCAGAAACTTTTCCAAAAAATTTGTACGTTTGTTTGAGGGATGTACAGAAAGCTAAGTATTTACACAATGGAGGACAGTACCGCAAATTCCTTTAGTGCGAAATTTGTCATTTTCCTTTAGCTTGTAAGAACAAAAATTCAAAAGTTAGTTACTTTCAGCTTTTGGGTACTTGAAGTAATGCATTAAATAGATAGAGAAGCAAAATAAATATTGAATACATTACCATGATCTTATTTTTTTCATTAATTTACTACCGTTCAACTTCTCAACAACATCATTAATCCAATTGAAATACTTATAAGATAAATTAGTGTCGCCTGGATGACATTAAAATTGGATTAAAAATCCTTAAGATGAACTGGTTCTGCAGTTACACATTTTGATATATGTAAATGTACAATGAAATATGAGGTATTTGTATTCGTTGTTATCACGTAGAGAGGCCATTTTTACCGTTACGAATTCATCGGATGCTTTCGATAACAGTCGAAACAATTTATAATAAGGTGAGGATTCTCATTCGTACCCAACGGACCTTCAATAATTATTCCTGTTTTAAATGTGATATATATGCTGTTTATGAATTTTGAAGTTGTTTTCTCGAAATTCTTTTTTAAGAAATAATTTATTGAGGTGACCGTTACTTGATGAATATCTATATACTCAAATCACAGCTTTTATTCAAAATTAGATTTCTGCTTCGTCAAATATCGAATTGATAATGACAAATAAAGTTAATAAATAAATATCATTGAAGGTGTCCAGCACGAACTTGAGACATAAAACTGGACTGCTCGTGTTCCATATCTCCCTTATAAAAAAAAATGACCCCACCGTGCTCCGTGCCAGTTGGTGCAAATAATTATTTTGGCAACAATGGATTCCCTAAGTTTTTATGCTATTGGTGAAAGTGTATTTTTGACATTGACTGAATACTTTTCATTTTGACAAAAATGTATTTTTGATTTTGCTGTTTTATGGATTTTATCACATTTTATGTAACGTTTTACTGAAAATTTCAAAGAGGAATGTGAACTTTAAGGTTTTTTTTTTGTATTTTAAAAAATGTGATTCTTCATCGTAAGACGTGCAAATACCTCATCTGGTAAATTGGAATTTATTTAATTGGTAAGTTATAAAGCATTCAATAATAATTATATAAAATTTTACCTTAGAATCAAATTGTAAATCTAAGAGTAACAAGTTTAATTTTATGGATATGATATATGATAATTATTAAATGCTATCAATATTTTAGTTTTCTAAGAGAATAGAATCTTCAAATTCAAGAGCTGAAGCAAATTAGTCATGATCATAATTCTTTTATACATCAGATAAGTAACTCTGTTCAGAGCATTTTTCTGGAAATTGTTTTATACAAGAAGATGAGCAAAAAGTTTGTGTTGTGCTTCTTACAAATAAACTGCTTGAAAAAAACTACGAAGCATTGTTTGATGTAAACATCTTGAAGCAACTAAACTTGGACTTAATAACATACACTGGCTCTACAAAAAAAAAAGTCCTGAATTAGGTGTGCATTAACCAACAATAATATCATTTTACCATAAAGTTAATGTTCCACTGACATATAAAGCTGAATATCGAAACTGGTAAGGTGTTAAAATTTAAAATGATTATACGTTTAAAAACCAATATGCCATATTAAAATAGAAATAAATGATTGCATATAATATGAAATTTTTCAATATTATTAAGGATGTTTGGAAATTACATAAATTTTACTTATATGTATTTGTTTTGTCTAAAAATAAAGTAATAACCTTTTGTTTGAATATGTTATTAATTAATAAAACAAAAATTCTTGATTTTAGCTCAGATAGGAAATTTGTGTCATGAAAATCCTTTATCAAAGTAGTGAGAAGCTGCGATTGATTACCATTTCAAAAATTCAACTCTAGGAAAGGTCAATTCCAGATCCTTAAACAGTTAAGTAAATGGAAAATTTGACCTAGTGTAAAAATTAAAAGTTGTTAGTAAATCTTTATGTATATATTTAGATTAAAATGATTGTATTAATGTAAGAATTCTCTTGTATTTACAAGCTTCTTTATATTTAAAGTGTATTAATAAATATTGTTTTGTTTACAATTAAATATAAACTGCTTTAACACTATCCCCTTTAAAGTTTAATTTTTTTTTAAATGGTTTAGTACATAATGTTACTTTACTTCATTTAAATTAAAGCTCCGTTTTTATGAAGGAAATGTCAACATTATTATGAATCTTGTTAACCCTATATAAATACCGAACATTCAGTTCCCTAAAAGCATCGAGGAGAAAATAATTTTAGCAAAGACCTAATCGAAGCTATTTTTAAATGATGAAACTATCTTATTTTGCAATAGATTATGTGGTCATTTCGATAACTTACATTAAACAATATATTATTTTAATTCATGATATAAAATTTTTAAAAATAAATGCCTTAATACTTTTTTCGTTAACTTCTTATACTCTACCTCCGAATAAGAATGTTTCTAAAACAGATATTTCAAAAAAAAATAGTCTCGATTTGTTTTTGGCGCATATTTCACATTTTAGCTATTTTGCTAAATAACAGTTTTATTGTAAAAAATAAAATATGTAAACAGTCATAGAAAAAGCATTTCATTTATTTATAAGAACTGATATTTCATGCTTGTTATCTAAAAATAATAAAATTGTTACATATTTACGCTGTTCCAAAAAAGTTTAAAAAATTTGCTTTATTGGAGTTGCTTTAAACAGAAAAATTATAATTTTGAGGAAACTAAAATAGAAATTCAAGTTAAATATTGTTTTACAGAAACAATTATCCTGGGTTGCGATTCTGTAAGAGTAAAGGGAAAGATAATGTCATAATAAGGATCTTCTATCTTTGTTCAGTCTGTATTAACACATAAGTATATCAGTGTCCTAAAAGAGATAAGGAAAGAGAATGCTTACAGAATCGGAGTTCTGGTCTTTTTTATTGAATATACTCGATTAACCTGTCAAGTAAAACAAGGAAGAGCGATTTATTGTTTAAAATATAGTATAGAAAGAGACAGTTATTGTCTAAACCTGTTAGTTAGAATAATAGAATTGACATTCATACACGACACATTCACGCCAATGTAAGAAACTAGCAGGGAATTCAATGTTGCCATACAAATCATTGCACCGAATGGCGACCAATAAAGGGGGGTCAAAAATTATTTTCATGAGCAGTCCAGTTTTATATCTCAAATTCGTGGTGTCCAGGAACCTATTTTTAGATACTTTTATAGTTGGGCCGTAATAAGGAAAAACCAGAGCATTTCATTTTATTAAATAAATTAAACAGTTATGAATTGTTAGCATCTAATTCATCATTCAAAATATTATCTATTTTTTTAAGTTTTTAAATTTCTTATGATCTTTAAAATGTCAACTTTTTGCTTTTATTTTCGCACGTAATATTTTGAAGTTTTCATTAAAAATGTAGTCTCGAGACAAAAAAATGTGTTGCGATGGTTGAAATGTGCTTTTTGTGTAAATAATCTCTTTTATATTCTTTAATTTTAAAATTAAGGGGGCGGTCTGTTTGACCCATGTAACTTTTTTGGCATGAAACGTAATCTAATTTGTAAACTCTGCATTTTTGTTCTTTGCAGGTCTTATATTTTATTTTTAATATATCTGCCAAAGTTAATACTTGTTTTGAAAGCAATGTTAGTATCTTATCTTCTTAATAAATTTTTAACTTTATTGGAAGTATTGCCCTATATAGGTTATTGTTTTGAAATTTTTGTTGTTTTCTATGAGGGATAAACTAATTACACAGCCTTTAACTTTCGTTTATTTTTGAGAATTGTCAATTAAATTTGGAGCGTATCCATTGTTAACTGCTATTTGTTTAATTAAATTGAGTTTCTTTGTAAAAATGTGTGGTATTCATATGTAGGTTACCGATTCTGTAGATTGTGGTATGGTAAGCTACAAATTAGGTTGTTAACTTTACGAGAATCATAAGAAATTAACAAACTTAATAAACAATTCACAATTATTAAATTTGTTTAATAATGTGAATTGGTGTGGTTTTTCCTTATTACAGCTATAAAAATATATAAATTTGGAATTTTGAATATAGGTACTTGAACACCTTCAATAATATTTATTCCTTAACTTTTTCATTACCTAGTTGGGATCTAACGAAGTAGCAGCGCTACGAAACAAATCATGTTTATATGAAATATAAGTTTAAATAAAAGAAGTGGAGATTTGAAACATTCTTGTTTTCGTTACATATTATTGGTTTTTAACAATTTAAATATTAATAACACCATAAAACTTAAAAATAAATTTAAAAAAAAAAAATGAAAAACGATATTTTGCACTGGTTACTGGACATACCTGCATAAATGTAGTTAACAGTATTAGTCTACTCTTCCTTTTCTCTTAGGACGCAGAAATTGTTTTTTTTTCGTCGATGGCATGCGGTATAAAAAAAATGTAACAAAATGCAGTTGCAAGAGAACCAGTTACCCATCTATAATTAATGGTTGATATAAAATAAATTACCTTAAGGCCGTTAAGTTTGATACTAAAAACCTAATTAATGAGGTAATTGGTGATAAAACTTATTATTTTAATATTAATTGGTTGTTTGAAAGACACATAATTAAGCATCAGTTATGATAATCATTCTAATAATTATCCTTAAGAATTTTTTTTTCTTTTTAAATTTATTATAGGGGTATTTAAAATACATTACATGTTACATTTTTTTACGGCAATAGTAGTAAACGATAAAACAGACATCAATAATCTAAATCAAATTTTTTTCAACATATTAAAATATACCAATATAAGGGAATTTCTAAAATAAATAAAACAATAAATAAGAATAATTCTCCGATTTCAATTCTTCTAAATTGAATCACGATATTTTTTCAGAAAGATATCACTTCAAATAAAAGACCCAAATTTTTTACGCCACTTAAAGTACCTAAAACATACACCATCTGGGTTCCACATTCAGTCAAGTCAAGGCAGTTATAGGGCTAAAAATGTAATGTCCATTCTTCTAACTGGACTTTAAAAATACTGTTGAAAAGTGAATATACAAAAGAGTGAGTGATTACAATTGGTTTGTGATGTAATTAATTTTTGTTTAAAACAAGAATCTCTGTTCCTAATGGTAATTTTTTGACCTCTTATTCCATATATAATAATATTAAAAATGTACATTTTTTAAGGACTTGCCGAAACCCTCAGTTGAAAAAGATTCAAAAGAATCGAAACGTCCTGAAAAATAAAAATATATATACAATAAGTATGACTACTTTATATATGTAGTTTCAATATAAAAATGAACCATATTCCCAAGAAAATAACCAACTAAAAATATATTTAATGGTTCAAGAAAAATTAATTCCTATATTATATATATATATATATATATATATATATATATATATATATATATATATATATATATATATATATATATTGCTATGGTGAACCGAAACTTTTCTAATAATCTCCTCCCATCAAAATGAAGAAGCCCAACAGGAAAGCAGTTATCAATCCATCTTTTTCATGTTAACGTGCAATTACGTATCAAAAATATCAAAAGCTGTTATTTACTTTATATGCCCTTGATCAGACCTTCTTATGAAATTTCCAGTCTCTTCATACTTCTTCACAATATTCGATACAGTAGATTTAAGTCGTCTTAAACGTTAATGTTTTTAAAACATGTGAATTTATCCGCCTATTAAATAAATAACTTCAGCATATATATATATATATATATATATATATATATATATATATATATATATATATATTAATTTTCTTGATTCTTGAACCATAGATTATATCATTTTTCTTAATTTTGTATTTTCTTGGGTTTAGGTTCTATAATTAATAAAACACAAAACGATTGACGTTTCACCCTTTATTCAAGGCATTTTCAAAATTTTTTCCTAAAAAAATATATAATTAAAATACATCAAATAAAAAACATATTTTACGATTTTGGAAAACAAACAAGACACTTAAAAACAGTGGTCAAAACTTTAAAACATTTTAAAAATATTTAATTTTACCGGTACATACCCTGACATTTTGCTGTTCTGTTTCTAAATAAACTTTAAATTTTCATCGTTTACTGAGGATACATGGAATGCGAATGTGTTTTATTTCTTTAATATTTTTTATATTTTACAATGTATAAAAAAAAAACAAATAAGGTATATGTTTGGTTTTATGTTTAAGAGGATATTCTATTTTTGATTGTTATTTGACCGGATCGAATACTTAGTAGTTTTGTTTAAATTAGGTTTGCGTAAATGTGGCTCAAATTTCCCATATCTGTTCTGTCGTTAACAGTGTTTTTATCTTTTTTTATTTCAATCATTTCCTTTATCTGTAATTTTTGGTAATTCATATCTTTGTTTTTTATAATGGTACTGTTATAATTAAAAGTGTGTTTTTCGTCCTGTGTGTGTTTGTTTGAATAAAGGGCGAAACGTCAATCGTTTTGTGTTTTATTAATTATAGAACCTAAACCCAAGAAAATACAAAATTAAGAAAAATGATATATATATATATATATATATATATATATATATATATATATATATATATATATATATATATATATATATATATATATATATATATATATATATATAGCCAATTACAATTATTTTCAAGATATTTCAATAAGAAATATTAGATAATTTTATCAATGAATGTATAAAAATACTATTATTTCCAAAAAAAACAAATCTTTTTTGAAAGTTGTAATTCTCTGAAGCAAACAAAAAAAAAATATAAATCATTTTAAGAGGGCCAAATTTTTAAATTGAAAATTTTATGATAAAATTGCATTTACAAAGAGCGTGGTTTTTAGATAAATTAATAAATAAATGAAGGAACTAACTTAAAAATACAACTGAAAACTTTTACTTTGTCCCAACTAGATCACAATGGGTAATTGAGCTGATGATTTCTATTACTTGTTTTAGTAAAATTATATGGTACCTTTTTGCACCGAATTCCAGCAAGCCCATTAATTAGTCATAAAAGTGGACTTTAAGAAAGAGGAGTCTAGTTTTTTGGTTAATTATATTGATATCTTTTGTACGGTTCTTTAATAACTCCAGAAAAAACCGCTTAACCATTAACCGACAATAACAAATGAATAAATCTGCTTTTATTGGCTATTAAATTAAATAATAAAATTTAAATGATCTTTGTAATGGATACTAAAAAGCATTTTTAATATTAATTGGATGATCAACGGATCCTTGGCGGTGAATCCAAAGCTTGAGATTGCTATAGGCGGCATTAAGTTTTCAAAGAAATCAGGTGAAGTAACAACTGTTCCACAGACAGTGAGAAAAACAAACAATAAATACATTATCTTGGCAAATATCTAATATTATGCAAGCTATACCAGTGACCAATTCACACTAGTTTTTGAATAACGTGAAGCAATGCCGCTTCTAGAAATTTTTTAAACTTCTTATTTTCCGTCACTAGAATGTTATCATAATTGTAAATCAAGATTAAAAAACATTCAAATTACATCAGTTTAGTTAATTTAGTTTTTGTACAGTCTTGAAAAAGGGAAGCTTTGTTAGTCAATGTCGTTTTCGATTAATTACTGGTTGACTGAGCAAAGTATCTCTTTTTTGCATGTTTGCCACATAGAAATAAAAAAGTTTAAAGGCTATCTTTATTTAAATTGTTTCCTTTCCTGCTACGCTGAGATAATTACATATTTTTTTTACTTGCTTACATTAACAAACACTACGCATATTGTTCCTGGTAAATAAAATGAAATTCTATAAACAAATTTTGAAAATGTTACATTTTAAGTTACCAACTGACTTTTATATTGTTATACCAATTAAAAGAAAATACTGAGGAATACTATGTGAGGGTTGTTGACGCTGTTAGTTTTTTTGCACCTTTACCCCACCTCCTCCTTTGGAATAATGCAAAATCTAGTCGCGAAAAGAGGAATTTTTCTCTCAAACCATATTGACATATCAGGATTTAAATTTTAAGCAGTCTTCTTTTGTATCTTCTATATTAATGAATATAACTTCATTAAAATTGAAATTTTTTATTTATCCAAAGAATAACCAACATTCTCATCGACTAAACTAGATTCTTTAATTAAATAAAGATATTGTAAAAATATGAACTGTCGATTTTTTCACATTGGAGGTCGAAGATATCAAGCAGCTACCTTTCCTTGACCTTCTAATCACCAAGAACGACGATCTAAGCGGCGATTATATAGCCCATAGAAAACCCACACACATAAACATATACCTAAACGCCGAATCACAGCACCATCCATCACAGTTACAATCGGTCGCCAACACACTGATTTCCAGATCCTTACAACTTACCAAACCCACAAACCGCCAAGAAGAATTCAACAATATCACAACAGCTGTAAAACAAAACAACTACAAAGAACAGAATATCAAAGAAGCTATAAAACAGCACACAAGCATTAGCAGAGAAAATAAGATGACAAATCCAAACCAAAAACCACACTGCCATATATAGACGGTGTAACAGACATAATTGGAAGAATTATGAGGAAGCGTGACATACACACAATTTACAAGCCACAAACAACAATACACAAATTGTTGGGCAATCTCAAAGATAACATACCATTGGAAACGAGGGAGTGTACAGCATCCCATGTAGACACCGTGAAAAAGAATACATAGGCCAAACAAACAGAAGAATCGGGAAATGTTTAAAAGGAACTACTATGTTTTATACCACTAAATTTATTAAGAAAATAGTGACTGCAGTTTCAACTCACAGAGTCATTTTCAAACTGAATTACAATGGTAGACTAAGTATTCAATACAGAAACATGAGAAAATTTAACAATAAATAAAAACTACCTGAGATATTACATTATTACAAAGGGGAGGTACTAAATTTTGGGAACTAATTATTATTTAGCGATAACAAATACCGGGGAAAACCCAAGTTCTGTCTGGTCATTAAGCAAATTTACATTTTTATTTTTACTATGTTTATATATTTCTAAATATTCAAGAATATTTAACTTTTGGCCCTTTGTTGAATAATCTAATATGTCAGTGTTGCTTAAATCAGGAAAACTGTGGCTGTGTTCTAAGCAATGGTTGGCAAATCTCGAGTCTGTTTTTTGTAGTCTATATGATCGGTGGTGTTCTGAAAAACGAGTTTTAAAGCTTCTACCACTTTATCCAATATACAAGCTGAACATTTTAACTTATAAACTCCTGATTTATCAAATTTATTAATTTTATCTTTAGCATTGTAAAGGATAGTGGACAGATTGTGTTGAGATTTAAAGGCTACTTTTATGTTATGTTTGGAAAGAGTATTAGCTATGTTTTCTAATAGGGTACCACAGTATGACGAAGATATATAAGATGAACTATCTTTATCATTTTTTATTTTGGGATATATTGAATTAAAAGCTAGTTGTTTTTGTTTTTTAGTTATTAATTTCTTTATAGTTTGTTGGGAGAAATTGTTTGATATTGCAATCCTTTCAGTGATATTTAGTTCCTCTTGAAGATCTTCTTCAGAGAGAGGCAAAGAGAATGCTCTATATATTATTGAATTGTATGCAGCCATTTTGTGTTGTAAGGGGTAAAAAGAGTCATTAGATATAGTATTACCTGTAAACGTTGGTTTTCTAAAAATTTTAAAATTACACTGATTATTGAGTGAGATATGGTGAGATCTAGAAAATTTATTTTATGGTTATTTTCAGTTTCTAGAGTAAATTGAAATAAATTTTCTAGATCTCACCATATTTCACCTCAATAATCAGTGTAATTTTAAAATTTTTAGAAAACCAACGTTTACAGGTAATACTATATCTAATGACTCTTTTCACCTCTTACAACATAAAATGGCTGCATACAATTCAATGATACATAGAGCATTCTCTTTGCCTCTCTCTGAAGAAGATCTTCAAGAAGAACTAAATATCATTGAAAGGATTGCAATATCAAATAATTTCTCCCAGCAAACCATAAAGAAATTAATAACTAAAAAACAAAAACAACTAGCTTTTAATTCAATATATTCCAAAATAAAAAATGATAAAGATAGTTCATCTTATATATCTTTGTCATACTGTGGTAGCCTATCAGAAGACATAGCTAATACTCTTTCCAAACATAACATAAAAGTAGCCTTTAAATCTCAACACAATCTGTCCACTATCCTTTACAATGCTAAAAATAAAATTAATAAATTTGATAAATCAGGAGTTTATAAGTTAAAATGTTCAGAATGTGATGGCTTGTGTATTGAACAAAGTGGTAGAAGCTTTAAAACTCGCTTTTCAGAACATTATCGATCATATAGACTACAAAAAACAGACTCGAGCATTGCCACAACCACAGATTTCCTAATTCAAGCAACACTGACATATTATATTACATTATTCAACAAAGGGCCAAAAGTTAAATATTCTGGAATCTTTAGAAATATATAAATATAGTAAAATAAAAATGTAAATTTGCTTAATGATCGTTATTTGTTATCGCCAAATAATAATTAGTCCCCAAAATTTAGTACCTAATGTAATTTCTCAGGTAGTTTTTATTTATTGTTAAATTTTCTCAGGTTTCTGTATTGAATACTTAGTCTACCTTTGTAATTCAGTTTGAAAATGACTCTGTGAGTTGAAACTGCAGTCACTGTTTTCTTAATAAATTTAGTGGTATAAAACATAGTAGTTCCTTTTAAACATTTCCCGAAGATGATTAACTACCACGGCTACCAGCATCAACTTTTTAAACAGAAGAATCTTTACTAGTCTAAAATCATAAAAATAACATAAAAAAATAAGCAACAGAAAACCACTGTCTACTTAAAATGCCTATATTGTAAAATGTCGGAAGAATTTGATGCCGTACTGTTGTTATCTTCAACAGTACAAACGAATATCTGAACATACTCCGGAGTGATAGGAAATTATTAAAAATGAACAATTTCATGGTCTATGTATTTAGAAAAGTTATTGTATTCTCCTTACGGCCATTAAAAAAGGGAGCAGACAGGTGCATTTTGCTCGCAGTTCATTACACCTCCACTGATGAGATCATTAGGTGGTCGAAACTAGTATGGAGAGAGAACCAGGGCAAAATTCGCAAATATATTGTCTGCCCCCTTTCTTAACGTTTGTAAGGAGAATAAAATAATTTTTCCGAAAACATAGATCATGAAATTTTTTATTTTTAATATAATTTAATGGGAAAGTGTCCCTTACGGTGTGGACTTTTTGCCGACACTGTAGAATTGTCTCCACATACTTTACTCTTAAATAACTTGAACTCTCTTTTCGAAATAAACCAATTTTCAGCTACAACACTCTCTCCGAAAGCCCTCAATTTCAAAAACAGCAAATTAATTCGATTAATATTCCCGACCTCCTCTTTGCCTAATTAGCGTCATTTTATTTAATTTTCATCTGCTTTGTCTTTCCGTTTGACATCCCTAATGCGCAGACGATTAGTCTTTTATAGTTCCTTTTTAGTATTCCGAAACTTTCGCTGCCCTTTACTAATTAGCTCTCGTTAATTTGAAATATCTTGCCAAATTGCTTTTCTGTCTGGAGAAAATGCTCAATAAGCCGCAATTTCAGAGAGAGATTACAAAACGGGTTTACGGAGTTTTTCTTTCGTCTGACAGTTTGTTATCGGGGAAATTAGGTTTTTATGTATTTCTACAAATATTGTATTATGTAATTTATGTCTACTAATATTACATAATATACCCAATATTAATAAAAGACTTAATTTCAGTAATTTTAGATTTGTTATGCTCGTCTTATTTAAATGTCTTAAAATCTGCAGTGTTTTGCATACGAGGGTAGCCGTTTATATGTCTTCTTACCAAAGATTCGTCCTGATCATTGGCACAATGAATTATATGAGAATTTATTGTAGCAGTATTCACCATTGAATAAAAAATTACGAGTGGCCATCTACAAGTACCACGGGCATAGTAATTTTGTCAACCATGTCAACACCACTTTTTGTTTTGTTGTATTTTTTCATTATTACTGATTTGACGCATTATGGACAACAGTAACACATTTTTTTGTCTTGGAAACATATGATACAAGAGTACAGTCATGACTAAAACCAAAAATACTTGTGTTATTTGGCCTTTTCACAGGAGCAGTAAATTTGATTGCCAAATTTCTTCGAATAAAGTTACCTAAAAAGCGACACACTGGTAAACCATTTGTCCACAGTAATATTTCAATTACTCCCCGGCATATATTCTGAAAGTAACATAACAATATCATAAATACTATTGAATAATTTAAATGGACCCTCAGGCTGAAGACCCACATACACATCCATGATGCTGGTATAAAACATTTTTGCATTGTACATTGCCAATACCTTTATTCCGTACTTGTAGGGTTTTAAGGGACTAAACTGGCGAAAACTACTTATTCCTCTAAATCCAAGAAGCATCTCATCTATCGTGACATTTGGTGAATGGTGGTATCCCTGCCGATAACGTACTACAAATAAACTAAATATTTCGCGAATTGGTGCCAGTTTGTCTGTTTTTAGGCAGTCTTTTCTAGTAGCTTTATCATCAAATCGAAGAGCTCTCATCAAAATAACTGAATTTTCTAAGAGGCATCACGAGACGAAATATTTCAATACCAGACCCATCGGGATTCTTGAGATCTTCTAAATTCAAATGACCAGCTCGATATTTTTCTGCCAAATACAGTAAACCTAATAGTGCACGAATCTCGTCAGAATCTATACACTTCACATCCCTGTCGCCTGAAAAATTTGCTTGGAAAGTTTCAACAGATTTATTTGTACATTCAATAATTATGTCATCATCGCTAAAAAATATTTCCATATTTCAAATCTCTTGAAAATCTGCTTGGTTCTGGTCAACATTTTATAAGGTTGTATGATCTCATTTCTTGTATTTTTTGGCATGGTAGATATTTTTTCCCCATCTAAAAGTACCATCTTTGCCAACAAAACTTAAGCAATTATCAAATTTGGATGAGGTAGTAGAAATATCCAATTCCATAGCTTCAGAAAATATTTGCTGCTCAGGAATTGTTTGCTCCAATTCGCGACTTTTCTGTTCTTCTGCAGAGTTTAATTCTTCAGCCGATGAATATAAATACTCATCATCGGTAGGCACCTTTTCTATTAATTCCAATAAACGAAGCTGTTCTTTCTCGAAATCTAAAATCCATTTTATTAAGAGTTTTAACGAAATCTCAAGATTGAAATGTTTTTGAAGATATATATATATATATATATATATATATATATATATATATATATATATATATATATATATATAGGGGCGGATCCAGCTTCTCTCTTTGGGGGAGGGGGGCGGTGATATAACAAAGGTACAGTATGGTATGCGAACGCAAGCTTTCGGGGAGGGGGTGACACCAGCAACATTTCCATTTCTAGTGTAAAAGGAGGACCGGTCTATTTTTCTGAATTTGAAGCTCTTGGAGAGAGGGGGGGGGCGATCACAAGAAAAAACAGGTTGTCGATACTAGGTAAGATGCGAGTAGCATACACTTTCCTAGTATCGTAGGCAGAATCGGGACTATTTTCCTGAACTCAAAGCTCTTGAGGAAAAGACTATCGCAAGAAAAACAAGTTGTTAACGGGCGGAAGGGGGGAGAGGGGAGTGCCAGCAGCATACACATTCCTAATATAAAAGGCAGAATCGGTTCTATTTTCTTGAACTCAAAGCTCTTGGGAAGGGGAGGGTCGATCGCGAGCATACACATTTCTATACTCTATTCAAGAACTAGAGAGAGTAATAAAACTATTATCGAAACCTCCAACGCAGGTAATTGAGGACTGCAGTAAATCTAATTATATTTAAATATTATAAGCTTTTATAAATTTACTGCAACAATAAAATTTCTGATAATTCAATTTAATTTCTTTCAGTCAGCAAAGTACACCTTACAATATGTCCTTAGTGATTTATCTTGTTTGTACTTATTTTTATATATTATTTGAGATTAATGAGATACCCAAAAGATAGGGTTTCCACTTCTATATTTATTCCAAAGTCGTTAAAGCAGGGTAGTTTCTCCTCAACGAAAAACTTATTACGATGAAGGTTTATTATGCCTTAAGATATCAATATCTAGATAATAATGTTAAAAGCTCTGTTGATATGTGTTCTTACATGACAGAAGTTGGAAAATTTACTATGTACCGAATACTGAAGCAGAAAATAACAACTGGAATTGTTAGTACTCCCAAGCCACATCGTCGACAGAATTCTAACTAAAATCAATGAAAATCGGGATTTACCTGAAATTACAAGATCTGAGCCCTGGAAATTGTTCCGGGAACTTTTTTGCTGAGAAAAACCAGATAGGAAATCTGTTCTTATAGGTCGTCCGGAAAATGTCCGCTGGAGAAGGAAATATCTCTCTCAAGTAAAAGGTAGAGTTGTTAGAAATAACACAACTTACAAAATTAGTAATTTAATTGAACTTTTGAAAGATTTCTTTGAATAAAGCTACTGCAAAAAATTGGGAAAAATCCATATAATAAAAAAATAAAAGAAAATGTGGAAGCTCGATCTCATGATCGGTGAGAGAGGAACCAATTATAATTAAGTTGAGCAAATATAGCTTCACTGACTTTTATTACGAATTAGATACGTAATGTTTACCAGTGTAAACACAATTTTTTATTTAAATTTTTGTTTTTTATTGTTTAATGTTGTTTATATATTTGTATGTATATTTTATTTTTTTGGGGCTATCGGATTTCCATATAATAAATTAAGTTAAATTAAGATGTCAGTGCAATAGAAATAAAAATAAGGAGGTCTAATTTTAACTGTAACATATAAAAATTAATTATATTTGAATCCCTTTTTAGTGTTTAATTGTAATTCTGCAGACGGTTTAAGAAATAACTAAACAGAAACGTCAAATGGTTTAAAAATAATTTTAATTAATAATAAAATGACTGATAGCCACAAAAAAATTTTAATATTATATGGACGAATTTATTTATTTTTTTATTTATATTCTTGTATTTTTGACAATGAGTATTTTGTAAGTATTTAAATTATAACTTAGAATTTTTTGGGAGAATAAGGCTACCTTTTGGTCTGAATGTGACTAAAACGGTTTCTACGCCAAAATTAAAAATAATAAAAATACAGTTGTGATTTGTGTTAAATATGTCAAAATTATCTATGTATGTGAATTTTTAAGCAATCATAAAAAATAAAATAATATTATAAAAACTTTTTATTTTAAGTTTATTACCGAAATAATATTCTATACCATAAATACTTAGTGATAAAATAAATCTCTTTCCGACGCCTATGACAATGATTAAAATCCTTTTTAATACTTCACAGTTCCAAATATCTATTGTTATCTAACCCAAATAGTCCATTATTATAGACCGGAATTTTTGATTATAAAATTTCTAACCCATTCCTATGAAAAATATATGTATCTACAGATTTTGCCAAAAACACTGGAGTAAAGAACATAGGTAGTTTGCAATGAAAAAAAAATGGTAAAAAATGATTTATTACTCTCACTAGTTCTTAAATAAACTATAGTATAGGTGGCAAAATCGGGTCTATTTTCCTGAACTCAAAGCTCTTGGGGGGGGGGGCGCTCGCCCCCACCGCACCTCCCCTGGATCCGCGCCTCTATACATATATATATATATATATATATATATATATATATATTTATTTATATATATATGTATATATATATATATATATATATATATATATATATATATATATATATATATATATATATGTATATATATATATATATTTTTAATTATTTGGGTATAGGTTTTTACTTGTGTTGTGACATCAAAGGTTTTTAACGTTTCGCTTATCTTGGCAAGCTTTTTCAAAAACATTTCTTTTATTATCTGCTTTTAGATTAACAATTTTTTATTTGCAACCTACAAAAAGAGACAGATTTCAGTTGACAATTATTTTAAAATATTAATTAACATCACTAACAATGTTTACTCACCTCGAGACTTCATGTTCGATCACTTACTGCCATTGTATGGATTTATTTGTATGTAAAAAATATCTAAGAAGTTTGTAAAAATGTGTAGCGGGTGTGGAATAATTCTTGGTGGTTATACAGAGGTAGGCTATGAGTTTTAAACAATTGTTTAAAAATATTTTCAGCGGATTAAATTGTGGTAAATTTGGCTTAAATTGCTTATGTCTTGTTTGTCATTTACGACATGTTCTCTTTTTATATGAATCATTTCCTTCACTAGAAGTTCATGATAGTGGCATTGTTTTCAGTCTTTCCAAATTCGCACTCGGCACATTTTTTATGGTCGTTAAATTGAAATAAATTAAAGAACAATAAATGTGCAGGAGAAGATAAAATTACAGTAGAGATGCTGAAAATTGGCGACAGAAAAATAGAACAAATATTGAAAATTCTATTTAATAAAATAATCGAAGAGGGAAAAATTCCACAGGATTAGTATAACCCCGAAGTAATCTTAATATTCAAAAAGGGGGACAATATAAATATTGAAAACTACCGACCAATATCCCTACTATCACACACCTACAAGTTGTTAACCAAAATCATAACCAACCGCATAACAAACAAACTCGATTTTTACCAACCTGTCGAACAAGCTGGATTCAGAAAACACTTTAGCACCACAGATCACCTACACACCATAAGAACACTAATTGAAAAGTGCACCGAATATAACGTACCGCTCCATATGGCTTTTGTAGATTTCCAGAAGGCATTCGACTCCGTCGAAATATGGGCAGTATTACAATCCTTAGAAAACGCAAGAATCGATTCAAGATACATAAACATCATAAAGAACATATACGAAAATGCAACCATTCAAATAAAAATAGACGACAAGACGAAAACGACCCCCATAAAACTACACAAGGGAGGGAAACAAGGGGACACTATCTTGCCAAAACTGTTCACCCTGGTCCTAGAGGACATTTTTAAGCAACTTAAATGGGACATCAAAGGTATAAACATCGACGGGATATACTTGAACCATCTCAGATTTGCTGATGACATAATCTGAATAGCAAGTAATCTCCAAGAATTGAGCGAAATGCTACAACAGCTGAATGACGTATCCGCATCTGTAGGCCTTAAAATGAACTACAACAAAACAAAAATAATGAGCCACGAACAAGTAAATATAACAATACAGAACCAGAGGATATGGATGGTCACATAGCTCGATCTGAGGACAACAGATGGACACGAAGAATCCTAGAATAGAGACCGAGGAAGACAACACGAAGCACGGGAAAACCTCAAAAAAGATGGGTAGACGACATAAGGACAGTGGCGGCCAAACAGTGGATGAGATTGACGAAGAATAGAGAAATATGGAAACAATTAAGAGAGACCTACATCCAGGAGTGGATGGACAAAGGTTGACAAAGAGAGATAGGAATCATTGTTTTTATAAAACGCTCGCAAGTAAAAACGCTACGAAACTTGAAAAGCGAATCAAGCGTTTGATACCACTCTCCTCCCCTTGCTATCGGTATTTGCCGCATAACAATCGAAACAAAAACGAAAAACATTCCAAGACACCCCACTCGCAGCTAATTAAGGTCCAATTTTAGTAAAAATACTTGATATTTGCCATAATTAAAACGGTAAAGTTCAAAGTCAATATCGTCAATTTCCAAATTATTTAGGATTTTTTTTTCATAAGCACTTAATATTAATCAATTAAATTTTGTACAATAAACCGCTTTTGGTAGTACAAAGTGTGTTAAGGTCTTAATTCCGCAAAATTTATTTTTCCAACACTTTACTTAGAGCTAATTTCTAAAAAATTACGCCCTAATGACGTAAAACTCGACTTCTAATTTGACGTTTTCCCTCAAAATTAATTAACTTGTCAGTCATAATTTATTCAAAAATAAAACAGTAATTTTGGCCTTTATTGCTAATTTTTTCTTTTCCCGCACAGAAAGATTTCATTCGCGATATCAAAAATTTTACCTTGGAAATAGGAATGACCTTACAACCGGGGTCCTAAAAAGGGTCTTAAACTGTCGTCGTGATAGCTTAAGGTCCGGTCCCTTTTTTGATTGGCTGGAGAGTCTGGAACGCAGGGTTGGATAGAGTTATGGAAATATTGACTTATTATTTATGCGTCGAATGTTAACCGTAATAAACTTTTGATTAATTTTGTTTAAGATACTATTCATGCTTAATATTTCATATTTCGTTGTTTACATTAATTTTGAATTTAGTTTTTCTTCAAAAGTTGGTTACAATTCTGTACTTGTTCAGTGAAAGAAAAAATATCAGGTAGGCACCCGCTTGGTAAGGATTTTTCGAAATTGTAATATATATATATATATATATATATATATATATATATATATATAAATTACCAGTAAAATTCACAACGTGGATTTATTATCAAATTATTGTTCAATGTAACTGTTGAAGATAACAAGGTTTGTGATTTCGACTATGCATACATGACTACAAAGATTTTTATGCTCATATGTAACTCTCTTAACGCTTTATGCAATAATTTATTTAAATTTATTACTTACATTTATTAGTTTCGTAATTTTGACTAGAGGTTCATGATGAGTAACTATGAAAATTCCCATAATCATCTCCTACATCTTGAATTTCCTAAAACTAACATTAAAATCGTGATTGAAAACTTATTGATAACCATTTTCAATATGCTTACGAAACTTTTGCAGTTTTTAGTGCATGAATGGGCCACAAGTAGCCATTTTGGGTACGCCATATTGCATTTTTTAGATTTTAACAACAAATACAAAATCTGAAAACAATAACCAGTTCAATATATCATTTTTGACATACTAGAGTAGTTTTTCTTGCCTGTTAAATGTTTTTCGTCAACGAATATGGGGTCTGAGTCGCCATTTTGGCATCGCCATTTTGAACACGGCATACCCATCACTTTAATTTGAACTGTAAAATAAAGTACGGATAATTTAACTCGAAATAGTATTGTTGCACGTCAAAAATGTAATTCAGAGTCCTGTTTCCCGATTCCTTATTTTCTGATGATTTGACGCAATCAGACCGTCGTTTAGAGTCCGCCATTTTGATTTTGGAGAAATGACCATCTCAATTCGAATTGCAGGAAGAAATACTAATAAATTGTAACTATATATATATATATATATATATATATATATATATATATATATATATATATATATATACTGATTGGATACTCTGTATCAAAAAATGAATTCAGAGTTCTGATTTTTTCATTTTTTGATTATTTTAAGCAATCCGGTCGCCATTTTGTGTCCGCCATTTTGAAAACCCACTATGCATTTTTTAAAAGTACGTCAATCACCAATATTTTGAACCTATACTTTTTTTTTAGAACTATTGAATTCTTTCAAGATGAATCTTTTGAGCCCTCAGACATTACTTACAACGTGTCATATATATATATATATATATATATATATATATATATATATATATATATATATATATATATATATATATTCTAAAATTTCTTATTACAGTCCTTACACATGTCCCTTATACAGCCACTAAAACTCCCGAAACTCGGCAAAGTAGTTGAATAAAAATAATAAAGTTAGTCATAAACTTAACTTTTGCAACTCTGGGTTACTCCCTGTCACATGCACGCGTTTAATCCCAGATAGAATCGGGATATTGAATTTTTTTTCTAGAAAAGAGAAAAATTCGGCGGAATTTAAATAATATTATTAGAGAAATCTGCTCTATT
The DNA here is from genome assembly GCA_034092305.1 of Diaprepes abbreviatus. Lineage (NCBI taxonomy): Eukaryota > Metazoa > Arthropoda > Insecta > Coleoptera > Curculionidae > Diaprepes > Diaprepes abbreviatus. The sequence continues at coordinate 3,660,462 of JASJET010000039.1, forward strand.
TTTATCATGTTTATTTAAAAATATTTTACCAATCATGAACATTTTAAGTATTCCAGAAAGCACCAGAAAACTATAATTGAACCTAAAAACATTTACCATATAAGTAAATTACTTTATTTCCAACGCAGCGTTTTAATCCGAGAGGATCGATCCGATCCAGTTTTATCCACTTAGTAAACAGTTCTAACTGAGGTTTTTAAAGGATGTAACATTTTTATTAGTAGCAAGAATTGTTGTAGCCCATATAAACCTTAGTTAGAACTATTTATTATTGGATTTTAAGTGGATATAACTACGTCATATTGGTTTGATCGGATTAGAAAATTGCGTTAGAAACCAGGTCAATGGCATCAGAATTCCTTTGAAAAACTATTCGACTTTAAATTAGTTGAAAAATAACGGACAACGTTATATTTTTCTCTATAATTTCATGGACCCCATATTTTTTGAGTTTATCTGTGTTATTTTAAAATAACACACAAATTGTGACAGCTACAACAGGTGTAGTTAATAAGTTACCACACACGCATAAGATTATATTTCACATAACTCTAAATCAGGCAATCAATCAGACTTATCGGCTATTTAATGTCAACATTTTAGATTTCTTACTAGGTCTTAATTATTGCGAATATTTTTAAATATTTTATCCGCTCTACGAAGTAAAAAACATTTAATTCTACTTTTTTACTATTTGTTATCCTGACATAGATTAATATTGGCAATTAATTTCATTTGTCGAATTCCCACGTATTTTTTAAACATAATAAAATTGTTAGTCTTGAGACAAACAGGAAATAATTAGCAAGAGGATAAACTAATTCTTCTGCTATTACGAGGGTACTAAAACAAATATTTATCATTGAAAATAGTTTTATTGCTTTTCAAAATATTTTCCACGATAATCAATTTATATATTTGATTGAAATCTTAAGCGGAGAGTGCACATGTGATTGAAGAAGTAAGGTTTATTTTGCAAAAAATTAAACATTTATCAAAAATTTTGGTAAAAATTTGCAAAGCGTGAAAAACATGGAAATTATGTTTTTTTGAAAAAATTTCGATACTCACCCCCTATTTCGAAGTCGTAGAACAAGATTATGGCCTTGATTTTTCACTATTTTTCCTGACTTTCCCGGAAAACTCAAAAAAAGAAAAACGTCACATCACAAAGCACTTTCTTTTCAGTTAAAAACCAAATTTACCTACTTTTTTTCAATGGAACTAGTTAAAAAATAATGTACGTAATATATTTCAATTATTTTTGCACAAATTTTAGCAAACCAATTTAAAAAAACTTATATTTTCAACGAAAAATCAAAAACATGTCTCGGAAACGTCATCAGACTAAACTGGCCGCCGAATCACGTAAAAAGGTGCATCATTGCCAGATGTTAAATTTCTTCATAATATAAACTATAAGATTTGTCCTCAGTCAACAACATAGTTTAATTTTTTTTTAATATTCACAACAGTTTCTAAGTAAAAATAATCTTAACCCTTCAAAATTTTTGGTTGGTTTTGGTTAAGATAGGTTGGTTCAGGTTTAGCTTGATTTTGGTTAATTTGGAAAACAGAAACTAACCTGAACTAATCTAAATTAACCTTTTTTTTTTAAGTTTTAGTTTCCTGGTATAAACTTTAGAATTTACCCATTACAGTTAACAACATAGTTTAATGTTTGTAACGTATAAAAAGGGGTAAAATCAATCTTAACTTTCCAAAATTTTTGGTTAGTTCTGGTAAGTACAGGTTAACATTAGTCTTGGCTACTTAAAAAACTGAAATTAACCTGAACTAACCTAAATTGAACTAACCTGAACCAACCTGAACTAACCTAAATTGACCTAGATTTATTCATTAAAAAATGTCATTGTCCAGCAGCGACCACGTGGAGGCGGGACAAGCTCTGCCACTCGACACATAAGCAATGTGATCAATTCGTATTATCCGTTTAAAACTACTGGTATTTGGAGGGAAACAAACAAAAGCAACTATAATCCTTAAAACCTTTAATATTTAGAGTCAAAATCGCACATCAAAGTACTGGTATTTGGAGGGAGACAAACAAAAGCAACTATAATCCTTAAAACCTTTATTATTTAGAGTCAAAATCGCACATCGAAGGCATAGACATAAGAGTAATTAATAGTACTTCAATAATTAAAGGAAAGGAAAAAATTCTTTTTGGAACCTTTTCTTTCCAATTCAAAAACAGAAAGAGAAGAATATTTAAAGAAATCGTTTTTGCAATCTAGCAACATCGCCGACTTTAACAGTACGCCATCTATAGCGAACTATGCAAACTATTATTTGTTGCTGCCGGCCGTTTTCTCTTGATTTTGTTGTGATTTTTTTTGTGATAATTTTTCGGATTTTTTCGATAAAAAAAAGTGAATATTTTTAAATTTTTGTATAATGCAGAAGCTTCTATCACTGTGGAATTCGTTGTTATAACAAAAGTTTAACGATTTAGTGAAAAAAATTGAACCTAAAGTGAAAAGTTATTCTCCCTGTTTTCCGCAAAATTGAGGAAAAATTATGGAAAACCGAGGTCAGAATCGTGTATCAAAATTTTTTCAAAAAAACGTCATATCACTCTTTACGAATTTTTTCCAAAACTTTGGACACTAATCAACATAAAATTATTTATTACGCTCTAAACTTATGGTATAATAGCTTGGTGGCGGCAAACAAAACTTTTACCAACAGTCTTCAAATTATACAAAATGAAATTCTAAAAATGATTTTTAAAAAACCAAATACTTATTCTTTCAAAGCCCTTTATTCTGAAAGTAACTACATCGGACACCTCTATTTTTTGATATATATATATATATATATATATATATATATATATATATATATATATATATATATATAGACAATTTGTCCATAAATCAGAATTGTTAAATGTTAATCGTGAATATAATAAAAGATCTAGTAGTCGGTTAAATGTAGTACCACGCTCAGAAAAATATATTTTACAAAGATATTTTTATTACTTGGGACCAGGGTTATTTAATTTTATTCTTTCTGAACTTAAAACCCTGAATAGTTTGGTCCTCTTTTTACAATTTTTTCTTTATAATAAAAAATATTTATACCAATAATAGCTACAATAAAGCTAATACTTACCATAAATTAATCCCTTATTTTCATCACATAGTTTGTTTAATAAATATGAAATTAAAAGCGGAAAGTTTATTCACCTGTCACATCAAAAACTGGTATTGTAAAAAAAAATCAAGTGTGCCTAGAAATGTATCCAACACTCCACTTCTTCTACTTTCATCAAGGGTGTAGTTAATATTGTGTTTTGTTTTCTTTTGTTTTTGGCGGTCTGGAGATTTCTAAAAGCATCAGTAGAGAGTTTTTTGGGCCAAGCGTTGTTTGTGAAAACTAGCAGAAGTTTAGAAAACAATATTTTAGCTGATTTTTCTAAGAATACAGAACTATGTTTATCCCAGTTAACAACTAAAACCATATTTAGTGTATTACGGCACCATTTGCCAGATTTTGTGGGATAAAGAAAGTTAAAACTGTATTCGTTTACCCGTAAGTAAAGTGTAGTGAAAGTTATCACCCCTAAGAGGTCAATAAACCATCTTTGTGACGTTTGATACTTGGTACACACTTAAAGACAAAAAGGTAAGTACGTGCCACAAACAGTTTTTTATTAAACCAGGATCTTCCGTTCCTATCTAATATTACCGAATTAATCGTATACTTTAATTTTTCCCCTGTGATTGGGAATTAATATGACCCTCTGTGCGCAATTACAGGACACTTTTTAATTTAATTTAAAATACCTTGTAAACCGAAGATATACGTATACACTAGGTAATTTAAAACATTATTTCACCCATTAACAGTCCAACACTTTTAATTTACTTTCAGATAAACCAATTTTTTTTTTAAATCCGCTTACTAGATAATTTATTAGTGCAAAATATAACCGTACTAAAAACATTACGTTATTCAGATCAGCTGGTAGTGAGAGTTAAGGCCGGACCTAGATCTAATTGACTCTGCGTTTGACGCTGATGACGTAATAATTTAATAGTATTGTTCATTATTCCTATCTTTGTTTTTTTTTGAAGTTATTATATAGCACATAGTCGTGTATTTTTCTTAGATTAACGTAAATATCACATATTTAATATATCATAATCCTTTTTCAGTTATTGTTCAAATATAGATTTTAATTGTTTTTGGTATCGGTGTATTATCTTTGAATCTCTTTGTTTCCTGTTTTTGTGAACATCATCACTTCTTCTTACCGACGGGCTTAAAAACAGGTGGCGCTTTGAATATATATTTATATATATATATATATATATATATATATATATATATATATATATATATATATATATATATATTTATTTATTTATTTATTGATACTCTTACAAACACCTAAACATAACATGCTACAAGGTAATTATAAGTAAGAGAAATTTTACAGACTTAACTAACACAGAACAAAGACAGCACAGACAAGAACCTGAATAAACCTAAAGGTCACTGCATAAGTTGCAATAGCAATTTCTTGGTACAATTAAAAAAGTCAATATCATTATCATTATTCTTATATAGTATGTTGCACTCAGTTAACATTAAATTCATTGGAGAACGACTACCAATGGAGACATGAAAGAATTTTTCCTTTTGTATCCTTAATCCTATCTTTGGTACATGAAGAGGAATATAATTAATCAAAGAACAATTGTTAAATTTTATATTATTGATAATACAATAAACAAATATCACAGATTGAATTTGCCTTCTTTTCTGAAGAGTTTGAAATTTAAAGCTTTCTAACATACTGCTATAAGAGATCAGATATGGATATAAGTTATTTTTCCTAACATATAAATATCTCAAAAACCTTTTTTGAACACGCTCAATAGCATCACAATGCACATTTGCACTAGGAGACCATATATTAGATGCATATTCTAGATGAGGACGAACAAGAGCATTATACAATTTTATTATTATATTATGGTTATTAAACTGACTTGTATTTCTAATCACAAAACCAAGCACCCTAAAAGCCTTATTAATAATATTGCGGTAGTGGGTATTAAATTTCAAATTAGACTGGAAGTGCACCCCCAAATCCCTACATTCAGTCTTTTTTTGTAGTTTTGCTCCATCAATAAAGTAATTAAAATTAATAGGATTTATTTTATTTGTATAAGACATAAAGAAGCATTTATTAGTATTTAAAAACATTTTATTTAATTGAAACCATTCTGTTACTGAATTTAAGTCTGCTTGCAGTGCACTACAATCATTACTGTTTGTTACTTTCTTAAATATTTTAAAGTCATCCGCAAATAAGAGACCATCAGAATGTTTAACACTATTAGGTAAATCATTTATAAACATTAAAAACAACAGTGGACCTAGGTTGCTACCCTGCGGTACACCAGATGTTGCCATAAAAGCCCGAGAAAATGACCCTCCCACTCTCACCATGTGCGGCCTACACGAAAGATAACTTTTCATGAAGAGGTAAGCATTCCTAGAAAAGCCAAACTCGACAAGCTTAGCCAGCAACACCCGATGGTCCACCTTATCAAATGCCTTTGCACAATCGATATACACTGTATCCAACTGCTTCCCGTCATCAATAGCCTCCGAGGCATGATTTGTAAACACACATAAATTTGTTACTGTGGACTTTCCACTTACAAATCCATGTTGTTGTTCTACTATTTTATGAGTGATGTTGGTCATAATGTCATCTGAAAGGATCATCTCAAATATCTTAGCAAGTGAATTAAGTATACTAATTGGTCTATAATTTTCAACATTTGTTTGTTTACCATCCTTAAATATGGGAGAAATAATTGCTGTTTTTAGTTTATTGGGAAAAATTTTTGTTTTTAGGGCAACTTGAAAAATATGAGCAATAGGGGCTGCTAAAAAGTCTGAGCAGCCTTTATAGATATATGAGGGAATATTATCCTCTCCTGTACTTTTTTTTGGTTTTAGTTTTTTTATACTTTTCTTTACAGTCTCCTCTGATATTAAAGAAAATTCCAAGTCTCCCCATCTATTAATATCTATAGGGTCGCCGTTGGACACTGATGACAACTCAAACACTGAACTGAAATACTGTGCAAAAGCATTGGCAATATGTTCGTGCTCTTCCAATGATACTCCATTATAAGACATAACCCTTGGCATACCATGCCTTTTACTCTTACAGCCAACATACATCCAAAAACTGCTAGGATCAAAATTTACATTATTCTCTATATTTCTTAAATACAAAGAGGACTCATAATCAATCTGTTTTTTAATATTATACCTTAAGTTACGATATTCTTCATATTGAAAAACACTAGCTTTGCCACATTGTATATGTCTATGCATTCTATTCTTTAATTTTATTTTACGTACTAAATCATTTGAAAACCAAAGAGGATATTTACAATAATTTACTTCACTATTACCAACAGATTTAGCTTTTTTTGGAATTGCGTTATTTAAGCAGTTAAGTAATTTGTCATAAAATATGGCAACACATTCATTTGGATCTGTAAATTTTTTTATTTCAGACCAATTTGTTTGTTGTATTAGGTTGTAAAGCCTTAAAAAGTCACCTTTAGCATAATCATATACAAAAGAGGTAGATATGGTACTTTTAATTAAAGATTGTTGGTTATTTATTTGCACAGACATAGACAATGATGGATGATATAAATCTTCCACAATTAAGGGAGAATCGCACCTTTCTAATGATATAATTTCAGTATTAGACAAAACAAGATCTAGCTTTCTCTGCATATGGTTAAGAACTGTATTATACTGAGTTAAATTATTAATTTCAAGAAACTGACTTAGTAGCACAGATTTATCACAGTCGTTTTCCTTATATTCAGGTACATTAAAATCACCTATTATTATAACCCTAACACTAGTTGATAAAATATTGGACAAACAATCATAAAATTTTTTATACATATCTATACTCTGATTTGGTGGAATATACACACAGCATACATATAAAAGTAGTTTTCTAAATTTAAGCCTTAATATCACACATTCAGTATCACAGTTAGTCTCAATCACCTCAAATCGAAACTTTTTCTTAATTGCGATTAAAACACCGCCACCCCTCCTGCTATCATTACATCTATCCATTCTTTTCACGTTGTACCTTAGGTCAAAAAGCTCAGAATCATGAAAGCTAGCATTTAACCATGTTTCTGTTAAAAATATTAAGTCGTAATCCGAAGACAGACTACTATTATGAAGTTGGGTAGTTTTTGTTCGAAGACCTCTGACATTTTGATAGTAAATATTTATTAGTCGAGTGTTGTTCACATTTAGCTCTGAGGATGTACCTGTCCCTCTGATTGCGGCAGCATCCTCCTTTGCGAGAAAAACCGTGAGACAAGTGAACCAACTGGCCATACCTCCCTTTTCCAAGCATCTCTAAAGTGTTCTTGGCGGATTGTTACTTTCATCGAAGCATACTTATCAGGATGCTTCGACTCATGCACTTCACACTCAACATCCGGGAACTTCTTCATTAAAATACTTTTCAGTCACCAGGTGTAGTATGAGGGTGAAGCCTGGTTACATGCAGAGATACAAATTTAGGGACTGTTTGAATAGGTCCTGTGTTGTTATTTTGGCCTACAACAAAACGTCGTTTTCTTCTGTGCCTCACACTTTTCCAGCCAGAATTTTCATCAATGTCCTGGTTCTCTTGCAAACTCTGCACTTCCTCCATTTTGTTTATTTGTTGAGCTTTCATGATCGCCAGATTCACCTGCTCGGTACGGATAACAGGTCGAGTGTTTATGTTATTGTTTTCATTTCTTTTGAGGTTACCTGTTTGAGTGGTTGCCTGAGCCATCTGCTTATCAGTACCGCACGAACGCAAGTCTGATACAGATACAACTGCAGTGCTTCCATCCCTTTCAGCCACATTAGCATAAGAAAGAGAAGAAACACTGCTTCCCTCCTTGCCTCCCTGATGCTGATTCATCTTTTGTGGGTAATAATTCTTTTGTTTTAATTTTTCTTCTATATGATCAATTTTTTCCTTGAGTAAATCGATATTCTCATAGAGGATTTTATTTTTTGACTCTTTTTCGTCCACAAGTTTACGCAGCAAAACATTTTCAGAACGGATAATATCCACGTTCTCGACAATTTTTTGTTGACCGGGCTGATGATTACCTTTACAAGGTTCACAAATCCAAAAAATATTGGTATTTTCATTTAGAATTTTATACCACGTATCTTTAATTGATACACAAATTGTGTGATACTTGTTTCCACAGAAAAAACACTTCACAAACTTGGTACTAACAACAAAATTATCAGAGCACTTTAAACAGACATCTGCTTCGGACGCCATCTTTTTTTATATATATGTTTATGCGGCTTTCACGGATTCCTCCGTGTGAGATGCAATAGCAGTGGATATATCCACATTATGCCGTTGTAGTGCTGAAATCACATTCAACATACGTACAACTATATGCAGCTCCGGGTATGAATGAAGTAAAATGCGAACAGTAAATGCAAACTCCTCTCCATCATATCCTTTCTGTGTTAGAAGTTGCACAGTTAGAATAAATTGTTATAAAACTCAATTTACCCTATTCCACCATCATCGAGATGATGGCCCACCTGTACCACCATACCGAGAAGAAAGTCAAAACTTACCCTACCCGCCACAGTGATACGGCAGAGGTACATGTTTCGTCTCTACTAGACTCATCAGGGTACCGACATGCACCTGGCTGTGCAAAGGACAGTTCGGAAGGAAGCATGCAAATACTGAACGCGGCTTCGCCGACCTCCCGCCGGATGGCGTATATATGTTTATGCGGCTTTCACGGATTCCTCCGTGTGAGATGCAATAGCAGTGGATATATCCACATTATGCCGTTGTAGTGCTGAAATCACATTCAACATACATACAACTATATGCAGCTCCGGGTATGAATGAAGTAAAATGCGAACAGTAAATGCAAACTTCTCTCCATCATATCCTTTCTGTGTTAGAGGTTGCACAGTTAGAACAAATTGTTATAAAACGCAATTTATCCTATTTCACCACCATCGAGATGATGGCCTACCTGTACCACCATACCGAGAAGAAAGTCAAAACTTACCCTCCCCGCCACAGTGATACGGCAGAGGTACATGTTTCGTCTCTACTAGACTCATCAGGGTACCGACATGCACCTGGCTGTGCAAAGGACAGATCGGAAGGAAGCATTTTACTTCATTCATACGCGGAGCTTCATATAGTTGTACGTTTGCTGAATGTGATTTCAGCACTACAACGGCATAATGTGGATATATCCACTGCTATTGCATCTCACACGGAGGAATCCGTGAAAGCCGCATAAACATATATACGTCATCCGGCGGGAGGTCGGAGAAGCCGTGTTCAGTATTTGCATGCTTCCTTCCGATCTGTCCTTTGCACAGCCAGGTGCATGTCGGTACCCTGATGAGTCTAGTAGAGACGAAACATGTACCTCTGTCGTATCACTGTGGCGGGGAGGGTAAGTTTTGACTTTCTTCTCGGTATGGTGGTACAGGTAGGCCATCATCTCGATGGTGGTGAAATAGGATAAATTGCGTTTTATAACAATTTGTTCTAACTGTGCAACCTCTAACACAGAAAGGATATGATGGAGAGAAGTTTGCATTTACTGTTCGCATTTTACTTCATTCATACGCGGAGCTGCATATAGTTGTACGTTTGCTGAATGTGATTTCAGCACTACAACGGCATAATGTGGATATATCCACTGCTATTGCATCTCACACGGAGGAATCCGTGAAATCCGCATAAACATATATATATATATATATATATATATATATATATATATATATATATATATATATATATATATATATATATATATATATATATATATAACCCCCCCTAATCTCCTGCATGCTCTCCAGCTCTAAAAGAAGGAGCGGTCAACACCAAGAAAAAAATAATAATCTCCTGCACCGAAGCATTTTAATTTTTTCGCCGTAGCACTCTTTAAGAAAAAAGTGAAAAAATGTTTATCTTCGGTATCAATTTATTGGTATAAAAAATACTTGTAATTTTGACTGATTTTAAAAGTCGCCAAGACTGCATATCAAAACTTCTAACTTTACAGTTTTTATCATATAAAACATTGTATTGTTTTTTCTATACACTCTTTTAAATGCCTATCTATTATTTTTATTTTTTTTGTTGTTATTTCTGTAATTTAAAGTGGCAAATGGGATTGTTAGTTTGAAATAGGACAAGATGAGTGAAACTGAACCCACTTACAGCGTAATCTTCAGTGGGAGTTTTTTTTTTAATTTTTTTGCCCTGTTAATAACTAATTTAAGGAAGAATTGTGTAAGTACCTCCATCGTATTTGTTGAATATTTCCTTGCACTAATCGACACGAGCCTTTTTTTGATCGATCGCCAAATTATGCGAGATTCAACGCGCTTCATCGCGATCAAATGGGTATGCAATACAATATATAGGGTGGCGCAATAGTGTGACAAACTAGCTTATCTCCCTTATTTTTCAAAAATTTTAACAAATATTTTAATAAAAGTTGTATAATATGAACATTTCTGCAGTCTAAAAATATTTTCAATTATACATGGTGTTTCATGACCAGTTGGCGCTAAAAAATAACAATTTTTTTTAACGGGACACCCTGTACTCTCTTTACAAATTTGGATTTCCCCGAGAATTCTCAATGTTAATTTTGTGTACCATGATTGTTGTAAATTGATACCCTTGTTTTCAAAATTTGGTGAATTTTTTGAAAAAGTTGTCAACTTCGTAATAAAATTCAAAGCCAGATATGCTATCATGTGGATAGTTCTTAGGGGAATTCTACTATGCAAAGATAACAATTTTTGAGCGCCACGCTGTGTGAAACACCATGTATAATTGCACATATTTTTAAATTGTAGAAATTTCCATATTATATAACTTTTTTCAACACATTTTTAAAAATTTTTGAAAAATAGCATAGATAGGGTACTTTGTCACACTATTGCGTCCTGTATTTACCGGTGTTATTAATGCCCAGGGATACCCGGGTAATTCAATATGCCATCATGTGACACTAGTTCATGCATAGCATCGATGTTTTCTTGACGATTTTGAATTACTTTCACGCGCCTCGTCCGAGAAGGAACGACGGCCATTTTGATTCACTAAATCAATGATATACTGTGGATTTTGGAGGTGCTTCATTGCCTTGGAAAAAATTTAAGTTCATTGTTGCGTTTTTGTTGAGATAAATCACGAGTTAATTCAATTTTTTTGTCGAGATCGAATTTTGAAGTAATTTTAAACAACGCCAATGTTATGCGTACGGCAAAACGTTCTGAGTAAGTACGAGGTATGTAAAATAAGTAAAGGTACCGACAACATAGCGTTCTATGAGGGATGCTAGACTTGAAGGGACGACAGGTGAACATGTGATACGCCTTCATTACCAATTTGAATTCCCTAAAGTCATTCGGTTCTGTGAAGTGATTTTTTAAAAACAGTTTTTCTGCAATCTAAAAATGAATGACATCAATTTCGAGGAATATTACGAGCAAGTTTTACTTCAGACTTTGGCACAGTGCAATGTCAACTTTTGCAAAATTTCAGCAGTCCTGTTTTGTCGAGGGCCCAGAATTTTCGGTAGTTTAAGGCATTTTCAGCCGGAAGAAACTCGATTGTAGATGAACCACGCCGCAGAAGACCTTCATCTTTAAGAATGGGTGAAAAAGTCAATCATCAGTTGACATCGGGAATAATCAAGAAAAAGTGGAATTTGACTCACACCGTTCATCAAGATTTTGACTAATGAATTGGGAATGAGAAAAATTTGTGCAAAATGGTTCAAAAAAAAACCTTTCGCAATCAATCACGAAAAAAATCGCTACGGACACCAAACGATTCTGCAATTCCTCTAAGTCCCACAGCCCCAGTGTTGCCAGATTTAACGCCACGTTGCCAGACTTATTAATTAATTGATAATTAATTGACACGCCTCGTATATCGCCTAAAATACTTTACAATGTTGTCGTTCCTTGTATGTAGAAAAAGCGAGAAAGTAAGCAATAAAATATGACTTCTAATAAATAATTCGAAGTTGTCCAAAATGATAAAATTAATTTATTCACAAATAATTTCTCAAATTCGTAACAGCCCAGTTCCTCCCAATAGAATTTTTAATTTAAAATATTTTTCTTCGCAAGAGATAAAAAAGAATATTAATTAACTTAATACATGGATTCCTTACGCAATTTTTCTAATTTAAAAGAGATCCATGTCACGAGATAATCAGATTACGACCGTCCACTTCTTAAATTCGAAATAATCTGGGATCTTAATTATAATGTCAAATCAGTCTCTCGTTATCAGTATTAAGTTGAAAATTTTAATTAGCTTAATTTGATGTAGCAACAAACACTACCTACCTGGCTGTTGTAATGGAGATAATTTGAAAAAGAGCACTAGATAATACCGGTGGTAAATTTTAACTCGGACCCATATTAGGTTGCGGTCAACTCATAAAGAAATAATTATAATAATTTTAACTATCACCGTCAACAAATGTATATATATATATATATATATATATATATATATATATATATATATATATATATATATATATTCTTGATTCTTGAACCATAGATTATATCATTTTTCTTTATTTTGTCTTTTCTTGGGTTTAGGTTCTATATTTAATAAATACACAAAACGATTGACGTTTCGCCCTTTATTCAAGGCAATTTCAAAATTCTTTCCTCCTAAAAATATATAATTAAAATACATCACATAAAAAACATATTTACAATTTTGAAAAACAAACAAGACACTTAAAAACAGTAGTCAAAACTTTAAAATTTTTTAAAAATATTTAATTTTACCGGTACACACCTTGACATTTTGCTGTTTTGTTACTAAATAAAATTTAAATTTTACATCGTTTACTGAGGATACGTGGAATGCTAATGTGTTTTATTTTTTTAATATTTATTATATTTTATAATGCATAAAAAAAAACAAATAAGGTATATGTTTGGTTTTATGTTTAAGAGGATATTCCATTTTTGATTCTTATTTGACCGGATCGAATACTTAATATTTTTGTTTAAATTAGGCTTGCGTAAATGTGGCTCAAATTTCCCATATCTGTTCTGTCGTTAACAGTGTTTTTATCTTTTTTAATTTCAATCATTTCCTTTATCTGTAATTTTTGGTAATTCATATCTTTGTTTTTTATAATGGTACTGTTATAATCAAAAGTGTGCTTTTCGTCCTGTGTGTGTTTGTTTAACGCTGTTGAGGCGTATCTTGTTTATTTATGGCCATTTAATCCGTTCTTCAGTAATTGACTCGTCATGCCTATATATTTTTTGGGACAATTTGTGCAAGGGATCGAATATATTATATTTGATTTATTCATTAGAGGAGTTTTACTTTTTAAATTTGTGAACAATGTATTTAATTTATTATGTGACCTGTGGCATACGATAATATCATACATTTTAAAAAAGCATGGAGTAAAGATCCCTGAAGATGCCTAGTGCCATCGTAGGCAAAACGTCGGATAATAATTCCAATTTGACATGATCTAAACCCAAGAACCATAATTTTAAAACCTATTTAACATAATTATTTCAGTAATATTTTGACTTACCTAAGAAATGAAGCGTGTAATCTCTGTTATAATATTAGACGGAATTTTCAGTAAACTATTTAGTTACGTTCGTCGACGCAATAGGCACGTCTTTATGAATATAAACGTATTTTCTCATTAATTTTGATTTAGTTCAGACGAATATTATTGACGGCTAGTTCGAAAATATCATTGGTTTTTTATTATTTTTGTATTGTTTGTATTCTTATATTTTTAATTTTTGAAACAATTTAATTTATTCATAAATTTGCTTGAAAATTGAAATAAGTGATAACACGCAGGCTGTTCCTTTTAAAAAGTTTACTAGTGACATTATTATTTTACAGTTGCACAATCAAAAAGAAGAATTATAGTTCTGAATGTTAATAAAAATCCGTATCTGCTATCATCTTCCATTGCCATTAATTAAGCCATCCCGGAACATTTGCTCAACCTTGTATAAGTTCGAAACAATCCCCCTATTCATATTTATCATTTCGATGGCAAAAAAATATCTTAATACTCCCAATGTAAAGTCGAATAAAAACAATTTAGGTCAATCGGTATTTCCTACCTTCCCGAAACTTTAATAAAGTAGAAATTAAATTCTCACGCTATTCATCAACGTGTCAAAAATACCCACGTGCGTGAAATTAACGGGTGTTTCGTACCCGTGAAAATGAGTATTTTCCCCCTTAACTACATCTTCTGCATCGTTTACCCCGTTTAGCGTGTTTGGGGTGGCTATAGATTTAAAATATGAAGGTGCTAACGCGGTTATAGAGCTCCAAAAAAGACTTTTCTACCTCTGAGCAAGTGAAAATTTGAATTTTTTATGAAGGAAGTGGGTTTAGTGAAACTCGCGTGATATTATAAAGATACGAAGATCCTTAATAAAATAGCGTAATTAAAATAACCATAGCTTAACGAATATCTCCGATTGTATGATAATAGAATAAAAAATTATTTCAGAATAAGACAAAAACACGAAAAATGCAAAAGGTTTGCTGATGCTTTTCAAACGCTCGATAATTTGGCTTTTAGGACTCAGAATACATAGGCATTTATCGATCTGATCTGATAAACTTTAAAAGGCACTACTAAGTAAATAAATAATGCCTTTTTATATAACGATTTATCTAATCCTTTAAAATACGCTTCAGTTTTTTTTGGGGAGGTTTTGCGAACAGGTAGTGGTCGCTGGGGGCCAAATCTGGAAAATACGGTGGATACGGAACCAATTCGAAGTTCAATTTATGCAATTTTGCCATCGCTACGATCGACTTTGACACGGTGCATTGTCTTCATGAAAGGGCAATTTTTTTCCTCATTTGGTGCAGTTTTTTCACGATTTCGCCCTTTAAAGGCACTAATAACGCTATATAATGTTCGCTATTGTTTGTTTTCCCTTTTAAAGATAGTTGATGAATATTATATTATGAATATCCCAAAATACGGAGCCGGAATACCCGGCCACAATCCCAGACTCAATTGGGTGGCATATTTTTGTATCCCAGACAGAAATACATGCAATTGATAGCTAAAACCGATATAAAGCAAGTTTATTTAAACCTAAATATGCTTGGCGACGCTTGGAACTGTTAGTTTATTACCAGTGATGGAATCAGGGATTTACCTCTGCCTTCGGTTATTTCAATAGAGAAAATCGACGATCCTCTATTTGGTCGGTAATTTTCGACCGAGAGCTTTGAGAAATATAGGTGCAACAACATAACCCCAAATTATTTGTATCTTTTATACTTAGAATCACTTTCTTGATATTTTCCATTTAGGTTAGTATTAGAGAATAAAACTTAATCAATATTTCCTTCTAATCCATCTCCTCTACGATGTAAAAAACAAACTAGGTCAAAATCTGAGGATGAGTTATTGGGGTAGGCCTATCATAATCTTTTCCGACAGCAAGATTAAACCTACATAGCTGTGGGACTGTCTTTAGAACCTAGAATCAAGGTTATTCTTGCCTATATATCAAGACTACCACATTTATTGAATCAAAATTAATATTTGGCATCATTGAAACTGTTATTCCTGTTGAATGATCAATACCAGAACCACTGAAACTACAGTGAAAGACCCCGACACAATTGGTAAAAAATAAATAATGTAAACCTATAAATTTTCAATCGTACAAACTAGAGAAATTTGTTTTCTAGCATCTTTTTTACAAATAAAACTAGAATGATTTACAGGAATCGGTGTTAAGTAGAATTGTTATAGCGATGTAGATAATAAATAAATGCTTAAAAATTCTGTAAAATTATATTACGATATCAATATTTTCTTACAACAATCTTCCTGTAATTAATAATATCGAGATGCCGCCACCCACCGAGGAACTATCGTTTTCAATTTTTGCTGCGTCGTGAGAAATGAACAAGTAACACGTAATAAATGATACTGATATAAAGATTTGATTGGTCAGAAAATAAATTAATCGTAATTGGGTTTCTTTATCATTATCGAGGTTACATTTTTCTTATTAATGTGCTGTGTTCGAAAATTTAACTGTTATGATGGAAAAGGAACTGTTAAAAATGATGTAGAGAAAAGGAAAATATTAATGGCGTCAGAAATTATTATTATTCAGGCAGGCCATCGTTTTCGATTATTGGTGTTATTTGTTAAAGTTATGATTAAAAAATCTGTGACAAAATTATGTAATAAATGTAAGAAATCCTTTATATTGTGTTAATGAATAATCTAAACTATTTTCCTATGCTTTTCCCTTTAAGGCCTTTGATTGGGCATGTCATGGCAAAATGATGCAGATTTTGAGATCGACTGGAATAAAGCCGATTTCTAAGAAATCTCTACTGGAATCAAAAATCTAACTTAATTACTAACAACAGAACAATTAAAGATATGAAAATATTAAGAGATGTTAAACTTAACAGTTGATTTTGAATCTATATTCAGAAAAAATGTTTAAAGAAGCATTAAAACAGGTCGAAAAGAGCAATAAAATAAATAGCTTCAG
Source organism: Diaprepes abbreviatus (assembly GCA_034092305.1). Lineage (NCBI taxonomy): Eukaryota > Metazoa > Arthropoda > Insecta > Coleoptera > Curculionidae > Diaprepes > Diaprepes abbreviatus. The sequence continues at coordinate 3,677,151 of JASJET010000039.1, forward strand.
TTTATCATTGACTAAATAAACATAAGACCTGTTACTATAATTTTGACGCTAATAAAAAGGACACAACGATAGCACACAATCATTCATCATTACAATGTTGCGAAAGATTGAATATCAGTAATAAAATGTTATATACATGCCTTTGTAACAAGTATAAAAGAATTTAAATTGTTGGATTTTGGTTCAAACGTGGCAATGTTGCATATCCCTTCTTACCTACTAACAAGGATAAACTCCTCCTTGTTACCGCACGGTGGCTACTACCTAGCGAAAGAATTATCTCCAGGAGCTCTGAATAAGAAACATGTGGTATGTTCCTATCATTTAAATAATGAAGATTTTATAGACCCAGAAATTTAAAAAATTTTTGATTCTGTGAGTTCCTCAAATACCAGTCGTAAATAAAATTGGACAAAACAAAAATTTAGTTTGTCTTAAATCCTGTGTCTTGAATTTAAAGAAATTAATTTTTAATTCTTAATTTACGTCTCCAAAATCCCCCAATACCGATTTTGAAAAAACTTGAGATATGTACATTTTTAGTCTGACATATTTTATTCAGCCTATTAAGTATGGAGAACTTACTTTTACATCCGTAATGTTTACGCCGCCCCCCAATTTTTGGAAGAATACGAAAAATATAATTTTAAAGCTATAATCTACGCTCCCAAAAACACCCATTATCAATTTTGGACAAAATTAGAAAAATATCAAATTTTTAGTCTTTAATATAAAATTAAAAGAAAATTATTTGAAATTCTTAATCTGCACACTCAAAAACTACCCAGTACCAATTTTGCGCAAAATCGAGGGATTTTGAATTTTTAGCCGCCATGTTAAATTTTTCAAAAATAATTTTATATTCGTACGTTATACCCTCACAAATCACTCAGTATCATTTCTGGACAAAATTAGGAAATATAAAATATTTAGTTCGCCATTTTGAATTCAAAATTGGACAAAATTAAATTGTTTGTGCACCATGTTGGATTTTACTAAACCAAGTTTGACCAAAATAATATGAGACTACTGCAGAAACTTCCTTAACATAACGCAAAAATTTCATTTAAATCGATACAACTGTTCCGGAATAATCGGCCTACATAAATAAATAAAGAAATTATATATATATATATATATATATATATATATATATATATATATATATATATATATATATATATATATATATATATATATAATTTCTCCTTTTCATATTTCACATTTCCAAAAACTCAAATATATCACCTGTAAAAATATAAATGGATAATATATAGTACTATTTCATATCCATAAAAACTCATCAATATAAATATAAAATGATCGTCTGATTCATGGCAATATTTGCCTTATAAATTTACATGAATTATAAACGGAGGGATTAAAAATGTATACCCGTATTTTAGATATACCATCCAACACGGCAACACTGCATCTTCTCATGTCTTGCTTTTTTACTACTATTTACTATAACAAAATTTATTGAATGAGTTGGATTTAATACTTGGAAATTTCTCATCTTGCGCTCTCGCCAAAAATAGCAAAATTATTTCCCAAGGCGTACATAAACGGTGAAAGTCTTGTATTTATTTAGTCAATGAGTTTACACAATAAACGATATGCAGACGATACTGTCGTCATTACTGAAAGTATGGAAGCTCTCCACTTGCTTTTATTGCAAATAACGGAATAGTGCGAGGAGTATAGTATAAAAAGAAAACACAAAAATATGGCGACTAGAGCCACACACACTATTAAGAACCAAGTAGGGAAGATCAGAGCTTCATATATCAGGTTTAAGAAAGCACTTTCTGTACTCGATTTCAGTATAGAACTCTTTAGTAGAAGTATGTCATGTCATTCCGGTCCTGCTATATGAGATGGACTTCTAAACTCCGCCCTCTTAAAATTATTATGTGTTATAGACGCATGCCGAAGAATAATTGAAATTATAAAGTTAAAAGTCAGAGAAAGAACAAAACTATTATTATGGATAGCAAGAAAATTTAGATGTTCTCCTATTTCGGACACCAGACTGGAACATCCCGAAACCTATAACTTACTATATCTTATCATTCTGGGAAGAATAGCAGGAAAAAGACATACCTTATGGCGTAATTTACGCCAACGGTTCGCATTGTTAAGAATAGTAGTGAACAAAAGTGATGATTGCCAAAATGATTTCCCACGTCCGGTAGCGAATATTTCACTGGAATATGATAATGGAAATATGGATATTATTTTGTTGATATGTAACCATAATCCATATGGAAGCTGAGATACTTCATGTCTATAACGTATGCTTTTGACAGACTATAAAGTAGTCAACCAGCTGCTACCAAGCGAATAAAGAGAGATTACCTCGCCTAGAGAAAGACTGAATAGTATAATTAACTGATTCAACATTAAAGAGGGCGTTGGAGTAGGAGTATTAATCTCAGACTTCGGTAAATCTGGTCCAAGCAGAAATGCATGAAATTTAAATCTATACTGAGAAGAGTCAAAAATTGTAAATTACCACCACACCATATACAAGAAGAGTTTAAGAGCTGGCAATAAAATTAACTCCAATTTTGGGCGAAACAATACACCTGGTCTTAGACAAGCGAAGAAATAAAGGGTGTTTTTTATAGAGTTATAGAATTTTAAGTTGGCAACACTTTTTTAACTGGCGGCCATTTTGTCAGCTGTCAAGTGATTTATGTTTAGGTTGGTTTGGCATTTCAACATGAATAGACTGACGCCTGAACAACGCTTCCAAATTGTGCAAATTTATTTTGAAAATCATGGTTCTGTTCGAAATACGTATCGCGCACTACGTCCATTTTACGGTCAACATAATCGTCCATCAGAGCAATTAATTCGATTAACTATGGAACGGTTTCGCACCACGTTTACTCTAAATGATAATACGCATCCACAGAGACGTCGTACAGTGCGTACAGAAGAAGTCATTGCTGCTGTAGAGCGTAGCGTAGAGGAAGATCCGAATCAGTCTATCCGCCATCGTGCACAGGAATTGGATACGTCAATAAACAAAACTGCCGTATTTGGAGTGATGATAATCCTCAAGTATATGTTGAGACACCGTTACATCCAGAAAAACTGACTGTTTGGTGTGCTTTATGGGCTGGTGGAATAATTGTTCCGTACTTCTTTAAAAACGATGCTGGTCAAAACGTTACAGTCAATGGTGACCGCTATAGAGCCATGATTACTGACTTTTTCGTTCATCAATTGAACAACCATGATGTGCAGGAGCTGTGGTTTCAACAAGATGGCGCAACATGTCACACAGCTCGTGCCACAATTGATTTATTGAAGGAAACGTTTGGTAACCGCATAGTTTCACGTTTCGGACCCGTGAATTGGCCTCCAAGATCGTGCGACTTAACGCCGCTAGACTATTTTCGGTGGGCATATGTGAAGTCGCTAGTCTACGCCGATAAGCCCGAAACGATTGATCACTTGAAGGACAACATTCGCCGCGTTATTGCCGATATATGGCCACAAATGTTGGAAAAAGTCATCGAAAATTGGACCTCCAGATTAGACTACGTCCGAGCCAGCCGTGGCGGTCATATGCCAGAAGTCATATTTAAATTATAATGCCAGAAGGTTATCTTTCGAATAAAGTAAATTTCATGTCAATTTAAAAAATTCATCTTTGTTTTATTCCATTTAAAAGTTTTATACCTCTATAAAAAAACATCCTTTATATAAATCCATTGCCAAAGAACTTCAAAATCATTCTCGATCTACCAAAAAGAGATATTCGAGTGATAACAAATCTTTTCACAATACACTGCCCTCAGAAATATCATCTCAAAAAATGCACAAAAAAGCTAAGCATGAGATTTGCTGTTTTTGTACCCTAAACGATTCACATAATTTACAATCTAGTTAATATATGATGAGTTTTATTAATTAATAATATTAGTTATAGAATTCCACTTGTGGTCTCTCTGAGACTTTCACAAGTGAAATTTTAGAATTTGATGATCAATTATTAATTTATGTATCGACAAACTAATAGTTAAAGTAATAAATAATATAGCAAAATACCTTAGTCACTATAGTAACTAACGATTTTACGTGACCGTTCGGAAGTTTTGAATAAAACTAAATTAAAATAAATTATCTAAAATTAATTGAATTGAGTCGTTAAAACGACTCGACAATAAAAATAGAGACGCTTGATTGGTTTGATGGGAATAAGTGAATAACGTCGCACGCGAAGAATCAGAGTAAATTGAAATAGATTTCTTTAGGAATATGAGAACGATTTTTATAATACAAAAGATTCATTTAGTCTTGGATGGGTTCTGTTGTTATGTAGCAAAGATAGTTAGTTTTTAACTCAAAAATAATATTTAAAGCTGGTTTATATAATCTTCAATAAGAGTTTTGGGACATACAAATGAGGTTTAAAAAAGTTTAGAAATTAAAAAAAAAAGTGTAAACGAAAAAAATTATTTTTTTTGTCAAAATATTAGAACAAAATAAAAGTTAAAATTCCTGTATCAAAACAACCAGAATATCTACAGAAAAACAAATAAGTTTTGTTTCTATTCCGATATTTAAAATTTTTAAATGATTCTTACGGATTGAAGTAAATGCGATATGTAAAATATTGTAAATAATTTTAGGTAATTTAGATTTCTATGTAAAAACAAACTACAAAAATAATTTTTTTTTTAAATTTAAGGAAAAAAAGTTTTTTTTTTGAGGCTCGATTTTTAGGATTTTTGTTTTTACGTAACTAAATTTATGATTGTGTTGGGCTTCATGTTTATTAAGGGCTGTTTTTTTTTATCATACTTATGCTACTTTTTTGAAAAATTTGTTCTTTTCTTGGGTTTAGGTTCTTTATTTAATAAAAAATCCAAAATATTATGACGTTTTGATACCCTTTATTTAAGGCATCTTTAAAAATATTTTGTCTTTTAATTTATTGATATTCCTAATATTTTTGATATAATTAAAAACATTCATACAAAAACATATTTACAATTTTAAAAAACAAAAAAAAACACTTTTAATTTTACCAGTACATAGCCGGACATTTTGTTTATTTATTAATAATGAAATAAAACTTTTACATCGTCTGTTTAGGTACTGGGAATACATGGAATGGGAGTGTGTTTTATTTTTTATATTTTACAATGCACCAAGAAAACTGAAAGAGCGCACACATTTAATTTTATGTTTAAGAGGATATTCAATTTTTGATGTTTATTAACAGGACCGAATACCTAATATTTTTCTTTAAATTGGGCTGGTGTAAATGAGGCTCAAATTTCCCATTTCCGTTCTGTCGTTAACAGTCTTTTATCTTTTTTAATTTCTATCATTTCTTTTATCTGTAATTTTTGATAATTCATATCTTTGTTTTTAATTATGGTACTGTTATAATCAAAGGTATGTTTTTCGGCCAGTGTGTGTTTGTTTAACGCTGTTGAGGCATTTTTCGTATATTTATGGGCATTCAATCTGTTCTTTAGCAATTAGCTTGTCATACCTATATATTTTTTGGGACAATTTGAGCAAAGGATCGAATATACCACATTTGACTTATTCAATTTCAAATTGAAAAGCCAGGCACTCTGAATAAGAGGGACGTTGCACTCAGTCTCCCTTCTACTTGGAAAACTCTCTTTAAGTGGGGCCATTGTACCGACACGCATGCCACGCTTAAACTGACTCCAACGACGGCGCTCGAGAGGGGGGAGGAGCCAACGCCAACCAACCGTTACTATCTGCGACCACGTATAAAGCATGCTGCACGTTGAATTTCTTTCAGTTGATCGACAACCACCAAGCACACCACTAAATGAGTTTTTACTGAAATTTCTGCAAACTTTCACAGGAAACCTTACGAACCAACGGATGTATTTCCGGATTAATACTGAATCATATATATTTATTGTGGTACTTTTGAATGATCCAGTCGGTCTCAAAATAACCTCACTAAATATGTTCGGGGTCGTTGATTACGCAGATAAATTTAGATATCCGAAAGTCAAGATGGAGGTTTCTGACACCACCAGAAATCGATATGGTAATTACTTATTTAGTAATCAAATCAGAAGTTTTAAATATGACTGCTTAAGATTCTGGAGGTATATTTACAAAATTTAAAATGATAGTGGAAACTTCTTTAATTTTACCTTCGCTATCCTCCTTCTTTAAGCTTACCGGTATTAAAGACCCTCGATTAAGGCATTCTAAGATCACGGATTGCAATTCTGAAGTAAACACACTGATATACACAATGGTAGATTCAATATGATGCATATAGATGTCAAAAATTGTAGAACTTCCTCAATAATCCTGTTGTATTTTTTTTAATTGATCACATGAAAAATATACCCATCCGCATAGAATTATTACAACACCGAACTCAAAAACGTAAATTATTAAATCTGTAATTCTTACGATTATTTTAATTATATTAAAACAAAATGCTGTAAAATAATTGAATGAATATTTCTAAATAGCCATTTTTTTCAATCAACGTTAATTTACTAAATAATTTATATCTGGAATTAATAATTGACTCTATAATATGATAAAATTATCATAATATCTGACAACCATTTACTAAAAAATAATAATTTAATTTAAATAATAATTAAATAATATAATTTCCACGATTTTGATCTTATTAGAAAAACCTCACAATGGTAAAAAATTGTTTATTAACATTTTAATTAAATATTCATTTTTAATGTCGTTCGTTTGAACTACCGCAAGCGTGTAAATTAAATAAATTTCCGCGCCATCTGTGAGTAATTTTTATATGTAATATTAATATACATTTAGAGCAATTTAATTCAAAGCACGGCCTTTAATAATTATTTTATATATAAAAAAAAACGACTAAAATGTAATTTATTAGTTTTTGTTGAATTTTAAACGGGGCTGCCAATAAGTTATTATTTAATTAACAATATCAATTAATTTAAATTTATTATTATTAATAAATGCCCGATATGGATATTTTGTTCATTGAGAAGTGCCAATTTATTCATTTATATTGGAATATGTAAAATCGTCCTTTCATTAATAAATTGTGCGTACTATTCAGTAACATTTTTAAAGTTATTATTTTTTAATGGTGTTTAGCTTTGATTTATTTTTCGCTTTGTAGCATTGATTTTTTATTTACAGAAAAAACATGGCGAATATCTGTATTATTTTATCTAAATGGTCTAATGAATAATTATTTGTATACACAAATATGTTATAGTAAGCAATCTGAAATAAATTTATCATTGAGTTTCTGCATTTTTAAATGCATACTCTAAATTTGTGACAAAGAGTTTAGGTAAAATGATGTTTCTCAGTCATACACCTCGTAATTGAGATGAAGTTTATTTATTTTTTTATTTATTTAGTTATTTACACTGCCCTACAGGATCAGGGTCTCTATTATTAGCCTGGAAAAAGAACAGAGGTACATAAGTCCTAAAGTTATATACATAATACAGACAGTACAATAAGTATAACATAGCCTATAAATCAATCACAGATAATTGTAAATAATCTAGTTACTGTGCTTTTCCTGAGTTGTAAAATTAAATCTTGTCAATAGGCTTTTGCGAGGTGTATAAGGCAGTGGTTAAAATCCATCCGATTAAAAGCTTTAGAATCTTCAGAAACCATACTGAATTTTTCCTAATTTATCAAAGTGTATATGATAATACGGATGCTAGATAACTGAGGCATATTCCAATCTGCTTCGTACAGGAGAAAGATCTAACTAGAAAGCCCAGCGTTCGGTAAGATCTCGATACTGTATCATTAATATGATTGACAAATGTAAGTTTGCAGTCAAACGTGACTTCCAGGTTCGTAATGCAATTAATTCGTTTCCATAATCATGTAGCAGAGGCATTCTACTTCTTGAGAATGACATAACATTCCACTTGTCTACGTTTTGTTTTTTAGACACCAAGCATTTAATTTCATGAGATCCTGTTCAAGGCTCAAGCAATCAACAGGATTCCTTATGTTCCAGAATATCTTTAAATCGTCTGCATAAAGTAGGCAGCTGTTGTTCAACCGCATGTGATATTAATAAAAACGTTAAAAAGTAAGAGACCCAAAACAGATCCTTGAGGAACACCCGACGTTACTACAAAATTACTAGATCTATGATCACGGTATTCAACATAGTGAGAGCGGTTTAATAGGTAACTTTCGAGAAATCTAATAAGATTGTCATTAAAACCAAAGTCTAACAATTTGGAAAGTAAAACACTGTGATCAAGTCGATCAAATGCTTTGGAAAAATCTGTATAAACGACATCGACCTGAGTGCCAGAATCAATAAGATTGATGTAGGACCAGAACGATTGGGGGTTCTTTTTAAATTTGCAAGATAAATACTGTAGAACGTACGAATAAGATTTTTTACAACTGTCCAAGCATTCCTGAAAGATAAATAATCGCAAGTCTGATTAGATCTTTTATATTGCCGCCATAGCAACTCTTCATTTTTTAATAAGCGAATTACCTCCTTAGTGAACCAAGGTGGATACTTACTATGCCCGAGCAAGGTCTTTGGTACTGTCTCATTAAGAATTATATCTATATGCTGATAAAATGCCGCCACAGCCTCTTCAACAGCAAGATTCTCACGCAAAAAAAGACCAGTCACTGTCGAGCAGAAGTTGGTACATCCTAGGAAAATCCTTTCTAAAATTATATGTGTACTGTTTTTTTAATTTAAATTTGTTTTGTTTGCACGTTCGATAAGGGTATGCTATTAGCAATGGAGGATGATGCACATCAACAGGTAACATTGCCGAATCAGATTAAACAACTCTGCAAGAGTTCAGTGGGCCAAACGCCAAGTCAAGAAGCCGATTGTTGTGAAGAAAATATTTTCATGCATTTTTATAGTCATTATTATGACAATGAGGACATAAAGTCTGAAATAAATTCATTATTTAAAAAACGCTGTGTTTTTTTCAAAAATTCGTTGGGACACGTCGACTTTGTGTTTTTGGTATACATTTTTTCAAATATTTAAAATCACACAGGGTTACTCGAAAGAAGCTGTGCTGTGATTTGTTAGTAACCACAATTTTTTTGTACACTCTTAGACTCCCTGCAAAATTCGAAATCTATATGTAGCTATTTCATAGCACAACGTGAAATTTGTATATTGAATGAAAATTAGTCATTTCTTCATCAGGTTTTTTAAATAACCTAACCTAAAAATGCAAAAAATCGCGATTTTGGCCTGTATTTGAGGTTATGTATCATGGCGACATTTACTATAAATAGCGTCTAAAAGTATGTCTTACTCTTTCAAATGCCGTTGAGTTTGTACAAAGATCTTTCTTTTTTGTTCGAGATTAACTTTATTCAACACAAAGATAACACTAATACAAAGCTCTAACTATTGGCTTATCGCCAACTTCGATTCTCTATCTAATACTGACCACTGCTTGTGCTAAACCAATACTGATGATACGACTGCTGGCCAGCTGCTTTTTTAGCCGTTCCGAACTTTCGGTATTTTCTAGAAATATCGGGTATCGGAAGTTCGAAAAGCGACGGAGTACTTCTCGTATACCATCTATAAGAACTTTCGGCTACGGAACAGAGTGAAATTTGGATTTACATGAGTTTAAATGAGTACTTCCGTTATTTTAAGGCCCTAGGGGGTTGAGATTTCGTGGTTGACTTGTCATCCCCAAATACCTCCCATTTGTTGTTGCCCTCAAACATGGAAAACGTAAATTTGACAACGTCGCGCTCCTGTATATTACAAATTACTTTTTAAAACAATGTGATTAAAATACTCATTAATCTTTGTTGAAAAAATCATAGGTATTAGGAAGTTTTTACTATCATTTTCGCATTTAGAGACCAAGAATTGACCAAAGACTGCCCTTTACACTACAGTCACTGTAAAGTAGTGTTATTTATCAGCATAATTGATTCAATCACTTATTCCTTTGTCACAATTTGTCGCTTTTTTTAATGAAAATAAATGTCACTGAGACACAGAGAATATAAATTCTTATGATGATAGGATATAGCGATAGAGTAGGAACCCAAGAACACATGTGTCAATTATTTTAAGAAAAATGTCCCAACCTTTCGCCAATTTCACAATCGACAATGAGTAAGATTGAATAGAAATTTCATCGAGTAGCCGCCGGAGTCTCCAAAGTTAAACCCTCTTGACTTCTTTTCTTGGTGTTACCTTAAAGATAAAGTTTTCCAAACTAAGTTAACTGACATAGAAAACTTATAGAATCGAATTATTCAAGAAATATGGTTAATTACTACAGAAGTGGCCAGAAATCTTCAGAATGAATTGATAAATCGCTTTGGTTACTGTGAGTTAACCAATGGGAGGCATTTTCAATATTTAATAAAATGATAAACAAACTTTTGTTACTACTTTATTTGAAAAACAATTCCGTTTAGGTATAGGACATATAATAAAAAGAAATGGTTAGAATTTTACAGGGAGTCCAACATGATACACAAAATTGGAGGTTACTAACAAATCTAAGTTAATTGGAGCATAGCTTCTTTTGAGTCCCCTGGATGATTTAATATATTGTAAAAAACTTGTGCCAAAAAAACAAAGTCGATGTGTTCGAATGATTTTTCAAAAAAATCCAGCGTTTTTAAATATGGTTATTGAATGCGATAAAAAATTTAGATGCTTAAAATTAATAAATAAAAATAGACATATACGTATATATATATATATATATATATATATATATATATATATATATATATATATATATATATGAAGTAAAATGCGAAACAGTAAATGCAAACTTCTCTCCATCATATCCTTTCTGTGTTAGAGGTTGCACAGTTAGAATAAATATATACACCATCCGGCGGGAGGTCGGCGAAGCCACGTTCAGTATTTACATGCTTCCTTCCGATCTGTCCTTTGCACAGCCAGGTGCATGTCGGTAACCTGATGTCTAGTAGAGACGAAACATGTACCTCTGCCGTATCACTGTGGCTGGGAGGGTAAGTATTGACTTTCTTCTCGGTATGGTGGTACAGGTAGGCCATCATCTCGATGGTGGCGGAATAGGATAAATTGCGTTTTATAACAATTTATTCTAACTGTGCAACCTCTAACACAGAAAGGATATGATGGAGAGAAGTTTGCATTTACTGTTTCGCATTTTACTTCATTCATACGCGGAGCTGCATATAGTTGTACGTTTGCTGAATGTGATTTCAGCACTACAACGGCATAATGTGGATGTATCCACTGCTATTGCATCTCACACGGAGGAATTCGTGAAAGCCGCATAAACATATATATATATATATATATATATATATATATATATATATATATATATATATATATATATATATATATATATATACATATATATATATATATATACATATATATATATATATATATATATATATATATATATATACATATATATATATATATATATATATATATATATATATATATATATATATATATATTGTAACGTACGTTTTCACGGATGGTGGAATGTGCACTGGTGTTTTTCCGGTTTTCAATCCGTTCAATAGAAAAATCTTCACGACGTTTCGCCAACATCTCAGCTGGTATTTTCAGCTGATGTTTCTTCGACGGCTGCTCGAATTGGAATGAGCGTGCTAGTCCTGTGTTTGCCTTCTTATAGTTTGGCGCTTGCGCAGGTTATACCTTGGTTCTACCTGGTTGGTTTCCTTGCTTCCCTCGGTGTGGGCCTCCTCTCGGTTCGCTGTCCTGTTTCTCTCGTGTGTTGTTTTTGTTTAAGTTTTGATTAGGTTTTTCCATATATTTGAGATGTTTTGTGCATCATCTGTCTTGTTAAGGTTTTCAGTATTATCTATTTCGAGAGCTTCTCTGATGATGCGCGGTCTATAGTGCTTTATGGGTGCGATCTGCTTGGTTTCTTGCAAATTTATAGTGTGTCCTGTCTCCTGATGATGTTGGAATAAAGCTGATGTGGTTTGCTTATTTTTTTATGCTATTTTTGTCTTTTTGGACTCTAGTAGAGATTCTTCTGTTCGTTTGGCCGATCTATTCTTTTTCACAGTCTCTACATGGGATGCTGTATACTCCTAGGTTTTTTTCAATGGTATTTTGTCTTTAGGATTGCCCAATAATTTGTGTATTGTTGTTTGTGGCTTGTAAATTGTGCAGATGTCATGCTTCCTCAGAATTCTTCCAATTATGTCTGTTACACCTTTTATGTGTGGCAGTGTGGTTTTTGGTTTGGATTTTCATCTTCTTTTTTCTCTACTACTGCATTTGTATTTCGTTTTATGGCTTTTTGATCCTGTGTCTTTGTAATTGTTTTGTTTTAGAGCTGCTATTTTATTGTTGAGTTCTTTTTGGCGATTTGTGGGTGTGGTTAGTCGCAAGGTTCTGAAGATCAATGTGTTGGCGACTGATTGCAACTGTGATGGATGATGGTGAGATTCGGCATGCAGGTATTTGTTTGTGTATGAGGGTTTTCTGTAGACCGTATAATCGATGCTTATGTGGTCGTTTCTGGATATTATGGGGTCCAGGAAAGGTAGCTGTCAACAATTTTTTTAATTATTAACATTTTTTTTGTTTGTAACAAATTACCTCACCATTTTAAATTTAGAAATATAAGATATTTTAGTAACAATTGCGATGAATACGTGAACCATAAAAACACTCTTCAAACGCTATTACCTGAAAAGCAAAATACAATTTCAGTTAAAATGATATCAATTTTTTAGACACCAATCGTGAAAACACCCTGTTAATTTATTTAAGCTCATTGATGTTATGTGCTGCTCGCTGATAAAATATATTCAATTTATTCACTGAATAATATAAATAGCAATTCTATATCCTTCTGGAAATTAACAATATTTATTTAATGCTCATTTTAATACAAATTTAAATACTTAATGAGAATGAAAAATAAAACATTCATTAAATATAATATGAAATAAATTCTGTTATTGATTATTAGAATAAATGGTACAGATTTTGACGCTTAGAATTGAATACGATTACTTGAGCATATTTTACATTTTCAGAATAAAACGACGAGTAACTTTTTGGCATTTATTCTCGACCATATTTACATAAATGTGAAAATCAAATTTCTAGTTTTTAAAGTTGCGAATGTGGAGTTCAGTTTGAATAATTTAAATAGAGATTAATCAAGGAAAGTTATAAAGATTGAATGTGAACTTATTTTGTACTCATTTGTACGTACTTGAAAAATATTTAACTAAGTTGTTCTAAATTGGTTTCATTTTTGTACTAGTCAAAATCAGTACCAAGGATGATCATAATCTTAAGAGTAGTCCTTCCAATATCACCACAGATGCTGAGAAAAAAATATCTACCTGGTTATGTAGTAGCTAATAAGGTTTTTGTAGCTAGACTTATTTAGGTACAATGAAAAAAGGTTTTTTTATATATTTTGACTTGCCAAACACGAATTTCTAGGGCAGAAGTTATTACAAAAGTCGATCAATTTATTATAAACAAATTAATGTTGCAAAATTTCAAAATTTTTTGCCAAATGAAAACTTTTAAAATTTTTTAAAATTATTAACAGTTTTATTGTTTATAACAAATTTCCTGACAATTTTTCAGTAATCCATCCTCGATATTCCCCGACTATATATACCGGAAAAGTGAATGCTACTTAAATATACTATGACATCAACAATTAAATCGATAACAGTTATAATAACAGCTTGTACAAGTATTACCTAAATCGGAGCAAATTATTTAATAATAATAATTTATCACGCAAAACGGGCGTCACGTGAACCGTACAAAATTATAATTAATTAAACCATTAAATTAACACCTTTAAGTATTAGTTACGGGTTAATTACCTTTAGAATGTTAATTAACCCAAACAAATATTGAACGTTTAAATGCTGATCGCAGGTAATACTGCCATAACCTCTCGTTTATTTCTGGCATAAATCATAACAAATATTTCGGGTTAACACCAATTAATTTTTCGCTTCCATCAACAGAAAATTTGGACTGAAATTAAAATACACTTAGAGGCAAAATTGATGCATCGTATTTTCTTTTACTATTTTTTTATTATTAGAAAATCCTATACAGGACGTTTAATATTATTACATTCCTGTCAAATTTTTTGAGAGGATATCTTAGAGGGTACTTAGATTTTAGTATTTAAAAAATCAGTTTTCAGCTTTGTACAATGACACTTGTCGAAAAATACGCCTAAGGAGTGTGGCTGTACGTCCGTTTCTCTGGTGATCTAAAACATCTACTGTAGTATGGTTTAATGAGCCTTTATGGCCGCTATAAAATATTAAAATTTCATTAAATTATAATCGGTTCAAAACTTAGAGCGATAAGGTAAATGGCTGGGTACCCCTTTAGGACTGTGTATTTCCGTTAAGAGGCACTTTAAGAATTTTTTCTATGACAAAGTAGGGTTATTTTGTCCTCTCTTTTATGCTCCGCAGACATTGGGAGGTACTTACCGGACACACTGTATTTCTACGACTTCGCAATAATTCGAAAATACTTAAGAGCAAAAATTATTCGGTTTCTCAGCTTCCACTTTCCATCATTAAAAAAATACAACTTTCTTGTTTTATTTAAAAAGTTTACGTGTTTTTTTAGTATATTTTTTTTTTGTAATTTCTTTCGCATAAATTGTCTAACACGACTTACACTTTCCGAGTTTTAACATAATATGATTAATAGGTTGAATATTTCTTCTGACAGGTCTCGCTATTTCTCACCCGATAATCAATCTTTTTATGTCATTCTGAAACTTCTGAATTCTTTCCTTTTTTTTTTTCTATCGCGAGCCGTTGAAAAGTTCAGACAATTCGGAATCTTTTAATAGAGTTAAAATATGGAAACAGGTGTTAAGTAAGTTGAATAGAAGTTTTTTAAGTATTTTTGTGTTTTTATATGTATTGAACACCTTAATATCTTTTCCAAAACTATCTCGAACTGTCGAGGCAAATGGAAGCAAAATTTTTGGTTACATAAAACTTTTCAACTTGGCACACCCAAAATAGTACCTAATTTTTTCTTACAAAAAAATTACTTATGTAACACTTTACTTTTACGAAACATCTCGTAGTAGGAATTCTATAGAAATATAAAAATCATTGTTGAGTGAATAATAATAAGTATATGATTGTCTTGAAAGCGATAAGGACAGAGAACGTCAAACTTAAACATTGAAAATGGTTTTATTGTTTTTCAAAATATTCTATACGATGATGAATTAATACACTTTTGTTTGCGTTTGAACCAATCTCAGCACGAGAACAAACATAAGTCATTGGGGCCAAATCTGGGTTGCTACTAGTGATACGTGATCAGAAGGTACATCTGCCCCGGGGATACGAGCAACCCTTTTTGACGGTTGAGCTGAATCTCCCGTAAATGAAGATATAATATACTTGATTGCATATTATATTCTGTGGTCTAACCGTTTGGGCTTACCAAGTATATAAGCGGCGAGAATGAAAATGGTACCAGGTGTTTGTAATTTTCATGTTTTTTTCTTGACAGAACTGTTGAAGTCGATTACCTGTCTCGTATCTGACTCCAAGGCCGTAACTTCTAATTATGTTTTCAAATCTGCCCTTTCCGATCTTTTCATTGAAGTCTCCCATAATTATGTTGACGTCATGTTTTTAGTCAAATTAAGAAGTTCTTTGACTTCGCTATAAAATTTATCTACTTCTTGTTCTGTTGAGTACGCTGTTGGTGCGTATACATATATTATGTTGACGCGGACTGGCTTGGCCTTGAGTTTTAATAATGCAATACCGTTAGAGTGGGGGAGAAATCGCACCACAGTTCGGATTAGGTCCTTGTTTATTAAACTTCCTATACTTTTTCTATAATTTCGGCCTTCATTGCCATCCGTCTCGCATTCACCCACATCAGGCCACCAGGTCTCAGCGACATCTAGGATATCCATTTTGAATCTGGTCACCTCTTGTGAAAATTCGCCAGTTTCCCAGCCTCTTACAGGCTTCTTGCATTCCAAGTTCTTACATTCATTGGTTTTCCTAGGCTTATTTTTCTGCTTGCGACATTCAAGACCGTTCCGTCTGGAGATCCGATCGGGGAACTAATTAAACATCAGGAAAATTTTGAATTGAATGTACTCATGTAATTGTCTTGGGAAGGGTTTTGAAGGTGGTATCCCGTTGCTCTCCTTCATGCCATTTCTCAGCTTAAATTTCGGCTTCCTACTTTGGGTGAGACGCCGTTCGCAACCTCCCAATCTAGGTCGGTTCAATTTTTTTATAAAAATTTTATATCATAAACTTTCAACATTTTGGTTTCAAATAAGAGAGTTTTTCAAAACAGGTTAATTTTAGGTCTATCTTTATGGACAAAGCTTAGCAGGGGTCTATTTTTCTTTTTGAGAGACAAAATCCTTAAAATTAAATGAGCCAGTTTTGTAAAAATATATGTAATTTCTTAACTACCCTATATATTTGAAAGATATTGGCGTTCTACATATAAGAACAATAGGAATAATTATAAAAGATAATAATATATTTAGCTAAAGAATAATAACCACTCCTATTACGATCATATATAATCCGCCATTAGCAAATACAAGTAACCAATCAATACTATCTAATGTAGCATATTGTTTTTCCAGTTCATTAACTTAGGCGTAATGGATTATTAAAGTATTATTACTATTATTATTATTCGCATTATGTTCTGTATTAGTTTTGTTCATTAACTGATTGTAATTAAATGCATTTACCCCAAATCATCAAACACAGAATGAGGGATTCCATTGTTTATTTTAATTAACCTAATACAACGATTTTGTAATATTAAATCAAAATGGGAATTGACAATTATATTTTTGCATCTCTGCGATGCAAAATTTTAAATATTGTTGTCCTAATTTGTTATGCCCTATTCATAAATTAAAACTTCCGATTTACTTTAGATCCAACCTTGGGGTTCCTCAGGGTTCGGTGCTTGGACCTCTTCTATTTCTGCTGCTGATCTTCTGAATGTTCCGCAGTACTGCCAGATCAATATCTTTGTCGATGACATACAATTACTTTATCAGTTGTTACCCAGTGAGTAGAATGAGGTTTGCCTTTTAATTGAAAATAACTTAAAACTTATTAAAACTGAGCTGTTAACATTCAGGCATTTGTTGGATGTTACAACGAAGAAATTATTTATAAACTTCTTTGTACTTTCTCATTTTAATTATTGCCACATTGTGTATTACCAATAAAGCACGTTCTTATTTTCAAAACTCTTTAATTATACTGTTTGTTTTGCAGGTATATCCAAAGTTAGTATGGGTTTGTTTTGGACAAACAGCAGTATGTCATATTGGCCGACTAAGCCATAATAGCTTATTTCCCTTACAGCTATAATGTCTTGTTACCACTATATTGTTTATAAGACACAGAAAGAATGGTTCAAACTCTAAAATATATAACTGAACTGGTAGAAATATACAATTTAACAAAATATCAACTATTTAATATTCTGTTTATTTGCTCGAGTAGAGTGATATCTCCTTCTAATATTTCCTACTTCGGATATTTCTTTCTTAAGATTCAATAAAAAATTTGTTTTTCTCTTTAATTTTAACAAAAGTTGTGGAAATTGTTTGTATTCTTCAGTTTTCGTGCTACTCGTTACTTATCTATATCCATATCTGTATCTGAATTTGTATCTATATATATATATATATATATATATATATATATATATATATATATATATATATATGTTATATATACACTAAAGTATGCGGGAGACGACGTTTCCATAAAAAAGGCAATAAATAACAACTTTGCGAGTCAAATCTAAGTGTGCGCAAAAAAGTAGGTGTAACTAAAAAAATTCAATTAAAGCAAAAGGTATACTCAAAATTATACTTTATAGCTTTAGTATCATATATTTTTTTCATTATTAATTATATCATACAATTGACCATAAATATTTTGAATAGGTTTATTTTGAAAATTTTACGCAGACGCACTGTTCTAACACAACGTTGACCAGCGTTAGCAACTGTGCAACTGAAAATACTCACATTTACGCATCAAATGTTTTGAGAACTTCATGATATTGCGAAAAAAATACGATAAATTTTATTTTTCAGTCTTAAACTGTGGAAAAATGCATTGTATAATAAATCTATAACAATAAGTTAAAATATAAAAAAAATGGGATAATAACAATGGTTTTATTGAAGGCTGATGTATGGATAACATAGTTGTCTATATTCTTTTAGAATGCCAACTTTGCTGTGTTATTCAATACATTATACATATATCGGCTCCGATCTACAAAACATTTACTGCATTATATAAGTTTCTTTAATTAACTCTCACCTAATATCTCTAAATCGAACACACCTTAAGTCTAATTGGCTGAAGTCGTTTACTACAACAAAAATTGGTCACTTTCCAACCTTAACTACTTGTCAGATAGAATCGCATTCTCCATGGAATTTCGAAAAATAAAAACGAAACGACCAGCCGTGACAGGTGGCCATCTGTAACGCTCCTTCTAGATAACTATCGCTTTTACTTAGACCGATGCTCGTTTATTTTTACGATGTTTTTCTGTTCGGCAGGTCCTTTTTTTTTCGAATGTACTTGTCGAATTGATAATTTTTTCAAACGGTAATGAAAGAGAGAAAGAAAGAGATTCTGGAATTATCTGGTATAAATTAATGTATTAAACTAGATAATCGCGATGTTTTATAGCAAAAAACAAAGTTTAAATAGGAAATGTTTGTAAAAAGTCAAATTTTAAAATTTATCGATTTTTCAACTTAGTTATTTATACTAACTTGGGAAATAAAATTTCAGTTAACTTCTTTTTGTCAACTTCATCTCAACTGCAACAATTGCTTAGAGCATAGCTAACTATATTTGATTTTTTTTTTCAAAAATTAATCAAAATCTTCACAAAATAGTAGAAATAAAATATAGAAAAGCTAGACTTATAATTCACAAAATGAATACAACACCTATGACAGAAATGTGGAGACAATATAATGGATCCGAAATACTCTTAGTCAGGTTTTATCCTCTCCCCATCTTTCTACCTCGATGCATGATGATATGACTTGTCCGCCACCTTGCAACCGCCATTTTGACATCATTTTTCTTTATTTTGTCTTTTCTTGGGTTTAGGTTCTATATTTAATAAATACACAAAACGATTGACGTTTCGCCCTTTATTCAAGGCATTTTCAAAATTTTTTCCTTGACATTTTTCTGTTCTGTTACTAAATATAGAACCTAAACCCAAGAAAAGACAAAATAAAGAAAAATGATATAATCTATGGTTCAAGAATCAAGAATATATATATATATATATATATATATATATATATATATATATATAGATAGATAGATAGATAGATAGATAGATAGATAGATAGATAGATAGAGTCTTGAACCGTTAATACATATTTTTATTTTTTATTATTTTCTTGGGATTAGGTTCATATTAAAATATGTTTTCCACCGCTTTGACGTTTCGTTCTTTATTTAGACCATCTTCAGAAACAATCGTCTAAAATTTGAAGATAATTGTAGATATAATATAAATACAATCATGACACACACTTAAAATTCAACATTTGAAACAATAATATAACATTTATAACGATAATTAAAACTGACACAATGATTATTTAAAAGGTTGTCTTCAGTAAAATTTTACGCATTTTGAGATATCGTCAAAACTATTATTGATATCAACAAACTACCAAGGACTTGCATTTTATATTCGGGGACATGATGAACAAAAAATTAAAGGATTTTTTTTTGCTTTTAAGAAGATATATACATTTTTGATGTTATTAAGGGAATACACTACGTCTAAATTATACTGGTATAGATTTGACTAAGATTGTTTATGTCAGTTCTGTCATTTACTGTATGTGTTTATTTTTTTTTTATGGCTATCATTTTCTTTATTATTAATTTCTGATAATTTTTGTCCCTATCGACTATTTTGGTATCTTCAAAGTTCAAAAAGAGTGTTTTTCATTCTTTGCATGTTTTGTCAATACTGTAGTAACGTTTTTGGTATATTTAGACGATTTTTTAATAATTGGCTTGTCATTCCTATATATATTTTTTAGCAGTTTGCACAGGGAACTGAATATACAATATTGGAAGTTTTCATAGTTGGTGTTGTGCTTTTCAATTTCATTAAGATTGAGTTTAGTTGAATGTAACTCTTGTGTCATGCAACAGTATTATGTTTTTTTTAAAATGTATTTCAACTTTTGTGAAAGATCTGTTGTATAAGGTAATTCCATGTATTGTTTTTGTGTTTCCTGTTGTGAATCATCCTTGTTTTTGGTTCTTAGGTTGTTATAGAGTTTGTATGTTCTTTTTTAATAATGTCTTCGATACCTTTACTGTTAAAGTTGTTTTATGTAAGTGTTTCTTTAACTTTTCTTAGAGTCGAGGGTCTGAAGATAGGGGATGTTAATAAAGTGGCTCTGTCAACCAAGCTCACGATTACACTTCTTCTTTAGTTTTTTGAGTGGTTTGAAAAGTTATTTAGATATCTTCCCTTCCAGGTTGGTTTGGTATACCACTGCGTTAGAATTTCAACATTTTTGCATGTTAGAGTTATATCTAGTAATTTTTTTTTGTTTCCCATTTACTTCAGATTCCGATGTAAATTTTAATTTATTATGGAAATTATTAAATTGTTCTACAACGTAATTTATTTTGTCATGAGGAATTGCCAACGTTTAAAGAAAATCAAGTCTAAATTTAGATTTTGAATGACTTTTTCCTCCAAATATTCTATGACTAGCTGGGTGATCGAGGATGAAATAGGTAAACCCATTGCAAAACCATCAACTTGTCTGTAAAATTTATTGTCGTACTGAAAGTAGTTTGTTGATAAAGTTAAAGTTACAGCTTCTATAAAACTATTCTTGGACAACGTTGTGTAGTTTTTTAGCTCTTCCCATTTTTTAGATAATATAGTTTTAACCGGATCATTGGGAATATTTGTATATAGTGATACTTCGTCCAGGGAGATAAGTTTGTGATTTTGTGGGACACTTACGGTACCTATGAATTTTTTGAAACAAAAGGAATCCTTAATATAAAAGTTATTTTTTCCCTGTGATGTTTGAGATACAGCCTGATAGATATTTTGATAATTTTTAAAAATGTGATTGTTTGCAGGAAACAATAGGTCTTAATGGAGCATTTGGCTTGTGCAATTTAGGTAGTCCGTATTTTTTTGGAGAAATAGCATTATGGATATAGAGAGTTTTCGCTTGTTTTAGCATAAAGAAAAAAAATTCAGCGATCTAAAAAATGCTTTTGTTAAAATTATTCCCATAGAATTAAATGATACATTTGACAAATTTTTCCTACTTTTAATTTTCCATTTCTTTATCTAAAAGGATGGAGTTTTTCAATAAAAATAATTTTTAAATTTAATTTTGGTAAGTTACCAATTAATAATTCAATATTTCGGAAAATTAAACCATTAATTATGCTGATAATGAGTAATTGATATAATTATTTTTGAAATTATCAATTACAAAATAATTTGTATATATATATATATATATATATATATATATATATATATATATATATATATATATATATATATATACTCCCTGTAACAACATTAAAATCGTATTACCACGCGATAGCATTTTTTGTCTTCACACGAAGTGATAAGTAAACAAACAAACCATTTATAATTATATTAAACCAGCGGCTATAAACAACAGTTTTTATAAAATGTATAATTACCACCAGTAAGATAAAATAACCGGTACGCACATAAACAAGTTCTCGCAGACACTTAAAAAAATAAATTGCTACAACATGCAAAGAAAATTAACTTAATAATGAGATCTTAAAATCGAGTGATAAAATTAATGAGAATTGTAAAATAACTAGAAATCGGTTTTCTTTAATGTCTCTCGTAGATCTGGTTTAATTGAAATGAAAGTATCGGCTATTTGGAATAATGTGTTTATGCAAATTGTAACTAGAACAGGTTAGCTAAGAAGAAGAAAGTTTTGGACCTACGTGTAGGTCATTTTATTTTATGTGATTAGGTGTGGATAATATGAAATAACTTTATTTAAGGAAGCCCATTCGCTACTATGTGAGACAAATGAAGTGTTGTATACGTTATTTAACAAAGTAAAGGGTGTTTTTTTTATAGAGGTATAGAACTTTTAAATGGAATAAAACAAAGATTAATTTTTTAAATTGACATGAAATTTACTTTATTCGAAAGATAACCTTCTGGCATTATAATTTAAATATGACTTCTGGCATATGACCGCCACGGCTGGCTCGGACGTAGTCTAATCTGGAGGTCCAATTTTCGATGATTTTTTCCAACATTTGTGCCCGTATATCGGCAATAACGCGGCGAATGTTGTCCTCCAAGTGATCAATCGTTTCGGGCTCATCGGCGTAGACTAGCGACTTCACATATCCCCACAGAAAATAGTCTAGCGGCGTTAAGTCGCACGATCTTGGAGACCAATTCACGGGTCCGAAACGTGAATCTATGCGGTTACCGAACGTTCCCTTCAATAAATCAATTGTGGCACGAGCTGTGTGACATGTTGCGCCGTCTTGTTGAAACCACAGCTCCTGCACATCATGGTTATTCAATTGATGAACGAAAAAATCAGTAATCATGGCTCTATAGTGATCACCATTGACTGTAACGTTCTGACCAGCATCGTTTTTAAAGAAGTACGGACCAGTGATTCCACCAGCCCATAAAGCCCACCAGTCAGTTTTTCTGGATGTAACGGTGTCTCAACATACACTTGAGGATTATCATTAATCCAAATACGGCAGGTTTGTTTATTAACGTATCCATTCAAACAAAAGTGCTCATCGCTAAACAAAATTCACTTATGAAAATCGAGATCAACGGCAATCTTGTTTTGGGCCCATTCACCGAATCTACGCCTTGCTAGGTGATCGTGTGGCTTCAATTCTTGCACGAGTTGGATTTTGTAAGCACGCAAACCAAGATCTTTCCGCAAAATCTTCCATAAAGTGAATGGACACATATCCAATTCTTGTGCACGATGGCGGATAGACTGATTGGAGTCTTCCTCTACGCTACGCCCTACAGCAGCAATGACTTCTTCTGTACGCACTGTACGACGTACGTGGGTGCGTATTATCAGTTAGAGTAAACGTGGTGTGAAAACGTTCCATAGTTAATCGAATTAATTGCTCTGATAGACGATTACGTTGACCGTAAAATGGACATAGTGCGCGATACGTATTTCGAACAGAACCATGATTTTCAAAATAAATTTGCACAATTTGGAAGCGTTGTTCAGGCGTCAGTCTATTCATGTTGAATTGCCAAACCAAACTAAACATAAATCACTTGACAGCTGACAAAATGGCCACCAGTTAAAAAAGTGTTGCCAACTTAAAGTTCTATACCTCTATAAAAAACACCCTTTACATTAAATGATAAAAAGAAAATAGCAAATTGTTTTGTACCCCTTAAATAATTATTTTTGAATCACGCCCCGAAATCAAGTGATGGTACCAATGACTTCTTACTTTTGGTTTTTAATAAAAAAGTTGATGTTCTTATAAAACAAATAATTAACTAATTATATGGTTAATATGTGTAAATGTTACGTATATTCACAATAAAATTCGGATATCCTACACAGCACAATAATTGTTTATGAACCGTACTACCACCCACAGTTCGTAAAACTGAAACCCAGACATTGCCATTTCAGAACATACAAATAAGTTAAAATAAGCGTATAAAAAAGAAACAAGACCATAATTAGGTGGGTAGGTAGCGGCATATTGGAACGCGCCGGGGTAGCATAGTTGTATTTAAATCTCAGTTTGACCACTCACGGTTCACGGTTGTCCGAAATGTAAAAATACAGAGTATGAAAAACTGATTTACTGAAACAAATTTATGGAGATCACAGTCATTAATAAGACTGAAATGAACTAATTTTTCTATTATCATGCAGAATTTATAAAATACGAGGATTGAATGAAAAGTTTCCTCCGAGTAAACAAGGAAAAATAAACTACTTCTTTTTTCTTTTTCAACAAAAATGGCGTTTTTATTATTCTTAGTAACTTTGCAAGTGTTGAGATCGTTAAGGAACCTGATGATACGTACAACAAAAAAGTTGAGGGTTCAGTAGTTTTTACTCAAATGCAATTGTTTATCCAGCTAAGTTAAATCATACAGAAACGCACCAATATGTATATATATATATATATATATATATATATATATATATATATATATATATATATACAGGGTGTCCAAGATAAGGATCCTAACCATGGGGATCTCGGAAACAGTTGGAGATACGAGGTCGGTTAAATTAGAGAAAAGTTGCGCAATTTAGTGCTAAATTAAACGCAATTTAAAAATTTTAAAAATTCAAAATACTTCCGGAGATTTCCGGAAAAAACCGAATTTTGGCAAAATCGTTTTTAATTTTTGTAGGCTTTATTTAAAGAGATATCAAAAAATAAAAGGTAGATTCTTCTTGCCACTTTTTATTTTTTATAATTTGGTCTAAACAAAATTTAAATCCGACGTTTCGTTTCTGAGATACCATCATGAACTTTCATTTTTTATATGGAACAAAAAAAAGTATCCCATGTATTTGATAGCATTTTTTATTACAAATTCAACGGTGTATCACACTTGCATATCAAGTGTGTAGTTCATTGGCTTTTATAAAACTGATATACCTTTCTCTCTCGCTCTCATGGAGCTCTTATGGAAAGTACTTGAACTACGTATTCGATATGCAAGGGTGATACATCGTTGAATTTGTAATAAAAAATGCTATCAAATACATGGGATACTTTTTTTTGTTCCATATAAAAAATGAAAGTTCATGATGGTATCTCAGAAACGAAACGTCGGATTTAAATTTTGTTTAGACCATATTATAAAAAATAAAAAGTGGCAATGAGAATCTACCTTTTATTTTCTGATATCTCTTTAAATAAAGCCTGCAAAAATTAATAACGATTTTGCCAAATTTCGTTTTTTTCCGGAAATCTCCGGAAGTGTTTGAAATTTTTAAATTTTTTTAACTGCGTTTAATTTAGCACTAAATTGCGCAACTTTTCTCTAATTTAACCGACCTCGTATCTCCAACTGTTTCCGAGATCCCCATGCTTAGGATCCTTATCTTGGACACCCTGTATATAGTTGTTGGAAAGTTCAGTAATATTTTACCTTCACATATAATTGATGATTTTGACAGACATCAAAAGGTCAAATTTAACCAACTTTTTAATTCAATAAAAAAAGCTAATATTACAAACTAGACCAAATCAGAAATATGAAATCTCTTACCAATATCAGAAATATGAAATCTCGCCCTCGTTGGTTTAAAAATCTAACAGATATTGATATTCCGAGGGAAGTCATTGACTTGATTTCCCTTGGTCCAAAATTTAGTCTTTGCCCACCTAAAGCCCATATTAAAATGTTTTCATTACTGACTGATTTAGAAAATACTATTTTGAAATTTAATGATAAACAGAAGGATTGCTTTCGTTCTCAATACACTAATATTTTTACCAATTTTTTACATAACAATCATAACAATAGACCCCTTTTATTTAATATGGACAGCAAAAGCTGGCTCTTTCTAAGGATTTATATATATCATCAAAGATTATTATAGCTAACGCTAAGCTAAAATAATCTTTTATATTACGCAGTGATAAGGACCTCTAACTGTAGTGATGCGAAAGGACGATTATTTGTGTAAGAGTCAAGAATTGTTGGATGATACCAACTATTATAAAAAATAAAATCACTTACAACTTACACACTTGAACTGAAAGCTAATAAATTAGTTCAATCTCTGTATGACAGAGGTGCCATTGATCAAGATTATAAATCTAAATTAACAAATGTTGATACAGTCTGTCCAAGATTTTACATATTATCTAAAATTCGTAAACCAACCTTATCAATGCATCCCATTGTCTCATCAATTAATTGTCCAAATGGTTCTATATACTCTAAATATCTCACTAATATTTTGCTTATAATATCAATAATGATTTTTATGTAAAGGACTCTTTCTCATTTAGCACTTTCAATAACAATTTTCAATTTCCCAACAACTATGTAATTGTTAGTTTTGATGTAGTCCCCCTTTTTACCAATTTACCATTAAAAGCTATTTTCAATAGCATTCGTGATAAATGGGATGACATATCACAGCATTGTGAGATCGATTATGACTTCTTTAAACAACTCATGGAATTTGTTTTCGATTCGAACGTGCTAGTGTTAAATGATAATTATTATAAACCAATTTTTGGAACACCAATAGGGTCAAAAATCTCTCATTTTGGAGTATTTTCTCTAATACCTGCCTTTTCACATTCCATTTGTCAAGGATATGTTGATAACTTATTGCTTGCTGTACCTGCTGGTAAGATTGAGATAGCTCTAGAACTCTGTAATTCCTTTAATCCTCATATTCAATTTATAGTTGAGGAAGACTAACAACAGTATCCCGTTTCTGGATTTGTTACTTATACATACGAATGAAAACATTTTAAAAACTAAATGGTACATAAAACCATACTGTTCTAATAGATTCATAAGTTAACCATTTGTACCATCTTATGAGATCTAATATCAATCTCATCTTAGGCATGAAAAATACAGCTTTCAAACTTACACATTCAAATTTTAGGGCAGAAGTATTGCGCCAGCTTAATTATATACTATTGAAGAATTCTCACCCAGACAATATTGTTAAAAAATTTCTTTGTAATACCAAATATAATATTCCCGAAAACATTTTTGAAATTCCTTTTCAACCTTTTATTCTTAATACTCAGTTTTTAAGTTTAGCTAATACTATTTCAAATGCAACAGTACAAGTTCAGTTAATCCATACATTACCTCACATAGGAAGTCTCACGGATAAATTGATGAATATTTTTAAACATACAGATATCAAAATAGCTAGAAAGCAAATATTAATTCTCTCTAAAATTTACTCTAAAATTGAAACACCTCTACAGTTTAGTGAGACATCGTGTACTGTGAATGAAGTTCCTTGTGCCAACTCTCAGTTAGTTTACATAGGCCAGACTTCCAAAAGCTTCAAAGGCAGATTCACTTCCTATCGTAGTGATATTAATAAAGGTTTGCCCTTTTGTGCTCGGACTGAACATGTCTTTCATCATGAACTGGGATGGCATTGAGATTCTGGAAATAGTTCCTTCACATCATCAAAGGGTTTTCCTCGAAATGTTCCATATTAATCAAGGTGACAACTTTATGAATAAAAAAAGCGACACTGAGAATCTGAGTGTCATTTACAGCTATATTTTAAAGTTGGAGAAAGAAAAGTATTTGGGCCTCCTGGACAGTCCATCTTCAGATGAATAAACCTTTTCCATTGTTGCTCTTATATCATGTAATTTTGGCTAAACTTCACACTTGGCTACGCCACTGTTTCACGGAGTTTTATTTCTTTCACTACTTAGGCTACTCACGCCACTGTTCCTGGTTCACACTTGATATCTGTCACTACAAAATGGAGAAATCATCAAGTGAGATGTATGCTGTTTTGTCATTTTAAAAATTTAATCAAATTCTAACAATTATGCCTTTAAATATAATTAAAAATTTTAGTGGTTGTTTTCTATTCAAACCGCATAGGTGGGTTTCTTAATAATTGTAGGTTAGGTTTAATATTCTAACTTTTTAATTAATATTGTAGAGGTGTCCTGAAGAAGAAAAAAATAAATTCTCGAAGACCTGACAGCATCAAAAAAGGGCTTTTTCCTTATCAAGTCCTACAAATTTAAATAGACTGCATTCCCAATAACCCATATATATATATATATATATATATATATATATATATATATATATATATATATATATATATATATATATATATATATATGGGTTATTGGGAATACAGTCAGAAAAATAAAAATAAATATACATGGTTTAAGAAAACAAAGATAATATCTTTGTTTTCTTAAACCATCTGTATTTATTTTTATTTTTATAAAATTTCTTGGGTATGAGGTTTTTTTTTAAAAACAATCCAATTAAAATTTTAACGTTTCGCCCATGCTTTTGGGCTTTATCAAAAATATATTGTCAGTTTATGGATAAAATCTGCAAAATGTACAATTTGGCAACAACAAAAAGTTTAAAATAACAAATATTCACAATGCTCAATGTTACCCGACCGATGTTGAAGTACACATTATTAAAAAAAAATTACAAAACACATAAACAACATTACTAGACCAGGTAGTAAATAGTTTAGCTTTTAAACTCTGACTAAATACGTCAACATTGATATGTATCGTATCGTAAAAAAAAATTATAAAATTTTACTAAAAGTGGTCTGAAAAGTAAAACGAAGTAGACAACGATAATAAACTCCAATCTGTTTTAAATATTATAATATAAATTATTTTTCTTTAAATTAATATAATTTTTGTTCTTATTTATGACACATTTTAAAAAACAAGTTGTTTTGACATCAGTATACTAAATTTGTGTGTGTTCTGTTATTTGATGATGTTCTACAGAGCGCACGTATTTTTCCCTAAATGGCAATCGCTTTTATATTGTGTGATTCGCTGCCTTAACTACTGGGAGGTTTATCCAATAAAACATCCTTGACAATCCATACAGGACAATTCATAAATCACGCTCGTTTTTAAACGTTAAAGGAGTTTTTTTGTTGGACATTAGAAAATAATTATTTGTTCCCAAAATGAGTATATTTAGCTATCTTTATATTAGGAATCCCTTTAAAAAGGCATATCTTGTCATTTTTTGAATTTTAGTGGAAAATTTAATTCTTCGGGGGGCTTTAACTAACATATAATTCAAAACTATTTGTTATTTAAAATATGTTTCCATTATTCAAAAAAAAAATTGACTCCAATTTCTTGTTTCTTTTTCAGCAGAAAGTTCGATTTTGGTTTGCAACAGGTGGTGCGGGGTTCTGCCTTAGCCGAGCGTTAGCCCTGAAGATGATGCCGTTAGCCAGGTAAGGTACATTTGGTAAATAAGCTTGAATAAAAATGATTTTACTGATATACCCCCAAGGAAGGTCCGAATATTTGCACAACTGCCAAGAGGTTTGTTAATGGGCTGGTTAAAAATGCGGAATGATTTATATTTTAAGCTGTTTTATCGTAATTATTGACCAAGTCCATTAAGAGTAGTTATTCTTAACCTTTAGGGGATTGCAGATTGCTCGCCAAGCTATAATTTTGGCTGATCATTGACCACTTCCCACAGCTTTAATCACTCGTAGGTGGCAGACAGTTTTTTTGGAGGTTATATTTCGAATAATAAAGAGATTGCCAGTTTAGTTAAAAGTATTTCTTTAATAATCACCGTTCTGTATTTTGAAATTTTATGTCGCTCTCTGATATCTTAGTTTTTGGTGTCTATTGTAATGTGCAGAATTCAAATATAACCTCCATTTTTACCTATCACTCATACTAAGGGTTGAGGCTTCGTAGATAGGGAGACGCCCCCATGCAGTGTTGCTAGATTGCGAAAAACTTTCATAAACTTAAAGAAAAAGCAAATTTGGCAACATCGCACCCCTGTATGCTATAACAACCTATGTATCGTATAGGTCAACTTTGTATCTGCTTTACAATCAGTCAAAACATGTTGATGTTTTCTAGATTTTGCATAGATCAAAATCACAAATTAGTTTGGCAGGGATAATTTTCATGCAAAACATTGTTTTTATATACTTTACATTCAGTGACCAAGATAATAAACACTTAAGCACAACATGCAAAAAGGCTGTAAACTTTTAGAAAGCTTGATTTAAAATCGATTAGCCCACTATTATTTAAAAATGCCTTTAAATTCTTCTTTGTCTTATCTTTTTCTAATGAAATTTTAAGCCATCCCACCTTTTTCTTTATATTTAATCAACCATGCAAAAAGTTTTATGGGGGAAATTCAGGGACGGACAAACATTATAGCATCCTGTGCTGTGATTTTTTATCAAGCAATACTTAAAAAGGAGATTAGAGATATATCAAATCAATATCAAATGTAACGGTTAAAGGAAAGACCTCACTAGGTAATGGAAAACCAAGATCATATTATTAGAGTGTAATAAATATCCTAAAAGATTCAGAAATGAAAGCTTGGAATGAATTGACAGCTCCAGGTATGCTTGTTTTTTGTTTAAAATCACAGTATAATATGTTACTTGGTAGATATACAGGGTACTTACCCTGAAGTACGCATTTAAGTTTCAAAAATATTTAATTTCCCTCTTTATATCCTAGTTTTTCAGTCTTTTTTTCCTTGCTCTACCTGGACTTTTTATACTTTATGAGTCAAATTCCATTTCTAATGATTTTGACAAACACGAAGAACTGAGAGCAAGAGAAATTCTTCCGATTGGTAGATCTTGATCGCTGTAATTCAATAAAAAAAATTGTTTACTGTACATTCTATTTTACTCGACGTATTGTGCTTCAAAAGCTACGCCTATTTCCCCATCTTTCACGCAACAAATGAATTCGATGCCAATAGAAGTCGTTGCTTTTTGAGACGATGCATTCATCAGTCCATTTTTTGACATCTTCAAAAGACTTAAAATGATGTAATGACAAATCTTTCTAAATCGTTTGAAAAAAATGATAATTAGACGGCGCTATCGTAGGTAAGACTTCCTAGTTCATATCCTTTGCATATATTTTTTTACAGTTTCTACTACATGTAACATTGTTATGGGGCATAATTAGTTTATTATGACGTTTGGCGTGCTCAAACCGCTTTTTTTCAATTCCAGCCATTTCAGTAACGTTAAATGTCTCAGATAATTCTTTAAGGGTCTGGCATCGATCTGCATCGAGAAATGTTACGGATTTGTCACCTACAGATTTTTCGGCTGTTCTACACATTCTTTATCTTTAAGATCGTCGATGAGTTTGTCACCATAAGCTTCCTGAAGCAAGCGATGAATTTCAGCAATACTTTTTCTTAAATTAAAGCAAAAAAGCAAAGCTTCATCTGCTGTTTCTTTGGTTTGAAACCTGATATTTTCGATATTATAAAAAAAAATCTCGTGAACAAGTGAATTGTCGAATGCTCAATATTGTAGATTATGTCCAATATTTCAAGATGGTATAGCTTTAGTGTGCTATAAAAATAATGCTAGTTACGCTGTGTCTTATAAAATCGCGGGAATTAAGTTTAAAACCCAATATATGGTATGAAAAAGCTGAAACTGGAGCATTCGATAAAAGCACAGGTATAAGATAGACTTAGTCTTTCAGACCACATAAACAGGAAGAAGATCATCAATACCTATATGCTCAGATAGCAGAGCCTCAATATAGGCACCGAGGTTTAGTGTCGTAGCTTCAAGACTGATGTCTGGAGAACAGCTGCATAATTAGAATCGTATAGGTTCTGCGTCACTTGAGTATACACAAAAATGAAAAAGTAGATGGTTTAGAAAAGATAGGCTCCACTACGGTTGGTAAAAGTGAAAGTGGGTCGGACTTAAAAGAGCTGTTCTTTTTACTCAGATTAATTAAGAGTCCAAATGGTCCAGTTCCGCAAAATTTAAAATATCTGACTCGGACTCGGTTGGGTAACATCTTACATCGAACCAACAATAGGACGTGATGTGTTGAACCAGAAAGTGTTGTGACTTCAAGGGATCTTTGTTACTGTCGAAGATTTAATTCAGCATATTATGATGGAACAGGAACAGAGGAGCAGTAAAAGTAACGGCAGAGACAATGGGTTTGCAATAGGAGAGTTTGGGATAGTTTTAATTTAGATTGTTGTTCTTTAGGATGTGTTTAGGGTATCTGCGCTTACTATATCAAACATCACGGCATACAAATCGGTGATGATGGAGCAGCAGTATAAAATATTACTAGCCATTTAAAATTAAAATTAAATATGACATTTTAGTATTAACATTTGGAAAGTTGCATTTAAGCTTATTTTTTTTTTTTGAAAAAAATAAATTGGGTAACTTCATATTAAAAATTGTCAGTAGTGCAGTATTTCTTAAAATTATGTGTTTTTAACAGGAATCAAAGGATTTTTCCTGACCTTTAAACTGGATCTTTAAAATTGATGTTTCTGATGGTGCACTCGTAACAAAATTGTCAGTTTTGTCCATTTTTAGTAAAAGGGAACTAGGACTGTTATTTAAAAGAAACTTTAATGAATACGGAAGGAATAAAGTGTGCCCATTTTCAATTCCCTTTTATACCATCTTAAACGTAGTTTGAGAATATTTTAAATCTTCGAAATAGCGTTAACTATATAAAAAGTAAAGAAAAGTGATATAAAACAAAATTAAAATTGCTACAGTCACATAACTACGGACTCCTCATTTTAAAAATTAGAAAACAGTAATAGGTATTTTTTTTTATATTTTACAGTCTTACACCTACATTGAATATATACGACGACAAATTTGAAAGTTTATGTGAACCTTTTTCTTGAAAAAAAAAGTCTTTCAATTAGACCAAAAAAAAAGAGCAGATTCCGGTTCTGGCAAGACTAAAAGTTCCACCTAATTGACAGCCGATTAGATAGAAATAAAACCATTAATTTAAAAGTTAAGGACGAGGCAGAAATTCCAGAAATATCGAAGAGACCGATTCGAAATTAATGAGCTTAAATATTTTCTGCCAATTAGAAGATATTTTGACATCTTCTCGGCGGTTACATCGCGAATGGCTTTTACAAAAAGTAGGCGAAAAAATCAGGTCAATCATGGAGATAAGATAGTCCGAACATTCTTGGAGATATTTAATGTAGTAAACAATCAAATTGAGTGTTAAGCAAAAACATTACAATTTATTGCAAAATAAAAATAATCTCGAAGCGAATTATCTTCTGAAATGATTGTTTAACCTATTTGGTGTTATAGAGCAAAACTGTTTTTATTCGTTCTTTCGTATTTTCGGTTAACCTTAACGGTATACCATAAACAATATTTTTAATATATTCATATAAGAAAAAATCAGCAATTGTTAGATCCGGATATCTTACTGGCCTTTATTGTATTTCTCCACGAGCTATCCACCTATTAGTATATTGAGTATCTAACTCATTTCTGACATTAACTTGGAAATGCGCAGGAGCACCGTATAATTGCAAAAAAAAGCTATCTTTAATCGACATAATTCCCATTATTGGAGTAATTCAAATTTGCATGTGTTTAGAGAGCAAAATTTTCAAAAATCCTGTCAGTTTAATGTTTCTTGTCCATAAGAAATAAAGGCGTCGTGGCACTAAATTTTTAACAAGAAAATCAAAAAAGTTAAACGTTTTTGAATTATTTTGGATATAGAATGTGCTTACTAACTTTTAGGTCAAGGTTATTAGATTATTTTACATAATTTTAAAAACGACAGAAATTCTATGAACGCTAGCTGTTCACAGAATCATGTTTTACCAGCATGATGGCGCACCTCCACATGGTAACTGTCTAATCGATAATTTTTTGCAAAATACTTTTGATGATCGATGGATGGTCCTTTCCTTTGGCCAACTGGGTCCCCAGGTCTTTCACTGCTCGAATTTTTTGGGATATAATTAACAATAGAATCGAGCGGGTGAGGAATGAATTTGCAAATAAAGGGTGTTTTTTAATAGAGGTATAGAACTTTTAAATGAAATAAAACAAAGATGAATTTTTTAAATTGACATGAAATTTACTTTATGCGAAAGATAACCTTCTGGCATTATAATTTAAATATGACTTCTGGCATATGACCGCCACGGCTGGCTCGGACGTAGTCTAATCTGGAGGTCCAATTTTCGATGAATTTTTCCAACATTTGTGGCCGTATATCGGCAATAACGCGGCGAATGTTGTCCTCCAAGTGATCAATCGTTTCGGGCTTATCGGCGTAGACTAGCGACTTCACATATCCCCACAGAAAATAGTCTAGCGGCGTTAAGTCGCACCATCTTGGAGGCCAATTCACGGGTCCGAAACGTGAAACTATGCGGTTACCAAACGTTTCCTTCAATAAATCAATTGTGACACGAGCTGTGTGACATGTTGCGCCGTCTTGTTGAAACCACAGCTCCTGCACATCATGGTTGTTCAATTGATGAACGAAAAAGTCAGTAATCATGGCTCTATAGCGGTCACCATTGACTGTAACGTTCTGACCAGTATCGTTTTTAAAGAAGTACGGACCAAAGATTTCACCAGCCCATAAAGTACACCAAACAGTCAGTTTTTCTGGATGTAACGGTGTCTCAACATACAGTTGAGGATTATCATCACTCCAAATATGGCAGTTTTTTTATTGACATATCCATTCAAACAAAAGTGAGCTTCATCGCTAAACAAAATTCGCTTATAAAAATCGGGATCAACGGCAATCTTGTTTTGGGCCCATTCACCGAATCTACGCCTTGCTAGGTGATCGTGTGGCTTTAATTCTTGCACGAGTTGAATTTTGTAAGCACGCAAACCAAGATCTTTCCGCAAAATCTTCCATAAAGTGAATGGACACATATCAAATTCCTGTGCACGATGACGGATAAACTGATTCGGGTCTTCCTCTACCCTACGCTCTACAGCAGCAATGACTTCTTCTGTACGCACTGTACGACGTCTCTATGGATGCGTATTATCATTTAGAGTAAACATGGTGCGAAAACATTCCATAGTTAATCGAATTAATTGCTCTGATGGACGATTATGTTGACCGTAAAATGGATGTAGTGCGCGATACGTATTTCGAACAGAACCATGATTTTCAAAATGAATTTGCACAATTTGGAAGCGTTGTTCAGGCGTCAGTCTATTCATGTTGAAAAGCCAAACCAAACTAAATATAAATGACTTGACAGCTGACAAAATGGCCGCCAGTTAAAAAAGTGTTGCCAACTTAAAGTTTTATACCTCTATAAAAAGCGACCCATGAACTGCTTAGTTGCGAAAAATGAAGTTCAAGGACTTCAGTTCGGACATTTACTGAAGGAATATTTTTTATTGGATCTAGAGTTCTCTAATTCAAGTTTTTTTTTCTTTCTTAATTTATGCTTACAGTGTTATTTTGACATATCCAAAATTCATAAAATTTTCGATAATTTCTTAAACAGCACATAGCTATGACTTCTGTTTTCGCGTATATCAAATGGCAAATGTGTCATAGGTTCTTGATATAACTTTATTACATTCTCCATAAATAGTAAATAATTTCAAATAATCTTCATTTGTATAATTTAGGCGCCTCGGCATGATTATTAATGACTTTCAAATGGTGACAGCTACATTCATTTCTTTTGCATTTGATTGTTTTTAAATGCCGTCATAGCCAGCTTTGAGTAAAACTTCATAGCCAACTAAACTAAAAATTCGCTGCAAAATCGCCATATAAAAATATTAAGTTGGCAATGTCGAAAATTAAAAACTTTAGACACAGATAAACATACACAAACTTATCCTTATTTTTAATGACAAATAAGATAAAAATAGAAAAGGACTCCGCACCAACCAAATGGAAATTAGATCCCGGTCAAATTCGTCATCATAAAAAAATACTTCAGTCGATAGGTTTAGGATAATGAAGGAAATTACCAATTGTAATCTTGACGATGACCTTTAGATCAAGGGTCAAGGTCAAACATTGTCAAGTCATTTTTTATGGAAAAACTTTTTTTTAAGAAGTAGATTTAAAAGATAAAAACGTTTTTTTCTGAGATATTTTTCGATTTTCGTAATATTTGAACCTTATATCACCTTGATGTCAATGGTTAAGGTAAGGCTTGTAGTTTGAATGATTTTATGAACGCGAAAGTCCATTTTTAACCTCTTTTTTGGTAGTTTTCTTATTCATGTTATTTTTAATCATCAAAAGGTTCGAATTTAGTAACTTTTTGACCAAATATCTTGACCACGATTTTTGGTCAATAATCAAGGTCAAGATATGGTCAAAACTGATTTTTCTTTATCCCTGCCCTGAATGCCATCATCTAAATCATCATCATCAAATTCTATATATTGGAGACATACAGAATAGCTGGTGCAATTATAAATAAAAATCGCTCTTTCATTTTGATGGAAGGAGCCAATGCTGAAATGGTTCAACGACTACTTCATCGTAGTAGAGAACCAAATGTCGTACAGGCTCGTGTAGAAGCTGAGAATCTTCACACAAGAAATGCACAAAGATAGGTTTCTTTAGCTGCTGGACAAGTACAGTACTTCCCTATTTTAACAATTGAGCAAATTAAAGGCCTAACAATTGTCATATATCAAGTAAAGTTTGCTCCTTCATATGTGCAAAATAAATTGCGTGGAGAAGCTGAAGAGGAGCTCCAGCTGGAAATGTTAAGGGATGGAAATAGATTATCAGTGCCTGGTTTCTTGAGAGTTCGTGCTTTTTCACGGTTTCGTAATTCTACTAAATATCAGCTCAGTTTGAAGAAGGTGAAGTTGAAAATCATATCTGGGGTTATTATTGTTCATGCAAATCTAGTACTGTTGGTACATGTGTACATGTTGTTAGCGTTATATGGTTTTTAGGATATGCGCAACATCAAGAACAAGAGAGAGAAAAAGAGATAGAGATAGAGAAAATTGACCCTTACGCCTTGCCTATATAAATGGTGGATCGGGCGCAACTCATCCCTCTGTATCTCGAAAACTATTAACTTTGGACTTTGTACCCATAGGAATTTTTGATCAGGATATCTAGACCTACAATATACTGAATTTTCAAGGAATTTGACCGGGATCCAATTTTCATTTGGCTGGTGCGGGCGCAACTCATCGCTCTGTATCTCGAAAACTATTAACTTTTGGACTTTGTGTCCATGGGAACTTCTGATCAGGACATCTAGACCTATAGCATACTGAACTTTCAACGAATTTGACCAGGATCCAATTTCCATTTGGTTGGTGCGGGGTCCTTTGATGGTCTCCTTTTGAAAAAATTGACTTTTGACAATTCCATCAATTTAATTTTTAATCTTATGTTTTGAACACTCTGTATTATTGGTTCCCAAAATTTTATAAAAATCTAATAAAGTAAGTCCTTTTCAACAAGGAATTCAACCCAAATTGAACAAAAAATGCTTCCTTATAAGAAAA
Source organism: Diaprepes abbreviatus (assembly GCA_034092305.1). NCBI lineage: Eukaryota > Metazoa > Arthropoda > Insecta > Coleoptera > Curculionidae > Diaprepes > Diaprepes abbreviatus. The sequence continues at coordinate 3,714,347 of JASJET010000039.1, forward strand.
ACTGATAAATATTTTAGGGCCTGCAAACGTCATTTTTGACATAAAAACTAAAATATGTCAAAAAAGCTTAGGCTTAAATATAAAACTTAATACATTAAACATGCCTACAATCATGCGCCGAATCTAAAAATCTAATAATATATAGGATGTTCCCATTAAAATAAGCTAGTTCCGGTAAAACTTGGGTTGCTTCCATCGACATTAGTATACTATCAAATTTTCAATATTTTCCTGTATATAGTTTTCCATATATAAATTGAATTAGTTCCCGGTGGGACACCCTGTATAAGAATTGCCTTTTTTGATTAAGACCGTTAAGGAATGGTAGACACATCATTTTCTGCGAATTCCACTCTGGTTTTCTCTCCAAACACATACAAAACTAATCAACTATTTTAATTTACATATTGGAATGAGTTACTTACATCCTACATATTCATATCTTCCATAACCTATATATACGTTCATTATCTTTGCCTATTGCAACTTCATCTGAATGGGAAGAGAATAATATAACTTCTGCTTATTTTCATTTATTAGCTCTGTTTACACCATCAATTGTAAAAACAGTTGTGTAAACAAGGTAATTCAGAAAACATGGTTAACCTTTCGATGATGTGTAGTTCACAAGAAAATAACATTATATGTTTATATAATTTATTTTCGAAAAATGTCTCCATGCCCAGATATTCGTCCTCAAATGTGGGATGTGAAATGTAATTTTGTAAAAATAACTTTCATTCCTCTTGATAAAATGTAATAAAATTTTGGCCAAAGTTTAATTATAATAATTAAGGGAATACTTTAGGGATCATTTAACAATTTTTTTTAAGTATCATGTGAACCGAGGGTGCTGTACACTTGTTAATTCTGTTTTGATTAAATTTTAAAACCTGTTAGATAGTTTAAATGTAACATACATTTATTCTTTCCTTAGAAAAAAAAGATATTCTTTAATTTTGAAAATATAAAAATTTTTCAGATAAATGCATTTGAGCATTTTACTGCATCCAATTCGAATGCAGGTTCATAGTATAAATACCATAGATAAAATATTTATAGATCCGCAAAGCTTAATCCCAAAAACGGCAAATTTACGACAATAAAATGTAAACATCCTAGACCAGATGTCGGCATGCGCAGTACAAATTGATCAGGTGACCATCGACAGGACCGAACTTCGAAAATCTATTTAGTTAGTTCAATTAGTCATAAATGGTGTTTAAATGAAGCAAATTATCAAAGTTGCAATCTTTAGTAAAGAAGTCGGTCTCATGTAACTTTCTTGTTCTGGGAGTTATATCATATGGGCACAAATAATATCTGAAGCAGAAGGGAATAATCCGGTCAGTGTCTACCGATGGGAGTTAGTTTAGACATTTCTTATACTGTGAAAGTAAAATTGTGAAAAAAATGTATCTTACTATTTCTCTAATCTATTGTTTCCGTCTGTGTGCGTTAACTTTCTTGTTGTGGGGTGGGAGTGAATAATTAACATTTTTAAAGTTCGGCAATTTATTCTCTAATTATGAAAAAATAATTACCATCTTTTCCTTGTCTTTTTTTTTTAATTTTTTAAGAAAATATTGATACGAAATGGGTTTTTTAACGGATATGCAGGATTTGAAAATAATTTTATATACTAATATTTTTCTGCCGTAATGGTGAACGGAGCATATATTTTTTTATCGCATTAATTTTTTCGACAAAATGATAAAAATGTTATTCCAAATAAAATAAGTGAACAAGGTCATTGCTGGGGGTGAATAAAAAAAATATACCAACAAAAGAAATTCACATTTGTCTAACTTATTTCGTAATATTTTGCTTCTGTTAACATATTAATGAATTTTTTATTTGACGATTTGAAAGTGAGGATTTCCATGACAACATGATTCATGACAATTTCATAAAATGAGTACATACATAACTAATCTGAATTTACTTCCAAAACCAGTATTAATAATGAACGACGCTTTTTAACGTCATGTCCACAATCTTCAAACATACAAAATTATAAATCAGATTGGCTGCAGAACAAAAAAAAACATTTGAGCTGGTTGGAAACATCGGTTAAATATAAGGTAGATGAAGTTATGCAAGAATATGGCCATTGTGCAAATTAGTTACTGGAAAAAATTCGTAGGCAATTTGGAAAAATAATTCAAACAGAGCTTAGAAATTATAGAGCCAATAGCCGATTATGGCTACAATATAAACCTTGTACTCAAGTATTTTATGTATATAACCAAATAATAATACATTATAATTATTGTAAGTTATATATGTGTTTTAAAATATTCCAACTTCATTATGAGGAAGTATGTTTTTATTCATAATTATACTTACTTGCATTGCCAAATAAATATATTTTGAAATGAATCGTTAGTTTTTATTTATGTAAGTAATGTAATAGATGGAGAAATTATACCATTTCTTGACATATTGATGAATGTACTTTTTTCATATGATAGAATAAACTATTCTATGGTTTGGTGCGAATTTTGATTTTTTTTAAGAATTGACTGTTTAAAAATTCAGTTTATCTGTTGATAATCATTTGGAAAGTGCCAGAAATATATCATACTACATGTTTTGGAAATTTAATGTTATAGAAAAAAAAACATTTTAATTTTTCCTGCGTTCAAATTGGATTCAATGAAACATTTAAATGCCTTTAACTCAAAAAATGATTAATTTTTTCTTTATTAAAATAAGAATAAACCATTAAAAATGTGTGTGATATCTAAAATCTTTAACAGGCTTTAAAATTTAGTGGAAAAAATGAACAAGGGTACAGCACTCCTGGCTCACCTGATATGTAATAAAAAAAAATTGCTAAACCATTCAAAGGGTGTTTATTTATTACAACAATGAAACAAAAGTTATCTTGAGAAAGATACATTTTATATCCTATGTTTGAGGGCGAATGTCTCGACATTTTTCGAAAAAAACATGTGAACAAATGACGTTATTTTTATGAAAACTATACGCCGCTGAAAGATTGCCTACTTCTTCTGGGTCACCTTGTATATTAATTTTAATGGATTCAATATATTTTATGATGGATGGTAGCAGAACAAATATTGATGACAAGACATAAAACAATATGTAAAAAAATCAAGGGCTAGTGGGAAATGGACACAGACCGTATGACCTCGGGCTACCTCTGCAATATACCGTTCGAGGTCACTATAAAGGATCGGTACCACTTATCTGGTACACTAACGTTTCAAAAACCAATGAAGGTACCGAAGCTGGGGTATATGGGTTACAACCAGGAAGAGAAATTATTTTTCCCTTGGCGAAACACCCAACAGTATTCCAGGTAGAAATATATGCAATTTTATAATGAGCAGATGAGATAAGGAGAGCTGACAAAGGGAAGCAGTGCTACATTTATTCTGGTAGCCAAGCGACCCTGAACGTCCTGAAAGGTCAAAAGGTATTATGTAGATTGGTTTGGAAATGTCAAAGTGAACTTACAACTCTGACAAAGAACAACAGAGTTATATTATAGTGGGACCAAATATTTTCTGTGGTTATTGATTAATATATCTTGATTGTCGACTATAGGTAAATAATCTCAATCGAATCGGTGAATATGATTATCCTTCGTTGGTGTAAACCCACTATGAGCATATTTTACTTGCGAACTAAAAGTAACGTGCAAATTAAAACACATAGAGGAACGGTGAAACTTTTTGAAATTATGCTCTAGATAAATATCTATGATAAAATTATCATCCTCAGTTTAATAACTATGTTTGTGCAGGTGCATCCATCAGGATAATTTTAATCATTGGGGCTCGTTTACGCCACGTAAATTTCTGCACAAATAAATTGTATTTATATGTGTTTATGGCTTGCAATTTTCTGTTTTTACCAGTGCAGTGTTTTAATTTTTGAATTCAATTCTTTAAATATAAATGTATATATTATCAAGTTATCCGGCGTAAAAATGATTTATTAATAAATTATACGTTGTTTAGTTTTGCTTGACTATTCGTGACAGCTGTTTTTTTTAAACTACAACGTCTAAATTCTTGAAAATGCTAAACGTGCTTTCTTATAATATAAGCAGTGCCCATTTAATAACTTTTTATTGGTGTTATATATTACTGTACTCATTCGTGTCGGAAATGGAGAATCATATAAAATTAAATGATGTAAAATCAGATATAAATAATACAATATTAATTAACCTATATAACATTCAACAAAAGTATATTTAGAACTAATCACTGAAAATAATTATATTGGTACAATTACTTTCATAGTAATTACAATTACTTTCACTAGTGTAAACTCACAAGTAATTGGAATTAAAATTAAAAATTATTAAAATTATTTCAGTTATTTTTTAATGTAATTGTTATATTACTGTGTCTACAATCTCTATAAAAAAGTTATCGGAATAGATTTGGAAAATATAAATGCCGCAATCTTAGCAGGATGGTTTACGTCTATAGTTTAAAAATTATTTTACCTTTTCGTTGATTGAAAGAAAGGAGGCACGTATAGCGTCCTTCACATTATACCAATTTAAACTTAGATGGACGAGCAATCTTTTACAGAAGAAAACTTTACAGAAAATATAAAAAAATAATTTTAGAAATACCAGGAGACGTAGGCCTAAGTTGAAAAAGAAAATGACGAACAACCTGACTTTTCTGAACTTGATAATATCTATTGTATTAATACAAGTAAAGTATTTTTTTATGAATTTAATGTTTTCCTTCCTTAGTTCCGTTAAAGGTTGTTTTTCTTCGGCATGATTATTATTGAAAATCCTGCTTTCTTTGACCAAAATTCTCAGTAACTACGGCCAATAATGTTAAATTTCAAAAATACTATTATTAACCGACTTCTAAAAGAAGGAGGTTCTCAATTAGTCGTCTATTCATTTTTTTAATGTATGTACACCGATTATTCCGGAACGGCGACACCGATTTGAATGAAATTTTTTACGTTATGTTCAGGAAGTTGCTACGATGGTCCCAAAATTGGTATGGGGGAATTTTCAGGGTCGTACACAACAAATCTGAAATTATTTTTTAAAAATTCAATATGGCGGACAAAGAAAATTCAATTTTGTCCGATTTTCTCCAAAACTTCAATATGACGTATCCAATATGGCGGATAAAATATTAATTTTGTCCGATTTTTTTCAAAATTGATATGGAGGAGTTTTTGAGATCGAACATTACGAATCTGAAATTATTTAAAAAAAAACATAAATATGGAGGATCCAAGATAGTGGATTAAAGATACTACATCTCTCGATTTTGTCTAAAATCAATATTGGGGGATTTTTGTAAATTTAAAAAGTTTTTTGAAAAACTCTGGCGGATTTAATATGGCGTCCTAAAAATTTTACATTTTTCGATTTTCTCCAAAACTGATATAGGGGATTTAAAGGTGTAAATTATGAATTTAAAAGTATTTTTTCAGGTTTCAATATGGCGAATCCAATATATAAAATTTTACATTTTTCGATTTTGTTCAAAGGTGAGACCGAATTGTTTTTGAGGATGTAAATAACGAATATAAAATTATTTTAACAAAATCTAATATGTCAGATGCAATATCACGGTCTAAAAATTTTAAAATTCCGGATTTCATTCAAAATTGAAACTAGAAGGCTTTGAAGGGTTTATATTTAGATTAGGTTAAGACGTTAAAATTATTTTTTTAAAATTCAATATGGAGGATTCAATATGGTGGGTTGAAAATTTTACCTTATTCGCATTTTTCCAGATTTGGTATTAGGGGTTATCGGGATCGTGTATTACGAATATGAAGTTAATTTTTTATAACTATTAGATCGATAAGATACAATATGAAGGACTGAAAATTTTGCATTTTCCGATTTTGTCTAAAATTGATATTGCGGAGTTGTTGGGGCGTATACAAACTCAAAATGCAGTATAAAATATATCGGGCTAAGAAATTTACGTCTCAAGTTTTTTAAATAATCATATTGGTAAGTTTTGGAGCCTATATTACTAATCTAAAATTAATTTGAAATTTGAGATAGTGGATTTACTATGACAAACGAAATATTTTTTGACACAATTTTACTGGTATTTGGAAAACTCTAAGAACCAAATAATTTTTCGTGGTTCATTTTAGGGTGATTTATAACTTTGGATAAAATGGGTACTTTTTTGCCACCTTGGAGTCATTGCGAGGTACACATCTCGATTACTACTTGGTTGAAATAATTTATAGATATCATAATGAATTCAAAACTAAAAATCGAATTAAAAAAAATTGAACCGGCTTCTAAAAGTGCGCTAAAAAGTGAAAAAAAATTATCTCTAGATGAAATAAATAACTACTAATATATACAAATTATAGTAAGAAAGCAATTACAAATAAAGTATTTTTAATATGTTTATGCGAATTACATTTTATCAGGTATTAGTTTGGCGCCGACTTCAAAAATTTCAATTTCATATAAAAATTTCTAGTTATTTTTCACTTTTTAGGGCACTTTTAGAAGCCGGTTCAATTTTTTTTTATTAGAATTTTATTGGTAAATAAATTATATAAAAAATAACACAAATAATAATTGTATAATGTAGCATATAACGGGCAACCGTAAAGAAATTTTATGATTTTGTTTCGAGAAACAGCCGCCATTTTGTTAATTTTGAAAATTTGACAACGGCATTTTATTTTTTTTTTACTATTTTGACTGCATGGTTTTAAATAGAATCGGTCAACTACATTTAAAAGTAGCTGATAATTGTAATCGAACTATGTTTTTTAAGTAGTTGTGAGAGCTCTGTTTAACAAGTTTTAAAGATCAATTAAGTTCTATTTTTTTCTCAATTTTTTCTTTACGTTGTGGTTAATTAGGCAAATATTTTTTGTTTTATTTTTTAATCAGTTGCCAATTTAATCTGCGAAAGCAACTTTCGGAAAGTAGCTCATTATGACATACCAGGCTGGCCTTCTCTAATTTAAACTCTACGATATTTTACTAAGAGACCTCGTTAAGGAAATTGACAAGGACCTTTTGGCGAATATCTCGAATTATTCGCGTAGTCGGCGGCGATTTCGTCAGCCAATTACAATGGACGATTATTTGCTGAATTTCAAAGGTTATTTTGCTTTTTCCCAATTAGGGAATGTTTGGCAAGCTTTGATGAAGCTTGTTAAGGTGTTCGTTTGATCCCTATTAATATAATAGTTTTAAAGCGGACCAGAATACAAAAAGTTTAATCGTTGAATTTAATTGTCTGGTAAGTTCCCTTTAACAAGAAGATTTCAAAGAAGAAAATATTTTAAATGTTGAAGACATGAAGGCCGCTAGGAAAGCTCTCCCTAACAAAATTTTAGTTATATCGTCAAAACAGTCCATCTTATTGTCAAGGAGGATTTCAGTAGAAAATAGAGAGTTTGGTAGGCTTGCTAATTTTTAGTACCTAAAGCATGTATTTTTAGTTTGAATAGATGGGAAGCATAGTGGGTGTTCGTAGACGATAAAGAGCCATAGCTCTACCAAAGTTTTTTTATATGTATTGTATTTTGACTTTCGGATTACAAATGTCGAGGGTGGATTCTCGAAAAATGGTCAGATAATTTGTTATAAACAAAAAAATTATTAAAAATAAAAATAGTTTTCTCTTGTAAAACAAAAAATCCTTTCGTATTTCTCAGTCGATTCAACAAGTTACTCTTATGATTTTTTTGCCCGACGTATACACGACGCACAAAATTCACTCAGACACCCAGGATGCTCCCCAAAACCATTGTCCTAAATCTTCGTGGCGACACCGACCTAAACAATAAATCAATGGCATACTTATTTAAATATTTTGCAACATTATACGGAAACGACCTCCTGAACAACTTCAGCGAGTGGGAGGAAATAGTAAGCCTTCCTCTAAACCGAACATTAATGTTATGTACATCGCATCGAAATCTGATTTTATTATACAAATATGAGAATGATTCTTGATTAATTATAGAGAAAAATTGACCAGTAGAATGCAACTGTCGCCTCCGTCGCATGTCAAACCCACCGACTTCTTTTAATTTATAAGTAACATGTTCGACATTTTGTATTCCATAAATCAGTATTAAACAAGAGTTTTGTGGTTTTTGCATTCGTTGAGTGTCCAAGGCAGACAGGAATGGCCCATAAACAGTATCACAGTAATTCATATGCGAGAGCATCAAGCTGTCGCAAAGCAAAGTCTTAAGTTTCTCGATCAGAAAACGACGATTTTGAAAAATGAGTTTTAGGTTTATGAAGGGTGTTTTTTATAGAGGTATAGAACTTTAAGTTGGCAACACTTTTTTAACTGGCGGCCATTTTGTCAGCTGTCAAGTGATTTATGTTTAGTTTGGTTTGGCATTTCAACATGAATAGACTGACGCCTGAACAACGCTTGCCAAATTGTGCAAATTTATTTTGAAAATCATGGTTCTGTTCGAAATACGTATCGCGCACTACGTCCATTTTACGGTCAACATATTCGTCCATCAGAGCAATTAATTCGATTAACTATGGAACGTTTTCGCACCACGTTTACTCTAAATGATAATACGCATCCACAGAGACGTCGTACAGTGCGTATAGAAGAAGTCATTGCTGCTGTAGAGCGTAGCGTAGAGGAAAACCCGAATCAGTCTATCCGCCATCGTGCACAAGAATTGGATATGTGTTCATTCATTTTATGGAAGATTTTGCGGAAAGATCTTGGTTTGCGTGCTTACAAAATCCAACTGGTGCAAGAATTGAAGCCACACGATCACCTAGCAAGGCGTAGATTCGGTGAATGGGCCCAAAACAAGATTGCCATTGATCCCGATTTTCATAAGCGAATTTTGTTTAGCGATGAAGCTCACTTTTGTTTGAATGGATACGTCAATAAACAAAACTGCCGTATTTGGAGTGATGATAATCCCCAAGTGTATGTTGAGACACCGTTACATCCAAAAAAACTGACTGTTTGGTGTGCTTTATGGGCTGGTGGAATCATTGGTCCGTACTTCTTTAAAAACGATGCTGGTCAGAACGTTACAGTCAATGGTGACTGCTATAGAGCCATGATTACTGACTTTTTCGTTCATCAATTGAACAACCATGATGTGCAGGAGCTGTGGTTTCAACAAGACGGCGCAACATGTCACACAGCTCGTGCCACAATTGATTTATTGAAGGAAACGTTTGATAACCGCATAGTTTCACGTTTCGGACCCGTGAATTGGCCTCCAAGATCGTGCGACTTAACGCCGCTAGACTATTTTCTGTAGGGATATGTGAAGTCGCTAGTCTACGCCGATAAACCCGAAACGATTGATCACTTGGAGGACAACATTCGCCGCGTTATTGCCGATATACGGCCACAAATGTTGGAAAAAGTCATCAAAAATTGGACCTTCAGATTAGACTACGTCCGAGCCAGCCGTGGCTGTCATATGCCAGAAGTTATATTTAAATTATAATGCCAGAAGGTTATCTTTCGAATAAAGTAAATTTCATGTCAATTTAAAAAATTCATCTTTGTTTTATTCCATTTAAAAGTTCTATACCTCTATAAAAAACACCCTTTAGAAGCTTTTTTTAATGACTCTGTGATGTGGTAAGAAAATCTTAGATCTTGGTCTAGCTGAAGACCGAGGCCTTTAATTGTATTTTTAAAAGTTATGTTAACATTATTCGTCTTTACTAGCTCGCTGTAGTTGCGCATAAAACTATCATTCTTCTTACCAAATAAAGTAGCTATGTTTTTTTGTGGATTCAATTTTAAAGAATGACTACAAGAAAAGTGAACAAAGTTAGACAAATCAAAATTTACAGCAGACACTGCCTGTGGACATTCATCAAGGTAAAAGGATAAATGCAGTTGTACATCATCACCATAGTAGTGTTGTTTACATGATTTAAAGATGTTACGAAATATATATATATATATATATATATATATATATATATATATATATATATATACTAAACAGTAGAGGCGATACAATGAATCCCTGTGGGACACCAGTCGCAATGCCCAAAAAGGATGACTTCTTTTCCTTATAAACAACAGCCTGAGTCCTCTCCGTTAGGAAGTTTTATAACATTCATATTGCTGATTCCGATAAGCCAATATAATGAAAAATTGACTTTAAAACCTCATGTTGCAGGGAATCAAAGGCTATAGAGTAATTAAACAGCAGAAGCAACGTCAACTTGCCCCGGTCAGTAGCCCCAAAAATATCGTCAGTAATATCGCTGTACTGCAACCATGACCCTGTCTAAACCCAAATTGATAAATTGGTATTATTTTATTTGTTTCGACATGTTCCCGAAGTTGATTCTCAATAACTTTTTCCAATATTTTTGAGAACGTCGGTAATATACTAATTGGTCTAATATCACTGAAATTTTCAGGATTTGGTATTTTAAGAAGGGGAAATACACACGCCTCCCTCCTCCGTTTTTTTATTACTTTTTACCACCATGAACAAAAAGCGTTATGTACATTTATATATATATATATATATATATATATATATATATATATATATATATATATGTATAGCTCACTGTGTACGATGTCTGTGAGCGAACTGACGCTTGCGATTCAGGTGCTGTCAGTCAGTCAGATTTGGTATTTTAAGAAGGGGAAATACACACGCCTCCCTCCTCCGTTTTTTTATTACTTTTTACCACCATGAACAAAAAGCGTTATGTACATTATATATATATATATATATATATATATATATATATATATATATATATATATATATATATATATATATATAGCTCACTGTGTACGATGTCTGTGAGCGAACTGACGCTTGCGATTCAGGTGCTGTCAGTCCCGTGTAACGTGGGGCATATTCGTTCGGCGAAACGTCAAATTGTTTTGGATTTTTTTGTTAAATAAAGAACCTATATATATATATATATATATATATATATATATATATATATATATATGTTAGTTTTTAGTGTTTCACGGATGGAGAAATATGAGTTTGTGTTTATCTGGGAATACATCCGTTCGTTAGCTATTTCCATAGTTGGAATTTGCAGACGTTTCGCCAAAGTCTCATTTGGCATCTTCAAGTGCTCGTGTCCGTAGTTGAGTTCATCGTCAACTACGGACACGAGCACTTGAAGATGCCAAATGAGACTTTGACGAAACGTCTGCAAATTCCAACTATGGAAATAGCTAACGAACGGATGTATTCCCGGATAAACACAAACTCATATATATATATATATATATATATATATATATATATATATATATATATATATATATATATATATGTATATATAAAAGTAAGGTAAAAACCTAAAGATAAAGCTTAGAAATCGGCAACAGGTACAGTTATTTCTTGGAAATAAACAAAATTTTCCATTATTTGACAATTTTTTCTTTGTTATTTAAAGGGAAAAACTTGGTTGATTTATTGTTGCACTTAGCTATTTAAACCTTTTATTAGACCAATTTAAAAGCTAAACCATGTTAAAGAATTAAAGGGTTACATTTTAATGAAATGAGACTACTCTACTTTACGAATATAAAGTATAATACTGAAGTTTTCGGAGCCAATTAAGAGGTATTTTTTCCCTTTAAATATAAAAAAAAAATATAAAACGATACCTATCAAGAGTACTTTATAGTTTTTTGTTTTAAACGGTCGCATTCAGATCACGGAAAATTTTCCTGGACATTCATGAAATGCAAATAAAACGTGCATATGCTGCGCCTTTTTGCAGAAACAGTTTCTCTCGGAACTTGAAACTGTTAAAATGCTAATTACAACAAAATCTGATAACTAGGTGAAAACGACGTTTATTCCTGGACAGAGTGGTTTTAATCACGTATTGCGCCTACGCGAAAAGGAGTTTGTTTTAGTTTAGTTTGTTGTTTTACATGAAAAGCAGTGCCATTTAAATTATCGTCAGTTTAGAAAAATGCAAAATAACTAACCTGATATAGGTTGTTTTACTGAAAGAGCGAGAACAAAAATACTTAAAAATTATAGATGGAGAATATTATAAAGAATTTGTTGATGGTAAAACTATCACAAAAAATATCCAATTTAGCTTAAAAGACTTGATAAATCTGAATAAGTATTGTTATTTTTAAAAATCAAAATTTCAGTAAGAAATAAAGAAATCTATCGGTCGTATTTAAACAATTGTATATATATATATATATATATATATATATATATATATATATATATATATATATATATATATATTCCTTCCAAGCAGAGAAAAGGAAAGAATATATACATACAGTTTTTTTGCAAATACAACTCTGGTCCTTTCTAAATCAGCGTTTCGAGCACCTTATGGTCTCAGTGGAGCTGTATCGAACCGAGCGTAACATTCGCAGGAAACAACTGCTATATAAATTGGCAATATTTTTCACTCTGGCATCGAAGTCGGCAGATATTTAATATCTTACCGCCATAATTTAGAATTTATATTTTATATAGCAGTTACTTCTGCTCTCGGTTCGATACAGCTCCACTGACGAGACCATAAGGTGGTCGAAACTCTCTCCATAGGGATCAGAGTTGTATATGCAGGAAACAAACTAAAGTGTAGTAGGCTTCTTAGCCTATCTGAAGAGTTCTACAAGAACGAAACACGAATTACTGCTCTGGTATCACCAAAACGCATCGGGTGTTAAAACTTCTCCAGGCCTCCGGCCAATTCTCTGGACCTGCAAGCTGATGGTGACACCTAAAAGTAATTGAGCATCTGGGTTTACCCTTTCCATAACATACCCTAATGTAGGCTGCTTTCCAAGCGCCGAAATTGATGTGAACATGTGGACATTGAGCGAAACTTACCCTTCTGGGCTGGACGAAACTAGTTATAAAAAAGAACATATAGAAAATGCTCTAAAAAACAAACGCTTGGCTCCGAAAAATCACAAAAACCAAGAGAAGAGCTCTAAAGCTTTTGTTCCTTATGTCAGAGGCACCACACTTCTCAGGAACAAAAATGCTATCGAGATGTGAAAACCTGTCCACAAGAGTTATAAGGGAAGCCATCGAGGCCCAACAACTTAAATAGCAGAGATGACAGTCAGTGATTGCCTAGTACTTGGAAAAACCTGCTTACTAAACATCAACCAGTAGTAGGTCGTAAAGAAACGTATCATAACTCGGCAACACGACGTCAAACACTGGCAATAGGGCCATAGGGCCGATGAAACGCAGCAAGACTGGCAACCTAATTGGTCAGAACCATCCAACCAACGAATATGCTCCACGTTACACGGGACTGACAGCACCTGAATCGCAAGCGTCAGTTCGCTCACAGACATCGTACACAGTGAGCTATATATATATATATATATATATATATATATATATATATATATATATATATATATATATATAGGTTCTTTATTTAACAAAAAAATCCAAAACAATTTGACTTTTCGCCCTTTATTTAAGGCATTTTCAAAAATTATTTGTTTTTTTTTAATTATTGGTTTTTCCTAAAAATATTTTTTATATAATTAAAAACATTCATACACAAAACATATTTAGAATTTTAAAAAACAAACATTTTAAAAAACCATTCAAATTTCTAAAAAAGTATTTAATTTTACCAGTACATACCTTGACATTTTGTTTATTTATTAATAATGAAATGAAATTTTTACATCGTCTATTTCTATAGTTTGGATACATGCGAGTGTGTTTTATTTTTTATATTTTAACAATGGACCAAAAAAACCGAAAGAACGTATATATTTAATTTTATGTTTAAGAGGATATTCAATTTTTGATGTTTATTAACAGGATCGAATACTTAATGTTTCTTTAAATTAGGCTAGGGTAAATGTGGCTCAAATTTTCTATATCCGTTGTGCCGTTAACAGTGTTTTGATCTTTCCTTTATAAAGGGCGAAACGTCAAATTGTTTTGGATTTTTTTGTTAAATAAAGAATCTAAACTCAAAAAAAGACAAAATAAAATGATAAAATGATATAATCTATGGTACAAGAATATATATACATACATATATATATATATATATATATATATATATATATATATATATATATATATATATAAATGTAAGTATTATAAAAGTGTCGTGACTTGTAAACATCGCTTCTAGTTTTTTATGTCATCAGCGTTATGGCAACCTATATATTTCTATAGGATAATCGCCAGTATTTGAAAGCATTTTTTTCTTCTGGAATAATTTTCATTGGATCAGCTATTTCGTCAGATAAAAAAATACTTTCAATTAAATGCATACACTAATTAACTGTAATAATAAAAAAACCTGTAACCAGGCCCGGATCCAGGGGGCGGTGGGAGCGATCGCCCCCTGAAGAGCTTAGAATTAAGAAAAATAGATGCACTTCCTCCCGCTGACAGCTCGCTTTCACTTGTCTTACTATGCGATCGCCCCCTCCCTGCAAGAACTTCGAATTCAGAAAGATTCTATACCCTTTTGAAGCCCCCCAAAGAGAGAAGCTGCATTCGCCCCTGCGTGTAATAATAATTTTTCGAGTGTCTTTGTTGATATGGCAATAATTTGACTATTCACACAAATTGCTATCACTGTCTAAGAAGTCGACCAAAGTAAGATCAACATTCCAAAATGCTAAACCAATTTTGTTATTAAACATGTAAAACTACACGCACTCGCAGGCCATCGTATCCGGTATAGTCCATGATCTCGCAATTATGCCATATAAACTGTTTTTGAAATGAAAAAACAGCAAACAAAACACGAATGGCAACATCTCGACGTATCACTCAATAACACAAGAGCAAACCAAAAATGTTGTATGAAAGCGCCGTGTGATGGCGCGAAGGTAAATTAACAAAGAAATATATCAATATTCGATACACAAAAAATGCTACCCAAACGATGGAGAGGTCACATCATTCGGCACTGGCACACTAATCACGAGCTCTGCACCGCAGTTCAGCACCAACGATCACCCCATGAGAGCCGCTGCGTGTTTGTATGTGTAAATTGCATTGCACTTGCAAGTAAAAATGTAAATTGCGGAAGTATCACAACCGCTATTACATTTAAGACTTTGTGATTATAAATTGCCTCAAATACCTTATCAGATTTCATAAATTAAATATCATTCCAATAAACTTTTAGCTGATATAAACCTTAAAAGAATAAAATTCTTGAATAATTTTGCTCAACTTAATGATTTCATTAAAAATGGATTTAAAAATAATTTTATCATTAAATGATCTTTAAAATACCACTATTTTCTTCAGTAACACGTACATTATTACTAACGTATGGTTAACCCAAACGTTATTAAATTTTTGAAATTTATTAAATTGAACTTAATACAGCACTTGAAGGTGTGGCCGCCATTAAGCACAAGGAACTTATCTACCATATATACCCGTATACAGTAAAAGTTCGTTAAATGTAAAAAAATTCTAACAAGGTGGAATTATCGTGATTATAGTTTTCAGGAATAAATATGCCAACTCGTGAAGTCTAATTAAAGATAGTATAATGTTATAATTAATGGGTGGCAACCATAATGTTGGTTGCTGATAGTTGCGTTATCTTTGATCTTGGCGAATGAAAAGTGTTATGCAAAAAATGTGTCTGATTTTAATGGCGTATGGAAAGTTGGTTGTATTAACTTGCAATATTGTTCTAAACCTTTTGTTATATAGGATGTTACAAAGTCAATGTTTAGCAGTCGGAATGAAGAGGCAGGTTATCTTCGAATGTCTCCTCTGCTCCCACACTTTTTGTCTGGACATGCTGTCCTGAAGAAGTAGTCTAGTGGAAACTTTAATATGTTGCTATATTGTTTTTTCTTTTAAGAAAAAAAAGCGCTAGACCTCGCAGAGTGGTGTAAGGTAAAAGTAGCAGATCAGAGCTGAATGCTAGTGGCGTCACCAGTGAGCAAGGTGCCAAGCTATCCCCTATGCCGTAAAGGAGGAGTGGGTATTTAAGGGCGCCACTGCATTTAAGCCGGGTGCACGCAGAAACACTCCACGTTGTCGCTTGGACCTAGCTTTCAACTCAACTTATAAAAAATTAATAAAAAAATCAATGAACTACCAATGGCAAGAAGTTTGTGGGACAAAATAAAACTTTTATAGTTTAATTCTAATGAAGTTCTTTACTTGATGATGGCTTTTCGCCCGGTAAAAGGAGTGGTAGTTGACAGTATTCTGCGTAAGAAGACCCGATAGGAGGACCCGATGTTTTTGGAGGTTTAAACTGATTCCTTCGTTCACACGTGCAAACTGCCCAAAATCCCTGTCTCCAGGCTTATCCCGGTAAAAAAATCATAACTGCCAACCTGGTAAAAGATACGGTACATCAGAACTCAACAAAATTACCAGGATAATTTCTGACTTTCCATCTCAGAATCCCAAAAATTTGACAAATAAAAATTGAGATGGAAGTCTGCAGCTGCTTCCGCCGAATCAAACTAGGAAAAAGTGAAAAATCAAGGCAAAATGGCCTCCATTTATAACCATAATCCAGCTTGCACTAATCGACTTCCGTTAGGCACGTTCAGTTGCCACGTGTAAAAGAATGACACTCGGTAACAACAGTCGGCTGAAATGCATTTGTTAGTTAAGCCAATTTGTTAATCATTAGCGTGATTAACGAATTGGCTCATGTAACAAATGTATGGCATCCGACTGTTGTTGCTCAGTGTTATTCTTCTGGAGCTGTCACTTTTTTCAAACGTGGCAATTGAAAGTGCCTAACGGAAACAGCGTAGTGCGCAAACAAGGCAATGGTTATAAATGGAGGCCAAATTGACTTAATTTTCATTTTTTCCTGTCATAATCTGCTCAGAGGGAAGACTGGATATTTCCGTCCCGTTTAATTTGTAACATCCTGCTGAATTTGGAGCTGGATATTTTTTGGACTGTACCGGTAGCAGTATAGTGCTATTTGGTTTCAGTATTTTCTTGCCTGCTTGGCGTTTTTTGACTGTTTTACCGGGATAAAATCTGGAAACAAGGATTTTGTCAGTCTTGGCATGTTTTTGACAAGGAAGTCGTCTAAGCCCAAAGAACTATTAAATTGCCATTTATTAAAATAATCCTGCATGGATTTCTGAATTATATAAGGTTTCAACTCAAAATTGATTTCTATCGAGTGAAATTAAAGCATAAATTAAAACCAACCATAGTTTGCTATTCTGTCATATTAAGACCTATATTGACTGCATGGGACAATTATTAAATGGTATGTTGGGTTTTAAAACCAATTATTACTATCTATTTATGATTATCGATTAATTTTTCATGTAGTTTTCATAGTTATCTTGTAAATGCCTTATTTATCATTTCTACAATAGTGTAAATGCTTTATTTATCATTCTTTTAATAGGGAGACTTAATTTTGAGCGCAACTTTTCTGTTTATTGTCTAATTTAATATATTTTGCTATGTATTTGCTCTTCGGACGTATCACGATGACCCCAATCTATAAGTTAATTAACTTAATGTATTTGAAGTATTTCTGAATTGTATTTAATCTCTGAGTCCCATTCCGGGTTTGAATTTATGAAAATTATAGTTATATTGCATCGTGGTATCTCTGTTTACTTTCAGTTTGACTCCTGTTTTTTTTTTTGGTGTATTCAGTTGCAATATGTGGATGCTTGAGACGGTCAAATTAAGTGAAAACTAGTTGTTCTTTCAACTTATTTAATTTTATTTAATTAACAAGCTAATGTAAGAATGCGAACCCTGGCTGTCAGAATATTGTGGTATTTATATAATATATATATATATATATATATACATATATATATATATATATATATATATATATATATATATATATATATATATATATATATATATATATATATATATATATATATATGGTTCTATTGTTTTTACCTTGTAGTTAATTAAAACGATGTTTTATTTTAGCCAGATTTAAACCAATTTCCATTCACATTTTTGTTTCTTTTTTTTTATACGTGATATGGCTTCAAAATCTCCCAAAGTTTTTTATTTATGTTCAAATCGGAAAACCATTGCAGACGTCTGTAATTTTAAAAGCCACATTCCCGCAACAAGAATCTCTCCACAGGTCATTTTCAACAGCTTATTCAATTCGAGTCCCATTTCGTTCTCATCTTTATCCTCGAATTATTAGGCCTATTATATTCATAAATGATTCTTAAATCGGTTAACCGCAAGATTAAATTGCATTTTGTTGCCGCAGTGGTTTAACAGGGTTACGGCGGAAAAATAATCAATTTTCAATCGTTGTGATCGCACGGCGTTAACTTGTTCTAATCGAATAACTTTTTTACGGAACGTGGAGTACCATAAATCACCGAGAGATCCATAAAAAATACTGTTGGGTCGTAAGGACTGGTGCACACGCACTCGTAAAATTAGATCTCTTTCCGGTTCTAAATTAGGTAAAATTTATCGCGTCTTTGTCACAGACGCTTCTTCTTTTCGCTATTTATTGTGGAGTAAAATGGGTAAAAATGCTCAGATGGGCAAAATATTTATAATATATATAATATTTATTTAAAACGCTCTGATGACTTTTAAATAATGGCTTGACGGTGGCAAAGTGTCAGAAATTTGGTCAGTTGCTTCTAAATATTACTTAACCGACTTCAAAAATGAAGTAAGTTGTTAATGCGTCCGCTGCGCTATATGGGGTGTCTCTCTTTAATTTTCCCAAGCGATTAACTTATACACTAAGCAATATATACACACACCCATATATCTCTATCTCTTACTATATATATATATATATATATATATATATATATATATATATATATATATATATATATATATATATTATAATGTTATTAACACAATATTATTTCATTGTCGTATTTTTAACAAATATTTTTATCTCGTGCTACAAAGTATAGAGGTTCTGATTAAGGAAAACGAAACAAAACAACAAGCCAATCTTAAGAATCGAAAGATGAAACATGAGATAACCAACGTCAGGTGGTAACCGAACTGTCTACCACTCACGACCGGGTCAAAAGCCCTCATTATATCCGAAAATTGTCGGGGATGATTCCGAAACGGACCTAATACTGATAGCCTCGGGATACCATGTTGCCAATGTTGGCACGAACCCGATTTTAAAAACATAAACGTCCGCGATTATTTTGGAATTAGTGTGAAAGTTATTCGAGCATGATTTTTCGTGACCGTTTTTTTTGTAGGTTAATTTTTACTTAAGCAAAGTTTGCGGGAATTTAAATTTGTAATTGTTTAAAAGTGACCATCAAAAAGGCATTATTTTTAATTTTTATGATCTGTATTTCTCTTTGAACGCTGGTTTCGGTCACCTAATACTTTCGTGACTTCAGTTTGGCATAATATTTAATATTTTTGGAACATTATATTGCAATGCGCAGTTCCACGATATTAACGTTAAAAAACAATTAACATTTTCAACGATAGTAATATCTTTTTCTTTTCCAGTCCTCAGGATATTGTCTTCTTATAGTATCCATGAATTATACTCAGGTTCAAATCAGCGTTCAGCAGACCGTATTAAACAGTTTTCTTCATGTCTTTTTATTCTCGCTGCGTTCAGGTTTCCGGTAAAGAAAAACACAGTTACCCAAATTCCTATATAGAGAAACAGCCCCAGACCTGCACTTTAATAGGGTGTTAATTGTTCTCTGAATAATTCTCTGTTACCCAGTAGATCAAGCTTGCTTAACGGAACTCCAGACCCAAAATGAGGATTTGTTAGGAAAAATAACGTTTGAGCAAACTCTATTGATGTTCTGTTATGTGTGCCAAAGCAAAATGTTTTTGGACGTGTTTTTCAAACAGTAAAAGTTTTTATCTCGTTGTTCTATAATTTATACCAATTTCATTAAGTCGCCCGTAGAATAATTATTTAAGCAAATACGTCTTCTTTTTCTACCTAATAGTGTAGGGGCAAAACAGGGAATTTCTAGGGTGAAAGTTCATATAATTGTCGATTGATTTGTGATAAACAATTATTGTTGCAAAATTTAGTTTTTTCGTTATCTTTACGTGATGTTGACCAGAAAAAAATCTTACACATTTTTACTTAGGTCGCTTTCTTTTCGAAATAAAAAAATATTTGATTCCAAAAATAGCCAATTTCGCGATTTTCATGTCGTTTCACACTGCCAATTTTTAATATTTTTCAATAAATCATTACCGAAATTGTTCATTGAGAAAAAGACTTTTGGTCGGTATTGAGTGGATTCTAAATAAATAAAGTATGCCAGGTTGGAAGGGCAGGAAAGTTTAGCTACCTCCGTATATAGGTATGCAGCGTAAAGACCATAGTATATATACTAGTAGATTATGTAGAGTTGTTAATTTCCATTTTATGAGAATCCACAGTGACCGAGTCAGCGAGCTATTATTGTCGTGGCAATTATAAATGGGCGGGATTTTAATGATTCACTTGCTACAAATTGCGAAAACAGCTTTTCCTAAAATTACTCTTACCAAAAGACCAAATGAATGGAAAGAAGGGGTCATCGTCCCCATACATAAAAGGGGGACAAGATGAAATGCGCCAACTATCGAGGCATTACTCTGCTTAATACGGCCTATAAAGTACTCGCAATTGTGCTCTTAGGAAAACTTAAGCTCTATGCAGGGGAAAATATAGGGGACTATCAGTGTGGTTTTAAGGGCGGTCGCTCCACCGTAGATTAAATATTTACCATTTGACAGTTAATGGAAAATGCTGGGAATTCAATCGACACCTGCATCAACTATTTGTGGATTTTAGACAGGCGTACGACACCATCCATAGGGTTAAATTGTGGCAAGCAATGGAGGAACTTGGCTTCCCAAAGAAATTAATCAGGTGTGTGTTGGAGGCTCAAAGAGCAAAGTGAGAATTGGACAAGACCTTTCAGAAGTATTCAATATAAATGACGGTCTCAAACAGCGTGACGCTATATCCCCGTTGCTTTTTAATGTTGCTTTTTAATGTAGCTCAGCAGAAAGGCGAAAATCCAACCGCCAACAGCGATGTTTTATCATAACGGTCCCAAGTTACTTTTGGCTTTTGCAGATGATATAGACATTGTGGGAAACAGCACGCTGGATATCAAGACGACCATCAATAACTTCGAAAAAAGTAAGAGTAGCATCGGGCTTAAAATTAACGAAGAGAAAACTAAATATCTGTATTCCACTAGAAACAACCAACACAGAGGCAGACTAGGCCAAAACATCACAATGGCGGACTATAACTTTGAACGCGTCAAAGAGTTCAAATATCTGGGAACGATGCTTACTGAAAACACTGACGAAACGACAGAAATTATTGTAGAATCCAAGCAGGTAATAGGTGCCTATACGCAGTACAAGACCTTCTGAAATCCAAGTTAATAACAAGACGTACCAAGATAAGCATATACAAAACAATAATAAGACCTGTAGTGATATATGGGTGCGAAGCTTGGATACTAACGGTAACAAATGAAGAACGGCTCCGAGTCTTCGAAAGAAGAATTCTTAGAAAAATATATGGCCCAACAGTAGATGCAACAACAGGACGATACAGAATCTCTACCAATAAAGAACTGGAGGATCTATATGGAGACACTAATATTGTACGAGAAATAAAATCTAAGCGACTACAGGGGGCGGGACACGTTAGAAGACTACCAGATAGTCGCACAGTCAAACTCGCGTAGGAGGAAGCACCGGTAGGGAAAAGACCACTGGGACGCCCTCGCCTCCGATGGAAAGACAATATTGTCAAAGATCTAAAGGCAATAAATATTGATAATCCGCTAGATGCCATGGCAGACAGGCAGCAATGGAGGAGTATTGTGAAGTCGGCAAAGACCCACCCAGGGTTGTAAGCCATGGAGTAAAGTAAAGTAAAAGAAAGATCAAATCGAAGGCGCCATCTGTAGCTTAAAACTGATTCAATGGTAACTTGGGGAAGATTTAGTCTCTACAGATAGATTCTTCAAGTTATCTAAATAAAATTCAAGAAATTATCAAATTTACTTTAATAAAAACATACGATGGCTCCAGCTAAAAGAATTAATATAGCAACGACGTTGTTCGTCAACGAAAATAACAATTTCTTCTACAATATTGATATTACGTTTCTTTTTTATTACAAATTTAAACAATACAGCTACTTATCTCTTTGTAAGTACTTGCTTTCGGTCTGCAGTGACCAAAAGATGGTCTTGATCAATGGAAAACTTGAAGACGCATCGTAAGCTTATGCAATTGTATTTTATGTAGTTAGTAACTGTGGCCAAAAGGAAATCGGACGCAACACGCACCAGCAAAAGTTGTTAATATCGAAAAGTATGTAGTATTTCTATTGAGGATATAAAAGTTTCAAGGAAAAGGGGTAAGCCTTGCAGAAAAAACGGAGATAAAACTGGAAAAAATACTATTGAAAATTGAATAAAGGCTTTAAAACTCTAAGTTAAATAATAAAGACTCAGAGATAAAGCTTGAGAAATTGTTATAAATGCTTTAAATGCTAGTCCTTGAAACAAAGAGAAACATCTGTGTTAGCAACCCGGAAATTTTTTGCGGTTATGGCGTGCATAAGATGAGAATAATTTAATTTATTGAACTAGACAATTATAACGAAAAATATAAAATATAGTTACCTGATCTTGGTGTAGATTAATCAAATTAACTAAGATAGCACACAGATGATCACTGGTTTTGTTCTTTGACAATTCTACACAACTGCTAGAATGGCCCATTGCAAAAAAAAAAATGAATTCGCAAAATGTCAAAACTAGATTTTTAAACAGACATCTTTAAAGAGATTTTTGAGTACATGGTACTAAATATCAGAAAAATACTAGACACAACGTATTCCCAAAATTTAATATTATCTACATAAAAACGACAACAGAACAGATAGGCCAATTCTCCGACACGATAATCGACAAAGGATACTAATACAGCAATCCGGAAAAATCGCAACTCTAATTAAAATAAATGCCAATAGATGGCAAGATACATACACTCACTTGCGAAATTTTAAATTTGACTAAAGCAGGCCTGAAAGTAAAAAAAAAAACACTGTTATACTAGTCATTTGCTATGCCATGCGAATCAGGGGCAGATCCACCCTATCTTTTTTAATGGAGGGGGGACGGTGATATTGCAAAAGTACAGTATAGCATATACATGAGTTTCTAGAGTAAGTTTTACAATCGCCAGGTACTGCTAATTCATCACTTTGAGAAGATAGAATTACTTTTCTGTTTGGCATCAACCTGCAATCTTCCTCTACAAATCCAAATTATAGCTGATTCAATAAAGTAACTTTGCGGTTCAAACATTCTATACCATCTTGGAAAGATATGGTTTTTCAATGACTGGCTACAGATAATTCGATCGCAGCCCTTGTGTGTACTTGTTAGTTTGACGGGTTTTTTGAGAGACTGTTTCCTTTTAACAAATTAAACATAACTTTATTTGAAATATTTCATTGATAAATATTTAATTTCACAACTATAAAACACTTGTTTAATACTAAACAACATAATAATCTATACAATAGATCTTATTATGTCGTACTGTTGCATGGCATAAATAAGTTAATATAAATAAATATAAATATTTATTTATTCTCAATAAATCAATGATATTATTTGGCAGTAAAGATACATCAAATGTGTATAGGCTCTATTTTTTGGACCATTGTATATTGTTATATAAACTGATTAAAAATGTATTTATCGTGCCTTCTAAGATCAGAACTATTATCGTTAGACATTGTTCTTTTTTTTAATAACCGAAACACGTAGCAAAAGCTTTCTAAATCCGGCAACCATGTCCAAACTCAATTTTCTACTTTCCAATCTAACTATATTTTCAAACTTCCTATTACTTTTTCGTTCTTTTCCTTATCACTTCGGCCCCTTTCGGTCCAAATTCAATTTTAAGGCAGCTATCGAGACAAATGATGGACAGCCAAAACCAATTGAATAAGGATCATGTACCTATACATAATTTATGACTGTATGCGATTTAGGAGGTTTTATCCCATAAGGAGTGAACAACAGTGAATAAAATGGTGATTTAAGGGGTGAATAAAACATGTAAAATCTAAAATATTAGGGTAACTTATCCGGTAAGATAGATATATTTTAAAAGGTTTTATTAATTTATGTTCGAGTAATAATGAATAAATCAAGAAGGATAAATATTTTATAAAGTGTTTGTATTATATATTTTTTAAACTTCATGTACAAAATTATAATAATAATAATAATAATATAGGGTTGTTACAAAGCTTCATATGGAACCCAACACTCCACCATGGGAGAGACGTCTAAATAATAAAATCGAAGATCTTCGAAAAGACATAGGACAGCTGACCACTCATGCCCCTAATATACTCTATTAGGGGCATGAGAACAAGTAGACTTCAAAGACGAGTTGAAGACATAATGAATCGAGCCCGGTACCATTCGCGATACGATCCAATGAATGGTACGGCTCAACAATGCCTCGATACGCTGAAACAGAAGCTCTGTGCTGTTGCAGGACAGCTAAAGAGATACAAGACCAGCAATAACCGGAAACGAGACAATGCGCTGTTCCAACGATCAAAAAAGGCTTTCTACCGTAAGCTAAACTCTCCACCTAACATGGCAGATAATAGATATCCCAACGGAGAGCAGGTAGAGGAGTTATGGGGAAACCAACTTTCCATACCCACCAATTGTAACATCGCAACCGGCTGGATCAGTGCACAACACCAAATCTGCCAAGACTACAGCTAGATGCAGTTTGAGCCATTTACTATCGAGGAAATCTCAGGAATAATCAAGGAATTCCATAACTGGAAATCTCCAGGTCTCGACCAGGTCAAAAACTGCTGGCTCAAGAAGTTTCTGCTGTATACATCATCAACTGGCTCATGCCATTGTTTCTGATAGAAGGTATTTCGTATCTCTTACCAAAGGACCAACATAATACACATGACCCAGCTAAGTATAGGCCAATCACCTGCATTTCCACATTACATAAGGTAATCACCTCTTGCTTGACCCAACGCACCAATGCACATTGTGAACAAAATAACATCATCGCAACTCAACAGAAAGGATGTTCCAGGGGAGCAATGGAATGCAAGGAACAATTGATTGTTGACTCTGTCATATGTAATTAAGCCTCTACCAACCGAAGAAACCTCTTTGCTGCCTACGTGGATTATAAGAAGGCCTTCGAGTCAGTGCCACATGAATCGCTCAAAACTATATTGAGAATGTATAGGGTCGATAATTATTTTGTGTCCTTTTTATAACGCATCATGTCAATCTGGAGAACTAGGATCCAATTGCAAGTACCATCCAGCGGTACCATCGAAACTAATACAATCCTAATACAAAGGGAAGTATTTCAAGGTGATTCACTAAGCCCATTGTGGTTCTGCCTTGCAATGAATCCACTGTCACGCCGTTTGAACTCCGCCAGAAACGGCTTTAGTATTAGAAATAACAACGAAGAGGTAGTAAGATTGAATTATCTTCTATACTTGGATGATCTTAAACTGATGGCTGCTACCAAAAACTAGCTGGAGCAAATGCTCAAAATTGTGGAGGAGTTCTCCGTGGATATCGTGAATGTCGACAACTCAGCGTCGAACTACTGTTTGATTTCAGGACAGATGCTTCCGGAAACGGAAGACTTCTTGTAGACCAGGTTATTTCGACGAAGAACTATCGGAAGTTCATCATCAGAGATCCCTCAATAGAAAATGACCAATGTAGATATGGCTGTCGAACATCAGAGACAATCCAGCACATAACTGGAAGATGCCAAGTGTTTGTTGCAACCGAGTTTAAGGAAAGACACGACTCAGCCGCCAAGATGCTCCACCAAGATTTAGCAGGTAAGTTAAAACTATTTCAGGTAGGAAAAGTGCCTTATTACAAATATAATCCAGAGCCATTCTTGAAAACAACGAATTCAGGTTATATTGGGACCGAACGGTTCTTACAGATCAAATAGTTGCTCATGATAAACACTGACAGATAAAATTTCTAGGCGAACTACACTGATTAACATCGATATACCTAATACCTCCAATCTACGACCAAAATACAGAGATCTGGAGGTGTAAATCTGCAGACAATGGGCAATGAACAGCGTCCACACGATTCCCATAATATTACCAACAACTAGAGTGATACCAAAGAACCTCCTGCAGAACATCAAGAGACTGGGCCTTACTGAGCATCTATATAAACCGATTCAGAAATCAATTCTCCTTGCAACCGCGCGGCCGTCTGAAAGTTTATAGGAAGTACAAAAGACCACGCCACCTAGAACCCGATAACATGGAGAAGGTCCCCACAGATCTGGATATTTTTGGTGTCTTTGTTTACCTTGCATGAATCAATAATCCTTGGAGGAAGTGCGATGCTGTTTGGCTTGTAAATCTGAGATAGTCTTTAATTGAAACAAAAGATACACATACACTTACGACATTTACTTAACCTAACGGATACAAATTTATATAATAATTTAAAACAGTTGTTAATTGATCAGTTCTAAATATAATTTCCTAAAATTAATGGAAAGGAAGCAACAAGGCAGAAACCAGATTATGAAGAAAAACTAGAGAAAATAGTGAACAGGAAGGGAGACGGAAACAGGAAGAAAAAAAATATATTTAAAAAATAGTTTCCTATTTATTAACATGTTAAGTAGTAATATGCTAATACCATTCTTTTCTGATGCGAACAAATCAACAGAATGTTAAATATATTAACATGAGCCAAGCAACTAATTAGTTTTTATTATTGAATAATAAATTATTTTTGATTGTATACATTTTAACATCATGTTGACTAGGCGTGGGCTTAGCCTAACCGTTTAAGTCGCTAGGACTGATAGAAACGACCACGACCAGCGTGAGTTCAAGCCTCGTGCGCGGCAACTTATTTAAAAAAGTTTTCAGACCATTAGGGGTTAGTTCCAATAGTCAATAAATACGAAACTAACAAAGGGAGACAACCCAGGGTTAGTTAAGGATGAAGGACCGTGGTTCGGAAACCACGTTAAACTGTAGGTCTCGTCACCAAAAAAATCCAGTGGGTGGATGTGTCGTTACTGAATACTACTCATTCACTCATGTTGACAAAGTTCTAAATCGCCTAAGTTGCATATTAAAAAAATAAATTGAAGTAGAAAATGATATTTTCTCGTTCAAAGGAAAAAAACACCGGGTGCTTGCTACTAAGCTGATTAGCTATTCAAAAAATTGGTTATATATTCCATTTTAATTTTCCTTTTGAATGATTAGATCGAGTTTTAAAGTCAGTTATTGTACAATTTTAATGCTATAAAAGAAAATTAATGTTTAAACATGAATGTTTTATGACAAGGAATGTTTAACTTGTGTGGAAATCTAATATTGACTTTATGCTGAATATTTCTTTCATGAAGCCCGACGGTACGAAAGCCTACCCGTCCGAAGCCAATTATCTAATATTTATAAGACTTTAAAAAAATCTCGATAAATTAAGTTATTTCAACATTTTGTACTAAGTAGAACAGTTTCATTTACAAAATAAAATTTTTATGAGTAGAAAATCGTAAATATTGAAAAAATTTACTTTCAACTTAAATGTTATTAGAATGACAAATACTATTTTTTTTGTATTAAAATTGGGGCCCAGTTTGTAACGAGTATCTCTCCTCGCGAGTTAATTACTTCTTCTATTCTTCTTCGCCTGCTGTTTATAAGGGAATGTTTCTAGGGGTCGTACTCCGCTTTGTCACATTTAAAAAATATTGCGTAATTTTTGTTAAAAATATTTTTTTAACTGCAATATTAGCTACAGGTTAAAATTAAGAAAATTAACAAAATATGCAAAAATAAATCTCGAAACTCTTATACGAAAAAATTAAAATAGGGAACAAAAAATACCTGTAGAGATTCATCTCCTCGGTATCCTAGAGGGAGACGCCTCATTAAAAAGATAGACATGCTGCCAGGGGCGGATCCAGCCCCTCTCTTTGGGGGGGCGGGGCGGTGATATCACAAAAGTATAGTATGGCAAGCGAAAGCAAGTTGTCGACGGGGGGAGGGGGGGAGACATCAGCAACATTCTTTTTCTAGTCTAAAAGGCAGGGTCGGGTCTATTTTTTTGAACTTGAAGTTCTTGGAGAGGGGGGGGGGCGATCACAAGAAAAAACAAGGGGGGAGGATGCGGGCAGCATACATATTCCTAGTATAAGAGGCAGATTCGTGTCTATTTTCCTGAACTCAAAGCTTTTGGGGGAGTGGCTATTGCAAGAAAAACAAGTTGTCAACGGGAAGGGAGTGCTAGCAGCATACACATACCTAATATAAAAGGCAGAATCGGTTCTATTTTCCTGAACTCAAAGCTCTTGGGAAGAGGAGGGGCGATCGCAATCATATACATTCCTATACTCTATTCAAGAACTAGAGAGAGTAATAAAATTGTTACCGAAACCTCCTAAAATCGTTAAACCAGGGCATTTTTTTCTCAACGAAAAACTTATACTATGAATGCTTATGATGCCTTAAAATATAAATAGATGTGTTCCAACATGACAGGAGTTGGAAAATCTACTATGTACCGAGTACTGAAGGAGAAAAAAACGACTGGAACTGTTAGTACTCCCAAGTCACATTCGATCATAGGCAGTCGAAAAACCTTGTTGGAAGAAGAGATGTAAACTGCAATAAAAGGAGTTATACATACATCTTATTATGAGAAGCAGATTACAAAATTCTAACTAAAATCGATGAAGATCGGGATTTACCTGAAATCAAGAGAACTGAGCTCTGGAAATTGCTCAGAGAACTTAATTCTTGCTGGGAAAAACCACATAGGAAATCTGTTCTTATAAATTGTCCGGAAAATGTCCCTTGACGAAGGAAATATCTCTCTCAAGTAAAAGGTAGAGTTGCTAGAAATAACACAACTTACAAAATTAGTAATTTATCAGAACTTTTGAAAGATTTTTTGGAATAAAGTTACTGCAGAAAATTTGGAAAAACCCATATAATAAAAGAATAAAAGAAAATGTGGAAACTCGATGTAATGATCCGTGAGATAGAGGAACCTATTATAATTAACTTGGGCGAAGATAGCGTCACTGACTTGGATTAGGAATTAGATACGTAATGTTTACCAGCGTAAACACAATTTATTATTTAAATATTTTTAACATATAAAAATTAATTATATTTGAATCCCTTTTTAATGTTTAATTGTAATTCTACAGATGGTTTAAAAAATAAATAAACTGAAACGTCAAATGTCCTAAAAATGTTTTTAGTTAATAATAAAATGACCGATAGTCCAAAAAAATTTTCATATTATATGGACGAATTTATTTTTTTATATATGTTTAACTTTTTGTATTTTTGACAATGGATATTTTGTAAGTAATTTAAATAATTATAACTTAGAATTTTTTGAGAAAAAAAAAGTTACGTTTTATTCTGAATGTGCCTAAAACGGTTTCTATGCCAAAATTAAAAATAATAAAAATACAGTTGTGATTTGTCTTACATATGTCAAAATTATCTATATTTTCTAATGTATGTGGAATATTAAAAAATCATGAGAAATAAAATAATATTATAAAAACTTTTTATTTTAAGTTTATTACCGAAATAATATTCTATGCCATAAATACTTAATGATAAAATAAACTTCTTTCCAACGCCGACGACAAGGATTAAAATCCTTTTTAACACTTTATACATTCAAACATCTATTGTTATCCAACCCAAATGGTCGATTATTATAGACCGGTATTATTGATTATAAAATTTCCCCCATTCCTATGAAAAATATATAGGTCTAACAGATTTTGCCAAAGACTCCGGACTAAAGAACACAGGTATTTTACGAAAACAAAAAAGGTAAACAATGATTTATTACTCTCTCTAGTTCTTGAATAAACTATAGTATAAGAGGCAAAATCGGGTCTATTTTCCTGAACTCAAAGCTCTTGGGGGGAGGCTATCGCCCCCCCCCCCCCCCGGATCCGCGCCTGCATGCTACACAAAAAGGGAAATTCCGCCCATCTTTAACCCAATTTTCTGCATTTCTTCTCGCAGACAGATGTTTTAAATATCGCCGTACATTGTAGATGTCACATAAAGCCATTGTTGACATTTTATACGCTGTAACACACAACATCATCGATACTAGTGTATTTACCCTTTTTTATTAAATGCTCATGATGGTTCTCATTCCAAATGTCTTCCTCTGCTATTTTTGAAGTAAGAATTTTAGCCTCTTTTTTTATAGAATTTTAAAGACTTAATCTTAATTTTGCAATTCTGTTTTTTTATGTCTTTCCTTTTTCGTTCTTCGTGTTCTTTTTTATCTGTAATGTTTTGCGGATAATTCAGAACTGTTGCACCTTATTGTATTTCAATCTTTTGCTAAAGGGAATTGGTGTAACAGGAATTGGAAAAAATTAGTTCAAATATTTGCTTGGTGTACTAGTGTCTCTATTATTATCTGTAGATATAATCTGGGGAATTGAACATCCATTTTGATCTACTAAAATTTTGATCTACTAAACATATAGGGGCTGGTTCTGGAAACAAAAGTCCAAGTGTGGACGTTTTCAGCTGTCTTTTTAGGAATAAATTGTTTTTTTAACCACCGCAGAAATAACTCAGAATTGATAAAGGTAACTTATGTAAAAATTAGATTCTCCGTCAACGCTACAACATGCAATAATGGTAACATTTTCTTCTCTTTCTTTTACAAGTGTACATCTTTACTTCTTTTATTTGTGATTATTTAACAGCTGAGCTCCCGCCTCATCCATATTAAATATATGAGGAGGTTTTTCTAGTTTCATTTATTTTTCCAGCAGATTAAAGAACTTATTGATATCTTGCCTGTTCATAGTACGAGTCCTAGATAATTAAAAACCTTCTACTTTTCTAACTGATAATTCTAGATTTATTTCTAAAACTGACTGTAATCAGACAAAGCTATTTCTTCTATATTAGAAAATTTGTGTTGTATGTTCATCTTTTTATCAAATTGGTAAGCAAGCATCATAACAGTAGCTCTATCTGGAGACAAGCCAGCTACTGAAAACCGTTGGATATGCGTGACTTATCTTTTTTCATTTTTGTTCTTCTGTCCAAACGTCACTTTTAGGAGCCTTTACAAATCTTAATATCTCTGGAAATTAAAGTAATCCCTCATTTCAATCCGTATTTATTACGTTTCTTTTATAGAAATATTCTAATATTAACATAAGGTGTTCGAAACAAAAAAAATTGCAACATGCAAATGGTTGGTACGTAACCATTTTGAAATTTCCACAAAATAATATATAACAAAAAGCATAACCAAAATTCTTCCTGTAGTAAAATGCGACATCCAAATCAACTTCTAGAGCGGCATGTATCCTATTTGTAGGGAGAGATGCCACATGTCATTCTTCTTGATATAGTAAACTTATTTTTGGCCTAATAGTTGCACAAGACTTTCTAAAGAGACATAGGTCCACAACTAAGCCAGCTACCATGCAGATATTGTAATAAACACCTTTTAATTCTGTAAACTAAACTAACAAATAAAAGTTTTTGAATAAATTAAAAATTTTCGATAAATCACAAACCCTTTCTTTAAACTCACATAGCACAGAATAATGCGTTAAGATACACTTGTTGACATCATATAAAATTATCTGCGGCGCCCTCTGTTGCATTTGAGCAAAATGACAAAAGTTGTGGCGACGCCCCAACCGCGAAACTCTCCCACACTTACCTTATTCATTAAGACGAATCCAATATGGTGGGTTGAAAATTTTACTTGATTCATATTTTCTTAAAATTTAGATTGGGAGATTTTCGAGGTCGTAGGTTATTACGAAATTGAAGTTAATTTTTTACAATATGGCAGATACAATATGGGGAACTATAAATTTTACATTTTTCCGATTTTGTCCAAAATTGATATATTGGGGAGGGGGTCCGGGGGCGTATATTACCAACCTTAAATTAATTTCTTCACACCCAATATGCAGAATAAAATAAGTTTTTTGAATATCGTATTGAGGGGTTTTGAGGGTCTAGTTTACGAATCTAAAATAATTTCTTAAAATTTCAGATAAGTCATTTACTCTGACAGACTAAATATTTGTTTTATACAATTTCATTCAAAACTGATCTTTGGAAAATTCTCAGAATGACATAAATTTTTGTTTAGTGTGATTTACAACTCTGGATAAAATGGTTCCTTTTATGCTACATTGGAAACATTGCAAGGTACACTACATATCTACTAAAAATCGACAAATAAAATTTTTATAAAAAAATTGATCCAACTTCTCAAAAAGCGTTAAAGAGGGAAAAATAAATTTCTTGATAAATTTAAAACTTTTGTAGTTGGCGCCGAATTATTGCCACATAAAACCTATAATTACTACCACAAGATACAAACAAAATTTACTGTAACTTGTATTTATAAAAAAAAAACTAGAAAAATAAATTATAATTTTATTTCTTACGGAACTCCAAACAAGCAGCTTTATAAAATTCACATTGAATTTTACTCATAATTTAATCTTTAAAGTTTCTTATTTTGATAAAATCACTTCATCAACTATAGGCATCTTTTATATTTCGCATGTGACCGAAACAGAAAACCGCAGGGAATGCTTTCGAAGCCATTAAATTACATCAATAATCTAAAACTCAATCAAGCGAGTCAACGGAATAAAATGACCATTTCGACAAATAGTAGGTCAAGAGAAACACATAAAATAAAAACGGAAGTGCTATTTCTTATTTTCTATTGCCATTAACTTGGCGCAAAGTCGTAAAGTCAAAAAGGCTTTCTCTAGGTAAAAAGTTTAAGACGTTTTTGTTTTACCGAAATCGAACTTTTACAATTTAGACTGTTTGAGATTTCTTCAGGATAAAGAAGTTTACTGGCCAAGGCCTGTTTGCTACGGGATCTATATATATATCTATATATATATATATATATATATATATATATATATATATATATATATATATATATATATATATATATATATACAGGGTGCGGCATTTATCTTGAGACAACGGAATATCTCGGTGGGATCACATTTTTTCGAAGAACGTTTTATATAAAAATTATAGGGTAGCAGGGGGGGGCAACTAGTAGCGACCTTGCAAATGGCCTTGACCACGTTCTTCAAGGTCGTTTGAAGGTCAACTTCAGGATTTTAAATGGGCCCCCAATTTTAATCCTGGAAATGAAAAGGGCAGAAAATTCTACCTGATCTTAATCTCAAGGTGAAGGTCAAATACCCAGGAGATTTCAAGGTCAAACGAAAAATTATCGCAGTATTTCGTAAAATGTTTCGTACAAAAGTTGTTGGATGGCACGGAGGCTAAGTGGTCACTATCACTTGGAAATAACCTTAACCTTCAAGGTTATTTGAATCTCAATTTCGAAATTTGAAAAGGTAATTTGAGCGGCGCAAAATATAGTGATATTTCACTTCCACTTTTGCTTGCAGATATACGTTTAGATGTAAGGCAACAAATATGGTTTCAACCCGATGGATATCTAGCGGATTATTCGCAGTTGGCACGTCAAGTATTGGATCGCGGTGGATTGGTGGAGGAGGTCCAATAATGTGGCGCGCAAGATCGCCAAACCTTACGTCACCAAATTCTTGTTTATGGCGTTATTGGAAAAGCGGAATTTATAAAGACATGCCAACAACTCGTGAAAACATCAAGCAGTGAATTAGAGATGCTCAGGCCAAAATAATACCTGAAATGCTCTGCAGTTGTGTGCAATTTTCTAAAGTGCTGTTCAATAAGTGTATTGAAGTTGAAAGATATATATATATATATATATATATATATATATATATATATATATATATATATATATATATATATATATATATATATATATATATATATAAACCACCCAGTTGGTTTGGTGTACCATTCAGTCAAAATTTTGTTTTTTTCTGCGTATAATTTTCATATCTAGAAAGTTTTAGAGGAGTCCTACTTTTATGGTATGACTAGTTAGGACTGTCTTATTTTTTATACATATAAAGAACTCACAAATTGCCCCACTAACATTAACCAAAAAATAAATAACGAACTAATCTTGGAAAAAAATTAGACATCTCTCCTGATACAGCAAGACAATTGAAAATCCATAACGCACAACTCCCAAGAATCTATGGTTTGCCAAAACTCCGCAAACTAAGCCTGTATACAGTCACCTTTTGAGAAACTATCGAAATACCTAAAATATTTTTTACAAAACATCGTAAATCAAAATAAATACAATATAAAAGATTCCTTCGATTTTAAAAATAAAATAAAATTTTTATAAAGAAAATTGAATCGACTTCTAAACATGCACTAAAAAGTGAAAAATAGCTATAAAGTTTTATATGAAATTGAAATTTGTGAAGTCGGCGCCAAATTAATACTTGACAAAATGTGATTAGCCTAAACAGATTAAAAATACTTTACTTGTAATTGTTTTCTTACCATAATTTGTATATATTAGTAGTTATTTATTTCACTTAGAAATTATTTGTTGCTGACTTCAAAAATTTCAATTTCATATAAAAATTTATGGTTATTTTTCACTTTTTAGCGCATTTTTAAAAGTCTGTTCAATTTTTTTTATAAAAATTTTATTTTTCGATTTTTAGTTTTGAATTCATTATGATATTCATAAATTATTTGAACTAAGTGCTAATCGAGATTAGTGTACCTCGCAATGGCTCTAAGGTGACAAGAAAGTACTCATTTTATCCAAAGTTGTAAATCACTATAAATGAACCACTAAAAATTCTTTGATTCTTAGAGTTCTACAAATTCCAGTGAAACTGTATCAGACAAATATTTAGTCTGTCATAGTAAATCCAATATCGAGATTTAAAGAACCTAAGACGTAAATTTCTTGGCCCGATATATTTTATACTGCATATTGAGTTTGTATATGCCCCAAGAAAGTCGCAATATCAATTTGAGATAAAATCGGAAAAATGTGAGACTGATATTGTACCTTATCAACCTAGTAGTCGTAAAAAAATAATTTCATATTCGTAATACACGACCCTGAAAACCCCCTAATACAAAATCTGAAGAAATGCGAATAAGATAAAATTTTCAACCCACCATATTGAATCCGACATATTGAATTTCAAAAAAAATAATTTTAACGTCTTAACCTACTCTAAATCTAAACCCTTCAAAGTCCACCGCAGCAGCTTCCTGAACATAACGCAAAAAATTTCATTCAAATCGGTGCCACCGTTCTGGAATAATCGATGTACATACATAAAAAAATACATAGTCGACGAATTGAGAACCTCCTTCTTTTAGAAGTCGGTTAATAATAAAAATTACGACTATTTAATATGAGAGTAGTGTTTAGGGACAGACAATCCGTGTCCGCAGAATCAAAATTTCCTATTTTAGTTTTAAAAATTTGACGGAAATACACTTATTTTATTTTTACAGATTTTTATATTTCACACGACTTCCTAAAATTAAATAAGTAGATACAAAACATCATCATAATTTTTTTTAATTTATAATCTTCAAGCCTATCTCGAAAAAAATTTGAATCCACGCAAAAAGTTATCTAACCAACACTTTCTTTTTAAAACATCCCCTATGCGTGAAAAAACTCCCATATTCACCAATGGTTTGAAAAAAGCTCATTACTTATATTACCTCGATAAACTTCAATTTGAATATTTCTTGAAACCGAAAACGTGCCAAGAAAAACCATGAAAAGAAAAATCTCTGTTTTAAATAATAACCCAAGACAAATAAATATAATTGAAAACCTAAGAAAATAAAACTTTTTTTACTTCTTGCCACCGCCTTTTCGTCTTCATAACAAATACGTTCATCCGTCACAAAAAATAAATAGATTTAAGGAAAAGATATCTAAAACAGGTATAGAGTTTCAATATTATACATATAGATTTGATTATAGATTACATTTGATCCGAGACTATAAATTATAAGATAAATTACTATGTTGGTGGATGACATCGGGATAAAGTGTTACACATATCACTATCCTCGCAAGATCCGATCGAAAGATCACGAGGCACGTGGTCGCCGAGGTCGAATCGTGCATGAAGATGATGAGCTTTTATAGGTGACCGTAGACTTACAGTCATGCCATCAGTTTTTTGCAACTTTTATTTTTGTTTTTTCAATTTTTAAAATTTCCTTTTGAAAGAAGAAAATACTGTGAATTTTGAGTACATAACTTAACATAACTTCAATATTTGAAACATGAAAATTAGATTATATTTTGTTAAAATAAACACTTATTATGATCGGAGAATCCAAAATGCAATAGTATACAGGGGGTTCCATTTAAAAAACACAACTTTGATACTTTCAGAGCTTTTGGGACATCCTATATAATGTGAAAATAATTTTGAAAAGTAACTATATTAGACCCCAGTAAAACTTTTTGAAAGTCAGGTATTTTGGCCCCATCATTCCGCCATTTAAGGTAAATAAGCCTGTATATCGCATAGGTATTTACATCTCTATACCTACTTTGTAATCAATCAAAATACGTTGGTGATATTCTTTAGATTTTGCTACGTGATACGACAATATATAAGTCAATGTAAGTGTTACATAGATAGAAATTATCTAAATTATTTTGGCGGTAATGATTTTCATGCAAAACTGTGGTAATTGTATGAATAAAATTACCAATTACTTTATTAACTGATAATTTTAGGAATGAAATCTGTGATATAGATGACAATACAATATTTCACCTATAAATATGCAGATAGATACCTATAAAACGTCATCGAAATTATTTGTCATTTTAATGGCTAATATTTATTTAAAGTGTATTCTCAAGAAAATTTCCAAGTGTACGATCATCTTTATCCGATTTTTTCCACTTTTTTTCAGTAATTTATGCAAACCGCAAATATGAATGGACTGCTTCGCAGCAAAAGAGATTCTTCAAACATAAAAAAGTTTACATCGGATTCTTGCAAAAGTTTGCTCTTCTTATATTCTTTATTGGTATGAATATCGCGAAGGCTCTCGATATAAAGGCTTTCAATTTTCTTGAAAAAAGTATGAATATTATATTTTGCGGAATGTAAATATTAGGGAAAAAGATACTCGTCATCGTTATAAATTATGTGTTAAGTTCGAATTTATTGTTATAAATAGCCAATAAAATTCAATATATGTATCCTAAAATCAGCATTAATAAAACATGGTATATAAATGTTGATTTTAAAATAAAAAGGAAAATCTAGCATCTAATTGATTTTGTACAGGTCATTTTCTAAATATAGAGCAGGTACTGATGTGAGAAGCTTGTCAGCAATCAGGGCTTTCGATTTAGTTTAAGACATAAAACACGAAAAATTGTTAATAGAGCAGTAGAACCTGTCCCTGTCTTGTTTAAACATAGATTAAAGAATTTTAAAAAATTATTCTTACGAAATACACAGAAAATATAAAAATACTAAATCGTTTTCTAAATTCAAGAAATAAAATACAAAGTGTATCAAACTGGTATAGATAAGATCAAAATGTTCATCTGTAGGTACATTATAACCACTTATTACTCAATTAGCATTACTCATTGAATGGTCTATAAGTGATTAAATTGGATTAGGTAATGATGTTAAGTTCTTTTAAAAGATCCACAGTGTCAGAGTCAAGTAGCTTTTATTGTGGTGTTAATTATATATGGGAGGGGTTTATATAATTCCCTTGCTTGAAAGTGCAAAAATAGCACTTCTTAAAGTTACTCTTACTGAGAGTTGAAATTTAAAGATCCATCTGTAGCAAAAAACTGATAAAATGGTAACTTAGTCCCTACAGATAGAGTCTTCAGATTGTCCAAATAAATTCAGCGCACTTGTATTAAATTATGAAAATTGTCAATGATATGTCTGCTATAGCTATAAATAATAAAGCAAAAATGACATAATTTCTCAACGAAAATTACAATTTCCTTTTCAATACGATTATATGTTTCTTTTTGTTATAAATTCAAACAATACAGCTACTTATCTGGTGAGTACTTGCTATCGGGCTGCAGTCACTAAAAGATGGCCTTAACTAATTAAATACTTGCAAACTGGACTGCCCTGCGATGTTTCCCTAGTTTGATATATATGGCCAAAAGGGAATCAAACTCAACATATTCGCGAGCAGAAGAACTTGGTTTCGAGGAAATATGTAGTATTTCTATTAAAGTCGGCAGAGCATCAGGAACATGAGATAATTTTTGCATAAAAACAAGGAACAAAAAACTGTCATAAAGCTTCAAAAACTAGGATAATAGCTTGCAGAACTGAATAAATAATTTCAATGCTTTAAATGCTGAACAAAACTTGAAATAACTTAAATAGTTTTAATTTGCTGGCTCCTCATACGAAAAGAAAACAGCGGGGTTCAGTATTCTGGAAATTTTTTATGAGGTTATGACGCGCGTAAAATAGAAATAATTTAGTTTATTGCACTAGACGACTATAATGAAAAATATAGAATGTAAGTCTTTGATTTTGATGTAGATTGATCACATCAAATAATACAACACACAGATGATAACTGATTTTGTTCTTTAACAATTATATACTACTTTTCATATGATCAGTTACAAAGGAAATTGCCAAATTCTCCAAAATGTCATCACTAGACTTGTCAAAATGCACATTCCAAGATATTTTGGAAAAATATTCGACACGACGTCTGCCCCAAATTCAATATTATTCACCCAAAACTGCAACAGGCAGTTCTCAGACACGAACATCGACGAAAGATGCCGATATAGAAATCCGGCAAAACCGTGACTCCCGTTAAAACTAATGCCGATAGATGGCGAGAGGTACATGATTTTTTGCGAAATTTCAAATTTAAATAAAACAGACGTAAAAGTAAAAAAGGGCTTGTTACAACATAAACACTTAGATATTGTTCCATTAAGAAGTCCTGCACACTATAATAGCACTAAATCATAAGAAAATTACACAATCTCTTTTAACAAATTAGGATTGGTTATGGCTCTTAGATAGTTAAACAAATAGTTGTAAGACATAGGTTTCCAACGGGGGCGGTTAAATGTCGATGATTTGCTTTATTTGAATACTATTTTTGTTCCAGTTTTTACCATAAATTTTAAATTAAATTGAATAGTGTTTTTTCAAGGAGTGGAATTTTGTATTTTTTTTTTTGGGCAAACACTGCATATTAGAATAATTTTATGTTTTTCATAAAAGGTCGGATTATCAAATATTTTTATTTTTATTTAAATATACGGATATTTAGTTCACTAGCCTGGGTATTCAGTAAATTACAGCAAAATTTTATTGATTTTTATTTGTTACAGTGATGGCAAATTTATAAGCATTGGCGAAAGGATTCGTCTTCCTGATGACGTTACGATGGGATACATTATAGGTAAGTGTTAGAACTGTTTATTTAAATCATTGTTGACAAGTGCTTGAGTAAGCCTTTACAACATTAAACTAAGAAGATAGAAATATGAGCATAGACGGGGAAAGACTGAATAATTTACTAAAGACATCGTGTTTATAAGAGATGACTAAGAAGAAGCTAGGTTGGTGATTAAAGAACTGAAACAAACAACAAAACAGTTGGACTTTATTTTATATAAATAAAACAAGAACCAACATCATGGAAGGAGTAATAACACTTTATAAGTAGTCGTATTCGGTTATCAAGTTAGAAAAAATAGAAATAACCAAATTCGAAAACTGTAGTGAAAAATTAGTCTCGGATGGGCAGCATATTTACATTGGAGAGCGAAATACCCTTAAATCTGAAAAGTAAAGTCTATGATC
Source organism: Diaprepes abbreviatus (assembly GCA_034092305.1). NCBI lineage: Eukaryota > Metazoa > Arthropoda > Insecta > Coleoptera > Curculionidae > Diaprepes > Diaprepes abbreviatus. The sequence goes on from JASJET010000039.1 coordinate 3,754,196, forward strand.
AGTGTGTCTTGTCTGTAATGATATATGGCGCGAAAACGTTTTTACTAATCAAAAACATAGTAGTAAATTAGAGGTAGCACAAAGGAAGATGAAGAGAACTTGCTAAGCATTAAAATGACTTTAAAATGGAGCCCTATCGTATATGTGCTCGACGCCAATTTGACCCGTTATTATGTGTGATTTTGGATTGTATATATATATATATATATATATATATATATATATATATATATATATATATATATATATATATATATATTTATACCGTATGCGAAAGTTATCTAATAATAAAAATAAAATACAATAAATTGAAACTGAAAAAAACAAAAGTCAATGTGGGAGTGCAAAACGGCGGACCGTCGGATTGGAGCCAATTTAGAGCAATTGCGGCGTTTAATTTAATTGACGTTTCCTCAATTTAACAATGTATTGCGCTCGTTTATTTTTCATGGCTTTAAACTTGTTGACAGGAAAAAAAGTACAACTTTGTGACAATTCATTTGATTTTTAAAGTCGGCGAAGTGCATAGATTTACAATATTCCATATGCTCAATATTTTTAAATTTAGTTTTGAAGCTCCTAATTGTATTTAATTATTTAAATAAAGATGTCAAGGTGAATTTACAATAAAATATAACTACGCAGGAGAAAAATTGTTTGTTTTAAGAATTTTTTGGCTCGATTCTCACTATAGAGCCGCTCTAGATACGCTCTCCATACTTTCTCGGCGAGGTAAAATATTCTTACAAGAGCAATAATGAATCTATTCACAATATCGCTCTCATGAAGATTTCGATATTGTAAAACATTTTATCGAAGTGAGAACGAACCAAAAACGTATCGAGAGTGGCACTATAGTGTGAATCGGGCCTTATTCTACTAAAAATATAATTTTAATATAAATTACTTTTTATTATTTTTTTTATAGACAAGTTTGTTGAAAAAATTATGCTTTAATGTTTTTGTAATTTTTAGTTCCCTTAAAACATTTTTTTTTTCAGAACATTTGTTGAAGAAACCTTTAACAGTTGTTGATCAATTCCACTCGCACTTAGAACCAATGAAGTTTATAAGAAGAGAACTCATTGAAGATCAGGTAAATAGAAATTTCATTTACAATTCCTAAATGTGTGTAAGCTATATTACAAGTATTGATTTTTTGAAAATAAATAATTCCTATTAATGCCCAATTTTTTTTTTGGAATTACAAACTAGTGTATTAGTAATAAGAATGGAGTGTGTGGGAATATTGAGTGCGATGAGGACTGCTCGTACTAGGGCTCTTGAAGTCCTGGTGAACCTGCCTCCTCTTCACTTATACATAAAGAACAACGCCCTGAAGACTGTTTATCGTCTCAGTTGCCTAGGACATCTTGGAACTGGAACCCCAACCTCTCCCTGGAGATATTTCTGCCAAGTAGAGAGGATTGGGAGGGAGAACAAAATCTTCCGAAAAATGGATCCTGGTGGTATATTGATGGATCTCAACAAAATGAAAGAGCTGCAGGCGGAGTATTCGGCAGGAGCACAGGAGTCAGAGAGTACTATCCTCTCGGACAATGTGCGACAATCTTTACAGCGGAAATTTATGCTATTCTGCAGTGTGCCATTTCTGTAAGAGGGATAGAGACAGGAATAGGGTAATAAATATATGCTTAGACAGTAAAGCTGTGATATCGGCACTGAAGTCCAGTGTCGTAACTTCGCAACTGGTGTCTGAGTGCAACGACGTACTAAATGATATGACCAGAAAGGGCTGCACAGTCAGACTCGTATGGGTTCCGAGTCACTTGGGCATACACGGCGATGACTAAGCAGACCGTCTGGCAAAGTTGGATTCGGCAACTGAACCGTATGGACCCCAACCAATACTACCTGTCTCAATTGCTATTAGCAAAAGGGAATTAAAATCGTTGCTGGAAAACAAATTCATTGAATCGTGGAAGGGAGTTCCTGGAGTGAGGTGTGCTAAGAAACATATAACTGGGCCTAGCGCACGGCGTACTAAGGAGCTTCTCTTCTTGAGAAGGAAAGAGCCGCGAGTTGTGGTGGGATTGTTGACAAAACATTGCCATTCCAAGGGCCATCTTCATAGAATCGGTGTCGAAGACAACCCGACGTGCATATGGTGTTTGAAGGAGGATGAAACTGTTGGTGTCCTCAGAGAGTGCCCAACATTCAACGGACTGAGACAGAGATATTTCGGAGATACAATTTTGTTACCGGAAGCAGTTAGGCAAGTTCAACTAACGAGGCTGCTTGGATTCGCAAAGGCAATCGGCCTTGAATAACTTGCAGCTATGGTGGAATGTAATAGGCCCAATGGAGGCCTAGGCATCAATGATCTAGTATCACCACCCCTTTTTCATTCATTCATTCATTCATAGTAATCATAAAAATTATATTGATTTATTGATGATTATGGTCTATTTTTAGCAATCTCGATTTTTAACTTTTTGTTTTCTGTCGTTGTTAGATAGGCTTGTTGCGTTTGTTCTAAATCTAAGATCGCTATCTAGAATCATACACTAACTGTTTTTTTTTTTATTTAAACAATATTAAAATTTAAATTTCCACACAGTATTATTACACTTGTTTTAATGATAATTTATTTATTTTTTATCATTATTATTAGTTATTGAGTCTCACTCAGAATCTCGAAAAAAAAAAGAGTAAACTAAAGTTAGGTGTCATCCTCATGTACCAATACTCGATTACTTTAAAGAACATCAGTGACTTAAATTAGAAAAAATAGTAGACCCAATATTAATCCTTGAGGTACCCTTGATTAAATTTGTAAGGAAAGGAGTTTTATTTATACAATGAGACATCAGTTTGTAATATATTGTATCAAAGGCCTTTGAAAAATCATACAGCACCAACACTGCATATTTTTTGATCCATTGCATGAATAATATAAGTACTATCCGTTGTTAATGAATTGGAAGTGCTAAGGTTCTTTCTCACATTGAAAGTTAGTCTTTTAAAAACACAGTGAATTATTTGCCCAACTGCTTTGGCATGTTAATAAAAGTTGACCAAATGATGGAACCTGTGATGGTCTATTCTTAGCCAATTCAGATTTTTAACTACTTGGGAGATGGGACGAAATTTTCTTAATTTGAAAATAAAAAATTCTACCCTTGTTAAATACGCTTGTTACGTATGCTCTGAATCTAAGACTACTATCTAGAATCATATCCAAATTTTGTTTTTTTTATTTAGGCAATATTATAACATTGAAATTTTCGTTAAAATTCTCTATAAATTTTTATGTCCACATAGTATTATTAAATTTGTTCTGATGATAATTTGTTTATTGTTTTTCATTATTAATAGTTATTGAGGCCTGCGAAAATCTTGCAAAAACGTAAAATGAAATTGTCTTCTTCATGTACCAATATTCGATTATTTTTAAGAATATCAGTGGTATAAATTACAAAAAGTAGTAGACCCAATATGGACCCTTAAGGTACATTTGATAAAATTTTTATTGAGTTCTAATTATACAATGAAAATTCAGCTGTAATTTATTGTATCAATGGCCTTTGAAAAATCATACAGCACCAATACTCTGCATATTTTTGGTTCCATTGCATAAATAATACAAGTAGTGACAGATGTTAGTGCACGTGATGTGATAAAGTTCTTTCCCACATTGAAAGTTATGTCAAATATTGTTAATTAGAGAAAATTATAAATTTGTTTTCAAAAATTTTTGATAGAATGTATAATACGTTACACACATGTTACGTTAAATAGAAATCTGAGATTGACGAAACTTTTGGAAGATGATTGCTAACGGTGACATCTCATTCGTTAGAAATATAGCGGTTTTCTAAACAGCAGTTAATAATTGATAAATGGGCTATAAAACTGCTGCAAATGTGTTTTTATATTGCCAATCCCTGATGCATTAGTTTCGTAAAACGTGTATTCACGCCACTGCTCACCCTGTACCAATGCGGGTTATCCGACCAAACAAAGCAGCCAAATATTAAACTCAGCTATATACCTGATATAAAAGAAAAGTACATGGGCTATCCATTTTGAAAGTTTAATTAAACCACACAATACCCGACATAATCGCACGACAGGAATAGCAGGCCCGTAGAAGCAGCAAAACCTGCAAACTCGCAGGAAACGATAAATTGGGGCCCCTGCTGGAGGTGCTGCTCGCCTTAATAAATAAACTTCTGCCTTGCTAATTAAATAACCATTCAAATAACCGTGGCCGAAGTTAAAATAAAAGTTTTTTTTTTTGGATTAAGGTAAAACTCTTGTTTTAAATTAGTTTATTTGTTTTTTTAGGGAAGCTGTAAGTATACAACTAACTACTTTGCTATAATAAAATAGTAAGTTGGCAAAAACGAAGATTTTGACTTATTATCATAACCCAATATAATTGTTAAAGCTGTATTAGCAAATCTGCTCTTGAAAGGAACATCATTTATAAACCAGGGCTTATCTGTAAAATATCGGGGTTTCGTGAATGTGAAATAGAACATGGAGATTTTTGCATCAGAGCCTTCAGAATAACCTGAATAACGATCAATTGATATACGTCAATTCAAAAAGTTGGGCAACATTGTTTTTATTAAGAAAAATATAAAATTAAGAAAAAAAAACTTTTTTTTTCAACTTTCCTCTCATGTAACTTTGAAGGTATTCATTTTAGAGGAAAGTTGAAAAGGAAAAAAAGTTTCATAATTAAATTTACCATAAGATAGGGTTAGTCGGAACTCAAATGCATTTCCCTTATTGCTAAATAGCAATAATTAGAAAAAAAAGGTAAAAAAAGCAGGTTTTTAATAAATTTTTTTCGACCATTTAAATTTCACTGAAGAAATTGATATTAGAGCAAAGAAAACTTTATGCCATGATAAAATAACACGCTAAAATTCGTTAGGATTGAATTTATAGTTTTTGCACAATAATTTTGCAATCCGATTTCGTTTACAAAAACTTACCATTTTTCAAGTTTGTCTGAGTCCAAAATATCACGTTAACGTATTTAAATTTATTTTCGACATATAGTAGGGAACTCAAGTTTTCCAACGCTTTTTTCAGAATCAAAATCGGATGATTTGGACGCCCTCAGGAATTGTTTAAAGACATTGTTGATATTTTTGTTTATAAACAGATTATCTCGGCGGATTTTCATTGGATTTTTTTTGCAATACATGGTTTGCAAGTACTTGGAAAGACGCTTCTTTTCATGAAAAAAAATTTTAAATCCGTCAATTGGTTTCCGAGATACAAACTGTCAAAGTTGACAGCCTGTTACGGTGAATCTATAAACAATACAGACCTGATTCTTGAACCAGAAACTTTGTCTTGCCGAGCTCTTTTTTGATACAAATATTTAAATGTTTATGTTATCGGAAACTTAATCAATTATTGTTTAAACAAATTGAAAAAAAAATTGGTTTTAAATTATTTAAAAGAAACGCGTTCATAATCTGTTAGAAAAACTTGTTAAACAACAGGAAAACCAAGTAAAATGTTAATAAACCCTTTATAATAAGTAAGATAACAGATATAAACATCTTATAGCTATTTATCTGACAATTGACTTGTTATTTTCAGGTATGAGAGGACAAATGTTTTTTAAAATGGTATTTTCCTTTTCTTTGTTTATTCCTTTTTTTAGCACATAGAGTTGGATGATTCTTTTAACTTTAAAATAATTATTTAATATTCTATATTTTCTGTCATATTCAGTCTTGTATTTTAGTCAGTATTTCCTTTATTAATATTGTTACGAACGACTAGGAGAAACTTATTGATACGCCCTCGTATACAAATATTTTTTTAAAGAGACAAAATCGGAACAATATCTATTTGTATTATATTAGCTAAATATACGTTTTCAGTCTTATCGTGATTAGTGTTTCTCTACAGAAGTATAATCAGCAAAATCATGACCTATACATTCATTTTTTCTTACTTCTTCCACAGCCAGAGCAAAGCCAGGAAAATCATAGATTTTATCTTTTCTTTTTTTCATCGAGAGATGAATTTGATGACGAAATAAGTCCGCTATATATATATATATATATATATATATATATATATATATATATATATATATATATATATATATATATATATATATATGTTTATGCGGCTTTCACGGATTCCTCCATGTGAGATGCAATAGCAGTGGATATATCCACATTATGCTGTTGTAGTGCTGAAATCACATTCAGCAAACGTACAACTATATGCAACTCCGTGAATGAATGAAGTGAAATGAGAACAGTAAATGCAAACTTCGTTCCATCATATCTTTTCCATGTTAGAGGTTGCACAGTTTGAATAAATTGGTACAGAAACCAATTTATCCTATTCCACCACCATCGAGATGATGGCCTACCTGTACCACCATACCGAGAAGAAAGTCAAACTTACCCTCCCCGCCACAGTGATACGGCAGAGGTACATGAGTTTCGAAAAAAATTAATTGCAATCAAAGAGGAATTGGCAATATATGGTAGATAAGAAATAAAAGCTCAGTTTTTATTTTGGCATAATAAAAATCTAGGATTATTTTCTCATAATATTTGCAGTAGAGAAAAAATTGATGGTAATTCGAAGTGATCCCTTGTTTACTACGCTCTGGTATTTCTTCTTGCCATATTACAGCCAATGGTACAGCATTAACGTGTTTTTTGCCAACAGGAACAAAAATTTGTTTGTCTGTTGAAAGCCTGTTTGTGAACATCATTGCTTTAAAATATTCAAAACGAGTTAATATTTTTTGTAAATCAGCAGACATACAAAGTATGTTGCTATCGGATGTCATTTTACCACATTCCTAGTAACATTTTCTAGCATGTTTACTTTTATTTTCATGTATAATCTTTTTTTTTTAGGCTCATCACACGTATCATTAACATTTTTATCTGATTTACGCATCTTTTCAATTTCACAAAGTTCACATTCTTCATAACCAAGTTTCGTAAAATGTAGTCTATGTTTTTATCTGATAGAATCTTTCGATATGTCTTATATAATACATTCAAATCCAGAAATTCTTTTTTTAAAAATTTGTGTTGTTATAATTATAATAGATCATAAAAAGTAGACAAGCTGTAGCATATTTTTCTTTGGATCAGAGCAGTACAGCTAAAAACGACTGGTTTTTTACTTTGAAAAATAAATTTACTGTCTTACAGGTTAGTTTTATAATTTCTATGTAGAAAATTATTGGAAAAATCTAGCAGTATCGAAATTAACAAAAGAGAGTAAATTGAGTTTACTGTCTCTTACCTAAGTACGATAGTATTGATGAGTACTTTTTCACATTAAAAAGGAGAGAATGTGGTTCACTTTTTTTATTATTTTGTGCCCTTTAACAAGCTTGTGAGACTTACACTCTAATATTAATTCTAAAGGATTACATAAGGAACCTATTAAGCAGTCATCCCATGTTAAAAACTATATAAACACTCCAGGAATCAAAAATAATAAATTTTGATTCAACAGAGTGTTGTTATTCATTATTTCAATTTTATAATTTTTGAAATACGTCTTTTAAATGAAGTCAGGCATATTCTTTAAAAATGAAAAAAGTTTACCCATAAATCTTGATTAAAAAGTTATACCAAGCCGTTAAAGTGAAGCCCTTCAAAGCAAAAGAACACCTATCGCGTCAGATATTGAAGCCATTATATTTTTATTCTGCAAAATTTATTTTGAATTATAAAAAAAGCATGTAATTTCATACAAATAATCTAAAAGAAAATTCCGATTTTTTTTTAATTACAAAAAATTCCTTTTGGAATTTTAATAGTTCAACTTAATCACTAAAATGTGTCTGAGAAAACTTACAAACATTAACAGCCGGATTCACTAATATGGTTTAATTTTAAAACAGTACTAAATTGACAGCAGAAGCTTACAAGAGCAACAATAAGTCAAGAAAGTTTTAAACCCTAAAAATACAAGCATAAAAATATCATTTTGTTTATTACTGAACCGGCAAAAATGCAGAATTTTATTTATTTTCGATATACAACTATTTCTCTTACATATTTCAAGACTCTATCAAAATGTTCTTATCTTTAATATCTCTATATGTGTTTATTTATTGATATCTGTATTATAAATTATGATAATATTATAAACAAAACAAATCTGGCCGCCTGGAAGATTTAAATTTCATGGCAATTAGATCGGATTTAATTCTTAACTCTTCTTAGTGAATCTGGCTGTTAATGACTAAAAACAATTCGTTAACATAATTATTATTGCCGTTTTCACTATAACAAGGTGTACTGAAAAGATGTTTTTTTTTTCTTTTTCAGATATCATTTAGTTATGCAAAAATTAAAGATGAGTGGAATGTAGTTAAGATAGAAGGATTTGATGAACAATACGATCAAAATAGGTAAGATAATGAAATTAAGAGTAAGTAGAAAATTAAAGAAGAAGGTTGGAATATGGGCCACATTTTGTTTCGAAAATATTTTATAGTACTTTTGGACTAATTATCCTGTAATTTGGAAAATAAATTATTTATACTAAGCTATAAACGAATTTTTGAAAAAATTGTTAACATTAGTTGTGTGTCAATTATTAAGATTTGTGAAGGAAGCTTGAAATATGAGCCAGTCTGTAAAAAAATAACAAAAAATCGTATTAAATCGTCAAAAATTATGTATTGTGAAAGAATGGGACATAAAAAACTTATTTACGAAAGTCGCAATTATATTCGCCGCGTTCTGTGTCCGCAGAAGCCTCATGTGACCTTAGATGACAAATTAGATAGCACATCAACAGCTTGCCCTTGACGTCTTCAAAGAAAAGTGCTCCACAATGAATGCATGTTGCATCTTTTTTTTTCAGGATGAGCTCCGAATGTTTCCATGTCATTATCTTGAAACTTTTTGGATTTCTGCCTAACAAAAAAACTATCTTAAACTGGGTAATTAAAATTGCAATTAATATCGCGCCAGTGAAATCAGGAATTTTTGGCGCAAATGAAATCTCAAAATTTTACCATGAAATATAATATATTATTACCAACTATAAATGCCTTACCAAATCCTGGCAACACCCTGTAAGGTACCTCAGTTCAGACTTACCTAATGATTGTCCTAATGCTGACTGGAGTTTACCTATACGCTAGCTCATATCAGGGTAGATTCGTTGTTTTTATATTTTTCCACTATTTTTAATATATTGCCTGTGTAAGTTTTATAAATGTCTAAATCGGGAAAAAGGCGCCACCAAATTTTACTTTAGAATGAGCCCTAATGATTATACTACGAGCAATTGTAGTAAAGAAAACTTGGAAAAGAATAAATATTTACTATGACAAATCCGGGTAAATAAATCGCAGAATCTAAGTACTTAAAAGTATCCTAATTTAAAATTATAGGAAATAAAACCAATTAAATAGAGGCCAATACATTTATTCCTCACGGTATACCCCTTCCCAGATAATAAGTGCAACCCTTGGAAAAAGTTATCACCATGTGAATTATTGCAAGCTCCTCTAATGGGGCTATCTAATAGAAGTGCGATTACAAATGTTAAATTGCAATAGAGAAACCTTGTTGACTTAGTCGAAAGTTATTGTCTTTCTATGACGTAACAAAATGTGAATATTAAAACAAAAGAATAGTAAATTAAACTTGACAGTGTCCTGCACAGTGAACGGCAAACCGATCCAAAAGTAAACAAATCAACAACACTTAGAAGGTTTACGTCGACATAGCCTAGTTATAGAAGAAAAGAACACACTCTATTTTAAACTAGACTATGAAGGTCCATAAGCCCAACAATGCAGGAGACTATCAACTTTGCAGTAATAAAAAAATAAGCAATATCAAAAAAACTACAAAAATATCTGCAAAGAGAAAGAATTAGAAAATTGATAAGGAGAGAGATAATGAGTGTTTAAATGACAGTTAACAAAAATATAAGCAATAGAAAATTAAAAAAAAAAGTAATAGATAATTACAAAAATTAGATCATAGAAATCAATTTATAACTGTCGCTCAAGTGGTTAAAATCTTAATAAAATTTTTCTGAAAAGTATGTTACAATTTTGAACAAAATAACTAGTTTCCAAAATATTCAATTATTAAGCAATTAAAATTTTCAATAAAGGTATCATTATCATAATCATTATTTTAAACAATAATTTAAATGGTTAATTGGCCGCTCTGGGACTCTAAAAAAAAATGGAACCATAATAAAAACCTCAATTACAGTAAAGTATCGCAAAAATAAAACATTTAAATTTGAGGTTGTAGCGTAACGTAGTCGACTGCGTTTCACCTTACATAGTTTACTGGTTCGCCGCAAATATATGATATGGTAAATTACCAAAAGATAAATATCATTAAAAAAAATATTAAAGTCCAGATATTTAAAGTTTATTAATTAGAAAGGTTCAAAAACATATACACAAGAATCCCCTACCTGTTAGCCCTCTAGGTAATCGAACAGAAAACTGTGTTAAGATAACTAAACGATTCAAAATACAGGTTTAATACCCATTAGGCTTAACAATCAGAAACTCTTGTGTACATACTTTGGCTAAAATTAGGCACTTAGCTGAATCACTTTAAAACAGGTGGTTGAACAAGGCCTGTGACTTAGACGGCTTCCCCAGAAAGGACGTTGACCTGGCTCAATATGGAGATTGTCCCTTTCAGAGGCTCACAATCCCAGAAGTGCAGCACGAAAACCCAAACTGTACATTATAACTATTCCAAAAACATACTATAGTTTACCCAAAGACGTAATTATTCCAAAGACATAATTATTCCAGACATATTGTACTTATCCCAAAGAGAATACTGTAGTTATTCCTAAGACCCTAAAATAAAGAAATAAAAATTCCTACTCAATCAGTCGTACAAAAGGCCTACGCAAAGCCTAGCTAAATTTTGCTTAAACACAAAAACTGATTCATTCAAAAGAAGTATCTACATACCTCGAACTCAAGAAGATGGTGGCATCTGCTAACTGATAAGCCGTTGTTTCTGGCTGGCTGAAGAAAATAATCGCCAAACTGGCTGTAGAGTGAAACGACCAAAATCATCAAAAATTGTTTGCACCCCGACTCGGTTTTGTTACTTTAATCGGCCAATTATGACCAGGTCCCTTAACTTGGGAAAGCAGTAAAACTAAAACCACTTCTTCACGCTCTTGCGTCAGATAGCCAAAAGAGAACGATTTCTCTCAAATCACTAGCACATTTCTTCCAACGGAAGTTACCAAAAAAACTTTATAAAAACGTCTATCAAAAATCTATCAAAAAAAAATAACCTTAATCTCGTAGCCATAATCTCGAACCCTTGAAATTTATCATACAATTTGAACTACTTCCGGAAAATATATGCAAAAATTCTTCTATCTCAATTTTAAACTGACCAGTACTAAAATCAAACCGAGACAACCAATATCTTAATAATCTAACCTGCCTCGTCCTACAAAATGAATACCCAATAACAAACTACTTAATGGGTTCGAAATATTTAAAAATTAAATCCAATTAGTTCGAAATAGTTCGAGATAGTTCCAATTAGTTCGAGGGTCTAATTTACAATATTATAATTACCAAAAATTCTAATTAATAAAGTAAAAAGAAATATTCAACTAATAAACTAAAAACAACATAATGAAAAAAATCGATACTATTTTATTTCGAATTTAGCATTTCGATAATATTCAACTAATGTGCCATCTTATAGGCAACCCTAAAAACTTTCACGCAATCTCGTGGAGCTGACCATTTAACAGCTGATATGTGACAATAAATAAATATTTACTGAAAAAGGAAAATAAACAAGAAAACAAAAAAAACCCTATTTATATTTATCCAAAAATTAAGAAAACGCTTTTCCCAATATGTGATACATTGTCTCGAGGTACCTAATGAAATTTACAAATTACAGAAATATGTTAAGTTTCGATGTCAATCAAAATTCCAAAATGTAAACAAAAAGAATGATCTGAATATAGATGAAACCAATATTAATGAATGAAAAACAAAAGGTAATCATTAGTTTTATAGTAGAAAACATCGTTTACTGTAAATTTACGTACAAAACAAAATTCTATTTATGACTTTAGTAATCTGAACCTGTAATTTAATCTTGAAAAATGTAAACAAAAATATTTATTATTTAAACCCAATTTTTAACCGTAACAATCTTCATCGTCAGGAATAAATATTTCACCCTCTTCATTCTCCGAGTCACACGATTCAATAGTTTTCTTTCGTTTTTGAGGCTTTGATTGGGGTTTCGATTTACCCTTGACCAAATTTTTGCCAGACACATTCCGTTTCCCTTTTTCACTAGTATTTTTTAGTTTTCAACAGATCTTCCTAATTCGTTTTTGTATCGAGAAAACGTCATTATTTTAGACTTAGAAGACTTATCCCACGATTAGTTACTTTCCTTTTTATGGAAGGGACTGAGGAAATCGCGGAAGGCGATACAAACCTGAGTGATTTTAATGGATTGGAAGATGTATGGGCAGAGCAACTCTTGGAACATCCAGGATATGTATCGATATTATCGGATAATGCAGGAGGATCATCGACATTATTAAAGCATTCGGGTTTGAGCTTATTATTGGAACTTTCCGTGTAAGCAGATTTAGCAATCTTTTTTATTATTTTCAGTTGCTGGACTGAACACAGGCAAGGCATTTTCATCTTGAGACGTATTGATATAGATATTTCTTTAGAACTGCTGCATTTTTTAACTGCTTCAGCTTGCTCAATAATAAAATCAGCATCACAAAAAACCCTTCTTTTATATCAAGGGTGGCTGGATATGCTAATGGCTGAGTGACTTGAATTTCTTTGATACGTCCTTGAATTATTTTAAACGAAGACTGTTGGAATTGATTGTCGATTGATGTTTTATGTTTTTGCTGTTACAGATTGACAGGTGTACACTTTTCTTTTTTTTTCCTTTGTAAACACTATTTTCTTATACTATTATTGATTTCACATTGTTATGTTTCACTCTAGCTCTGTAATTAATTATTGTAAAATATACAGTGTTATTCGTCGATAAATAAATAAATAAATAAGATGGCGGCATTTCCGGTTATACTTGAAGTAGATGTCAACTTGATTATTTTATATGGAACACTCTATATATTATTACATTTTTGATTTCTACGTAAAATTTCATGTCGTACTTAAGTCTTACCGTTTTCGACATATTTAAATTTTTATGTCAAACATGACGTTTGCGGACCAAAACTGAACTATAAATTTTTCCTATAAACAATTCTTTATCATTTAATTTGGGTTAGTTTTCTTGTAGACGAAGATTGACTTCAGTAGTCTTTTTATGATATTTTGGAAATTATTAGTACAGAGTGGTCAAAAAAAATAATAAAAATATTATTTAAAAAAATAGTCAAAAGTCAATTTTTCCAAATGGAAAGCACCTATTTTTATAATTTTATCATATTAAGCATTAGAAATTACGGTAATTTTTGAGTTTTGTTATTAGTTCGCCATGACGGCGAGGCGTGATGAAAATAAAACAATCGAAACCCTACAGAATTGTCACTATTTCTTGCCATTTGACATTCATTAATAATAATCATGCCGGGGTGATTAAATTACACGCACGAAGACTATTTAAACTTATTTACTACTTATGGAGAATGTTATAGTTATTTCACAAACATGCGATACATTCGCGATCCGATATCCGAAGACACAGAAATCAACACTGCCAACTGTTAAAAAGATTATAAAAAACCTCAAAAACTTTGGATCCATAAAAGCTAAAAGAAATAGAAATAAGCCAGTTGTTAATAAAATGAAGTTATCAAAATTATTTGAGTAAATGTTCAAATTGACGCCTTTGAACTTCCAAACATTTTTCGCACCTAAGCCGGAACCTTCATGGGTGGCTCTTCTTACTGACTAAGTATTAAGTTCTTCAAATGCTATTCTGACGCACTGCATGCAATCTTCCATAGTGGTTAATGCGGTATTGTATACTTTATTTTTTAATGTCCCTTAAATAATAAATCAAGTACTGTTAGGTCGGTAGAGCGATGTGGCTAAAGATGTGGCCCATTTTTGGCTATCCATTGATCATAAAACAAGTTTTGCCGATGATTTTTAACTAAATGACTATTATATAGAGACGCCCCATCATGTTGATAAAATAGATTTCTATGATCAGCCAGCGGCAAGTTATCTAAATAGTTCACTTCCAAATTTCTCAGGATGTTAAAGTAGCGTTCACCTATAAGTTAAAAAACCTATTTTGTATCTAGAAGTCGTCAAAAATGGCTAACTTACCATTCAGATTTTCATGGTAGGATTTTAGGGCGACGACGCAAACAATACACGTTAAACTACCAAGACTCTTGAAAATTTAATTCATTAAATGAATATACATTTGAGTCGCTCCAATAGTGGGAATTAAGTCGATTAAACAATCCATTTTTTTGTGAATTTGGCTTTGTCCCACCAAATAATATTATCCAAAAAACCAGCATTTTCTTGTGTCCGAAGTACAATAAATTGACAGAACTCTAGTCTTCGAGGAAAATCATTGCCTTTTAAATGTTGTACTATGGAATATACATAGGAATGAAAATTGCTACTTGCCTTGTAGATATTGTCGGATATGCGGAGAAATATCCTAAAATTGTATTTTCAATATTTTCATTATTAACAACTGGTTTATTTATATTTCCGTTTGCTTTTATGGATCCAAAGTTCTTGAAGTTCTCTATAATCCTTTTAACAGTTGATGGTGCTGGTTTCTGTTTCTGCGGATATCGAATCGCGAATGTATCGCATGTTCTTGAAATAACTCTATCACATTCTCCATAAATAATAAATAAGTTTAAATAATCTTCGTGCGTGTAATTTAATAATGAATATCAAATGGCAAGAAATAGTGACAATTCTGTAGGGTTTATTTTCGTCACGCCTCCCCGTTATGGCCAACTAAAAACAAAACTTAAAAGCCCTACAGCATTTTTACGATAGAAAAATGTTGAATTGCCAATATTTTAAAAACTACAAGTTCTTGGAATAGACAACCATATACAAAGTTACCTTTATTTTTAATGTTTGATATGATAAAATTATAAAAATAGGTGTTTCCTATTTGAAAAAATTGACTTTGGACGATTTTTTAAATATTATTTTTATGTTTTTTTTTTGACCACTCCGTACTAATAATTTTCAAAATATCATAAAAAAACTACTAAAGTCGGTCTTCGTCTACAAGAAAACTAACCCAAATTAAGTAATAAAGACTTTTTTATAGGAAAAATTTATAGTTAAGTTTTGGGTCGCAAACATCGTTTTTGAGATAAAAATTTACGTAAATGGTGAGACTTAAGTATAGAACATTATACTTGAAATGTCCAGAATTTTACGTAAACATCAAAAATGCGATAATATATGGGATGTTCCATTTAAAATAAGTAAGTTGACATTTACTTCCGGTATAACCGAAAGTCCTGCCATCTTGAAAATATTCTGGCCGGCTGACACCCATGCACGTTAGTACACTGTCAAATTTTCAGATTCTTCCTAATTATAGTTTTTCCACTATCGATTGATAAAATTCCCAGAGAATTTTTTAACTTTAATTTTAAACCTACCATAAAAAATTACATTTCTGTTTCTTTTGCTCAACCAGTTAAAAAATTAAAATATTTCCTGTGAGATGAAAAAAGTTTTCAGGACTAACAATGTATGTTGTTAATTTTTTACACATTTAAAAATAATACCATTTTTATAAAAATATTCCTAAAACAAGTTTTCATTTTTCTTTTAATTCATTTACATATCTCCGTTAAACTTTTTATTGCGTCATGCAGCTTTATTACTTTGGACAAACTTAATGGACGCCACCATAACTTGTGTAAATAAGCGCAAAAATAATTAAAACACGTTGTTCTAAACAAAACGTTCTATTGCCGCTGTTATGTGAACAGCGCGGAAAATTACTTACCCTGTTTTTTAAATGGAAGAAATTATTTTTTTATATTACATTCTTTCATGTAGAAGAACCTTTGTTGTAGCTTAAGATCTTGGCAAAACTAGGCTTCATTCGTATCGAAAAAAGAGTACATTATTTCCAGCATACGAAATGTATCAGCAAGGTGACAGCCGTGTTTGTTATATGTTATTTATGTTGGAAAATGGCAAAAAATACCATTTTTCAAATGTTTCATTCATAAGAGATATTTTTTACACTCGAAAATATTTTTGTTTTGTTCCGGACGGCCGATTTTTGAACACACACTGTATTACTGAACACACTCTGTTATTTTGAGTCAAAATTTCTGAAACCGGCCACTAAAAATCGACTAGTCGATATTCATGAATTTTTTTGCAGGTTCCTGAAGCCTTGCACGTCAAAGTTAATGTCTTAAAACATTTTCTGAAAATTTAAATTTTTCAAAAAGTTATAAACAAATTGATGAAATTTTTATGGTATATTCATAAATAGTAACGGAATCGAATAAGAGATAATTTAAACCGAAAACTTGTAATTTGTTATAAACAAATAATTTTACAATTAACAAATAACAGTTTTACCAACTTCTCCTTGTGCTACAAAAATTTTCTTCTCACATTTGCATTCCTTAAAGTCTAGCCTCGATAACTGTGAAGTGAAATTTTGGTGATCTCAACTTGGAAAAAAGTTATGACTTTTTAAATATTATCATGAAGATGCTTGAATGAGGCCGCGCCGGGCCGCGTCACGCGAGCGATACCTACAGTAAAACGTATGCTTTTCTCCCCTGGTTTTAATGTTATTATTTATAACTTTATAAAATAAAAAAATACCTTATTTACAATAATTTATGATGAATTAATACAATCGTAATATTTTGATATTTGAGATAAATAAAAATATTATTTTTTCAGAAACGTCTATTGTTGGGGAATCTTAATGACTTGCCTATCGATTTTTTGAAAAAAAAATTCAAATTTACAAATATCCTTGTGGGCTTTTAGAGCTTTAAGGCCTGAACAGTGTATTCCAGTTGGTTCTAAGGGTACGCATAACGTTTGCGTATCCAAAATACATGGAAATATACGTTTTAAAATGAGAGGGCTAAAAGAAGAATTTGCTGATAAAGCGTTCAATTTTCAAACTAGCTATCGTGATTATTTCAAAGGAATGATTTGTTCATGTCCGACTGCAGACTGTTTTATGGGAAACTGTAAAAATTGTCCTGGTGCAGATAAAATTCTTGAAGATTTGAAAGAATCGCTGCAAACATTCCAAATTAAAAGTATTTCTTTTAATCAATGGCTCACTACTGACAGGTAGTGTATTTAAATTTTTCTACTTAATTAAATTCTTTTATAATTTTCCTTCATATGTACATTTTCCAGATGCCAATTACTTCGTGAAAATGAATAAATCGATATTTTTATAAAGAATCTGAGGAAAACATTACCAGATATTTTGAAACACGACTTTCTTGCTGAAACTCAAGCAAAATATTTAAATGAACTAAAAAATCACCAGGCGAATTTTTAATCACTCTCGATTTTTCTGAAAATTACTCGTTTCATGTTCAGAATGCTATACAAGCTCAACATTGGTCTAAAGATCAAGCATCATTGCATGTCTACGTAATTTATTATAAGAAAAATGATGCTGTGTGTAATCTTAACTTTGTTGTTTTTTCGGAATACGAGAATCACGATGTAACTGGAGTCCATTTATATAACTCTATATTGAAAGTAGATAAAGCTGTAAAATAATAAATGAGAAGTGTAAATATGTGTGAATGAGGTACTTTTTATTTTATAAAATTATAAACATTAACATTAAAACCAGGAAAGAAAAGTATACGTTGTACTGTAGGTATCGCTTGCATGACGCAACGCGGCGCGCCCGCCTCGGCCGCATTCAAGCGTCTTCATGATAATATTTAAAAATTCATAATTTTTTCCAAGTTGAGATCACCAAAATTTTACTTCACAGTTATCGAGGCTAGAGTTTAAGGAATGCAAATGTGAAAAGAAAATTTTTGTAACACGAGGAGAAGTTGGTAAAACTGTTATTTGTTTATTGCAAAATTATTTGTTTATTAACAAATCATAAATTTTCAGTTTAAATTATCTCTTATTCGATTCCGTTACTATTTATGAATATACCATAAAAATTTCATCAACTTGTATTAAATACTAACCCAGATATCGCAATTTTAATAAAAAGTTGCTTAGAAATTCATTTGTTTATAACTTTTTGAAAAATTTAAATTTTCAGAAAATGTTTTAAGACATTAACTTTGACGTGCGAGGCTTCAGGAATCTGCAAAAAAATTCATGAAAATCGACTAGTCGATTTTTAGTGGCCGGTTTCAGAAATTTTGACTCTTTAAAAGCTTTTTATTATCAACCTTAACTGTGACACTTGTCAAACTATTTCAAGTTGCATCGAGGAGCTCTCAAACTATACTGTTTACGAAAACCGATCTGGACCTTTTTTATACGCTTTTGGTTGATACCGGACGATTTAATTAATTAAATAAATTATAAACTAGTAGAAAATAAACCTAAAACCCTACAAACTACAAACACAGACTAATACTATGAAATGTAAAACGCTGTAAAGTTCGTTACATTGCTCCCTTTCAAGCCTTGATCGTCCCGATCAACCTACTTGATTTCGATAAGGGGCCAATATGTCAAGATGCACGACTTTCCTCTTCGATGAGGGCTTTTCTGAATTCAATATGTTAAATCGTTTAGTCGGGTCACTATATTGTACGAAAGTTCCCATGACTTCTGGGTAGCTATTCTGGTTCTTCATAGGAAGTGATCATTCTCTTGAGAGAATAGGGACAATCCAATCCCACGGTTATTCTCTCGGTCGTTTATTACCGTATTCTCGTAGGATGTGATGGGAGATCGGAAACAAAATCTAGTAAGCTATGTTGCCAAGCGTCAATAGTGTATGTAACCATATAAATTGTGCATTTAACCCTAAAAAAGAATGTGAATATGGACATAACCCTACTTAGCAAGCAAATGTTCGAATTTAGAATTAATAAAATAATTAATATTTTTAACCTATTTAATATTCTTAATGAGAGGAAAGAATTAGAAAGGGAGTTTTATAGAGAAAAAAAAATATGAAAAAAAAACAAATCGAAATATTTTACTGGTAAAATAGCCGTTATGCGTGAAATTAGTATCACCTACAAAGATATAAAGGATATCATGCGAAATAAAATTAACATTTTTCTTTCCTAAAATACAAATTTAGTTCATTTTCTACTGAGTTGGGAAAAGAAAGATTTCCCTTATTTTTGTAAAAATGCTATTTTTATACTCCCCATAAATATCAGGGAATGAATATTTCAATTCAATTCAATTTATTTCACAAATATTAAGTTACAATGAACAATTAAATAGTACATTAGTCTTGATAATAATTTTACACAAATCACAAAGTTTATCTTGCACCTAGGTATGAAATACCTGTATGTGCATTAAAAGTAAACATAACCATATACAATTTTAACATGACTGCACATTCACCAATCAGTCCTATCAACCACAAAGACACACGACAAAAAAAATATAACTGCCTAGTATACAATTTATTGGTGAATATTAATCCCTACACTAGTTAACAAAGATCCACATAATTAGATATACAAAGTAAAAAAACAAAATGAAATGTGTAAAAATTTATTTCATCAATAAAATACATTCTGCATACTTGAAATATATATATTCCCATATTAAAAAATTATTACCTATCTATCTTTTGAAAAACATCTAAATTTATTCTTCAAGACACCACATCTTTCAACCGTTCTCCATAATGAACAGATATCTATTAAATCTTTCCTCTGATGTCCCCAGTTGTGAAAGATCTTCCAAAGGCTATGACCTTAAAAGAAATCCTGAAAAAATTAAACTTTGCTCACTTTCCTTTATATATTTAAACATATTCTAAATTAATAACAAATTATCAGTTTACTGTACAATTAATTTACCTGAATCTCCAATGAGGAAAAATAAATCTGGGTTTCTTCTATAGATCATTTCCATTATATTGGAAATGTTAGATTCATTCAAATATAAGAATCATGGGTACTACTAAGAAATTTAGCATTTATATTCATGATTTATAAAGTCTCATCACAAATTCTAGGTCATCTCTTACTGATCTCGTAATTGCAACATGAGTGCCGTCAATGTACCTTAAAATACCAGGGAAATTATGTTTAGTATAAAACCTAAAATATTATAAAAATCTTGTATATTTCAAAATTATCTTACATATTACCTGTTTAACACCAGTTGTAATTCTTTTTTAAAAAAACAAATTACATTTAAATTTTAAGTTTACAAAATATATATTACTACTAGCTGTATATAATTTACAATTTAATAGAAAATTACCCAATTGGACAAGCTCATAATTCATTTAAATTTTGTAGCTATTAGATCCACTCTGAAATAGCATCGTCTCTATTTAAAGCATCTCGGTTTTTCTTCTACAATACTCCAACTGACACTTGGGCGACTCACTCCAGAAATATATTCAACCGAGTTATTTTTTGGTAGCTGCTAGTCGCAAAAAATCCAAGAACCTACAAATATTTATATTTTAATAAAATTATATTAATATGGGTACCTAAATCTAAAAAGAAAAATTAATATTAGCTTAACATTCTCCAAATTTTTTAAGAGTAATTAAAGCAGGTAATATATTACAAATATGTATAATCCAACCAAGTAAAAAAATCATTAATGCCTTGCTACTCTTGTATATGCTAACTTTATAGTTACCAAATATTACCATGACTTCTGGCAAAGATGATGTTGCCTCCTTTCAAGCCCTGAGAATTCTATAAATTGGGTTATTTTTAGTACAGATATTTTCTTCGATCTTTACCAAGCCAGTAAAATAATTTAAATGAAGTAGAGTTCGCCAAGTTCCACAAATATTTATATAATAGATACTTACCTAAACAGCTTCGTGAATTCTGAATCATTTAAATCTCCAAATCGACGCAACCGTGGTCGAAATCGACGATTATAATTTGCCATTTGCTTTTCCGTTAATCTGACATCCTTAAGTCCATCGTGGTTCAAAATTACTTCCTCAATATCTTTTTTATACAGGGTGATTCAAAAATCGATCACGAAACTTAAGGGGGTGATTCTACTTGACAAAATAAGGGTAGAGCTTCATATAATTTTTTTTCAAAATGTCATTCGTTTTCGAGTTACAAGCCGTCCAAGTTCAAGTTTTTATTTTTTGTTTTTTGAATTACTCGCTTACAGGAAAACCGATTTGACTAATATTTGAAAGATAGGCTAAGTCTTCTGCGCTTCATCATTTTAGTAACAATTCACATTGATTGTTTGCCGCTAGAGGGCACTTTACCTACATTGAAAATTGTTTTTTTGTCATAATTTTTTAGTGTTGACAGCTACAGTAGTTTTTGGCATAATTTCTGAAAGACTGATGCCAGGCCTTTAAAAAAGGTGCTCTTTATTTACATCGCTAAACCCAACGGTTTAGACGTAAATCACCCTTAAAAATTAAGTGGTAAATTTACTTTTCTCATTTCATTACCACCAGCTACCAAGTAAATAGCTATCAAAGTATACTAGAGCTGTCAGTTTAACATCAAATAAATTCGCTTTTTAAACTATTTAATTTATAATCTTAAAATAACTAATAATGGCTAATCAGTAAATATTCATATTATGGATTATTGCGATATACATTTAATTGATAAAAATTAATGAAACAGTACTAAACAAACTAAAAAAGATTCTCAAAATGTCCCCCATTTTCTTCCATACATTTCCTAACACTCTTCAAAAAATGTCGCCTAACTCGATGAAAAATTCCTGGTGTTTCTTTAATAATTTGGCACTTTTCGATTATCCTGAAGCGAAGATCCTCGACGTTGATTACTGGAATATCGTACACCAATTGTTTCAAATGACCCCAAAAGAAAAAATCCATAGGATTAAGGTCTGGTGACCTCGCTGCCCATGCCAATGGTCCACTTCGTCCTATCCATCGCTCAGGATACGTTGCATTCAAATACTGTCGGACACGTATACTAAAGTGGGGCGGAGCTCCGTCTTGGAGGATCCACATGTTGGCCCTTACTTCCAATGGCACATCTTCCAGATACAATGGGAGACGATTTTGGATAAAATCTAAGTATACGTCACCAGTTAATGGGCCATCAAAGAAATGAGGACCAATAAGGTAATCTCCTATTATCCCTGCCCACACATTTAGTGAAAATCTACGCTGATGTTTCGTTTCTACCACATTGTTTGGGTTCTCGTAAGCATATGTGTGGATGTTGTGTAGATTTGTTATGCCATCACGAGTGAAACCAGCTTCGTCAGTGAATAATATGACGCCAATTAATCGATTATCGTGTTCATACTTAGCTAGGATCTGATTGCACATTTCCAACCGTCTCGGCCGATCATCGTCATAAAGAGCCTGCACCTTTTTTGAATGAAACGGGTAGAGTTGTTCTTCTCTTAGTATCCTCCATGAACTAGCCTGACAGAGCCGCACTTCATTCCCAATTTTTCTAGTACTAATACCTGGATTATCTTCAATAATTTCAAGCACTCTTTCTTCTTGTTGCACGTTTCTAGCAGTTCTAGGTCTTCCCCTATTTCTATTATAACTTTTAAAGGAACCACATTCCGCAAGCCTCCTGTGCACACTGGAAAATGTTTGAGCATGAGGGATATTTCTTTCCGGATAACTCTCCATATAATATCTTCTTGCCAACTCTGCATTACCATTTGCTTTTCCATAACAAAAATGGATATCACAATATTCGATATTTGAATATTGGTGATTAGCCATTATTAGTTATTTTAAGATTATAAATTAAATAGTTTAAAAAGCGAATTTATTTGATGTTAAACTGACAGCTCTAGTATACTTTGATAGCTATTTACCTGGTAGCTGGTGGTAATGAAATGAGAAAAGTAAATTTACCACTTAATTTTTAAGGGTGATTTACGTCTAAACCGTTGGGTTTAGCGATGTAAATAAAGAGCACCTTTTTTAAAGGCCTGGCATCAGTCTTTCAGAAATTATGCCAAAAACTACTGTAGCTGTCAACACTAAAAAATTATGACAAAAAAACAATTTTCAATGTAGGTAAAGTGCCCTCTAGCGGCAAACAATCAATGTGAATTGTTACTAAAATGATGAAGCGCAGAAGACTTAGCCTATCTTTCAAATATTAGTCAAATCGGTTTTCCTGTAAGCGAGTAATTCAAAAAACAAAAAATAAAAACTTGAACTTGGACGGCTTGTAACTCGAAAACGAATGACATTTTGAAAAAAAAATTATATGAAGCTCTACCCTTATTTTGTCAAGTAGAATCACCCCCTTAAGTTTCGTGATCGATTTTTGAATCACCCTGTATATGTATATTTGCGAACAAAAATATTTTATAAAATTTACAATATTTTCAAAACAATCATGAATTTTCTTGAACTTTTATAACCTAAAAATACCGCATAATGACAGGAATGACAGTATCGTTCTCTCAAAATCTCGCCGTTCTCTTGGTTCGGACTAGTAGAACAAGTTCTCTCAAGATTTGATGGATGTGGCCATCGCTTAAAATTACGAGAATACGGTTTCACACTTTTTCGTGAGAACCACGACCACTTTCCATCAAGATGATCGTTCTCTCAAAAACGAGAATAGGTACCCTGAAGCTTTGGTGAACACCTGTTGGTTCATTTACGATTGTACAACGACACCTTTTCACCACCCATAAATGCACCAGTATTGGTTTTGACGTTTTAGCGAATCTTCATTCTGTCGCTTTCTATTTGTAGTCCACTCTGTACCTTTCCAAGAATGGCCTGAAAGACGTTCTTTTTTCCGGAATCTCTTTCACGGTCGCGATTCCTCTCAACGTACGCTCTCGAGGATGACCTGTAGAACGTTCTTCTTCCATAGCCCCTTTCGCGTTCAGGGTCCCTCTCGTCAAGTTCTCCATGGTCGCCGCGAGTACTTCTTCTATGTCTTCCAGAATGGTCCTTTCTTCTATCGCCTCCACCAGCAGTAATTTCTGAGCAATCTCTGTAAAAATGACCATTGTATCGGCACTGGTAACAACACATGTTATTCGAATGGTACCAGCGACTCTGCCCCTTTCTTCTCAGTCTGACATAAGTCACTCTAATACGACAACTGCATACTTCAAATCCATCGCAATCCTTGACGGCAACTGCAGCATTTGTTTTATCTTTGTAAACAGCAAATCCAAAACAGGGAATACTATTACTTAACCAGACTTCTTTAAGTTCACCATAAGAAGCAAAGGCTTTCTCCAAGTCGCTTCTTCGGACATCAGAGCCTCTGTCAGGAACAGTATTGCGTGTACACTGGCTTTGTAGATGCCCCTCTTGACTGCACTTCCAACAACGAATTCTATTTCTGCTACAAAAGGTTGTATTTTTGTTATCTTGTGTTTTTCCTTCATTCAAAAATTCTTACAACTTCCTCATAAGCCTCATGAAAGTTTTCTTGTTGATCTTGCGATAATCCCCGGAAACATTGACTCTTCTTATGATTCGTTCTTGGTTCCTTGATGTCCATCTCAAACTGGGGCCATTCTTAACGTCTGACTTGTTTCTGGGTCGCATAAACCTTCAACAAAACTATTCACTGCTAACTCTTGCTTTATTTCTTCTGGATATGTTGGGTAGGTTAAATTTATTAGTCTCATTATATCCACCTCATATTCTTGAAGACTTTCGTTGTATTTTTGTTTTCTTCCTTGGAGTTGGGCCTAATAAACTTCTTGGAGGTGGGCTTCCCCATAACGCATCTCCAGAAAAGTAACAATGAACTCGTTATCATTCTGTTTTTCTTCAGGAATGTTACGAAGGACCTCCATAGCTTCACCTCGTAATGCTAGAACAAGAGCACGTACCTTCTTAGATGAACTAACAAGGTACTTTTGCCGTCGAAGGTAGGCGGCTTCATCACACTTGTTGCAGGAACACCATCTACCTTTATTATAACTGTACTGGCTACCTTCTCTATTTGTGTGTGTAACTGTTGCACCTGCTTCTGAATTTCCGTCACCTCATGTTGTACTTCGCAGTGTACGTCTTCTTTCATTTTGCTAATCTTCTGTTGCATTTCTTGTTCTACGCGCGTCATGTCTTTTTTCATTTCTTGTTTCATATCTTCCTGACTTGTTTTAAGTTCCTGTCTCAGGTCCTCTAGGCTTGTTTTTAGTTCTTGTTTTATGCTTTCTTGATTTTTCTTAACCTCGTTTCTCAGTTCCTGGTTCATATTTTCCTGGCTTGTTTTCAGTGTCATCAATTCTTGTTTCATATCATCTTGGCTTGTCTTTAATTCCTGTTTCATATCATTTAGATTTTTCGTCATACCTTCTTGGCTTGTCTTTAATTCTTGTTTCATCTCATCTAGATTTTTCGTCATACTTTTTGGCTTGTCTTTAATTCTTGTTTAATATCATCTTGGCTTGTCTTTATGTCCTGTATCATCATCAACATTTGATTTAAACTACTTTAAAGTTGTTCTTCCATTTTTGCTTTTTGTTTCCTAATTTCCATTGGCATACAATTTTAGTTCACTTTTTTTCTAATTTTCTAACTTGAACAAACCTCTTCTGGATTTGATCGCACCTCTGACACCAAATTGTTCCGGAGCGTCTATTTTTGAGCACACACTGTAATACCGAACACACTCTGTTATTTTAAAAGCTTTTTATTGTCAACCTGTCAAGGAGCTCTCAAACTATACTGTTTACGAAAGCCGATGTGGAATCTTTATATACCCTTTTGATTGATGCCGGAATATTCCCTAATTTTCTAGAAATATTTCCATACTACATGGTGCAATAAAAATAAGAAAAAGGAATAATCCTGCGATTCCTAGACCTTCTATCAAGGACATTCTATATTAAAAATAAAGAAGTAGAATTCCCTAAAAAGTTCCAGACCTTCTTTCATAGTCGTCTCCTGAGAAAATTAACAAAATTATGAACTAGTACAAAATAAACCTAGAACCTTACAAACTACAAACACAGACTAATACTATGAAATGTAAAACACTGTAAAGTTCGTTACACTATTTATTTTATAAAAAAAAAAACACTTTTTTAAATTACTAGCAATTTTTTTGTTTATAAAAACTTACCCTGATCCTTTTTTAAGAATCCGTTATCGATATTCATAATCACGGAGTACAAAATATATGAAACTTAGGTGTAGCCTTGTCTTATCATCTGCTACAAAAATCCAATGGGCTCCCGGATTAGTTCTGATTCTGACAGTTTATTATTACTTGGCATCTTGGTAAGTTGTGCTCGTGTAAAACAATGTAACTCATTAACGGCAGCATTGAGATTTTGTGTTCCGTACGTTGCAAAATCAACGATAAAGCAATGGCAGCGAACTCAAATTGGTAACAATATTTGCTATTTTGTGCATTGTTTCTTTTAGCAATTTCATGAAATTTCCGAGAACAAACAGCTTATTTAACAAATTTGAAATGAGCGATATTACAATTTAAGTAATAGAAAATTAATATTTGGATCCACATTAATTTCCAGTATTAGCCAGATCCAAGGGAATAAAAGCATTGATTTTAGGTATATCAAATCAAAGCCATTCTGAACCCCACTATACCTACAATGCTCCTTTCTTCCAGGGAATATGAACAATAGGCCTTAACTGCCATATAATGACCACCCTTTTGATAAAACGTTGAGCTATGAGCTGGTATACGCAGTTCATTTCTTATAATTATTTGCATGCTATCATCATACTGCTGAAGATTGGGCTGAAAGTGGTCTGCATTTCTTTTAAGAAGCATAACCAGTAATACAAAATAAAAGATGGTACAGTCATGATATCTAGATCTACAAACACATGTGACCAAATTTTAATAGCCCTATTTTAATTTTGTAGAAAAACACACATTTAATATGGTGCTACTTTAAACAAAATATGTCTGGGATGAAGCATTGTCAATACTAAGAAGTTTTATGTAGGTTGCGTCGAGTCTTATTTTGCAACAGTGGTGCAATTTACAAAAAAAAATGAGCAAAAAATCTAAATTATCTTATACAGCTGAAATTTTGCATATAGACTGAAAGTTGTATTTAAAAGAACTTTTCGTAATAACTTTTTTCGATATTTTGAGATATAACCCCTCTTCTGAATTTTTTTTGGAAAAAAAATTAAAATTTGACAGATAATGCTAATCACCTGACTTCTATTTTTAACCGACTTCTAAAAGAAGAAGGTTCTCAGTTCGTCGAGTATGTATGTTTTTTTTTATGTATGTACACCGATTACTCCGAAACGGCAGCACCGATTTGAATGAAATTTTTTACGTTATGTTTAGGAAGTTGCTGCGGCGGTCCCATATTTTTTTTGACGAAATTGGTGCAGTAAAATCCTATATGGCGCTGACAATATGGCGGCCCAAAAATTTATTTTGTCCGATTTTCTCCAAAATTGGTGTGGGGGAGTTCTTAGGGTCGCACAAAACGAATACAAAATATTTTTAAAAAATTCAATATAGCGGATCCAATATGGAGAACAAACATCAATTTTGTCCGATTTTCTCTAAAATTGGTACAGCGGAGTTTTCGGGGTCGCACATGACGAACCTAAAATTATTTTTTAAAAATTCAATATGTCGGATCCAATATGGCGGACGAAAAAATCAATTTTGTGTGATTTTCTCCAAAATTGGTATGGGAGAATTTTTGGGGTCGTACACAACGAATCTGAAATTATTTTAAAAAAATTCAATATGGCGAATCCAATATGGCGGACAAAAAAATTTCATTTTGTCTGATTTTCTCTAAAATTGATGTGGGGAAGATTTCGGGGTCGCACATAATGGATCCAAAATATTTTTAAAACATTCAATAATCAATTTTGTTCGATTTTCTCCAAAATTGGTACGAGGGAGTTTTCAGGGTCGTACATAACTAATTTAAAATTATTTTTAAAAAATTCAATATGGCGGATCCAAGATGGCGGATTAAAGATTCTATATCTCCCGATTTTGTTTAAAATCAGTAATGGGGTATTTTTGTTAGTGTTAATTATGAATTTAAAATATTTTTTGAAAAACTCAATCTGGTAGATTCAATATGGTGTCCTAAAAATTTTACTTTTTTCGATTTTCTCCCAAACTGACATAGGGGGTGTAAATTATGAATTTAAAAGTATTTTTTCAGGATTCAATATGGCGAATCCAAGATAGCGGACTAAAAATTTTACATTTTTCGATTTTGTTCAAAGGTGGGTTGAAAATTTTAAAAAATCATTTTCGAGGATGTAAATAGCGAATATAAGTCTAGAAATTTTAAATTTCCGGATTTCATCCAAAATTGGTACTAGAGGGCTTTGAAGGGTTTAGCTTTAGATTAGATTAAAACTTAAAATAATTTATTTGAATATAGCGGGGTTATTTTTACCTTATTCGCACTTTTCCAGATTTGATATTAGGAGGTTGGGGAGTGGTGTATTACGAATATGAAGTTAATTTTTTACAACTATTAGGTTGATAAGATGAAATATGAGGGACAGAAAATTTTACATATGCCGATTTTGTCTAAAATTGATATTGTGGGGTTCTTGAGGCGTATACAAACTCAATATGCAGTATAAAATATATCGAGCTAAGAAATTTACATCTCAGGTTCTTTGAACATCGATATTGGAAGGTTTAGGGGCCTATATTACTAATCTAAAATTAATTTGAAATTTAAGATAGCGGATTTACTACGACAGACTAAATATTTGACACAATTTTACTGGTATTTGGAAAAGTCTAAGAACCAAAGAATTTTTACTGGTTCATTTTAGGGTGATTTACAACTTTGGATAACAAGGGTTCTTTTTTGCCACCTTGGAGTCATTGCGAGGTACACTAATCTCGATTAGTACTTAGTTTAAATAATTTATGGACATCATAATGAATTCTAAAACTAAAAATAGAAAAATAAAATTTTTATAAAAAAATTAAACCGAATTCTAAAAATGCGCTAAAAAGTGAAAAATAATTATAAATTTTTATATGAAATTGAACTTTTTGAAGTCGGCGCCAAATTATTTGTAAATGAAATAAATAACTACTAATATATACAGGGTGAGTCAACGATTGGATGAAGTAGGTTTGTGCCTTTTCGGTGAAATTAACAAAGAAACTATATTTATTGTTTGATACAGTTTATTTTTACGTAGATTTTAAAAATATTTAGGACTCTACAGGGTGAGCCAAAAAACTAGGACAGCATAAAGTTGTATTTTTTTTAAATAGAACACCCTATATACGAATCGTATTTTCGATTTAGCTTATAATTTTAAATCTTTTCTATTAAGGATTTACTATAACAAAACTTTATAGTTTCTGAGATAATTAAGTTTAAAGAAAAAAAGTCACTTTTTCAAGCATCAATTCAATCCTAAATAACGTTTTCAATTTTGTGACAAATATATTCAAATTTGGAATTTAGCAAGGCCAAGGACAAGTTAACATAATTTTTACATAATATTTGCAATAAAAGCTACAGGGTGTTGAACACATCGGCTCAAATTTGAACAAGTTTAAATGAATAAATATCTTTTTTTTTAAATGGTACATCCTGTATATTTTCATGTTATTTAATAGAGTAATAAAAACCCTAAAAGTTTTGTTCAATATATCCTATACCTATTTATAATAGTTTTTGAGATATTTCAGTTTTTCTTATATTCCATACTTTTTTACAGAAATAGTCTTCATTATCATAGTAGACATGGCAAAAACAATGTAAAAGAACATTTTTCTGTGTGTCAAATTTATAACCGCAATCGCTTCTTTTGATTTATATGTAGTGTAGTTTGGTTTTTTTTGCATTCATCTTATATTGTTAAATGAATTTTCCAAAGAATGAGTTAATAGATATGATTTATACAATAGGAGAGGCTCAAAAAAATTGCCTTCTTGCTCAAGGAATTTACAAAATGAAGTATCCTGATCGACGCCAGCCTAATACCCATACTTTTCAAAACTTAATGCAAAGATTTGATTCTTCTGGTACTGTTGATTATTCAAAACGTAAAGTGGTCAACAAACCAGTAACTAATGAAGAAAAAGAACTACAAGTGTGGTTAAATGTTCAGGAAAATCCTTATATTGGTAGCCGTCAGTTAGCAGCATTATGTGAAACATTACAATCCTCCGCTAATCGTACTACCAAGAAATATAGGTATCATCCATATCACATGGAATTACGCCAAGAATTGCATGGACAAGATTTTGAAAGTCGTGTAAACTTTTGTCGTACAATAAATGCGGAGATTCAATTAAATCCAAATTTATTATGCAAGGTAATGTTTAGTGATGAAGCTACTTTTAGAAGTAACGGTGCCATAAATAGACGCAACATGCATTATTATGCCACAGAAAACCCATTTTGGATTAGAGAGGTGCAACATCAGAACCACTGGTCATTAAATGTTTGGTGTGGTATTCATCATAATCGAATTATTGGACCCCACTTTTTTAATGAACCACTAAATGGCCATAGTTATCTGAACTTTCTACAAGAAGAACTACCCCAACTGCTTCAAGGTCTCGATAGGGATGAGCTCGACAGTATGTGGTTCCAGCACGATGGTGCGCCTCCGCATTACCATCGTGAAGTTCGTGCATTTTTGAACCAACGATATCCGCAAAAATGGATTGGACGTGGGGGTTTCATTGAGTGGCCACCAAGGTCTTGCAACATCACCCCATTAGATTTCTTCCTATGGGGTTATATTAAAAATAAGGTGTATGTTAATCCACCAACAACAGTGGAAGATATGCGAAACAGGATTAGGGATACCTGTAGAACAATAACGCCACTAATTTTGTCCAGGGACCGAGAAAATCTGCAAAAAAGACTAAATTTGCGCATTGCACAAGAGGGTCGTTTATTCGAACACTTATTAAAAAGAAATAATTAATCTCAGTATTTAATAGGTAATTTTTTTGTTTCAATTTAGTATAAAAGTAAATATGTGTTTGCCTTGTCGTTATTGTTGTGTTAATTTTTTCACATTACGTCTAATTAAACTATTGCCGTTGTAATATAACGAATAATGTATTTCATCATATTTAACCACATTCTGTTTGTTTCTGTAGTTTCTTTTTATTATTTTACATGGCTACTATGATAATGAAGACTATTTCTGTAAAAAAGTATGGAAAATAAGAAAAACTGAAATATCTCAAAAACCATTATAAATAGGTATAGGATATATTGAACAAAACTTTTAGGGTTTTTATTACTCTATTAAATAACATGAAAATATACAGGGTGTACCATTTAAAAAAAAATATTTATTCATTTATACTTGTTCAAATTTGAGCCGATGTGTTCAACACCCTGTAGCTTTTATTGTAAATATTAGGTAAAAATTATGTTAACTTGTCCTTGGCCTTGCTAAATTCCAAATTTGAATATATTTGTCACAAAATTGAAAACGTTATTTAGGATTGAATTGATGCTTGAAAATGTGACTTTTTTTCTTTAAACTTAATTATCTCAGAAACTATAAAGTTTTGTTATAGTAAACCCTTAATAAAAAAGATTTAAAATTATAAGCTAAATCGAAAATACGATTCGTATATAGGGTGTTCTATTTAAAAAAATACAACTTTATGCTGTCCTAGTTTTTTGACTCACCCTGTAGAGTCCTAAATATTTTTAAAATCTGCGTAAAAATAAACTGTATCAAACAATAAATATAGTTTCTTTGTAAATTTCACCGAAAAGGCACAAACTTACTTCATCCAATCGTTGACTCACCCGGTACAAATTATGGTAAGAAAGCAATTATAAATAAAGTATTTTTAATTTGTTTATGCAAATCACATTTTGTCAGGTATTAGTTTGGCACCGACTTCAAAAAGTTCAATTCCATATAAAAATTTATAGTTATTTTTCACTTTTTAGCGCATTTTTAGAAGTCGGTGCAGTTTTTTTATAAAAATTTTATTTTTGATTAATTTTCATCTCGATCAGAGCAGGAATTGTTGACAAAGTTAAATTTTGAATAAAGCTAAATAAATCCGACTTTACTGGTCACACTGTATATAAGAGAAACCAAGACTAAGAAAAAAGTAGATTAAACTTATCAACAGTCAGCATAATATTTTCGGGGGTACACTCACCTCAAAACTGATCTCACTAATAAAATAATAGGATAAAATATGAATTATACGTATAAAAATGGTGCTATTACTAACCAAAACGCGTAAAAATAACAATCTGTTAACGATTTAAAATCGAACAATAGCAGAAGAAATTTAATTTACACCCACAAAGGGCCTTCGCTATACCCGGAATCTGGTCACCCTATTTAACACAATGACATAGCAATAATTCGGTAATTCCCCCTAATGACGCAACGTTTTTCTTTTCAGGTTTTTGTCGCTGCATTGTTTTCTATTTCCTCGATTCAGCTTTTGCCCGACCCGCAGAAAAAGGTGAAATTATATGGGGATGGATGATGGAAAGGATTTGGAAAGGACGGAAAAAGTTGGGATTGGCTATTAAGTGAAAAATTGCTGAACAATATGGATGATATCGGAGCCATGCGGAGAGAAATACGGTTACATTTTTTGTTTTTGTTTTTATTTGATTGAGGACCAGGGTTTATAAGAAACATTTTTTTTTATTCGTTGACATTACTTTCATTTGCCGAAATTTTGTGATATTTTAAAAAGGGTTTTCTTTATAAAAAAAGCTTTTCTAAGAAAAAGAGAACAATTGTTATTGATTTATTTTGTACTTTGTATTTATTACTACTAGTGATCAATCGATACTTATAATTATATATCGGCTGAAAAGACGATTATCGATATCGATGATACTAAACGTATATCAGCTTGACGATCAATAGAACCGAAACTTACCTAAACAGATAAAATAAAACTAAAACTTTGATTTAAAATGATATAGAAATAATTTTGAACAAAACATTACAAAAGTAAACATAAAATAAGTTAATGTTATTATAAATTTTTAAGTATAACTGTTAGAAATATGAATTTCGAGAATTGTTAAAAAAGAGAAAATATACGATATATACAAAGAAATTCAAAAGATAATTGGCATTATTATAGAAGTGAAAGAAGCTTCATTAACACCGAAATCGGGAGAATAAATATCTTTATGGAGCGCAGAAACAGAAATAGAAAGGATAGATTTTTTAAAAAATCAATATTTCAATAAGAAATAAAGGAATCTATCTGCCGTATTTAAATTGTTGTTATATATGTATTCCCCTTTCAGGCAGAGAAGAGGAAAAAATATATACAAACAATTTATTTCCTGCAAATACCACTCTGGTCTTCTCCCCATACGCGTTTCGACCTTATGGTCTCGTCAGTGGAGCTGTATCGGACCGAGAACAACATTCGCAGGATATAACTGCTATATAAAATATAATTTCCAGACTATGTCGGTAGGATATTAAAAATTTGCTGACTTCGATGCCAGACTGAAAAATATCGCTAATCAAACGACATCTATACGGTCACCGGAGTAGTGCAAAATTTTTAAAAATCGTATTTAAATAGTTGTTTATACAATGGTGGGAAAAAGTATGGAAACTTTTAGGGTCACGAGTTGTATTTCTTTCTGCAAATTATTGCAGTGTAGGCATAAGTATAATGTAATGTAAAGCAATATTTGGTTAGGTTTTAAAGAAAATTATTTTCCGTGAGATCCACATTTTTCATTTATGAGAAATTTTCAAATGACAGTTGGAAATAAGTATGGAAACTTTTAAAATTTCATCAAAAAAACTAACATACGACTAACAATTTTTTAGTATTTTGTAGAATACCCTTTTGCATCTAAGACTGCCTGGCATCTTCTAGGCATCGAGTCAACTAATTTTTGGAAAGTTCCTGGAGGAATTTGCGCCCACTCTAATCACTTATCGCAAAAAAATATAAACAACATTTCTTTTTAGACTGTTAAACGCGATAATTATGTACATCAGTGGCATTCCCGCATTTTTGCGAAATGTAAAAACCTCTTGATAAATTCAGTATTAATTAATACGAATATATATAAAAGTTTCCATACATTTTTTCAGTACTGTATGAATTATCCTTTGAATAAGGAAAAGGGAAGAATATATACAAACAGTTTGTCTCCTGCAAATACAAGACTGGTCTTCTCTCCATACGCGTTTCGATCACCTTATGGTCTCGTTAGTGGAGCCATAACGTGGTGGAAAAGCATATGGAGAGAGGAGTTGTATTTGCAGAAAACAGTTATATATTTATATATATATATATATATATATATATATATATATATATATATATATATATATATATATATATATATATTCTTTTCTTTTATCTGCCTGAAAGGAGAATACATATATAATAACTTTTTTGTTTCTATTTGTTGACCGTGTAGTTATTAATTAGTTTTTACTTTTTTGGGTTTCGGTCATATTATTACTTTATAAAAAAAATTAACACATGTTTTTTTCTGACGTTTCGGTTTATTTTATTGATTAAACCATCTTCAGAGAATTACTGTAAATATGAAAAGGAATATGTAAATTTATGTTATATAAACTGAAAATTTTACTTTCTTACCTAATGTTAACAGGTGGTTCACTTGAATAACTTACATTTAACTATTTTATTACTTTAATACAATATTAAACACTTCTTATTTAATATAAATATAAATATAGAACACTATTATTTTTTGATGCATTTTTTTTCACATCTGGTTTGTTGTGCTTTTGACAGAGTACTACCAAAGGGTTTGAAAGTTTCTGGACCATCTGCAATTTTATTGCCCTGTTAGATTCGTATATACATTACTCAGGTCATTTGTGTCCGTTCTGAAATTCATTGTACCGGGTGTTCTTTTAATATGGATCATTTCTTTAATTGTTCTTTTTTTGTAATTAATTTCTTTGTCTAAAATCTCCACGTTGTTAAAATCGATGTTGTGCATGTTATCTATTGCATGTTTGGCTAAGGCGGTTTTATTATCGTTATTGTGATGTCTAATGCTGTATTTGTGATTTTGTATTCTATTTTTTAAATACTGTTTGGTTTGACCGACATATGTTTGGTTGCAATCTAAGCAATTGATCTTGTAAATGACATTTGTTTGTTCGTCTTTAGGGATATCAGGTTTAAGTTTTGTGTAAAGGTTTTTGAAATTATTAGAAGGTTTTTTTAATGGGATTAGTAATTTCTGGTATATACGGCAATGATATGTATTTTTGGGTTGATGGAACATTGCTTTTTGTTGGCTGATTGTTGTTATAGATTTTATCTACTCGGCTTTTTATTATGGGTTCAACAAATTTCTTTGGGTAATTGTTTTTCGCTAAAGTGTCTTTAACTTTTTTTAAATTTTAGATTTAGACCGCAAAATTTAAAAAAAGTTAAAGACACTTTAGCGAAAAACAATTACCCAAAGAAATTTGTTGAACCCATAATAAAAAGCCGAGTAGATAAAATCTATAACAACAATCAGCCAACAAAAAGCAATGTTCCATCAACCCAAAAATACATATCATTGCCGTATATACCAGAAATTACTAATCCCATTAAAAAAGTGCTAAAACCATATGATATCCAAATAGCTGAAAAACCTTCTAATAATTTCAAAAACCTTTACACAAAACTTAAACCTGATATCCCTAAAGACGAACAAACAAATGTCATTTACAAGATCAATTGCTTAGATTGCAACCAAACATATGTCGGTCAAACCAAACAGTATTTAAAAAATAGAATACAAAATCACAAATACAGCATTAGACATCACAATAACGATAATAAAACCGCCTTAGCCAAACATGCAATAGATAACATGCACAACATCGATTTTAACAACGTGGAGATTTTAGACAAAGAAATTAATTACAAAAAAAGAACAATTAAAGAAATGATCCATATTAAAAGAACACCCGGTACAATGAATTTCAGAACGGACACAAATGACCTGAGTAATGTATATACGAATCTAATAGGGCAATAAAATTGCAGATGGTCCAGAAACTTTCAAACCCTTTGGTAGTACTCTGTCAAAAGCACAACAAACCAGATGTGAAAAAAAATGCATCAAAAAATAATAGTGTTCTATATTTATATTTATATTAAATAAGAAGTGTTTAATATTGTATTAAAGTAATAAAATAGTTAAATGTAAGTTATTCAAGTGAACCACCTGTTAACATTAGGTAAGAAAGTAAAATTTTCAGTTTATATAACATAAATTTACATATTCCTTTTCATATTTACAGTAATTCTCTGAAGATGGTTTAATCAATAAAATAAACCGAAACGTCAGAAAAAAACATGTGTTAATTTTTTTTATAAAGTAATAATATGACCGAAACCCAAAAAAGTAAAAACTAATATATAATAACTATTTAAATACGGCAGATAGATTTTAATACCTCCACAGAGCTAGAACCTTTAATCTGCGAGTATCCTTTGCAAGAGGTTCATCGTCATCGTTACTAGCATGTTGAACTTATTGAATTTTAATTGTATTGTGTTTATCTGAGTGTTCTGAGATTTTGGAAGTCTCTTTTATTTGAGTTACTAGGTGAATAATAATGTTTTGAAATAAAAACGTATATCGATCTTTAAATCATACATCTTTAAAACAAGGGCTCCAAAGAGATAGTGTAATTGTTTTTCGAGTTTCTGTATTTAAAACGATATACCAAACTCTTTTTAAGTTCCTCTTTTATATTTCATACTCCAGTAAAATTGGATTTTTTGTTGTCAACATAAGCATTAAGAGTTAACAAATGGCATAATCTCTAAAATGCAATAATAAGAAACTGAATGTTTTTTTATTGAATTAGCAGGATTGAAATTTTCCTATCAAAAAAAGTTAAATCTCTTAGTGTCAGGTGGTTAATAAGACATAAATTTATCAGCTAAAAAAACTTTATCGGTTGATCACTAGTATTAGACTTTTAGACAAAATTTTAATACATTAAAGCAATATAATTTAGAATACAAAATTTATTATATTTATAGTAAAAAAGCGGGAAGTGATCTCAAAACAGGAACAAGTTTGTTCGACTTTTCTTAAGCTTTTAAGTAACTTAAATTTTAAAAATAAATCCAATCGGTTAACATTCCAAATGTGTCTTATATATATATATATATATATATATATATATATATATATATATATATAAATAAAAAGTAAATAATGATATATATTTTTTCCCATATATGTACGGTACATAAACTTTAAACAAAAATCAAAATTATGGTGGTGTTATTAATTTTTTAGTGATTTTTTCTTTATTTTAAATTATATCTGTGATTATTTTCTTGTAAATAGCTGTTAGTACTAGAAATATACAGTTAGTTGTAGGACATTTGTTTCCATGACATAAAATATCATTTTCTCATTTCTTCGAGGCATTCAAAAATATTATAACGAACAAAATGAAATAAACATCAGAGCGTGAACAATTAAAAATGATAGTAAAGTTGAGTGCACTACAAGGCTTTCAATTTCATCTCAACAAAAAAATTCTTTATTGCTTCAGCACTATATTCATAATTTTGAATAGTGTATCGTTTTTCTTCCTCAGTCCCTTAATGGGTTATTTCCTGCAAATTCAACTTTGGTTCTCTTTCCATGCGCTTTTGACCACTTGTGGTTGTTAGCCAAAAAAAATATGTAGCGGCTCTCATGGGGAGATCGTTGATGCGACATCTTGCTTGAACTGCGGAAATCGTGGTTAGCTTAGTCACCGGTGCCGAACGATACGATCTCTATCCTGGGTAGCATGTTGCGTGTATTGAATTTTGATATATTTTTTTCTAATTTTCTATCGAGTCATCACATTGCGGTTTTATACAACATAGTTGGTTTGTGTTGCTCTTGTGTTACTGAATGATCCATCGGGATGTCACCACTGTGTTTTGTTTACTGTTTTTTGAATTTAGAATCTATTTATAGGGCACAGTTGCGAGATGATAGTTTTAATGATTCCCATACTAGGACGAATCTGCACTCTTGTCATTTTTCGCCGGAGCTTCTTAATTGTCTTGGAAGTCTCCGCACTTTTAAACACAAGCATTATGTTTATCGACAATCTTATGTCCACACAGCTGAGAATTTTCTATTTTATTTTAAAATTACACGGACGAAAATTTATCTCTGTCTATATCAAATTTAAATTCCCAAACAACTCGGCAAGATGTTAAACCTGCAGACAATTTCGATGCCACACTGTAAAATATCAGTAGCCAAGTGACATCTATACATACACCGGAGTAATAAGGAAATTAAATATTAAAATTTAAGTAAAATAAGTGGCTATTATCAGCGGGACGTTCAATTCTCTCTCTCTCCCTAGCATTACAACCCGGGGTGGGTCTTTGCTGACTTCACAATCTGCCCCCACTTGCTGCGATCCATCATCAGTTCCTCCGCTCGTTCGACGTTTAGGGTTTGTAAGTCTGCTGCAACGTTATCTCTCCACCTCATCCTTGGTCGTCCTAGCGGCCGCTTTCCTTCTGAGT
The DNA here is from genome assembly GCA_034092305.1 of Diaprepes abbreviatus. Classification (NCBI taxonomy): domain Eukaryota; kingdom Metazoa; phylum Arthropoda; class Insecta; order Coleoptera; family Curculionidae; genus Diaprepes; species Diaprepes abbreviatus. Next base: position 3,792,806 of record JASJET010000039.1, read on the forward strand.
TCTCTTCCCATACCAACTTGACGATATGTTGATCTTGTCTCATAACATGGCCGGCTCATCTTACTTTTTCTGCTTTTATTATTTTCACTATATCTGGCTGGTTGTATAGTTCCTCCAATTCCTTGTTTGTTCTTGTTCTATATTGCTGTGTGGTGTTGTCCCTGACCGGTCCGTATATCCCTCTAAGCATTATTCTTTCTGCGATTTTCAGTCTATTCTCATTTTGTTTTGTCAACGTCCATGTTTCACATGCATATGTCATTACCGGTCTTATAACTACTTGATATATTCTTATTTTCGTGCGGCGGGATATATATTTCGATTTCATTATCTTTTGCAGCCCATACCAGCAGCGGTGGCTTCCTTGTATTCTGTTGTTAATCTCTTGTGTAATGTTGTTGTCAGAGGTGATCGTAGCTCCCAAATATTTAAACTAATGGATCCTTTCAAAATTGTAGTGGTCCATAGTCACGTTCTGTCCTATTCTGTCTCGCCGTTCCGTTCTTGTTGTAGCCATATATTTTGTTTTTTCTTCGTTGATTCGTAAGTCAACTTTCTTTGCGGCATTTTCCAGTTTGAAGAACTCTTCCTTGACACTGGTAGTTGTATTATCTACAATATCGATATCATCAGCGAACGCCAATATGATGCGCGGACCTTGATTTCTAAAGAGAAGCATTTTTGTGTTGGTTTTTCGCACGATGCTCCCCAAGACGACATTAAAGAGGAGTGGAGATAGCGCATCGCCTTGTTTAAGACCACTGTTGATTGTAGAGAAGGTTGACAATCTTCCTTCAAGTCTTACTGCACTTGTAGCGGGACGTTCAATTAGAAACGATATCTGTGCACTCAACTCTACAATATTTTATGTTAGTTCCGACTAAATCTCAAAATCTTCCAGATGTAGACCAAGTCTAATTTGAATTTAATGTAATAATATTACTTTGTCTAATTTTATTTATAATATCTACTTTTTTTCTGTGATTTATTTATATCATTGTAAACAATTAAATATTCGACCAAGAATACCTAAAACATATTTTTAGTTAAGTGTTTGTTTTGTATATCTACTTAATTTAACAATCATTTTGTAATTAATTTTTTATTAAAAATAATAATATGCTATATGAAGCCTCCGCCTGTTCTTTCAGACGTGATCATTCAGAAATTCATTAACAGTGCTACAATAATCACTGATTACACATATAGTTTTTATTCGCAGGTTCGTTTCATAAGCTATTAAAAAATTATTATTAGTATCATAGTGGGAGGCTGCTAACAACAAACTTGAGGTAGTTCACTGGTGAAACGGCTTTTCTTAGGAATGTGATCGGATTTGAATATAAAGTTTACAAAAGTATCTTTTATTTAATTAAAAAAAAAACAAAATTTTTTAATCGTCTGTGAGACGAAATATTAACAATTAAAATATGCTTAATTGACATGCTGGAGGTCACTACATATAACAAAATGCCAATACATTTTGGAATATCTCAAAAACGGTTTTTACCTTATTTTTTAAAAACTAATGCAACGTAGATCCAAAAATTATGAATTTTTTAGAAAAAAACCGGAATTTTTTGATCGTTTTGTTTAGAAAATACAGATTTTTTTATTAAAAATAATTTGAAAACATCTGACGCGTAGTGGGGTACAGTGATCACAACTTGGCAACGCGCGATAATTCAAACTTAAATTAGTTAGGTTAGTTCTTCAGAATGTGACATTTTTTTAAATATATTTCTCGATATTTTTATTTATTTTCTCAATGTGTTGGGATATCAACATAACGAACTGTATAGGTATGAGACTCACACTATATGAACGTTACTATATACACGTTTACTCTATCGACCATTCAATATAGACATTTGCGGCGCTGCCAGATTTATTATATTTAAAGTTATTATTGCATAAGAATGTGTCTGTATATTGAAAGTTAACGTGTGTTGGGTACAGTCTCGTACAAAAACAAAATTTTTTAGGCCCGAGAATCTTTAACTTTTGGGACTTACTTAAAGGCTATACTTTTGCCCACGACTGTTGCGAGTGAACTGCCTTAATCAAGAAATGTTTCACACAAAATCTTCGGTTCCAAACGTTAACTCGCATCGAGAAGTTTACTAAATTGTAACAGGAACCATCTACAATGTTGATAATTGAAAATTGTGTGCAAAACTTTAATTAATTGTTCTACTCCAGTCTGTGGACGAAATTCATGACGTTAATCTGCTACATGATGGGCAGATTAACGTCATAACGTAACATATTTTAAGTTGTGGTAGCGTCAATACAAGAATGTAAAAAGGAAATGCATTACATTTAAGGTAAATGTGCTGGAAGAAAATTTCACAAACTGTTTCTTAAATGTAATTAATGTAATGCTTTAAATTTAATAATTTTTACATTAATCAAAATTAATGCAGTTATTTTTAACAGTGTAGTTTTTGACGCTGAAATAATCTACATTAAAAAATGGCGGGTGGTCAAAATTGGCGAAAACAGGTTTTTCGTTTCTGCAAGCTACAATATTTTTTTAGAGCGTATATATATATATATATATATATATATATATATATATATATATATATATATATATATATATATATATATATATATATATTTGAAGGTATTAACGAGACTTTTAATTTAAGCTATGCCAGTTTCATTTGGTCAATTAGTTACTACAAAAGTGCCGAAAAACCGTCAAAAATGGCTGTTTTTTTGTAATGATAATAATTATTGCAAAAAAAAAAACTTTTTAAATATTATTTTTGCTTTAAATTGAAGCTCTCTTAATTTAGAATCCAATGAGCTTTTGCAAAAGTTGATCGGTTCACTTGTTTCTGAGATATGATAATTAATACGCCATCACGTATTCATTTATGAATATTTCAACTCATTTAAGACCTTATTTTAATATTTCAAGTGAGTACGATAAAAAATCAACGTTTATCCCTTTGTTTGTTGCTTTAAAAACAAGGAGTACTTTTTCCGCACGAGTTTCCAACTGAGGAATATCAAAAGCTGGCTTCAAAACGAAAATTTTGAAAAAAAAAAGACGTGTTCTACGACTAATAGAGACCGAGTTAGCAAATGTCAAAGTTGCCAGTTTTCGTTAAAAAAACTTTTATTAAGTAATCGATACTTCTGGCCGACGTAAGGGTGACATGGTGGGGATATGAGCTATCACCGACTCAAGGACTCAGTCCTCGAGTTCAATTCCGCCGAGCGCATAGAAAATAGCCGTATTTCCGAAACTGTTTATCGGATTGAGCTCTTTTTCGTTATTCTGGGGTAGCATTAAAAATTATGAACGATGGTTCTATTGCTTTTTGAAAATAATAAATATAATTTAAATATATTTATTACAATGCTAATACAACTTAATCTAAATATAACTTAATATAAAGGTAATCTAATTCAACTTAATATAAATATAATTAAAAGAACTTATTCGCTATTTACATCCTCAGAATTGATTCAGTCCCACCTTTGAACAAAATCGAAAAATGTAATATTTTTAGTCCGCTGTATTGGATTCGCCATATTGAATCTTGAAAAAATACTTTTAAATTCATAATTTACACCCTCAAGAACCCTTTATATAATTTTTGGAGAAAACCGAAAAATATAGAATTTTTAGGACGCCATATTGAATTCACCATATTGTTTTTCAAAAAATATTTTAAATTCGTAATTAACACTAACAAAAATCCCCCAATACTGATTTTAGACAAAATCGGGAGATTTAAAATCTTTAATCCGCCATCTTGGATTCGCCATATTTTTTTTTAAATAACTTCCCCGTATCAATTATGAAAAAAATCGGAGAAAATTAAGTTTTTCATTCGCTATATTGGATCCGCCATGTTCAATTTTTTAAAGATAATCTCGGTTTCGTTGTGTACGACCACGAAAATTCCCCCATACCAATTTTGGGGAAAATCGGACAAATTTTTTTTTTTTGGCCGCCATATTGTCAGCGCCATCTTGGATTTTACTGCACCAATTTCGTTCAAAAGAATACGGGACAACCGCAGCAACTTCCTCAATATAACGTAAAAAATTTCATTCAAATCGGTGCCACCGTTTCGGAGTAATATATATATATATATATATATATATATATATATATATATATATATATATATATATATATATATATATATATATATATATATCGATCGATAAAGTTCCCGGAGTATCACTCTGTATACAAACAGTTTGTTTCCTGCAAATACAATTCTGATCCTATCTCCATACGCGTTTCGACCACCTTATGGTCTCGTCAGTGGAGCTGTCTCGACCCGAGAGCAACATTCGCTCTAACAGCAATATTGTAAAATCTGTTTTCGTCAACCTTGAACGCGCGCCATTTGTTAATACAAATTATTTCAACATCCAAAAAAATATAGGCGTTCCTGTATTGACACTACCCACAACCTAAAATCCGTCCCATACTGTGGAAAATTAACGTCACAAACGTGTCTATTTCTCGTTCACAGACTGGAATAATCCTGATATTTCCAATTCACAGCATTTTTTAGAAGCGTTAAAAAGTGATTGCGTCTGAACGAAACCCGAGTGCATAATTGTATTTTTTTGTGATATAATTTTGTGTAGCTGCATTAAAAGACACTGTATATATCACTTATAACATAAATATTAATCATCATTTTAGTACTAATGCAAAAAATCTTGATTTGGAAAAGGTGTTGCGTAAGTTTTTTGTTTAACCTGTTTCTTTTTATGCAAAAAATAAATTGTTTTAAATTAGAGAAAAAAGACACAGGTTTTATTCAAAAAATAATTGTGACTAAATTGTTCAGGTTGTATAAAAAACTGACGTAAAAAATATTCCTTTTCCATATACAGGTTTTTCAGTAATGAGTGAGTAAGCGATAGACTCTAAATAATACCAAATTTTACATGAGTATATATATTGTCTCAAAATTTGATTCTTGTTTTCTATATATATATAAACCCATTTAATTCGCTGATTTATTTGCATACGCTTTAAACTCCATCTTAGGATCCCAAACGCACAACATTCTTCAAGTCCCGTGGTGCAAAAATTATTTTTGATGAACTTCTATCGCAACTTCATCAGTAGCCCAAAGCTACTGATGAAGTTGCGATAGAAGTGCTTCTATCGGCGTAATAGTCTAAGATCCCGCTGCAAAATCACTACGTTCATAGCGTAGTTAATCAAACTCTAATTTTTCATACATTTGTGAATAGGAGAATACATTTATAACAGGGTGCCAGTCAAAAAGTGGCCGCAAATATTTTTAATTAAAATAATTTTAATTAATTTTCGAAAAAAATTTCGTTCACTTGTTTTTTAAATAAAATATCATCCACATCATAGTAATGTGTGTAAATAATTTAAAAAGGCATGGGTGCCGTTCCCCACTCGGCCGCAACTACTTCGCAGCCAGTTGTAAACAGGTAATATTTTGGTGTATTTATAAGTTCATGACGTATATGCACGTTTTTTACACCAAATTAAAACAATTTTTTTTTTAATATGATGATATACCGCTGCCTGCGAAAAAATGGCCGCAAATTAGGGTTGCTAGCTGTTAAAAACGTTAGATATCAAAGTTGAAGTGAAAGAAAGTTAGCGCGCAAAGCCACTCATTGGACGAAGATGGCGAGTGCCAGCTGTGCGAGTTTTTAAAGCCAATGCGCATGCGTCGATAGATAGGGTTCTCAGCCAACGGCGCAAACAGTAGTAGGACCGTCTTTACAGATGCTCCAAAATTATAATTAAGAAATTAATATTCTGAAAAAAAAACTTAAAATAATAAAACATTTATTTTAAAATAAAAAATTTTGTTTATTGATCAAGTTAAAATAAAAAAAGAGTATTTATATAGGATTTCGGTTATTTATATTTAAAAAAAATATACTGCGCAGACAATATTTGAAAAATATTTGTTTTTATTGGAGCATATTTGAAATAAATAAATGAAAAAGAAACAATTAAAAAAGTCATCAAATAATTAATACAATCCATATTAAATTTTTTATTAATTAATCAAAGTCCGATTCTTCATCGCTTTCACTATCATCGCAGCTGTCAGTATCGTCGTCGCAAATATCAGACTCTTCTTCATTGTCTGAAGATTTGTTATTTGAATTGAACAAGATATTTTCAACTTGTGATGGAGAGGAACTTCCTAGAGTTGTTGTTGGTTTCAGGAAGCCATCTAAAAGAAGCCAACCATTATTTTCCGCGCTAAACTTTAATCAATCGGACTCAGTGGCATTGAGCCACATCGAATTAACAAAAATGGTCAGTAGCATTTTTTGTTTTAATGATTTCCAGCACGGTAAAATATGATTCGAATCGAAGCCTCTATTTTTTTTATAAGATTTTACAACACAACGAACACTTTTTCATTTTTCTAAAATGCAAAGTTTACTTTTATTAACGTATTAACACATTAAAGTCGAATAAATAAATAATAATATCAACAACGTTGTATATAACGAGCTTCAAAACGTGGTTAGAATATAAGAATAACTCAGCTGCACTGTTGAGAACCCTATCTATCGACGCATGCGCAATAGCTTTAAAAAGTCGCACAGCTGGCACTCGCCATCCTCGTCTAACGAGTGGCGTTGCGCGCTAATTTTCTTTCACTTCAACTTTGATATCTAGCGTTTTTAACAGCTAGCAACCCTAATTTGCGTCCATTTTTTCGCAGGCAGCGGTATATCATCATATTAAAAAAAAATTAGCTTTAATTTGGTGTAAAAAACATGCATATACGTCATAAACGTATAAATACACCAAAATATTACCTGTTTACACCTGGCCGCGAAGTAATTGGAGCCAAGTGGGGAACGGCACCCATGCCTTTTCAAATTCTTTACATACATTACTATGATGTGGATGATATTTTATTTAAAAAAGAAGTGAACGAAATTTTTTTTCGAAAATTAATTAAAATTATTTTAATTAAAAATATTTGCGGCCACTTTTTGACTGGCACCCTGTTATAAATGTATTTTCCTATTCATAAATGTATGTAAAAATTTGAGTTTGATTAACTACGCCATGAACGTAGTGATTTTGCAGCGGGATCCTGTACTATAAAGGATGCTTCGAGTACTACAACTTTGCCTCTCATAATTTTTGTTGTAACTGCAACGGTTATGGATTGCGGAGTGGGGCAAAAATTTTCGGAGCAAATTTTTTTATTGAAATCACTCATTTGCAGCGTGTATTTCTATATATTATGCGTATATGTATCATTTTTATTATATGTCAAGGGTAATATTACTTTAAAATTCTGAAAGATCATTATGAACATTTCGTGTTTGTAAATATCTGCATATTCAATAATTTCGTGCAATTTTTTATTTTAATTCAGCTTTTGTTCATATTTTTTACACTTAAATATACTGCCAATACTTTAAAATTCAATATATATTTCATGTAATCCCCAAGCAGGGGCGGATCCAGCCTATCTCTTTGAGGTTGGACGGTAATATCACAAAAATACATTATGACAAGTTGTCGACGGGAGGGGGAGAGACGCCAGCAACATTCCCATTTCTAATGTAAAAGTCAGGGTCGGATCTATTTTTCTGAATTGAAGCTCTTGAGGGAGGTGATCGCAAGAAAAAACAAGTTGTCGATGGGGTGGGGGGGGGGGGTGGAAGCCAACAGCATTCCTAGTATAAGAGCCAGACTCGGGGTCCATTTTCCAAAACTCAGAGCTCTTAGAGGAGGGGGCGATAGCAAAAGAAAAAATAAATTGTCGACGGGGGGTGGAAGCCAGCAGCATACACATTTCTAGCTTAAGAGCCAGAATCGGGTTTATTTTCATAAACTCAACGGTTTTGGGGGGGCGATCGCAAGAAAAAAACAAATTATCGACGGGGGAGGGAGGGTGGAAGCAAACAGCATACACATTCCTAGTGTAAGAGGCACAATCGGGTGTATTTTCCTGAATTCTAAGCTCTTGGGGGGGGGGCCATCGCCCCCTTGGATCAGCACCTGTCCCCAAGGGAAATTACGCCTGATATTCAGGTAGTTTCACAAGATAGTCTGTTACGGTAAATTGAAAAACTTAAAAGTTTTAGAATTCGTATAATTTAAATGTTTCTACTCGATAAAAAATACTGGACAACAATGAGAATAATTGCCTATATGTATTCTCCATTCAAGCAGTTTATTCCCTGCAAATACAATTCTGGTCCTCTCTCTATACGTGTTTCGACCTCCTCATGGTCTCATCAGTGGAGCTGTATCGAAACCATGCTGTGGTCGAAGCACGTATGGAGATAGGACCAGAATTGTATTTGCAGGAAATAAACTGTTGTATACAGAGTGACACTCCGGGAACTTTATCGCTCGATTGTGCAAAAACTATAATTAGGAAGAATCTGAAAATTTGACAGAGTACTAACGTGTATAGGGAACAGTCGGCTAAAATATCTTCAAGATGGCGACACTTCCGGTCATACCGGAATTAGATGTCAACTTGCTTATTTTAAATAGAACACCCTATATATTATTGCATTTTTTATTTCTACGTAAAATTCTAGAGATATTTTATGTATAATATTCTATACTTAAGTCTCACCGTTTTGAACATATTTGAATTTTTATATCAAAAATGACGTTTGCGGACCAAAACTTAACTATAAATTTTTCCTGTAAGGGAAGTCTTATTTTTTATTTTGGGTTAGTTTTTTTGCAGACGAAGATCGACTTTAGTAGTCTTTTTATGATATTTTGAAAATTATTTGTGCAGAGTGGTCAAAAAGAAGAATAAAAGTTATATTTAAAAAATCGACAAAAGTCATTTTTTTTAAATAGAAAGCACCTATTTTTATAATTTTATCAAATTAAGCATTAAAAATAAGGGTAACTTTGTATAAGGTTGACTATTCCAAAAACTTGTAGTTTTCAAAATATTGACAATTCAACATTTTTTTATTGTAAAAATGCTACACGGCTTTTAAGTTTTGTTATTAGTTGGCCATGACGGGGAGACGTGGCGAAAATAAAACAATCGAACCCTGCAGAATTGTCACTATTTCTTGCCATTTATCATTCATTAATAATAATCGTGCACACACGCACGAAGATTATTTAAACTTATTTATTATTTATGGAGAATGTGACAGAGTTATTTCAAGAACATGCGTTACATTCGCGGTCCAATATCCAAAGAAACAGCAACCAACACTACCAACTGTTAATAAGATTATAAAAAATTTCAAGAATTTGGATGCTCCGAAAAAAGTTTGCGTCATTCCCAATCAGTTACGACAAAAGTCATAATAGACAAAGTTGTAATGCTCGAGACGTTAGTAACATCACTTCTGTCGTAACCTCAATAGAAATCGAGAAAATTGAAAAACAATTTTTTCTCCTGTCCCCCCCCCCCTCCCGATATTTAAAAGATATCGAATTTTGTGCATTTGGAACACTGAGGAGGGGCTTAAAGTTTATGCAAAAGATCAGAAATATAGTGGATATTTTTAAACTTTTTAATTTATGGAAAAAAATTTAAAATACAATTTAATCACAACGCTTTATATCTGTTAATATCTTTTGGAAGAACATATCTGGCTCAACTCCTCATTATTGGAAATTCTATACACACAGGGTGGAACGAAATCTGAGTGTAAAGCAGCATCCGTTGAAAAGTTTTAGAAACCAGCATTTTGGTTTTTATATTTTTTTACCTTTAATGATTTATTCTGATCAAGTTAGAAGAAATGTAATGTAAATTTTTTACAAATGTCTCCCCAAGTAATTTTTTTATTTTCTGGATAAAACTAATTAGAAATCTGATTTAACCATCACTATACTCTCCTCGAAATCTAAGTAGTAATCATCGATTTTGTTCCACTCTGTATATAAACTAGTTTTGTAATAATTGTGTAATATAGAGTGCAATGTTTATATTAATAAAACCTCATAGAGTTTGCTCAAATTGTTCATATATTGATATAATTAATGTAAATGTAATAATGTACAGAAATATAAAAATAGAATCATGTTATAAACATGTATAACAGCACTGTAATGTATTGTTTTATCTTTGTTATTAAATATTTGCAAATAAACATTATGTTGATAATATCTGGTTTTTTTTTTAACCTAAAATATATTTAATTATAAAAGTTTATAGGTGATGGCAAAGAAACCATATACCCAATTCTACAAGCATTTTTTGTCGTTATCTTTTTTAAGACAGCGATGAACTTTTACGTTGCTATTGAGACCATCAATCGTTTTCGTTACGATTTTACAAAATAACACCATTCTGTGTTTTGAAATTTTTTATCGCTTCTTGAAATTTTTTTTGGGTTTTTTGTGTTTCGAAAAAGTTTTTTAGTCTTGAGTCTAGCTGACTACAAGCCTAGCTTCCAGCAGCGCACACAGTGCTTGCTTGCTGACGACTCGACTCTACTTAACATCTGTTTAGAAATAGTTTGAAGTTACCCTTAAGTATGATTAAAGATAGTTTGAAGTTACCCTTAGGTACTTGTAGGTTTAAAAAATAGATATAGGAAGAAGAGGTTATAGAATATTCTAGTTTTAGTTTTGTAAAAGAACTGGTTGATTAAAGTGTTCCAGAAACCTTAAGTATTTTTCTTTTACCAAATATAAAACATTAAAACAACATCTCCTTTATGTAATGTAAGTCTAATAGGTTTCTTAGCATTTCTGAAGAGTTCTGAAAGAACGAAACACTGAAATACTGCCCTGGTATTACTGAAACGGTTCGGGTGTCGAAACACCTCTGCAGACGCCGTTGCGTTGCGCGCGATCCTGACTAATTTTGACCTAAATCTGTTTCATTGCGTATAGATTCAGCAGTGATATACCTAGAAGTATTTAGGATATTGGCTTTACCCCTGTGTTTCGACACCCGAAGCGTTTCAGTAATACCAGGGCAGTATTTCAGTGTTTCGTTCTTTCAGAACTCTTCAGTTAGACTTACATTACATAAAGGAGATGCCAAGTAGAATCGAATCGTCAGCAAGCAAGCACTGTGTGCACTGCTGAGAGCTAGATTTGTAGTCGGCTAGTGCATACGTGTGCAAATTTTATCACAGAAGCGCTATTCTTGCTTCAAATCTTCACTAAATTCGAATAAAACATAAAATCTGAATCTAATTCACACGATAACTGACGTATTTTGTTCTGGAATGCTGAAAAATAAGTAGGTCAAGACAGGAATGTCAGTCTGTTGACGTCGGGAATCACGAGATTTTGGTAAAGAACCAACATCAGGCGATTTTTTCTAGCAAAAACAAGTAGATTCGAAAAATCCATATTTCTGCCAAGGTGTCCCGGCAAATGTTATTTAAATACGAGCCATCTCACTATGAAAAGTTAGTTAAGAACAAGAGTTAAGAATCAGAGTTAAGAAAAAAAAAGTTAAGATCCAAAGTTATGGACAGTTAGTCAAAATTATAAGTTAAAAACCAGAATTAAGAACGGTTGGTTGAAATTATAGAGTTGAAACAGTTAGTTAAAGAATTAGTTCAAAAAGGACATTAACAGTGGTTTTAAATATAATTCTCACAATAAAATTTCTAAGTGTGTTTCGTGGTCTAGTAAGTTAAGATCCAAAGTTATGGACAGTTAGTCAAAATTATGAATTAAAAACCAGAATTAAGAACGGTTGGTTGAAAGTATAGAGTTGAAACAGTTAGTTAAAGAGTTAGTTCAAAAAGGACATTAACAGTGGTTTTAAATATAATTCTCACAATAAAATTTCTAAGTGTGTTTCGTGGTCTAGTAAACACTTAATACAAGGTTTAAAAATGAGTTAAACCAAACTTTTAGTTTGCCTTGCGTAGCCGCGACGTGGGGGTAAGAGGAATGCGGAATATAAATTATAGTTACTAGTAGTAAAGTTACCGTTTTGCCTAGTTTAATTTTGTTAAAGATAAAATAGAAGAAAATTTATAGTTGCTCCCTAATTAAGGTAAATTATCGTCGATTTCTTTTTGTAAACTAGTGCCGCTCGTATATAATTTTAATAAATCTTAATCTAAAGAGGCCATCAATGTTTTAATGGTAACAAAATAGATGTAAAGACGTTCAAAGCAGTAGTAAGTACTCCAGAACCTCGTCCCGCTCTACTTGATTATTTGCAGTTATCTGGCTTCTAGGAAAGTTGGAAAAGTATATGAAAAAGGTGATACAAGAGGGGCTAGGCGTTAGCGTGTTTAAGCCGTTATTTTAAGCCATAGGGGGTTGAGACTTCATAGATGAGGGGGGAAAACCAGACGCCCCCATGTGCTGTTGCAAGATTGTGCACCATTTCCCTAACTTTAGAGAAAACGTAGCACCCCGGTATGATATAATAAGTTTTATATCGCGTAGCTATATTCTTATACCTACTTTGCAATCAGTCAAAATATGTTCTTGATATTCTCTAGATTTTGTTACGTGATATGACAATTTACAAGTCAGTGTAAGGATTACATAAGTAGAAATTATCAAAATAACACGTTAATTTAGTGGGGAGGATCTTCATATGAAAGAGTATAATTTGATCTCTCTCAATTTTGCTGTAGTTCTTAATTAATTTTATTAGGCTTAGCCAACAAGATGTGATTATACGCAAAACTTCTACCTCAAAAACGATTCTTTAAATCCCAAACAACATAAACGCTGACTATTCTTTTGTTTAAGCTGTAAAAATCCCGCAGCTGGCTTGTATTTCGTAATAGGTTTACTTCGGACGACCGGTTTCCGTGTTCTTTTAACATTATAGACAAAATGCATTAGACAGACAATCGCATTCGGTTCGGGGAGATATTTCAAAGTTTCGGATCAGTCGTTTATCCTGAAAGCCTGTTTAAAATAAATCGAAGTAGAACAGGAAAGGGAGATTTTCCGGAGCCAATTTTACATTGAAGATTTTTGTTTTCCGTAAGTAGCATGTTAGGGGGCAAAATATCAAAAGTGTGGGAAAATGCAGAGGTCATGCTTTTGAATAAAAAAGGCAATAAGATGAATATAGAAAATTATTAACCCATAGTTTTTTTGTCCCACGTGTATAAGTTGTTAACATGAATAATAAATAACCGATCGTTGGACAGTAAAATTCGACTTTCGACCAGATTTAGATAAGGCTTTAGCGCAGCACTTCACTTGCAGTCACTTAGAAATATTGTCACATAGGGAAAAACATAAAAGTATAATATTTCATAAATTGACATTTTCCAATTTTACAAATCCTCGGAATAAAATATCCCAGTACACACAGCCCATGTAGACTACCAAAATATATTTGATACGATCCAATTCTGGGCTTTTCTGTCAGAAATAGACACAAGGTACGAAAAAATACAGGTAGAGAGGAGAGTAACCTCCATGTTAAACAATCGCAACACGCACGATATTTGTCTGAACTACTCAAATCTTACTCCCAAAGTGAATGCCACCTTTTTCTAACTACATTAACCACACAAGAACAATCTCTATAGATACGAGCCTTCTCCCAAAAGTATCGAGACTGCATTCATATCTCCGCGTCAAAACTTCCGAGCGACCTCTATGGGGCATGGGCGTCACCAGTAAGCCTTCACGAACTTGTTGGTGTGCGCAGTTACCGACTGGACGTGTTAATTCGTAAACGGTGTGCGTTGTTTACAGTGTCTTTTTTCGTTCGTCGCATTTTGTCATTGTAAAAAGTTAGATCAACGAATTTGCATCAAGTTTTGCTTTAATCTTGGAAAAACTTGCTCGGAAAACAATTAATATGATGAATAAGACATTTAGAGAGGAGTGAATGAGTAAAACAAGAATAAAAGAGTGGTACAAGCGGTTTAAAGATGGCCACACGTCAGTTGACAGCGATTCTCGCTTTGGCCGACCCTCGAGCGCAATAACACCAGTAAATGTCGAGCATGTGCGACTTGCAATTGAAGGAGATCGTCGGTTGACTGTACGCGAACTAGAAAGTGATCCTGGAATACCAAAAACTACTGTTTGGAGAATTTTAATCGAGAATTTGGCAATAGTTAGCGTGTGTGCGAAATTCATCCAAAATTGCTATCGACAGAGCAGAAGAATTTTCGGTTTGAAATCGTTCAGGACCACTTGGAATGGTTCCTAATGATGAAAATGTACTTAAGAAGATGAAAATGTACTTAACAAGATTATTACTGATGATGAATCATGGGTTTACGGTCTTCACAGTGGAGGCATTCTGAATCGCCATGATCAAAAAAACCACGTCAAAGAGAAAAAAACGGCCACAGCTTTGGACAAGCGGTGATTGGATGCTTCACCACGACAATGCGCCAGCGCATTCATCGAACTTTGTGCAGCAATATTTAACAAAGCACCAAGTCGTACAGCTTCGCCAGCCTCCGTACAGTTCTGATGTAGCTCCCTGTGACTTTTGGCTCTTTCCCAGATTAAAAATACCGCTCAAAGAACACCGGTTCGATGACAAAAAACGGTTGAAACTAATGCGACGAATGCACTGAAGGCAATTCCGAAAACTGAGTTCCAGGACTGCTTCAGGAAGTTGAAACACCGCTGGGAACGTGTAATTCAATTAAATGGGGACTACTTTGAAGGATGTCACTCACCGGATGATAAAGAATAAAACCAAATGCGGAGATATGAAGGTAGGCTCGATAATTTTGGGACAAACCTCGTATAAATGAACGCAGCAGTTGGTGAGTTTTTCAGTTTTTAGTACTTTTTTTACTTCTAATATGATAATAAACCCGAAAACTTGTTCAAAACCTCGAACTCTCAAACAAAATATCAAGATTTTAAATAGATTATTATACGACTGTAAAACAAGTATTCCAAGAACAAGTGAAAGAAAAAATAATTCGTCAAATTTATTTGGAAAAAAAAATCATAAGTTTCTTAAAGAATAAAATAAATGAAAACAATAAAGAAACAGTGCCCTATAAACTGGTTCTGAAATAAACAACCGCAAATAAGACAAAATAGCGACATCTCGACGGACCACTGAATCATTCATTAATACAAGACCAGCACAAACCAAAAATGTTGTATAAAACAGCCATGTGATGGCGCCACGGTAAATTAAAAAAGAGATATATCAGAACTAGATACACTAAACATGCTACCCAAAGGATAGAGATCGCATAGTTCGGCACCGGCGACCAAACTAACCACGAATTCCGCAATTTAAGCAAGGTGTCATAACAATGATCTCTCCATTAGAGCTGGTGCGGGTTTTTTAAGCCAGTAAATATATAAAAAAGAGATAAGTTTTCGTCCGTGTAATTTTAAAATAAAATAGAAAATTCTTGGCTGTGCACACATAAAATTGTTGATAAAAATTACTCTCGTGTTAAAAGCGCGGAGAACTCCAAGACAGTGGAGAAGCTGCAGGTCCACAAAATGACGACAGCATTGTTTGGTCCTAGTATGAGACTCATCAGGCAAATGCGTTCGGTACAAACCATCATCTAGGACGAAACAACAATGGCCTAATGATTCCCATATTAGGACAAAACAACGCTGTCGTTATTTTTCGGACCCGAAGCTTCTCCACTGTTTTAGAGTTTTCAGCACTTTTTAACACGAAAGTAATGTTTATCCACAACCTTATGTCCGCACAATGGAGAATTTATTTTATTATTACACTAACGAAAACTTATCTCCTTATTTATATATATATATATATATATATATATATATATATATATATATATATATATATATATATATAGTAAGTAAAATGCGAACAGTAAATGCAAACTTCGTTCCAATCATGTCCCTTATTAGAAGTCACACAGTTTGAACAAATTGCTAAGGAACACAATTTATCCCATTCCCACCACCATCGAGATGATGGCCTACCTGTACCACCATACCGAGAAGAAAGTCAAAACTTACCCTCCCCGCCACAGTGATACGGCAGAGGTACATGTTTCGTCTCTACTAGACTCATCAGGGTACCGACATGCACCTGGCTGTGCAAAGGACAGATCGGAAGGAAGCATGTAAATACTGAACGCGGCTTCGCCGACCTCCCGCCGGATGGCGTATATATGTTTATGCGGCTTTCACGGATTCCTTCGTGTGAGGTGCAATAGCAGTGGATATTATGCCGTTGTAGTGTTGAAATCACATTCAGCAAACAAACAACTATTTGTAACTCCGAGTGCGCCACCGGTGTCAGGACGAAACACGCCTTAAAAATTTTTAGTGGTCGAAAATCAGCTCGTACTTGTCGTAACTTCGCTGAAATACTGCAATATGGCGTCCGAACAGGACAATGATGACGGAAGGTCGTCAGAGTCGTGGGGCTTTGATTAAGCCTGGACCCTACAAGAAAAGACCACCACAAGGCGGTTAGTTCTTACGATTCCATTTAGCTTCAATAAAGCATTGGCTTGGCGGGATGGAGTTGTATGAACGGCCGCCTATAAATGGAATATTTTACCTATACATCCCGTGAAGGAATGACCTTAAATATAACATTGTTGTAATCGAGGAAAATTAAGACCGGGAACTACTATTTGAAATGCTCCCTATATACAAACAAATCTAATGTATCAATGGGCCTACTAACATTTTTCCCAGACATTCTGTGTTGACGTACTAATACTATAATTTGGAACTTCCATTTGAAGTTATTTTGCAGCGGAACGTGTCGGTGAGATATCAATTTCTTACAATAACCCATTTTTATAATATGAACCGTTGATTATAATGCTTCCTTCTATATTTAGTCCATGTCAGTCCGTCAATTACAACAACATCCAAAAAAGTACGTCTACATGGGTCTCGTAACATTGCCGGCATATTTGCAACAATATATATATATATATATATATATATATATATATATATATATATATATATATATGTGTGTGTGTGTGTTTATACGGCTTTCACGGATACCTCCGTGTGAGATGCATTAGCAGTTGTTATATCTACATTATGCTGTTGTAGTGCTGAAATCCCATTCAGCAAACGTACAACTATATGCAACTCCGTATGTAAATGAAGTAAAATGCGAAACAGTAAATACAAACTTCTCTCCATCATATCCTTTCTGTGTTAGAGGTTGCATAGTTAGAATAAAGATGGAGAGAAGTTTGCATTTACTGTTTCGCATTTTACTTCATTTACATACGGAGTTGCATATAGTTGTACGTTTGCTGAATGTGATTTCAGCACTACAACAGCATAATGTGGATATATCCATTGTTATTTCATCTCACACGGAGGTATCCGTGAAAGCCGTATAAACATATGTACGCCACCCGGCGAGAGTTCGGCGAAGCCGCGTTCAGTGTTGCATACTTCCTTCTGATCTGTCCTTTGCACGGCCAGGTGCATGTCGGTACCCTGATGAGTCTAGTAGAGACGAAACATGTACCTCTGCCGTATCACTGTGGCGGGGAGTGTAAGCTTTGACTTTCTTCTCGGTATGGTGGTACAGGTAGGTCATCATCTCGATGATGGTGGAATAGAATAAATTGTGTTTATAACAATTTATTCTAACTGTGCAATCTCTAACACAGAAAGGATATGATGGAGAGAAATTTGCATTTAGTGTTTCGCATTTTACTTCATATATATATATATATATATATATATATATATATATATATATATATATATATATATCAGGGGCGGATCCAGCTTCGTTCACTGGGGGGCGGGGGGAGGGTGGTGATATCATAAAAGTACAGTATGGCAAGCGAAAACAAGTTGTCGACGGGGGGGGGGGGGGGGAGACGCCAGCAACCCAGAAACATTCCATTTCTAGTGTATCTATTATCTTAAACTCAAAGGTCTTGGGATGGGGGGGGGTGATCGCAAGAAAAAAAAAGTTGTCGACGGGAGGCTGGAAACCAACAGCATATACATTCCTAGTATAAGAGCCAGAATCGGGTCTATTTTCTTAAACATAAAGCTCTTAGGGGGGCGATGGCAAGAAAAAACAAGTCGTCGACGGGGGGGGGGGGGGGGGGGAGAGCCAACAGCATACACATTCCTATTATAAGAGGCACAATCGGGTGTATTTTCCTGAAATCTAAGATCTTGGTGGGGGCAATCACCCCTATTGGATCCGCGCATACATTTTTTTTTTCATGATTTTATTCTTACGAAAACTTAACGTTACTCACAAGTTATTTTATAATCAAATTTTTATAAATATACAAAGTTTCAAATCGAACGTAAATCAAAATTGATACAGACAAAGTTTTTCAGTAAAATGAAAACGTTTGTGAAAAAAAATTACGTCCGATGATAAAGTAACTTGCAATGCCAAAACAAAAGGATAGCGTTAATTAGAATTCTCGCTAGGTTAATTTTCAAAGGAGCCAATTATTGAAGCACTCTTTTAATCGTAGATAATAAGTTGACGATCGAGTAGTTAACAAAAATCGAAGTAAAAAGGGTTTGGAGGTTATTGAGAATTCGAGGGTTTGATTCGTTCTATAAAGGATATTGGAAAAGCAAAGCGTGGTGATCATTTGAATAAAATTATCTAAATCCTCAGATTAAATGTTGTTAACGAGGATAGGGCTAAATAATTATAAATATTGGGTAAAAGCAGTGGCGGCTGGTGCATTAAAAAAGTAGGGGTCGCAATTACATTTAAAATATATATATATATATATATATATATATATATATATATATATATATATATATAAACCCTGCTATAGGAATTTAGTATGGAATAGAGCACTGTATTTTAGTAAACATAAAGAAGGTGGTAAATTTTAAAAATATAGCAGTTAAAACAAAATACACGTATAACTTACTGTGTGAATTATTTATAAAGAAAATCCATTCGCCGATCTTTGACATTAGCAAATTTATGAATAACCCGCTGATTGAAATCAGGTATGCTTTCGATTAGTTCTCTTTCTTCAGAAATCATTGCCAAAGCAAAAAGTCGTTCTTGGCTCATAGTATTCCGTAAAAACGTTTTTATCCTTTGAGAGTTTCTACCCTCAAAGGATAAAAGCACCTTTCTACTTCAGCCGATGTCATCGGAATAGTAATAAAGGTAATCCTTGGAGAAGGGGGAAGCATATAATTTTCCGAATTGTTCAATGCTTTTTTACATATCTCCTATTTTTAGGTCGTAGAACACGAATAATATGTTGTCAATTTTCGCCAATCTCGCGTGATTTTTCCGGAAAGATTAAATTCATTTTCATTCATATAACTTGTAAATTCCGATCTCAACTTTTAAATTTTGGGCATTTATAGTAAAATACACAATCACTACGCAATAAAATCATTTTTTTAACAAAATTTACATAAAAAACCTTGCAAAAATATAAATGTTCCATAAAACGTAAGAAAACCGTTGTCTTGTCGTTTTATACAGTTTCTAGGCATGCATGGTTGGTTGCATACGATTTAAATCCAAACAAGTGATGCGATGTTGCCACGTTGACGTGGATTTTAAAGGACCTCCGCACCAACCATATGGAAATTGGATCCCGGTCAAATTCGTTGAAAATTCAGTATATTGTAGGTCTAGAAGTCCTGATCAAAAGTTCCTGTGGACACAAAATCCAAAAGTTAATAGTTTTCGAGATACAGACGGATGAGTCGCGCCCGATCCACCATTTACATAGGCAGGGCGTAAGGGTCAGTTTTCTCTATCTCTCCCTAACTTGTGAATTTTTTTGGCTAACGTGAGCGAATGTCAAAGGATAATACATATTCTATATACATATATATATATATATATATATATATATATATATATATATATATATATATATATATATATATATATATATATATATATATATATATATATATATATATGTAGGTCTGGAAAATCGAGAACAGAAACTCGACGTTTCTTAAGTATGATAAAGAAAATACTATATTATTCATCAAATCAGAATGAGACAGAAGATAAATACATATGTGTAAATTACCAGTTTGGCCTTCGGATAAGGGGTAATACAATGCTGGCGCGGTGAGAGCGGGCAGCAGCATACGCCACGCCTTAGCACAAGAGGATTCCAAGTTATTTGCTTTCATTCAGGCCGTCGAAGTGTAAGTACCGAATATTGGTATTTCCGTGTTTCGAGTCAATTTTTTTATTTAAAATGGTAGTTTATTCCACGGAACAAAAAGTACAGATTATTACGTGGTATTATTCTAGTAAAAGTATACATGAGATAATCAGCAGATTTGCATTTACGTACGAAAATCATCCTATTCCTTCAAAATCTAGAATTTCAGAAATTATTAAAAAATTTGAGACAACCGGCTGTCTAAAAATTTGTAAAAAATGCACTGATAACAATGGAGGAGCAACCGGCTTCTCAAATTACTGAAGAACGAGCAAATCGGGAGACTGACGTATGTAGTATAGCGGAAATTAATTTTCCTTGCAATAGTACCGCAATTGCAGAAGAACTTGATATGAACGCTCGAACGGTTCGAAATATTTTAAAGCGTAACAAATATCGCCGTATGGTGTTTTGTGAGGACATGATGGAAAAGGCTAATAGGAACGACAGATTCATCAGCAACATTTTGTTTACGGATGGATCTTCATTCTCCTTGCACGGCCGTCACAATCCTTCTATTGCCGTAGAGAGAATCAACATCTCAATATTCCTCAGAGAACACAATACCCGCAAAAGGTTAATGTATGGGCTGGTATGTTAAGGAATTTTATCATTGGGCCGTTTTATATTAATTGGAACCTAACTGCAAATAAATACTTGGACCTTTTGCGAAATCACGTCATTCCAGCTGTTCGAGCATTAAATATTAATTTTGAGGAAATTTGGTTTCGGCAGGATGGTTGCCCTGCTCATAATGCGAGAAAAGTGCAACAGTTGTCTGGCAATAAATTGTAATCCATGTAGCGCACCTGATGGATTCATGTCTTTGCTTATTAAGGACTGCAGCATTTTTAATGCGTCGAATTAGTGCTCCCCGAGTATTAACTTTTACTTTGTACACCTCGTTTTTGAACCAGCCCCACAAACAGAAGTCTAATGATTTGAGGTCTGGAGATTTAGGAGACCCGCTAACAATACCACGGCGAGCAATCCAAGACCCTAGAAACTTCTTTCAAATGCTGCTTGAGCTGAAGCATCAAACGTGCAGGAACTTCATCATGCTGATAATGCATTTGCATTATGATATTTAAAGGAATATTTTTTAGTAATCCTGTTAAGACATTTTGTAAGACGATTCTCTAAAATGTAAGAGCCAATTAAATAAGCATCGACCATAACACACCACACATTTACCGAAAACTTGTGCTGAAAATTAGTTGCGTGGGGATTTTCGTCTGACTATACACGGGAACTGTGAATATTACTGATGCCGTCCCGTTGCTTTATCGGTAAAGAGTATGTGAGATACAACACGATGATTATTATTTGTCCAGACACAAAATTACATATGCTTAACATAATATTCTGGTTATAGCTGCTGTACACGCTGTATATAATACAGTCTGTTGATTACCCTTTTCTGTTAAATATCCAGCTGAGAGCAATTCTTCGTGACTTGGTTGTTGTATCATCTTCTACTAACTCCATAATATAGGCTCTTTTATTATGCCGATGACTTCTCAGATGTATACAACCAATAATACACGAACGCAACTAGACAGCCAGACACCTAGCACAAAAAAAACACAAACATAAATGTGTAATGAAATATATTACCAAATAAATTAATTATAATACTAAACAATCTTACAAGTGACTAAAATCACTCAAATATTTCCTTATATTAAAACCGACCATCTTTGAAACACTCTGTATGGTATCAAAATTAACATTACATTTATATTTACGACCATCCAATGCGGTGCCATCGGACGCAAGAGACAACAGTTGAAGTTCAACTAAACTTGACACTTGCACTAAAAGGTGATTATTAAAACCCACTTTATCTTGTAAAACGGAGTAAAAAATTGCTAGAAGCCTATCCAGAGTAAATGCATTGGGGCCCATTTGAGTATTAAGCTGCTCAGAAACCTTGCTCTTTCGTTTAACATCTTTCTGGGTCTTTGTTTTCTTACCGTGGTACTTCATGAATAATCTTTTATCATCTTTAGTGGAATTATAGCTTGCTAAATACGCCGCGATGAGCAAGTATTTGGCGTAAAAAGGGAGTTCTAGGTTTTGTGCTAAATTAGCTATAGTCTTATCAGTGGAGCTTGATGAATCTGTTGATATTCTTAAATATAAAACATCCAAGGAACTTTTTAGGATCGGTGAAATTCGTTGCCAAAGAGCCATGGTATTTTGTAACGCCACCTCTTTCTTAAATATCGGTTCGCAATATTTTACGAAATTATTTCTGCTCATATATCTTAATTCCCTTAAATCTCTGCAGTCCCTGTAGAACACAGAAAGGAAGGCGTTCAAATAATTCCTGTAAAAGTCGATGTCAAACTCCAACGTTTCATTAAAGTTATTAGCTATTAACTTTTGCACGTAATGAAAGTCAAGCGAGAGAATTTCCAAAAGTTCGTCTTTAGTGTACTTAGGGAAATGGAGCTTAATAGGTTCTACGATGTTTAACCTGAAGTAATACTTTTCGAAAGCAATCTCCAAGAGAATCACTGAAATCGACACGCCTGAAAACTCTTTCAGTCTTAAAATGTTTGGCAATAAATTGTAATCCATGTAGCGCGCCTAATTGATTCATGTCTTTGTTTATTAACGACTGCAGCATTTTTAATGGGTCGAATTAGTGCTCCCCGAATATTGACTTTTACTTTGTACACCTCGTTTTTGAACCAGCCCCACAAACAGAAATCTAATGGTTTGAAGTCTGGAGATCTTGGACACCCACTAACAGGACCACGGCGAGCAATCCAAATGCTGCTTGACCTGACGCACCAAATGTGCAGGAACTCCATCATGCCGATAATGCATTTGCATTATGATATTTAAAGGAATACTTTCTAGTAATCCTGTTAAGACATTTTGTAAAAAATTTAAATAATTCTCTCCTATAAGACGATTCTCTAAAATGTGGGGGCTAATTAGATACGCATCGACCATACCACACCACACATTTACCGAAAACTTGTGCTGAAAATTAGTTTCAATTATTGCGTGGAGATTTTCGTCTGTCTATACATAGGAACTGTGAATATTACTGATGCCGTCCAGGGTAAATGTTGCTTTATCGGTAAAAAGTATGTGAGATACAACACGATGATTATTATTTGTCCAGACACAAAATTACATATGCTTAACATAATATTCTGGTTATAGCTGCTGTACACGCTGTATATAATACAAATATAGACCTTGCTTTCGGAGTGTGTTGATTACCCTTTTCTGTTAAATATCCAGCTGAAAGCAATTCTTCGTGAGTTGGTTGTTGTATCATCTTCTACTAACTCCATAATATAGGCTCTTTTATTATGTCGATGACGCCTCAGATCTATACAACCAATAATACACGAACGCAACTAGACAGCCAGATATCTAGCACAAAAAAAAACACAAACATAAATGTGTAATGAAATATATTACCAAATAAATTAATTATAAAACTAAACAATCTTACAAGTGACTAAAATCACTCAAATATTTCCTTATATTAAAACCGACCATCTTTGAAACACTCTGTATGGTATCAAAATTAACATTACATTTATATTTACGCCCATCCAACGCAGTGCCATCTGATGCAAGAGACAACAGTTGAAGTTCAACTAAAGTTGACACTTGCACTAAAAGGTGATTATTAAAACCCACTTTATCTTGTAAAATGGAGTAAAATATTGCTAGAAGCCTATCTAGAGTAAATGCATTGGGGCCCATTTGAGTATTGAGCTGCTCAGAAACCTTGCTCTTTCGTTTAACGTCTTTCTGGGTCTTGGTTTTCTTACCGTGGTATTTCATGAATAATCTTTTATCATCTTTAGTGGAATTATAGCTTGCTAAATACGCCGCGATAAGCAAGTATTTGGCGTAAAAAGGGAGTTCTAGGTTTTGTGCTAAATTGGCTATAGTCTTATCAGTGGAACTTGATGAATCTGTTGATATTCTTAAATATAAAACATCCAAGGAACTTTTTAGAATTGGTGAAATTCGTTGCCAAAGAGCCATGGTATTTTGTAACGCCACCTCTTTCTTAAATATCGGTTCGCAATATTTTACGAAATTATTTCTGCTCATATATCTTAATTCTCTTAAATCTCTGCAGGCCCTGTAGAAAACAGAAAGGAAGGCGTTCAAATAATTCCTGTAAAAGTCGATGTCAAACTCCAACGTTTCATTAAAGTTATTAGCTATTAACTTTTGCACGTAATGAAAGTCAAGCGAGAGAATTTCCAAAAGTTCGTCTTTGGTATACTGAGGGAAATGGATCTTAATAGGTTCCACGATGTTTAACCTGAAGTAATACTTTTCGAAAGCAATCTCCGACAAGAGAATCACTGAAATCGACACGCCTGAAAATTCTTTCAGTCTAAAAATGTCTGACAATAAATTGTAATCCATGTAGCGCGCCTAATTGATTCATGTCTTTGTTTATTAACGACTGCAGCATTTTTAATGAGTCGAATTAGTGCTTCCCGAGTATTGACTTTTACTTTGCACACCTCGTTTTTGAACCAGCCCCACAAACAGGAGTCTAATGATTTGAGGTCTGGAGATTTAGGAGACCCGCTAACAGGACCACGGCGAGCAATCCAAGACCCTAGAAACTTCTTTTAAATGCTGCTTGACCTGACGCACCAAATGTGCAGGAACTGCATCATGCTGATAATGCATTTGCATTATGATATTTAAAGAAATATTTTTTAGTAATCCTGTTAAGACATTTTGTAAGACGATTCTCTAAAATGTAAGGGCCAATTAAATAAGCATCGACCATACCACACCACACATTTACCGAAAACTTGTGCTGAAAATTAGTTTCAATTATTGCGTGGAGATTTTCGTCTGACTATACATAGGAACTGTGAATATTACTGATGCCGTCCCGGGTAAATGTTGCTTTATCGGTAAAGAGTATGTGAGATACAACACGATGATTATTATTTGTCCAAACACAAAATTACATATGCTTAACATAATATTCTGGTTATAGCTGCTGTACACGCTGTATATAATACAAATATAGACCTTGCTTTCGGAGTGTGTTGATTACCCTTTTCTGTTAAATATCCAGCTGAGAGCAATTCTTCGTGAGTTGGTTGTTGTATCATCTTCTAACTCCATAATATAGGCTCTTTTATTATGTCGATGACGCCTCAGATCTATACAACCAATAATACACGAACGCAACTAGACAGCCAGATACCTAGCACAAAAAAAAAAAACATAAATGTGTAATGAAATTTATTACCAAATAAATTACTTATAAAACTAAACAATCTTACAAGTGACTAAAATCACTCAAATATTTCCTTATATTAAAACCAACCATCTTTGAAACACTCTGTATGGTATCAATATTAACATTACATTTATATTTACGACCATCCAATGCGGTGCCATCTGACGCAAGAGACAACAGTTGAAGTTCAACTAAACTTGACACTTGCACTAAAAGGTGATTATTAAAACCCACTTTATCTTGTAAAATGGAGTAAAAAATTGCTAGAAGCCTATCCAGAGTAAATGCATTGGGGCCCATTTGAGTATTAAGCTGCTCAGAAACTTTACTCTTTCGTTTAACATCTTTCTGGGTCTTTGTTTTCTTGCCGTGGTACTTCATGAATAATCTTTTATCATCTTTAGTGGAATTATAGCTTGCTAAATACGCCGCTATGAGCAAGTATTTGGCGTAAAAAGGGAGTTCTAGGTTTTGTGCTAAATTAGCTATAGTTTTATCAGTGGAGCTTGATGAATCTGTTGATATTCTTAAATATAAAACATCCAAGGAACTTTTTAGAATTGGTGAAATTCGTTGCCAAAGAGCCATGGTATTTTGTAACGCCACCTCTTTCTTAAATATCGGTTCACAGTATTTTACGAAATTATTTCTGCTCATATATCTTAATTCTCTTAAATCTCTGCAGGCCCTGTAGAACACAGAGAGGAACGCGTTCAAATAATTCCTGTAAAAGTCGATGTCAAACTCCAACGTTTCATTAAAGTTATTAGCTATTAACTTTTGCACGTAATGAAAGTCAAGCGAGAGAATTTCCAAAAGTTCGTCTTTAGTGTACTGAGGGAAATGGATCTTAATAGGTTCCACGATGTTTAACCTGAAGTAATACTTTTCGAAAGCAATCTCCGACAAGAGAATCACTGAAATCGACACGCCCGAAAACTCTTTCAGTCTTAAAAAGCCTGGCAATAAATTGTAATCCATGTTTCTCAACTCTTCGGCTTTATCTAATACTACGACGGACCCATTCAGGTCAACTTGTTCGCATGTTTTTTGAACTTGAGAGATGAAATCCATTAAATTGTCGCATTTGGCATAGGGGGCTCCGACTTTCGGATCGATTTTGTGCCCGGACAGCTTGTTTAGAATAGATTCAAATAGAATTTTCGGAGTGTAGCATTCTATTAAGTTGACTATAGCGTGACGAATTTCTAAGATTGGTAATAGAGATTTTATTATTGCCGACTTTCCAGTACTAGGGCCACCGTAAATATATAGAGTAGGAATGTAAGGCTCATCTCTTATGCCGTATAAACTCCAAAGTTGTTTAATTTGCTTTTCTCTTCCTGGATAGGTCTCATTAAGTAAAGCTAGTTTGGCATCCATCGATGAAAAATCTGAAACAAAAATGACTGTTAAAGAAAAATATAACTAAATAAGTTTTAAAAGAATATTTTTAATATGAAATTCCTAACAAATTATGTACGCTAGTAGAAACTGACCGGCATTTCGCAAAGCATCTACATTTATGAGATAAATTCCAAATCCGGAAAATTTAATATAACGATTCAGCCAGGGCGGCTAAAAAATTTATAATCAAAATGGGTGATTTGGGATTTTCCGGAGTCATATGTTATTTTTATACTTTCCTTCTGAAAAAACAAGGTTTAATGAATTTAGTTAAATTAAAATTTTTATAAAAAAAATTGAACCGACTTCTAAAAGTGTGCTAAAAGGTGAAAAATAACTAGAACTTTCTATATGAAATTGACATTTTTGAAGTCGGCGCTAAACTAATACCTGACAAAATTTGATTCGCATAAACAGATTAAAAATACTTTATTTGTAATTGCTTTCTTACCATAACTTGTATATATTAGTAGTTATTTATTTCATTTAGATAGAATTTGACACCGACTTCAAAAATTTCAATTTCATATAAAAATCTATAGTTATTTTTCACTTTTTAGCGCACTTTCAGAAGTCGGGTCAATTTTTTTTATAAAAATTTTATTTTTCGATTTTTAGTTTCCAATTCATTATGATACCTATAAATTATTTGAATTAAGTACTAATCGATATTAGTGTACCTCGCAATAATCCCACTGTGGCAAAAAAGCATTCATTTTATCCAAAGTTGTAAATCACCCTAAAATGAGCAACTAAATATTCTTTGATTCTTAGAATTTTCCCAAAACCAGTGAAATTGTCAAACAAATATTTAGTCTGTCATAGTAAATCCACTATCTTAAATTTCAAATTAATTTTAGATTGGTAATATAGGCCCCAAAACCTTCCAATATCGATATTTAAAGCACTTGAGACGAAGATTTTTTAGCCCGATATAATATGTTATACTGCATATTGAGTTTGGATACGCCCCAAGAACCCCGCAATATCAATTTTAGACAAAATCGGAAAATGTAAAATTTTCAGGCCCTCATATTGTATATTATCACTCTAATAGTTGTAAAAAATTAGCTTTATATTCGTAATACACGGCCCCGAAAACCCCCTAATACCAAATCTGAAAAAATGGGAATAAGGTAAAATTTTCAATCCACCATATTGGATCTGCCATATTGAATTTCAAAAAAATAATTTTAACGTCTTAATCTAATCTAAGCCCTTCAAACCCCCTGGTACCAATTTTGCTTGGAATCCGGAAATCTAAAAATTCTAAACCGTCATATTGCATCTGAAATATTAGATTTTCTTAAAATAATTTTATATTCGCTGTTTACATCCTCAAAAACGATTCAGTCCCAACTTTGAACGAAATCGAAACGTAAAATTTTTAGTCCGCTATATTGGATTCCCCATATTGAATTCTGAAAAAATACTTTTAAATTCATTATTTACACCCTCAAGAACCCCTTATATCAGTTTTGGAGAAAATCGAAAAATGTAAAATTTTTAGGACGCCATATTGAATTCATCAGACTGTTTTTCAAAAAAAAAACTCGTAATTAACACTAACAAAAATCCCCCAATACTGATTTTAGACAAAATCGAGAGATTCAGAATTTAATTTTTTTTAAATAATTTCAGATTCGTAATGTGCGATCCCAAAAACTTCCCCATATCAATTTAGAAAAAAATCGGAAAAAATTTATTTTAATATATTGAATATTTTAAAAATAATTTTAGATTCGTTATGTGCGACTCCGAAATTTCCCATGTATCAATTTTGGAAAAAATCGGACAAAATTGACTTTTTTTTGGCCGCCATATTGGATCCGCTATATTGAATTTTTTAAAAATAATTTCAGATTCGTTGTGTATGACCCCCAAAATTCCCCCATACCAATTTTGGAGAAAATCGGACAAAATTAATTTTGGCCGCCATATTGTCAGCGCCATCTTGAATTTTACTGCACCAATTTCATTCAAATCGATGCAGCAGTTCCGGAGTAATCGATGTACATACAAAAAAAAAATACATAGTCGACGAATTGAGAACCTCCTTCTTTTAGAAGTCGGTTAAAAAGTAATTTGTAATATATCGGAGCGTGACGTTGCCAAGTTCACGTTTTGCGTAAATTAGGGATATCGTGCACAATCTGGCAACACAACGTGAGGGTTTCTAGGGTGCCTTGTATCAGTGTTATCTTTGTGTTGAATAAAGTTAATTAACGCCTATAAATGTAGTATTACCTCTCTGAACCGATGTACGCGATAGTACAAAAATGTCTAAAGTACAGAAACGTGGCTATGTTAAGCTCTAGTTACTGCTTGCATGCTTTTCGGTATTCTTTTAGGTAGAGCTTAAATGTAATCTGAACGGATTATATCCCATTCATAAAATGCTGCAAACCGAATATGAGTTCTAGAAAATTATAATTCACTAAAACTCAAGAACTTTTATGATTTTGGAAAAAACTAGAAAATTAAGCTATCTTAGCTTTAAGCCTATTCCTTTCAACAAAACAAAAATTTAAAAGTTGAAGAATAAAAGCAAATCACTCGTTCTTAGTAGTCGCCTATAATAGAACTGTTAAAAAAATTTAAAATTATCTTTCGCCATTTTGTCAAAAATTACGTCGTTGCTGAGTTCAAACTAAAGAAAAGTTGACTTCTCCTTATCTTTTTGGAACATCAGATTCACAAAGGTTTAACTTTTGAATCCGATATAATTGCCACGGAAGTTCGATCTTCCACTTGAACAGTTTTGTTTTTCTTATGAAGTAAATAACTAAAAAATCTTTATATAGCCCAACCAAAGGTAAAAACTCAAGGAAAAAAACTTTTTATAAAAGGAATATATATCAAACATATACATATATATATATATATATATATATATATATATATATATATATATATATATATATATATATATATAGTGTTTCACGGATGGGAACATGTGATTCAGTATTAATCCGGGAATACATCAGTTCGTTCGTTTGGTTTCCTGTGGAAGTTTGCAGACGTTTCCCCAAAATCTCATTTGGCATCTTCTGTGCTTGGTGGTTGTAGATCAACTGTTGATGAAAGAAAACAATACCTATACTGAGACTTGGAACAATAATTCTCAATTTACAGGTTGATACCAATTCTAAAAAAAATCTATGTAAATTCGCTTAAACACATCAACATTTGGGCGTCGTAGAATTTCTTACAGGCAAAAGGGACATTGAAAACCTTGCAACAAGAACTAGTTATAAAAATTATTTAATAGATGAATACTTTGGTTGCAGTTAAACAAAAAGTGATTGGCATCGCCATACTGATAATGTGTTGTGCAACTTGGAGCAAAAATAGTTAAAATATATTACCTACAATGTATATTAACTAGTACTATTCAAAATAAATACCATAGTTTGGTGTTTTTCAGAAATAAGAAGTGAAGCGTGGTGTTTTTTGATTTCCGGAAAACTGATGAAAAATTGTTAAAAAGCAAGATCAGAATTTTGTTCTACGACCTCAAAATAGGGGATACTTAACGAAATTTTTTCAAGAAAACGTTTTCCTGACTTTCACTTAATCGAAATAATTACCAAATATTTTAGATATTATTATTGTTCCTGTTTAAAGTTACAAAAATGCTATTCATTGATGGTTAATATGTTTTAATTCCATATATAAACAAATTTGCTTCAACACCCTATAGTTAAAGCGCGCTACTGACAAATTTTACTATTTATATTTATAAATCTACACCATTGGCTGAGTTTTAAGGTTATCTTTTCAAACAAAACAAACTTGTAGCTTTTCTGAAAATATTTTACCATAAAAACACTTTTCCTTGAGAAACATAAGTTAAAGAATAATATTTACCTTAAAATTTTAATAATAAAGCACTATCAACACATAAATAGAGCAAAAGAAGAACACAATCCCTACATTAACAACATTATTTTAGCGGGAATACAGATCAATTAGTCAACCAGTAATACGTTGAGTTTTAATGATGACGGATATGATATGGAAAAATGCACGTTTGGTAATGCTAATAGTGAACTTACGAACATTTTGAATAGAGGGCAGCATGTAACAAAAGTTTTGTAAATACTAGTTGCCCAAGAATAAAGTTACCATCCCTAGCTATGATAAAGCCATTCAAAAATTACTGGGGATTTGAAAATGTAATAATTGTTTTTGTTATATTTTAAAATTTAGTAATAATTTTACAAAACAATGTAAAATTTATTCTCACCACTCAGCAAGAAAAATTTTATTTAATAATAATAGAAAATATATTACATATTCTTTTTTAAAAACGTTATTCATTGTCAGGGGCGGATCCAAGAGAGAAAACGGTGGGGCTATCGCTCCCGCCCCCAAGGGCTTCGAATTAAAAAAAAAAATACTTCCCTGTTGTATTCTAGACTTTAAATTAATATTGTGAATTTGCTTTCGCTCGTCATTCTGTACTGTCTTATGTATACGAATGGGGTTTCAATCTTTTCTTTGCTCTTGTAATATTCCCCTCCCCTCCACCAAAGAGGGAGTCTGGATTGGCTTCTGTTCATTATAGTTATTGATAAGTTAGATTTCTATTTTATTTCCATATAATAGTTGTTTTATATTTGAATATGTATGTCGCCCTGCATGAGATCAACTAGACTTCCGCTTGGTAGCAACCATAGACATAGTAGAGATAGACGTCCATGGTAGCAACCAAGAAGAGTGTAAACACTGAAAATGTCCATGACAAATTCTGAAATCGTTTTGTCGGTTATATATTTGTAAATCCCTTTGTAAGTAATTAAAAATGTACAAAAAATATAAATTTTTGATTGAAATTATTAAATTAGTATACATTTTAGAAAAGAAGATACAGACAAAGCACGCATACACGTGTATTAGATATATTTTTTTAGATATCCTTCATAACATTACTTCTATGGGATTAATACATGTTTTTGGTTTTACGTTTTGGTTTCTTTTATTACTTAAACCATCTTCAGAGTATTGAACTGTAAGTAGGAAAGAAAATTTGTATTTTGTTAATATATAAATTGAACAAAATATGAAGTATTGATCCTGTTTACAATTTAATACTTCGAATATGGTTTAAATAATAAAATTAACAGAAAGGTAAGAACAACAACATGTATTAATTCCATAGAAGTAATATTATGACCGAAACCCAAAAAAGGAATATCTAATTAATAACTGCTCGGTTAATAACAATAAGTGCATGTCCGGCGCATTCACCAAATGATCACAATACTAGATTTCAAAAATTTTAAAATCTTGTGAGTTAGTTGATGTAAAGTAATAATTTGCATTGAATAAATTTACTCAGAGTTGTTGGGCTGAATTTTTTTGATTTTTAAAATATACGGTTGAAAAATATGAAGAGAAGTTATTTTAAAAGTGATTTTTGAGACTCGTATTTCGCGAATGAAGCGACTAAATAAAAAATATTATAAGATATATAATATTTAATTGCATTTGAAGAGATATCCAATGTCAAACGACTCGATGGGACTGGATGTGAAAAAATGTTTTTAATCCAATTCTGTCTGACGTCTGTTTTGTGTTTGTATGTATATTGTTTGAATCTAAAAATCAGGGATAAATGAAATAAAGAAAATTATCAATCAATCACTATCACTATTTCAATCAGCCGATTTTGTAAGAAGTATATTAAACCCATGACGTGGCCTAAATAGATGTACTCTTGGACATTCTCTATGATTTCATTTTGAATCTTTGTACATTTGCGTCAGGGCTCATTAACTTAGTTTTCCTCAAGTTCATCTTAAGTCTCACTTTTCTCGCCTCTTCATTGAAATCTTGAAGCATTTGTTTTAGCTCTTCTGGGTTGCTTGACATGACAACAACATCGTCGGCGAAACGAAGATGACTAAGATAAGAACCGTCGACTCTCAAACCTTTCTCATCCCAATTTAGTTTTTTAAAGACATCCTCCAAAGCTAGCGTAAATAGTTTCGGAGAGATGACGTCTCCCTGAAGCACACCTCTCATAACGTTTATTTTTTCGGTTTTTGTATCTTGGTCGATTTTAACCTGTATAGTTGTGTTTTTATATATGTTTTGTATGATAGTGGTATACCTAGAGTCAATTCTAGCATTATTAAGTGATTTCAAGATCGCTGACATGGGCTGCCTTTGGAAAGTTGCAGTACGTATTAAGAGATAGAAACACACCAATCAACCTTAAACGGAAAGTGTATAACACGTGTGTCTTGCCTGTTGCTACTTACAGCTTGGAAACGATAACACTAACCAAACAAAACGCAAATAAGGTCCAAGTCACTCAACGCTCCATGGAGAGACAAATGTTAGGAATCTCGTTACGGGATAAAATACGAAATCAAGTAATAAGATCAAGAACCAAACCAAAAAAAACGCATATCACGACTAAAGTGGCAATTGGCGGGGCACATTACTAGACAACAGCCCGATAGGTGGACGAGTAAATTACTGCAATAGCGACCGCGAGAAACGAACCGAAATCGTGGCAGGCCATAACGCAGATGGGTAGATGATATAAGACAGTTTGCTGGAAAAGACTGGCTCCAGAAGGCGAGAGACAGATCCCAGTGGAAGACCATCGGAGAGCTTATATTCAGGAGTGGACATCAATGGGCTGAGAAAGAAGAAGAAAAGATATTAAACTCAGATTGGATGATTTTTTGAAAGATAATTTTTGTCTGGATCTCAGTACGGGTTTCGGTCGAGAGTAAGCACGAAGGATGCAATAGTGCATAATGATATTTGTTGATTTGGCTTGTGCGTTTGACACTGTAGAGCGCCAAAAATCACTGAATAAACTTGAACATATCGGAATTACAGGTCTCGTATCTAACTAATCGAACACGGAAAGAAAGAATAAATTAAACGCTAAGTAAAACAGGTGGTGTGGAATTTATGATACCGCAGAGTACAGCACTTGGTCATATCATGTTTGCTATTTTTTATAAATGCTGTGTTTACTGTTCTCCGAAGTGAAAAAAGAGTATTAATGTCAGGAAAACTGTCCTTTTCCATGAATGAAAGTGCTAATGCTTTATATACTAATCTTAAAGTATATGATTATGAATGTGTTATGAGCGAGAAATAGGGCTGATGCATTGAAACTGTAACACTGACAGACAGGATTAAATAGTGGGGGGGGTTCCTCGACAAGAATCTTAGATATGATGCTCACGTAAACTATGTGACTATAAAATTTCGTATGACTATATGCAATTCCTGTCTTTGAAACTACTGAGAATGACATACCAGGTTTTGATTAAATGTATTGTTTAAATGTCTGGGGCAGTGCATGCCGTAACATTCTTGACCCTTTTACTTTGACTCAAAAGCCTATAAATAAAACAGTCCTAAATAAAACCAGCAGGTTTTCATCGGACTTATTATTTAAAGAAGCTGACTTTCTATCAGACAACTGAATTTTAAAAATGTTCTAAAATTAACGAAGAAGTATGATAAGTATAGAAATCCGAACATACCCAAGGTTTACACCAAGTCTGTTCACAGTGGAGGCCTCACATTTCTTGTGACGTTATACAATATACACCTTCGCAGAGTCATATTATGTTTATCGGTCCAAAGTTATTTAATTTGCTTCCTTACAAATTGAAATCTATTGTATAATTATATGCTTTATAAACAAATCAACATCAGATTATTCAATTAGTATTGGTAACGTACATAATTACGGGCATTGTGTTAATATCTTTGAATGCGGGTTAATATATAAGTATATCGTGTTTCTCTTTAAACATATATATAAATATTTTAGCTTAATAATAAAAAGATGACTGCCGTTATAGTGTATATATTATTGAATACTATTATTCTACTAGATAAGCCTTTTTCAAAACCACATTTTAAATAAAAACCAAAAGATCATTTTTAAAATGGCATTTCACTCGATAAACTTTATCGCTTTTACGTCAAGATGTGAACACAATTTTTCAAATGCTACCCAAAGTTTGCATGGCTTTTCAATACGAAAACATATCGCTTCATACATTTTATGTTGCTTTTAAATTGTATTTTGTTGCTGTTTGACATAAACCTTTAAAAGCCAGAGCTGCTATCATATTTTGGGGTACGTTGTCCTATATATGAAGCGACATCTAAATGTAGTAGTAATAAACATTTTAAAATTATTTAAAAGAATAAAAAGGAACACGGGCAATATACCTTTGTGAGTTTAATTATAGTAGGTCAAATATAAATTTCCCAGATGAGCCAAGAAGATGGCCTTGGCTTACACAAAAAAAAAAACATAAAATCTAACTTAGCTGCTTAATTTTGCTTAAAGTTTTAAATAAATTACAAAATAAATAATTCGTTTGACCAAATAGAGATAAGCAAATGTGAAATAAAGAAACCCACATACAATAGGGTTAAAAAATTAGAATCTAACAAAAAATTGAACATGAATTAAAAAACCAAAACTTCAGTAAGAAATAAAGAAATCTATGTGCCATATTTAAATAGTTGTTATATATAACAGTTTACAAATCAGGTCTGGGTAACAGTAACGTATTTTTAGATGCTTTCGAGGCGGTGTTAAACAAATTATCGCAATTAGGCTAAGAAACGAAGCGATTTTTGGGAGGTAAAAATGACTCAAATACTGCCTGCGATCTGATTGTAGAAGTGGATAGGGGAAGGTAGTAAAAATAACGTCTCATCTCGTGTCTCAACAAATTTTGAATGGAACATTATTTTTTTTTAACAAATGGGTCGAAAAATGATTTTTCTCCGGTTTTTTGGATTTTACGAAAAATTTAAGGGATTTAGAGAAAAATGTTTCACAGACGAATTGTACGTCTTGAAAATATCTTCAAAATGAGGTTTTGTTTGTCCAAATCGGTCTGTAAACGAAAAAGTTGTTGCAAATTAAACATTAAAAATGGCCTATTTTTCAATTGTTAATAACTTTCTTAATATTTATTGAATTATTTTGTGAGTTTTAAAGTGCTTAAAAAATGTTGCTGAAGTTGGGTGCTGTCGGTCTAATAGTTTTTGTAAAATTGCAATTGTTTATTAGAAAAACGAAAAAAGTAACTATTTTTGATTGGCTGTACCGTCGTCTAGGAAACTGCTACAGAGTTCTGTCAGTGCTTATTCTCTTCACAAAGACTTAAGCTATAACGCAGTAAAAAAAAGTTGATATTTTTTATATTTTGTTTATACAAGATCGTCATGAAAATATGGGTAGTTTTTCGCTTGTTAATAAATTAATTAATAACCGCATTTTTTGTCCGATTTGTTAATAAAGCATATCATTGGAAAGCTGGTAAAAAAACACGAATTTAAAAAAAAGTTTCTACGACCAATAGAAGCCGGGTTAGAAATTTTTTTTTCAAAAGATCACAGTGCAATTGTTTATTTATATTAAGAGCTGAATTTTTTACAGTTCATTAATAAGAGCCTAAAGTATATGAAATCATTCAATTGAGGTTAATTTATACACAATCAACCCTTCAGGAGATCGCTAAATTGAGGGTACGTGCTGAACGCCAGGAGGGGGTAACCGAATCTCACCGAGTACAAAGTGAGAGCGCGTCTTCAAATCGGCGCGCGCTTAAAAAATTAGCAATGTCTCCGCTTCAAAATAACGTAGAACTTTCATTCTTTGATTTTGTTAGGGTAGCTCATCGAAAAAATAATATTGGGCACATGTTCAACCTTCTCGGGCTACCCCCACTCCCTGAAAATTGCATTTTTTAAATATAATTTTTTTTACTCGTTTTACATGTTTTTTCACTGAAAACGATTAAATTGCTAACTCGGCTCCTATTGGTCAAAAAGCCTTTAAAAAAAAATTCGTGTTTTTTTACCAACTTTTCAATGATATGCTTCATTAACAAATCGGAAAAAAACTGCGGTTGATAATTAATTTATTTATAAGCGAAAACTACCCATATCTTCATGACGATTTTGCATAAACAAAATATGAAAAATATCCACTTTTTTTTACTACATGATAGCTTAAGTCGTTACGAAGAGAATGAGCACTGACAGAACTCTGTAACAGTTTCCTAAACGAAGGTACAGCCAATCAAAATTAGTCACTTTTTTCGTTTTTCTTATAAACAATTGCAATTTTACAACAACTATTGGACCGACAGCGACCAACTTTGGCAACACTTTTTAAGCACTTTAAAACTCACATTCTGGTAAAAGTTGAAAACAATGCAATAAATATTAAGAAAGTTATTTACAATTGAAAAATAGGCCATTTTTAATGTTTAATTTACAACAACTTTTTTGTTTACAGACCGATTTGGACAAATAAAAACTCATTTTGAAGATATTTTCAAGACGTACAATTCGTATATGGAACACTTTTCTCTAAGTCCCTTAGATTTTCCGTAAAAGCCAAAAAACCGGGGAAAAATCATTTTTCGCCCTATTTGTTAAAAAAAAACAATGTTCCAACCAAAATTTGTTGGGACACGAGATGAGACGTAATTTCTACTACCTCTCCCTACTTATTTCTGCAATCAGATCGCAGGCAGTATTTGAGTTTTTTTTAACACTCCGTTTCCTGAGCTAAATCGTATAATAATATCATTATAATGGGCGATTTTAATATTGATTTTAGATCAGAGTCCACCATTTTGTCAGAGCTAACTAGTATTATTAATTCCTATGGTATTCTTGTCACAATATGTGACTACTAGGGTGACCAATAATTCCTCACCTTGTATCAACAACATTTTGACTAATATTGCTAACGAGCTCTATAGTTCTGGAGTACTGGATCCATGTCTTTCCGACCACCGTAGTCAGTTCATTGAGCTGAGTATGGGGATAGGGATCGGTGCTCACGAACTGGTTAGAGTGAGGCCTGTAACAACAAAGGGAATTAATTTTATTTTGGGCGACCTGAGTGTAATTGACTGGGACATTTTCTATCAGAATATCGACTCTGAATGGCTCTCTTGCCATTTGGTTTCGGTTTGTCAGCAACTGATCTGCAAGCATCGTTCTATGAGAGATGTGTTCACCCATAGGCCTCCCGTTCGGTGGTTTAATGAGTTATTAAGGATAATGAGGGATGAGCTCTCTGTGATGGAGATTTTGAGCTATCGGAGTACGGAATTCCGAGATTTATATAAACTTATGACTAAAAAGTACAGATAGAAGGTTGCTTCTACAAAGAAGGATGCATTTGGGAGTTTTCTGGAAAATTCCCAAAACAAAGCAAGGGATGTTTGGAGAGTTATTAAATATGAGGGAAATCAATCTGCACATAGTACTTCTAGTTCATTGCTCAGCGCTGGGAACTTTGATGAATTCTTCAGTAAAATAATATCCGACACTATAAAGGATCTACAGATTGACACAGAAATACAAAATGCTATGGTTTCGTGGATTCCAAATTCAGTGCATTCTTTTGCCCCCCTTTTGCCCGTTACGGAGTGTGATGTTTGGCGTGCTATACATGTTCTCAAGAGGTCGAACTCTTTTGACTTATATGATATGAGTAGCGCTATTCTGAAGGAGATTAGTGTCCATTTGGTCAAACCTTTGAAGTATTTATTTAATTGTAGTCTGGTTCAGGGTAATTTTCCGGATTGTTTGTTTAAAAAGGGGAATGTCAATTCCATGGAAAATTATAGACCTATATCTTTGATTCCGTTATTGGGAAAAATATTTGAGGTAATACTGAAAAACAGCTTGAGTCGTTATTTTGACCTCAGTCGTGCCTTTGATTGTGTTTCTCATGATCTTTTGATTAGAAAGCTTCGTAGATATGGTGTAAGAGGCGTTCCCCTCTATTTGCTTTAATCTTTCCTGTCAAATAGAATATATATATATATATATATATATATATATATATATATATATATATATATATATCAATATGATCTCTTTAGGCATTTGTCACCGGGTCTCTGTATCTGTTACGCTGACGACACGGCGCTAGAGAGACCCAGGATGTTTAATGAAGGAAATGTCTGTTATGGGAGAGCGTGAAAGATGTTGGTTTGCTAATAATTCCCTTAAATTAAATGAAGAAAAAACATGAAGAATGTTAGGAATCTCGTTACGGGATAAAATATGAAATCAAGTAATAAGATCAAGAACCAAAGTAGTTGACGTCATTGAACGCATATCACGACTAAAGTGGCAATGGGCGGGGCACATAGCTAGACAACAGCCTCATAGGTGGACAAGTAAATTACTGCAATGGCGACCGCGAGAAAGGAACCGAAATCGTGGTAGGCCACAACGCAGATGGGTAGATGATATAAGACAGTTTGCTGGAAAAGACTGGCTCCAGAAGGCGAGAGAGAGATCTCAGTGGAGGACCATCGGAGAGGCTTATGTCCAGGAGTAGACGTCAATGGGCTGAGAAAGAAGAAGAAGAAGACGCAATCCTGCTGAGTTTCTTCTACGTTTTATAACTGTAGATGAAACACGGATTCACCATTATATGCAAGAGACAAAGCAGCAGTCTAAACAGTGGGTGGGGGCAGGTGAAAGTGCGCCAAAAAAAGCAAAAACGGTTCCCTCTGCAGGAAAAGTCATGGCAACAGTTTTTTGGGATTTACATGGCGTGATGCTTATAGACTATTTAGAACAAGGCAAGACCATCACCGGGGAGTATTACGCTTCACTATGGAACATTTGCAGCATGTGATTAAGGCTAAACATCTACATCTTGCCAAAAACAAGTGCTCTTTCATCAGGACAACGCGCATGCACACAAATCTATGGTTGTTGCTACAAAACTCCATGACCTACGTTTCGAAGTGCTTCCACATGCACTATATTCGCCGAATCTGGCTCCCAGGGATTACTTTCTCTTCTCAAAATTGAAAAAATAGCTCGCTTAACGAAAATTCCCTTGAAATAACGAGGTCAGAGCAACGACAGCCGCTTATTTTGCAGAGTTGGACAAATCGTATTATACTACGGGTAATAAAATGTTAGAACATCGTTGGTCTAAATGTATTGAAGTACAAGGGGACTATGTTGAAAAATAAATAAAAACATTTCCAAAAATCTTTTGTTTTCTTTATCAGGTCGAGAACTTATCGAACTATCCTGGTATTATTCTTTCCTTCTTTTCAGTGCATCTTGAATCTCATCTGTTAAATGTACGGTTTCCATAGACTTGCCAAAAAATAACCAGTAATTGACACTAATGTCAATTATTGGAACGAAAAGATTTTTTTATTCCACGTAAATTTCCTAGTAAGAAAAATTGACTCTAAAAATGCGCAGAAAATTAAAAATAGCCCTCCGAGATGTTATCTGTATGAGTAACACACTGTATTTCTACACGTATAAAAAAAGATAATTTTGTCGTAATTTTATTAACAAATTCCAAAGCTATTCAATCTAACTTTTCTTCTGAATAACTACCCTAAAGTAAAAAAAGCAGTTTGGTATCCATTGATAAGACAGCTATAACAAAGGATTTTCTTTA
Source organism: Diaprepes abbreviatus (assembly GCA_034092305.1). Lineage (NCBI taxonomy): Eukaryota > Metazoa > Arthropoda > Insecta > Coleoptera > Curculionidae > Diaprepes > Diaprepes abbreviatus. Next base: position 3,833,008 of record JASJET010000039.1, read on the forward strand.
ATGGCGATTCAAGCTAGGAAAATCTTTAATGGAAACAATGGAGAACTTTTAATCGGGGATAATAAGTCGACGTTTGGGAAAAGCGTAATGAACAAAAATTGAAATGTGAAAAGGGGTTAAAAGTCATTGAGGGGCTAAGCGGTTTGATTACTTTTGATGATACGTGAAAATGGAAAAACTTTTGTCAATTAAGTTAATATGTTGTTACTTTCACAATGTTAATTTATTAATATTGTGGTAATCGAACTAATTTACCTTTAGTCCTAAAGGTACGTTTATTAAATTATATATACACAATCTTGGGCAAAATTCTTGATATTTTTGTTATTATCAGATCATTAAGAAAGTGATTTCGGTTTTGTAGTATGAAAATATGTAGTCGGCTATCTATTTTCTTTTTAAATATGTACTGATTACGCCGGAAGGGCGGCACCGATTTGAATGAATTTTTTTACGTTATGTTCAGGAAGTTGCTGCGGTGGTCCCATATTATTTTGAATGAAATTGGTGCAGTAAAATCCAATGTTTGTTTGAAGGTCATAGACAATGATGTTTCTTGCGAAGTAGTAGATATCTGTTGGACTTCCATTGTCTTTATTTTTGTTGAATATCACGACGTTTCGGCTAGTAGTTGTCACTAGCCGTTTTCAAGTGAAATTAAATAAATCAGATTTTTTATGCTGCATTTAGTTTTAGTTTACAATTACTAAGAAGTGGTTTCCACACTTCTCTTATATCTAAAGATGGTTTACTAAAACAACTCGGGTTCTGATGTATAACAGTGGCTTCTTTGAATTTCCTTGTTGTTTCCAATGTTGTTCTCGGTGTAGTATTTTAGCTTCAGACCATTTTATGTGGTGTCCATGAGTCCAGGCATGGTTAGCGGCACCGGACCTTTCTGTTTCTCCTCGAGATGTGCATTTTTGGTGTTCTTTGATCCTTACGTCAAGAGGTCTCTTTGTTTCGCCAATGTAGGAATTGCCACATTCACATGGTATCTGATATACACAGTTCTTGATGTCTCTTTGAGTTGTTGGTTTGACCCTAGTGAGCCGACTTCTCAGAGAGTTATTTGAATTGAAAACAACGTTGACCTTATATCGTTTTCCTATTCTTCTCACTTTTTCTGAAATGCCTTTAACATAGGGGATGTTCAATACTGGTTTTCGTTCTTCATTCGTTGTAAGTAAAATCCAATCCAAGTAAAATCCAAGATGGATTTTCTCCAAAATTGTTATGGGGAAATTTTCAGAATTGTATCTAACGATTCTGACATTATTTAAAAAAAAGTCGAAATGGCGGATCCAATATGGCGGACAAAAAATTAATTTTGTCCGATTTTCTCCAAAATTGGTACCGTGGAGTTTTTGAGATCGCACATATCGAATCTAAAATTATTTTTAAAAAATTTAATAAGGCGGATCCAATATGGTGGACAAAAATATTCAATTTTGTTCGATATTCTCCAAAATTGGTATTTGGGTTTCATTACTTTTAGTTCAATTTTACTCGCATTTACACGTAACACATTTTACTGGCCCTCGCGCATTTGGACAAATGTAAAAAGGGACAGAGTAGTAGTACCATAGTCGTGTAGTAGTACAGTAATTGTCGTATAGTGTAGTACGCGACGTCTTGCACGTCCCTCGCTTTATCGAAAAGGTTTATCGTTTGCTCACAAATATATTAACTCTCGTCTCAAAAACTACTCCAAAATATAGTGTCAGTATCTCCGATTCCTGGTTCCTGTATGGTGAAGCTTGGGATTATCCTGGTGGCTACCAAGAAGAAATTAATGAAGTGATTTCGACTACAAGGTAGGCCATTTTAGTATTTGTGTCACGCTGTCGCCGTATTTTGTATTTGCTCATTATTCGTATAATTTCTCATCTCCGCAACCAACCTATATACAGTCCACTAATTACTCTTTGTCTCAATCCCCTACAATTGGTATGGGGAAGTTTTCGGAGTAGCACATAACGAATCTGAAATTAATTTTAAAAAATTCAATATGGCGAACAAAAAAATCAATTTTGTCCTATTTTCTCCAAAATTGGTATGGGAGAGTTTTCGGAGTAGCACATAACAAACCTGAAATACTTCTAAAAATTCAATATGGCGCACAAAAAGAATAATTTTATCCGATTTTTTCCAAAATTGATATGGGGGAATTTTTGGGATAGCAAATTACGAATCTGAAATTATTTTTAGAAATTTTGTCTAAAATCAGTATAGGGGGATTTTTGTTAGTGTTAATTATGAATATAAAATATTTTTATAAAAAGTCTGGCGGAACTAAAATAGCGTTCTAAAAATTTTCCATCTTTTTTGGGATTCAATATGGCGAATTCGATATAACGGATTAAAAATTTTACATTTTACGATTTTGTTCAAAGGTGGAACTAAATTGTTCTTGAGGATGTAAACAGCGAATATAAAATTATTTTAAGAAAATCTAATATATCAGATTCAATGTGATGGTTTGGGAGTTTTAAATTTCCTGATTTCATTCGAAATTGGTACTAGGGGGCTTTGAAGGGTTTAAATTTAGATTAGATTAAGACGTTAAAATTATTTTTTTGAAATTCAATATGGCTGATCCAATATGGTGGGTTGAAAATATTATCTTATTCGTATTTTTTCAGATTTGGTATTAATGGGTTTTTGGGGTCGTACATTACGAATATGAAGTTAATTTTTTACTATTTGGTTGATAAGATACAATATTAAGGTACTGCGACTGCAGTGGGCGGGACACGTAAGAAGACTACCACGTAGTAGCACAGTCAAACTCGCGTGGGAGGAAGTACCGGTAGGGAAAAGACCACTGGGACGCCCTCGCCTCCGATGGAAAGACAATAGGTATATTCTTTTGAGTAATTATCACTTTCAGTTCTGTCACTTGAAGTAATCATGAACATTTCGACCCAACGACAAGTAAATGCATATTCAAAAGAACATGAAGTTATCAGTTTCACTTTTTTCACTTTGATCAGTGATAATTTACTCAAAAGAATACAGCCAATATTGCCAAAGATCTAAAAGCAATGAATATTGATAATCCGCTAGATGCCATGGCAGACAGGCAGCAATGGAGGAGTATTGTGAAGTCGGCAAAGACCCACCCAGGGTTTTAAGCCATGGAGGAAGTAAGTAAGTAATATGAGGTACTGAAAATTTTACATTTTCCAATTTTGTCTAAAATTGATATTGTGGGGTTCTTGGGGCGTATACAAACTCAATATGCAGTAGAAAATAAATCGGGCTAAGAAATTTACGTCTTAAGTTATTTAAATATCGATATTGAAAAGTTTTGGGGCCTATATTACCAATCTAAAATTAATTTGAAATTTAAGATAGTGGATTTAGTATCACAGACTAAATATTTGTTTGACATAATTTCACTGGTATTTGGAGAACTCTAAGAATCAAAGAATTTTTAGTGGTTCATTTTAGGGTGATTTATAATTTAGGATAAAATGGGTAGTTTTTTGCCACCTTAGAGTCATTGCGAGGTACACTACTCTCGATTAGTACTTGGTTCAAATAATTTATGGATATCATAAATCGAAAAATAAAATTTTTATAAAAAAAATTGAACCGACTTCTAAAAGGGCGCTAAAAAGTGAAAAGTTACTATAAATTTTCATATAAAATTGAAATTTTTGAAGTCGGCGCCAAATTATTTCTAAATGGAATAAATAACTACCAATATATGCAAATTATGGTAATAAAGCAATTACAAATAAAGTATTTTTAATCTGTTTATGCGAATCACATTTTGTCAGGTATTAGTTTGGCGTCGACTTCAAAAATTTCAATTTTATATAAAAATTTATAGTTATTTTTCACTTTTTAGCGCACCTTTGGCAGTCGGTTCAATTTTTTTTATAAACATTTTATTTTTATATAAAAAATAAACTTTAGTTAGTTATATATTTTCCATTATGTTCAATGATTTTTTGTCATTTTTTTCTTAGCTTCATGATTCCGCACTCATAGAAATTTTGGTCTTTATAACCAAAAAACTGAACCGAGTGTGATTTAAGGTTATTATCATTTGTGAATGTTTTATCATTCCAACCGTTTTGCAAACTTCGGAATAAATAATAGTCAGATAATGCCAGGTTCACTATTACTAGAGAAGTAATTATATTAGGAGACCTAAACTGTCGAACAAGTCGTAAAACTCATGATCAAGTGATAGGACCATTTGAAGAAACAGTCACAAACATATCAGCTATGGCTGACTCAATCTCTTCATTGGTAACATCAGGTATGTATTCCTAATTAATAGTTATTTGCTTTTTCAAAGTTTCAGTAGCCATCTCATCCGGCTTATTTTTTGTGCTATATAAATTATGATAAAACGCTTCTGTTAAATTAATTATGTTTATCGCCAATTGACATGATTCTCCTTTTACTCAGTTTCGAATTTAAATTTTTTAGCTTTCAGTTCTCTTTAATGATCTTTCCGATTTTTTCCTTTTTGTAATTTCTGCTTTTGTCCTCTTGTGTCCTCCTTGCTTTGCTCAACTCCATGAATTTCACTGAATATTTTTTATCTTGCTTTATCAGTTCACGTTTTTTTTCACCATGTCTAATATTTTATATCTTTGCTTATTGGTTTCTCTTCTTTTAGCTGTCTCTGTACAGTAAAACTGTTTCTAAAAATATATTTGCTGTTAAGAAAATCAAGAAATTAAATTTTCGTGAAGGTGTTATTTTAGGTATGGAACAAACAAGCCTTTCTTTGAATTACAGTAGCTAAGTTTTAGTTACCACAATATTTATGAAGTAAGTAAAAAATGAAAACCTTCTGAAACAGACTAAATATTCAAAACTTGTTATACAAAGTAGATGCTAATCTCTATAGGAACTATCCAAATGTTTTTCAACCGACAAAATGTCTATGAATGGTCACTCGTAATTTGTGAAGCCCGTAAATTCAGTTCATTCCACTCGACTTGCCTGAATACTGGTAGTACATTCATTGCCATTTTGAACAAGTGTTGTTGTGGTTTTAACAGAATATAGCAACTTTTTGAACAAAGAGATAAAAGCAACATAAATCATATTTTTAAACATGCATGTATAAAATAATAGTCAGTTTTTTACTTTATTTCAATATTTTTTTTTATTTATGAAGAATACTTAAACCAGTTATTATTAGGTATTATTTTAAAACGGTTAATTAGAATATTTTATGAAATATAAAGATTTTCAAAAAAAAATTGCTGCCAAACGAAAAACATTTTTTAAATTTAAACACATACTAAAAATGTTTGTATAAGTCTTTCTGATGTTGCCGCATATATATTAAGACAACGCACGCAAACGAACTAGTTTCACTAGGGTTCAAGTGCAAGTCTCAAGGGGCATGATCTAGTTATCTCATCATACCAACATATAGTTTTGAATTACGAACAAATTTTCGTATTTGTACTAGCTGGCGAGTGAGATATCCATATATGTCAATTTTAAATTATCCTAACCTTTCCCTATGAAGGGGCTTTTAATTTGATTGATAAAAACTAGTACAAATTTAATTAATTTTATCGTTGCTCGAGAAAATGTTTTTTTTTCCAAAACTACGCTTCACCTTTCAAATAGCAGTAACTTTTTTAATAAATAACTTAAAAGATGTTTGTGACCCATGACCCGAGTTTTGAAAATGCTTTAAAATAAGGCGAATGTTGGCAAAAGACCAATATTGGTTGATTAATTAATAACGTTTACGTATCAATATATAGCGCACGGTAAAATTAGTGCGTGCTAAAACTCTACCAACTATTCTCCAAACCAAGAGATGGCAGTCAAAACAGTTTTTTCTGAAACGGGTTAAAAGTCGAATCTATCCCCCTATAGTATTTTAATCTATGTGTCGGTCTCAAATGAGGTCATACTAGTCGCGGCGTTCTTAGGCAAAATTATATTCTTACTGCAATCGAAGTTTACATATATAAAACAGTTTGTTTCCATTTTTATAACTACTTCGTATATTTGCTTGAAATTTAATATTATTTAGCCGTGAATATATTACCAGCATTCAAGGTTTTATGACCAGATAAAAAATCGGAAAGCTTTAACCGAAGTTTACCCAAACCTGGCCGCACCTAAAACTCAATGTATATTTTAAAGCTAAAACCATATTCATATTTGCCTCTCTGACAGTTTACCCTTCACAGCTATATATATATATATATATATGGCCATGTTACCTTACCCTTGGCAATGTAACCCTCTCTTGTCCAATCTGCAAATATTTAACGGTAATTATGTACACACAACCTCCCGGCACTTTGCGGTTACTTTGATTTAATTACCTAGTTATTTGGGCGCGATCAAAAGCCCGATCCGCAGGGTCATCATGTGAGGGTGTAAAGTGCTTCCAACCGCACCGCTGGAGCTTTAGAGTGTTGAGGGTGTTATTACCTCTTTTAAAATATTTACACTTTAAGTTGCGTTTATCTACAGGGTGTAGTGTAAAAATAACCTATAACCAGTGATTCACCATATTCCTTAATCGCTATTCTTTTTTATTTTCCTCTCTGTCGAATGGTAGTCAAAATAAGTGTAAATATTATGGCAAATACGTTAGATTTTATAAAGTGTAAGATGTGTTGCATAACGTTTTATCAAAGTTGCAAAACAGACTGCAGACGTTACAGATTTTATAAAGTGCAAGATGTGTTGTATAACGTTTTATCTAAGATGCTGCGGACATTACAGATTCTATAAAGTGTAAGATGTGTTGTATAACGTTTCATTTAAGTGGTTTGAAAAAGACAACGGACGTGGAAAGTGCAAATTATAAACATGCAACTGAAAAATTTACAGCTGATGCATTTCTTAACGAAGAAATGTTGAATTAAATTTAAATACGTGCTCTTAGACCCATTTTTCAGGTAAATGGAATCCAAAAACCTAATTCAATTGAAAATATGAAAAAAAAAATGTCTTGCAAAAACACCAAAGTGGAAACATTTGCATTTCTTCTTCAACCAGGAACGGGAAGATTTGTAACACCGACTAGGTACGCAACTAATCTAACGCCAGCACGTGAAACCGGGCAAAAGAAATGCCGAATATCTTAAATAACCATAATTTTGCTTTCTAGAAATTATCGAAACTGAAATTAAAGAGGGCGTTAAAAAACTGAAAGTTCGTACATCAGTAGCGACTGATAATGCGCAGGCCTGCGTTATTAAAGGTTGTATTAATTCATTTGTAACACCTCTAAATTATATTTTTAACCTTCGTTTGAAACAAAGTATTTATCCCTCAAAATGAAGGGAAAGCAAAGTTATCCCTATATTCAAAAGTGGAGATAGAAATAAAATTTTTAATTATCGATCTGTTAGTATTGTCTCAGCCTACTCAAAAATTTTAGAATTAATTCTTTATAATAGAATATCAATTCAAGAACATCAAACTGAAATAAATTTTTAATAATTTAGAGGAGGCATTTGATAGAGTGAACTTTGGTGAAATAATACTTGCCCTCCAAGATTTTTCTGTAGATACCAACATTATTTCATTATTAATATCTTATTTGTGTGATACAACTTTATTTGTTGAACTTAAGGGGTATAAGTCTCAAAGCTATGTACCCGTGCTGTTAAAGATGTATCAAATGCGAGGGCTCTGCAAGAAGATTTTAATGCGGTTGTGAGATGGTGCATGTAAATATAAATAGATGTGTAATAATGTCTTTTCTTCATTCAACTTTCCCAGTTTGAAGCACATGCGTATTGAAGCGGGTGTTGTGTTTTTATTTAAATTGATTTGGAACACTATTGATGATAAAGAGTTTTTAGAGAACTTCCGTTTAAAATAAGCTGAATTAACACTAGATCCAGAAATTTATTTTATATTAATGCACCTAGGACTAATCTGTATAAAAATTCCCCGATAATAAGATTATATTCATATTTTAATGAGTATTGTGGTGCCATTGACATTTTTAACCTAAGTTATAACAGCTGTAAAAGGCAAGTGGGAGATGAATTATATAGGAATTGTAGTAGCTTTTTATTTAAGTTCTAACTTAGATTGTAGTCTTAGTATATTAAGTTTAGTTGTATCGGTAATTAGCTTTGTAAAGTTGTTGATACAATGAATAAATAAATAAATAATCTGCATCCAATTAATAAACCGAGACAGGTAAGAGTAAGCAAACAGCCTGATATAGATAGATATAGAAGTGGAAAGAGGCAAGAAATTCGATCTGAACATCTCAACATAGCATTGCTAGAGATCTAAACATGAAATCAATTTGGAGAACTTCAAAATCTGAATAATGATAATAATAATGATTAAGGTATTAATGAATGGACTATAGTGAGGCATTGAAGACGTTTTGTAGTGAGGAGTAATGAAAATATTCCTAATATTAAAGCTGTTCCCAAGTTTGTGTCTCTTTATGTGTCGAGCTTAACACCAAATAGCAGACCAGAGAGTTTTCTAGAAATGTTGGAGCTGAATTTCCAGGTGTTATCACATGTCTCGAAATTCCGAATATTGTGAACTACATATCTCAAAATTCCGAATATTTATGCATTCAAGAAAATTATATTTAGACCGCTGCAATGGTTAGTCGGTTTTTCCAGAAAAGGGAGATGGTATCACAAATACAGATTAATCTCCACAGCCATACAAATCGTATACAAATATTCCGATGTGTCGAAAGAAATATATCGATAAGTTATATTTCTAGATTGTTTTCGGATTTTACGCCAGCATATTTTTTGGTAATTGTGGTAACTTCTATTGATATATAAATAGAGATAAGATATTAGTTTTCTAGTTAGTCGTATAGTTGTATAGTTATGAGTTGTATAGTGGTATTTGAATAGTGAAGACATTAAGTAGTAGTAATATGATAGTTGTGATTTCGTTGTGTTAATTGGAAGTATTAGTGAAAGGAGTTATGTTTTATTCTGTGAACCCAGTGAACGATTTTAAAGACACAAAATCGTAACAGTATATTATCAAAATGAATGGGAGTCGCGTACTAAAATGCCACAACTACATTGTGGTGTTTCTTTAAATTATTTTAATAGTTTTCAAAACATATTATCTGAAATTGGTGGAATAATAATACTAGGTGATCTAAATCTACCAAAATATGTCAGTGATAAACGTTTTTAATATAAAAGTTTCCAGCAATTAATAATTTATTGCAAGTTAATATCATTGTTAACTCTTTGGGTAGAAATGTAGATCTTATTTTATCTATTATGAATGTCAATGAAGTAACTAAATATGATGTCCCACTAGTCTATAAGAACCCTTACCATGCTTTTAAGTATTTCTATTAGTACTAGCCAATATGCTGAAAGGGATGGAACTTGTGTTCCATATAAATATGATTGATGATGATATAGATGTAATTTTCCTTTGCTTTATGAATTAGTAAATGTAGATCTTGATGCAGACATTGACGTATTCTATGAAGATTTTTTAAATTGTATCGATCATTTGATACCTAAGAGAAAAATGCAGTCCGCAAAAGTGAATTGCAAATATTTTAGGTGGTATTCTATAGAATTGATTAGGTACATTAAATATAACAATAGGTTTTATAAAACTGTATATACTAAAAAAACAAATGCTGATTAAGATCTTAAACTTGCATTATTTATATTTTTTGTTGGTCGATACGACGTTTCGATTAAGCTAATACAGTTTAATCCGAACGTCGTACAAGCAAACGAAAATAAAGACATGATTATGATTTGTTTCATTAAGTTCGTTCAAAAAAATCTTATTCATAATGTTTCGCCAAAATCTCATTTAGCTTTATCAAATGCGGTTCGTCTAGTTACTCGCTGAGAACTGGTGGTGGTCTTTGTTGTCTTTCGAGTTTTGTTTAGCTGGCTCGCTTTCTATTTGGACGAGCGGTTTCTTAGGCTCCTCCCCTCTGTAGAGTGCGATATATTTGATTTTTGTACGATGTTCTCTCGTGTAATGGTTGATTTGATTTTTGTTGTTTTGTCCTTTGATATTTTATTGTGAAATAAAACACATCTCAACAGCTCCAGAAAGAAATGGTTTCTCACAATCGGATATAAAGAAAGCCATAAAAGGACAAGAGAAGACCACAACAAAAACCAAAGACCAAGATCAAACAAGGAACGAAACCATAATCCCATACATAAAAGGAATAAAGAAAAGAATTGGAGGAATCCTAAGAAAACACAACATATAGTCCATATTAAAACCACAAAAAACAATAGCGAACATCCTAGGAATTCCCAAAGAAAAGACCAAGCTTGAATCATGGCGTTTACAGCATTCCATGTGCAGATTGCCGTCAAACATAGGACAAACAAACAGGAGTTCAAGAACATAAAAATAGTCTCAAAAACAAACAGGCAACCTCCGCTCTATTTCAGTATCACCAAACAACTGGATATAATATCGAATTCGAAAAAGCAAAAGAAATAGCAACTGTACAAAAGTACAAAGTACGCGTCATAAGAGAGGCCCTAGAAATCGAAAAAAAAAAAACGAAATGATACAAGCGTACAAGAATCAATAGAGACCACCATCAGTTATCAGCGATTAACGAGACGAACCGCACTTGAAAATGCCAAAAGAAATTTTAGCGAAACATTGTGAAAACGATTTTTTGAACGAACGGAATGAAACCTGGAATAACCAAACCATTCATATATATATATATATATATATATATATATATATATATATATATATATATATATATATATATTATTTTTAAACCTGTGCTGGTATTTGTGATTTCTCTTTTCACCCTTAATTCTTCTCCAATTTTTAATTTCCATTCAACATACGGGGTTATAAAATCAATGGATTTCAATAAGCATTAAAGAAAATTCCATTTGTAGAATTGGCTCCTATATTACGTGAAAAGCGAGCTCTAAGGTAAAAAAAGACCGCGCTGGTTTCCTGGTAATGGCTTTGAGAAATCTGGTGCTCAAGTTTTATTGTTTGTGTAAGGTATGTTCTTCGTATAATCCGTAGAGTATAAAGTATTAAATATAATTTTTATTACTTTCGCTCTCTCTCTCCTTTGAGGGAAATAAGTGAAAGTTTCATACCCAAAGTTCGCTTTTATACATTTATCTATATCTTTAGAGGTAGTTTTATGGGGTAATACATCATAAAAATACCGGACGAACATCAGGAAATTTTTTATTATATTGTATCCATTGATTTATGTCAACGAGCAAAAAAGAGCAGACAGAGAAAGCTTTTTATTAATAAATAAATTTTAAATAGAAGTTGTGATCTTCTTATAAATATATTTATATTAAATATATTACTTTTATTATAATATAATATTTTTTTTAAGTTTTTACCACTGGTGCCATTCCATGTTAAAGTATAGAAGGTTTTCCTTCCTTAAAAGTTTCTATTAAATACGAAGAAACATGACTTCCATTCAGTTACTAATGATCAACCTTGTATATGGTATTTTCTTTTCAACAAAAAGCATCGAGGAAATAAATCTTCTCGTGGTTTTACCATAATGACACTTTCAGTGCGTAGGAGGTACGTTGCGATACAACATAAATCCTATCTTCTCTTAATTACCCCTTTATAGCCGTCTCTAAAAGTTTCAGACTCACGTCGTGCTCAATCTCGCTGATTTCCCAGATGAAAAACTCGAGACTGCCGACGGGAAATGCCCCCAGGCCCCATCTATTTCCCGCTTGGAAAACCCCGTGCTTGCCTTTGCACCTGATTCGATTCCGAATCGTATAAGTTGGAGGTTATAAAAGAAATATTGTCGGTACTTTTTCTTTTATTTGTATGGTTTCGGTGTAATAATCTGCCGTGTTCATTTCGTTTTACAATAAGAATTTTAATATTGAAACGTTTTTGTGGTTTACGTGTACGGCAGAAAAAGTTTTTTTTTTAAATCGGTACATGACTAGGAAACACAAAGGGTCTAGACGATTAAGAGGATTGAAACTGCCCCCTCGGTAATAAAAAAATAAAAACATCCAGTTTTTTTACATCACAAAGTACCCCCATAAAAGAATTTTTAACCACTTTTATAGTTACATAACCTCAAAAAAAATAAAACGTCTTTTTTGTTTTTTTGGCGATACCTTCGGTTCTAATCATCGTAGATACTTAATTTTTTTTTATTTTATAGGTTTTTTTTATTGTCTACAACAAGATATTTTTTACAAAAATTTTTGTAGAGAAATTCAAATTTTTCTGGATGTTTGAAAATTTTTAAATTCAAAAAAATAAAAACTAGGACAACAGCAGGGTCGAAAAAAATATGTTGTTTTTTAGATGCCAAACTATGACCATGAATTTTTTCAGATTTTTAAAAGTGGTGAAACATAGTCAAAATCGCAAAAACGGTAATTTTTAGCATTTTTTCGTGTTTTTATCGAGTTTTGAAGTATGTAATTTTCTTATAAATCTTCAGTTCTCTTAAAACTATGTATATATATATATATATATATATATATATATATATATATATATATATATATATTCTTGATTCTTGAACGATAGATAATATCATTTTTCTTTATTTTGTCTTTTCTTGGGTTTAGGTTTTCCATGTAGTGGTTCCAACTACATGGAAAGCATTAATAAAGCATCAAGAGAGAAAACAACAAAAATCAACTAGTACACCATGCAAGAACAAAATATATCGCACTCGGCAGGGGGGAGGAGCCTGCGAAGCCGCTCATTCAATCTGGAAGCGAGCCAGCTAAACAAAACTCGAAATTCATCGGAGGCCACCATCAGTTCAGACGAACCGAAAAATGCCAAATAAGATTTTGGTGAATCGTCGTGAAAACGATTTTTTGAACGAACGGATTGAAACCCGGAATAACCAAACTATGCATTCTACTATTCGTGAAAACCTACGATATAACATATATATATATATATATATATATATATATATATATATATATATATATATATATATATGTAATCGAAGGTTTTCGGGCATCCCGTGTATGGGCTGAGTCCCTCTCAGGACTGTAAGGCAGCTGAAACTTTTGAGATTTTCTTCCCCATGTTGCCAGATAACGAATGTGTCATCCACGTAACGTAGCCACAGTCTTGGTTTATGTGAAGAGGTCTCCAAAGCTTTTGATTCAAAGTCTTCCATAAATAAGTTAGCGGGTGCAGGAGATAGCGGCGATCCCATCGGGGCTCCCTCAATTTGTTTATATCGTCGGCCTTCATAAGAAAAATAGGTGTTATCAAGACAGTGTCTAGCTAATTCGATGATATATTTTGGCAGATTGTATTTGTTTTCTATTACAGAAAGAGCCTCTTTAACTGGTATTTGTGCGAAAAGTGATGTTACGTCAGAACTAACTAGACATTCTTTTTCTTGTAAACGTATGTTTTTGATTATTTCGCAAAAATATTGCGAGTTTTTAACGTAGGAGGCCGTTTTTTCGACGAAGGGTTGGAGAATGGTGGCTAGGGCCTGAGTTGGAGAGCCAACAGAGCTTACAATTGGTCTCAAGGGGTCTCCGGGCTTGTGTATTTTGAGTAAGCCATAAAGTTTAGGACATATGGATGATTTTTCTCTTGGTGTGATCTTCTTTTTTATTTCTTCGGTAAGTGGAGATGCCCTGATCAATGTTTTGGTGGTCTTTTCTAAATAAGTGGTATGGTCTCTGTTTATCGGCTTGTAGGCAGGATCGTTTAACAGGGCGATCATCTTATTATGATAGTCTGTTTTGTTTAGGACCAATGTTGAATTTCCTGTGTCTGCCGGAAGTATATTTATGGAAGACTTTGAATCAAAAACTTTGGAGACCTCTTCACATAAACCAAGACTGTGGCTACTTTACGTAGATGACACATTCGTTATCTGGCAACATGGGGAAGAAAATCTCAAAAGTGTCAGCTGCCTTACAGTCCTGAGAGGGACTCAGCACATACACGGGATGCCCGAAAACCTTCGATTACACATCACATCCGTGAGAATATCCGACATAACATATCTATATATATATATATATATATATATATATATACATATATATATATATATATATATATATATATATATATATATATATATATATATATATATGTCGAAGCCATTTTCAACCATTTTGTATTAATTAATGATCGATTTTTTCCTTCAAGGCATGATTAAGACAAGATTAAGACAAAGCCAAGACAATTTTAGGTTATTTTTTTATTTCATATACTTGGTCATATCTTGTAATTTTTTGTAAAATATAAAGTAACATAGTAATAAACGATTTTAGTTCATAAAAAAGTGTTTTTCGTTAAATTATTACGTAAGTATTAAGAAATATTATTACTATTTTAAACAGCAGAGCAATAATTAACATAATAAAAGCTTTGTTTTATAAAATGCTTATATATATATATATATATATATATATATATATATATATATATATATATATATGAAGTAAAGTGCGAACAGTTGTACGTTTGCTGAATGTGATTTCAGTACTACAACGGCATAATGTGGATATATCCACTGCTATTGCATCTCACACGGAGGAATCCATGAAAGCCGCATAAACTTATATATATATATATATATATATATATATATATATATATATATATATAGCGGACGTGAAATTGGTCAATCCACATGATTATTGTGTTAAAAAGTGCGGAGCACTCCAAAGTATGGAAAAACTCCAGGTCCGAAAGATGACGACAGCGCTGTTTCGTCCTAATATGGGATTCGTCAGGCTACTACATTCGGTACAAACTATCATCTCGCCTTTTGTTGTAAACGAGACCGCACTCATGTCGAAGCGATCGGTTCGTTACAATCTAATTTTAGACCCTAAAAGAGGTGTTTCGTCTTAGCTACCGAGTGGGTTCGTCGGAGCTTTCCTCAAACACCTTTGATACACTTTCTACATCTGCATACTCATATTTAAATCTTTCTGCGTCGGAACCTATAAACCAGATTCTGAGTGTGCCGCCATCTGCGACACGTTTGCATCCTATAAAGCTGAATTTAAAATCAAAAAACAGCAAACAAGACGATAAAGGCGACATCTCGTTGGTTTACTTGATAACACAAGAACCACACAAACTAACAAAGTTTGTAAAAATCGCCATGTGGTGACGCGACGGTGAATTAAAACAGAAATATATAAAATCGAGTTCACGGAATGCGCTGCCCAAAGGTCGCATTTTTCGGTACTGGCAGGAAGAAACAGCCCTGTCGCCATTTTTCGGAGACGAGATTTTTCCATACTTTGGAGTGCTCCGTACTTTTCAACACGATAATCATGTGGATTGACACATTTCACGTCCACTTCGACAATATTTTATTCTATTTTATTTTAAATTACACGAACAAAAACTTATATATATATATATATATATATATATATATATATATATATATATATATATCTATTTATATATATATATATATATATATATATATATTTATATATATATACATATATATATATATATATATATATATATATATATATATATATATATATATATATATATATATATATATATATTACATGTGTGAATTTTGTATATATAACAGAATTCGTTACACAAACTTTGAAACTGGCGTGATTTACTACATATATATATATATATATATATATATATATATATATATATATATATATATATATACAGGGTGTCCAAGATAAGGATCCTAAGCATGGGGATCTCGGAAACAGTTGGAGATACGAGGTCGGTTAAATTAGAGAAAAGTTGCGCAATTTAGTGCTAAATTAAACGCAGTTAAAAAAATTTAAAAATTTCAAACACTTCCGGAGATTTCCGGAAAAAAACGAAATTTGGCAAAATCGTTTTTAATTTTTGCAGGCTTTATTTAAAGAGATATCAGAAAATAAAAGGTAGATTCTCATTGCCACTTTTTATTTTTTATAATATGGTCTAAACAAAATTTAAATCCGACGTTTCGTTTCTGAGATACCATCATGAACTTTCATTTTTTATATGGAACAAAAAAAAGTATCCCATGTATTTGATAGCATTTTTTATTACAAATTCAACGATGTATCACCCTTGCATATCGAATACGTAGTTCAAGTACTTTCCATAAGAGCTCCATGAGAGCGAGAGAGAAAGGTATATCAGTTTTATAAAAGCCAATGAACTACACACTTGATATGCAAGTGTGATACACCGTTGAATTTGTAATAAAAAATGCTATCAAATACATGGGATACTTTTTTTTGTTCCATATAAAAAATGAAAGTTCATGATGGTATCTCAGAAACGAAACGTCGGATTTAAATTTTGTTTAGACCAAATTATAAAAAATAAAAAGTGGCAAGAAGAATCTACCTTTTATTTTTTGATATCTCTTTAAATAAAGCCTACAAAAATTAAAAACGATTTTGCCAAAATTCGGCTTTTTCCGGAAATCTCCGGAAGTATTTTGAATTTTTAAAATTTTTAAATTGCGTTTAATTTAGCACTAAATTGCGCAACTTTTCTCTAATTTAACCGACCTCGTATCTCCAACTGTTTCCGAGATCCCCATGGTTAGGATCCTTATCTTGGACACCCTGTATATATATATATATATATATATATATATATATATATATATATATATATATATATATATATATATATATATATGTCTAATCATACAAAATAAAAAACCCTTTTATGTGTATTAGAACAAATAAATACTAAGAAGTAGTATCGTAAACAACCGATTCAACGTCATCGCTGACACAAACTTGATATATAAATTTTTTGATTTTATGTAACGTTCGTGATCGCTGTCAACGGCTACGTTGCCTTATTCATATTTTATAGCTAATTTCATGTAATTTTTTCGAATTTTGCTTACTTTTCCCGTTGAAATTTTCTCGGGATGGAAAGTGGATTTATTAAGGCAAATAGTTCGAATTTGCAGAGAATTGATTGTTTTATGGTGGCCAATTTCTTCGCAACAAACAATAACGTCTGCTCTGCTGTAAGATACATTTTAATTAAAGAAATATAATGAGATCAACCTTAAAAATAAAAGTAAAGTCATTGCATCAATTATCCCTATTTGTACGTAAAATTAGCCTTTTTCAATTTAACAAATATAGTAAAGTTTTCTATGGCAAATCAACTTCAATTATTATAACATAATATAAAATAACTATTAGTTACTAGAGGTACGACAAATTAGAAATAGAAATATTTTAGTTTTGAACACATAAATCACAGATATATTCACCTGGCGTATCCCACCCTGAACATATAGCATGAGCCCACAGTCCGCAGTTGGTGCAGCGATACCACAACTCGTTATTGTTTCCAAATTCTTCGCAAATAATACATTTGTTATAATCTTCATCATCCACATTCATTTCGTCATCACTGTCATCATCGCAAAGGTGCTCTTCATCTTCACTCTCTGAAGAACTTTCTTGTAAAATTTTTCTCTTGTAAGATTCTTGTTTCATTTGTTTGTTCTTCTTTTCTTTGACAACTTTTTTTGGTCTTGATTTATCATCTTTTCCATTCTTATTGAGTTTCGCTATTTCTTTCTTTTCTTTATCCTCTAAAATTATTTTCATAGGAGTCGAAGTTAATATGGTAGCATGTTGTTTTCGCTTTCTTTGACCTGGCTTAGAAGATGGTGCAATAGTAGGTGTCGTTGCTATAGCAGCAAAGGATACCGGGGTTCTTTGCTCATCAACAAGTTCTTGGTTACAAGCAACTGCCAAAACAGATTTGGAGCATTCATCCTTGTTTGATGGTTCTGCCAAAGTAGATATATGTCCTGAAATTATGTCCATACTATCAAACTGCGCATCTTCAAAATTCTGAACATTTGGGTCTTGGTTTTCAGCGATTTGTTCACATTCTTGTGCCATCAGCGACGCTGCCAGAAAATCTTGATCAGTGACATTTGGGTTCAATGGGTAAATTCCCGTGGCTCGAAATCCAGATTCTGCTTTACTTATATTCGCAACTTGTACGTATGCTTTGTTGAAAATATTTGCAATATCTATGGAGTTATTTGAGACAGTAGATGTGTCTTCATGTGCCTGTTGCATTCATCCTTATAAGCAGCTTTCAGCGGCCTATAAAAAGACACATCCAGCGGCTGTGTTCTATGAGAACTGTGTGGTGGAATGGAAAGCATTGTGATGTGGTTTTCCTTGCAAAAATTAAAACCTCGGAGGGAAATATAACTGCTGTGATTGTCCAGAATTAACAACACAGGTGATTCTTGGGTAGGCTTTGCAAATGTTGCGAAATGTTTGAGCCAAGTGACTATATAATAGTCTTCGTTTATCCAGCCATTTTTCGAGTTGGTGTATAATGCACCAGCTGGTCCATCTTTTTCTAATAAAGGCGTCATTCTCTGTCTGGGAAAAATAAACATGGGCGGTATAAAGTTTCCCGCTGCACTCATCTCACACATAACTGTTATGTTGCTTCCTCGTTCGCCGCTTATAACAGATCCGACTCTTCTTTGTCCTTTTTCGGCGAGCACTTTTCCCTGGCTCTGTCACCGTGGTGATACCTGTTTCATCATAGTTGTAAATATTGTTGGGAATAAACTTATGTTTTTCCATTAAGTCGCCAAGTTTATCATAGAAATGTGTTATTTCTTCTTTGTTGAAAGCAGAAATTCTGTTTAAGCTTGTCACTTCAGCTTTGCGTATAGAAACTGAAGGATTGCGTCTCATAAAGGCGTGTACCCAATCCAATCCAGCTGTTTTACTGCTTTCATCAAAATTGTTTTTGATATTGTTGAGCTCAGCATATTTATAAACAAGTTTACGCAAATCTGCGACATTGAGTCCATAGTATAGCGAACCCAGCAACTTAACTTGTTCAGCAATTTCAGCTTCCTGCTGTTGGGTGAAAACGGGCTTGCGACTTAGTCTTGGGTTGCTCATGTTTTCATTTTTTAGGCGATCTCTTAAAGTAGTGAATAGTATGTTATATTGTTTTGCGGCTTTTCTTTTGGATATACCTCCTTCAATCGCAGTTTTAGCAGATTGAAGGTCTTTTTCAGTCCAAGCCGCTTTAGCTGTGGTCCTTTGACAATTTCTTGGCATATCTACAATAATAAAAAAATAAGTCACTAAGGGGTATAACCAGGTGAGCGGTATAACCCCAAACGGTCGTTTTGTAATTAATTTGAAAATTTTAAAAAATCACACACAATTGTTGAAAATTGATTACATTATCATAAAATAGAATAGCTTTATTATCAGAAAAGTAAAATTGATAATTAAATAAGCATAAAGTTTTGGACTTACCGACAAAAAACATCTAACCGAAAATTAGATCAGCGCGCCCGCAAACAAAGAAACGCACTTCACGGTCGCATGACGCTTGCATCGCTGTCTGTTAGCGGCCCCCTCCCCCCGCGCTTCACGCGACGTCACGTGTTGCTACGTTCCATTTTGACAGAGTTATAGAGGTGAGCGCCATTATCCAGTGAGCGCCATTACCCCTGGTTACCCTAATAGTAATAATAGGTATTTATTAGGTCAAAACTAAAATAAAACGAGTATTGCCAGGTTAGCTGAATCCACATTTTCTTATTATTTTCCGAACGTGGAACGTGAATAAATAAATTTTCAGGCGTTTTAATTGTAGTATTTGTACACTGAGACATCGCACAACACTTAAAATAACTTAGAACTCATCTTAGATCACAAAAATTACGAAAAAAATGTATATATCTTTGTCTGCTTACCAGTGTGACATCACATCGGTCAAGTGACAAGTAATGGCGTTTTGGCGGGAAATTTGAAACGGAATTTAAAATTTATGGTTTTTAAAGTACTAGCTGTAATAAAAATTTTTAAAAATATTTTCGGCTACATTAAATACCTATACATGGTTTTAAACACTTTCGAAAAAATAGTCAACATCCCAATTTTAGAACATATTATTTAATAATATAGAAGAATTAGAATAAAACTAAAAAGAATTAGCAACATAACATCCAAAAAAGCAGTTGATCTCAATAAACTAAGAGATTCAGAAGTAAAAGAACAGATCGTAAAGGAAATTGACGAAACACTGAGAACGATACAGACCACAATACAATATACACCAGATAATATCAACGACAACTGGGTCAAACTTAAAACAGCGTTAAAGAAGCCATCTGAAGAACATCTACTTAAAAGTGAGGTATATAAGAAGGAATGGATGACAAACGAAATACTGAACTTGATGAATGAAAGAAGGAAACATAAAAACAAAGACAAACAGAAGTATAAAGAACTGTAGAAGGAAATTCGCTCAAAGATACGTTCAGCTAAGGAAAAATGGTTCCGGGAAAAATGTGAAGAAATTGAACAACTACAAAATAAGCACGACAGCTTTAATACACACAAGAAAATTAAAGAATTAACAAAAAGGCAAGACAGTAGACACAACGTATTGATGGACGAAAGAGGAAACATAATTATGGACACAGAAGAAAAATTGAGAGTCTGGAAAGAATACATAGAGCATCTGTATAACGATCAACGCAATGAGGTAGAAAACGAATATATCAGCAGTGACACAGGACCGGAAATAACAAGTGAAGAAGTGGAACACACGATAAAAAGAATGAAGACTGGGAAAGCTACAGGTCCAGATGAGTTACCAACAGAAATAATCAAACTCATTGAGGGACGTAATTTGGAAATGATTGTGGAACTATTTAATAGCATTTATAAATCTGGTATAATACCGAAAGAATGGCTACTAACAACAATAATAACTTTACCTAAAAAGCCAAACGCGAAGCAATGCTCCGAACATCGGACCATCAGTCTTATGTGTCATATGATGAAAATATTCTTAAAGATCATTCATAGTAGAATATACAAGAAATTAGAAACAGAAATCGGACAGACACAATACGGATTTAGAAACGGACTAGGAACTAGAGAAGCACTATTTGCTTTTAATGTCGTAATACATCGATGTCTGGATGTAAACCAAGACGTGTTTGTCTGTTTCTTGGACTACAACAAGGCGTTTGATACAGTTCAACATAAGACATTGTTACAATTACTCAGAAATAAAGGAATTGACTCAAGTGACATTAGAATAATAACCAACCTATACTACAATCAAGAAGCTACAGTGCGCATTAATGGCTCCGAATCAGAAAAAATAAAGATAAAAAGAGGTGTAAGACAGGGCTGTGTGTTGTCGCCAACGTTGTTCAATCTCTACTCGGAAGAAATAATTAAGAAAGCCCTGGAGAACGAATCAGCCGGTGTAAAGATCAACGGTCATCCTATTTGTAATATACGATACGCTGATGACACGGTACTCATGGCAGAAAGTATCGAAGATCTCCAGAGACTATTAGATAAAGTAATAGAAACAAGCGAGGAATTTGGTTTGTCACTGAATACAAAGAAAACTAAATTCATGATAATTACGAAGAAACATATCGACAATATCAACCTATATGGAAACAACGAGCGAATAGAACGAGCACGAAACTACAACTATCTAGGAGTAAATATTAACGAGTCAAATGAATATACACGGGAAATAAGAATAAGAATAGAGAAAGCCCGAAGTGCGTTTAACAATATGAAGCAAATATTTTGTAGCCGAAATCTAAGCTTAAAATTGAAAGTGCGATTGCTTAAGTGTTATGTTTTTTCGGTCTTGTTGTATGGTGTGGAGGCGTGGACGCTGAACAAACAGTGTATAAATAAATTGGAAGCATTTGAGATGTGGGCGTATCGTAGAATCTTGAAAATCTCCTGGAAGGATAGAACAACTAATCAAGAAGTACTTGACAGGATGAACAAACAAAAAGAGGTAACACTGACTGTTAAAATAAGAAAGCTTCAGTACTTGGGCCATATTACAAGAGGCAATAAATACCAATTGCTCCAATTGATTATGCAGGGGAAGATTCAGGGCAAGCGCAGCATCGGGAGGAGGAGGATGTCTTGGCTGAGGAACCTCAGAGAATGGTTTTCTTGCAGTTCTGTTCAACTGTTCCGGGCGGCAGCTTCTAAGGTTAGAATTGCCATGATGATAGCCAACCTTCGCAGCGGAGATGGCACTTGAAGAAGAAGATTCAATAAACAAAATTTTACTTATGTCTCTATTCTTTATGAACAGTCTACATGTTCCTTACACCTTATCAGCTCCTTACATTTGAAGTTTATTTATAACACCTCGTATTATCTTTTATCATACATATATTTCTTAATATACTTTGACAAAAAATAATAAAAGAAACGAAATGCAAAACGATATATCTTTGTCATAACTTAATATTTTATTCTTATTATATTAAAAATTATTTTTCATTCTTCACATGACAGAAAGATTTATTATGTGAAAAAAAAATTACAGAATATTTTTCTGTTAGAATATTAATATTATAAAGCCAATATTTTTCTCCGTAATAAATCTGTATTTAAATGACACATAATTAAATTTTAGCGCCTGTAATCGAAAAAAAAAAGATTTAGGACAGTTTAATTTGATAAATATGAAAAAAATACCCGATGAAAAGTCAGTTAGACTCAATTAAATATGTTATTACCTTCGAGGCAGTATCTAGTACTCTGCACGCATTACACGGCAGAAAGAGAGAGATAGAGGATGAATAGCGTTACGTGCTCTAAATGAACTTCCAAAGTCTGAGGAATCAACTTATCATTTATTTTGTCAGGCCCCTTTTAGGGCATGACTAGGGACGTAGGAATCGGGAAATTTGATCTGCAGAGATTAAACCCTAAACTAACTCTTGGACTTCAATTTTTTTAAAATCAGTTATAAAACATTAACTAACAATTAAGCTTATAAGTTAAAATTAAATTTTCAACTTGCATTAAAATTAGACATAGGTATAGCACTTTATACTAGGTTGTCACTATATCACTTATGGTCAACTGATCCTTTGGCTGGCGACTCACTGACTGATTTCAAACGGATTTACCAACTTTAGATTAATTAACCAACATCAGATCGACGAACTCTTTTTTTTTTTCAAATTAAAATGAAAGATTGAGTAAATTTGGAAACGGAAATTGATGAAATATTACATTTTTATATTTTTTGCTATGTGACAATATTATTACAGTAAAGAATATCGATGTCTGTATCAGAACATTCTAGCATTGACTAAATAAACACAAGACTTTCACCGCTGATGGACGCCTTGGCAACTATTTTTGCTATTTTTGGTGAGAACGCAAGATGAGAAATTTCCAAATATTAAATCCAACTCATTCAATAAATTTTGTTATAGTAAATAGTAGTAAAAAAGCAAGACATGACATGATGCAGTGTTGCCGTGTTAGATAGTAAATCTAAGTAAATACGAGTATAAGTTTTTAATCCCTCCCTTTATCATTTATTTAAATTTACAAAGCTAAATTTGCCATAAATCAGACGATCATTTTATATTTATATTGATGAGATTTTATGGATATAAAACAGAACTATATATTATCTAAATTAAATTTAATATATCACATTATATATATATATATATATATATATATATATATATATATATATATATATATATATATATATATATATATATGTTAATGCGGCTTTCACGGATTCCTCCGTATGAGATGAAATAGCTGTGGATATATTCACATTATGCCGTTGTAGTGCTGAAATCACATTCAGCAAACGTACAACTATATGCAGCTCCGTACATAAATGAAGTAAAATGCGAACAGTAAATGCAAACTTCGTTCCAATCATATCCCTTCCGTGTTAGAGGTTGCACAGTTGGAACAAAGTGTTAAGGAACACAATTTATCCCATTCTACCACCATCGAGATGATGGCCTACCTGTTCCACCATACCGAGAAGAAAGTCAAAACTTACCCTCCCCGCCACAGCGATACGGCAGAGGTACATGTTTCATCTCTACTAGATTCATCATTTTCATTTACTATTAGCATTTTACTTCATTTATATACGGAGCTGCATATAGTACGTTTGCTGAATGTGATTTCAGGACTACAACGGCATAATGTGGATATATCACTGCTATTGCATCTCACACGGAGGAATCCGTGAAAGCCGCATTAACATGTATACGCCATCCGGCGGGAGGTCGGCGAAACCGTGCTCAGTATTTCCATGCTTCGTTCCGATCTGTCCTTTGCACAGCCAGGTGCATGTCGCTACCCTGATGAGTCTAGTAGAAACGAAACATGTACCTCTGCCGTATCACTGTGGCGGGGAGGGTAAGTTTTGACTTTCTTCTCGGTATGGTGGTACAAGTAGGCCATCATCTCGATGGTGGTGGAATGGGATAAATTGTGTTCCTTAACACTTTGTTCCAACTGTGCAACCTCTAACATGGAAAGGATATGGTTGGAACGAAGTTTTGCATTTACTGTTCGCATTTTACTTCATATATATATATATATATATATATATATATATATATATATATATATATATATATATATATATATTTCCTAATGCCACAGATAGCGGCGAGTCTATTTTTCTGAATTTGAAGCTCTTGAGAGAGAGAGGCGATCGCATAGTATAGTAAGCGAAAGCGAGTTCTCGATTGGGAGGGGGGGAGGAGGTAAGTATTAGCGGCATTCATGTTCCTAATGCAGCAGACAGGATCATGTCTTTTTTTTCTGAAATCAAAGTTCTTGGAAGGAATGATCGCCCCCTTCCGCTCCGCTTTTGGATTCGCCTCTGACTGAATTTTCTATATTTTCAAAGCCATCTCTTGATTGTGGTGGGAGAAGTGGATGTTGCTCATCACATAATAGAGGTCTTCAAGCAAATTTCGTATTGATATAAGTGTATTTCCTTTTATTTTTTGATTGTTGATTCATACTTTTTTGAGGACATAGTTAATAGTGTTTATATTGATAATTTTTTGTATACTTATGTTGAGATATTACTCTGCATATTATTTTTCTGTAAGAACCTATCTAAAATAAAATCCAAAAGTAATTATAATTATTATTAGTTAAACGCAAACATGAGGGTTAATCATCAAATTTACGTGTATTTATATTTGTCTAGATAACATCTAATTACCAAAACTGTCTACTTAGACCAATAGCTATAAATAAAAAGAATAAAATAACTTTTCCAAATACGTAGACCGTGCAATTGTTTATTTTTAATAAATTTCCTACCGCACCGGGGTATATTCAGATGTTCGTTTGTACTGTTTAAAGCATCAAGTTCTGCGTGTAATATCCTGCCGATTGCTCTCGGTTCGTTACAGCTTCATTAGGTGATCGAATATATATATATATATATATATATATATATATATATATATATATATATATATATATATATATATATATATATATATATATGTATGATTGCGTTCGGTAAAAACTATTATCTCAAGTCTGTGTTCTATAAACAGATTTCACAGTTCAAAAATCACTACATAGTATAAAACAAAGTCGCTTTCTCTGTCCCTATGTCCCTTTGTATGCTTAAATCTTTAAAACTACGCACCGGATTTTGATGCGGTTTTTTTCAATAGATAGAGTGATTCAAGAGGAAGGTTTATATGTATAATAACATCCATTAAATAGTGGAGAAATACTGTTATTTTTGAGGTTTCTAATGTGATGTCGTTAATTATCATATTTTTTTTTGCGCTTACATTGCAAACGCAGGCTGAACCCTACGAGATTTATCAAAATAATGTACTAATTATTTGTACACATTGAAAAGGTCTACAGAAAACTCCGCGATGGTATATGTCTATCTCTCATGGATATCCCACAATAACATTTTTTTGTCATTTACTTTTTACGACAAATAATGGCAAATTTTGAAGCGATTTTAACCAATACAGCATTAATCCTTATCCAATTAAATAGCTTAAATACATTGTTGATTTAATATAGATCTATATGGTCTTTTACAGCACAAGATTTAAATGAATATTTTCGAAGATATTACAGATTTAAAATTGCGGGAAGTAGCGCTTGCGGCGGTACTGGCCGACCGGGGCGGCGGCAGCGTGCCTATAAATAGCGCGTCGGAGGCCGATGTAATAATTGTTGTAAAAATAAAATAAATAGTCACAGTTTTTCTGTAGTGTATTTAGTATCAGCATTGCACCCGTGCGAAGCCGGGGCGGGTCGCTAGTAGTAAATAAAACATAGCGGTGACATCTGGATGGGTCACTCAATAACACAAGAGAAACATAAATCAACAATCTTGCATAAAACCGCCATGTGATGGCGCGACGGTAAATCCGTTTTAGTCAACAACATGATTTAATTTTTATAACATACAAAAGGGTAAAATTAATCTTAACGAATCAAGAATATGTGTGAATTTCACAGAAATCGTATTTGCAAAAAATGGGGGAGTTTCTATTTGAAAACTTTACTTTCAGATGGCTTTGAAGGTCAAGATTAATGTCACTATCAGATGCTCCATTTGATTTCTTACATCTTTTGTCCGAAACATTTTTCTCTAAAATGCTTTTCTCAGAAAATATTCTGCTATTTTGGTACTTTTGGACACCCTGTATATAAAGTAGTAGTCGTTTAAACTTGATAATACCTGTCAATTAATTGATAAGCATAATAAATAGTTATCGAGAAAATTTCCGTTTTTTATTAGTTCAGCTTTGTCGTGACAACTCAATTTTGTACTGAGACAAGGAACGGACTCATACCGCGAGAATATAATTGTAAACAGTATGGGAACTATATTCCTTGACGGCTATGACAGAGTGAGGGAATGACGAGTCTAGTACTTTTCTTCTCCTACACTATAAAGCCGGATTTATTATGCAACGATTTTAGATTTGATTAACTCTGAATTTTCCATTTTGTAGACATTTAATAAAAAACAATTTGTTTCGACACATTTCAAAAATAATTTTCGACATTTAAGCACGAAAAAGCTTTAATTATTATTCATGAACCATCATCATTCCCTATTGCCAAAATGTAACCCAATTTTGAGCCTTCGGCATTCTGAGTGGCCTTCATTTAACTGTTTATGCAGATCGTTCATCATCGGCTTGTCACGAGGGCGATAATATATACACCCTCAACATCCTGTTTATTATTTCCATGATATATTATTAACGGCGGCTTTATAGTTTAATCTCCCTGGTGTTTTCGATCTTAAAGAGATTTAAATTTTGTTAAGTGAAATCGAATTTTATTATGCTAACAATTTGGTGTTGTAATCCGTTTAGCTTGAATGTGAATGTGAATGTGTTGGTTTGTTGGTTCTAGAGGATGTTTATTTTACGAGAACTTAAAAAATATTACATCTGGATGTTATGAATGGGAACATCTGGATGTCATGAATGGGAAATATTTATTTTTTATGCTAATAAGTCTGTAATTAATTATCAAAATGTTAAATAGTTTTAAGCTTTTAATACAGTATGCCCAAGACAAGAAGGAGGACCAGTATGGAAATCTTGGTAACAGTACGGATTTGGTTAAAGAGAAAAAAGTAATTTAAGAACCAACAGCATAATAGTCAGAAACTTATTGAATAAATCTATTTTTATAATATTAATAAAAATTACAAGTGCATACTTTAAAAATATCTTAATAATGTTTAAAAAATATTATAAATGTAATTAAATCATAATGTGCGATTCATTATTGAATAAAAAAAAATTATTTAAAAAATTTTGCATAAGGAAATCAGGAATGCATTTAAATAAATGAATTTGCTTACTATTGCTTGAAGACAAAACAGCAAATCTTTGGCTAAATAAACACAAGACTGTTACTCCAATGCTATAATTTTGACGTTCATAAAATGGACGCAACCATAAGACACTCATTCATCATTACAATGCTGCGAATGATTGAATATCAGTAATAAAATGTCACATACATGCCTTTGTAACAAGTATAAAAGAATTTAAATTGCTGGATTTCCATTCAAAACGTGGCAATGTTGCATATCCTTTCTTGCCAACTAAAGAAGATAAATTCCTCCTTGACAGCTTGATGAAATGCACGGTTGCCACTTCCTAGCGACCTTTTACCGAAATCATAACGTTGTCGATTCTTAAATATCACTAGTAAGATGCTACATGATTTTATAGAAAACAAGTTTAAAACTACAAACTAGCAGGTGATCTAAATATATTTGTTCTTTGAGAAAAGGAAACCTCTATAACAATGGTATAATATAAGCCTATTGTTAAAATAATGCTTACAGTGCTATATTTATGATATGATAAAATCTTAGTTTTTGAATGTTTCTTCCAAATATGACAACTGCCCGTCCCTTCGGTAAAAAGACGCCTCGAAGTATTGTGGTTGCCTGATTTAACTTATCACGAGACCACTGCTATAGGGTCTTGCAAAATATCAGGGATATTTTGTATAAGGTATTGTTTGCTCTGGCTTTCACAAACTCGGTTTTAGTGGGTTGTCCGCCATTTCAGTTTTAATTCGATTATCTGGCAGGATTTATTTCATTTGTTTTTTGAGTTCAGTGGTGCAAATTGAAAGATGGAATTAAAAAAAAGTTTCTATTATAAATATTAATATAGTTTTCTATGTAGTAAATAAATTTTGCCCTTTCAGGGTGCTTTATACATATATATATATATATATATATATATATATATATATATATATATATATATATATATATATATATATATATATATATATATATATAGATGTTAAATATCTAGGACTGACCTTAGATAACAAACTCCCCTGGAATAAGCATGAAAAACAAGTAATCAACAAGGCTACAAAGGCCTTGATGGTCTATAGAAACTTTGCGGGAAAAACATGGAGTGCAAACCCAAAAGTCCTGCAGTGGATGTACACTGCAATAGTGAGCCCAATCATCACATATGGGGTAGTGATCTGGATCAAAAAAACCAGTATGGCTAATATGAAAGCTAACCTCTCGAATGTTCAAAGACTGGCCTGTGCATGTATAACCAGGGCAATGAAAACCTGCCCAACGGCCGCCATGGAAGTAATCCTAAACACCTCTACATATATTTCTAAAGAACATGGCGAAGAGGACGATTTATAGGATGATAAGAGATGAGGTTATAAAAGGAAGGCCCAATCTTTTATCCAGAAATTTGTATTCAATTTAACAAGGAGAGAAACTATCACTGCCAAGAGATTATTATCATGACGGATCTTCAAGGAGTCATCAGCGCGTTGAGCTCTCAAATTATCAGTTCCAAGATGTCTGGAAATGCCTAGACGAACTGAATGATTTGAGTAAGGATAATAAAGTCACCTTCATGTGGGTACCGGGACATACCGGGATGGAGGGGAATGAAATAGTAGATAGATTCGTGAAGAAACACAGTCTTTCTGTGGAATGAATAGGCGTAATGCTGGAAGAACTAAACATAGAAGAAGAAAGCAGGAGATCCAATTATTGGACGGAACTTCAAGGATTAAGACAAGCTAAGAAACTTCTAGTGAACTACGACCAGGGGCACTGTCACCTGAAGGGATACCTCAGGAAACTTGGACTGGTAGAAAGAGAAGAAAGCAGATTCTGTGAGGAGGAGAATGAAACCTCTATTCATATCCTTGCAGAATGCAGCGTTCTAGAAAACCCTAGGATACGATTCTTGAGAACACACAAAATCGAAGAAGGGAGCTACCCACCTTGAAGCCGTCCAACATTCTTAGATTATTGAGGGAAATAGGACTTGAGGACCTGCTTTAACCGATAAGGTAACACTTACGACTGGGCAGCAGTAGGGGGGGGGGGTAGAATAGATCTACCAGGTCGCAGTGTACAAACCCCCAACTCTACGCATATACATACATAAACACGCTGGTTTTTAAGTTGTGCAAATTTTTTCTTATTTAACAAAAACCGGGATTCATTAATAGTCATTAAAATTCCCCCTCCTTTTGAAACTTATCACTTGGTGGTACCTCTAATGCGGTGGCATTTTATGCTTCATTGTTATTCAAAAATAAGTAAAAAAATATAACTTTTTAAAAACATTATGAAGGGTGTTTTTTATAGAGGTATAAAACTTTAAGTTGGCAACACTTTTTTAACTAGCTGCCATTTTGTCAGCTGTCAAGTGATTTATGTTTAGTTTGGTTTGGCATTTCAACATGAATAGACTGACGCCTGAACAACGCTTCCAAATTGTGCAAATTTATTTTGAAAATCATGGTTCTGTTCGAAATACGTATCGCGCACTACGTCCATTTTACGGTCAACATAATCGTCCATCAGAGCAATTAATTCGATTAACTATGGAACGTTTTCGCACCACGTTTACTCTAAATGATAATACGCTTCCACAGAGACGTCGTACAGTGCGTACAGAAGAAGTCATTGCTGCTGTAGAGCGTAGCGTAGGGGAAGACCCGAATCAGTCTATCCGCCATCGTGCACAGGAATTGGATATGTGTCCATTCACTTTATGGAAGATTTTGCGGAAAGATCTTGGTTTGCATTCTTACAAAATCCAACTCGTGCAAGAATTGAAGCCACACGATCACTTAGCAAGGCGTAGATTCGGTGAGTGGGCCCAAAACAAGATTGCCGTTGATCCCGATTTTCATAAGCGAATTTTGTTTAGCGATGAAGCTCACTTTTGTTTGAATGGATACGTCAATAAACAAAACTGCCGTATTTGGAGTGATGATAATCCTCAAGTGTATGTTGAGACACCGTTATATCCAGAAAAACTGACTGTTTGGTGTGCTTTATGGGCTGGTGGAATCATTGGTCTGTGCTTCTTTAAAAACGATGCTGGTCAGAACGTTACAGTCAATGGTGACTGCTATAGAGCCATGATTACTGACTTTTTCGTTCATCAATTGAACAACCATGATGTGCAGGACCTGTGTTTTCAACAAGACGGCGCAACATGTCACACAGCTCGTGCCACAATTGATTTATTGAAGGAAACATTTGATAACCCCATAGTTTCACGTTTCGGACCCGTGAATTGGCCTCCAAGATCGTGCGACTTAACGCCGCTAGATTATTTTCTGTGAGGATATGTGAAGTCGCTAGTCTACGCCGATAAGCCCGAAACGATTGATCACTTGGAGGACAACATTCGCCGCGTCATTGCCACAAATGTTGGAAAAAGTCATAGAAAATTGGACCTCCAGATTAGACTACCTCCGAGCCAGCCGTGGCGGTCATATGCCAGAAGTCATATTTAAATTATAATGCCAGAAGATTATCTTTCGAATAAAGTAAATTTCATGTCAATTTAAAAAAATCATCTTTGTTCTATTCAATTTAAAAGTTCTATAAGTCATATTTAAATTATAATGCCAGAAGGTTAACTTTGAATAAAGTAAATTTCATGTCAATTTAAAAAATTCATCTTTATTTTATTCCATTTAAAAGTTCTATACCTCTATAAAAAAACACCCTTTACAATATAAAGTTAACCTAGCAAATAATTGCACACTATAACATAAAACATACGACAATTCACAATGCTGCACTAGTATGTTCTCAGCTTTTATTATTATTTTTACTAGTATTTTGACTTGTATGTTGTGCGAGTTTATGTCACAATGTAATTAATGGTAAGGCTAACTTGAATTTATGTAACATCGACCCACTTCTTAAAATCCAAAGTGTTCTAAAGATTTAATTCAACTCAGGGGTAGATTTTTAAGACGTGTCAAATTAATTCAAATTTGGCGAGTTTAGTTCATCCATTGACGACTTCATGTAACTACCTTCAAACTCTATCGTTAAGCCTTCGACATCATCTTTCACAAATGTTTCTTTGAGATAAGTCTAAACGAGCCCAAACACGATGAGTCTAGTTTTGGAGGTTTCGTTGATCACCTTCCGACTCCATCCTCATATCATGTCAATGATATCATAAATTGTATCTTCATCGAAACAATATTCTCATGGAAAACTTCAATTTAATTTGACATGTGGAAGTATGTGAAATATATGTTAAAAAATTTCATTTTAAAGAAACACACTGATAGGAACACACGTAAAGTACTATAATATTTTATTGACGTTGGCACTACATATACAGGGCGATTCAAAAATCGATCACGAAACTTAAGGGGGTGATTCTACTTGACAAAATAAGGGTAGAGCTTCATATAATTTTTTTTCAAAATGTCATTCGTTTTCGAGTTACAAGCCGTCCAAGTTCAAGTTTTTATTTTTTGTTTTTTGAATTACTCGCTTACAGGAAAACCGATTTGACTAATATTTGAAAGATAGGCTAAGTCTTCTGCGCTTCATCATTTTAGTAACAATTCACATTGATTGTTTGCCGCTAGAGGGCACTTTACCTACATTGAAAATTGTTTTTTTGTCATAATTTTTTAGTGTTGACAGCTACAGTAGTTTTTGGCATAATTTCTGAAAGACTGATGCCAGGCCTTTAAAAAAGGTGCTCTTTATTTACATCGCTAAACCCAACGGTTTAGACGTAAATCACCCTTAAAAATTAAGTGGTAAATTTACTTTTCTCATTTCATTACCACCAGCTACCAGGTAAATAGCTATCAAAGTATACTAGAGCTGTCAGTTTAACATCAAATAAATTCGCTTTTTAAACTATTTAATTTATAATCTTAAAATAACTAATAATGGCTAATCACCAATATTCAAATATCGAATATTGTGATATCCATTTTTGTTATGGAAAAGCAAATGGTAATGCAGAGTTGGCAAGAAGATATTATATGGAGAGTTATCCGGAAAGAAATATCCCTCATGCTCAAACATTTTCCAGTGTGCACAGGAGGCTTGCGGAATGTGGTTCCTTTAAAAGTTATAATGGAAATAGGGGAAGACCTAGAACTGCTAGAAACGTGCAACAAGAAGAAAGAGTGCTTGAAATTATTGAAGATAATCCAGGTATTAGTACTAGAAAAATTGGGAATGAAGTGCGGCTCTGTCAGGCTAGTTCATGGAGGATACTAAGAGAAGAACAACTCTACCCGTTTCATTCAAAAAAGGTGCAGGCTCTTTATGACGATGATCGGCCGAGACGGTTGGAAATGTGCAATCAGATCCTAGCTAAGTATGAACACGATAATCGATTAATTGGCGTCATATTATTCACTGACGAAGCTGGTTTCACTCGTGATGGCATAACAAATCTACACAACATCCACACATATGCTTACGAGAACCCAAGCAATGTGGTAGAAACGAAACATCAGCGTAGATTTTCACTAAATGTGTGGGCAGGGATAATAGGAGATTACCTTATTGGTCTTCATTTCTTTGATGGCCCATTAACTGGTGACGTATACTTAGATTTTATCCAAAATCGTCTCCAATTGTATCTGGAAGATGTGCCATTGGAAGTAAGGGCCAACATGTGGATCCTCCAAGACGGAGCTCCGCCCCACTTTAGTATACGTGTCCGACAGTATTTGAATGCAACGTATCCTGAGCGATGGATAGGACGAAGTGGACCATTGGCATGGGCAGCGAGGTCACCAGACCTTAATCCTATGGATTTTTTCTTTTGGGGTCATTTGAAACAATTGGTGTACGATATTCCAGTAATCAACGTCGAGGATCTTCGCTTCAGGATAATCGAAAAGTGCCAAATTATTAAAGAAACACCAGGAATTTTTCATCGAGTTAGGCGACATTTTTTGAAGAGTGTTAGGAAATGTATGGAAGAAAATGGGGGACATTTTGAGAATCTTTTTTAGTTTGTTTAGTACTGTTTCATTAATTTTTATCAATTAAATGTATATCGCAATAATCCATAATATGAATATTTACTGATTAGCCATTATTAGTTATTTTAAGATTATAAATTAAATAGTTTAAAAAGCGAATTTATTTGATGTTAAACTGACAGCTCTAGTATACTTTGATAGCTATTTACCTGGTAGCTGGTGGTAATTAAATGAGAAAAGTAAATTTACCACTTAATTTTTAAGGGTGATTTACGTCTAAACCGTTGGGTTTAGCGATGTAAATAAAGAGCACCTTTTTTAAAGGCCTGGCATCAGTCTTTCAGAAATTATGCCAAAAACTACTGTAGCTGTCAACACTAAAAAATTATGACAAAAAAACAATTTTCAATGTAGGTAAAGTGCCCTCTAGCGGCAAACAATCAATGTGAATTGTTACTAAAATGATGAAGCGCAGAAGACTTAGCCTATCTTTCAAATATTAGTCAAATCGGTTTTCCTGTAAGCGAGTAATTCAAAAAACAAAAAATAAAAACTTGAACTTGGACGGCTTGTAACTCGAAAACGAATGACATTTTGAAAAAAAATTATATGAAGCTCTACCCTTATTTTGTCAAGTAGAATCACCCCCTTAAGTTTGGTGATCGATTTTTGAATCACCCTGTATATGGTGAATTTCAACTCATTTTGACGCCAAAAAATATGTAAAATCTGTGTTCACTACTGACAGACCTAGAGACAAGCATCAAATCAATTCTTGGCTACGATAATATTGTATTCTCAAAATAATTATATACATATACATTCATATGTTATGTGGAATATGGGTTACAAAATATCACGACTCACAGACAATTAAACAGGTAAATAAAAGTTGGTTAAACACAATTTAAAACGGAAATAGTAGGTAATTTTACCAACCATTATGTTTATCACATAATAACCATCGTATAGATATTGAATATAATTATTTTTACAATACATATTCACACAAATAGCGTGCCATATACTATTTTTATATCAATGAATAAATAATAAAAATATATCTATTTTAGTTATTTTTAATCGTATCACATTACTGACCATTCAAACAAAATGTAACTCTATAAATATCGTTTATCGTTATCTCAAATTGTCCGATACTCTCCGCGATAACTTGGAAACTTTTCTTAGTTCGAAGCTCAATTGAGCGCGCGGGATTTTTGCGCTCAAAAGTTCACACTTGCATTCAGCTGAGCCCCCCGTGCAGACGACGACGAGTCTAGCGACGTCTGGCGTCGGTCCTGCGCTGTTGGTTCTATTGATCAGGTTGATGTGGTGTTGTCAAATGGGTAAGAAAGTAAGAATATGTTTTAATTTGAAATTCTCTATGTAATGCTTTAAAATATTTGTTGCTGATATGAGTAAGCTCAGAAAAATTTGAATTCTATAAAAAGTTGCAAATGTATGGTAACAATATATTTTGCTAGTGATTGATGAATATACATATATATATATATATATATATATATATATATATATATATATATATATATATATATATATATATATATATATCAAAAGCTCTATTTCAGAATGTAAGAAACTATCAGAATAAGGTGCCTCTCAGAATGACAATGTATCGTCACCTGTAGACCAGTTTCGAACACATAGGTTCTCGTCAGTACAGGCTAGGGAACTACACCTAACCACAAAAAGAGCGAATCTTTTAAGCAACATATCTTCTTCTTCAAGTGCCAGATCAGGTCCCCCTGACGTTGGCAATTACATTGGCAAGTCTTTCACGGTCCTGCGCTAGCTGGAATAGTTCCCCCGCGCTACGTATACTTGTCCATTCACGAATATTCCTCAACCAGGAAGCCTGTCTCCTTCCTACTCCTCTACGTCCCTCTACTTTACCCATCATGATTAGCTGAAGAATTCTATATCGCTTCCCTCTGAATATATGTCCAAGATATGAGATTTTTCTACACTTCACTGTGTTTAATAGTAAACGAGTTGTGTCGGCCCTATTGAGTACCATTTCGTTGGTCTGCCTAGCTGTCCAAGGTATTCTCAGCATTCGCCGGTGTAACCACATTTCAAGAGCCTCCAACCGATTAATCGTGGCAGCCATAATTGTCCAGATCTCTGCCCCATATAGTAACACTGGCCAGACGTATGATCTTATCATTCTCTGTCGTAGTTTTAGGTTGAGGTTATCATTGCAGAAAAGTGGTTTCATTTTTTGAAAAGTTGCTCTAGCAGTCTCTATTCTACACCTTATCTCTTTATCTGGGTTTAGATTTTCGGTGATATAACATCCAAGATATTTAAAATGAGTCTTTTTCCTTCTATTTGTATTGAAGCGTTAAGATGAGGTTGTCTACTAAAGACCATAAATTTTGTCTTTTTGATATTTATGTTGAGTCCCATTTCTTGACCCTCAGTGTTAACACAGTTTAATAGATGTTGCAGGTCTTGTAGTTTGTCGCTTAGGATAACAGTGTCGTCAGCATATCGTATTGTATTTATACATTCTCGATTGATTTTGTCCTTGAGTAGCCCGTTTAAAGATTGTATCTGAATATATATTAAAAAGCAGTGGAGATAGTATGCAGCCCTGTCTGACGCCTTGCAGAATTTTACTTTCTTCTGTGAGTTTTCCCTTTAGCCTTACTGTTGCTTCCTGCCGCCAATATAGATTCTTAATAATTTTTACGTCCCTGCTGTCTACCCCTACGTTATTTAAAATGTCTATGAGTTTTCTGTGCTGTACTCTGTCGAAGGCCTTGTCGTAATCGACAAAACATACGAATACATCCTTGTGTTGGTCCCGGCATTTTTGCAGAAGTATATTTAGAGCGAATAAAGCTTCTCTAGTACCTAGGGCGTTTCTAAATCCGAATTGGGTTTAATCTAAATCTGCTTCGCATTTAGATCTTATCCTGCTGTGGATGATTCAGCAACATATATTGAACTAAATAAACAGTCTATTACAAGCAGCGCCATCTTCTGATATTTCAGGCAATCTGAACAGAAAAATCTCTTGTGAGGTCTTTATATTAATAGTGAATGATGAATAAGAAAATTGTCCTAGCAACTAATTTATATCTGTATTTAGAAAATTATATATACGAAGTATTTAAATATCAGCAAGGAAGCAAAAAATTTTTCTATTATTTCCAGAAATATTGGACATTTTCAAAAACTTGATACAGAGGATTGTTTCATATGTCAGGGGACTGTTATATAAATTTAAAATATATGTTAATTCTGACATTAAATTTATTTATAATTTCAATCCATGGAGGTTTTGTAGTTAACAGAAGAAAAAATCAATAATTTTTTTATAATTATCTTATTTATAACAAATAAAAATTTAAATTGGAATGGGTAGTGAAACTTATTCAATAAAAACTACAAATATCAGTGCGAATCACATAAATACAAATAACTTCCATTACCTACTATATATGTATAATCAGTCTTAAAAATCTACCTAGTCTTGTAGGAACAAAGATTGTATAACAAAACAATACACTTTAAATATTAAATAGTAAGGTACATATGAAACATATACTTTAGGGTGTCAGTAAAAAAAACTCTACTTTTTCAGATACACCCACAGGGGAATCAAATATGTAGAAGATTCTATTCTCTTTTAACATTATGTTTGGATTCGGTAGTTTCTCTGCTACTTGATTGATTGTCACATCTGCTACATCGTTTAGATCGAATCTAAATATCTGTCCCTTGTCATAGAGCTTCAAGAATGTCAAACGAATTTCGCTGTCGTTATCATCTGCGTGGTTAGTAACGCTCACATATCAATATTCCACATTTGGAAACGTTTCTGGTAATTTTGTGGACATGATGTAAAACATAGTTTTATTTCTATACTGTTTCACTGGTCCATCGCTCAAAAAAAAAACAGATTTTTGAATTTAGGTGACAAAAAATTGAAAATTGATTGCAAGTGAGCTCAAATAACAGATGGAAAAAGTGAAGTGAGACGTGCAATAAAATTTGGCTGAACCCTTTCATCCTTTTTATTTGAGAAAAATTATCTCTTAATTGGTCTTTCAATACTTTTTTTTGACTAGATCCTTCCTGGATTTTGTAATTTTATATTTAGGATCTTAAATTAAAATTTTTCATTTTCTATCTTCTTCTGTAATCTTGTTAGATGTTTTTTATACTTAGAAAATATTTTCTTCAGATTTTTTATTTTCTCATCCCTTTTTTTCAAAACGTTATTTCTCAACTTTTTGACTCTCTTATTTTTTGTTTTGAGTTTTCAGTAATACACGGAGGAACTTGTTTGATAAGTACATTGGAATATAGCATATTTAATAATTTGTTGATATTGCGAGACTAGTGACAATGTTCTTTCCGCATTAATTCTCGATATTTTCGTGAAGTCATATCTTTTGCAAGTTTTCTAGTAATTTTTTTTTCTGTGCTCCCTCTTTCGTCTTTTTTTCCCTTCTCTTTGGCTCAATTTTATTACGTTCGCATCGTTTTTGCTCAGCCCCACTTTTTCTTTTCAAAATGTCTTCTTTAGATAGCTCCTTCTTGCTGAACACCTAAAACGAATGCACACTGACTATCAAACAGTCCTCTGGAGAATAAAAGAGTCCACTGTCTTCTCATTTAGCAGAGGACTGTTGTCATGGGACTGTTTAATTTGACTCAATGCTAAGATCTTCAGAAACGTATAAGATTATGTTATTTTGCTCAACGAATTTTTTATATTACTATACAACTCAAAATAATACCCAGAAAAAAATAAATAAAACACTTAAGATTGATCAAAAAACTCTTACCAGGGAACGGTTGAGCATTACTTACCAACGAAAGCTCTTCAACCCTCGCTTTGTTTAGCACTAAAAAAAAAACATCGGCATGTTTTTGATGGTAACCTTACAAATTTTAGAGCATTTACGTTTGGTTACACATATAAATGCGATTATCTTTGCTGTCAACGATGTGGTGTATAATTAAAAAATCAGAAAGACTATTTATTATTTTCTGAGATAAATTTTATGCTACTTTTGTAATATTCAAATCATTCCTAAAATGCACTGATCGATCATTGGCTAATACTAATCAAATTGTGAAAAAATTTAATCAATTTTCGAAAGTGATATTACAATTACTTCATTAAATAGCAGTAGTTTTGATTTTGTGACACTCCAGGGGACTGTTATTTGGATTTTAAAATATGTCGTAATTCATAACTTTATTTAAATGATATATTTTCCGTTGTGTGTGACATACGGATTTATATTTATAAGTTAGCTATTGTAATATTAATATTTATCGATATGTTTTATGGGAGATATTTCTCAGGGACTGTGAGTTTTTCATACACCCATATATATATATATATATATATATATATATATATATATATATATATATATATATATATATATATATATATATACCAGTAAATTCCCTAATTTTCCAGAAGGATTTCCATACTATATGGTGCAATAAAAATTAGAAAAAGGAGTAATCTGGTGATTTCTAGACCTTCTGTCAGAGGCGTTCCGTATGAAAAATAAGGAAATAGTATTTTCTAAAAAGATTCAGACCTTTTTTCATAGACGTATCATGAGGAAATTAATAAAGATAATATATATATATATATATATATATATATATATATATATATATATATATATATATATATATATATATATATATATATGAAGTAAAATGCGAACACTAAATGCAAACTTCGTTCCAACCATATCCTTTCCGTGTTAGAGGTTGCATAGTTTGAACAAATTGCTAAGAAAAACAATTTATGCTATTCCACCACCATCGAGATGATGGTCTACCTGTACCAGCATACCGAGAAGAAAGTCAAAACTTACCCTCTCCCCCACAGTGATACGGCAGAGGTACATGTTTCGTCTCTACTAGACTCATCAGGGTACCGACATGCACCTGGCTGTGCAAAGGGCAGATCAGAAGGAAGCATGCAAATACTGAACGCGCCTTCGCCGTATCACTGCGGCGGGGAGGGTAAGTTTTGACTTTCTTCTCGGTATGGTGGTACAGGTAGATCATCATCTCGTTGGTGATGGAATAGGATAAATTGTTTATTGTAATGGCGAATTGAAATTAATTTTAAATACCAAGACATATTTTTACAAAATATTTAATTTTTTTTCTTTTGTGACAAAAAAATTTATGGATTTTTATTGCTAAACAGAATCAAAGTAATTATTTTTGGCTTTTTGAAAAAATAATATTTATATTTTTGGAGAGATAAACTACGCGTTTTTGGTTTTAATTCCGATTTTGGTAATACTTCTAAAACAATGTCATGAAAAAACAAAAAAAAAATTCATTCTTGTTTTCACTGGAACAAATGTTTGGGTTTCGATTATTATTTATGTATCAATATGAATAATGTAAATAAAGCAAAAAATAAAATATTTCTACATCAAAATAGTAAAAAATCATGCTATTTTCCTGTGGGGGAAAAGTTACATAACACATATTATTATTTTTCGATCTAGTTTAAAAATTAT
Organism: Diaprepes abbreviatus; assembly: GCA_034092305.1. Classification (NCBI taxonomy): domain Eukaryota; kingdom Metazoa; phylum Arthropoda; class Insecta; order Coleoptera; family Curculionidae; genus Diaprepes; species Diaprepes abbreviatus. Next base: position 3,873,161 of record JASJET010000039.1, read on the forward strand.
GTTCATGGTTTTCCTCGTAACATGAAAAATTTATTTTACCTTCATTCAAAAATATACTAAAACTCAAAACATATATTAATAACAGTACATAAAATTACTAGATATATTATGCTAAAACTTTTCGTAATTATTATATTTTTAGTAGGTTGAGTAGCATATACATATGTCACGCAATTTCGCCATAAAAAGTAAAAAAGTGTAAAATCTACTTTCGCATAAAATATTGATCCAGAATAATATAAATTCATTTCTAGTTTCGTTGAACGATAAACCAAATTCCCGTTTGAAATTAAATAATGTATATTAACCCAGACCAGACTAGTAATGTAACAAACTATTAAAAAGATTACTAGCCATATTGACTAAGTAGTTTCAAGTTTTAAATCTATTTAGGAAAGTTAGACCTTCTGGTTGTTCAGTTTTGTTTTGCTTATGATATTATTATAATCTGTACTCTATATTAACAGATTTATATATAAAAAAAAACTAGAAATAAAGCATTGCAATTGACAAAGGTTCCTCATATTGCCCGTTTGGTAAATAATTAACACAATTTTTTAAGTTTTTAAGATTAAAACTTACTGTACTCGTCAATTTAAATCCTTTCTTATCAATTTAGATTAGTTTTAAGGTTAAATCATGTTAGGCAATGAAAAAATTTATTTTTATGTTGGCATTATATTCATAACTATGAAAATCTATTATAGTTACGTTAATATCTAACCTCTTAGTTGATTAATGTAATCAAGTTTTAAATTTTGTAATATTATGAAAATAAAAGATATATATTTTTATAAATAATAACATAAAATCTATTTCTAAGTAAAAATAAATAAATTACAGCTGTTTGTATCGATTAAAAAACAAAACTTTTACTCTCAACAAGAATCTTATGATTATTCGTAATTCCGATTAATTTTTAATGAATGAATACACACATTTGCCGTGTCCATGGTCAGGGAAATCCATGCCAACCTCGTCAAAGGTTAACGATAAAAATAGAATCATAATCGGCTAAATTGGCAACGCCGCGATTCTTCTCCGTTGCGCGAGTCCGCGACCTCGAGATCTCGCCGCAGTCGAATCCGCATCTCGGAGGACGCGAACAGGACCCTAACGGCCGCTGCAGGGGTTCGAACTTGGGCACCACGACGTGACCACGCGCACTGCCATACGAAAGTCTTTCCAAGGTGTTTCGGTGTATAGAATTTGTGTCGGTTTGTAAAATATGTATAAAAGTTGTAAAATATTTTAAATGTTGCCGATTATTTTATTGGACAGTAGAATGCGAGGCTTAGTTCATTGAATAATAATGTAAGAAATTTATTTTATTATCAAGTTTTAATAGTTTTATATTAGATAGATTCAATTATTAATAATAATATTATTGTTAATAAATATTTACTATAAAACATGAAAAATTAAATAAAATAAATCATATTTTTACCTTAATATATGATTCACAGATATTCTTTTAATTTCACAATTTTCAATAGTATGATTGACATTTCTTGTAGCTCGATTTATTTACATTTAAAATAAATGATAACATAATATATCAAAAGTTCGCGACACATAAATTAAATATGTTTAAATTACCAAGTTTCTCTTGCAAACGCAAAAAACGCACTTAATCCAATTCCAGAAAATGACGTAATATGTAAAAATATTAAACGGATATAGGATTAATTAGCCAGATTCACTAAGAAGGTTTAAAACTGAGACTCGATCTAGTTGCCTTAGAAATTAGATTTTCAGTTTTGTTTTTCTTATGATATTGTTTTAATTGTATTTTAAAGATTCAAAACTTGCTTGATTTTTTGTTATCCTTGTCAATTTAAATTTATTGTCAATTTAGACCAGTTTTAAAGTTAACCATGTTAGTGAATTAGGGGGAATATGTTTTGGCTCCTGCTTAAAATCCAGCAATTATTATTAGAGATTTTATGTCTCAAATTATTTAAAACAATATTCCTTGATTATTCGTTTTCAAATTATTCCATTAAATATAATTCATGGTATTTTGTGCTACGCTAATAGGTGTACATGATTTTTCTTAAAACCAGAACACACACATTAAACATGTGATTTTGTGTTTTAAAAGAATGTTCTTATTTTTAAGTGTTTTCAATGATTTTTCCTTAGTTTTAATCATTCTGTTGTAGCAAACCGAAGAATTATACGGAACCTCTATAATCTCACTGTATCTACATGTAATAAAGCAGATTCATTTGAAAGAGGTAGCACACATTAAATCGAATTTACAACAGAATGGTTTTCCTCTAAAATTAATTGATGATGTTATAAATAACCTTAGAATAGACCACTGGACAGCAAAAAACACATCCCTTCTTCACAATTCCATATTTTAATGGAACCTCGGAGAAAATAAGACCAATTTCTAGTAAATACAATACAAAACCAGCCTTCAAATCAGAAAATACACTCACAAACAACAAAACCAATATATATGGAACCCAACATGAAAAAAAGAAAATTTGTAGAAGCAGTTTATATTAAAAATATTAATGGAATCTTCAGTAAACCCAGTGTCGAAATACCTAATATTTGGCAACCATTACTTTGTAAAATCAAGTCATTGTGGTAAAACGTCGTAAAAACAAATAAAAAGCAAAAACAATGCAAGTCCGACTACCACATTTTAGTCAATCTTCAAAATTGTCTATAACCAAAATTTTGTTTTTTATTCATATTCATCATGATTCTAAAACTAACATTTTTAATTGAGTAACCTTTCTCCAAATTTTTGTTTGTGATAAGATTAGATATATCAGTAAAAGATCAAAATATCCGTTGTTTTTTTCAAGAGATTTTCAAAAATTGTTAAAACTAGACATTCTATTAAACACACAAACAATTTTTTATTACAAAACGTGCGCAATATATCTGCCGTTTGTTTATAGTTGTAATAAAATCCCAGCCTTACGTCATAATTTTTCCAAATGGGTTGTGCTTTTTATTAGGTTGTTGTATGACGTACAAAACACGCAATTATTCATTTCAAATTTATAGATCCAATTTTATTCTTTTAATGTATTTTATAAATAATAGTAATTTATAGTTTCTATATGACATTGATAAATATTTTTAAAATGTCAAGTTATCTGTGTATGTCAAACTGACTTTTATAGTCTACTAGCGACCCGCCCCGGCTTCGCACGGGTGCAATGCTGATACTAAATACACTACAGAAAAACTGTGACTATTTATTTTATTTTTACAACAATTATTACATCGGCCTCCGACGCGCTATTTATAGGCACGCTGCCGCCGCCCCGGTCGGCCAGTACCGCCGCAAGCGCTACTTCCCGCAATTTTAAATCTGTAATATCTTCGAAAATATTCATTTAAATCTTGTGCTGTAAAGGTCCATATAGATCTATATTAAATCAACAATGTATTTAAGCTATTTAATTGGATAAGGATTAATGCTGTATTGGTTAAAATCGCTTCAAAATTTGCCATTATTTGTCGTAAAAAGTAAATGACAAAAAAATGTTATTGTGGGATATCCATGAGAGATAGACATATACCATCGCGGAGTTTTCTGTAGACCTTTTCAATGTGTACAAATAATTAGTACATTATTTTGATAAATCTCGTAGGGTTCAGCCTGCGTTTGCAATGTAAGCGGAAAAAAATATGATAATTAACGACATCACATTAGAAACCTCAAAAATAACAGTATTTCTCCACTATTTAATGGATGTTATTATACATATAAACCTTCCTCTTGAATCACTCTATCTATTGAAAAAAACCGCATCAAAATCCGGTGCGTAGTTTTAAAGATTTAAGCATACAAAGGGACATAGGGACAGAGAAAGCGACTTTGTTTTATACTATGTAGTGATAAACATAAATAAAACTCGCGTGATAGAATTACAAAAATTATCCGAGTCTATTATGAATCTGGTTATCAAAATTATGTGCATTCTGTGCTTTAACTAAATATTTTAGTGGTCAAAATCGACCTTCTAAACATATAATTTGATATTTGGTCGTAAAATATGAAGAAATTGGGTCTATAGCTCGCCTCAAAATATCTCAACGCGTTCGTAAAGATTGTTTGGAGCAAAATATTGTCAATGTTCCTCGAAGTGTAAACTAAGCACATCGATTCGTTATCGATTGAAGCAATTCAGCTTTACCATAAAGCAAATTTTGACAATACATTCACACCGACAGCCTTTGAAAATTCAAATCACCAAATAATTCAAGCCTAAGGTCGATTTACAGCGTCGTACGTGTCGAATGGATGCACGAACAAGAAAACTAAATTTCGCAAAAAAACATTTTAAGTGATAAGGTACATTTCTTTCTCAATGGCTACATCAATAAGATAGACAGCATAAGTGAAAGGATAATCTAAGTCACCCTCGATGGTGCGGACAGCGTAATGGAAGCAAGAACAAGAAAAATAGACAAGTTGTTAATAGAAATAAAACATTTATTAGAGAGGAGAAGGGAATTTATAAAAATAGTTAAAAAAATAGGGTGGAGTGCACACAAATAAGTAAAACAACAAGAAAAATGACAAAACAGTATATATACAATTTTTAAACTAAAGGATTGACAGAAGGTATATCAGCTTAATCCAGAAAATGCAATATACAATAGCTCTGCAAGTAAACTAACATAAAACACCTCAGAAAGTATAGAGTAATAAGGAGCCGTTATATCCCTAAAGTATTTTTAGTTAGGAATAGACGATGTGTTTCAAAATTGCAGCTGAGACAAGGGAATAAATATTCTGGAAAACAAATCTCAGGAACTAAAAATTCACTGACGACATTATAATATTCCTACATAATTAAAATGAATTAACAGAAATGCTATAGAACCTAAAAAGTGACACAGAAAAGACAGAACTAGAAATAAATATGCAAAAAAAAAACAAAATATATGACTAATAGAAATACAAATGAAAATATTATAGACACAAAAGAGAAAATAATAGAAAAAGATTAATCATAAATCTGTCTTGATCAATCCAGCAGTGTCATCAATACAAGGAAACAGAAATTAAAGAACCAGACTTGGATAAGTAGTTTATAGAATTTTTAAGTATTTTCTCAATTTGAAAATTTCTCAAAAACTAAAGACAAAACTATTGAGGATTGCATAGAAAAACGAAGAATATGTTCCCTGGAATTGAATTAGGGGGAATCGTCGCCAGACATGATGATAACTGGAGTGGCAAAATATATATATATATATATATATATATATATATATATATATATATATATATTGTTGTAATATTTTAAAATGCCCTGTAGCTATTTATTTATCCACATATATTACAAACTATAATGTCACATATCGGGAAATATTATTTCTAGAGGCTTAGAATGTCGAAATCGGGAATTGTTTGTAAAATTTCTAATTTTTCTTCCGACATATTAATCTGTTACAGAACACCATCCAAGGTAGGAAATTGTACCCACTGAAAATAATCAGCGTCTACCGGGTATTCAGACCTGAATAATGCCTCTAAAAACTTGGTTGTTTCGTCCCGGTACCAACTACTGGACTCATTAGTAGGGATTGAGGTGATACCTTCCCTAGATACCCGTTGTCGTACGTATATATTTTCAGAACTTGTATTTTAAGTGATTTTTCATGGGAGAAAGGCGGTAAGATGCCATTTTTCTACGACAGCCTCCTCCCTTTAGGAATCTCACTTGGAGTTCCATTTAGGATTTGTATCCAGTTTCTGAATGGGCGACAAATCTAGATGCATTGAGGAACTGCGGGGACTAACACCTCGTCGTATTGAAGCCAGGGCTCATTACCGGCTCTTATTGTATTTATTTGCTAGACACAGACCCCCTGGCTAATAGCTCAACTTTCACACCGGTGACCCCTTCTTTTCTTGGCTTATATGTGTGCCCAGCATTAGTACAATGCTCATGCAGCGCGCTTTACTGCACAGTCCAACCACCACCAGGGATACCATGTTGTAACATGTAACAAAAAAAATAAAGGAATTTGTTTTTGCTTTTAAGGAAATATATACATTTTTGATGTTGTTAAGGAAATAGGATGCTTCTAAATTATATTGCTGTAGATTTGACTAAGATTGTTTATGTCAGTTCTGTCATTTACTGTATGTGTTTATTTTTTTATGGCTATCATTTCCTTTATTATTAATTTCTGATAATTTTTGTCCCTGTCGACTATTTTGATATCTTCAAAGTTAAAAGAGTGCTTTTCGTTCTTTTCATGTTTTTTCAATGCTGTAGTAGCATTTTTGGTATATTTATGTCCATTTAGTCGATTTTGCAATAACTGGCTTGTCATTCCTATATATATATTTTGGGCAGTTTGCACACGCAATTTAATACACAATATTGGAAGTTTTCATAGTTGCTGTTTTGCTTTTCAGTTTGGTAAAGATTGAGTTTAGTTGGTTGTAACTCTTGTGGTATACAACAATATGGTGTTTTTTAAAATGTATTTTAATTTTTCTGAAAGATATGTTGTAAAAGGTAATGCTATGTATTTTGTATTGCCTATTGTGAATCAACCTTGTTTTTGGTTCCTAAGTTGTTATAGTGTTTTCAATAATTTCCTCGATATCTTTACTATTAAAATTATTTTGTGTAAGTGTTTCTTTAACTTTTCTTAGAGTGGAGGGTCTGAAGGTAGGGGACATTTATAAAATAGCTCTGTCAACCAAGCTCACTTCTTCTTTGGTTTTTCGAATGATTTGAATAGTTGTTCAGATGTCTTCCCGACCAGGTTGATTTGGTATACCACTGTGTTAGAATCTTATCATTTTTGCTTATTAGAGTCCTATGTAAGAAGTTTATTTTCCCATTTATCTCAGATTCTGATGTGACTTTTAATTTGCTATGGAAATTACTAAATTGTTGTACGATATAATTTATTTTGTCATGAGGAATTGCCATTAAATAATCATCAACAAAACGTTTAAAATATACATATATATATATATATATATATATAGGCTTTAATGATCATTGAAAAAAATGTAAATAATAATGAAATGTAAAAAATGTTGTCGAAATCTTACAAAACGTACAGTCTAAAATTAAAAAAGCCCATTATCGTTTTTCTGGATTTTCAGAGAAAATTTCTTATATTAGAAACATTTATCCTATAAAATATTTATAAATTGGAAGAATTACAATTAATTTTCAAATTTAAAACCGGGTCTGTTGCTTGGTTAGTGAAATTTTTAAATATTAAATGCTGGCGCTATTGCTAATCACATATTGTGAATATTATAAATAATCATCGCCAGTATTTACTGGTATGTCATCTTCTTTTAGATTTATGGCGCCCAATATTGAGCATATACGTCTCACATTGTTCACTATATTTCACAATCCTGTGCTGCTCAGATCCAAGACAAGCAAGCACCCCTTGCAAGGCCATCATACTATCTCCCAATTGGTCTTCGTCTCGACCTTTTGCCCTTTTTTAAAAAATCATTTTTATTAGCAAAGGAATAGAAAAGAATCGATTTACCTAAAACCATTTACTCAACACGAAACACTAATAGAGAACATTAATGTTAAAACCCCCTGAAAATAGATCACATTGCTTTATCGTTAAGTAAATGTTTCTAGATTACTGCAGAGGCTTGATTAGATTTTCTCAAGTGATATTTTGCTTTTTGTGCTTTTCGCAACCGGTTTTATTAGGATAAATCGCGAAATCGCCTGACCCGATGCATGCTTCGAGAATATCAAAGGCACCACCTAATGGTGTGATTAAAATTCCACGAATAAAGTGTAATACAACTTGAAAATATCGATTTGCCTTTCTTCCAAAGACTAAATAAAATAAAAAGGATAGAGAAAGTCATGACGTATAGATTAACATTTTTATCTGTTAGAGGAAATAAAACATTAGAAAACTACCTGAATTAAATAATAAACTCTTTTTAATTGAATTGAAACCATAATAAAAATTACTAAGTGTAAGTAAAAATATTGAAATCTATAAAAATATTAATGTTATACACATTAAACTACTGAAACTATAGAAGCTTGTTAACCAAGCTCTAAATTCGCGAAATTTAATGTCAAATTTTTTGTTAGTAATGACTCTGAAACTAATGTAGAATAATGTGGTATGGTTTGCGAAATACTCTACGAAACTTCAGTCCACCATAACATTACATGTTAAGATAACAACTGTTGCGAATACATACGACAAAATGTTAAATTTTAGGTTTAATATTGCCGGAAACTCTTTCACTAAATTTAATAATCTAAATAATACGGCATAGAGTGCTAAAACTACAATTTATCAATTGCTGAAGCGGGGAAACCCAGATATTAAACGGCGCGGTTATCGGTGCTTTTACTCGGTTCTTCCCCGAATTCAGAGCACTACGTCATCTCTACTATGAAAACGAAGAGTCAGCTATAAAATTAAGGACATTACGAGTTGCTGTTCTTGAGATAACTCGTCCTTTTTCCGATTGAGCTTAGCTCTCGGAGGCCACGTTGACTGTTCTATTTTTTAGGCAGCTCATGGTTCGTAAAGTAGGTTGTCTTTGACAACATAACATTCTACAACCAGTAAAGATCGTATAGTGTCTTAATTCCTGAAATTGATACCGTCGATAAAAAGATGAGGTCAGCGGCGCGTATGAGTTACTTAATCTACGCGTCCTGGCTTAAAAATAATTACTAGAACGTAACAAAATACAGATTTTTTTTAAGTTCTTGGGGAAAATTCGCATTTTTCCGCGTTTTTTTTTGTGTGAATTATCTTAAACAAATGATTAAATGTTTATGTTGTGTTTGTGAATTTTACTAGAAGTGACAAAATTTAAAAGTAAACATCGGAAAACAAGAGTCATACGTATGACAACAATATTTTTTTTTTGGAAAAGACAAAAATTCGTGTTCAATTACTCTAAAATAGAAGGGATGCAAAACATCAGCTAAAAATTCGATGTTTCCACCAATTCGAATTACTATCTTTTTGTCAGCAAATTCTATGTTACGAACTCATTCTTCAAAAAGAGCAAGCAATGTTCATGAGCTAGTCAGAGGATAACATACAGAATGAAATGGATTTTTAACCGACTTTTGGAAGAAGAATGTTCTCAATTCGGCGACTATGCATTTTTTTTCTTTTTTTATGTATATACACCGATTACTCCGGAACGCCTGCACCGATTTGAATGAAATTTTTTACGTTATATTCAGAAAATTGCTGCAGTAGTCCCATATTTTTTTAGATGAAATTGATGGAGTAAAATCCAAGATGGCATTTACAATATGGCGGCTAAAAAAATTAATTTTGTCCGATTTTCTCCAAAATTGGTATGGAGGAATTTTCGGAGTTGTATCCCACGAATATGTAATTACTTTTAAAAAATTCAAAATGGCGGATTCAATATGACGGAAAAACCTTAATTTTGCCCGATTTTCTCCAAAATTGGTACGGGGGAGTTTTGTGGGTCGCACATGACGAATCTAAAATAATTTTAAAAAAATTCAATATGGGGGGGATCTAATATGGCGGACGAAAAAATCAATTTTGTTCGATTTTCTCCAAAATTGGTATGGGGGAGTTTTCGGGGCCTCACATAACGAATCTGAAATAATTTTAAAAAATTATTTTAAGAAAATCTAATATGTCAGATGCGATATGACCGTTTAGAAATTTTAAATTTCTGGATTTCATCTAAAATTAGCACTAGGGGGCTTTGAAGGGTTTAGATTTAGATTAGATTAAGACGTTAAAATTATTTTTTTTTGAAATTCAATATGACGGATCCAATATGGTAGGTTGAAACTTTTACCTTATTCGCAATTTTTTCAGATTTGGTATTAGGGGGTTGGGGGTGGTGTATTACGAATATGAAGTTAATTTTTTAAAACTATTAGGTTGATAAGATACAATATGAGGGATTAAAAATTTTACTATTTCCGGTTTTATCTAAAATTGATATTGCTGGTTTTTGTGGCGTATACAAACTCAATATGCAATATAAAATATATCGGGCTAAGAAATTTACGTCTCAGATTCTTTAAATATCGATATTGGAAGGTTTTGGGGCCTATATTACCATTCTAAAATTAATTTGAAATTTAAGATAGTGGATTTACTATGACAGATTAAATATTTGTTTGACACAATTTCATTGGTATTTGGAGAACTCTAAGAATCAAAGAATCTTTAGTGGTTCATTTGTGATTTCCAATTATGGATAAAATGGCTACTTTTTTACCACCATGAAGTCATTGCGAGGTACACTAATCTCGATTAGCACCTAGTTCAAATAATTTATGAATATCACAATGAGTTCAAAACTAAAAATCGAAAATAACTATAAATTTTTATATGAAATTGAAATTTTTGAAGTCGGCGACAAATTATTTCTAAATGAAATAAATAACTACTAATATATACAAATTATGTTAAGAAAGCAATTGCAAATAAAGTATTTTTAATCTGATTGTGCGAATCACATTTTGTCAGGTATTAGTTTGGCGCAGACTTCAAAAATTTCAATTTCATATAAAAATTTATAGTTATTTTTCACTTTTTAGCGCACTTTTAGAAGTCGGTTCAGTTTTTCATTAAAAATTTTATATAATTACCAATAAGAAAAATATTGAATACGAAGTCACAGTAATTATTATAGTATCGGTATGAAATGACATAGACTAGTAGTGATAAAACATGACAAGAAAGCGAGGAAAGAATCAATAAAAACTTTATTACTTCAGAGTTTAAAATGTACAACACTTAAAGGAAGATGAACTGAATATAGGGCAGGTAAAAATCACTGTAAGAAACGCCTAAAGGAAATACAGTAAAAAAACAAGTGACAAAAATGGTAAAATTAACCAAGCTAATAATTATCTTATGAATAAAAGAAAAAAACTTAGATAAACACACACTAAATATCCCAAAATTAAGAGAAGTAAATAAAGCAATTTCAAAAGCAATCGCAAAGTATATCCGGGAATACAACACAAAAGACATTTCTGGAGTCATAGAGAATATTATAAATTCTTATGTCGAAGGATGAATGGAATCATAAATGACATGAAATATTTGCAAAATTAAAAACAAAAATGGAGCCATCAAAGCAAATAGTGATGATATTCTGAGAATTACAGAACTGTAGAAGCAAGACAAAAAATTGTTCAATTGCAATTACATAGAATAATGAGCTTGACACGGGCGGGTTTCATTAAACTCAACAACGTGTTTAAATCAGATATTTCTATCTATCTAAAAAAGAAAGTGATTAACTAGTGCTTCTTCACTTTCATGAGAAGGGAGACACTAACTCTAAGAAAAAAAGTGTGTACACAGCAAAGAAGAAGAACAAGTATCGCAGTCGCATATAGCAGAATAACTGCAATAATATGGAACTAGATTAGACATATCGCTAGAAGCAAGGATAATCAGTGGCTAAGAAAAGTTCTGGAAAGAAGAGCAAGACAAGAAGCGTACCGAAATAGAGGACACCGCCCAATCAGGTGTGCAGATGACATAAAACTCATCGAAGCAAACTGAATGCAGACAGCACAGAACGGATACAACTGGCACTATTTACGAACAACCTAAGTTCAATAATGAATACAATCGTGATGATGATGATCACCTTTTTTTATACAAAAATTTAATTGATATTAATGCCTATGGTATTAAAGATTGAATGACTAAGAAGTGTTTAATAATAGATATTACATTATTGTCATACTTGTTTCTTGAATAAAATAAAAAATAAAGTTTTCCCAGAAGTTAGTTTGTTCTTGTAGAGGAATATAGCATACTGACCATCCTTGTTCGCTCGGGTTTTAATTAAAATTATTTGGTGTATCAGACAGGCAAAAAAATATGTTAACTTTAAAATGTGATATATAAACAGTATTTTATTGCTCGATTCATATATATCTCAAATAACTAATTTAAAATTTACGACCTAAAACATCTTTAGAATTTATCTTAGCTGCTATAATAAATCTATTTGCCGAAGTGTACCGAGCAAGCTCTATTATTTAGAAAAAGAAGATTTAGAAAAATACTGGATTGTTCGTAACATAGTTTATGTGGAACATAAATTGTAAGATATAAAAATGTTACTTTCTTGTAACTTTAAAGTTCCATAAATTTTTAAAGTTTATGCAAGGGAAAGAGCAATGTAAATAAATAAATTAGGAAGAGAAACTGTATACAAGTGTATCCAAATATTTAGAAGACTATACTGTTGAAAATTTCTGGATCTTACCAACATAAAGAGTATAATTTTTTATTCAATTTAATTATGATGTTTCAGCCATCCCAAAAAACAAAAAAGCCAATAAATGTAAATAACACAGACTAATAGATTTGATAATTATTATGCTAAAAATTCTCTTTAAGATCATCATCATCATCATCATCATCATCATCATCAATCAGCCCAATCTTGTCCACTGCTGAACATAGGTGTCTCGTAAGTTTTGCCACTTATTTCTGTCCCGTGCCGCTTGCATCTAGTTTGATTCTATGCGCCTTATATCGTCAGTCCATTTGGTAGGCGGGCGGCCTCTTCCTCGGTTAGCCTCCTGTCTTGGTCTCCATTCCAAGATTTTTCTCGTCCCTCGATTGTCCGTGATCCTAGCGACATGTCCAGCCCAATTCCACTTTAACGTTGCAATCCTCCTAACTGCATCTGCAACACCCGTTCTTCGTCGTATTTCTGTATTCGGTATTCTATCTCTGATGCTAACTCCCAGCATAGCTCTTTCCATGGCCAATTGTGTCACTCTCAACTTATTTACTCTTGTTTTTTGTTAGCGTCTCTGCTCCATATGTCAAAACGGGGAGGATACACTGGTCAAACACCTTTCTCCTCAAGCAAACAGGGATATCCGATTTAAGTATATTTTTCAGTTTTCCAAAAGCTGTCCACGTCAGCCCTATTCTTCTTAGTATTTCGCATGTTTGGTTACCTCGGCCTAAACGGATTTCATGTCCTAGGTATTTGTAGGTGGTGACTTGTTCGATCTTGTGGTCTCCTACTGAAATATTGTCGTTCAGTACAAGGTTGGTCATAAATTTAGTTTTCTCACAATTTATTTTTTGATCAACATCACTTCACAGTCTGTAAAGCTTTTCCAACATTCTTGCTGCTTTATCCGTGCTATCCGATATGAGGACAATGCTATCGGCGAATCTTAGGTGATTAAGGTCCTCCCCGTTTATGTTTACTCCCATATTTCCTTCCAAAGAAATATGCTTGTACATATATTCCAAGACAGTGGTAAACAATTTGAGTGAGATTGTATCTCCTTGCCGAACTCCACGTTCTATTCTGAAGGTAGTTGTGTCTTTGCGGAGTCTGACACAGGCTGTAGCTGTATCGTATATGTTCTTGATTAACGAAATGTAGTTGTGGTCGATTCGACTGTCCACAAGCGCCCTCAGTATTTTATATTGGTCTATGGTATCAAATGCTTTTTCATAATCAATAAATATAAGAATAAGTGGCTTCTTGTGTTCTATGCAGTTTTCTATCAGGGACTTAAGAACTTGTAGGTGGTCATTCGTTCCATAACCAGAGCGAAACCCAGCCTGTTCGCAAGGTTGATAACTATCTAATTTATTTGTGAGTCGATTTGTTATTATCTCTTGGAGTAACTTATACATGGGCGATAGTTTTTCAGATCTAAAATATCCCCTTTCTTATGGATTATTACAATAAGAGCCTTATGCCACGTAGAGGGAGTTATGCCCTTTGTAAGGCACACGTTAAATAACTTCTGTAAAATGCGGGTTAATGTTGGTCCCCCTTCTTTTATGCTTCAATCACCACTTCATCTTCCCCAGGCACCTTGTTTTTCTTTATGCCAGCAATAGCATTTGCCATTTCATCTTCTGTGATGTCTGGTATACCTTCGGATCCGACATTTCGGATTTCTGGTATTGGCGGGCGATCTTTGCTGTCCACGTTGTTTTTATACAGTTCGGAGTAAAAATCTTCTGCTATCTTCAGCAGTTCCTCTCTATTTGTTTCGATGGCACTCCTTTTACTTCTTAGCTTACAGACATTATTTGAACCTTCTGCTAGTTTTCTGCGTAGGACTTTTAGGCTCTTATTATTCTCTATAACCTAACTCTAAGATCATACTGCAAGAACAAATACGAAGTCTAATTAGGAAAAGAAATTAAAAATACAAAAAGTGGATATGCAATAAACAGCAAAGAGATAGAGAAGAATACTTAAAACTCAAAAGAACAGCAATTAATACAGTCGTAGCAGCAAAAGGAGCAATGGAATGAAAACATTATCAAGATTTGCTGATAGAAACTGGAAGGAATATGCCACAAATTACTAACAAAAATACCTATCGAAAATGACAACGTCAAATTTGGAGCCATAAAAATAAAATTAGCAAGAGAAGAGCTAAAAAAACTGTCGATTTTCTGGACCACGCTGGTATTCATGCCAAATTATTGATGTATGGCACAAATAAATTTTTAAAGCAATTACTTGGTGTATGAACCAATAATAAACGGCGCCCCTGTCCACAGTGAATGGAAAATGGTATATATTTTATCCATTTATAAAAAAGAAAATAAGCAAGATTGCTTAATTATTGGTTGAAATCGCTTGTATGGATTGATTCTTCGAGACTTTATTGAGTTAGAATACAGAAAACAAGAAGAAGAAGAATATTCTGTCTAAAACAAATAATAGACAAGAAATCGGGAACAAATCAAGAAAATTACGTTATCTTTATTGATCTTTACAAAGCGTGAGATACTATCTTAAGTAATAAGTTATGGAAAGTATAGCAGGAAACTAACATCAACCGCGTTAATTAAAGTCTTCAGAAAACCTATAAGGAAGATCAATAACGCAGGTAAAAGTAGGAAATAGACTACCACAGCAATTCTTTGTTTAGAAAATATGTCGTAAATGCTCTGAAAAATTTGAAAAAAAGTATGAAGACATTGATGTATATCTTGGAAAGATTTGTTACATTTTGTAATTCGCCGATGACTAAGTAATTATAGCTCATAATAAAGACCACTTATAGTATATGACGAGAAAGTTGTCGGATGTGAAGCTCGAAAATGATGTAATAAATATACATATTTAGGTGTGCTCTTAGACTCAAGAAAAAAAATTATACAAAGAGTAACGCATGTCAAGAAACCGTTGAAATAGATGGGTTCAGAAGATCATTAGGAATATTCCACTCAGAGAGAATTTTAAATGAAGAAATAGGTTGGGAATGGGGTTGCTTAATAACAGATATTGGAAGGAAGCAACTGATATGGTATGGACGACATGTTCAAATGATGGATGATACTAGTCTACCACACAAAAAATGATGCGATGGATACCGGTCAACTGCAGATCTTAAAAAAATCGGAATTAATTGGAAATTTATGAGCTATAATAAAAAATGCGAATTTTTCAATATCGTGTTATATTTTCCATTTTTTAGAAGATTTTGACTATAAAAATACTTTCCGCAAATTTCTATTGTCTTTTCTTCTATACACATAACATATCTTTCCTGTTTACTTTACCTTACAGTTTTGCATAAAAAATATTTAAAGTAAATATATTAATATAAGGGAAGTTATTAGCTAATGTTTTACTAAAATTATATTTTCGAATTAATGCCAATATATTTACTTCGAAGAAAGTTTTAGGTGCAGCCAATAGTGTAATTTTGAAATACCAAAGTAACTAATTTTCATGTACTACAATTCTATTCACAAGTTTGAGCAGGAACAGTGAAATAAACTATTGGAAACTTTTGAATACGATTATAGTAAGTGGGTACTTACAGTTAAATTTATGCGAGATGTTTTAGGCAGTTAGAAAAGTTGCAACAAGTAATAATTCTTCGCATAAAAGTAAAAATCCTGGATAGATCTGATCTAAATTTATTTGATTTTAAGTTTATATAATCCAAATCGCGAATAGTTGGGTGACATATGAAAAATTAGAAAAAAAACGTGAATACCATTTTGTTCTGAGGCTAACAAATATGTACGTTAATAAACTAAGAGTCAACAAATAGAAAGAGATTGTTGTACAAAATTAATCAAAAGTACCACCATCTTTACCAGTCTGGAAATAAAAAATGTTCCTAGTTTTCTATAGCATGTTTTCAACACTTAGATGGCTTATTGTTGTACTTAGCAGTTTAAAAAACTCATTTATCAAATTAGACTTGACCTAAATTTTTACGAAATTAAATCTAAAATTTAATAAAGAATTCATTAATTATGGGTTGGGGTGAGAAACCTGCATTCTCTCCGGAAATAAAACACCAAATATACTTTTGCAAAATAAAAGCTTATTCAAACCAGAAAACTGATATATTAAAATCTTTTCTATAGTTCCTTTAATTTGCGACACCGCACTTGGCAGTATACATTATTTCAGATATTTTGTTGAATCAAACTGAATAATCTACCAACGTTGTACCAAGCCTGATCGTACAAATGAAAGATATTATATAAATGAATAATTTAAATAAACAAGTAAGTAAAAAGGTTTAAGATATAAAAATAAATTATATGTATATTTATTGTATATTTATATATATATATATATATATATATATATATATATATATATATATATATATATGAATAGTTTGGTTATTCCGGGTTTCAATCCGTTCGTTCAAAAAATCGTTTTCACGACGTTTCGCCAAAATCTCATTTGGCATTTTCAAGTGCGGTTCGTCTCGTTACTCGCTGAGAATCAGTTCTCAGCGATAACATACAAATATATATATATATATATATATATATATATATATATATATATATATATATATATATATATATATATATATATATTAATACTTCTTGGACTTATGTCGCATTATTTCAATGTAGTTGAGATAAGGCAAGCCACAAATTGGGTGATATTCCTGAAAAACTTGCTGTATCTGAATTATTAGAATTTTGTATGTAATAATGGAATGTTAAATAAAAGCGTGTTCATCAAGTGAAGATCACATCAAGTATCTGAAGATATTTATGTTTAAGAATTCAATTAATTATAATGTTTGAGTTTATCACAATTTCCGATGATATGAAATTATCCTTGATTTGTGGTGTTAGACAGTCTTTTACAAATTAATTGACATAACCCGGTGCTTGAACTTCAATATTTTCTAAAAACCTAACAGAATTCGTTAAGTAATCTTTAAAATAAGTCCGAATACTGTAGCTCTAATGCCATTCAATGACAAGATCATATCCTGGATACAATTTATCATCTAATGTCTCTTTGAGACAAATTAAACGATGGGCCTTTTGTTAGTTCTTGAAAATATTCATTGACATCTTTTCGACTCGATCTTTAGCAAAGTTTAATAGTATCATAATAATATTTTGTTAATGACACGAAAAATTTCTACTTAGTCGGATGCGTTGTATTACAAAATTTCATTGCAGACAAACAGAGACACCAGTGAAATTAATAAATGCTTGCAAGAAAAAAAAAAGAAACATGATTCGTTTTAATATTGATATTACCAAAACTTAGAGAGGTTCAACAAAAACGAAACTACTAAAATCCATTGTGGATTTAGGGATCTGAAATCTTAAACGATATTGGTCTGGTGCCGGAGGCCGGGATCTATAACAAATAAAACCGTCTTAAAATTACAATTTCAAATTTTCCAGCTAATTTGCCAGGATAGGATATATATATATATATATATATATATATATATATATATATATATATATATATATATATATATATATATATATATATATATATATATATATATATATATATATATACAGGTGTGGAAAATCGAGAACAGAACCTCTGAAAAAAGGAAATGTAACAAAAAGCGACGGACAACCCGTTTACCCATGTTGAAGAAGTGAAATAAAGCATATTGTTGTATCGTAGCTTGCTTCCTGGCTTCCAGCAAAAATGGTGTCGGGCAAGGACTTTTCGCTGGTTTCGGGTCGTCAAAACACAGTGGGTTGAAGGCACGGATTTGATATTAAAAATAAAAATCGGATCCAACAATAACAGACTGAAACTTTAAAATCATGAAACTAAATTCGAAAAACGTCTAATGTGGTTCAACGCTTTAAAAATAAAATAAAAAAAATAATTGTATTTCCATGAATAAAATATTGCGCTTGACTTCAAGGTACATTTAAATATAATACTATAATAATAAATACATGGATATCGATAATCATTAAAAAGGCCAAAATACTTTTTCCTTTATGCTTAAGACTTCTTAATAAATATCAGTGCAAATAATTTGTAAGTAATATAATATTTATTGATTCACATAAATGAATAAATAATACGACTGTAATAAAAATAATAAAAAGAACTTTTTAATCACTGCCTTCTTTGTTAACAGCTCCTTTCTCATTCTCCGATACGTATGAATTGTTATCCGAATCCTTACTATGTCAAAAACGGTGTAAGGATCCATTGACGCCAACAATTTTGGAACACATCCTCCATATTTTTTCTCGAGAAGATTTTCGGGCAAAGTCTAGACGATAGTTTCTTATCAACTTGTCCGTTGATTTTTGTGCATCTTTCGATAGATTACCTATCGGTAATATTGCAAATGCTATGATGTCTGGTCAATGAAGAAAGTAATTTGTGGATTCCTGTTGGAATGTTGTACCAAGAATATCCTTTGAAGAATAATCTTGCTGTTTGAAGTTTGTATTCCCAAATCTTCTCTATTGCAGTTTAATGTCCGCTTCCAATAGTTTGCAAAATGACAGGAAACCGGAGGATCAGTTTTCGCTTTACTCTTGTTATAATGGCTGTAGCTTGAAATATTCTGTATTTACTGGGACACAGTATCCATGTTGTTGAACTGAGATGTTGTTTGGCAGAGGTAACAACGTTGGACCGATTTCGCTCCAGCCAAAGCATTTACCTAGCCATCTATCATTGTCATAGATAAGTTGTACAGTAGTGAAGCTCGGGTGGCAAAGAAAACTCTATTATAAGTGCAAGTTGTCTGGTTCGAGTTCTTAATTTTCTATTTTCGTTAAAGACTTTTGTTCGGTTTTCTTAATAAATTCAAATTTCAGAGGCTCGTAATTCATAGTAGACGAGGGTTTGGAATTGTACAATACAATCTGTTCTTGTTGAGTTTGCGTGTTAATACCTGCTAATTGAAGTGGAATAAGAGAGGTTAGGAATAAGTTTGTATCAGAAATATTCGGATCAGTGAATTTCATTTTGTACTGGCTCTGACCTGACGTTCCATTGAAGCCCCATTTGCAAATGAAACTCATATCTCTAAATCTAATTTATCGATTTGTTCAAGGGCGTATAATTTTAAGCAATATAATTCGATCCACTGTATGGTCCAGTAAGCTTTGGAATTTAACCTCAGCTTTTGATTTAGTAAAAATTATATACTCATACATTTATTCTAATGAAAGTACTAGTGAAACGCAACGGTAATTTCTAAGTAAATGGTAAGAGGTGTTCAAACAGGCCTCCACTTTGAGCGAGACAATAACCCAGTCTATTGTAAAATACGGTTCGCGTATTTGCCAAAACTTCAGGGGTTACCCTACTAGCTTTAAAATATTCCGAACTGTTCGAGCGTTCATATCAAGTTCTTAGGCAATTACGGTACTATTGCAAGGAAAATTAATTTCTGCTAAACTACAAACGTCAGTCTCCCCGATTTGCTCGTTCGACAGTAATCTGAGGAACGGGTTGCTCCTCATTATTATCAGTGCATTTTTTACAAATTTTTAGACAACCGGTTGTTTCAAATTTTTTAATAATTTCCGAAATTCTAAATTTTCAAGGAACAGGATGATTTTCGCACGTAAATACAAATCTGCCTATTATTTACTAGAATAATGTACCACTTAATAATGTGCTCTTTTTGTTCCGTAGAATAAACTACCATTGTAACAATAGAGTATATACCTACCCAACACAAGATTTCCATGTTTCGTTTAAACTTAATTTATGAAAACTTTGATTTTTGAGTAAAAAGAATAAAACATGTCGGGACTCTTTAATTGTTTTGCAGGCTTTTATTTAATCTGTCTATTCGTTTGTCTGTAATTAAATTTTGTAATACATATTTCAAACCCTTTTACACTTTCCATTGAGCTGAACTTTGGCATATTTATGTAGTTTCGAAATTTAAGAAGAATATCGTCCCTGGTTAACAGAGAACTTCACATCATTAGAAATCACGATAAATATAAAAAATCCAGTTCTTAAATTTGAAGACCCTCAAAAGCTAAGAGTAAGCTTCGGTTGTTAAATCACATGCAAAATTATTATGGTACTCAAAAATTAAAAAAAAAAAATCAGTAAAAAAGTAATTTAAAAAACATTGTATACTCACTTAATATTATTATTATTATTAATCTATTACGTAATTATGTGTGGAACTATAATTATAACAAGCCGAATACATAATAGAGATAATTATAATAATATAATATTAGGGATATTTACCTCATTATTGCAAAAACATTAATTGCTGTAGTCTGATACGGAAGCACCACCGTTATTCCCATTTATGATAACTGATTTTATATTTGGCATGAATTGTCTATAACGATTTCCTGTTTTAATTATTTTTTGAATACAATCTTTCCCGTGTTTATTTTTATATTTATTTCACGACTAAAGTGAATATTATGGATTCACATAAAAAAAAGCTATATCTATGATAGTGAAGGTTTTTTATTTATCCGTCAATTTTTACCTGTACAGTTGTGTACAGCCTAAGCTATAATCCTCACAGGACCTTTAAAGAAGTTGCGTTCTTATACAAAAAATCAAGATGAGCTCCATATGACATTCAGGAATATGTTAACGGTGAAAGGCTGATTTTCCTAGGATGTACCAGCTTCTGCTCGACAGTGACTGGTCTTTTTGGCGTGAGGGTCTTGCTGTTAAAGAGGCTGTAGCGGCATTGTTTCAGTATACCGATGTAATTCTTAGTGAGATGGTACCAAAGGCTTTATTCAGGCATAGTAAGTACCCACCTTGGTTCACTAAGGAGATCATTCGCTTATTAACAAATAAAAAATTGCTATGGCGGAAATATAAAAGATATAATGAGATTTGTGATTATTTATCTTTCATTCTGTTGTAACAAAACGGGGAATTATACGCAACCTTTATAATCGCGCTATATGCAATATTGCCTATTCATTGGAAAAAAATTGGCAAATATTAAATTCGCTTTATAACAGAATGGTTATCCTTTAAAACTAATTGACGATGTCATAAATATCTTTAGAACAACGAACACTGAACAGCAAGAAACACGTTCCTTCTTCACAGTTGCCTACATTAAGGGAATTTCGGAGAAAATAAGACGAATTGCCAGTAGTTATAATATAAAAACAGCCTTTAAATCAGGAAATATACTTAGAGCTCATTTAACTCGAACAAAACCAAAAACTACCCATAAAAAAGAATGTGTTTACAAAGTTCCATGTGAGTGTGGTGAAATGTATATTGGAGAAACCAAACGACCACTAGAAGTTTGAATTAAGGAACATAAAACTCATACACAAAAAGTGAAAACGTCGAGCTCAGGTATTGCAGAACACTCCTGGGATAAACAACACCATATAAAATGGCCTGAGGCTGCGACAATATATATGGAATTCAACATGAAAAAAAGAAAATTTATAGAAGCAGTTTACATTAAAAACAATAATGGAATCTTTAGTAAACCGAGTGTTGAGATATCTAATCTTTGGCAACTACCACTTTGTAACATTAAATCACTGAGGTGTGTACAGTGAAGTGAAACTTTGCGCGTCAATGGATACAGTCTCTATATAAGCTCGTAGTCTAAAGACAAAACATTCATTTTATAGTTGATAACGATTAGAGATACAACCTAATCGAAACGTCGTAAAAATAAATAAAAATAAAGACAATGCAAGTCCGAAAACCACATTTTAGTCTAGATTTAATTTCACACAGATTTTGGCAACTGATTTGCTCGCGAGAGTTCATTTTCATGTTCCAGGAATAACTAAATCTCCAGTATTTTTCTATTTGCCGAAATCAAGAACTAACGTATTACAATTCTCCCCAGTATACTCGATTTGTTACCTTTATGATCGCCTAAAAGACAAATTTGATATATTTTACTGCAATTATATTCTGTTCTCAAATTGTTTATTCACAATTATCTGTGTTTGATTTATGGACTATCTTATACTTATTGTACAGGGTGAGTCAACGATTGGATGAAGTAGATTTGTGCCTTTTCGGTGAAATTAACAAAGAAACTATATTTGTTGTTTGATACAGTTTATTTTTACGCAGATTTTAAAAATATTTAGGACTCTACAGGGTGAGCCAAAAAACTAGGACAGCATAAAGTTTTATTTCTTAAATAGAACACCCTATATACGAATCGTATTTTCGATTTAGCTTATAATTTTAAATCTTTTTTATTAAAGGTTTACTATAACAAAACTTTATAGTTTCTGAGATAATTAAGTTTAAAGAAAAAAAGTCACATTTTCAAGCATCAATTCAATCCTAAATAACGTTTTCAATTTTGTGACAAATATATTCAAATTTGGAATTTAGCAAGGCCAAGGACAAGTTAACATAATTTTTACCTAATATTTGCAATAAAAGCTACAGGGTGTTGAACACATCGGCTCAAATTTGAACAAGTTTAAATGAATAAATATCTTTTTTTTTAATGGTACACCCTGTATATTTTCATGTTATTTAACAGAGTAATAAGAAACCCTAAAAGTTTTGTTCAATATATCCTATACCTATTTATAATAGTTTTTGAGATATTTCAGTTTTTATAATTTTCCATACTTTTTTACAGAAATAGTCTTCATTATCATAGTAGCCATGGCAAAAACAATGTAAAAGAACATTTTTCTGTGTTTCAAATTTGTAACCGCAATCGCTTCTTTTGGTTTTTATGTAGTGTAGTTTGGTTTTTTTTTGCATTCATCTTATATTGTAAAATGAATTTTCCAAAGAATGAGTTAATAGATATGATTTATACAATAGGAGAGGCTCAAAAAAATTGCCTTCTTGCTCAAAGAATTTACAAAATGAAGTATCCTGATCGACGCCAGCCTAATACTCATACTTTTCATAACTTAATGCAAAGATTTGGTTCTTCTGGTACTGTTGATTATCCAAAACGTAAAGTGGTCAACAAACCAGTAACTAATGAAGAAAAAGAACTACAAGTATTGTTAAATGTTCAGGAAAATCCTTATATTGGTAGCCGTCAGTTAGCAGCATTATGTGAAACATCACAATCCACCGCTAATCGTACTACCAAGAAATATAGGTATCATCCATATCACATGGAATTACACCAAGAATTGCATGGACAGGATTTTGAAAGTCATGTAAACTTTTGTCGTACAATAAATGCGGAGATTCAATTAAATCCAAATTTATTATGCAAGGTGATACTTAGTGATGAAGCTACTTTTAGAAGTAACGGTGCCGTAAATAGACGCAACATGCATTATTATGCCACAGAAAACCCATTTTGGATTAGAGAGGTGCAACATCAAAACCACTGGTCATTAAATGTTTGGTGTGGTATTCATCATAATCGAATTATTGGACCCCACTTTTTTAATGAACCACTAAATGGCCATAGTTACCTGAACTTTCTACAAGAAGAACTACCCCAACTGCTTCAAGGTCTCGATAGGGATGAGCTCGACAGTATGTGGTTCCAGTACGATGGTGCGCCTCCGCATTACCATCGTGAAGTTCGTGCGTTTTTGGACCAACGATATCCGCAAAAATGGATTGGACGTGGGGGTTTCATTGAGTGGCCACCAAGATCTTGCGACATCACCCCATTAGATTTCTTCCTATGGGGTTATATTAAAAATAAGGTGTATGTTAATCCACCAACAACAGTGGAAGATATGTGAAACAGGATTAGGGATACCTATAGAACAATAACGCCACTAATTTTGTCCAGGGTCCGAGAAAATCTGCAAAAAAGACTAAATTTGTGCATTACACAAGAGAGTCGTTTATTCGAACACTTATTAAAAAGAAATAATTAATCTCAGTATTTAATAGGTAATTTTTTTGTTTCAATTTAGTATAAAAGTAAATATGTATTTGCCTTCTCGTTATTGTTGTGTTAATTTTTTCACATTATGTTTAATTAAACTATTGCCGTTGTAATATAACGAATAATGTATTTCATCATATTTAACCACATTCTGTTTGTTTCTGTAGTTTCTTTTTATTATTTTACATGGCTACTATGATAATGAAGACTATTTCTATAAAAAAGTATGGAAAATAAGAAAAACTGAAATATCTCAAAAACTATTATAAATAGGTATAGGATATATTGAACAAAACTTTTAGGGTTTTTATTACTCTATTAAATAACATGAAAATATACAGGGTGTACCATTTAAAAAAAAAGATATTTATTCATTTAAACTTGTTCAAATTTGAGCCGATGTGTTCAACACCCTGTAGCTTTTATTGCAAATATTAGGTAAAAATTATGTTAACTTGTCCTTGGCCTTGCTAAATTCCAAATTTGAATATATTTGTCATAAAATTGAAAACGTTATTTAGGATTGATTTGATGCTTGAAAATGTGACTTTTTTTCTTTAAACTTAATTATCTCAGAAACTATAAAGTTTTGTTATAGTAAACCCTTAATAAAAAAGATTTAAAATTATAAGCTAAATCGAAAATACGATTCGTATATAGGGTGTTCTATTTAAAAAAATACAACTTTATGCTGTCCTAGTTTTTTGGCTCACCCTGTAGAGTCCTAAATATTTTTAAAATCTGCGTAAAAATAAACTGTATCAAACAATAAATATAGTTTCTTTGTAAATTTCACCGAAAAGGCACAAACTTACTTCATCCAATCGTTGACTCACCCTGTACTGTCTGTATTATGTATATAATTTTAGAATTTATGTAACTCTACTCTTTTTCCTGTCTAATAATACGGACTCTGGTCCTGTTGGGCAGTGTAAATAAATAAAATAAAAAATAAAATAAGATGAAATAAAGTTGTCGTCAGATGTTTCGTTTATGTGTCCTTTGAAAAAAAATTATTTCCTGCGTACACAATACATTATTAAAAATGTTTTAAGTCCTTCCGTTGGAACTATAATCATAACCTGAACAATGATCCATAATAATTACGTCACTATTTGTCGAATTTCCAATGCATTCCAACGCACACATTAAATAACGTCTTAACGACATTTAAAATGGTTTTACATATTTTAAATAAACAATTTCCTGCGAACTAACAACGGCGAAGAGGCATATTCCGGCTCTACTAATGACAAATTCATTATTTTAGTGTTCCAGTGTGGTATGTGGTCGTTAGCGCTTTTGCCATTCATTCGTTTAACAGATGATGCCTAGGATGATAGATTAGTCGTCATTATTGCAGTTTTATGTGACACCGGCATTTCACAGAATTTAAAATTTTGTTCGCTTAAGTGCTAAAAAAGGATTTTAAAATTTGAAATTATAACTAATAAAGTGTCTAAATTTTATCGTTCTTTTTTTTTTTGGATGAGAAGAAATTTAAATTAAAAAGCTCGAGTAATTTTACTTAGAGTTTGCATTTTAGATGGAGCATTTAAAAGCAATCTAATTTAATAACAATGTTTGACATTAATTTCTGCTCCGATCGAAATGAAAATTAACCAAAAAGTAGTAGTCACGTGATTAGCATTATCTGTCAAGTTTTAATTTTTTCAGCTGTATAAGAAAATTTAGATTTTTTGCCCATTTTTCGTAAATTGTACCACTGTTGCTAAATAAGACTTAACGCATCCTACATAAAACTTCTTAGTTTTGACAATGCTTCATCCCATATATATTTTGTTTAAAGTAGCGCAATATTAAATGTGTGTTTTTCTACAAAATCCAAGTAGAGCTAAAATTTGGTCACGTGTGATGCAAAGTTTATTTGTTTTTGACCCTGTAAAAGGTAACTTTATAAAATAACTATTTTTGAAGACATACACAAATATAATTTTAAATTTTAAGTTTTAGTTCTTTTTAATTTAATATTCAAATACTAAAAATAGTTTGTGATCAATTAAGAACGTGGAATTTTGAATGGGTTTAATTTTTATATTAAGAGTTTTTTTAGAAAATTTGAGTCTTTTCAATTATTTTCTTAATATTTATGTGTATTACTTTTTGACACTAACTACGATCTCAAAAATAGTTCTTTTATGAAGTTAGCTTTTATAGAGTTAAAAACAAAGAAATTTTTCATCACATATGACCAAATTTTAAGAGACCTATTTGGGTGCCATTCATGAGGATGGTAAATCTAAATTAACAACTTATGATACAGTAAATCCTATATTTTTTGCCTAAAATTCCGAAGCCAACCTTGTCAATCTTCTTCTTAAAGTGCCTATCCTCTTTGGATGTTGACTATCACATTGGTCCATATTACTTTATTCACTGCTGCTCTGAACAGACCTGTTGATGTCATTCCAGTCCATGTCCGTAGGTTGCGCAGCCATGATATTCGTCTTCGTCCAGCTGATCTCTGGCCTTCCATCTTCCCCTGCAAGATAAGCTGGAGCAGGCGATATTTCTCATTCCGCATGATATGTCCAAAGTACTCCAATTTTCTGCGTTTGACATTTGTAAGGTATTCCAGTTCTCCACCGATACGTTGTAAAATGTTTTCGTTTGATACGTGGTGTATCCAAGGAACCCTAAGCATGCGGCGGTAGCACCACATCTCAAATGCATCTATACGTTTACATGAAGCATTGGTAAGGGTCCAGGCTTCTGCTCCATATAAGAGAGTTGAGAGTACATAGCATTTCAAAATCCTGATCCGCGTATGTATATTGAGGGATAGGTTGCAGAGTATGTTGCGCAGCTTATTAAAAGTATCTCTTGCTTTCTCGATTCGGCTTCTTATTTCTCGAGAGTGGTCCCAGTCCTTATTCAACGTGCAGCCTAGATATGTGATCGTCTCGGCCATTGTGAGAGTTACGTTGTTGGCAGTAAACTGTATATTGCCGACGTCGTTTTTACTGACAATAATAGTTTGCGTCATACCATATCTGTTGCAAGCTGTCACTATTCGGTCGATAATTCTTTGAAGTCCCTCTGCAGTATCGGCTATAAGAACGGTATCATCCGTGTATCTTAGGTTGTTTATTACTTCTCCATTTACAATAATTCCATCTTCTATGTTGCCCAGTGCTTCTTTAAAGAGATGTTCTGAGTATACGTTGAACAGAAGTGGCGACAGTATACAGCCCTGGCGTACTCCTCTCTTTATATTAAATTCTTCTGTTGTCTCATTCTCAACTCGTACAATAACCTTTTGTTGTGAATATAGCTTTGATATTATCTCTCTGTCTCTGTCGTCGATTCCTGTCTCTTGTAGGATTGAAATCAGTTTACTGTGCTGCACTTTGTCAAATGCCTTTTCAAAATCTATGAAGCATGCAAAGACGTCGGCATTGATGTCACGTGCTCTTTGAATCAGAACCTGCATGGAAAACAAGGCCTCTCTAGTGCCAAGTCCCTGTCTGAAGCCAAACTGCGTGTCACTTACGTTTTCTATGATCGGAGCACTTTGTTGCGTTCGTTTTTTTGGGAATCGGGATGAATGTCGACAGTAGCCAGTCTTTTGGTATTTGACCGTTCATGTAAATTTTGTTAAAGAGGGTGGTCAGTAGATTTATTTGTTCTGAGTCAACCTTGTCAATGCGACTCATTATCTCATCAATTAATTGTCCAAATGGTCTACAGCTTAATATCTCACAACATTCTGACTTCAGCCTACAATTTTGATAGTGCATTTTATGTAAAGGTCTCCTTCTCATTTAGCACTTTCATTAATAATTTTCAATTACCTAATAACTATATAATTGTTAGTTTTGATGTAGTCTCCCCATTTACCAATTTACCTTTAGAGACTATCCTCAGCAGCCTTCGTGAGAAATGGGATGACATATCACAGCACTGTGATATCGATTATCACTTTTTTAAGCAAATCATGGAATTTGTTTTCGATTCCATAGTTACCATTCGTACCATCCTGTGAGATCAAATACCAATCTCATCTTAGGCATGAAAAATAAAGCTGTCAAACTGACATACCCGAATTTGAGAGCAGAGGCATTACGCCAACTTAATGATATACTATCGTAGAATTCTTACCCAGAAAACATTATTAAAAAAATTCTCTTTAATACCAAATATAATATTCCAGAAAACATCTTTGAAATACCTTTTCAATCGTCTCTTTTGCATACTCAATTTTTAAGCCCAGTTATCACTCTTTCAAATGTAACAGTACAAATTCAGTTTTTCCACACACTACTGCATATCGAAATTCTTACTGAAAAATTGATGAATATTTTTAAAAATACCGATATTAAAAAAGCTAGAAAACAGTTGCTTACTCTCCCTAAAATTTATTTTAAAACCAAAACACCGTTACAGCTAAATAAGCCGTCCTGCATAGTGTATAAAGTTCCTTGTTCCAACTGTCAATTAGTCTATATAGGCCAGACTTCCAGAAGCCTCAAAGACTGCCCATCGTAGTGATATTATTAGAAGTTTGCCTTCTTGTGCTCTGGCTGAACATCATCAACATCAACATTTCATCAAGATCACATCATCAACCGGGATGGCACTGGGATTCTAGAAAGAGTTCTTCCATATCACAAAAAGTTCTTTCTGGAAATGACGCATATTAACCAAGAATAAAAAAAAGTGCCATTTACAGTTATATTTTAAAATTGGAAAAAGAAAAGTATTTGAACCTCCTGGGCAGTCCATCTCCAGAAAAATAATTTCTCCATTGAATTCTCTTATATCATGTAAAAAATTTCATTTTTGCTAAATTTTGTACTTGAGTACGCCACTGTTTACGAATCCGTATTTTCCTCAACTACTCAGGCCACCCGCGCCACTTCTCGGTTGACCCACGATATTTGTCACTACAAAATGGTGAACTAGTCAAGTAAAGGTATATTCTTTTGAGTAATTATCACTTTCAGTTCTGTCACTTAAAGTAATCATGATCACTTCAACCCAATGACAAGTAAATGCATATTGAAAAGAACATAAAGTTATCAGTTTCACTTTTTTCACTTTGATCAGTGATAATTTACTCAAAAGAATACAGCCTAAGATGATATGCAGTTTTGCGTGATTTCTAGAATTTCAACGAATTTCTACAATCCAAGTTTTACTTGTTTCATATTCAAGCCACATTTGTTATATATATATATATATATATATATATATATATATATATATATATATATATAAGTAATTGACTTTTTAAATTAGATTTACCAAGTAATATTTTAGTGGTTTTCTTAACTAATCATACGAATTGTTTATAAATTGCGATGTGGAATCACGAAAATACACTCATGGACATGCCTAGTTTACTGACCAATTGACCAATGAGAGGCATTTTTAACATTTAATAAAATGATAAGTTAACTGTTGTTACTACTATATTTCGAGTTTAAACTATCGGTAAGTCGAAAACTTAGAAAAATGTTCAGAATTTTGCAAGTAGTCTAAAAGTTTACAAAAAGATTGGGGGTCACTATTCAAAAAATCAAATTTTATGTTAGCACAGCTTCTTTCAAGTAACCCTGTAAAGTTTAATACATTAAAAAAAATTTGTACCCAAAATTAGAGTCGACGTATCTGAACGATTTTTCAAAAAACACAATTTTTTCTTTAAACAATGAATTTATTCCAGACTTTTCAACGAACAGCTCCGTGGCAAAGTATGGTTGAAATGCTTAAAATTAAAGGCGTTTTGCCGCGAGGTACCGTTTATCTACCCGTGGTAGTCATTTCCATCTTTTGTACCTCTCTTCCACGAAAATGTAACGGTTGAGCTAAATTGACAGAACTATTTTGTTCTGGAATTGACAGTTGTTTTACAGAATAGTACATAACAAACATTATTTGTTACGTAAAATGCATAATTTGTTGCGTTTCGATCTATATCTTCTATATATTTATTATTTTTTGATAATATTTTGTTTAAATAACTTACTTAAACGAGTTTAATGTGCAAATAAATTTTTCAGTAATAAACGGCTTTTATAATAAAACTAATTACAACACATTCTAAAAACTATACACATAATACAAAATAACTGTATTTCACATAAATTAATTTTTCTTGTTCAGTTAATTATTTGGTTCATCAGAGGATCTGCGACCATGACGTATTTTGGGCTTTTCACTCTTCAACAGAAATTGTAGAAGTCTTTCCCTCTGATCATTTTGTACTTGAATGGCCTTTTCAAGTGTTTTTCTTTGTCTCTTCGGAGCTGTTCATGTTGCACTTTGAATAAGTGTATTGCTTTATTAAAATTTGTTGTTGGGAGAACAGAAGCATAAGAAGAACTGAATCTAAAATATATCATACATTATATACCTTATATAAGTTTGATAAAGTAACACAAACCTATTTTTTACTTCATTCTGTTTATTAGTAACGGTTGATGTTTGAATAGATGTTTTAATGGATGCAGAACTTGAGCACCTTGATATCTTATCCTCTAAATCTGCACTAGGGCTGCTTATGTCCAAGAAATCCTCCAAATATGGAGGATTAACTTTTTCCTTATCACCTAAAATATGCTGAAGGATCTCTCTTTTCCACAACAGTTGTTTTCATGTGTTTCATATAGTTTAGATAACCTCGTTGTTGGTTGGCAAATTTTTGACAACAGTTTTGAGGACCCTCTCAACCTTCCGATATATTATAAACTTTTTCCTTCATTTTTTCAGCTATTTTTGACCAAAGGGAGTTTTTCAATGTTTTTTTGTATCATTATATTTACAGTTGTACTGTATTCTCAATTGTAAAAACATTAATAGCAGATTCACTAAATAGGTTTAAGACTTAGACCCGATCTAGTTGCCTTGGAAATTAGATTTTCTAGATGACCAGTTCTGTTTTTCTTATGATATTGTTTTAATTGTATTTTAAAGATTCAAAACTTGCTTGACGTATTGGTACCCTTGTAAATTTAAATTCTCTACTATCAGTCTAGACCGGTTTTAAAATTAAACCATGTTAGTGAATCAGGAAGTAAAGTTGCCTCTTTTGTCACAAAATCAGGTTTTTTTTAGAATAACAAGCAACTTCTTGATCACTACTCTTCTGAAATTCACTTCCTTTTTCTTGCTGTGCTAATAGAGACATGTCCGAACATTTGTCAGAATCAGACCACTGATTAATATTTTATCTTACATACGTATATAAAAAAAATATGCAATGTAAATAACTTGAAGTAAGAAAGTCTAATTTTTCTGTCAGATATTTAACAAAAATCTATTTCAGTGTTTCTCAACTTTTCTGTATTTACGATTCAAGTCTTCATACCAGTTTTAATCTCGATCCTCAGCAGTTTTTTGCATTTTATTTTGTCCCTAATTTCGATATGCCATCACAAGTCCAATATACCTTCTGACCTTTTTTTTCTTACACGGAGCCTCTCTAAGCGGGCACGCCCGATTGGTTGAGGATCGGCGATCTAATTTAAGGATAGACATAAGGATCATATTAATAAATTTTGCATAGGAATTTTTAAAAGAGAATTACAAAAAGTTTCTTGTATTGAAATAACCTTGAAATTTAACGTATTTTTATCCTAAATGTTTTTTTTTCAATTAACAGATAGAATAATGGAAACCCAATTTTCTTATTTCTTCTCGGTAGAAGAGATAATAAAATCCTTATTTGTTCGTAACCCAGTTTGTCAGGCAGTAAAGCCGAGCAGATGATAAGAATCTCGAACATTGTATATGTACGTATATATCACCTCTCCGTTATTTTAAAACACTATAAAATACACCATAAAACTTTATTGTCAGTGAAGTCTTAACAGTAAAACGAGG
Organism: Diaprepes abbreviatus; assembly: GCA_034092305.1. Classification (NCBI taxonomy): domain Eukaryota; kingdom Metazoa; phylum Arthropoda; class Insecta; order Coleoptera; family Curculionidae; genus Diaprepes; species Diaprepes abbreviatus. The sequence goes on from JASJET010000039.1 coordinate 3,905,095, forward strand.
AAAAAGATTACAGCTTATCCCTTTGCTGAATTTTGTTTTATGAAAATTACAATTAACTTATTAAAAATTATATTACACTTATACGCAAAATGATCTAATATTTTTGTTTTGTTTATACATATATATATATATATATATATATATATATATATATATATATATATATATATATATATATATATATATATATAATTTTTCCTTTATTTTGTCTTTTCTTGGGTTTAACTTCTATATTTAATAAAAAATATAAAACAATTGACGTTTCGATCTTTATTTAAGGCATTTTCAAAATTTTTTCCTCCTAAAAATATTTTTATATAATTAACATTCACATATCCACAATTTTAAAAAACAAACGAGACATTTTAAAAACAGTATTTAAATTTTCAAAATTTTTTAAAAATATTTAATTTGACCTTGACATTTTATTATTATATTACTAAATAAAATTTAATCTTTGCAACGTCTACTGAGGATACATAGAATGCAAATGTGTTTTATATTTTACAATGCACAAAAAAACAATTAAGTATACGTTTAGTTTTATGTTTAAGAGGATATTCAATTTTTGATTCTTATTTGACAGGATCGAATACTTAATATTTTTGTTTAAATTAGGCTTGTGTAAATGTGGCTCAAATTTCCCATATCTTAACGACAGAACAGATAAGGCAAATTTGAGCCACATTTACACAAGCCTAATTTAAACAAAAATACTAAGTATTCGATCCTGTCAAATAAGAATCAAAAATTGAATATCCTCTTAAAAATAAAACTAAACGTATACCTTATTTGTTTTTTTGCGCATTGTAAAATATAAAAAAAATAAAACACATTCGCATTCCATGGATCCTCAGTAGACGTTGTAACGATTAAATTTTATTTAGTAATATAATAACAAAATGTCAAGGTGTGTACCAGTAAAATTAAATATTTTTAAAAAATTTTGAAAATTTAAATACTGTTTTTAAAATGACTTGTTTGTTTTTTAAAATTGTGGATATGTGAATGTTAATTATATAAAAATATTTTTAGGAGGAAAAAATTTTGAAAATGCCTTAAATAAAGATCGAAAAGTCAATTGTTTTGTATTTTTTATTAAATATAGAACCTAAACCCAAGAAAAGACAAAATAAAGGAAAAATGATATATTCTGTGGTTCAAGAATCAAAAAAATAAATATATATATATATATATATATATATATATATATATATATATATATATATATATATAAATATATATATATATATATATATATATATATATATATAGATATATATATATATATATATACAGTCATGGAGAAAAGTGCGGAAATATTTCTATTTTGCACACTTTTTCAGCACGCCTGGTATTCAACAATAATTTGTGCCGTTTATTTTATATATTTGTTAAGGTATTGAATGTTTATATTTTGGGCTATACACATTCCTCTCTTATCTGCCACCAAAAACAAGAAATCTACTTATTCGTAATAATTATGAATAAGCAATAATTTTAGACATAAGTGTATTTATGTTTTGATATTGCTGCATTAATGTAAATAAGCTTTTCATCAATTATTTTGAAATCAGTACTAGCCAACCTTACGCTAATAAATTTTTGATGTATATATGTACAAAAAGTAAAAATACTTTATTAATCAGTTTGTAAAAACAGGAAAGTGATTGTTTAAAAAATGTTCTTGATGTTGACATGTGAAGCGCAGTAAATATAATAGTCCACAGCTTGTTACTAAAATTTTTATAAAAAAATTGAACCGACTTCTAAAAATTCACTAAAAAGTGAAAAATAACTATAAATTTTTATATGAAACTGAAATTTTTGAAGTAGGCGCCAAAGTAATACCTGACAAAATGTGATTTGCATAAACAGATTAAAAATACTTTATTTGTAATTGTTTTCTTACCATATTTATATATATATATATATATATATATATATATATATATATATATATATATTAGTAGTATTTATTTCATTTACAATAATTACATAATTTGGCGCTTCAAAAAGTTCAATTTCATATAAAAATTTATAGTTATTTTTCACTTTTTAGCGCACTTCTAGAAGTTGGTTCAATATTTTTATAAAAATTTTATTTTTCTATTTTTAGTTTTAGAATTCATTATGATATTCATAAATTATCTGAACTAGATACTAATCGAGATTAGTGTACCTCGCAATGACTCCAAGGTGGCAAAGAAGTACCCATTTTATCCAAAGTTGTAAATCACCCAAAAATGAACCACTAAAAATTCTTTGGCTCTTAGAATTTTCTAAATACCAGTAAAATTGTATCAAACAAATATTTAATCTGTCATAGTAAATCTACTATCTTAAATTTCAAATTAATTTTAGATTGGTAATCTAGGCCCCCTAACCTTCCAATATCGATGTTTAAAGAACCTGAGATGTAAATTTATTAGTTCGATATATATTGAGTTTGTATACGCCTCAAGAACCCCACAATATCAATTTTAGACAAAATCGGAATATGTAAAATTTTCTGTCCCTCATATTGCATTTTATCAACCTGATAATTGTAAAAAATTAACTTCATATTCGTAATACATGACCCCGAAAACCCTCTAATATCAAATCTGAAAAAATGCGAATAAGGTAAAATTTTCAATCCGCTATATTGAATTTCAAAAAAATTATTTTAAGTCTTAACCTAATCTAAATCTAAACCCTTCAAAGCTCTCTAGTACCAATTTTCCATGAAATCCGGAAATTTAAAATTTCTAGACTTTCTTCACTATTTACATCCTCAAAAACGATTCAGTCCCTTCTTTGAACAAAATCGAAAAATGTAAAATTTTTAGTCAGCTATCTTGGATATGCCAAATTGAATCCTGAAAAAATACTTTTAAATTTATAATTTACACTAACAAAAATACCCTAATACTGATTTTAGACAAAATCGGGAGATGTAGAATCTTTAATCCTCCATCTTAGATTCGTTATATTGAATTTTTTAAAAATACTTTCAAATTCGTTATGTGCGACCTCGAAAACTCCTCCGTACCAATTTTGAAGAAAATCGGACCAAATTGATTTTTTTGTCCGCCAAATTGGATCCGCCATTTGAATTTTTTAAAAATAATTTTAGATTAGTTATGTACAACCCTGAAAACGCCCGTGTTTCAATTTTGGAGCAAATCGGATAAAATTGATTTTTTTGTCCGCCATATTGGATCCGCCATATTAAATTTTTTAAAAATATTTTGGATCCATTATGTACGACTCCGAAAACTCCCCACACCAATTTTGGAGAAAATCAGACAAAATTAAATTTTTTTTGTCCGCCATATTGGATCCGCCATATTGAATTTTTTAAAAATAATTTCAGATCGTTATATATGACCCCAAAAATTCCCCCATTTCAATTTTGGAGAAAATCAGACAAAATTAATTTTTTTGGGCGCCATATTGTCAGCGCCATCTTGGATATTACTGCACCAATTATGTCAAAAAAATATAGAACCACCACAGCAACTTCCTGAACATAACGTAAAATATTTCATTCAAATCGGTGCCGCCGTTCCGGAGTAATCGGTGTACATACAAAAAAAAAACATACATACTCGACAAATTGAAAACCTCCTTCTTTTAGAAGTCTTTTAAAAACTAGTTTATTTCTGGTAATTGAGCAGGAATTTTAGCTTACATGAAATTTAGAACAGCCAATAGTAATATCTAATGACAGTATCAACTGTTTTTCAATATATTGTTATATAGGGTGTCCGAAATTGTTGGTGACAAACTTTAAAGCTTATAAAAACTGCGAAAAAAAATCAAATGAACATGGGAACTAAAGGCCGTTATAGATCGTGTCATAAAAGTATCTTTTATTTAATTTTTTAGGATCTATTTACAATATAGAAATGAGCTTTTAGGTATAAGTTGGTATTATTAAAGGCTTGAAAACAGAAAGGGTTAAAAAAAACTTTGTTGCATCTTTTGTTTAACATGGAAGTAGTACAGTGTATTTCAGTCCTAATGTTGGGACCCCCACAATAATTTTAACATTTGATGTCCTATTAATATTATATTGTTTTGATAGTAAATATTTAATAAATGTGACTATATTTATATAATTTAATTAACACTATATTTTTTCTTCTTTCAGTGAATTCCTAGGATCTTAGAAGAAGCAAAAATTATAAAACATAATTATTAAAATAAGCTTTTCTTAATAAGCTTCCAGCAAGTGTTCAAAAAGTATAGTGCTTAAACTGTAGACCTATATTATTCTAAAAAAATAAACAAATAAATTTAATACCATTTCGGTTCAGTAAAAGACAATCAAATATAAAGGTAGCAGATAATAAAATTTTTAAAATAATTAATAAAAATTATAATATAAATAAATAATAAGTAATAGTAAATACTAAAGTCATAGTTACGATTTCGCAAAAAATGGAATTTTTAAATGAACTTAAGACTTGAAGCTGTGTGAAGCGGACAAAACTTTCAAGTGGTAAAATGGTTGTTAACTGGAACATAAAAAGGTGTTTTTGAGATTTTCTTGTTGTGGTAAGTGACCTTAATATATTTTAACTTTTAAATATTTATTAAATACATCACTATTGTAACAGGAGGCGAGCAGGTCTTGCTCTTCGGATCTGCTTTGCTTACAGCAGCGGAACATCGGTTAGTGGATATTTCTCGTGCAGACAGTCATCGGTCAAATGCTCAGCGCAGGGTTTAACGGTATCTACTTATATTCGGGATATCCCTGCTCTCTGAACTAATCAACGGTTTGACTGCCTGAAGGTCGAAACATCCACTCGGTGGTCGGTTCTCGGGCGCCACCCTCGGGATTCATGTGGTAGAGGGCCCACTTATGCACTCGTCAGCTTATTACAGTGGACAAACGGCAAGCTAGGGGTCAATTGCGTGTATTAGTGCTGGCTCCCGGCTGCCAATTATTATCTGTAATGTTAAAAATGAGACTAGGTAATGAAACAAACGGTTATAAAACATCCTGTATACTGTATTCCATTCTTTTGCAAAAAGACATGGCCTAAAACTAAGTTACAATCTAAGATGTACAACAAACTAACAATTACACGGTCTGGACGGCAAGATTATGTTTTGAGAGCTGTTCACGGTAGCTCGTACCGTTCGTTTGTGCTGAAGACGGTAATCCGGCGGTATCATTCACGACGTTATTCACGTACCTCGTACTATATGGTTGCAACGCTATTCACGACGGCTCGTACGCAAATTATCGCGCCTCGTATCTAAAATCCGCGTTCACGGTTCACGGCGCTTCGTATTAAGTTTCGACCGACGGCGGTATACGCGGTCACAATAATCCGGCATCGGTCGGCGATAAGCGGCGTCTCTACACGGCAGCGATCTCTACACGCGGCGGCGGCGATAGGCGTCGGGGCGACAGGTGTTAAGCGCCCTTATCAACGGACATCAGAGGGCACCTGGCGGTAAAACACATTCCTGGTCAATACGGAAACAAAACTAAACCTACGGCATTCAGTGCGTGTGTGTATAGGTGACGGTAGGAAGGAAAGAAAGGAACCGACGCTGCCCGTTCTTATAAGGGTCCTCGACAGCGTCAGCGGGATGGAACGACATTGCCCGTTCTTATCAGGGTCCTCGACAATGTCGACCAATAGCAGTAGGAAATTAGGAAAGAACCGACACTGCCCGTTCTTATAAGGGTCCTCGGCAGTGACGGTAGGATGACACAACATTGTCCCTTCTTACAAGGGTCCTCGGCAATGCTGGCCATTAGCGGGGTTGGACGTAAGGCAGGAAGTGTATGGTGAAACGCCATATACACACAAGCCTAGCCTTACCTACATTGATAGACCAGGAAAGCGCGGTCCGGCAGGCGACCCAGTCCAGTCCGTTTGGACTGTTGACCCGGGTGAAGAACGTGCAGTTCTTCGCGAAATAATGGTCTGCTTGTTGTATTGGTAGGTCGCAACTACGATATACAAACTGAAAATTTGACCCAAAAGTATACAGCGGTGTTTCGTCCACGATGCCAGCGGTTGGACTCGTCAGTGGGTCCGCTAGCATCTTTCCCAGACACCGTGTGTTGACATACTACGTATATTTTGGTACTAATATTTGTAGTTATTTTCGGGCGGAACGTGTCGGTAGGATATTACTGAAATATGTATTTCAGCCATCGACCTTTGCATTCTTGTCTTTATTTCATTATCCCGTACAACTACGACATGCTCGAGTTTAAGTAGTCGGCCCGAGCTCCCACTACGTTGACGTGTGACGGCGTGCGGTGATCGCGCATACAATACTGCTGTATGCGGCGCACGATTGCTATGGTCGGACGCTCTGAAAATCTCGGAAAATTATATTTCCCGGCATAGCGCGGTAAAACTAATTATATGTCGGTAATCTTGAAACTTTAAGCAATCTTTTCCCGCAAGAATCAGATTTTTCGGATGTAAAATAAATAAATTAAATCCCGGCGAACATACTCATGCCCAAAAATATAGTAACTTCGTTACACTATATTTCAAAAAACTCTTAATGTTACATCTCACAATATCTGGAAACTAATTGGCAAATAATCTACATACCTACTGCCACCCAACATTTTATTGCACGAGTGAAGATAAAGCGAAAATAAAAATTTAATCAAGATAAAATACAAAGTAATAAAAAATACGAGAGGAAACTTTATACCTTTTTTTTACTGAAATGCTGAATGTATTTTACTTATACACAAAGGTTTATGGCAACAAAAAAGAGGTATAACGTAAGAAAAAAGTACAATGGTTATAAACTTTTTCAACCTTTCCTTGAAACTTCACGTAGCCTTTTATTTCGGAAAAGTATATACTTAAATCTACTTAAAAACAGTTTCGAGTACCTTTTGTTACAACAGAAATATTTTTGTTTGCCAAGAAAGTCTCACATGTGTTGTTAAGTTAAGGTTATGTAAATCTATAAAATTTGGAATTGATTAAGGCAAAAATGTGTGGTTATTATTTTATTTATGTTCAATCTTGGGAAACGACGTTGTTTTTAAAAAATTTCTTGGTCGTGGAACACGATTCTGTCTTTGGTTTTGTATCATTTTTCCTCAATTTCGCGGAAAATCGGAAAAATCCACTTTAGGTGCAATTTTTTGGAATTAATTGGTAAAATTTTGGGAAAAAATTCGTAAAGAGTGAAATGATAGGAAAATGACGTTTTTTTGAAAAAATTTTGATACATACCCCCTATTTCGAGGTCGTAGAACACGATTCTGACCTCGGTTTTCCATAATTTTTCCTCAATTTTGCGGAAAACAGGGAAAATAACTTTTGACTTTAGGTTCAATTTTTTTCACTAAATCGTTAAACTTTTGTTATAACAACGAATTCCACAGTGATAGAAGCTTCTGCATTATACAAAAATTCAAAAATATGCACTTTTTTTATCGAAAAAATCCGAAAAATTATCACGACAAAAATCACAACAAAATCAAAAGAAAACGTCGGCACCAAAAAATAATAGTTAGCATAGTTCGCTAAAGATGGCGTACTGTTGAAGTCGGCGATGTTGCCAGACTGCAAAAACGATTTCTTTAAATTATCTTCTCTTTCTGAATTGGAAAGAAAAGGTTCCAAAAAGAATGTTTTCCTTTCCTTTGATTATTGAAGAACTATTAATTACTCTTATGTCTATGTCTTCGATGTGCGATTTTGACTCTAAATATTAAAGGTTTTAAGGATTATAGTTGCTTTTGTTTGTTTCCCTCCAAATACCAGTAGTTTTAAACGGATAATATGAATTGATCATGTTGCTTATGTCCGTTAACAGAAAGTGTCGAGTGGCAGAGCTTGTCCTGCCTCCACGTGGTTTCTGCTGGACAATGACATTTTTTAATTAATAAATCTATGTCAATTTAGGTTAGTTTAGGTTAGTTCAGGTTAATTTCAGTTTTTTAAAGTACCTAAGACTAATGTTAACCTGTACTTACCAGAACTAAAAATTTTGGAAGGTTAAGATTCATTGTACCCTTTTTTATACGTTACAAACATTAAACTATGTTGTTAACTGTAATGGGTAAATTTTAAAGTTTATACTAGGAAACTTTAAATCTAGATTAATTTAGATTAGTTCAGGTTAGTTTCTGTTTTCCAAATTAACCAAAATCAAGCTAAACCTGAACCAACCTATCTTAACCAAAACCAACCAATAATTTTAAAGGGTTAAGATGATTTTTTACTTAGAAACTGTTCTGAATATTAAAAAAAATTAAATCATGTTGTTGACTGAGAAAGACAGATCTTATAGTTTATATTATGAATAAATTTTAAATCTGGCAACGTTGCACCTTTTTACGTGATTCGGCGGCCAGTTTAGATAGTCTGACCGTCGATGACGTTTTCGAGACGTGTTTTTGATTTTTCACTGAAAATATGAGTTTTTCTAAATTGGTTTGCTAAAATTTCTGCAAAAATAATTGAAATATATTACGTACAATATTTTTTAAATAGTTCCATTGAAAATAAAGACGTAAATTCGGTTTTTAACTGAAAAGAAAGTGCTTTGTGAAGTGACGCTTTTCTTTTTTTGAATTTTCCGGGAAAGTGAGGAAAAATAGTGAAAAATCAAGGCCAGAATTATGTTCTAGGACCTCGAAATAGGAGGTGAGTATCGAAATTTTTTCAAAAAAACATAATTTTCATGCTTTTCACACTTTGCAAATTTTTACCAAATTTTGTTACAATCACAAATTCCACACTAATAGAAGCTTCTGTATTATACAAAATTTCATTATTTTGTACTTTTTAATCGAAAACATCAGGAATAATGAACAAAAAACAAATCAAAACAAAATGACCTGCCACCTTTAATACAGGCGGGACTTGTTTCGAAATGCGAATAATTTGCTCTCTTGCCAGAATATAAATACGATTTTGGTGAAATTTACATATATTCTTTTCTTTCTTTTAAGCTGTAAAGGGCCCGAAAAACATATTATGCACAAATTTGCCCTCAAATATTAAAGGTTTTAAGGATCATATTTGCTCTTGCTTGACCCCCCTCCTTTAATTTTATATTAGGCATGATTTTCTCTCTAAATATTAATTGGTTTAAGATAATAATCATATTAAAATGGTAGAAAATTCTGAAAAATTGAGCTGGGAAGGGAAAATTGTTGAAATAGATGAATGTAAGTCGGGCAAAAAGAAATACAATAGTGCAGCGTCTCCCTTTTTACAGGGTACGGCGACGGATGCGTACGGCAGCTCAATATGTCTGAGGCTAGGTTCGTATCTCTTTTAGAGATAGTTGTGCTCTGCTTTGATTACCCAATAGGCGCCACCTGTTTTACATTATCTGTGTTACTTACCTAGTGATTAAACAGGAAAACACATAGGTATGAGGAATGATTTTAATTTATTGGCTGCTGGTGTATAGCTCCATAATGAAACGACTTAATTAAAACAAAATAACAATTCCATTTTATTTCAAAAAAAAAAAATTATTATGTACATAAATTAGAATGGTACCTACAATTTTTTATACTCTTTCTTGATAACTATTGTTGTTACCTCGTTTTTAAAAGGTTATATAAAATTTGGCCGCAAACGTTCTAGAACCTTTAATTGCCAATAAAGTAAGTTTTATAAAGAAAGTTATCAAAAAGTTCTTACATGTTATTATATCATGTGAAAATATATTTATATTGTTTTGTTTGCATGTAAAAAAATTGATGTAGAGCTCCAATTCTCTAAATTAAAGTTTCTCCTACCTGGTCTATGCTATGGTACCTCTCACTTTTATTATTTGATCCAGCGCTGTTGCTAGGATTCCTATTGTTGTTGTGGATGAATGGGGGCTGCACAGGGCCACTTCCAACTCACCAACCAAACGCAGGGTAAGGGTTAAAATCGTCGTGGTAACACGGACAGGAAAACTAAGGCCGGAACCATCAGAAAGCCTTAACAGCAATATCAAAATGGAAATCACAGTAAAAGGAATAAGATGAAGTCAAAGATGAAAAAGACTTGCTTCAGATAGCCCTGAAATAAAATGTTATTTTTACCACATGTTCGTAAGGATAAGGGGTAAAATCTTACCTCATTGATTAGTGGACACTTGACCATCTGCCCTTTCAAAACTAATGGCAGGATTGGTCTACTGCCTTCGACGGTTCAACAGTAAAGGGAACGAAAATGAAAATCTCTCTTGCAACCAGACGTGACAAATCTTAGGGATATTTGTAGTTACTTTTGCCAACCTTATTCTCAACCTGGAGCACTCTAACCTAGTTCTGAACTTACACTGATTATCAGGTAATACATCAAATACTGGCAAGCCATAGAAAATTATCAAAAAAAAAAAATTATGATCAAACAGTCCAAAGTTACTAATCATGATTAAAACAAAGTTCAGAAAAATTGCTACAAATTCCATACTGTATACTCAGCCTTAAATGATCGGTCTCGACATGCCGTGCTCGTGTCAACGAATCGGGTATACATCCACAACAAATGCTAACTGAACTATATTACCGACTATAACCTTATATTTTTAATACTGAAATGGAATGTAAACAAATAAGAATTTATTAAAAATAAAATATTTTATGACTTTTAAATTCAAACCAAATAATGTGATATATAAACTACAGCAATTTACAAACTCTGTTAAGAAGAAAGAGTGATAAGTTATAAGACCAAAAGAGTTGTGAACCAAAAAAAAACAAATTCCATGTTTACTATTTTAAATTACAGGATAAATAATTAAATTAATCAGGTAAAAATATACAAATTATGCCATATTACTAAAAACATGTAGCATTGATGCAAACTGGTAAATTTAAATGCTACAATAGGGGCAGAATTATTGATGGAGAGTGAATTTGTCGAGGTTTAAAACGAGGAGCAACGAAGCCCTTTGTCGTCGCGGAATAGTTGAAGGATTGTTGGAAGGATTACGACTACTTAGCAGAAGAAGACTTCAAACATCTGACCATGAATCACTTACAAAATTTCGTAAATCCCGGTAATGGAGTCCATCCTTAAAACGTTGAAAGGGCCTGGAGGGATTTACGTGGAATGCACCGCAATTTGATTGGCCAGAAGAACACTTCTACGGATACTTCTGTTTCGGAAAAAAAATTTCGACCCCGAAAACATGCCCATGAATCTTTTAAATTCCTGGAACAAGTTTCTTGCCTTCCCTCTCATTTAATAAGAATGAGGAATAACATTTATAATTTTTTTTATAGGATATTTCTTTATACCGCCTATTTATTTTGTTGTTCTAACGCTAAACAACACCCTTCTTCTATCGAATTTATAATCATAATTAATTTTTATACATCTTGGCCTTATAATTTTACTAACCATATTTTTTTTGCAGTACATACTAAACGATGCGCTTTCCTACTAACTCTGACCTTTCCCAATATCTTTCCCTGACAAAGATTGTCCCGCCTCCATGCAGTCTCTGCTAGACAATAACATTTTTTAACTAAAATATCTGGGTAAAGTTAGGTTAGTTCAGGTTAGTTTCAGTTATTCAAACTAACTAAAACCATAGACGTAAGAGAAATTAATATTACTTAATATATATTGAGGACCCTACAAAAGAAAGTTCGCTCACGCTTAAAAAGAGATAGAGCGTTCTTGATGAGTAGTAAGTAACTTCTAATTTCGTTTAGGTGACAGGGATATCCAATGACGTTTGGAGAATCATACATTAGAAAGAGAGATATTACTAATCGAAAACGCTCCATTTTTAGGAGTGAGATAACTCTCTTCGATAGGATCCGCAGTCTATATTGAGTAATATTAATTTCTCTTACGTCTATGACTAAAACCAAGCTAAATGTTGGTTGGTTAGGATTAATTTTACCCTTGTTTTTACATTAGAAAGCTAAAGTATGTTACTGACGGTGACAAATTTTATAATTTGTAACACGAAAATATTTTGTATGTGGCAACATCGCAACTTATATTTCGCATTTTTAGTAGTAAAATAATGTATGATATTTCCCAAAAGTAATTTCGGTTTTTCGTCGAAAGTTTTTCTAAATTTGTTTGCTAAAATGGGTGCAAAAATAGTTGAAATGTAATACATTTAACTAGTACATTGTTGGTTGGTTAGGATTAATTTTACCCTTGTTTTTACATTAGAAAGCTTAACTATGTTACTGACGGTGACAAATTTTATAGTTTATAAAACGAGAATATTTTGTATGTTGCAACATCGCAACCAATATTTCGCATTTTCAGTAGTAAAATGATGTATGATATTTCCCAAAAGTAATTTCGGTTTTTCGTCGAAAGTTTTTCTAAATTTGTTTGCTAAAATGGGTGCAAAAATAGTTAAAATGTAATACATTTAACTAGTACATATTAATTAAATTTAATATTATGCAGTATTGTTCGTGAATTTTTGTTCAAGGTAAATATACAACAGAAGGTAAATTAAATTACCGAAACGTCAATTATATAAAAAAATGTAAAATATAGAAAGTACACGAACACTATTACCTTTTGATTTAATTTTCTACCGGGCTATAAACCCAGGAAAAACAAAGAAATAAAAATATATCATTGAAGGTATATATATATATATATATATATATATATATATATATATATATATATATATATATATATATATATATATATATATATGCTGACATTTTCAAGTGATGCTTCCACGACGGCTGCTCGACTTGAACACACCACTGCACATACATATATACATATATATATATATATATATATATATATATATATATATATATATATATATATATATATATATATATATATATATATATATATATATATTATAACGAACTTTATAGCGTTTTACATTTCATAGTATTAGCTTGTCTTTATAGTTTGTAGGGTTTTAGGTATATTTTCTACGAGTTCATAATTTATTTAATTAATTTTACCTTTGTTAATTTTTTCAAGAGACGTCTATGAAAGAAGGTCTGGAACTTTTTGGAGAATTCTATTTCCTTATTTTTAATATGAAACGCCTATGAAGGAAGGTCTAGAAATCGCCGGATTATTCCTTTTTCTTATTTTTATTACACCATATAGTATGGAAATGCTTCCAGAAAATTAGGAAATCTGCCGGTCTTGACTAAAAGGGTATATAAAGGGTTCAGATCGGCTTTCGGGGACAGTATAGTTTGAGAGCTCGTTGACGCAACGTGAATTATTTTGACAGGTTGTCAAAGTTGTGACAATAAAGAGATTTTGAAGTAATAGAGTGTGTTCAGTAATACAGTGTATACATATATATATATATATATATATATATATATATATATATATATATATATATATATATATATATATAGTTTAAGGGAGGTGTGTTAGCATTTTTACTGTTTTAAAATTTTGAGAATTTTGGGTCCCAAACCACCTTATATGACATTAGTATTTTGTGCCTAATTTACTTGAAGCAATTTTGAATTTGGTTTATGCTGGGAATATACCCGATTTTAAGATTATTTTCTCATCGTAAAATGCCATACAACATCCTTGGTTAGTCCTTACTTTCATTTCTTGTCTTAAGTTCTAGAATTGTCAATGTATCTAGAAAATAATAATTAAATATGCTTCGTGGACCAAAACTGAATTTTTTTAAGTCATTTTTTTTGTTGCAGGCCTTTATTTCTTTTTCTTCTGTTCATTCTTTTATCTGCCCTTGAGTCACCGTGCTATCATCCATCACGTTCGAGTTTATCTACCAGCCACAACTTTCCATTATTATGTATGGGTAGTATCCATGATATTCTTCACAGTGTTGGTATATCTCCTTTGTTAATGTATTAAGTGCACAAAACGCCAGTATTTCCTTTAGTTTGGTTGGTCCGTATTTTATCAGTTCAATTAAAATTCCATTTCCATTTTACATCGTTCTTAGTGCCTTCTCGATCATTTCTGTACCTACAGTAACGTTAGTGCCTTAAGCTTTATATGTAGCTGGGGACATTGACATGTATAGTGGCCTGTCCTCATTTAGCTCTTTCTTAATAATGTTCCTTAAATTTTTCAATTTTATGTATGGGTATATTCGTATTTTCTACTTTATTTAACCGAAGAATTTTTATGAGTTTCCAAGCTTTCGTTGCCTGTGTGCCTCCTAGACAGGTGTCGATTTCTGTACATTTTCTATCCCATATTTCGTTTTTCTTTTTACTAAGTATTCTTTTGAAAATCGATAATCCTTTTTTATATTTAATTCTATCTTCGTAACTTTAACGCACCACTATTCTGATATGCTTTCTGCTTTATTCTTTTCTGTTCTTTTAGTTCTTTGCTCCATCCGTCATATTTTACCATAATATAAATAAAATTACCTCAGTTCCAAAATTGATAGCAACTAATACATATACTTTGTATTGTGTAGTAATTTGTATTTTAATTCATGATAGATTACTACATTGTTTAATACAAATTTGGTAACTTGGTGACCTGCATGTGACGATAATCAATTTGGAGGGAAATCGGACCATTTGTTTTCTCATTGTTGAAATAATTATTTAATTAAAATGGAACATTTTTATATGTCTAGTTAAGGTGTTTATTAAGAATATTGTAATACATTGTGTGCGTTTTTAACGAAATGTAATACATTAAAATGACAGAAAATTAATCTTAATTTTTAACTTATTTTTTAAATTTTTGATAATTTCGGTTAAAAAACAAGTTCTTAAACATGTATCGCTATTTTTTCTACTGCTATAACTGCATGAAAATTTACTTTAAAACATTTTCATCTTACTTCCTCCCCCCTCTTGTTTCCTTGTAACCTTCAAAAACTAATTTGCAAATAAGGACGTGGGTCGTGCTTCATAAAACTTTATCTGGAATGTAAAGATAAGGGAGAAAATGAAAATTTAATCAAGATAAAATACTAAGCAGCAAAATTTTAACGCGTGAAAAGTTATTCATTAAAGACTGAAATGGAGCGGAAAGAAAGAGAAAGTATTGCTGATAATGTTTCTTAAATTAATTATAATGCTGATTATTTCCATAGATACCTTGACAGAAAATAATAGTACTAACAATCGCTTTTATGAATACTTATGGAAAATATTACCGGCACCTAACACTAGTAAACAGTTCAGTATTTATTTAACTCCATATGTGTGCCTGTCTATGATGAAATTTTGGATATTGCGACAATACTATGTTATAGTACCATCAAGCTGATCTATTCGATCATATCACTAACCTGAACTAACTCGAAATCATATGAACCTACTTCAAATGCACTTCTGATCAAGACCGGTTCCGGTTTATTTCGGTAAAGATGATATTCGCAGTGTAAAACCAAAATCATTCTAGTTTCCTGCCAAATTAAGACTGGAGAACGCTTTCCACTCTTTTGTCTTGGACTTCAACTGTGCATAAGATGCAAACCGTAGCATTTAAATTTACCAGCTTACATCGAGTCTACATGTTTTAAATAATTGTATAGTTTATATAATTTTACCTGAATAAAAATTAATTATTTGTCCTGAAAGTTAAAGTTTTTGATGATGAAGAAAGCTTCATCCACAACTCGCTATGGTCTTATAGTGGATCACTTTTTTCTTCTTAACTGGATTAGCAAAGTGTTGTAGTTTATATACTGGATTATTTGGTTTAAATTAGGATATAAGAAAGGAATGAAACATTTTATTTTATATAAATTCTTTTTTATTTACAGTTCAAGGGATTGTCAAAAAATGTTCTGTTGCTATTTTGATAGGCTCTCTAGAGAGGCCTATGTGAACATTACCAAGTTACCCAGTTGCTGCTTCTATCTTAAGCCGGACCGCCTAATTACAGGCAATTGACTTGATGCCGTAGTCCATTGTGTCCCCTGATCATGCAATTCACCTGCTGTCACTTTTGTTTGACTTTCTCTTTCACTAAGAAACTATATTTTTTCTACTAGACACACAGATTTGTTTTGTTTCACTTCCAATACAATACTCATAGGGAAAGGAAACACAGATAGCACAATATCCAGCATATAGCACAGCAAATTAAAACCTGCCTACTTTTTGATGTCAGACTAAAAAATATCACCAGTTGAGCGACATCTATACATTTACCGGAGAAGTGCGAAACTGGAACTATAAAATTTCAATAAAAAATAAATAAATCTACTTTTCTGCCGTGTTTAAATAGTTTCTAATATATATGTACTCTCCTTTCAAACAGACAGAGGAAACAATATATGTATATATGTATATACAGGGTGATTCAAAAATCGATCACGAAACTTAAGGGGGTGATTCTACTTGACAAAATAAGGGTAGAGCTTCATATAATTTTTTTTCAAAATATCATTCGTTTTCGAGTTACAAGCCGTCCAAGTTCAAGTTTTTATTTTTTGTTTTTTGAATTACTCGCTTACAGGAAAACCGATTTGACTAATATTTGAAAGATAGGCTAAGTCTTCTGCGCTTCATCATTTTAGTAACAATTCACATTGATTGTTTGCCGCTAGAGGGCACTTTACCTACATTGAAAATTGTTTTTTTGTCATAATTTTTTAGTGTTGACAGCTACAGTAGTTTTTGGCATAATTTCTGAAAGACTGATGCCAGGCCTTTAAAAAAGGTGTTCTTTATTTACATCGCTAAACCCAACGATTTAGACGTAAATCACCCTTAAAAATTAAGTGGTAAATTTACTTTTCTCATTTCATTACCACCAGCTACCAGGTAAATAGCTATCAAAGTATACTAGAGCTGTCAGTTTAACATCAAATAAATTCGCTTTTTAAACTATTTAATTTATAATCTTAAAATAACTAATAATGGCTAATCACCAATATTCAAATATCGAATATTGTGATATCCATTTTTGTTATGGAAAAGCAAATGGTAATGCAGAGTTGGCAAGAAGATATTATATGGAGAGTTATCCGGAAAGAAATATCCCTCATGCTCAAACATTTTCCAGTGTGCACAGGAGGCTTGCGGAATGTGGTTCCTTTAAAAGTTATAATGGAAATAGGGGAAGACCTAGAACTGCTAGAAACGTGCAACAAGAAGAAAGAGTGCTTGAAATTATTGAAGATAATCCAGGTATTAGTAATAGAAAAATTGGGAATGAAATGCGGCTCTGTCAGGCTAGTTCATGGAGGATACTAAGAGAAGAACAACTCTACCCGTTTCATTCAAAAAAGGTGCAGGCTCTTTATGACGATGATCGGCCGAGACGGTTGGAAATGTGCAATCAGATCCTAGCTAAGTATGAACACGATAATCGAATAATTGGCGTCATATTATTCACTGACGAAGCTGGTTTCACTCGTGATGGCATAACAAATCTACACAACATCCACACATATGCTTACGAGAACCCAAACAATGTGGTAGAAACGAAACATCAGCGTAGATTTTCACTAAATGTGTGGGCAGGGATAATAGGAGATTACCTTATTGGTCCTCATTTCTTTGATGGCCCATTAACTGGTGACGTATACTTAGATTTTATCCAAAATCGTCTCCCATTGTATCTGGAAGATGTGCCATTGGAAGTAAGGGCCAACATGTGGATCCTCCAAGACGGAGCTCCGCCCCACTTTAGTATACGTGTCCGACAGTATTTGAATGCAACGTATCCTGAGCGATGGATAGGACGAAGTGGACCATTGGCATGGGCAGCGAGGTCACCAGACCTTAATCCTATGGATTTTTTCTTTTGAGGTCATTTGAAACAATTGGTGTACGATAGTCCAGTAATCAACGTCGAGGATCTTCGCTTCAGGATAATCGAAAAGTGGCAAATTATTAAAGAAACACCACAAATTTTTCATCGAGTTAGGCGACATTTTTTGAAGAGTGTTAGGAAATGTATGGAAGAAAATGGGGGACATTTTGAGAATCTTTTTTAGTTTGCTTAGTACTGTTTCATTAATTTTTATCAATTAAATGTATATCGCAATAATCTATAATATGAATATTTACTGATTAGCCATTATTAGTTATTTTAAGATTATAAATT
This sequence comes from Diaprepes abbreviatus, assembly GCA_034092305.1. NCBI lineage: Eukaryota > Metazoa > Arthropoda > Insecta > Coleoptera > Curculionidae > Diaprepes > Diaprepes abbreviatus. The sequence continues at coordinate 3,923,082 of JASJET010000039.1, forward strand.
AAATAGTTTAAAAAGCGAATTTATTTGATGTTAAACTGACAGCTCTAGTATACTTTGATAGCTATTTACCTGATAGCTGGTGATAATGAAATGAGAAAAGTAAATTTACCACTTAATTTTTAAGGGTGATTTACGTCTAAACCGTTGGGTTTAGCGATGTAAATAAAGAGCACCTTTTTTAAAGGCCTGGCATCAGTCTTTCAGAAATTATGCCAAAAACTACTGTAGCTGTCAACACTAAAAAATTATGACAAAAAAACAATTTTCAATGTAGGTAAAGTGCCCTCTAGCGGCAAACAATCAATGTGAATTGTTACTAAAATGATGAAGCGCAGAAAACTTAGCCTATCTTTCAAATATTAGTCAAATCGGTTTTCCTGTAAGCGAGTAATTCAAAAAACAAAAAATAAAAACTTGAACTTGGACGGCTTGTAACTCGAAAACGAATGACATTTTGAAAAAAAAATATATGAAGCTCTACCCTTATTTTGTCAAGTAGAATCACCCCCTTAAGTTTCGTGATCGATTTTTGAATCACCCTGTATATATAAATAAATAAATAGATAAGTTTTTGTCCGTGTAATTTAAAATAAAATAGAATAAAATATTGGCGAATCGGACGTGAAAATTTGTCAATCTACATGATTCTCGTGTTAAAATGTGCAGAGCACTCCAAAATATGGAAAAACTCCGGGTCCGACAGATGGCGACAGCGCTGTTTCGTCCTAATATGGGACTCGTCAGGTCACCGCATTCGGTACAAACCATCATCTCGCCTTTGCATCCTATAAAGCTGAGTTTAAAATCAAAAAACAGCAAACAAGACAACAAAGGCGACATCTCGATGGTCCACTTGATAACACAAGATCCAAACAGACTAACAAAGTTTGTAAAAACCGCCATATGGTGGCGCGACGGTGAATTAAGACAGAAATATGTAAAATCGAGTACACGAAACGCGCTGCCTAAAGGATAGGGGTCGCATTTTTCGGTACTGGCAACCAAGAAGAATCATCTAGGTTGACAAATTTTCACGTCCGCTTTGCCAATATTTTATTCTATTTTGTTTTAAATTACACGGACAAACTTATCTATTTATTTATTTACTTGTTTGGCTTTGAAACACGCTAAACGGTGCTCTCATGGTGGGATCGTTTGTTGCGACACGTGACTTTGGCTGCTGAAATTAGCAGTAGGCTTGGTTGCCAGTACCGAAAAATGCGACCCCTACTTTGGGCAGCGCGTTTCGTGTACTCGATTTCACATATTTCTGTTTTAATTCACCGTCACGCCATCATATGGCGGTTTTTACAAGCTTTGTTAGTCTGTTTGGTTCTTGTGTTATCAAGTGGACCATCGAGATGTCGCCTTTGTCGTCTTGTTTGCTGTTTTTTGATTTTAAACTCAGCTTTATAGGATGCAAAGGCGAGATGATGGTTTGTACCGAATGCGGTGGCCTGATGAGTCCCATATTAGGACGAAACAGCGCTGTCGCCATCTGTCGGACCCGGAGTTTTTCTTTATTTTGGAGTGCCCCGCACTTTTTAACACGAGAATCATGTAGATTGACAAATTTTCACGTCTGCTTCGCCAATATTTTATTCTATTTTATTATATATATATATATATATATATATATATATATATATATATATATATATATATATTATAAGCATTTTATAAAACAAGATTTTTAATACGTTAATTATTGCTTTACTGTTTAAAAGAGTAATAATACTTTTTAATACTTACGTGTATATTTAACGAAAAAAACTTTTTCATGAACTGAAATGATTTATTTCTATGCTACTTTGAATTTCAAAAAAATTACAAGGTATAACCAAGTATTTGAAATAAAAGAATAACCTAAAATTGTCTTAACCTTGTCTTAATCTTGTCTTAATCATATCTTCAAGGGAAAATATCAATCATTAAGTAATACAAAATGGTATAAATTATATATATATATATATATATATATATATATATATATATATATATATATATATATATATATATATACATAGTTTTAAGACAACTGAGGATTTATAAGAAAATTCCATGCTTCAGAACTTAATAAAAAAGCTAATAAATCTATGTTTCACCACTTTTAAAAATGAAAAAATTCATAGACAGAGTTTGGCGTCTAAAAATAAAATATTTTTTTTCGGTCCTGCTGTTGCCCTTGCTTTTATTTTATTGAATTTAAAAATTTTCGAACATCCATAAAATTTTGAATTTTGCGCCAAAATTTTTTGTAAAAAATATCTTGTTGTAGTCAACAAAAAAAACCTACAAAATGAAAAAAACAAGAAATTTTTACGATGATACGAAGAAATCGTCAAAAAATGAAAAAGGACATTTTAATGTTTTTTGAGGTTATGTGACGATAAAAGTGGCTAAAATTTTTTGTGTGGGTATTTTTTGATGTAGAACAACCGTGTGTTTTTTATTTTTTCATTACCAAGGGTGCAGTTTCAACCCTCTTAATCGGCTAGACCCTTTGTCTCATTATTTTTAACAATTTAAGCGTTTCAGGAACATTTACAAAATTAAAAGCACATTTTGCTAGAACGGGTAAATTACGAATTTCTCAATTTTAACCTAAATTTAATTACAAAATTAAAATCTACTAATTGCCCCAACACATGTATCCTACCCTCGACTTATTAGCTCCGGTTTAATATGGAAAATAGGTTTAACGTTGATGGTTATTTTAAATAACTATATGAGACTCTAATGGAAATAGTTTTGGTCTTAATGAGAGTTACTTGCTTAAACGAGTTTTCAAGTTCAAGACAAGAAATTTTACACATTTACGTTTAAAACTTTGTAATCTTCGTGCCTAAATAACTGGTTTTCTGCTTGTACCGCTTAATGTTAAGTTTTGATAATAATGTTAAAGGTTTTGGGGTCAGAGTGTTTGTTTGTCTCTATAGCTTATTATTTTCCTTCGTAATGTTACAGACTTTATCTTCTTATACATGCAAAAACTTTGGCAGTGCTTTTGAAATTAAAGGATCCTTTTTCGTGACCTTGCTGATTTAGTAATCCCCTATTTTACACTGGGAAAAATTGTTAACTCAGATACTGCTGATAAGAATAACTAAAATTACAAAGAAACATTGCAAGATATAGTTCTTCATTGACAAAAAGTAATAAAACCCACACAGGTGCTGATACTTCCTTTTTTGGTAAAAGTGCTTTCTTTCCTTTAAAAACAGAGAAAAAACTGATTCTTAGTATAAAAAACAAGGGTTTTTTTCCTTGTTGTGTATAGGTTTCTAATAGTATACAAGCCAGCAACAGTTTTTCCGGACCAATTTCCTCTTGAGCCATAACTTGTGAAATGCTTCAGACAGTTGTGCCATGAAGCCTCGTGAACGTCAGCTGCGGCTGCGTGGGTGGGTGGAGCAGTGGCAGGCTCTCACTCACGTAAAAAAAAATTGTTTTTAATCATTTCCTCCCGACTGAAAATTTGTCAAATGATATTTAATACAATTATTTGAAGATAAAAAAGTCAGCTGGCTGTACCGTGGTGGATTATACATCAGCTGGTCACACGAACATGCCAAAAAAAATTTTATTCAGTGATTTCCTCTCAGTTAAAAATTTGTCAGATGATAGTTTACATGCTACTTTGAATAATTAAAAACGCAAGCTGGCTCTATGTTGGTGGAAAAGAGACAGTGCTACTGATGTTAATGGGTACGCAACGACTTTGTTCAAATCGAGTTCTTTTTTGAAAGAAATATAAAGCAGTTGTCCAAATAAGTCGCGCTGCATTCGCCATTCCATCTCTTTTTGGGCAGTTAGTTTTTTCTTGCTAATCATTTCTGTAAATGTTTGACACTTTGTCTTGGAAATTGCCTGATCGAAGTTCTTCGGGTCGTTTATGCATCTTTCAATGAAATTTTCTCTTTGTTTGTTACCCTTTTCTTCATCATTAAGTAAGAAATTTTCAACGGCTTCAGGTGCCGCTTCGCCAGTGGAAATGTACAAACAATCTTTATTTAAATTATCATCAAACGGATTGATGTTACGCTTGATACCATCGATGAGTTTGTAAAGCTCTGCTGACTTTTTTTTATCTTGCTATTTTGAAGATCTGTTGTAACATCTTGTAATTTAATCAGATCAGTTTCCTTCATTGTGTAGCTAATGATAGTATATCGAATAGTATGGCTGCTGCTCCATCGCTGTCTAGTTGATATAGAATTGGTAATTTGCCAAATTCCAGTCAGCTTATTCGCAGCATCAGTGTTAATAGTTTGCTCAAGAGTGAGATCAATCGCATGTTTTGAGAAAGGTTTTGTTGTTCTTTTTATACCAAATGATCTCTTCTCAAAGTTCTCACGTAATCCTGGATGCCATAATTTGCATATATTAGTAGTTATTTATTTTATTTACAACATAATGACTTCAAAAAGTTTAATTGCATATAAAAATTTATAGTTATTTTTCACTTTTTAGCGCACTTTTAGAAGTCGGTTCAATTTTTTTTATTTTTAGTTTTAGAGGTCAGTTCCATAAATTATTTGAACTAAGTACTAATCGAGATTAGTGTACCTCGCAATGACTCCAAGGTGGCAAAAAAGTACCCATTTTATCCAAAGTTGTATATCACCCTAAAAGAAGACACTAAAAATTCTTTAGTTCGTAGAGTTTTCCAACTACCAGTAAAATTGTATGAAACAAATATTTAGTCTGTCATAGTAATCCACTATTTTAAATTTCAAATTAATTTTAAATTGGTAATTTAAGCCTCAAAACCTTCCAATATCGATGTTTAAAGAACCTGAGATGTAAATTTCTTACCTCGATATATTTTACACTGCATATTTAGTTTGTATACGAATCAAGAAACCCACAATATCAATTTTTAATATTTAAAGAACCTGAGATGTAAGTTTCTTAGCTCGATATATTTTATACTACATATTGAGTTTGTATACGCCTCAAGAACCCCACAATATCAATTTTATACAAAATCGGAATATGTAAAATTTTCTGTCTCTCATATTGTATCTTATCAACCTAATAGTTGCAAAAAATTAACTTCATATTCATAATACATGACTCCAAAAACCCTCTAATACCAAATCTGAAAAAATGCGAACGAAGTAAAATTTTCAATCCACCATATTGCATCCGCTATACTGAATTTCAAAAAAATTATTTTTAGTCTTAATCTAATCTAAATCTAAATCCTTCAAAGCCTCCTAGTACCAATTTTGGATGAAATCGGAAATTTAAAATTTCTAGACTTGTACTCGCTATTTACATCCTCAAAAACCTTTGAACAAGATCGAAAAATGTAAAGTTTTTAGTCCGTTATCTTGGATTTGCCATATTGAATCCTGAAAAAATACTTTTAAATTCATAATTTACACCCTCAAGAATATCATATTGAATCTGCCAGATTGAGTTTTTCAAAAAATATTTTAAATTCATAATTAATACTAACAAAAATACCCCAATACCGATTATGGACAAAATCAGGACATATAGAATTTTTAATCCGCCATCTTGGTTTCGCCATATTGAATTTTTTAAAAATAATTTCAGATTCGTTATGTGCGACCTCGAAAACTCCCTTGTACCAATTTTGAAGAAAATCGGACAAAATTGATTTTTTCGTCCGCTATATTGGATCCGCCATCACTACATAGTATAAAACAAAGTCGCTTTCTCTGTCCCTATGTCCCTTTGTATGCTTAAATCTTTAAAACTACGCACCGGATTTTGATGCGGTTTTTTTCAATAGATAGAGTGATTCAAGAGGAAGGTTTATATGTATAATAACATCCATTAAATAGTGGAAAAATACTGTTATTTTTGAGGTTTCTAATGTGATGTCGTTAATTATCATATTTTTTTCCGCTTACATTGCAAACGCAGGCTGAACCCTACGAAATTTATCAAAATAATGTACTAATTATTTGTACACATTGAAAAGGTCTACAGAAAACTCCGCGATGGTATATGTCTATCTCTCATGGATATCCCACAATAACATTTTTTTGTCATTTACTTTTTACGACAAATAATGGCAAATTTTGAAGCGATTTTAACCAATACAGCATTAATCCTTATCCAATTAAATAACTTAAATACATTGTTGATTTAATATAGATCTATATGGTCTTTTACAGCACAAGATTTAAATGAATATTTTCGAAGATATTACAGATTTAAAATTGCGGGAAGTAGCGCTTGCGGCGGTACTGGCCGACCGGGGCGGCGGCAGCGTGCCTATAAATAGCGCGTCGGAGGCCGATGTAATAATTGTTGTAAAAATAAAATAAATAGTCACAGTTTTTCTGTAGTGTATTTAGTATCAGCATTGCACCCGTGCGAAGCCGGGGCGGGTCGCTAGTATTGAATAATTTTAGATTAGTTATGTACAACTTGGTCAAAAATCGAACAGGTCATCTTGCTCATATAAGAAATAAAATAAAGAATAAAGTTTACATGAAGAATGTTTTTCGCTTTTCTATGCTTGGTAAAACACAATTAAATTCTTTGTATCATGAATATACGTAAGAAAATTGTTGGTTTGCATGTTTTATAATGATCCTATATTTTTCCCATGCATTGGCACTACCTGACTAAACAGTCACGAGCTACCACTGAATATAATTAGTCAATAAATAAACATAAGTTGAGCATCTTACTTTATCATAAACGTAAGCGAATATTCCTGATATAATTTGTGAAAAAATGACTCAGATAAATGTGTTTCACTTTCACAACATGATATTTTCTCTTTCGCTTTTATTTTAAGTACTTTTCTTATAACCCTAATTAAACTCTCCTAATTACCCCGTGTAATTTCTCATTTAATATGGAAAATAGCTTTGAATATTGGCCGTTATTTTAAACAACTTTAAGAAACTTTAATGGAAATAGTTTTCGTCTTAATTAAATGTATTTACCTAAATGGGTTTGAAAGTTCGGTATAAGTAATTTTACACGTTTATGTTCAAAACTTGTAATCCAAGTTTACTACTTGGAGTTAAGTTTTGATATTAAATGTCAGTTTTTCAGTCCTTCATGAGAAATATCAATCACATGACGTTGGTAAAGTTTATTTACTAATTATCTTCCAGGTTTATTAGCTTAGGTGAACGTGACGTACTGAGCTCGTCTATCTGGGGGCCGTTTCAGTAAAAGCATAAATTAAAAGGTGATTTCTTGTCAGAAATGTTCCCTGAAAGTCTGTTTGTGGGTTAAGATGTTCGGATTTCCAACTACCAATTTTCTTTTTGTTATTTTTTAATCAATGTTAAATGATTTTTTTTTTATTTTTCGTCTCTAAAATGAAAACCTGTTATGCAATCAATTTGTAAAGAATTAAAAAATACACTTTAAAATGAATTATTATATTGGTACCCAAATCGGTCTATTTTTAAACAATAAAAATTTAAAAAAAAAAACGACAAAAACCCGAAAAGAAGGGTGTTTTTCAAAAATGCATAATTCCTTCCATTTTCAAATTGTGGTATAAGTTCTTTAAGAAATTATAGCAGGTAAACTATGCATACAAAAGATGAGTGCTATCAGTTTTTGATACAACAATATCAAAATTAATCGGCAGAATTAAACGAATCTTTAACTAAGGGTAGTCGCTTGCTCTAACCATTGAGCTCGATTTACATAAGACTAATAACCTGATATATGCACAAGGCAAAATTACCAGCATGACTCCAGGTATTCACCAAAATTAAACTAGCAAAAATACAACAACAACTTCATTAAAAAATTACTTATATAACAAAAAAATAATCCATAATTAAAGATATCGATAAATACTTTAATAAAATATAAAATAAAAGATTTACTATGAAATATAATTAATTTTTCAATTAAATCAATCATCACGAAACTGGACATAAAACTCGTGACTCTAGACCACTGTATAATTTGTTACAATACTTGGTTTATTAATATTAATTATTTTCAAATAAATTGGGTTAAATCTGGTTAAAATGAAAAGCGTTTTAATTAACTATATATATATATATATATATATATATATATATATATATATATATATATATATATATATAAAAGATAGGGGAGACCGGGGATGGTTGACTATAGGGGCAGGTAGACTAACCGCCAAAAACTCGTCAAGGACATGAGTATTACGTCATCCCAGCGCGGCCGCGCATCACTCTCCGCCCCCCGCTCAGTCGTCCGGAGCACCGCGTCGCGGACGCACGCCGTTTTCGAGCAGTGACATGTGATTTGTTTTCGTATCACGTAAGTAATATTTTCACATTACATATTTTTTCATTCGATACCTACAAATTTTATGTTAACGGTTTGCCTATAGTCAGAGTGTTTCATAAGGGTATATTAATCATATTTCATGTATTATTTCTTAAGTTGATGACAGTGTTTAGGTTAGCCATGCCATTGAAATTAAAAATGATGTCTGGGGTTGGCAGACTAATTTCTTCCGGGGCTGGTTGAATAGTTAATCAACCAACCCCAATAAAATTTGGAGTTTAAAATAGCTTGTAAATGAACCTTTTATTAAATTTTTAATAATTGTTTTGTTACAGTACAATGAGAACCTATAAAAGAAAGATTGAACGAGCTGATACACCCAAAGATGTTGTGGAAAGAGCTTGTCATTTAATAATTTTTGAGAACAAAAGTATTAATGGAATTTCAAAACAATATGACATTCCCTATAAGACATTACATCGTTATGTGACGAAACTAAAGGAGAAATTTGAACGTAATCCGAACTTGACGAGAGCAGAGCTAACCTTGGACTCAGTGGGATATATCAAAAATAGGCAAGTTTTCACTAATATAGAAGAAGAAGCTTTAGCAAGTTATTTGAAGAAAGCCGCTGATATATATTTTGGATTGACACCATATGAGACTCGAAAATTAGCATATCAGTTCGCCATAAAAAGTAACAAAGCTATGCCTGATTCTTGGAGAACAAAATTGTTAGCTGGTGAAGATTGGTTAGGCTCGTTCCTCAAACGTCATCCTTCTTTATCGATCAGGACTCCTCAAGCAACAAGCCTTTCAAGAGCGACATCATTCAACAAACACAACGTCAGTATGTTCTTCGCTAACTTAACTACTGTATACCAACGTTTAAATCTAAGCCCTGGTGATATCTGGAACGTCGATGAGACAGGTATGACAACCGTGCAAGTACCTAATAGAATAATAGCTCGACGTGGTATTAAAAGTCTAGGTAAAATGACATCTGCTGAGAGGGGTACACTGGTGACAGTTGCAGTAGCTGTTTCAGCTCTTGGAAATATGGTTCCACCATTTTTTGTGTTTCCCCGCGTACATTACAAGTCCCATTTTGTAAAAGGTGGCCCGATCGGATGTGAAGGCGATGCTAATCCGTCTGGCTGGATGAAGGAAGAGAACTTTATAAAGTACGCCAAACATTTCGTGCAACATGTTAAACCTAGTCAAGAAAAACCTGTACTTTTGTTGTTAGATAACCATGACTCGCATTTATCAATTGAAGTGCTGGATTACTTTAAAACTAATGGAGTGACCGTTTTATCATTTCCTCCACATTGTAGCCACAAGCTACAACCTTTAGACAGATCTGTGTACGGACCATTGAAAAAGTATTTCAACCGAGCATGTGACAACTGGCTGGCTAGTAACCCCGGAAAAACTATTACAATTTATGATATACCGGAGCTACTTAAAACTTCACTACCATTGGCTGCTACAATTGAAAATATTCAATCAGGATTCAGAGTTTCCGGGATTTCACCATTGAATGAAAACATTTTTCCTGACTCCGAGTTTAGTGGTTCTTATGTGACAGATAGGCCGATGCCCACTTCCCATGTTGGTGGTAATCCTTCATCAAGTGATGTAAGCACTGTTGCTGACCCATCGACTTCCGATGCATCTAACAGGTTGCCTATTGTCGAAGAGATTCCAATTCCTGATCAACATACACTAACCGAAACTCACTCTCCGGCAGCGCATTGTTCATCTGTAAATATAATTCAGATCACTACCACAATGCCCTCTCCTACAAGATCTTTGAGCACTGATTATGAGTCACCTTCTCTTTTACACGAGACATTAAATTCTGTAAATGACTCCGAGCTGAGGGAAAACCTCAAAACACCAGAAAAAGTAAATCCTACAGAAGCAAATGTGCCCCCATCGTTACACAATCTAAACCTGGCCTCAAGTTCAACAGCAACACTTGAAGAGATAAGACCCTTTCCAAAAGCGGCGCCACTTTTAGAAAATAGAAGAAATATTCGGAAACGTAAAAGTACTATTTATACAGACACTCCAGAAAAATTAAATCTTATGGATATGAAAAAAAAAAGAGAAGATTTTAAGAAGAAAAAAACAGAATAGGAAAAGGAAAGGGCAAAGGAAAAGGAAATGGTAAAGGGAAAGGAAAGGGTACAGTAAAAGGAACGGATAAAGTAAATGAAATTGCTGATGATACCGTCGATGAAAATGACGGTAATGTGGATTCAGATGACGAGAGCACGATATGTTTAGAGTGCACTGAATCCTACGCCGATAGTGTTCCTGGCGAACAATGGATTCAGTGCATAACTTGTAAGTTATGGGCTCATTCTAAATGTGTAAGGGGTAATCTATTGTTTTTTGAATGCAAACATTGTACTTCTGATATTGAAGACTGATAAGTTGTCTGTTTTTTTTTAAGAATATGAAGATTAATATGAGACTGATTAAGAGTTTAGTTTCAACTAAGTTTGATGATAAAACAAGTCAATATATAATTAAGTTTTAATACTAATAATTGTTAATATCAATACTGTTGTTTCAGTAGAGCAATAAAAAATGTGCATTTGAGTTTTAGTGTAAGAAAAGTTAATTTAAAAACTGTTTTATTAATAAAACTAATAAATGTCTAAATAAAAACTAAGAGTTGATAGCTTTGTTAAAGATTTATAAGATATGTCTGTACCTGATACAAATTGTTTTTGAATAAAAGCTTAATTACATTTTAAAAAAGGTTTTATTATTTGGCTTTTCTCATAATTTGTCGCTTATTGATACTTAAGTCTACTTACCCCGGGCATATAGTCAATCTACCCCGGACCCGGGGTAAATTGACTAAGAGTTGCTGTTCTGCAAAATGTATTAAATCATGATCCTTATATTGAATAATGAACTAGCTGTTATATTTTTTTATTAGTCTAACAGTTCTTCTATCCATTGATGCCGTTTTATTGTCTGTATGTATGAAATAGCAAAAAATATGTATGATTTAGTAAAAAATTAGTCAACCATCCCCGGTCTCCCCTACACTCAAAATGTGATCATACTAATTTCTTCAATACGATGTGATACGCGTTTAGAAATGAACTCTTTATTAAAAAAAAAACTAGAAGATCGAAAAGAGTTTCTAGGTTCACTAAATAAGCCAGTCTCCAATACCCAAATATTGCAGTCGACCACATAAAAAGAATGTTCGAGTCAAACTGAAAGTTAATGGGGCCGTGAACATCTCACGATGCAAAAAACTCTACATCTGCTAATAACAAACCCAGCATGGGGCCCTAAGATTGCATACAATACAGAATACTTCAGTATTACCACTAATAAATTAATTTAACTAAAAATTGGGAACATCGTGATACGTCCAAGAGGCAAAAATATAGCGCAAACTACAACTGATAATAAAAGTACGCTCAAAATTAACTTTTACTGACAACAAAAGGAAAAAATTAGGCACTGCAAGGTAGCAGATATCAAAAACTCAGAAACTTACAAATTTTAAAATTCAAGAAATGCATATTTATCACAAAAAAAAAATAAACAATCAGTCCTAAAACCCTAAAATATATCTTAATAATATCCTAACTTGATTAATTTTGGATCTAAATGAGACTTAGAATAACAAACTACGGTTGGTTTTAAAATATGCTTAGATTACACTCGGTAAAAATCAATTTTGAATTGAAAAATTTTAAAATTTAAAAATCCATTCAGGATTGTTTTAATACTTGTTAATTTAAAATTCCTTACCAGATGTTTTTTGGGGTCAAGACTGATTCCTTCGTTGACACGTGCAATTGCCCAAAAGCTCTGTCTCCAGGTCTATCCCGGTAAAAAAAAACCATAACTGCTAACCTGGCAAAAGATACGATACTAAAAAACACAACAAAAATTACCAGGATAATTTTCGACTTTCCATCTGAGAATCCCAAAAATTTCTACTACTACTAAACTAAAAATTGAAATGGAAATCTGCAGCTGCTTCGGCCGAATCAAATCAGGAAAAAGTGAAAAACCAAGGCAAAATGTCCTCCCTTTATAACCATGGCCCAGCTTGTGCACTAATCGACTTCCGTTAGGTACGTTCAATTGACACGTGTGAAAGAAATGACAGCTCAAAAATGCATTTGTTATTTAAACCAATTCGTTAATCATTAGACTTTTCCACTCAGAACAAAAATAAATCTAATAATTATCTCAGTAATTATTTTTAAGATCAAGATATATATATATATATATATATATATATATATATATATATATATATATATATATATATATATATGTGTGTGAAGTAAAATGCGAACAGTAAATGCAAACTTCGTTCCATCATATCCTTTCCGTGTTATGGAACGAAGTTTGCATTTACTGTTCGCATTTTACTTCACTTATACACGGAATTGCATATAGTTGTACGTTTGCTGAAAGTGATTTCAGCACTACAACGGCATAATGTGGATGTATCCACTGCTATTGCAACTCATACGGGAGGAATCCGTGAAAGCCGTGTAAACATATATATATATATATATATATATATATATATATATATATATATATATATATATATATATATATATATATATATATAAATACATACATAAATAGGAATTTTCTGATTTGCTGCATCCCCAATATACATACAATTCCATTTAAATGTAAATATAAATGTCAGGTTCGTTCAGGTTAGTGTGCAGGAAGAAAAAAACAAGATCTATCTGAGTACAAAAATGGTAACAGTAAGTTCGACATTGATAAGAAAATACCTGCGCACAGTGTAGTGGAATACCAAAATAGGACAAAATACTGGTGAATAAAATTAATTGCAACTGTACTTAATGAAATGCTTTTCTTCAAGGAATCCTTGGAAAATACTTGAGGAAAATGAGACTGTGTTGCCTATAACGACAGTATTTGCAAAATAAGTTTAAATTATTTGAATTAGCCATAATGAACTTACGCAAAATTGAACCGTGACATGATTTTCCGATTCCTAATGTCAGTCAAATTTTGTTGGCAACTGATTCATTAGTTTTGATTTTAGAATCAAAATCTCTATTTCTTCATCTCTTAGTGCAAAATTAACTTTGTAATTTCAAAACCGTTTTTTTGCGAAATAATTATCAAGTGCTTGAAAGTTATTTAAAAAGAATAATTATTGCGTAACTCTTATAAACTTTTTTATGCTTAATTATTAATCAATTCAAAGCCGAACATTTGGGAACAGGTAAATTTGTTCTTCCTAATAATACACTTCGCACAAAGCACACGTAATATGCCTTACCTCAATTTAGTATTAAAATTAATACACAATCGCCTACACGCATTGTTGCGAAGTTAGCTCTGTCTATATTCGTAAGCAAATTTGTCCCTTGACCTTTACAGGTACGTATAAATTTAACTGTATTTGCAAACTGTGGTAATACAATGGGCAATTGACCTATGACCTATAAATGTAAATGAATTCAACGGAACTGTATAACAAAGTAACACGTTTTTGACTTTTTTTAGTATATAGCCTTTGATCATAATTATATTGGACCACAAATTTCAGTTCGTTTTCGATATCCGTGATACAAAGTACTTTTTTGTCATAAAACTTCTTGGACTGAATGCGATAATGTCAGTAATAATATTAATATGCTCATATTTTCACAGGCTAGTAGTCTCCTATGCTACCTAGGTAATATGTAAGGCAGACAACTCTACACTGCTGTGGTTGAGGGAACATAAACTGACTTGACACCAACCAGACCAAAAAAAGCTTTAGCCTAGCTACAGAAGCCTCTTCATGGACGACTTCCAAATAAGGTCAGCTAGGAAACTGTCTACAAATTAGCATCGAATTACTAGTTGACTTTTGGGCAAATGTTTCCGGAAAGCGAAGGCTTTGTCCTAGCTCCTCCAGGTCATCTCAGCGAGAAACTCTCGGAATACATAATCAAAGACTCCTCAGTCCAGAACGGCCGTAGAGGATCCAGCACCTAACAGGAGGATGCCAAGCATTTATCGCTTCAAAGTACAAGTATTGATACGACTCAGCCGGCAGATAAATTGAAACTATGGCAGGTAGAGAAAGTACCATATTATAAATACAGCCCGGAGCTTTTACTGGAGAACGAGTTCAAGCTGTACAGGGTGAGTCAACGATTGGATGAAGTAAGTTTGTGCCTTTTCGGTGAAATTTACAAAGAAACTATATTTATTGTTTGATACAGTTTATTTTTACGCAGATTTTAAAAATATTTAGGACTCTACAGGGTGAGCCAAAAAACTAAGACAGCATAAAGTTGTATTTTTTAAATAGAATACCCTATATACGAATCGTATTTTCGATTTAGCTTATAATTTTAAATCTTTTTTATTAAGGGTTTACTATAACAAAACTTTATAGTTTCTGAGATAATTAAGTTTAAAGAAAAAAAGTCACATTTTCAAGCATCAATTCAATCCTAAATAACGTTTTCAATTTTGTGACAAATATATTCAAATTTGGAATTTAGCAAGGTCAAGGACGAGTTAACATAATTTTTACCTAATATTTGCAGTGAAAGCTACAGGGTGTTGAACACATCGGCTCAAATTTGAACAAGTTTAAATGAATAAATATCTTTTTTTTTTAAATGGTACACCCTGTATATTTTCATGTTATTTAATAGAGTAATAAAAACCCTAAGAGTTTTGTTCAATATATCATATACCTATTTATAATAGTTTTTGAGATATTTCAGTTTATATAATTTTCCATACTTTTTTACAGAAATAGTCTTCATTATCATAGTAGCCATGGCAAAAACAATGTAAAAGAACATTTTTCTGTGTGTCAAATTTATAACCGCAATCGCTTCTTTTGGTTTGTGTAGTGTAGTTTGGTTTTTTTTTGCATTCATCTTATATTGTAAAATGAATTTTCCAAAGAATGAGTTAATAGATATGATTTATACAATAGGAGAGGCTCAAAAAAATTGCCTTCTTGCTCAAAGAATTTACAAAATGAAGTATCCTGATCGACGCCAGCCTAATACCCATACTTTTCAAAACTTAATGCAAAGATTTGATTCTTCTGGTACTGTTGATTATCCAAAACGTAAAGTGGTCAACAAACCAGTAACTAATGAAGAAAAAGAACTACAAGTATTGTTAAATGTTCAGGAATATCCTTATATTGATAGCCGTCAGTTAGCAGCATTATGTGAAACATCACAATCCACCGCTAATCGTACTACCAAGAAATATAGGTATCATCCATATCACATGGAATTACACCAAGAATTGCATGGACAGGATTTTGAAAGTCGTATAAACTTTTGTCTTACAATAAATGCGGAGATCCAATTAAATCCAAATTTATTATGCAAGGTAATGTTTAGTGATGAAGCTACTTTAAGAAGTAATCGTGCCGTAAATAGACGCAACATGCATTATTATGCCACAGAAAACCCATTTTGGATTAGAGAGGTACAACATCAAAACCACTGGTCATTAAATGTTTGGTGTAGTATTCATCATAATCGAATTATTGGACCCCACTTTTTTAATGAACCACTAAATGGCCATAGTTACCTGAACTTTCTACAAGAAGAACTACCCCAACTGCTTCAAGGTCTCGATAGGGATGAGCTCGACAGTATGTGGTTCCAGCACGATGGTGCGCCTCCACATTACCATCGTGAAGTTCGTGCGTTTTTGGACCAACGATATCCGCAAAAATGGATTGGACGTGGGGATTTCATTGAGTGGCCACCAAGGTCTTGCGACATCACCCCATTAGATTTCTTCCTATGGGGTTATATTAAAAATAAGGTGTATGTTAATTCACCAACAACAGTGGAAGATATGCGAAACAGGATTAGGGATACCTGTAGAACAATAACGCCACTAATTTTGTCCAGGGTCCGAGAAAATCTGCAAAAAAGACTAAATTTGTGCATTGCACAAGAGGGTCGTTTATTCGAACACTTATTAAAAAGAAATAATTAATCTCAGTATTTAATAGGTAATTTTTTTGTTTCAATTTAGTATAAAAGTAAATATGTATTTGTCTTGTCGTTATTGTTGTGTTAATTTTTTCACATTATGTTTAAATAAACTATTGCCGTTGTAATACAACGAATAATGTATTTCATCATATTTAACCACATTCTGTTTGTTTCTGTAGTTTATTTTTATTATTTTACATGGCTACTATGATAATGAAGACTATTTCTGTAAAAAAGTAGGGAAAATAAGAAAAACTGAAATGTCTCAAAAACTATTATAAATAGGTATAGGCTATATTGAACAAAACTTTTAGGGTTTTTATTACTCTATTAAATAACATGAAAATATACAGGGTGTACCATTTAAAAAAAAAAGATATTTATTCATTTAAACTTGTTCAAATTTGAGCCGATGTGTTCAACACCCTGTAGCTTTTATTGCAAATATTAGGTAAAAATTATGTTAACTTGTCCTTGGCCTTGCTAAATTCCAAATTTGAATATATTTGTCACAAAATTGAAAACGTTATTTAGGATTGAATTGATGCTTGAAAATGTGACTTTTTTTCTTTAAACTTTATTATCTCAGAAACTATAAAGTTTTGTTATAGTAAACTTTTAATAAAAAAGATTTAAAATTATAAGCTAAATCGAAAATACGATTCGTATATAGGGTGTTCTATTTAAAAAAATACAACTTTATGCTGTCCTAGTTTTTTGGCTCACCCTGTAGAGTCCTAAATATTTTTAAAATCTGCGTAAAAATAAACTGTATCAAACAATAAATATAGTTTCTTTGTAAATTTCACCGAAAAGGCACAAACCTACTTCATCCAATCGTTGACTCACCCTTTACTGGGATAGAACTGTGCTTGTAGATTGTATATTGTATGACTCAACAGGCTAGTGTTGAGAGACCCTTACATTGCAGCCTTCAGACTTATTTTGTTGCCTGCTATATAGGTTCTAGGTAAACAGGTTAGTTGCCTTGATCAGGTTTGGCAGGCTGTTCATTAGTTTATCCTCTGGGCATAACCCTTCCGAATGAATTGATCCCTGAAGATGTCTGCAATAGGCTAAAGCTTCGCACTCAAAGATGATGTGTGAAGCCGTCTTGTCAAGGATAAAATAGGCTCCTTTTTTTGTCTATTTGTCTACACGGACTAATTTTTGAAGCGACTGAACCGATTTCAATAGAACTTTATAGACCTGAAGAGAAGGTTGTCATAAGTGATACAGGCTGCTTTTTTTCTGTCGGTCTGTCTATACAAGCTTATCTTCGAAACAGCTCAACCAATTTCGATGAACCTTTAGAAACATGAAGAGGTGGTTGTCAAGTGTAATATAGACTGCCCTTTTCGGTCTGTCTGCATATGCTAATCTTCGAAATAGCTGAACAGTTTTCGATGAAACTTAACAAACGTGAAGAGAAGGTTATCAGGAGTAATATGAGCTGCTTAAAAAAATAGTAATTTCACAACTCACCAAATTTTCATTTCCCAAGTTTCACGCGTACGAAGTCGCAGGTAAAAACTAGTACTAAACACGCTAATGGCATAGGACTAATTGAGCAGTATACAAGATTTATTAAATGGGGATATTTTCAACCAATACAACTTTTCGTCTCCTGCCAGAAGCATAGGGATTATGATCGCATCGCTGATGAGGCCTACTATATATTATATTGTTTTTAACTTATTTGTATTCCATATATATATATATATATATATATATATATATATATATATATATATATATATACAGTGCCTTCATTTCAAAACGAACCATCCTTAATAACCTTGTTAAATAGAAAAATTTAAAAAAAAGAAAAAATACGTCAATTTAGATATACAGGGGGAAGTTTAATTTTGCATTTGTTAAAAGTCTGTCAATCACCTCCTCACCTCCAGCTAACCTCACTTTGATATGTCAAATGGGAACCCCCACCTTGTGACACATCATTGTAAGCAGCATAAAATTGTCTATCCAACCGTGTAAAAAAAATTAAATCGGTTGACGTACAAGCGAACAGTGTGCAAAAATGTCTTGTAATAATGCATAATATATCGGCCTCGAACTTTAGTATGTCAAATGATTACCCTATAGTGTGATACATCATTTTAAAGGGCATACTATCTCCTATTTAGCCAATAAAAAAAAACAAAATCTGTTGATGTACAAGCGAATAGTAAGAAAAGATGTGTGGTAATAATAGACACCTTATCACATTAAACTTTATTATGTCAAATGGCTACTTCATAGAGTAAAATATTATTTTAAATTTAAAATAAATATTTTTTTAAAATAATAAACAGTTAAAATATTTGCGAGAAAAAAACTAAGCCTGTTTTAAAATTCATCGCAAAATTCATTGCAGTCTAATCAATCTAGTGTATTTATTTCAATGATATTTTTTGCGGTACCTGATAGGTACAAGAAATCACTGCAATAAATAAAATTTTTAAGATCTTTAAACACCAGTTGTTTATTATTGTTAAAATTGTCATTGTGACGCCTAGTTGAAACGTGAATATAAATGGTGTATACGCTAGCCGAAAGAATAGAAATAATTTTTCTCTATGGAGCTGAAGATCGGTGCGCTCGTAGAACCGCCAGAGCATTTAACGAGAGGCATCAAGACAAAAACGTGGGCCATAAATATGTACTCGAATTGGTACGAAAGTTTGAAGAAACGGGATCCGTTTGTAATAAAAAATCTATTGAGAAAAGGGTTGTAGATGAAGCATGCCAAATCGAGGTACTAGGACAGTTTGCAATAGATCCAACTTTATCCATCTCAAAGGTCGCAGATTTAACCAACATTTCTGCTGGCTCTGTGCATAAAGTTTTAAAACAAAATAAGTTTTTTCCCTACAAAATTCAAATTCTTCAAGAACTCGGAGAAGACGATTTTGATAGGAGAATTCAATTTCGCGAATTAATGTGCCAACGAATTGACGAGGACCCCCATTTACCTAAGAATATCTGCTTTAGTGATGAATCAACTTTTTTTCTAAATGGACTGGTTAACAGACATAACTGCAGATACTGGGATAATGAAAATCCGCACCTTTTCCGAGAAGGGCATACTCAATATCCCCAAAAAATTAACGTATGGGCAGGAATTTATGGCAATGAAATCATCGGGCCATTTTTTTTGGAAGATAATTTAACTGGGCAAATTTATTTAAACCTTTTAGAAAACACAATATACCCTGCCATTGTGCAATCTTTAGAAAATCAAGTGGATGAAAATGCTGTTATGGTACTAAATGAAAATAATTTGCATTTCCAGCAAGATGGAGCTCCCCCGCACTACGCTTTGGCAATTCGAGAGTGGCTTGATGAACATTTTCCAGGGACGTGGATTGGCAGACGTGGTGCAATTGAATGGCCAGCACGGTCTCCAGACCTAACCCCTCTAGACTTTTTTCTTTGGGGGTATTTA
Source organism: Diaprepes abbreviatus (assembly GCA_034092305.1). Taxonomy (NCBI): domain Eukaryota; kingdom Metazoa; phylum Arthropoda; class Insecta; order Coleoptera; family Curculionidae; genus Diaprepes; species Diaprepes abbreviatus. The sequence continues at coordinate 3,942,789 of JASJET010000039.1, forward strand.
AAAAGCAAGGTTTATAAAACCCCACCTGAAAATATTGACGATTTAAAAGATCGAATTGTTCGGGAATTTAGAGGAATTAGCAGAGAAACCCTTGCCAATGTTCGTGGGGAATTTCAAAATAGGCTTTTTTATTGTCTCGCTAATAACGGCGCACATTTTGAACATTTAATAAAATAATTTTCTTCAACTGAATAAAACTGAATAAACTGCTTATATTTAACACACATTTTTGCATCCTAATTGCCTATAACGTCTATTAACTTAATTTTTTTTGACATCATTGGATAGCAGATCGTACGTCCTTTAAAATGATGTATCACACTATAGGGTAATCATTTGACATACCAAAGTTTGAGGCCGATATATTATGCATTATTACAAGACATTTTTGCACACTATTCGCTTGTACGTCAACCGATTTAATTTTTTTTATACGGTTGGATAGACAATTTTATGCTGCTTACAATGATGTGTCACAAGGTGGGGGTTCCCATTTGACATATCAAAGTGAGGTTAGCTGGAGGTGAGGAGGTGATTGACAGACTTTTAACAAATGCAAAATTAAATTTCCCCCTGTATATCTAAATTGACGTGTTTTTTCTTTTTTTTTAATTTTTCTATTTAACAAAGTTATTAAGGATGGTTCGTTTTGAAATGAAGGCACTGTATATATATATATATATATATATATATATATATATATATATATATATATATATATATATATATATATTATATATATATATATATATATATATATATATATATATATATATATATATATATTAACAATTTTTCTGACGTTTCGCTCTACATAGAGAGCTTTTTCAAAGAGCTGGTATATTTATTTTAATTCTACTAAATTACAAATTTTTTCTTAATAAACATATATCACAGTAATTACACATCACATTTACATTTTTAATTTAAATAAAATTAATAACAATAAAACAGATTTTGCAACAGTCTTAAAGTTTAAAATTTAAAACAATACAAAATAGTAAAAATTATAAAATAGTACATACCTTGAAAGTAGTTTTGTGTGTGGTTAAAAATAAATTCAATTATGATACTTGGTATGCAATTGATATGGATAGATTTCTTTTTATAAAAGCTAAAAATAGGAAAAAAGATTATTATTTCTTTTTTAATACCGTTCTTTCATTTGCATGAGTGTATACGAAATCGTCCCAAGTATCCTTACATTATTTCTCATAATTATTAGAGTCGCTTCAAGTATGTTATATCAAAATATCAAATTATGGTATATCTGACTTAAGTTTTTGACATCTTGCTTGTCATTTATAGCATTTTTATCTTTTTTTATGTGTATCATTTCTTTGATGACTAATTTATGATAATTTCTGTCTGTATCTAAAATGTGGGTGTTTTTAAAATCAAATTCATGCTTATTTATTTGCTCATGTTTATGTAAGGATGTCGATGCGTTTTTAGTATACTTGTGTCCATTAATTCTATTTTCAATATATTGTGTCGTCATGCCAATATATTTCTTAAGACAGTTTAGGAATTGAATTGCATATATTACGTTAGATCTTTTTTTTGTGGGAACTTTGCTTTTTAATTTCATATAAAATAATCCTAGTAAATTGTTCGCCCTGTGGCATACCGTTCTGTTATGCTTATCTAATAATTATTTTATTTTTTCAGATAGTTGGTTTACATACGGTAATGCAATGAAAGTGTTTTGTGACTTGGTATTGTTAGTTTTATTTTTTTTTTGTTTGTGTTATAATGTAAAAAGGTTCTTTGTTTATTTTTTTATAAATAGTTTGGAAAAGGGTTCATTATTAGGGGCTCTTCTAGTTTTTTTAGCACTTCTGGGCGAAATTCGGGTAAAGATAACTTTATAGCTCGATCAACTAAATCGATTATGACACTATTTTTCTGTTTATTTGCATGTTGAGAGTTAAAATTCAAATACCGGCCCGACCAAGTGTCTTTCGTGTAGCATTTTTTATGAAGATTGTTATTCGTCTTATTTCTGTGTATAGTTAAGTCCAAAAAGTTTATTTTTTGTTCCATTTCAATTTCAGATGTAAATTTCAGTTTTGGGTGGAAATTATTAAAATATTGTAATAATCTATCTATTTTGTTTTCGGGTACAGCAGCCAAACAGTCATCTACATAGCGTTTAAAAAATATTATATAAAAATCCAGTTTTTTCAATACTTCTTATTCTACATATTCCATAACTATTTGTGCTATTGTTGAGGAGATTGGTGAACGCATAGCACAACATTCTAATTGTTGGTGCAAACTAAGTACTTGGACAGGTCAAATTGCCTAACAAACATCACAGGAAAAAATAATCACTATGTGAAGGACTCTTTCACATTTAAACAATTCATTGATACAATACAAATACCAGCAAATTATAAATTAATTTCACTAGATGTAGTTTCTTTGTATACAAATATACCCAATGACATCATTCCCAAAGTTTCGAAAAAAAAATAGAACGATTTAAAAGAACACACAACATTGACATTCAATGAATTTATAGAATCTGTAAAACTTACAATAAACAATAATTATTTCCAGTTTAAAGATAGTACTAAGGGGCCTTACTTCTTAAATACAGTTTCGAATCACCGTTTCAAAATGATTAACATTACGGAAAGTTCTTTGTAAAATTTTTGTATTAGGTAACTTCACACGAAAAAATCAAGTGGAGTTAAATCCAGATATCTAGCAGGCCAGTATTGTTCCCTATTACCCTCAATTACTTTGCCCTTAAATATTTCCAAGAGGCGTTCTTGAACCTGTCTTGTATTATGGGAGCACCGTCATACTGGTACCACACATGTCTCATTTCAATAGGCATATTGTCCAAAACTTCAAGGATCTCGGTGTTGAGAAAGCGTAGGTATTCTTCAGAATGTAAATTATCTCTAAAAAAAATAAGGACCAAAAACTTGACCGTTTAAAACACCGCACCACACATTTGTTTTAAAGAAATACTCATCTCTGCATTCTATTATAAAATTTGGATTTTCTTGAGCCCATTATCAACAATTTTGATAGCGAACAACGCCGTTTGAAGTGAAAGCGGCTTCGTCGGTCCATAAAACATGAAAAGGAAAGGACACATCTTCTTCTTTTTCCCCTGGTACCAAAAAGAAAATTCCAAAGATATGTCAAAATCTTGTTCCTTGACAGTATTTATAAAGTTCAGTTTTTAAGCTTTAAATTTATTTTTGTGCAAAATTTTCCTTACACTCTCTCTTTGAACGTCACTACTGCAAGAAACATGTCTAATACTAGTTTGACCATGTTCCACCACATCTAGACATACATTTAATTGGACTTCTTCACTATGTTTTACAGAATTGTGAGGTTTTTTAAATGAACTTTCCACCGATCCAGTTGATTTAAATTTCGCCATAATCCTACTCACATTAGATTGTTCCACATTTTGGCCTGGATGCATTTCATTAAAAATGTTGGCTGTTACATGATGAGTTGTGTTTTCACTATTAATACAATTTAAATTTTTTCCTCTAAGGTTGACATTATTTTTTAATTAATTAAAAGCAACTATGACAAACAGAAAGAGATTTGATTGTTATTATTAAAGCAAGGGCATCTTTTTGAATTGTTTTACGGCCCACTTGTTTTTGATGCATCACCGTAATGTACAATATTAATTAATCTTTTCGAAACTGCACTTAAATAACAAAAGACTATTTTAACTCTTTTAATAATGTAGCTTAATAACAAATTTTAATAATGGAGTTTTAAATTAAATCGTTGAAACTAGATAAACTTTACGTAAAGTTAAATAAACATTTATTTTCCACCTAATGCAGAGTTTACTGATGATACCGTGTACTTGTTTGTCTTAATTATAATGTGTATTACTTTTAGACATTAACTACGCTTTCAAAAATAGTTATTTTATAAAGTTACCTTTTATACAGAGTCAAAAACAAAGAAACTTTTCATAACATATGACCAAATTTTAATAGTCCTCTTTGGATTTTGTAGAAAAACACACATTTAATATGGCGCTACTTTAAACAAAATACATCTGGGATAAAGCACTGTCAAAACTAAGAAGTTTTCTGTAAGTTGCGTTGAGTCTTATTTTGCAACAGTGGTGCAATTTAAAAAAAAAATGGGCAAAAATCTAAATTATCTTATACAGCTGAAATTTTGCACATGTTCTAAAAATTGCATTTAGAAAAACTTTTTCTTATGAATTTTTTTGATATTTTGAGATATAACCTTACGTTTGATTTTTTTTTTGGAAACAAATTAAAATTTGACAGATAATGCTAATAATGAGACTACTATTTTTTTTAGTTTATTTTCATCTCGATCGAAGCAGAAATTGATGCTAAAGTCAAATTTCGAATAAAGCTATTAATAAAAAAATAATACTTTTTACCAATCTTTCTCTTCTTTCGCTTCGGTCCTGCTTTCAACCTATAAAGACCTACAAGTGCAAAAACTAAAACACCTGCAAGAAATTCTTATTTTTTTTTCTCTAAGGGATTTTAGGGATGGACCCGAACACAATTTATAGCCTATTTCTTTACTGAAAAACTCACTAAGGGATAAACCTAAAGTGTTTTTAGGGACCGTGTAGGATGAAGAAGAAAATGTTTTACAAGATTTACTTTCCATCTTGCAAATTAAAGATATTCCCGTTTTAAACATTATTAAGCTCTTTTCCTGATGGGATATGATCGAAAATTTGTCGGTGTCAAAGTATTCAGGAAAATAATATTTCACTTGCTCGAATTGGTTTTCCATTTTTGGTAAAAGGGCAGTAAAATATTTTAAGATAAAGATGATTTAGTTAAATTTGTAAAATATATTATATATAGTTTCTATTTCCTGCCAGAGCGTCAAAAAAACATATATAAGGAGCAACGCGGTCTAAAAAAATGGTTTTCGTTAACGACACATTATATAATTGGTCATTTTCTAAATTTGCCCCTGTTGTACCGAGCTGCTTATAAAAAAAACTATTAGGTAATAATAATATAAAAGAAAAAAAAACGTATAATATGTAGCATATAATTGAATATTTGTATGATTTTCTCTATAATTTTTTGTAAAAATTTTGTTAATAAACAAATTAAAAATTAATATGACTAAAAAAATTGTTACTATCATGTGACAGAATTTGGCCAATGACATATTGAGGTAGCGTTAGTTAGTTCATCTATAATCATTTTTTGCCCCATATTAATTAGTAACTATTTTCATAACCTACAAATAAATATCACAGTAATAAAGACACTCTGGAAGTCTGGTCGTTAAACTTCCCTCTTGCAGCTTTGGTACTAAACACTACGGTTATTAAAGTTTACCACAACCATGACTCAGATCTTCAGGACTCAGGAAAGGCTGCTAATTAGTTGGTCAGTAGACGTCTCTTGTTTTGTAGGTCTCGCAACAGCGCGCCCGCAAATTAATTCGCGTGAAGGTTTTAATTAAATTGAATAAAACAAGTTTCTCACAACAACTTAGACTATTAACAAAAATAAATAGAATAAAAACGAACTATTTACAGTGAGAAACTTAAAATTAATAACAATTACGAAAAACTAACATAGTTGCTCTTCTCTGCCGTTATTTAACCAAAAACTTAAAACCCAATTTTGAAGAAACACGTATAAATAGCCTAATAAAATATTATACAAGAAAGAAATAAAACGCGAAAAAACAGCTATTTATATTACTTAATCGAACCGTATGAAAATCGCGAAATGCCCCACTAAAATAACACACGACAATCCCTTAATTTTCCGAATTAAATCAAAACAAATCAAACAAAGATAACCTTCTTTCCCGACGATTATACTTGTGACGTAATTATTCTACGGCCATACATTTTGATGGTTTCCAGATTGAGGTTTCTTTCCCTTATGAAGGCTACTAGAGTGGTTTTGGTGAGGTTGATGTTTAGTTCCATCATCTGACACCATCCCCTAGTGTATTCAAGCCCTCTTTGAACTATGTCACACAGGGTATTCTCAAATTTGCCTCTTGCGATCAGGACCATGTGGTCGGCATAACCCTGACAAGATATGCCGAGGTCAGTCAGAACACTGAGGAATCGATCTACAATTAAGCTCCACATAAGCGGAGAGGCTATTCCCCCCTGAGGACATCTTCTGGTGGTACAGAGGGCGATAGTGTTCTGTCCTGTCTCTATTCTAGTGGAGAGGAGTCGTGATATCCATTTGGAGGTCATTTTGTCCACTCCCCTGTTGCGAGTGCTCTGTTGACTGCATCATGTGGAGTGTTCTCAAAAGTCCCTTCTAAATCAAAAAAGGCACATATTACAGTTTCCTTATTGTTCAGTGCTTCTTAAATCTTATCTGTCCATCGACTTTAGTAAACTACCAAATTTTAAAAATTTTCCGAGAAATCCATCACGCATTTCATCCTGGAACACACTGTGCAGTGGTTAAAATTTAAATCCAATTTATATTAACAAATTTTTTTGCACTATAAAATATAAGTTCTATTGTAAAGTTGTAAATAAATTTATGGATTTAATAAAACCAAATTAAATTTTTTATGGCTCAAATTTATCCAACAGAATAATGAATTTATTTGTGCAGAAGATTCATGAAGCTTAATGTTTTTAATTTTATTTTATATTAAAATGGGAACAAAAAAATCCGAGAATAATTATAATTCAAGCTTACAGTATTTGCCAGCTCCCCAAAAAACTTAATTATGAAAGAAAGTCAATCTTAATCAAATATTCTGCTTTAATTACTTTTTATTACCTTAATTAAAAATATTGTGCTTTCGAACAGTAATTACCTTAAATAAAATTAATTAGTTTTAAAGTTAAGATAACTTCTAGAAGATTCGTAAAAAATTTTTGAAATTGAAATTGAATTTAATTGTTTTGCAGTTCTAAATTTTTTGTATTATTGAAGGTAATGTTCTTAAATCTCTTTTCGCCCAACGATGTTAAAACATTAAGAAGAAATTATTATTAAACAATTTGGTAACATTGTAAGTAAAACGGCATCCTGCCATGTACGTAAACCAGTTTTAGAGGTGTCATAGTACAAACCAAAACAGAGATCGCCAATAAAAATTTTTTTAATAATATTTTCGGGTAAATTTATCAATTAATTTTTAATCGATAATTTCAAAAATTGGAATATCAATTAATGAATAATCATTAATTCACAAAATATAATTATCTTGTACGTCATCGATTGATAGTTTTGAAAATAAAATTATTAATTAATGAAGTAATTGTTAATTTGGTAAATAAAATTATGTTTTTATTTAATTATTGGTAATTTTATTCCTACAATTATCAATTAACGAAGTAATCGATAATGTCATTTTGGAAATTATGAAGTAACGACATAATTGATAATTAACCGATTTCTGAGAGAAGGAGGTTCTCAATTCGTCGATTATGTTTTTTTATGTATGTACACCGATTACTCCGGGACGGCGGCACCGATTTGAATGAAACTTTTTACGTTACGTTCAGGAAGTTGCTGCGGTGGTCCCATATTTTTTTGGATAAAATTTGTGCAGTAAAATTCAAGAGGGCGCTGACAACATGGCGGCCTAAAAAATTGATTTTTTCCGATTTTCTCCGAAATTGGTATGGGGGAAGTTCTCGGGGTCGCACATGACGAATCTAAAATTATTTTTAAAAAATTCGACATGGCAGATCCAATATTGGCGGACGAAAAAATTCGTTTTATCCGATTTTCTCCAAAATTGGTATGTGGAAGTTTTTGGAGGTTGCATATAACAAATCTGAAATTATTTTTAAAAAATTCAATATGACGTATCCAATATGGCGGAGAAAAAATTAATTTTGTCCCATTTTTTTCAAAATTGATATGGGGGAGTTTTTGGGATCGCACATTATGAATTTCAAATTATTTAAAAAAAATTTAATATGGCGGCTCCAAGATGGCGGATTAAAGATTCTACATCTTGCGATTTTGTCTAAAATCAGTATTGGGGGATTTTTGTTAGTGTTAATTACGAATTTAAAATATTTTTTGAAAAACTCAATCTGGCGGATTCAATATGGCCTCCTAAAAATTTTTCATTTTTCGATTTTGTTCAAAGGTGGGACTGAATCGTTTTTGAGGATGTAAATAGCGAATATAAAATTATTTTAAGAAAATCTAATATATCTGGTCCAATGTGACGGTCTAGAAGTTTTAAATTTCCGGATTTCATCCAAAATTGATACTAGAGGGCTTTGAAGGGTTTAGGTTTAGATTAATTTAAGACGTTAAAATTTTTTTTTTTTGAAATTCAATATGGCTGATCCGATATGGTGGGTTGAAAATTTTATCTTATTGGCATTTTTTCAGATTTGGTATTATGGGGTCTTCGAGGTTGTATATTACGAATATGAAGTTAATTTTTTACAACTATTGGATTGATAAGATACAATATAAGAAACTGAAAATTTTATATTTTCCGATTTTGTGTAAAATTGATACTGAGGGGTTCTTGGGACGTATATAAACTCAATATGCAGTGTAGAATATGTCGGGCTAAGAAATTTACGTCTCAAGTTCTATAAATATCGATATTGGAAGGTTTTGGGGCCTATGTTATCAATCTAAAATTAATTTGAAATTTAAGATAGTGGATTTACTATGACAGACTAAATATTTGTTTGACACAATTTCACTGGTAATTGGAGAACTCTAAGAATCAAATAATTTTTAGTGGTTCATTTTTGGGTGATATATAACTTTTGAGAAAATGGATACTTTTTGCCGCCTTGGAGTCATTGCAAAGTACACTAATCTCGATTAGTACTTAGTTCAAGTAATTTATGGAAATCAAAACTAAAGATCGGAAAATAAAATTTTTATAAAAAAAAATTTAACCGACTTCTAAAAGTGCGCTAAAAAGTAAAAAATAACTATAAATTTTTATAAGAAGTTGAAATTTTTTAAATCGGCGCAAAACAATTTCTAAATGAAATAAATAACTACTGATATATACAAATTATGGTAAAGCAATTGTAAATAAATTATTTTTAATTTGTTAATGCGAATCACATTTTGTCAGGTATTAGTTTGGCGCCGACTTCAAAAATTTCAATTTTATATGAAAATTTATAGTTATTTTTCACGTTTTAGCACACTTTTAGAAGTCGGTTCAATTTTTTTATAAAAATTTTATTTTAGAAATGAAATAATCCATTAATTGATTCATTATTCTAATAGCACAAACTGCATAAATTATATTGTTATGCATAAAAATCCTCCCCGCCAAACTAATGTATTATTTCGATAATTTTTACCTATATAACCCTTACACTGACCTATAAATTGTCGTATCACGTAGCAAAATCTAGAGAACATCAACAACATGTTTTGATTGACTGTAAAGCAGGTGTAAGGATTTACCTATGCGATATATAAGTAGTTATAACATGCCGGGGTGCCATATTGTTAAATCTACATTTTCTCCGAGTTTAGGGAAATTGTGCACAATCTAGCAACACTGCATCTGAGCGTCCGTAAAATAACGGAGGTAGCCTTTAAACTCCATATAATTCCAAATTTACCACACCCCATAGTACTTAGAAGGATGAAGAGAGAAAAAGAATTATTACTATCCATCAAAAGTCGAAAGTTGCAGTATTTTGGCCACATCATGCGTGGAAATAAATACTAACTCCTGCAAAATATAATTCAAGGAAAAATTGTGGGAAAACGGAGTATCGGGAGAAGAAGAATGTCATGGCTACGAAACTTAAGAGAGTGGTTTGGATGTAACTCCAATCAACTGTTTCGCGCAGCTGTGTCTAAGGTCCGAATAGCTATGATGATAGCCAAACTTCGAAACGGAGATGGCACATGAAGAAGAAGATAGTCGTTGAAGGGTCAGCTGTTGATAGGGCCCCTGTATAGCGGAATTATTTCGTCGCTTCTGGTACTCTCAATATCCGATCTTTCTAGAAAACTCCAGATGTACGAAATGGGTATATAAGCTACCGGCCGATCGTTGGAGGATCAGTACTGGATAGAGGAACAAAGTGCAAAGAACTAGCGAACAGTGATAGCATTGTAGTAGTGTTATTATTTTCGTGTGTGTAAACGATGACGTCATGATTCTATATGAACAAACCGAACAGTTTGTGTTATATATGTATGTGGTGAAGTAACACCGAAAGCTTAACAAAAGACTTTGAGCCCGCGTGTAATAAAAAGGTTATATTTTGGGTACAAAGTTAGTGATCAAGACAAAACTTGAGCTCCCAAAATTTGCCGCCAGACTTGCTCAAGAACCTTAATAGCATGACTACTAGGTACTCACAAGTCTATGAAGTTTGGAGCGGCGATGATTTGGTGGAAACCTCAGAATCATGTTGATGATTGCTATTTTTACTTAACAAAAAATTGTTTACTAATAAAATAAAAAATGAAAATATTCAACTAGCCTTAAGACCTGAACTTCATGACGTTGTTAGTATATCTGCCTCTAAGCCTCCAGAAAAATACGAAACTGACCCGGAATCGGATAAACTAAATGATTTTAAAGCAATAGCCGGTCCAACTTTTCAAGAGAAGGATGATTACAAATGTAGTATCAGTAAACAGCCCCACCTTATATATGAGGAGGAGCTCAACTATTTTATTCATGATTTGGATTTTCTCAAAACAGAGTCACAGCTGCTTGGCTTTCATTTACGACAGTGGAATCTCCTATAAAAAGAATTGAAAATTACTATGTTTGGGAAATGGCACTCTGTGCTGGCAGTATTTTTCTCAATGGCAAATGACTTAGTTTACTGTCATGACGAATGAATGAATGAATGAAAAAGGGGTGGTGATACTAGATCATCGAAGCCTAGGCCTCCATTAAGCCCTTTGCATCCCACCATAGCTGCAGGTTATTTGAGGCCGATCGCCTTTGCGAATCCAAGCAGCCTCGTTAGTTGAACTTGTCTAACTGCTTCCGGTAACAAAATTGTATCTCCAAAATATATCTGTCTCAGTCCGTTGAGTGCTGAGCACTCTCTGAGGACATAGTCAACAGTTTCATCCTCCTTCAAACACCATCTGCACGTCGGGTCGTCTTCGACATCGATTCTATGAAGATGGCCCCTGAGGTGACAATGTCCTGTCAATAGTCCCACCACAATTCGCAGCTCTTTCCTTCCCAAGGAAAGAAGCTCCTTAGTAGGCCGTGCGCTAGGCCCAATTATATGTTCCTCAGCACACGTCATTCCAGGAGCTCCCCTCCACAATTCAATAAATTTGCTTTCCAGCAACGATTTTAATTCCCATTTGTCAATATCAATTGGGACAGGTAGTATTGGTTGGGGTCCATACGGTTCAGTTGCCAAACCCAACTTTACCAGACGGTCTGCTTGCTCATTCCTACGTACGCCCGAGTGACCCGGGGCCCATGCGAATTTGACGATCATGATATTTCTGCTTTAATCAAAGAATTTGGTTTTTTCTATAAATCTACCTAGTGGTGACTATTTGTTGACTCTTCGAAGACAAGTCTGAAGGCAGTTTTATTGTTTAATGGAATGAACAATCATGTGTTTCCGTGGGTCATGCTGTAAATATGAAAGAAATGTACGAGAACATGCGTACATTACTTCAAAGCAAAAATACGAAGATCATAAATGGAATACTTGTACCGATCTAAAAATTATTGCATTACTTACAGGACTGCAGGTGGTACACCAACTAATGTTTTTATGAGAACGGGACAGCAGAGGCAGAAACCAACATTATGTCGCTAAAAAAAATGGTCGTTGAGTGAAAACATTGTGTCCGGTCTGAAAAATGTCCTTAATGAACTCTTTAGTAGAGCAGAAGAAAATTTATTTATCTTCACTGCCCAGAAAACTTGGGCTTAAATAGAGACGGAAATGCTTTTTTTTATTTGTGACTAAAATTCACGCGTATAAGTGCAGCAAAGCTTAAAAAGGAATGTTTATTGGGCGTAGACTGCCTTTAAAAATATATATAGCAACTTTCTAGCTAAGAGGAAATCGGAGAACTACAAAGATATAGTTGAAGAACTTATCCAATCTTACAAGACGTTAGGTTGCAACATGTCGTTTAGGCGGCATTTTCTCAGTCCCATTTAGAATTCTTTCCTGGGAATTTAGGCGCAGTTTTAAATGAACACGGCGAAACATTTCACCAGAAAATTGTTCAAATAGAGAAGCAGTATAGTGGAAAATTGACCCAAAATAGGTTTGTACACTACCGTTGGACTCTTAAACGTGAAACCGATCTTGGTGAATACATGCGAAAAAAAAATAACAAAATAATTTATTTGATCGTATTATACTTTTTTCAATACAAAATGTATTTTGTAAAAAAGTGATTTTATTTTTCTTTTAAATCTTTGAAAATTCATTAGTTTGCTTATCGTTTGTGTTTCTCATATTTTATATTATTCTTTCCTTCTCTGGAAACTTATAAATGACACGGCAAAACCGAGCTCATATTTGAATTCAGCATATTACAATAGACACAAAAAAATATCAAGGAACGACAAAAAATTTCAAAATGGAGAACAGTGTTATCGACAGTAACAGTAACCATATAGATTAAAGCAACCTTTATAGTTTTCCCAAAAAAATCCAAAAGTTTCAAATTTTCAACATTTGAGAAACCCGCTAAAATTTATTTCATACCTATTTGAAAGTAAACTCATTTAATTACCCTGTTTTTCTTCTTCATTAAATAAAGAAAAATTGTTTTCTAATTACAGTCTGCAAAAAAAAACCTAAAATTCATCGGAACTCTTCCGAACAAAATTTCAAAATTTTCTCATTAATCTCAATGCTTGAAGGATATTTAATTTCGTATTCTAAATATCCAGCGAAATTGCAAGACAAACAAATTTAAAATAAAACTTCTCTCTTAACGAGTTTGCCTAAAAGTTTATCTATTCATAAAATTTAATTGTTTTAGTTCAAATTACGGATAGAACTATTATTATTGTAAACAAATTAAAAACTTGTTTGCATGATAGTTAAAGCATTTTATAGTTTGTTTTAAGAAAAGGAAGTTGTTTTTACTAATTTTCGCGTGGTAATAAAACTAGAGATGTATCTTACGCGAACAGGTTTCCTCAGGAATTGTTCTGCTTTGACAAGTTAAAAGTTGCATTGCTCTCGTCACTATAGTCATCTCCTGTTTTCTTATGTTCTGTCAGTACATCTCTCACGACCTTAGCGTCAACATCAGTATTCTAGGCAAGGATTCTGTTTCCAAACAATAAAAATAACGAAGGGAGTTCCATCGAAAATGGTGGATAATGGGAAAAAATGGGTGTCATATTTGTATAATCATTACTCCTGGTGTCAGGACTAGGAAAAATTTTTTTTTTTGCAGACCATGGTTATTTGTTTAATTTTGGTAATTTGGATGAGCGCATCACTTTTTTTATTTTTATCGTTTCTGACATTCAAATGCTTACATTATGATACTTTTAAGGAATTTAGAAAGAGCCATATTCTCTCCAGTTTCTAACGTGCTATCTCGACAAATACATGACGTTCCTCATACCACTTTAAAGCAAAAGCATATTATATATGATAATTTAACATACAAAATATAAAGTACAAATTGAAGACAACACGACGTGATGTGTACAGGGTGAGTCAACGATTGGATGAAGAAGGTTTGTGCCTTTTCGGTGAAATTAACAAAGAAACTATATTTATTGTTTGATACAGTTTATTTTTACGCAGATTTTAAAAATATTTAGGACTCTACAGGGTGAGTCAAAAAACTAGGACAGCATAAAGTTGTATTTTTTTAAATAGAACACCCTATATATGAATCGTATTTTCGATTTAGCTTATAATTTTAAATCTTTTTTATTAAAGATTTACTATAACAAAACTTTATAGTTTCTGAGATAATTAAGTTTAAAGAAAAAAAGTCACATTTTCAAGCATCAATTCAATCCTAAATAACGTTTTCAATTTTGTGACAAATATATTCAAATTTGGAATTTAGCAAGGCCAAGGACAAGTTAACATAATTTTTGCCTAATATTTGCAATAAAAGCTACAGGGTGTTGAACACATCGGCTCAAATTTGAACAAGTTTAAATGAATAAATATCTTTTTTTTTAAACGGTACACCCTGTATATTTTCATGTTATTTAATAGAGTAATAAAAACCCTAAAAGTTTTGTTCAATATATCCTATACCTATTTATAATAGTTTTTGAGATATTTCAGTTTTTCTTATTTTCCATACTTTTTTACAGAAATAGTCTTCATTATCATGGTAGCCATGGCAAAAACAATGTAAAAGAACATTTTTCTGTGTGTCAAATTTATAACCGCAATCGCTTATTTTGGTTTTTATGTAGTGTAGTTTGGTTTTTTTTGCATTCATCTTATATTGTAAAATGAATTTTCCAAAGAATGAGTTAATAGATATGATTTATACAATAGGAGATGCTCAAAAAAATTGCCTTCTTGCTCAAAGAATTTACAAAATGAAGTATCCTGATCGACGCCAGCCTAATACCCATACTTTTCAAAACTTAATGCAAAGATTTGATTCTTCTGGTACTGTTGATTATCCAAAACGTAAAGTGGTCAGCAAACCAGTAACTAATGAAGAAAAAGAACTACAAGTATTGTTAAATGTTCAGGAAAATCCTTATATTGGTAGCCGTCAGTTAGCAGCATTATGTGAAACATCACAATCCACCGCTAATCGTACTACCAAGAAATATAGGTATCATCCATATTACATGGAATTACACCAAGAATTGCATGGACAGGATTTTGAAAGTCGTGTAAACTTTTGTCGTACAATAAATGCGGAGATTCAATTAAATCCAAATTTATTATGCAAGGTAATGTTTAGTGATGAAGCTACTTTAAGAAGTAACGGTGCCGCAAATAGACGCAACATGCATTATTATGCCACAAAAAACCCATTTTGGATTAGAGAGGTGCAACATCAAACGAACTGTTCAGAGCAGCCGCCTCTAAAGTACGAATAGCTATGATGATTGCCAACCTCCGTCGCGGAGATGGCACTTGAAGAAGAAGAACATCAAAACCACTGGTCATTAAATGTTTGGTGTGGTATTCATCATAATCGAATTATTGGACCCCACTTTTTTAATGAACCACTAAATGGCCATAGTTACCTGAACTTTCTACAAGAAGAACTACCCCAACTGCTTCAAGGTCTCGATAGGGATGAGCTCGACAGTATGTGGTTTCAGCACGATGGTGCGCCTCCGCATTACCATCGTGAAGTTCGTGCGTTTTTGGACCAATGATATCCGCAAAAATGGATTGGACGTGGGGGTTTCATTCAGTGGCCACCAAGGTCTTGCGACATCACCCCATTAGATTTCTTCCTATGGGGTTATATTAAAAATAAGGTGTATGTTAATCCACCAACAACAGTGGAAGATATGCGAAACAGGATTAGGGATACCTGTAGAACAATAACGCCACTTATTTTGTCCAGGGTCCCAGAAAATCTGCAAAAAGACTAAATTTGTGCATTGCACAAGAGGGTCGTTTATTCGAGCACTTATTAAAAAGAAATAATTAATCTCAGTATTTAATAGGTAATTTTTTTGTTTCAATTTAGTATAAAAGTAAATATGTATTTGCCTTGTTGTGTTAATTTTTTCACATTATGTTTAATTAAACTATTGCCGTTGTAATATAAGGAATAATGTATTTCATCATATTTAACCACATTCTGTTTGTTTCTGTAGTTTCTTTTTATTATTTTACATGGCTACTATGATAATGAAGACTATTTCTGTAAAAAAGTATGGAAAATAAGAAAAACTGAAATATCTCAAAAACTATTATAAATAGGTATAGGATATATTGAACAAAACTTTTAGGGTTTTTATTACTTTATTAAATAACATGAAAATATACAGGGTGTACCATTTAAAAAAAAAGATATTTATTCATTTAAACTTGTTCAAATTTGAGCCGATGTGTTCAACACCCTGTAGCTTTTATTGCAAATATTAGGTAAAAATTATGTTAACTTGTCCTTGGCCTTGCTAAATTCCAAATTTGAATATATTTGTCACAAAATTGAAAACGTTATTTAAGATTGAATTGATGCTTGAAAATGTGACTTTTTTTCTTTAAACTTAATTATCTCAGAAACTATAAAGTTTTGTTATAGTAAACCCTTAATAAAAAAGATTTAAAATTATAAGCTAAATCGAAAATACGATTCGTATATAGGGTGTTCTATTTAAAAAAATACAACTTTATGCTGTCCTAGTTTTTTGGCTCACCCTGTAGAGTTCTAAATATTTTTAAAATCTGCGTAAAAATAAACTGTATCAAACAATAAATATAGTTTCTTTGTTAATTTCACCGAAAAGGCACAAACCTACTTCATCCAATCGTTGACTCACCCTGTACAGCAGAGTTGGGTTAAATACAATAGAAATCTGCATAGTAGTGTAGGTATTCTTTTTAATTTTACAATTTCTCCGAGTGTAATATAGTGGATCGCAAGATAAGCAAGGTCGCGAAATTGGTTGTTGGCGGGAATGCCTATTGTCGCATCTGTAAGATGAAATAATTTATGATAAAACTCTAACCTGAACTTACTATAAAAAATTGCCTGCAAACTTTAGTAACATTTCAAGTTTTTTTTTAATCACTAATGAATTTATCAAGAAGGCATGAAAAAAAATGATTTCAAATTACAAGTTGGTATTATTTTTTTTCAATTATGATGAATATATAAATAATATATGTATATGCCTGAACGTTCAGGGAAAAATCATCCCCCAAGATTATGAGTCAATGATAAAGCAGTTTTTATGTATCTTATATCTTCCTACTTATGGGAAACTAATTCAAATAAAAACCATCCCTAACGGTTTTCTGTCACCACCAAAGAAAAACGATAAAAGTTTTCTAGACGTTATCAAGGATGGAAGTGCAAAAAAGTTTCGAGTTTGGGAAATGGAAAATGTACGTAGGAAAGTAAAATCCGATACATAATCTTTCTTTATGCCACCGTCGCTTTATGTGGATAGTAAACGTCCTTCTTTAAAAATAAATAAAGAGAGGATGGGTTGCAAAGTGCATTGAATGGATAAAAAAGGAATAGAAATTGTGCATTTGAGAATGGAGAATAGCTTGCAGAAAATATCTTTGAATTAAATCAGACTGGGTTTTAGGTAGAATCGATCCATGAAGTATAAGAAAATAATAACATTATCTTGGCGTATATAGAGTGGGTCATAAAAGTCTACATATATTTGTAAATTTCTTCGCTTTTCCATACAATATATTTGATCAATAAAACAAAAAAACTAAAATTTTGTATACCAGGTGTTAACGAATCTATTAGACAAGTCATAATTTCTAGAGTATAATGTGTATCAAAATGAGAATTGGTACAGGTAAATGGTATGTGAAGGGGAGAGTTTTCGCATATTTTCCACTTTCCGGCTACTTCCGGTTTCACCGGAAATGGCCCCGGTTTTGAATTTTTAAATAGAACACCCTGTATATTTTAACATTTTTGGATTTCTGAGACAATTATAGATCAGAATGTGACATTTTAAAAACTTTTTACGTCTACTTCATTTTTTTAGAGCCACTTTTAAAATTGCATCTAGGTGGCCATTATCGGACGCAAACTAATCTAAGGGCCTTAGGTGATGTCAAAAAAATACAATCGCAAAGTTTTAGTTACTAGTATGAAAGACAGGAATAAGACAAGTTGACAAAATTACGTTTTCATTTCTAACTATTAATTTTCAAATGGCGACCCCTTTTTGACAACTACTTTTCGAAAAAAGCATTCTTTGACGAATCTAACGGTACTAATTTATTTGCGATTGGATTAGACATAAGAACAGAAATTAAATATTATTAAGCCAAATACTGGATAATTTATTTACTTATGACAAGTGCGCCATGGACAGCCATGATGCATAATAATTTGCAACTGTTTTTATCAAGTCTTCTTTGGAAAACAAAGCACTCACTTAAGTAGATAATGACAGTGACATACGCTCTAAGAAAAGACGTAAAATTAGTCAAGAACTGCAGATAAGTTATGAATCAGCAAGAAAAATACTGAAAAAGCATGGATATCGAGCATTTAAATATCAGTTACATCAACATTTGTATACTGAGGATGGCGATAGACGGGTAGTGTTTTGTGATTGGCTGCTTCAAAATCATAGAGTTAACTCAAATTTTATCGATTTTATTCTATTTTCCGACGAATCTCGATTTACAAATAATGGTATGTTCAATAAGCAAAATACTCGGTACTGGGCCCAACAAAATCAACATGAAATGAGAGAGGGCAATTTTCAAGAAAGATTTGGCGTCAATGTCTGGGTTGGTATCGTTGGAAACAGAATAATTGGGCCAATGTTGTTTCAAGGTCAGTTAACAGGGGTTAGATACTTAGGTTTTCTTCAAAATGAAATCGAAAATCATCTCAATGATATACCTTTAGCAGTTTTACGGCGAATTTACTTTCAACAAGATGGAGCACCGCCTCACAATACTAAAGAAGTTCTTAATTATTTAATAGAGCATTTTAGTAATCGAATTATTGCAACCAATGGTTCCGGTACGGTGGCCAGCCAGCTCACCGGATCTTACTGTGCTCGATTTCTTTGTCTGGGGATATGTTAAAGAAAGGGTTTACTATGGAGCAGCCCCAGCTACTCTTGAAATAATAGAAGAAAGAATTTTACGGGCATTTAGAAGTATAACGCCCCAAATGCTACAAAACGTGTTGAGAGACAATTGAACGAGCTGAAATGTGTCGTGAAAAAGAAGGAATGCACTTTGAATATTTACTACACTAAACTTTTTAACAAATTCAGCTACTGTACTTTCAAATATTTTAAGTGCGTCGTCTAAGTTATTAGTTTATTTTGTTAGTTTTTTGTTAATTTTGTTAAATTTTTAATCCAATTCCTGTCTTTCATACTAGTCACTAAAACTTTGCGATTGTATTTTTTTGACATCACCTAAGGCCCTTAGATTAGTTTGCGTCCGATCATGGCCACCTAGATGCAATTTTAAAAGTGGCTCTAAAAAAATGAAGTAGACGAAAAAAGTTTTTAAAATGTCACATTCTGATTTAGAATTGTCTCAGAAATCCAAAGATGTTAAAATATACAGGATGTTCTATTTAAGAATTCAAAACCGGGGCCATTTCCAGTGAAACCGGAAGTGACCGGAAAGTGGAAAATATGCGATAACTCTCTTCTTCACATAACATTTACCTGTACCAATTCTCATTTTGATACCCATAATACTCTAGAAATTATGACTTGTCTAATAGATTCGTTGACACCCGGTATATAAGGAAAAGCCAATTGAACCGACAAATTCAAGACACTTTTGTAGGGCTGCAGTCAAAAAGATGCTTGGCCAGAAAAGAAAACTTTTTTTTTATTGGTCTAGCTTTCGAGAAATTTTATTTTCATCATCAGGACTCTACAAGAAAGAAAAAACACATGGTCAAACACTCCCTAGGGACTACCGAACAATCGAACCATAATGGGTTTTCTCTTACCCTTCCTTAAATCAATTTATCACCAAATAAAAATAAAGAAAAGCACCAAAGTGAATTTGTATGAAAAGCCTGGATTTGTCCAACAGAAGCAAGCATTTTACACTATGAACTAGGTTTACATATTATAAGAAATTTATAATTTAAGAATAAGAATGGCAGCTGACAGTCGACGCAAGAAACCTAGTTTAATATAAAAAGATAAATACACTGCACACAAGTTGGAAAACATTCCAGGGATAGAGTAACCAGCGCGACGAACAATCGTTGTTATATCGAATGTAGATAAAAGATATAAATTGTGACTCAAAATTGTCATATCGGTTAGGGTGTAATATAATTTAGCAATCAAAAAAGGAATACCCCTCATTCGGTGTAAGAACAACAAAGAAAATAGTGACTAAATTGTATCTTACTGGAAAGACTGAACTGTGAGAGCCGGACCACCATTGCTCTCTAGTTGTAGCAAGTAATTGTATATTAAACTGAGGTTTTTGTATGGCTCTTCGTTTGTTCATAAAAAGCGATTTGTTATTTATGTGATCTATGTCAAGAAAAACTATTTTCTGATAGTTGTCTTTTAAAATTCATCAAGTGATCTTTAATCAAAACGTGTGAGAGCACAAGAAGAAACTCATCTATCACAGTCGCTCTTAGGAGAACTAATTCTACCTGAAAGGTTTCTAGAAGTTTGACCTATGTAAACTTGGCCACAATTAAAACATGAAATCTTATAGATACTATTCCAAATTTCCTAAAGTAAAACCAGTGGTTTTGTTTTAGAGTAAAGTACTTCAATTGTTTTAACTTGTTTAGTAGCAAATTTAATTGAAGTTCCATTTTCGAAAACTTGTTTAAATCTAGGTGTAAAATTTTTAATAAAAGGCAACGACATGTAGATTTGTTGTCGAACCACGAAATAATGGTTGGATTTTTTGCATGTATATTAGTGAAAGTTGGTTTGCTCTCTCATATATATATATATATATATATATATATATATATATATATATATATATATATATATAAGAGTTTATTATTGAATGAAATTGGATATGAATTTTGTGGACTGTCATTTCTGAAGTGTGTTTGCTATATATATATATATATATATATATATATATATATATATATATATATATATATATATATATATAAGAGTTTATTATTGAATGAAATTGGATATGAATTTTGTGGACTGTCATTTCTGAAGTGTGTTTAACTGCAATCCTTTTCTTTCCCAATATGAAGTTAGTTTTCATTTTTGGTGGATGGTGAAAATTCATGAATCTGTTCGAACAGATGAGTTTTCTGTACCACCTGGTTTTTAAATAGTTGGTTTCTGTGCGTATTACCAACATATTCAGGAATGGAATGCTATGTGAAGCTTGTCTAAGCTTCATAGTACTATTGATGACGTTCAAAATGGTTTTTTTGTACATCCTCTCCATTAATAATACCCACTTTTTTACACGTTCTGGCGAACCTGTAAATAAAGAATTATACACGAGTACAGTTGAACATAACTTTCAAACCAGGGCATTGTCTAGACGAGGAAATTTGAATATTTCAAACCTATCTCCTTTGCCTATGCCTTAGTCACTTGAGAGATGAATATTTACAAAAAAAAAAATGTATACAACAACCGGAAAGCAAAAACTATGATGAAAAACTAATAATTACTAAATATTTTAAAAAAGAATAAAAAGGTAAATGTTTACTTACGTGAATGTTAATTCCTTGTAACATTTTTTTAGCTCAGATGGCAGAAAAATAATAAGAGGTTATAACTGAATTTGACATATAAACACACCCGCTTTGTGACTTGTTTGATATATGCGGTGTTGCCAAAGCTAAAATATAATTATGGCATGAACTAATACAAAGCTGCCGTTCAGGAATCAATTAAAACAATTCTGCCCTTGTACTAAAATGCCCCCTACTCCCCTGACTCATTGGGAATATCAAGTTCGCCAGACTTTTGTTGACAGGTCTAGTGTGTATTTGATATCTTTATTGGAATCTATTTTGTGATATATTATAAGAGACCACCACCTTTTAATAAAACTGCAAGCAAATAGAGTTACATTAAAAAAACACTGCTATCTGTGAAAGAGAGAGAGAGAGAGAGAGAGAGAGAATAAATATATCATTGTTGGTAAACATTACTGTCGTGTTACGTAACATGAGACGAATAGCGATATTTCGACAGATCACTTAATAACACAAGAACAATGTAAAACAGTCATGTAGTGGTGCGACGGTGAATTTAAAAAAGAAATATTTCAAGAAAGGTGTCGCACCAATGATCTCCTTATAAGTGCTACTTGTTTTTAAGCTTATATATATATATATATATATATATATATATATATATATATATATATATATATATATATATATATATATATATATATATACATATATATACATATATATATATATATATATATATATATATATATATATTTAAATGTATGTAACTTCGGGTAACTTTTGTGGCCATAATTTGAGAGCTGAAAGGCAAAAAAAATTATTATTTTTAGCCGCTTAATTTTATTTCATTTCATTGGGAACGTATTTTTTAATAACAAAATAAACAGTTAGACTGCGTCGTTGTTAATAACAATATCGTTATTAATGAAAAAACAAGGGTGAAATATTTAAATTATTTATAGTCGACTGATATTACATATGTATGTATATATATATATATATATATATATATATATATATATATATATATATATATATATATATATATATATATATTTGTGTGGTTAATTTCACGGACTGTAGGTTTATATATTTTATTTGGAGGGTTTTCTTTGGGTCCTTTTTTTAATTAAAATAAAACAAACGAAGTTTTCTTAGTTTGAAACATGTATTCACATGTCAATGTAACATTTTGGCTGGAACTTTCCTAGCCTTTTTCAAACATTGTACGTTCAAATACTGCAAAAATATTACGTTTGAATACCCTACTATTATAGATATTAATTAAAAATTAATCCAATCTTAACTTGAACTCTCACAACATCAAAATAATAAAACAAACGGAGACAGAACAAATACAAATTATACTGCACTTGTATGCCGGAAGGTTAACTTTTTCAATAGTGTTTTTACCTTTCTGTATTAACAGATTGGATAATACAAAATTGTATTTTGAATGGTGGAAGCAGTGATCTATCGAAACCGGTACTTGGAGTTTGCAAAGTATTTGCATTATCCTTAATTTTGTATGCCTCACGAAAGTTTCAACTCTAGCTGCATTAATGTTACTTATTTTTCCAAATCTATACGTTTTACATACAACTGCAAGTTGTTGCAAGTCTGACTCATTGGGAATACTTAGTTTTATATTGTACAGTATTTTTTAGCACTGCAATTTATGGAAATGATACTTGAAATTATATATAACCATCTGAAATCGATTTAGGTTATTGAAAGTAGATGAAAATGCGTAAAAATAATTGTCAGATCTCTAGAGTGGCCACATAAGTTGTCAGCCGCAGACAAATATATTGCGTATCGAGGTTTCTGCTCGAATGCCGCCACAGCTTTCATGTCGCAGTCTGACGACTTTTGCGACAACGCTGTGCAGTCTAACGATTATTTCTGTGCATGTCTATCTATTTTCCATAACATATATCAATTTCAGACAGCTCTATTTAACTTGAAAAAAAAATTACGTTGTTACATATCGGTCTGACGATTAAGGTGACATCGGCGACAGATCTTACAAAAATTTTTATGTTTATCTAATCAAAGAATGCCCTATTATTGCATCAATATCATCCGGTTATAAACAATTAAAATTGTTCATCCCTCTTTTTTCCTTAATAACAATATTGTTATTAACACCGACGCAGTCGTGCGGTCTGACTATTCATTTTGTTATTAGAAAACACGTTCCTAACGAAATGAAATTTGCCTTCAGCTCTCGGACTATTATATTTGGCTTAAATAGATAAGAAACAGTTACAGTTATCCATTTAATAAAAGTACTCTCGACCGGTCTAATTTAAAAATAACAATATTAGTAATATAAAAGTTGAATTTATATTCCAAAATACACGATACCGTCGAAATTAGATATAGATGCTGACTGGCGGTATAGCAAATAACCAATTTTAGATATAACATAGATTTCTTCGACGTTGCTCCTGTTCGGCAAGAACTTCTTTAAAATCATCGAGCCGGCTATCAAGAAATACATAATATATTCATGTCTTTAAAAACCTGCAATAAAATCCGAATAAAAAACGTATTATTTGAGACTATTATATCAGGAAAAAACCCTTGGGAAAATAATATTCCATGATCCTTTGAGTTATAACGTGTTATAACGTGACAGAGAAATTTTACAGGGCCCAAAGTGGGTATTTATTGCTCCCAAGCGAGGGAATATGTAAATATGAAAATTGGATTTTTGCGAATGGGTGTTAAAAAATAAGGGATGGTTATGTTTTATTCTGAAAGTGAAAAATAAGCAATATGTAAGAAAAATTGTGCGCATATATACACGTATATAAGTACCTTCGAAAAAAGAATTTAAGGACGTATTCAAAAAAAACAAAAAAATTTAAAAGGCCTATAAAATATTAAACAATTTTTTTCTTTCTTATAATCGTTCTACTACAATAAGTTTGAAAAAATCAGTCTTATTTGTTACTAGCGACCCGCCCCGGCTTCGCACGGGTGCAATGCTGATACTAAATACACTACAGAAAAACTGTGACTATTTATTTTATTTTTACAACAATTATTACATCGGCCTCCGACGCGCTATTTATAGGCACGCTGCCGCCGCCCCGGTCGGCCAGTACCGCCGCAAGCGCTACTTCCCGCAATTTTAAATCTGTAATATCTTCGAAAATATTCATTTAAATCTTGTGCTGTAAAGGATCATATAGATCTATATTAAATCAACAATGTATTTAAGCTATTTAATTGGATAAGGATTAATGCTGTATTGGTTAAAATCGCTTCAAAATTTGCCATTATTTGTCGTAAAAAGTAAATGACAAAAAAATGTTATTGTGGGATATCCATGAGAGATAGACATATACCATCGCGGAGTTTTCTGTAGACCTTTTCAATGTGTACAAATAATTAGTACATTATTTTGATAAATCTCGTAGGGTTCAGCCTGCGTTTGCAATGTAAGCGGAAAAAAATATGATAATTAACGACATCACATTAGAAACCTCAAAAATAACAGTATTTCTCCACTATTTAATGGATGTTATTATACATATAAACCTTCCTCTTGAATCACTCTATCTATTGAAAAAAACCGCATCAAAATCCGGTGCGTAGTTTTAAAGATTTAAGCATACAAAGGGACATAGGGACAGAGAAAGCGACTTTGTTTTATACTATGTAGTGATTACTTACCACAAATTAATTCTTTATATGTTCAAAACTTATTGTTAACGAATAAAAGCACCTAGTTTTTCTTAAATTTAGAAATTTCTGGAAAAATATCACTGCATTATTCTTATTACGATAGTGTTTTCGAGTTTTTCAATTATTTACCAAATATCACGTTTTATTATATCTTTTATGTCACACCGTCTTGCAGTTCAGCAGGGTTTCATAAAAACAGGGAAATATGACAAAAGTAACAAAAGTTTGCCCCAGTGGCACAAAAGCCGCTGTATTTTGTACCTTAAAATGTGTGTCCTTGCAGCATTTCAACAAAGATCAATACGAAGGGGAATTGCTGATGTTGAGGGGTAAGGAGGGCGAAATAAGGGGGGTTGGAAATCCGCGGTTTCGATTAATATATTTCGGTTAGAAATTAGTCAAAGGTATGGGATAATTTAGGGGAAAATAATTTTACGGACAAGGTTTCCCGACCTGAATAAAATTAATTATTTCCTTTGGTAGCAGTATCAAAAAAGAATACCAAATTAATGCTAGAAATCTATGAGTTTCTGAAAATAATATAATGCATAAATTTTAAACTATTTCTAAATATATTGACCTACATTTTTTTTATGGAAGTTGGAATCTCATTGAATCCCCTCTTCAACCCTAGAACTGTTTTACCTTAAAATGCGACATTGCCAAATTACTAAATTTTTTAATACCTTTCGGCCGAAATCAATATACCACTTAAACTTTAATATCACAGTTAGTCGGAAAGCCCAATGGGTTTCCATACCCGATGATGAAGATACAAGGCCTCCCAAATTACGACAATCGAGGGTGGATTCCCAAAAAATTGTCAAGTAATTTGTTATAAACAAAAAAGGTTTTAATACTTATGCGCCGTCGTATATGACGGGAACTGAAAGTCTACTTACAGACTTTCCTACTGCAGCTTTCACTGATACTATAAACACATCTTAATGTTTATATATATATATATATATATATATATATATATATATATATATATATATATATATATATATATATATATATATAAAATAAAATAAAAAAAATATTGGCGAAGCGGACGTGAAAATTTGTCAATCTACATGATTCTCGTGTTAAAAAGTGCGGAGCACTCCAAAATATGGAAAAACTCCGGGTCCGACAGATGGCGACAGCGCTGTTTCGTCCTAATATGGGACTCGTCAGGCCACCGCATTCAGTACAAACCATCATCTCGCCTTTGCATCGTATAAAGCTGAATTTAAAATTAAAAAACAGCAAACAAGACGACAAAGGCGACATCTCGATGGTCCACTTGATAATACAAGAACCATACAGATTAACAAAGTTTGTAAAAGAACCGCCATATGGTGGCGCGACGGTGAATTAAAACAGAAATATGGGCAGCGCGTTTCGTGTACTCGATTTTACATATTTCTGTTTTAATTCACCGTCGCGCCACCATATGGCGGTTCTTTTACAAACTTTGTTAATCTGTGTGGTTCTTGTATTATCAATTGGACCATCGAGATATCGCCTTTGTCGTCTTGTTTGCTGTTTTTAATTTTAAATTCAGCTTTATACGATGCAAAGGCGAGATGATGGTTTGTACCGAATGCGGTGGCCTGACGAGTCCCATATTAGGACGAAAGAGCGCTGTCGCCATGTATCGGACCCGGAGTTTTTCAATATTTTGGAGTGCTCCGCACTTTTTAACACGAGAATCATGTAGACTGACAAATTTTCACGTCCACTTCGCCAATATTTTATTCTATTTTATTTTAAATTACATTGACAAAAACTTATCTACTTATTTATATATATATATATATATATATATATATATATATATATATATATATATATATATATATATATATATATATATGGGTCTGGAAAATCCATACCAGAAACTGGACGTTTCTTAAGTAAAATAAAGAAAATACTATATTATTCATCAAATCAGAATGAGACAGAAGAATAAGCATCGTAAGCATCGACATACGTGTAAATTATCAGTTTGGCCCTCGGATGAGTGGTAATCCAATGCTGGCGCGGTGAGAGCGGGCGGCAGCATACGCCACGCCCTAGCACAACAAGAGGATTCCAAGTTATTTGCTTTCATTCGGCCGTCGTAAGTACCGTGTTTCGCGCCAAATTTTTTTGTTACAATGATAGTTTATTCCACGGAACAAAAAGAGCACATTATTAAGTGGTACACTATTCTGGTAAATAATCGGCAGATTTGTATTTATGTGCGAAAATCATCCTGTTCCTTGAAAATTTAGAATTTCGGAAATTATTAAAAAATTTGAGACAACCGGTTGTCTAAAAATTTATAAAAATACACTGATAATAATGAGGAGCAACCGGTTCCTCAAATTACTGAAGAACGAGCAAATCGGGGAGACTGACGTTTGTAGTTTAGCAGAAATTAATTTTCCTTGCAATAGTACCGTAACTGCCTAAGAACTTGATATGAACGCTCGAACAATTTGGAACATTTTAAAGCTAATAGGGATATAACCCCTGAAGTTTTGGCAAATACACGAACTATATTTTACAATAGACTGGGTTATTGTCTCGCTCAAAGTGGAGGCCTATTTGAACACCTCTTGTAGACTTTTAAGTGTTTTTGTTGATTTAAATTGAATTTAATTATTTGTTTATTTATTTACAATTACTAAACATGCTACTTTTATTTTTTGCCAGAATAAAAGTTTATTTTTTAGAATGATTTTTGATTTTAAAGTGGTCTATTAGCTTATTTACTTAGAAATTACCGTTGCGTTTCACTAGTATTTTTATTAGAATAAATGTTCATTTTATAATAGAAATATCAATTTTCTTTACGCTCAACGCCCAACAAAAACCAATTTTTTTGTATTTCGACTATTTAATGTATTAAAAACAATCAATGTATCAAATAGTCATTAAATATTCCAAATTCCGTCGATTACGTTATAAGTTTAGACGAAAAGTTAATACACCCTCTCATTCGTTTCAAGGTACTGCTCGTGTTGGTGTCGCACGGAATTTAGCGGGGGTAATATTGCGGTAGGCGTTCCCTACGATCTTCTGTCCGAACTAATCTGAAACAAGTTAGACAGACTAGGTGGGTTAGAATTTGAGAAACGGCCAAAATAATTTCTAGTTAAGAAATTTAAAATAGAAGTTTGGCTATAGTAACGTTTCTATTAAACCTCGGTAATATGAACGGCCAGTCTTTTCTTTCTAAAGTTTCGTCTCAGGTCAAAGACAACAGTGTTGTGGTTGCCTCGCGCCCAGTTATATTTGTGCGCCGCTCTTCTATTTGACTTTAGATTTTCGAGAAACAAATATCAGTGATTACAAAATTGGACTAAACAGAAACGCAGTAATATATTTTCGCCGTACTCTGGTGTGTAAAATACAAAAAAAAAGCATGTTATCCACATGACGAGTATCTAACTTTTACTAAATAAAAAGCCGAGGCTAAATTCCATGGCTTACTGGATTGTACAGTGGATCGAATTATATTGCTTAAAATTAGACGCCCTTGAACAAATCGATAAATTTGATTTGTACATATGAATTTCATTTGCAAAAGGGGCTTCGATGGAACGTCAGGTCAGAGCCAGTACAAAATGAAATTCACTAATCTGAATATTTCTGATACAAACTTATTCCTAACCTCTCTTATTCCACTTCAATTAGCAGGTATTAACACGCAAACTCAACAAGAACAGATTGTGTTGTACAATTCCAAACCTTCGTCTACTATGAATTGCGGGCCTCTGAAATTTGAATTTATTAAGAAAACCGAACAAAAGTCTTTAACAAAAATAGAAAATTATGAACTCGAACCAGACAATTTGCACCATATAATAGAGTTTTCTTTGCCACCCGAGCTTCAGTACAGTACAACTTATCTATGACGATGATAGATGGCTAGGTGAATGCTTTGGCTTGAGCGAAATCGGTCCAACGTTGTTACCTCTGCCAAACAACATCTCAGTTCAACAACATTGATACTGTGTCCCAGTAAATACAGAGTATTTCAAGCTACAGCCATTATAACACGAGTAAAGCGAAAACTGATCCTCCGGTTTCCCATCATTTTGCAAACTACTGAAAGCGGACATTAAACTGCAATAGAGAAGTTTTGGGAATACAAAGTTCAAACAGCAAGATTATTTTTCAAAGGATATTCTTGGTACAACATTCCAACAGGAATCCACAAATGACTTACTTCATTGACCAGACATCATAGCATTTGCAATATTACTGATAGGTAAACTATCGAAAGATGCACAAAAATCAACGGACAAGTTGATAAGAAATTATCGCCTAGACTTTGCCCGAAAATCTTCTCGAGAAAAAATATAGAGGATGTGTTCCAAAACTTTTGGCGTCGATGGATCCTTACACTGTTTTTGACATAGTAAGGATTCGGATAACAATTCATACATATTGGAGAATGAGAAAAGAGCTGTTAACACAGAAAGCAGTGATTAAAAAGTTCTTTTTATTATTTTTATTACAGTCGTATTATTTATTCATTTATGTGAATCAATAAATATTATATTACTTACAAATTATTTGCATTGGTATTTATTAAGAAGTCTTAAGCATAGAGGAAAAAGTACTTTCGCCTTTTTAACAATTATCGATATCCATGTATTTATTATTATGGTATTATATTTAAAATGTACTTTAAAGTCAAGCGCAATATTTTATTCATGGAAATACAATTATTCTTTTTATTTTATTTTTAAAGCGTTGAACCGCATTAGACGTTTTTCGAATTTATTTTCATGATTTTAAAGTTTCAGTCTGAGATTTTTATTTTTAATATCAAATCCGTGCTTTCGACCCACTGTGTTTTGACGACCCGAAACCAGCGAAAAGTCCTTGCCCGACGCCATTTTTGCTAGAAATCAGGAAGCAAGCAAGCTACGATACAACAGTATGCTTTATTTAACTTCTTCAACATGGCTAAACGGGTTGTCCGTCGCTTTTTGTTACGTTCCCTTTTTTTTAGAGGTTCTGTTCTCGACTTTCTACACGTGTCTATATATATATATATATATATATATATATATATATATATATATATATATATATATATATAAATGTAAATATATATGTATATGTACATAATTTATTGTTTTGAAGCATTTAATCATCAAACAAACAATATAATAGCATAAAGAACTTCAGTTGTTATAATTATTTCGATATGTGTAGGTGCATTGTTTCAGTTTGTTTTAATCCTTTTCATCTATTTTCTTCCATACAATATAATGCATTGAATGTAATACTTGGTTTTCAAAGTTAATAAACTCTCTGATTAAAGAATTAACGCTGCTTTGTTGTAAATGGGATTTTTAGGTAATCGGGAAGTTGTATATATTTTGATGATTCCATCTGATGTAATTTTCATATGTCATCCCATTTCACAGTACTGTGGGATCGATTATGACTTCTTTGAGCGACTAATGGGATTTGTCCTCGATTCCAACATATTGGTGTTCAATGATAACTATTACAAACAGATTTTTGGAACACCAATGGGCTCTAAAATCTTTCCTATTTTGGTCAACAATGTGCTGGATGATCTGGTTATGGATTGTCTCCAATACAGGTAGAATTTAGGTAGCTCTTGAACTCTTTAACTCATTTAATAATCATATTCAATTCACAATTGAGAAAGAAACTAACAACAGTATCTCATTTTTCGATGTATTAGTTATACGTACGAATGAAAAAACTCTAAAAACTAAATGGTATAGAAGACCATACTGTTCTACTAGATTCATCAGTTACCATTCGTACCATCCTGTGAGATCGAAAATCAATCTCATCTTAGGTATGAAAAATAGAGCTGTCAAACTGGCACACCAGAATTTTGGGGCATAGGAATTTCGTCAACTTAATGATATACTATTGGAGAATTCTTACCCTGACAACATTATTAAAAAAATTCTTTATAATACTAAATACAATATTCCTGAAAATATCTTTATAATATCTTCTCAACCGTCTCTGTTACATACTCAGTCTTAAAGTACAGGTAACACTCATGCAAATGTAACAGTACAAATTCAGTTTTTCCACACAACAACACAAGTGCATGTCGGTACCCTGATGAGTCTAGTAGAGACGAAACATGTACCTCTGCCGTATCACTGTGGCGGGGAGGGTAAGTTTTGACTTTCTTCTCGGTATGCTGGTACAGGTAGGCCACCATCTCGATGGTGGTGGAATAGGATAAATTGTATTCCTTAGCAATTTGTTCAAACTGTGCAACCTCTAACACGGCAAGGATATGGTTGGATCGAAGTTTGCATTTACTGTTCACATTTTACTTCATTTATACAAGGATCTGCATATAGTTGTACGTTTGCTGGATGTGACTTCAGCACTACAACGGCATAATGTGGATATATCCACTGCTATATATATATATATATATATATATATATATATATATATATATATATATATATATATATATATATATATATATATATATATATATACATACACACATACATATGTATGTATGTATGTGCATTTCTATTAACTATCTCTGAATTCTGAAAGTGTGATTTTAAAAATAATTAAAAATTGTTTATATATTCTTGTTATTATATTTCTGTCATTTTAATAAAGGGTAAAAATGCCATTCCTTTGCTAATTGAAATGATAAGTTTACTCTAACAATAAACACGTTTGCCCGATTTATACATTTAAAACAGTAAACAGAATATACTCAGAGTGGGCTGTATATAAATCGATTTTAACAGAATACGTAACATTAATGTTGAAATAAATAGTTCAAAACATCAATTAAATGTGTTACGTAATTATGTGCTTTATTTAATTGAACATTAATAATTAAAAAATAAAATAAAAAACTTTATTTGAAAATGCAACAGAATAATACCAACTTTTGTGATATTTTAGACAAAACTTTTGTAATATTTAACGCTTTTGCCGGATTTGCTCGAAATACAAGGAAAATTATTTGCGAGTCCAACTTTATTCCGGAACATAGAAAATCAGCATAAAATATTCCATAAGTTATGTTGCGGAAGTATATTTTAGCTTTTGTCTTGTCAAATGATTTGATATATTTTCGGAAAAAACAAAGGAACGATATGTTGTGGAAAAGATGACCGAATTAATATACCATTGCTAATGTATGTTATTTATGATTTAGTAATAAATTATTATTACAAACAATTAAACTGACATCTAACAATTGCGTTATAGGCTGGCACAATGGCTGATTTAGAAGGCTGAAAAAAATTATGTGGAGGCCGGACCAGGCGGAAAATTTAGTTAAGGTTACGACAAAGAGAGAACAGAAAAATTAAACTACAGATCATGTAAAATGGAACAGCACCCCCTGTTTAGGAATTGAAAGTGTTTTTTTGCGATTTCTAACAAAACCTGATTTTCTAGCGGAAAATGTCTTATACAAAATTTGTAGGTAACAAAAAAAATTTAAACTTTTGTATAAGTCATTTTACAATATAATCTCAAATTTGCCGACAAAATGGCAAAAAAACTGAAAGAAGAATTACTCATTTAACATGAAACTTTCTGAATGTGAACCTTTTT
The DNA here is from genome assembly GCA_034092305.1 of Diaprepes abbreviatus. Taxonomy (NCBI): domain Eukaryota; kingdom Metazoa; phylum Arthropoda; class Insecta; order Coleoptera; family Curculionidae; genus Diaprepes; species Diaprepes abbreviatus. Next base: position 3,975,350 of record JASJET010000039.1, read on the forward strand.
TGCATTGAAAAAGCCTGATTTTACCGAAATCTGAAAAGCAAGTAGTTTCCGAGATATTCACATTTTTCAAAAAAAAAACACCCTTATTTTCTACGGAAAACTAAATATTCTTTATTTCAAATAAAAATAAATGTTTTGTCCTAATTCAATTCAAGTGCGCCTTAATGAGCATTCAATAACAGCATTTTTTAATCTTAAAACATAACTATCATTTTCCATTGAATTGATTTTATGTTTCTCTCAATATTTATCAAAATTATGATGAATTCCGACCATAGATCCAATCCTTCATTGTTAATTAATTTTACCCATTCTTGAACGTAGTTTAACAAAATATGGACTTTCAGAGTCGATGAAACATTTTTTTAACTCTTCTAAATGTAAGTGTAAATCTGCTGAAACTTTGTTTGTATCAACAACTTTGTTCATCGCTTTAAAAGTGCTGATATAGGGCTGAATTTTAACTGATCACACGTCATTTCGGAATCACTCAGATTATCAGCTTCTTTAAGAAATTGTCGGCAAGCATTGCTCTTAAAAACGTCACCATGGTAATTTCTGTATACGGGGCGTTCTACTTTTCTACCGACAATCTGAGTGATAAATTTTTAGATTTGTAAAAAAAATAAAAGTGTATATTCTTTTATAAAATGTATTTTAAATTGTTGTCTAGTTATCGGAGATTTCAGAAACGTATAATGCATCGAAGTTTAATTTTATACCTTTTATTTATTTCAAGTTTTATCGGAATAGTAAGAAAAAATAAATACCTCAGTCACAAAAAAAAATTATTTATTAGTTATTATGTAAAATCAAGTGTTCAGTTTTTTTTTAAATTTGCTTAACTAGAATATGAACATTTATTATTATTTAGCTCGATTTATCGAAAATCTTATTAGAAATATATAAAAAATGACATTTAATACCACTCTGTCACATTTTTGATTGTTAAGACAACAAACTTTGAAATATTTTGCAAATAATTGCAATAAACATAGCTGAAATTCTATTAATACATTGTATGGTCAATATATAATATTATAATACGTTAGTTTAGTATATGTTTTCATTAAACTGAATCATATGCTACTTCGACGTTTAATTACAAGAGGGACAAAATTGTGACAGAGTGATAGATATTAATTAGTCAATCTTTGAACTTAATCCTTTAACATTTTTAAAGTTTTTAAACCGATAACAAAACATAATACTTCTCTTATAATGCTACATAAAATATTATTTCTTAGTAGAACCATCCTTTGGTACACGTAAAGTCAGACTAATCTTCTCTTTTCTCTTATTCTAGTGTTCAAATACTTCTATTGGTTCAACAAATTCGTAATAAACACGCCTTCCTCTTTTGACTTCTTTAGGACTTGGAATTATTTTTATCAATTTTTCAAACATCACATCTGATTTTATTAATTTAAATATTTTTCCAGTGTCATCAACAGTTTTATAAAACATCACCCGAACATCTCCATCTTCATCCACACAACTTTTTGCAACTCCTAAGAAGGTGTACTCTACTTTGTTTTTACTGGGTACTTTTACTAACATATGTGTACCATTTTTTATTGATAATGGGTGGATGTTGTCTACAGACAGGTCATATGAAGTACCCGGTTTTATGTGCACAGTTTTTCTCAGATTAACAAGGGGCTGACCATCTTCATCTTCTGAACTAGAAGTATAAAGAGTCTCATAAAATCTCTTTGTAGGAACTCTAATTATGTTGGTTATATCAGCCAGTGGTTCTTCTAAATCTGGGGTTGGGCTGTCGCTAACTTCTATCTCATGTTCAGGCAATGGGCGATAAGTCTCCAAATTGTAACAATCACAAAATTTGTTGCAAAAACAACTTAATGTTGGGTAGCTCAGCACTCCAGGTTGCTAAGCCACTAGTTGGTGGACGTCCATAGTGCCTTTCAACGGAATAATTCCACTTGAAATTTCCATTAAAAACAGCTTTATCTTACTGCGGTCTTTAAGTGCTTCATAAAATTGTAAAGCGTCAACAATGTCGTGTCCATTGGCGACGAAATGGTCAGCTAAACGTTTAATAGACCCTCCTATACCGTCAGCTGTTCCCTTACCGTGACCAGATTCAAAAAAAATCCAGGTTGAACTTTCAAATCTGTATTGCTCAATCTGTCTCGTCTAACTGTTTCTCTTCCCCTTGCGCTAGCAGCGGATGAGGCTGGAGTAAGTGAACGAGATCTAGAATTTAAAGGAAGTGACCTGGAGCTTGAAGGAACAGGTGTGGAAGCCGGAGTATTCATTAAAACGTCCTACAAAGCTTTCTGTTGTTCTCTTCTCTTGTAGTTTTTAACTTGTCATTTTCTTTTCATTTGTCTGTGTTCTCTTGGTGTCATATCTTTGACTACTTTTTGCGAGCATGGTATCTTTCTAAGTCTTTAAGTTTCACTTCTGCAACTTTTTCGGGGTCTTGTTTCCTTTTTTCACGACAACGTCGCTGCCTTTCCGCCGCAGAGAACGCCATTTTTTAAATACCCCGATAGTAATACCTTAAATGAATAAAATAATTGATTACGTAATGTATAGAACACAAAAAACATTAATTAACTATTGTGAAAATCAATCAAGGCAAAGTTCCAGACAAAAATTACCACTCCGTCACGAGTTATGCCACTCCGTCACAGATTTTTTGTGACAGAGGTGCCTCGTGACAGAGGTGTAAAATAATAGTGTTCGAGGATCTCAGCGTTCACCTAATTACGAATTGTTCGTAAAAGTGGGTGAATATGACAGATTTACTGGCAAACAATAATATTACGTATATAAATGGGAACTACAATAAGATTTCAAAGTAGTAACTTACGTGACAGAGGGGTCGCCGAATAAATACACGCACCTCTGTTCACTACCTGCGGGCGGCTAACTCGACTCGCTCCCGGGTGGGGCCTCAAGGCGTGAGGCCAAGGGGGGAGGGGAAACCGTTCTGTTGCTTAGTGTTGAAGGTCAAACAGCTAAAGCGCGTTTTTGTTTTGCAAAATGCGTGACGGAAGATAGCAAGAAAAAATATATACAGCCGGACCCAACGATAAAATATTTTTTTGTTTAATAGTATGAACCTTTACGTTTGTTTTATTCTTATAAATTTAGTGATGATATTTCAGAAGTTCAATAAATAATTTTATATTAAAGGGTTCTATATGATTTTTTTAAGCGAGAGCATTTTGTAACATTAGGCGGCGCAAAGAGACACATTTTCTTTGTATGTAAAACACCTCTGTCACACATTTCGAATACTATGTCACAATGATTTTATAAAAAGCAAAAACAATAAAAACAGAATTTTAGTATTATTATAATTACTTTTTTGTTCAAAAAAAGCTTGTCAAAATAAAATTTGAGAAACTGCAATTTTGGAAGTATACCGATTTTTTTTCCGGAGGGGACACGTCATTGTCGATAGAAAAATAGAACGCCCCATACAACTAATCCTTCTTTTGCCAAAGAAAACGGTGATATTTACGTTCTTCAAAAGTGTATAGTCCCTGAACAGCATTTCTTATAAAGATTTGTGAACCATCTTTTTAGAAAGGTTTAGTTAAATTAGTTGGACAAGAAAAAGCCTTAATGTGGCCAAAAAAATTAAAAATTGTGGCCAAAAGTTACCATGGTGAAAATGCTTTCTGACAACTTCTTAAAGAAGCTGATAAATTGCATGATTCCGAAATAACGTGTGATTAATTAACAATTCAGCCCTATATCAGCGCTTTTAAAGCAATAAACAAAGTTGATAACTGTTTTTCTACAAAAAAAAGTTTCAACGGATTTACACTCAAATTTGGAAGAGTTAAAAAAATGTTTTTATATCATACCAAATGTTTCGGAGATTTTGAAAGGACATATTTTCATAAACCACGTTCAAGAATGGGTAGAACTTATCAACAACGAAGGATTGAGTCTATGATTGAAAAAACCCGGGGGAATCCATTCATTTAATAAATATTGGGAGAAACATAAAAACAATTCAATGGAAAGTGGTAGTTATACTTTAAGATGAAAAAATGCCGTTGTTGAACGCTCATCAAGGCATTTTTGAACTGAATTAGGACAAAAATACAGTGATATTTATTTGAATAATGAATATTTAGATACATGCATCAGAACCTACACCCTAGTTTGAGTTAATTGCTTATTATAAGTCTGAAGTTTTTGTCTATCGTTAAATATTAATAAATTAAAATTGAAATCTTATTTTCTTTTAATATGGGGCCAGAAAGCTACTATTTCTCCGTCGCTGGTAACGCTAAAAGTGGTTATAAATGTTATTTGACTTTTTTATCTCATAGCTGAAAAAAGGGGTCAGCTAGGATTTTAATTTTTGTTGATTATTTATTTGGGATACGTAATCTATCCCCGCAAGTTTTTTGCATCACCGTTTCACAAATATTATGTCGGCTCAGGTCAGCCGTGTATTAGTAGCCTACTAGGAGCTATTCAGTAATTCCGTTCTGTGAAAGATGCGTTTGAAAGAGTACGTTGTGATTAAGCATCTGTTAAATTTAACAGAAAAAGTGCTTATTAACGACAATTATGTCACAAATAGCAACGTACATAAATTATTTTAGGTGAGTATTGCTAAATGATGTTTGAAAATATTGTCGACTTATTATAGAAGAGAGAATGTTAGTTAAACAGCCATACGTAGGTACATCTTTGCGTCAGAAAAGTGCACCTTGAACAGGTGTATATATAACTAAATACCGAGGCTGCAACATCTAAATAGACTCTGCCGAAATTTATCTTAGAAAGTAGAGAGTTAATTCCAGAAAAATTATTAAGAAGTATAAGCTGCAGCTGCGATCGGGTTATAATAAAATAATATGTGGATGCCGAAAACATGGCCTGAAATGTCCTAATTTATGTAGTAATTGCCAGCAAAAATAGCTCAAATAGAGACACGCAAATATTTGAATACGTAATAAGTGATTCGCAAGAGGTTATTGATGAAGACCAACAAAGAATCTTGATACTGAAAGTGAAGAGATTGAAGACGTCGATAATCTTGAAGATCTTTCGGAATTTGGAAGTTTGATGAAGAAGAGGAAATTTTTATTGAAAAATCACTAAATAAATCAGTCAACAGTTTAAAACACTGAATGTATATGTGTATAATTCGGCTTTGGTAGGTGGTCTATTTAAATATATATATATATATATATATATATATATATATATTATATATATATTATATATATATATCTACATGGAAATATAACCACTTTTAATATCTCTTACACGGAGGAATCTATTAAAAGTCGAAAATATATAGAGGGTTTGATAAGTACCTCTTAATTGCTCAAGAGCATACAGAGGAAACAAAATAACTCTATTTTGTCATAGAAAAAAAATTCCTAAAGTTGAATGAGACATTTACGTTTACATAGGCCAGACGTCAGAAGCCTCAAAGGCAAGCTCACTTCCCATCAGAGTGATTTCAATAGAGGTTTGCTCTCTTGTACTGTGGATGAATCTTGACCACTCTGTGAACTGGGATGGCACTGAGATTCTGGAAAGAGTTCCTTCATGCATAAAAGGCTCTCTAGATGGTTCATATTAATCAAGATGACAACAAAAAAGTACACTGACATCTGAGTGCCATTTACAGCTATATTTTAAAGTTGGAAAAAGAAAGTGTTTGAGCATTCTGGACAGTTCACCTCCAGATGGATAAACATTTTCCTTTTTGGTCTTATATCATGTAAAATAATAAAACTAGTAATTTTGCTGAACCTCATACTTATCTGCGCCACTGTTTACTGATTTCATTGAATCTACTACCCTGGTAACACACGCCACTGTTCCGGTTGACAACTGACACCTGTTATGACAAAATGGCGAAACAGTCAGGTCCGATGTTGGCTGTTGTGCATTTTAAGAAATAATCAAATTCTTCCTGTTCAATTTGAGCAATCCTATTATATTATACCTGTAAATATAATTAAAAAGTTATAATGAAGAGTTCTTTCCCCTGTTTTTCATATATATGCTTGTTTTATATTCAACTCACGTTGGTGAGTTTTTTAATAATTATAGGTTAGGTTAAATTCTAACTTTGAAATTAATTTTGTGGAGGTGACATGAAGAAGAGAAAAATAAATTCTCGAAAGACAGAATCGAACAAGGGTTTTTCCTTATCAAGACCTAAAACTTTATATTAAAAAAAATTAAATAGTCAGTCGCGAATACTTCTCTTATATATATATATATTATATATATATATATATATATATATATATATATATATATATATATATATATATACAGGGTGTCCAAGATAAGGATCCTAATGCATGGGGATCTCGGAAACAGTTGGAGATACGAGGTCGGTTAAATTAGAGAAAGTTGCGCAATTTAGTGCTAAATTAAACGCAGTTAAAAAATTTAAAAATTTCAAACAGTTCCGGAGATTTCCGGAAAAAAAACGAAATTTGGCAAAATCGTTTTTAATTTTTGCAGGCTTTATTTAAAGAGATATCAGAAAATAAAAGGTAGATTTCTCATTGCCACTTTCTATTTTTTTATAATTTGGTCTAAACAAAATTAAATCCGACGTTTCATTCTGAAATACCATCATGAACTTTCATTTTTTATATGAACAAAAAAAAGTATCCCATGTATTTGATAGCATTTTTTATTACAAATTCAACGGTGTATCACACTTGCATATCGAATACGTAGTTCAAGTACTTTCCATAAGAGCTCCGTGAGAGCGAGAGAGAAAGGTATATCAGTTTTATAAAAGCTTGATATGCAAGTGTGATACACCGTTGAATTTGTAATAAAAAATGCTATCAAATACATGGGATACTTTTTTTTGTTCCATATAAAAATGAAAGTTCATGATGGTATCTCATAAACGAAACGTCGGATTTAAATTTTGTTTTAGACCAAATTATAAAAAATAAAAAGTGGCAATGAGAATCTACCTTTTATTTCGAATATCTCTTTAAATAAAGCCCTGCAAAAATTAAAAACGATTTTGCCAATTTCGTTTTTTTCCGGAAATCTCCGGAAGTGTTTGAAATTTTAAAATTTTTTAACTGTGTTTAATTTAGCACTAAATTGCGCAACTTTTCTCTAATTTAATCGACCTCGTTATCTCCAACTGTTTCCGAGATCCCCATGCTTAGGATCTATCTTGGACACCCTGTATATATCATCTCGATGGTGTTGGAATGGAATATATGTATATATATATATATATATATATATATATATATATATATATATATATATATATATATATATATATAAGTAGTTAAGTTTTTGTCCGTGGAATTTAAAATAAAATCGAATAAAATATTGGCGAAGCGGACGTGAAAATTTGTCAATCTACATGATTCTCGTGTTAAAAATATGGAAAAACTCCGGTCCGACAGATGGCGACAGCGCTGTTTCGTCCTAATATGGGACTCGTCAGACCACCGCATTCGGTACAAACCATCATCTCGCCTTTGCATCCTATAAAGCTGAATTTAAAATCAAAACACAGCAACAAGACGACAAAGGCGACATCTCGATGGTCCACTTGATAATACAAGAACCACACAGATTAACAAACTTTGTAAAAGAACCGCATATGGTGGCGCGACGGTGAATTAAAACACAAATATGTAAAATCGAATACACGAAACGCGTTGCCCAAAGGATAGGGTCGCATTTTCGGTACTGGCAAGCAAGCCTACCGTTCATTTTAGCAGCCAAAGCCAGGTGTCGTACCCAAACGATCCCACCATGACAGCATCGTTTAGCGTGTTTCAAAGCCAAACAAGTAAATAAATAAGTAGATAGTTTTTGTCCGTGTAATTTAAAATAAAATAGAATAAAATATTGGCGAAGCGGACGTGAAAATTTGTCAATCTACATGATTCTCGTGTTAAAAGTGCGGAGCACTCCAAAATATAGAAAAACTCCGGGTCCGACAGATGGCGACAGCGCTGTTTCGTCCTAATATGGGACTCGTCAGGCCACCGCATTCGGTACAAACCATTATCTCGCCTTTGCATCCTATAAAGCTGAATTTAAAATCAAAAAACAGCAAACAAGACGACAAAGGCGACATCTCGATGGTCCACTTGATAATTACCGAATGCGGTGGCCTGACGAGTCCCATATTAGGACGAAACAGCGCTGTCGTCATCTGTCGGACCCGGAGTTTTTCCATATTTTGTAGTGCTCCGTACTTTTTAACACGAGAATCATGTAGATTGACAAATTTTCACGTCCGCTTCGCCAATATTTTATTCTATTTTATTTTATATATATATATATATATATATATATATATATATATATATATATATATATATATATATATATATATATATATATTGGTTATTCCGGGTTTCAATCCGTTCGTTCAAAATTTCGTTTTCGCGACGTTCCGCCAAAATCTCATTTGGTATTTTCAAGTTTTCACCACACTGTTCCATCCAAAAGAGAAAAAGCGGTAATTGAATAAACCGAACTTTTTTACAGTGGAATTTCGAATTGAAACAAAATATAAAAATCCACTTTAAATATTTAATTCCATTATATATTTGAGTTAGGTAAAAAGTCGAGTATCATTCTCCCCTCCATAAATTTTCTGAGGAAGCGTTTTTTGCCTGGGCGAATTTAATTTAGTTAGAGAAACATCGGTGTTTACTTTACGTAAGGATTTTTTCCAGGAAAGGAAAGGCCCTTATTTATGATAATTTAGCTTCTTCGTTCTCCCTATTCATGTTTTATTTTCCTGAGTAGTTTCAGGAAACGTTTAAGAACTAATCGGAATATCAGAAAAAGTAGATTATAGCTTATACTGTATATTCACATCCAAGAATTTTCTGCAGTACAAATTAAAAATACTTTTGAAATGAGATGTGTCTCAAAGGTGGAGGATAAGTAAGCAAAGTTTAGAGTAAACATTTATTAAAAAATTAGTTTGTGCTAAGGAAATAGGTGTTAATTTATGAAGGTGCTTTTTGAAACAACAGGCATATATTTTTTCAATAATACCACAGAACATATTGTCCCGGTCAGCCGATTTTTAAACACACAGTTTTATTGTTTTACCCTGTAATTTAAACTTCAATTCTAACGACTTATCAAACCGTTCAACTTGCACCAGTGACTTCTCAAACTAAACTGTCTCCGAAAGCCGATCTGGACCCTTTATATACTCTTTTTCGGGATACCGGAAGATTCCGCATCTTTCTAGAAGGATTTTTACACTACATGGTGTAATGAAAATAAGAAAAAAGAGTAATCTGGCTATTTCTAGACCTTCTGTCATAGGCGTTCCATGTTAAAAATAAGGAAATATAATTTTCTAAAAAGTTCGAGACCTCCTTACATAGACGTCTCATAAGGAAATTAACAATCAACCTTCTTGATCTTGATAATGGACCAATCTGTCAAAATGCACGACTTCCATCTTCGCGTGAGGGCTTTTCTAAATTCTGTATACCAGATCGTTTAATCGGGTCATTACGTTGTACGGACCTTCCCATGACTTGAAATGTTGGTGAACGTCCTTTGGTTCTTTCGTATTGTATAACTCAACTTTTTCACCAACCATGAATCCACCAGTATTGGGTTTAAGGTCATGGCGGATCTGCATTCTATCGCTTTCTCTTTGTAATTTTTAACGGACTTCTTCATGTAAGACCTGAAGCTGATTATTAAGTTGATTAGTGTAGTCTTCCCAAGTTACTTCAGAATCGGGTACATGTTCAGTAAGTTAATCAGTTGGAAGACGTATTTCTTTTTAAAAATTATGCCAGCAGGTGTTCTTCCGGTTGCTTCGTGAGTTGCTGAACGGTAAGCTAGTAAAAATGGCTGAACATAATTGTTCCATCTGTTTCTGGACCCCAGTCACCTCATAGTGTACTTCGCTATGTACGTCTTTTCTTATCTTGTTAATCTTCTGCTGCATTTCTTGTTCTCTGCACTTCATATATTCTTGACCTGTCTTAAGTTCCTGTCTCTTGACTTCCAGACTTGTTTCTAGTTCGTGTTTTATGCTTTCTTAATTTTTCTTAATGTCTTCTTTCAATTCTTGGTTCGTTTTCAGTGTCATCAATTCTTGTTTCACATCATTTTCGCTTGTCTTTAATTCCTGTTTTATATCATCTTGGCTTGTTTTCAGTGTCATCAATTTTTGTTTCATATAATCTTGATTTTTCGTCATATGTTCTTTTAATTCCCGTATCACCTTTTTCTATCTTTTTTTTTTCATATCCTCTTGTTTTTTCGTCACGTCTTTTTTCAATTCTTGTTTCATATATTCTTGAATTGTTTTCTGCTCTTCTATTTTCTTTCTGTCTTCTAGTTTCTACTGGCATAGAATTTCAAATCACTTTTTCTTCTTTAACCTCTTCTAGATTTTGTCCATTTCCGACACCAATTTGTCCCGGACGGCCAGTCTTTAAACACACTGTATTATTTTTTTAACCTTTTATTAAAATTTCAACTTCTCGAAAGCTAATCTGAACCCTTTATATACGCTTTTTCTGGATACAAGAAGATTCTACATCTTTCTAGAAGGATTTTCATTCTACATGGAGTAAGACAAATAAGGAAAAGGAGTAATCTGGTGATTTCTAGACCTTTTTTAAAAAGTTTCAAACCTTCTTTCATAGACATAGTATGAGGAAATTAACAAAGGTGAAATTAATTAAATAAATTATGAACTCGTGGAAAATAAACCTAAAACCCTACACACTAATACTGTGGAATGTAAAACACTATAAAGTCCGTTACAATATTATGATTAGAGTTGCTCAAGAAAGGTATAATGCAACAAATTCCCCGATAAAATTAGCACATCGTCATTCCTAGGACCAATAGTGTGGCTGCTGGATAACGTAATATTTTTATTTATATATTTTAACCAATAATTATGACCCTAAAAAGAAATGGAGGAAAGCGTTGAGTCATACTAACACAGGCCATCATTCCATGTACCTGGAGGCATCTGATAGATTTAAACTAGATCACAAGACATAATCCGCAGTAAACAAAATTAGAACCAGTCATGATAATGCTCTTTATCAATGGAATAAGATACTCACCCCCGAGTGCGACTGTGGTGCTGCGCGATCAACGATATTTCACGTCATACAGGAATGCCATCTGAGAGCATATGTAAATAAATTTATTGAAATGAATTATAAACTTTTTGTAGTAATTTTTAACACTTAAATATACTCAAAAAAATCACCGCTAGCAAGAAAGATGAAAGATAAATTTAATAAAAATATTTGTGTCTATCCAACATCAAAAAAAGCCCTGTCCACTGCCCATAAGCAACGGTCCAACAAACTTGTTTAACTCCACTGGTATGATAAAAATACATATTTTTGTTCGTGATTTAAGTAAAGACCTTTTTGTGAATGATACAAAAATGCTAATTTAAATAAAAAATTAGATTTTCTTATAATAAAAACCAGTCGATTTAAAAAAAACGTAAAATAATATTTACAAAGAAATTAATATCAAAAAAAGTTCTTCAATGTAGGTGGTTGGCTTCATTGAAAAATTTTTCCCTAAAAGTACGGCGACTCATACAAAAGTTGTAAACAAAGTTTCTAGAGAGGAAAAATAAAATTTAACGATTCATAGACGCCGTAAATTAAAGATGATATATTTAAGAAGTGAAGTAACAAAAATTAAAAAATCTGTATTTTAGCAAAAAGTTTTAAGATATCTATTTGAGAGAAAAAGCTTTATTGTATTACTTCTACTTAGGAAGTATTTTTTTATTATTACCTGGTGAATAATAAAACGAAACCTTCATAGATTATTTTTGATTGGTTAAGGAGCATACGTAAAATACAGATTTGGTCAAAATTTGAATGGAATATTTTTCACTTTTGCTTCAAAATCATTCCAAGGGGTTCCAATACATATAGGTAGTTCGAAAAATTAATTTTTTTGGTTAATATGGATTATACATTCAAAAATATTTCAACATTTTTACTTGAACATTAAAAGGGGTAAAATTCCGCATTGAGTGTTTTTTAGAAATAAATTGTGCTTACATTTTTACAAAAAATTGAAAAAAAAATTAAACTCTACAAAATTGATGTTTAAACAAAACTTAAATAAAAAACGAGACATTCTATGGAGGACGTAATAATAAACGAAAACTGTTTTACACTTTTTGTTCTAGATTCAATTCCGAAGGTTCTAGAATGCACGCCAGTTGGCCTTGCCAAAACAGCATGATCCACATTGATTACTCAGATCTCAGGACTGAGATGGTATTTTGGAACAAAATTATTTTGTATGGTTAAGTTAATAACGAACTACAAATGAATCAAATTTCAAGTTTGGATGCCATATACTTTTTTTGTAATCTACGAGCAATTTTTCGTCAAAAAAAATGTCGTCTATATATTTATGGGCCCGTTAAAATAAAATTAAATATGTACAGGGTGAGTCAACGATTGGATGAAGTAGGTTTGTGCCTTTTCGGTGAAATTAACAAAGAAACTATATTTATTGTTTGATACAGTTTATTTTTACGCAGATTTTAAAAATATTTAGGACTCTACAGGGTGAGCCAAAAAACTAGGACAGCATAAAGTTGTATTTTTTAAAAAGAACACCCTATATACGAATCGCATTTTCGATTTAGCTTATAATTTTAAATCTTTTTTATTAAGGGTTTACTATAACAAAACTTTATAGTTTCTGAGATAATTAAGTTTAAAGAAAAAAAGTCACATTTTCAAGCATCAATTCAATCCTAAATAACGTTTTCAATTTTGTGACAAATATATTCAAATTTGGAATTTAGCAAGGCCAAGGACAAGTTAACATAATTTTTACCTAATATTTGCAATAAAAGCTACAGGGTGTTGAACACATCGGCTCAAATTTGAACATGTTTAAATGAATAAATATCTTTTTTTTTAAATGGCACACCCTGTATATTTTCATGTTATTTAATAGAGTAATAAAAACCCTAAAAGTTTTGTTCAATATATCCTATACCTATTTATAATAGTTTTTGAGATATTTCAGTTTTTCTTATTTTTCATACTATTTTACAGAAATAGTCTTCATTATCATAGTAGCCATGGCAAAAACAATGTAAAAGAACATTTTTCTGTGTGTCAAATTTATAACCGCAATCGCTTCTTTTGGTTTTTATGTAGTGTAGTTTGGTTTTTTTTGCATTCATCTTATATTGTAAAATGAATTTTCCAAAGAATGAGTTAATGATATGATTTATACAATAGGAGAGGCTCAAAAAAATTGCCTTCTTGCTCAAAGAATTTACAAAATGAAGTATCCTGATCGACGCCAGCCTAATACCCATATTTTTCAAAACTTAATGCAAAGATTTGATTCTTCTGGTACTGTTGATTATCCAAAACGTAAAGTGGTCAACACACCAGTAACTAATGAAGAAAAAGAACTACAAGTATTGTTAAATGTTCAGGAAAATCCTTATATTGATAGCCGTCAGTTAGCAGCATTATGTGAAATATCACAATCCACCGCTAATCGTACTACCAAGAAATATAGGTATCATCCATATCATAGGGAATTACACCAAGAATTGCATGGACAGGATTTTGAAAGTCAGGTAAACTTTTTGTCGTACAATAAATGCGGAGATTCAATTAAATCCAAATTTATTATGCAAGGTAATGTTTAGTGATGAAGCTACTTTTAGAAGTAACGGTGCCGTAAATAGACGCAACATGCATTATTATGCCACAGAAAACCCATTTTAGATTAGAGAGGTGCAACATTAAAACCACTGGTCATTAAATGTTTGGTGTGGTATTCATCATAATCGAATTATTGGACCCCACTTTTTTAATGAACCACTAAATGGCCATAGTTACCTGAACTTTCTACAAGAAGAACTACCCCCACTGCTTCAAGGTCTCGATAGGGATGAGCTCGACAGTATGTGGTTCCAGCACGATGGTGCGCCTCCGCATTACCATCGTGAAGTTCGTGCGTTTTTGGACTAACGATATCCGCAAAAATGGATTGGACGTGGGGATTTCATTGAGTGGCCACCAAGGTCTTGCGACATCACCCCATTAGACTTCTTCCTATGGGGTTATATTAAAAATAAGGTGTATGTTAATCCACCAACAACAGTGGAAGATATGCGAAACAGGATTAGGGATACCTGTAGAACAATAACGCCACTAATTTTGTCCAGGGTCCGAGAAAACCTGCAAAAAAGACTAAATTTGTGCATTGCACAAGAGGGTCGTTTATTCGAACACTTATTAAAAAGAAATAATTAATCTCAGTATTTAATAGGTAAATTTTTTGTTTCAATTTAGTATAAAAGTAAATATGTATTTGCCTTGTCGTTATTCTTGTGTTAATTTTTTCACATTATGTTTAATTAAACTATTGCCGTTGTAATATAACGAATAATGTATTTCATCATATTTAACCACATTCTGTTTGTTTCTGTAGTTTCTTTTTATTATTTTACATGGCTACTATGATAATGAAGACTATTTCTGTAAAAAAGTATGGAAAATAAGAAAAACTGTAATGTCTCAAAAACTGTTATAAATAGGTATAGGATATATTGAACAAAACTTTTAGGGTTTTTATTACTCTATTAAATAACATGAAAATATACAGGGTGTACCATTTAAAAAAAAGATATTTATTCATTTAAACTTGTTCAAATTTGAGCCGATGTGTTCAACACCCTGTAGCTTTTATTGCAAATATTAGGTCAAAATTATGTTAACTTGTCCTTGGCCTTGCTAAATTCCAAATTTGAATATATTTGTCACAAAATTGAAAACGTTATTTAGGATTGAATTGATGCTTGAAAATGTGACTTTTTTTTAAACTTAATTATCTCAGAAACTATAAAGTTTTGTTATAGTAAACCCTTAATAAAAAAGATTTAAAATTAAAAGCTAAATCGAAAATACGATTCGTATATAGGGTGTTCTATTTAAAAAATTACAACTTTATGCTGTCCTAGTTTTTTGGCTCACCCTGTAGAGTCCTAAATATTTTTAAAATCTGCGTAAAAATAAACTGTATCAAACAATAAATATAGTTTCTTTGGTAATTTCACCGAAAAGGCACAAACCTACTTCACCCTATCGTTGACTCACCCTGTACAGTGTATGCGAAAAAGTTTTGATTATGCAAATTCAGACAAAATCTCTTGTGTTTTGTTTCACCTTAAAATAGGATTAGTTTTTCTTGAAAAATAGATATATTGTTATATTATTTAATTATTACATTTTATTTGTAGAGAAACAGATGTTTTAATGGGCGATTTAATTTCAAAGATTTTGCTATTTCTATAGAGTTAGTACTTTTTCCAATGAACTCTTCGAAGATTTTCCGAAAGAGTTTGTGGGCAGTAGTCGACATTTCTAGATGTTGCGGAAGTGTGAGCATGCTTTGCAAGAGGTTAATCGTCGTTATCGCTATTATCATCTCGTACTTTTATAATTTTAATTTTATTGTGGTGTTTTGGGATTTTGGAGGTCTATTTAGAATTATGAACTCATTTCTACGCTATCGTGCTCGTTAATTTGGAAAACATGATTTTGAGAAAAAAGTGTTTAAAGTTTATGTCCGAAGAGCACGTTTTTCTTCAACATACTCATAACTCGATTTTTCAATCCATCTGTATGCATTGGCTCCCTTAATTTTTTAAATTGAACGAGTTTTTTTCTGAATTAGGAAAATTTATACAGGGTGATTCAAAAATCGATCACGAAACTTAAGGGGGTGATTCTACTTGACAAAATAAGGGTATAGCTTTATATAATTTTTTTTCAAAATGTCATTCGTTTTCGAGTTACAAGCCGTCCAAGTTCAAGTTTTTATTTTTTGTTTTTTGAATTACTCGCTTACAGGAAAACCGATTTGACTAATATTTGAAAGATAGGCTAAGTCTCCTGCGCTTCATCATTTTAGTAACAATTCACATTGATTGTTTGCCGCTAGAGGACACTTTACCTACATTGAAAATTGTTTTTTGTCATAATTTTTTAGTGTTGACAGCTACAGTAGTTTTTGGCATAATATCTGAAAGACTGATGCCAGGCCTTTAAAAAAGGTGCTCTTTATTTACATCGCTAAACCCAACGGTTTAGACGTAAATCACCCTTAAAAATTAAGTGGTAAATTTACTTTTCTCATTTCATTACCACCAGCTACCAGGTAAATAGCTATCAAAGTATACTAGAGCTGTCAGTTTAACATCAAATAAATTCGCTTTTTAAACTATTTAATTTATAATCTTAAAATAACTAATAATGGCTAATCAGTAAATATTCATATTATGGATTATTGCGATATACATTTAATTGATAAAAATTAATGAAACAGTACTAAACAAACTAAAAAAGATTCTCAAAATGTCCCCCATTTTCTTCAATACATTTCCTAACACTCTTCAAAAAATGTCGCCTAACTCGATGAAAAATTTCTGGTGTTTCTTTAATAATTTGGCACTTTTCGATTATCCTGAAGCGAAGATCCTCGACGTTGATTACTGGAATATCGTACACCAATTGTTTCAAATGACCCCAAAAGAAAAAATCCATAGGATTAAGGTCTGGTGACCTCGCTGCCCATGCCAATGGTCCACTTCGTCCTATCCATCGCTCAGGATACGTTGCATTCAAATACTATCGGACACGTATACTAAAGTGGGGCGGAGCTCCGTCTTGGAGGATCCACATGTTGGCCCTTACTTCCAATGGCAGATCTTCCAGATACAATGGGAGACGATTTTAGATAAAATCTAAGTATACGTCACCAGTTAATGGGCCATCAAAGAAATGAGGACCAATAAGGTAATCTCCTATTATCCCTGCCCACACATTTAGTGAAAATCTACGCTGATGTTTCGTTTCTACCACATTGTTTGGGTTCTCGTAAGCATATGTGTGGATGTTGTGTAGATTTGTTATGCCATCACGAGTGAAACCAGCTTCGTCAGTGAATAATATGACGCCAATTAATCAATTATCGTGTTCATACTTAGCTAGGATCTGATTGCACATTTCCAACCGTCTCGGCCGATCATCGTCATAAAGAGCATGCACCTTTTTTGAATGAAACGGGTAGAGTTGTTCTTCTCTTAGTATCCTCCATGAACTAGCCTGACAGAGCCGCACTTCATTCCCAATTTTTCTAGTACTAATACCTGGATTATCTTCAATAATTTCAAGCACTCTTTCTTCTTGTTGCACGTTTCTAGCAGTTCTAGGTCTTCCCCTATTTCCATTATAACTTTTAAAGGAACCACATTCCGCAAGCCTCCTGTGCACACTGGAAAATGTTTGAGCATGAGGGATATTTCTTTCCGGATAACTCTCCATATAATATCTTCTTGCCAACTCTGCATTACCATTTGCTTTTCCATAACAAAAATGGATATCACAATATTCGATATTTGAATATTGGTGATTAGCCATTATTAGTTATTTTAAGATTATAAATTAAATAGTTTAAAAAGCGAATTTATTTGATGTTAAACTGACAGCTCTAGTATACTTTGATAGCTATTTACCTGGTAGCTGGTGGTAATGAAATGAGAAAAGTAAATTTACCACTTAATTTTTAAGGGTGATTTACGTCTAAACCGTTGGGTTTAGCGATGTAAATAAAGAGCACCTTTTTTAAAGGCCTGGCATCAGTCTTTCAGATATTATGCCAAAAACTACTGTAGCTGTCAACACTAAAAAATTATGACAAAAAAACAATTTTCAATGTAGGTAAAGTGTCCTCTAGCGGCAAACAATCAATGTGAATTGTTACTAAAATGATGAAGCGCAGGAGACTTAGCCTATCTTTCAAATATTAGTCAAATCGGTTTTCCTGTAAGCGAGTAATTCAAAAAACAAAAAATAAAAACTTGAACTTGGACGGCTTGTAACTCGAAACGAATGACATTTTGAAAAAAAATTATATGAAGCTCTACCCTTATTTTGTCAAATAGAATCACCCCCTTAAGTTTCGTGATCGATTTTTGAATCACCCTGTATATTTATTGAATGAAAACAACGAAAAAAATAAAATTTTATCACCATAAAAATATAAAGCAAGCCTTTGCTGAAAAAATGACATGTATTTAATCCCTCTTCGTAAACCTAATAATATGTAAGTGATTTTACACGAAAATATCTGCATTTTAAATTACAATTGAAAAAAAACGTTACTAGCGATGAACTTTAGAGGTAATCACACCCAGAAAAGTAATTCAAGGCGTAAAAAATATGTATCGAATATTTTTCGGTATATTCCAACATGGCGCAGAATGAGACAAATCTGGAGTGCGGACCCCAGAGAATGTTCTCTTGTAAGAACAAATTGTTAGAAATTTATTTTCTCCGTCAACTAACATTTCTTAAAACAACTAAACTAGAAATAAAAGCGACCAGCGATCCGCTAGGGAATTGCCGATAAAATTCAAGATACTTTATGCGATGTTGCCAAAAAAATAATATTTTTACTATATGTGTATTGTCGTAAATATACGTTCTATTTACGATAAAATGTTAAAATTAATATTTTTTTACTTGTAATATTTCCCTAAACTCCCCAAAATAAACGAAAAAAAAAATAATACAACGCCAAAAAACTTGAAAATTTCGTGTTGTCGGTCTACGTACCACCCTTCGCCGGTTCTTAGGGCATCGGTGATGTTTATGAATGGAATTGATGAAGAAGTCTCGACGGAAGAACGGTCCGAACTTGAATCCAAATAAGTTACGGAATCGTTGGTGAAACGATGATTTTGTCCTGTATACGCTCGCGATTGGTATCCGTGACCCAGAAGTCGTGTACCAGAGACTGGCGTGTAAGGGTATGGTTGATTGTTTTGGTGTACAATCGTTGGCCGAACGTCGTTTTGCGAAACGGGTTCGGTTTTTTCAGATACGATCTCGAAATGTTTGAGGAACGTATCGTCATGTGTGTTGGATTGGTTAAATTGATGAAGATTTGATTGCATTTGTTGGAACAAAAATTGTTCGGGTTTTTGAAAGGGGCACCCCGCAGGGGTGCCGGAGAGGACCCACCGTAAGCGCCCGACCTGACGGAGAACCAGACCTCTTCACCTCTTTTGCTGTTGTTTTGGGGCATTTTATTGTTTTCAGCAATGCTCTTAAATTTAGAAACTAAAATGTTTTTGTTTTGCCAAAAATTTGAAGGGATTTGTTTTTCAAAGTATGCGTTTCGAACGTACGCTGAAGTGCTCTGCGTATCTATCTTCGATCATACTCTAGATTTAAACAACAATAGATTTGTCTGAGGCTGTTTATGGTCGGTGGGGGAGACGTTTTTTTGATGTTTGACAGACATAAACATATTTAGTTATCTTGTCTTACAGTTTAATTGCTTGTCGTGAGTTTTTTCGGTGTTTTTAAGTGTTAGAAATTACTATAAATGCGAAGTTTACAATTAATATTAACAAAAAAAGGATTTAAAAACTTATTTTTATCGGTAAATATTGTTAGATTGTTTACATATTGAAAATAACAATAATAAAAATTTAGGCAACCATATATTCATACTTTGTTTTCAGAATTGACGTACCCAGGGGTATGTTCGAAGGACGTACCGATGATACTCGTTTAAATAATGCAATTAGAAAAGGATAGCATAAAATCGGTATGTCTGTACCAAGAAATTAAATATCTACTGTTTATCAACACTTTTTCAAATATAAATAAAAATATTATTACGTTATTCAGCGTTCAAACAACCTGGCCCTAGTTCTATCGTTATGCTACTTCTACAGGGGTATGTTCGAAGGTATCTATAAAAGTTTGTTAAAGTTTTCTGGGCACTAATTTCGAGGGAAAGAAATTAGTATGAGAATGTGGCAACTAGAAGTTGTATGTGCTGATGTGTTTGTAAAGTTTTTCCGCGAAAGTCAAGCCAAAAGAAAATTGTTTTTCGTAAGTCAGTTCTGTGATAAAAAAAAAACGCAAATTTTTCTATCTCGACTGATCTCTCCGAAAATTCTTTTCCGGTTCGCGTTGATTTGAGAGATCGCGATTGATTTATGTGAATGATATGCTAATAATCGCGATTTGTGAATTTGCCAAAAATGAAATGAAAAAGTGTTAAGAATTTAGAAAAATACAGTTTCAAAGAAATTAGATCAGCATTTTGTTGTTTTCAGCGCTTTTAAAGACCCTTAATATTCTGGTGAATTTAAGATTTAGGAAAAAACTCGAAATTATTATGAAAATCTTTACGTCGACTCAGGTATACGATCTCGAATATCGCCCGATATGCGAACTTAGTAGCTGGGGGCCTGGTAGTTGCGAAACTTACCAGGTAGATCCTGGTAAGAAGAAAGAATCCCGTGTGATTCCTTCTTCTTGTTTCACAACGGATGATTTGTCTTCTTTCTTGAAACTTGATAGTTTTCCTTGATCTTCAAGTGTTCTTCTACAAGCTCGAAAGTGTACTACTCAAAGTTAAAGTCCCTTAGCAGAAACCAATCACAACGCTTGATTTGGGCTCATACATTACAATGCAACTATATAAGAAATTTCTTTTGCGGATTACAACTTTTTTACTTGATCGATCGTCAAGATTTTTGTTGTAACCTGCAGATATTCTCTTTTTAATTACATTGTAAATATATTATTGTTTTAGTATATATACAATAGCGTTTTTAGGTCGACAAAATCACACATCAAATGCCTGCGCACTAATTTGCGATATCATCTGATTTCAGGGTGTGGCACCATCTTAAATATAAAAGAAAATTTAGAACCTACAAATTAAAGGCATTACGGGTTGCTCTTTTTGGGTTAACTTATTCTTTTTCTGATTGAGCATAGCTGTCAAGGGCTACAAATCGTGGTTCTTGAAATAGGTTGTTTCGGCCACATAACATCTACAAACCTCAAAGATCGCGTGCGATTCTTTACCTTACTAAATCTTACTCCGTTGGAAAAAGTGACGAAAGTTAGTGACGCGTCGAATTACTTCATATTTTTACGTTCGGAAGAAAATCTACGAGCCGAGTCTTAGTACTTGAAGGTCCTAATTGAAAGAAGCCTTAGTCAAAATTGTGCAAGGATCTGAATTCCTAAATAAAAAACGGTTAATAACTAGGAAAAGTTAAGATAAAGAAATCAACTACAGTTGCGGAAAAATACGAAACAAAAATGATATTTGCTAAAAAATCAGAATTTGCATGTTTAAGTAAATCATAAAAAACTAGGAATGAAACATGGAAGCTTGTGTTTTCACTCTACAACTGGAATAAAAATAATATATCACAAAAGTACCAATCATCAGTTTTACTATCATTATCTCATAAGGTAATTGCTTTGAATCCAGGAATTGTTTAAATCTTTGGAAATACCCTGTATGTTGAAGGGTATTTCTAAAACACTCTCCTCCATTAACTATGAAAATTTTATTTTTAAATTTATTTTCTATATGTATAATAGCTTGAAATATATCCAAGAATAAAACGAAAGGGATAAAATCAATAACCATTTTTAAAACAACTCGATCGTTGTAAAAATAGTTAGTAACTCGTTTGTCTTTCCATAACCCTGGATGATTTAAAAACACATACAATAATGACAACGAGTGATCACTTTCATAAAACTAGGTCACTTCTCCCCTGTTTTTCACATAAGCTCTCGAGTGAACCCCTTAATCGGTCGAAATGCGCTGACCTATCTCCATTACTATGCCCATTAAGGGGGGAGTTTATAAAGTAAATGGTGCAATTGGCTATTACACAATCGTGCAATGGGGCGTTGTTGCGTGATCATGTAATAAGCGACATTTACGAATTTAAAATGGTTACGCGTCTGTAAGATATACAGGGTGATTCAAATATCGATCACGAAAATTAAGGGGGTGATTCTACTTGACAAAATAAGGGTAGAGCTTCATATAATTTTTTTTCAAAATGTCATTCGTTTTCGAGTTACAAGCCGTCCAAGTTCAAGTTTTTATTTTTTGTTTTTTGAATTACTCGCTTACAGGAAAACCGATTTGACTAATATTTGAAAGATAGGCTAAGTCTTCTGCGCTTCATCATTTTAGTAACAATTCACATTGATTGTTTGCCGCTAGAGGGCACTTTACCTACATTGAAAATTGTTTTTTTGTCATAATTTTTTAGTGTTGACAGCTACAGTAGTTTTTGGCATAATTTCTGAAAGACTGATGCCAGGCCTTTAAAAAAGGTGCTCTTTATTTACATCGCTAAACCCAACGGTTTAGACGTAAATCACCCTTAAAAATTAAGTGGTAAATTTACTTTTCTCATTTCATTACCACCAGCTACCAGGTAAATAGCTATCAAAGTATACTAGAGCTGTCAGTTTAACATCAAATAAATTCGCTTTTTAAACTATTTAATTTATAATCTTAAAATAACTAATAATGGCTAATCACCAATATTCAAATATCGAATATTGTGATATCCATTTTTGTTATGGAAAAGCAAATGGTAATGCAGAGTTGGCAAGAAGATATTATATGGAGAGTTATCCGGAAAGAAATATCCCTCATGCTCAAACATTTTCCAGTGTGCACAGGAGGCTTGCGGAATGTGGTTCCTTTAAAAGTTATAATGGAAATAGGGGAAGACCTAGAACTGCTAGAAACGTGCAACAAGAAGAAAGAGTGCTTGAAATTATTGAAGATAATCCAGGTATTAGTACTAGACAAATTGGGAATGAAGTGCGGCTCTGTCAGGCTAGTTCATGGAGGATACTAAGAGAAGAACAACTCTACCCGTTTCATTCAAAAAAGGTGCAGGCTCTTTATGACGATGATCGGCCGAGACGGTTGGAAATGTGCAATCAGATCCTAGCTAAGTATGAACACGATAATCGATTAATTGGCGTCATATTATTCACTGACGAAGCTGGTTTCACTCGTGATGGCATAACAAATCTACACAACATCCACACATATGCTTACGAAAACCCAAACAATGTGGTAGAAACGAAACATCAGCGTAGATTTTCACTAAATGTGTGGGCAGGGATAATAGGAGATTACCTTATTGGTCCTCATTTCTTTGACGGCCCATTAACTGGTGACGTATACTTAGATTTTATCCAAAATCGTCTCCCATTGTATCTGGAAGATGTGCCATTGGAAGTAAGGGCCAACATGTGGATCCTCCAAGACGGAGCTCCGCCCCACTTTAGTATACGTGTCCGACAGTATTTGAATGCAACGTATTCTGAGCGATGGATAGGACGAAGTGGACCATTGGCATGGGCAGCGAGGTCACCAGACCTTAATCCTATGGATTTTTTCTTTTGGGGTCATTTGAAACAATTGGTGTACGATATTCCAGTAATCAACGTCGAGGATCTTCGCTTCAGGATAATCGAAAAGTGCCAAATTATTAAAGAAACACCAGAAATTTTTCATCGAGTTAGGCGACATTTTTTGAAGAGTGTTAGGAAATGTATGGAAGAAAATGGGGGACATTTTGAGAATCTTTTTTAGTTTGTTTAGTACTGTTTCATTAATTTTTATCAATTAAATGTATATCGCAATAATCCATAATATGAATATTTACTGATTAGCCATTATTAGTTATTTTAAGATTTTAAATTAAATAGTTTAAAAAGCGAATTTATTTGATGTTAAACTGACAGCTCTAGTATACTTTGATAGCTATTTACCTGGTAGCTGGTGGTAATGAAATGAGAAAAGTAAATTTACCACTTAATTTTTAAGGGTGATTTACGTCTAAACCGTTGGGTTTAGCGATGTAAATAAAGAGCACCTTTTTTAAAGGCCTGGCATCAGTCTTTCAGAAATTATGCCAAAAACTACTGTAGCTGTCAACACTAAAAAATTATGACAAAAAAACAATTTCCAATGTAGGTAAAGTGCCCTCTAGCGGCAAACAATCAATGTGAATTGTTACTAAAATGATGAAGCGCAGAAGACTTAGCCTATCTTTCAAATATTAGTCAAATCGGTTTTCCTGTAAGCGAGTAATTCAAAAAACAAAAAATAAAAACTTGAACTTGGACGGCTTGTAACTCGAAAACGAATGACATTTTGAAAAAAAATTATATGAAGCTCTACCCTTATTTTGTCAAGTAGAATCACCCCCTTAAGTTTCGTGATCGATTTTTGAATCACCCTGTATATTAGTAATTTTCAGGAATCGTTAAAATAATATTCTATTTCAATTCGTTAATATATTCATGAACGAAATTATTAAATATTAATTGATTTTTTCCTGAAAAAAAAAAGATAAATGTATTGGAATTAAATCACTTAAATACCGATCATAGATTGGTACTATGCAAATTAAGACTTAAAATACAACACAAAAAGAAAAAGCCACCGAATATTAAAAATAAATTAAACATTGAATCGGTAAGTGATGAATCAACCAAAGACTTGTATAAAAAGAGACTTGCAGAAAAGATCAAAGACAACTCTATTAAAGATTCAGATGATGTTGAAGAAAGCTGGGGAAAAATCAGAGGAAATGTAGATAAATCGGCCGAGGAAACATTGGGATACAGAGAAGTCAACACAAATTCTAAGCCGTCAGCTAAGCACTGGTATACTCCTGAGGTGAGATCATAGGCAGCAAAGAAGCAGCAGGCTTACCTCCGATACAGAAATAACAAGTCAGAAACAGAACACAATCGATACAAAGAAATAAGAAACAGAGTAAACGCCGACATAAGACAAATCAAAAACGAATATTGGCGAAGGTTCACAGTAGATATGGAACATGACTTGTACGGGGCACAAAAGAAGGTATGGAACATAATCAGAAGAAGGAAACAGGATATAAACGAATATACACAATCCCAAAAAATTTCTGAGTACGAATGGGAAGAACACTTTAAAACACTATATAGAAATACAGATCAATCACAACAGAACAACTACCCACCCGAAAATGCATCTGAATATGACGAATACACCAAGGAAGTAAGCCTCCAAACGACGAAAGACACGATAGCCCAATTAAAAACGAGAAAAGCCCCAGGACCCGACAATATTCCCAACGAACTAATTAAATATGGTGGAAATGCATTACACGAAGAACTAACAAAACTCTTTAACAAAATAATTAAAGACCAAGAGATACCCCGAGATTGGAAGAAAAGTGTAACAGTACCTATTTTCAAGAAGGGTGATAAGAAAATCACGGAAAACTATAGAGGAATAACTTTATTAAATTCAATAATGAAATTATTCACCAAAATCCTTGAAGGTATAATAACTGACTATTGCAGAATATCAGAAGAACAGCAAGGTTTCCGCAAAAACAGATCTACAGTAGATGCCATATTCATCGTAAGACAGATAGCAGAGAAATCTATTGAATTTACTAAGCCGGCTTTTATATGCTTTATAGATCTCACTAAAGCCTTTAATAGGGTGAGACTGGATGATATTCTGCAAATAATGCAAATTAAAGGCATTCCAAACAATTTAATTAACATAGTTGAACAGCTAAACTCCAACACCACAACACAAATCTCAGTAAGCGGCAACCTAACTAAGGATGTACCGATAGCGTCGGGCATACGACAGGGGGACTCTCTGAGTCTATTACTGTTTAACATAGTAATGGACAAATAATTGAGAATGTCAAAAGAGCGACACCAGGGTACGGAATGAATACCGGGGAAATATCTGCAAACCAAGACAGAACAAGAGAAGTAAGAAACCAAGTAAACAAGGCAAATAGAATCTCAGGAAGTCTGGCGGATATAATATAGCACAACACATACATGAGCAAGGACGCAAAAACAAAAATCTACAAGACCTGTATTCGACCGATAATGACGTACGCAA
This sequence comes from Diaprepes abbreviatus, assembly GCA_034092305.1. Lineage (NCBI taxonomy): Eukaryota > Metazoa > Arthropoda > Insecta > Coleoptera > Curculionidae > Diaprepes > Diaprepes abbreviatus. The sequence goes on from JASJET010000039.1 coordinate 4,001,183, forward strand.
TAGAGACGAGAGCTGACAACACAAAAACAAAATCAATTCTAAGAACTGCCGAAATGAAAGTACTAAGAAGAATATCGGGATACACATTAAGAGATCACATACGCAATTTAAAAATACGCGAGGAACATGGAATGCAGGATATAGTCAGATGGGGACGGAAGCGCAGAAGAGCCTGGAATGAGCACGTAGGAAGAATGGCGCAAAATAGGATAGCGAGAATCGCCCGAGATGAAACACCGGAAACCAGAAGACCAATAGGTAGACCATCTAAAAGATGGAGAGAGTCCTGGATTTCAACATCAAATGAAATGAATGATTGAGTTGAAAAAAACAGGCTGTAAGCCTATAACAAGAGGAAGAAGAAGAAGAAATACTGTGGAATAGAAAGAACAGTTTATATTTAATCAACCTCAAAAATATGTTATCATTTTGCCGTACATATATGTTTTTTTTGTATATTCACGTATAATTTTTAATGAGAGATAGATATGGTTATCAAACGTTGAGAATATTCTAACCGACTCTCAGTTGTGGTTCTATAAAAAATACTTTCAAGATAGGTTTTTTGCGAAGTTAAAAAATTGTTGGTATAGAAAAAGTTTTTAGCACATTCTGGAGAGTTCTCCAGAATAGCTCCATAAAAATATTTCGATTGAAAGGAGGTAAAAAGCTGAAAAGATTTGCTTGTAAGAACTTTTTATATTTTCGGGCAGAGATAGTAACCATTATAGTAGTGGACTAGCAAGAATGATCAGCCATAAAATAAAAAGATCTATAGTAAACTTTGTTCCCGTATCAGATAGAGTTTTGACCCTCCAACTGAGTAACCATTGAAAAAAATAAATAAATCCAGAAACATCACAATTATTATGAGCGATTGGAATGGTCTTGCTCAGAGAAACGAGAAAGGAGGCTTACTGTTGCAATTCTGTCAATAATACGAATTCATAATTAAGAATACCTTTTACAAACTACCAAGAAGACAATTATACACTTAGGAGGCACCTGGAGACACAAAACACAACTTCATTCCAAATCAAATAGACTATATAACTATAAACGACAGGTATAAAAATATAACTGAAGCACTCAAAACATACCCAGAAGCTGATATTGGATTATACCATGATCCAGTAGTTGCCCAATTCCGAATAAAACTTACCGAGAATAGAATTAATAGATATAGGCTGCTTAAGTTAACAAAGAATTAAACAATAGGTAGAACGAAAGATCCAGTTAAATCTAAGAGAAATTGAAAAGGAGGAGCATAGAAGGTACCTTAATATTGGCACACATTGAAGCACAATTAAGGAAACTCTTTTACAACCTGCAAAAAGAAAGATCATAGAAACAAAAAAGATGGATGACTGATAAAATTTTTTCACTTGTAAATTCTAGGAGGGCATCTAAGTGTAAAAACCAAGAACAGTATAAGCAGAATAACACCAAGATTATAAATAAAAGTCGAAAGGTTAAAAGGAAATAGCTCGAAGAGGAATTTATGGAGATCGAAAATCTGGATGTCAACTATAATTCCTTAACCTCCATAAAAAGGTCAAAGAAATGAAAATAAAAGGTACAGAAATCTTCCTTGCCACATAGCTAATTTAGTAGTTTATAGTTTATAGTTGAAGTTTAGATATGCCCCATGAACTTTGTTTCTTTGGTTCATGTCATTCGGACAGTAGTAGTAAATAATGAATTATTCTCAAAGAGTTGATAGTGTAACACGCAGCTCAGGCAGTGTTTTCTCTTGTAAGCTACTCGGGTAGTTTTCTAGTTTATTAACAAAAGGCCAAAGCCGGGAGGTATCATTCAGTAAGAATACAGCTCGAACAAAATACAGCTTTCCAACTTCTTGTTTGAAACAGCGGGGTCCGATGTGTTGAATTTAATTTATTAATAAAACTGTTCGTGAATTAAGCGATTTGGTCCTTCGATTTCCCCATCTTTCTGAACCAACGACCTGGGGATTGAATCAGGGGCGGATCCAGCCTCTCTGTCAATTGGGGGGGGGGGGCAGTGATATCACAAAAGTACAGTATGGCAAGCGAAAGCAAGCTGTCGACGGGGGGGGGGGGGGGTGATACATCAGCAACATTCCCATTTCTAGTGGCAGGTCGGGTCTATTTTACTGAATTTGAAGTTTTTGGAGAGAGGGGGGGGCGATCATAAAAAAAATAAGTTGTCGACAGGGGGAGAGGATGCGGGCAACATACAATTCCTAATATAAGAGGCAGAATCGTGTCTATTTTCCTGAACTCAAAGCTCCTGGGAAGAGGAGGGGCGATCGCAAGCATACACATTCCTATACTCCATTCAAGAACTAGAGAGAGTAATAAAACTGTTACCGAAACCTCCAACTTACCTGCTCCAGTGCCGCAGGTAACTGAGAACTGACGTGAATCTAATTATATTTAATTATATTCAAATATTATAAGGTTTTATAAATTTACTGCAACAATAAAATTTCTGATAGTGCAATTTAATTTCTGTCAGTGAGCAAAGTACACCTTACAGTGTGTCCTTAGTGATTTATCTTGTTTGTACTTGTTTTTATATATTATATGAGATTAGTGAGATACCCAAAAGATCTGGCTTCTACATCTATATTTATTCCAAAATAGTTAAACCAGGGCATTTTTTCCTCAACGAAAAACTTATTGCAATGAATGTTTATGATGCCTTAACATATCAATATCTAGATAATCATGTTAAAAGTTCTATTGAGATGTGTTCCAACATGACAGGAGTTGGAAAATCTACTATGTACCGAATACTGAAGGAGAAAAAAACAACTGGAATTGTTAGTACTCCCAAGTCACATTCGATCACAGGCAGACGAAAAACCTCGTTGGAAGAAGAGATGTAAACTGCAAGAAAAGGAGTTGTACATACATCTTATTATGAGAAGCAGATCCCAACCGTCTACAAAATTCTAACTAAAATCAATGAAAATCGGGATTTACCTGAAATTAAAGGAACTGAGCTCTGGAAATTGCTCAGAGAACTTAATTTTTGCTAGGAAAAACCAGATAGGAAATCTGTTCTTGTAGATCGTCCGGAAAATGTCCGTTGGTGAAGGAAATATCTCTATCAAGTAAAAGGTAGAGTTGCTAGAAATAACACAACTTACAAAATTAGTAATTTAACAGAACTTTACAAAAATTTTTTGGAAAAAAGTTACTGCAGAAAATTTGGAAAAATCCATATAATAAAAGAATAAAAGAAAATGTGGAAACTCGATCTCATGATCCGATCCAATAGAGGAACCAATTATAATTAATTTGGGCGAAGATAGCTTCACTAACTTGGATTACGAATTAGATACGTAATGTTTACCAGCGTAAACACAATTTATTATTTAAATATTTTTAACATATAAAAATTAATTACATTTGAATCCCTTTTTAGTGCTTAATTGTAATTCTGCAGATGGTTTAAGAAATAAATAAACTGAAACGTCAAATGTTCTAAAAATGTTTTTAATTAATAATAAAATGATCGATAGCCCAAAAAAATTTTCACATTTTATGGACGAATTTATTTTTTTTATATATGTTGAACTGCTATTTTTGACAATGGATATTTTATAAGTATTTAAATTATAACTTTTCTGAGAGAAAAAGGCTACATTTAATTTTGAATATGCCTAAAACGGTTTCTATGCCAAAATTAAAAATACGGTTATGATTTGTGTGAAATATGTCAAAATTATCTATATTTTCTAATGTATGTGAATTATTAAAAAATCATAAGACAAAAAATAATATTATAAAAACTTTTTATTTTATATTTATTACCGAAATAATATTCTATGCTATAAATACTTAGTAATAAAATAAACCTCTTTCCGATGCCTATGACAAGGATTGAAATCTTTTTTAACACTTCACATATCCAAATATCTATTGTTATCCAACCCAAATAGTCCATTATTATAGACCGGTATTTTCGATTATAAAATTTCTAACCCATTTCTATGAAAAATATATATGTCTAACAAATTTTGCCAAAGACCTCAGACTAAAGAACACAAATATTTTGCGAAGAAAAAAAAGGGTAAAAAATTATTTATTACTCTCTCTAGTTCTTGAATAAACTATAGTGTAAGAGGCAAAATCGGGTCTATTTTCCTGAACTCAAAGCTCTTGGGGGGGGGGGATCGCCCCCACCGCCCCCCCTTGGATCCGCCCCTGGATTGAATAGACTTCTTCGTTAAGGTATTTAAGGTGAAAATCACCCTCTGATCCCGACCATGGACACTGCATGACTTTAATAGAATAAAGTTATTATGATGTTTCATAATTTTTTTAGGGTTGGAGGTATTGTCTTATCTTTTTTTCCTTTTTTTTTGTTTTCTGAATCTTATAATTTCCCTCATTCAGTTGGGTTTAGCTGGTAATTTTAAAAGATATTTTGGTGGTCCTACATTGGGGTGACCTTCCAGACTCAGTTCCTGTTTTATGGGGTTATCAATGCCTGAATTAGAATAATTTTATGGTGGACCTGGGAGTAAAGCTCCAATAATAATAGCTTTGATAAGCTCAATGTCCCAAAATAACACCCTAGCTATGGACGGGCAGTAGTTGGATAAATACTATAGAAATTATCTTGTGTGAGTGGATTTTTGTAGACTGATATTCAAATTTGCCTACCATTTATTTCAACCAAAATATCTAAGAGTGATATTTTATTCTAGTTCCAAGAAAAGGAAAAATTCTTCATCCAGGATAATAAACTAACAATGGAATATTTGCTCGCACCGGTGATTCGAGACCCTTGCAATTGAATCCCCAAATGGAAAATGATTATGGCTTAGATACGTAAACGACACTTTCATTATCTGGAATGGAAACGACGAAGAACTTCAAAATTTCCTCTGTCATTTCAACAATATTAGCACAACTAATAAACTCACTATGGTTAAAGAAGTACAAAATAAATTACCATTTTTAGACATTTTTTTTTTGAGAGAAATGGCAGGCAAACTTGAACCTCGGTTTACAGAAAATCCGCAAACACTGGATAACATCTAAACTACTGACCTAATCACTCCAACAACACCAGACATGGAATTGTAAAGAGACCTAGTAGATAGAGCATTCGCTCTAAATCTGGTGAATAAGATTTTGGAACAGCGCAGAAATAAAGCAAGATCGACAACAGATGAAGAAGGGAAACTGATGTTGAACATCCCCTGTGTTAGAAGAAAAGGGAAACTATACAAGATCAACGTTGTTTTCAATTTTAATAACTCTCTGAGAAATCACTTTATTAGGGTCAAACCAACTCCTAGGTTGGTGAAATAAAGATACCTCTTGAAGTAAGGATCAAAGAACACCAGGAAACACATTTCGTAGAGAAACAGAAAAATCTGGTGCCGCAAACTACGCCTATACTCACGGACATCGCATAAAATGGTCTGTAGTTAGAATCTGATACTGAGAACAACACCAGAGAAAACAAAAATTCCGCGGTTATACCATAGAATCCGATTTTCTTTAATAACTTGTTTTTAGATATAAGGAAAGTATAGAAGCCACTTCTTAGTAATTGTAAACTAAAACTAAATGCAGTAGAAAGAGGACGGTAACATAGCATTCATTATTGCACTCATCTCGGTCACACTTCACTACATTTACTTTTAGTTTGAAAACGGCAAAAGATAATTATGTGAAATTCAACAAAAAATAAAGACAAGGGAAGTTGAACATATATCTACTACTTCACAGGAAACTTTAATTCACCCAACTATTTTGTTTACATAGATTCTCGTTCGTTTACATAGATTACCACCATATATTTACACAAATACGAGAATAAGCAAATAACTAATTAAAGATAATCCCACTCACATTTGGACGGCAAAAGGAGTAAACTCAGCGACAGTTGCTACAAAAGATCCGGCTTGTGGTTCAGCATGCAAATAAATAGGCATTAATCCCCGGTCCCTGTATAATTAGAGCTGTTTTGTGGCACGCCAATGGAATAAACTTAAGTTAATTTAAATTCTAAGGGTTGTTTTGTCTAGTTCGCAGCCCTTTGTAGTTCCGGGAGACAGACGTTTAAGGATAAAGGGAATATCTTTTGTTCCATTATATATTTTATTTAATATAAACTATTTTTTCTGTGAATTCGACAGAAGCGCAGAAAATTACTTGAAGACTTTTAAAAGTAGTGCGTAGTTTAATTTTCAATTAAGAAATAACAATTTGATATACATACCTTACGGCCGAACCCATAGTAGAAGAACCTACAGTAGAAGAAGTGTCACGAGCTATTCAAAAACTTAAAACAACAAAGCCCCAGGAAACGACATTATACCGGGAGAATGTTTGAAAAAGGGAGGAGAAACCTTGAAACGTGCCTTCTATCAACTCATCTGTCAAATATGGAAAGAAGAAAAAATACCAACCTCCTGGAAAGAAAGTGTGATAATACCAATACTTAAGAAGGACGATAAAACGTGCTGCTCCAATTATAGGGGTATATCCCTTATTAACACAGGATATAAAGTCTTCTCTCTAATGATCTTAGAACGATTGACTGCGTGTGTGGAGTATCAAATAGGAGATTAGCAGTGTGGATTTAGAAAAGACCGCTCAACTGTAGATCAGATATTCACGATTAGGCAATTAATGGAGAAATGTTGGGAATACAACAAAACATTGCACCAGCTATTTATAGATTTTAAACAAGCATACGATAGCATCATAACAGTGGATTTGTGGAATGCCATGGCAGAACTGGGCATACCGAAGAAGCTAATTAACCTCACCAAAACATGTGTAGAGGGATCTACAAGTGCAGTAAGACTTGAAGGAAGATTGTCAACCTTCTTTACAATCAACAGTGGTCTTAAACAAAGCGATGCGCTATCTCCACTCCTCTTTAACATCGCCTTGGAGAGCATCGTGCGAAAAACCAACACAAAAACGCTCCTCTTTAGAAATCAAGGTCCGCGCATCATATTGGCGTTTGCTGATGATATCGATATTGTAGGTAATACAACTACCAGTATCAAGGAAGAGTTCTTCAAACTGGAAAATGCCGCAAAGAAAGTTGGCCTACGAATCAACGAAGAAAAAACAAAATATATAGCTACAACAAGAACGGAACGGCGAGGCAGAATAGGACAGAACGTGACTATGGACCACTACAATTTTGAAAGGGTCCATCAGTTTCAATATTTGGGAGCTACGATCACCTCTGACAACAACATTACACAAGAGATTAACAACAGAATACAAGGAGGCAACCGCTGCTGGTATGGGCTGCAAAAGATAATGAAATCGAAAAATATATTCCGCCGCACGAAAATAAGAATATATCAAGTAGTTATAAGACCGGTAATGTCATATGCATGTGAAACATGGACGTTGACAAAACAAAATGAGAAAAGACTGAAAATCGCAGAAAGAAGAATGCTTAGGGGGATATACGGACCAGTCAGAGACAACACCACACAGCAATATAGAACGAGAATAAACAAGGAATTGGAGGAACTATACAACCAGCCAGATATAGTGAAAATAATAAAAGCAGAAAGATTAAGATGGGCCGGCCATGTTATGAGACAAGATCAACGTATCGTCAAGTTGGTATGGGAAGAGAACCCAGAAGGAAAGTGGCCGCTAGGAAGACCAAGGGTGAGGTGGAGAGATAACGTTGCAGCAGACTTACAAACCCTAAAGGTCGAACGCGCGGAGGAACTGATGATGGATCGCAGCAAGTGGAGGCAGATTATGAAGTAAGCAAAGACCCACCCCGGGTTATAATGCTAGAGAGAGAGAGAGAGAGAGAGAGAGAGAGAGAGAATTTGAAAGTTGGGAAACCTAACATTTCAAAAATGAAAAATTCTAAAACTGTGGAAGATGTGGGGAAAAAAATACATTTTTGTTTATTTTGTCGTAATTTAGGTTAGTATTTTTTTAATAAAAAAATGAATATTTGAATTGCAATTTAAAATTTTAAACTTTAATAACTTAGATAATAATTCATCGAATTTTTCGATAATTTTTTACGTACCTCCTAAGTTCGAGTAGTAAAAGGAAAATATAAAGTTTTTTTTGGGGGATCTCATGTGGTTTTTCCAAAAAAAAATTCTTTTTTCCCCGGTCACTTTTATGTTATTTCCGATGTAGCCCGTTTCAATTTGCCACTTTCACTAAAAGGCATATATGATTATTTTGTACTATAACACATTTCTCTGAAATTTACACAAAATATTTTGCTAAAATATAGCGGAAAATATGAAAAATCGATTTGGGAAACAAGACGCTTTTTTCGCCATTATCTCGATAAATTGTTTATCGATTTTGACATATAAAACATAAAACTAAAGATCTTCTCAATACCCACAACTTTCACTAATATAATAATACATTTTTCGACTATGGCCACTGTTTAAAAAAAAAAACAGACCCGATCTGACAGTACCTCTTTACGTATTTGCCATTTGCTAGCCCCTCTCCCCCCCCCCCCCGGTGATTTAAACCGGTCAGATATTTAAAAAGAGGAGCGGATGGAGACAGGGACCATTTCCTGGTGAGAATTAAAGTCAGAATAAGGATATCGGCTCAAGAGAATCTCCACAGTACGCAAACAAAAAGATGGGAAATAGACAGATTACAAAATAACGAACCAAGAGAAAAATTACAAAGAAGTATCCACGAAAAACTAAAACAAACAAAAGATGAAGACAACATAGACGTAATATGGAAGAACATAAAAACAACGTTGATAAGCGCATCAGAAGAAACTCTGGGAAACAAGAAGAGAATAATCAAAAAATGATATGTTCAGGACTGCCAAGATATCATAAGGGAAAGAAATGAGGCCAGAAGAAACATGCTCCAGAACCCATCAGACAATAATGTCGGAAAATACAAATATGAAAGAACAGCGGCAAGAGGATTGATAAAAAGAAAAAAGAGAGAATACCACACGCAAATAATTAAGGAAATTGAAGAGAATCGAATCAACTGCAGAGTAAAACAACACTTCAGGGGAGTACCACGTATCAAGGCAGGATACCAGCCCAGGACAGGAAACTTCTTAGAACGAGAGAACGGAGACCTTATTGCCAATGAGAAGGAAATACTAGAAACCTGGAAAAAATACTTTAGGCAACTCTTGAAGGAAAAATCTAACAGCACTCTGTCAAACACAAAGATCCATACAGCCGAAATAGAAGACAGATGCCCTTCATACGAAGAGGTGATACGCGCTATCAAGAAACTGAGAAACAATAAAGCCGCAGGCGTGGGATGCACTCCACAGATCAATCCATAAACCAATACAAAGAGTCTGGCAGGAAGAAATTCTTCCAGATGAATGGAAGGAGGGAGTCATTGTGCCAATCCACAAGAAAGGCGACAAGAAACAATGCAGCAATTACCGGGGAATAACCCTACTGAACACAACCTATAAAGTCCTGTCGAACATTTTGCTGGAAAGAACCAAAACATATACAAAAGAAATCGTAGGGAATTACCAATGCGGATTTAGACCTAATCGCTCAACTGTTGACCAGATATTTGCCATAAAACAGATAATGGAGAAAAGCTGAGAATTCGATCGTGAACTACATCAGATATTTATCGATTTTAAACAGGCATTTGATAGAGTTTGCAGAACGAGACTATGGACAGCAATGCAGGAGCTTGGCTTTCCCAGAAACTGGTCAGCCTAAGAAGGATGTGTATGGAGTTTGAAATAAACAACTGTCTTAAGCAAGGAGGTGCGCTCTCACCACAACTTTTTAACATAGCGCTGGAATATATAATCAGAAATTCGAAAATTGAAGCACCGACCTCTATATTCCATCAAGATAGACCAAATCTACTGTTCGCATTTGCAGATGATATCGATATGATTGGTAGTAATAGAATAAAAATGAAAGAAACTCTAATACGGTTCGAAAGGGAAGCAAAGAAGATGGGACTTCAAATCAACGAAGACAAAACTAAATACATGTTCATGAGTCGGAATGGCCGAAACAGAGACAGAATAGGTCAAAACATCACCATCGATGAATATAACTTTAAACGAGTCAAAGAATTTAAATATCTAGGAACAACAATATGCGAAGATAACAACGGATCACAGGAAATAAACAATAGAATACAAGCAGGAAATAGATGCCTGTACGCACTGCAAGATCTGATGAAATCGAAACACCTCACAAGACGAACAAAGATGGACCTATACAAAATAGTTATAAGATCGATAGATGAAACGACAGGACAATACAGAACAAGAACTAGCAAGGAACTAGAAGAACTATTCCCAGATACAGATGTAGTAAAAGAAATAAAGGCTAGAAGACTCCAGTGGGCAGGACGTATCAGAAGGCTTCCTGACGACAGAATAATAAGACTAGCTTGGGAGGAAGCACCGACTGGGAGAAGGCCACTGGGACGACCCCGACTCCGGTGGAGAGATAATATAACAAAAGATCTCCAAACTATGGGCATCGAACACTGGATGGAGGTTGCGAGAGATCGAAATGAATGGAGGCATGTCGTAAAGTCGGCTAAAACCCACCCAGGGTTGTAAAGCCACGGAGTAAATAAGTAAGTAAGATATTTAAAAATAAATATTTTCGCCTTGTAGTAGAGGTTTCATTAAATTTCTTTACGTACAACATCTGATACAAATTTTATAGCGTTCTGATATTTTTTTACAACTCCATTACTTAAAATTACAAGTTTAATTTAGGCACTTTCCTTTTTCAATTAAAATTTGCCCTACAGCACACAAAGGTGTGTTTTAGCCAATAGAAATTTGACGAGGGTTTTAGAGCATTTTAACGATACTTCATTAATGTCGTCATTTTATATTAAAGTGGAATTATAAAAGGAGAGAAAAGAAGGACTATGGGTCTTTGTTCACTTATTATCTCTTACCTTCTTGTTAAATTCTTAAATTAGCGAAAGGGAACAGTGAACGGAATTATTAGTAGGTTACTAAAATTGGGAGAATTTATAAAATCTGAAAATTTATAAATTTAATATTTACATAACAAGAAGCTACAAATACTAAATTCTAAAAGTCTCTACACGCTCTTTTTACACAATTTATATAAAATGTCACTGTTATAAAATAATACTGAATAACAAATATCATTTTGTGAATGTGATTTGAATGAAACACGAAAGAGTGTTCGATATAGAGCCTGAATTTGACTGGAGAATTACTTTATCATGTTAGGTTTCAGAGATCTCAGAACCTTAGAGTACAAAAAATGTTATTTTGTCCTATATCGTTGTCTGTCAAATGATAACCCTTTCTATGAAAATTTGTAGCTTCACCATCAAAAACTACAAATATCTCTTTCAAAATGTTATATTGAGTTTTCTAATCCGATTTTTTCGCAAGATGGAAAGTTTTGAAGTAATTATTCACAACTCTTGATTTAAAAACCCTACTAGGATAATTCATGTTCATAGTATAATGTTTTTTGGGTCACTGACAACTAATTAAAATATTTTCTGTATACCTTAACCTAAAAAAAAAACAAGATACAATATTTCATAAATTAACACAACGTTTTTTCCCAAATTCACTAAAGTCAGACATTATGTAAACCGCTAATAATCTATTTGACCTCTAAAATAATCAATGAGAATATTTCTCGATTCCAGTTCTAAAAAGTAGCTAAAAAGACGTGAAAACTGCATCCTTGTTTCTTAATATGACAATTCTCTTCGAATCTGAACCAAGAATACTCTAGTAAATCATTTTATTCGTGAAGAGATTAACCCAGTTCTACCAATAACATATCTAGTACAATTATAAAACACTAATTTGTGACGTCACCACCAACAGACATTATTATTTGCTTGAATGAATGAATTAATGAATGAATAAAACAAAGATAGCGATGCTCGATCACTGATGCTTAGGCCTCGTTGAGTCTTTTACATCCCACCATAGTTGCAGCTGATTCAAGGCCAATTGCCTTAGCAAATTCATCCAGTCTTGATAATTGGACTTGCCTAACTGCTTTCGGTAACGAAATTGTATCTCCGAAATATCTCTGTCTCACTCCGTTGAGTTCTGGATACTCTTTGAGGACTTGTTCAACAGTTTCATCGTCCTCCAGATACCATCTGCACGTCGGTTCATCCGCTACACCCATCTTGTGAAGATGGCCTTCAGGTGACAATGTCCATGTTAACAGTTTCACCACAATTCGGAGCTTTCTTTCCTAAGGAGAGAAGCTCCGCAGTAATTCATGTGCTAGATCCCCTTATATGTACCTCGGCACATCTCATTCCAACAGCTCCTCCACGATCCTATAAATTTACTTTCCAGTAACAATTTTAGTTCCCTTTTGCCAAAGGCACTTGGGCCAGGTAGAATTGGTTGGGATCCTTATGATAAAATTTCGGATCCCATTTTTGCCAGACGATCCGCGTCTTTATTCCCGTGTATACCCGAATGACCCGGAACCCACAAGAGTCTAATTATGCAACCATTCCTTGTCATACTGTTCAGTACATCCTTGCACTCAGACACCAATTGTAAAATTACGACACTGCACTTCAGTGCCATTATCGTAACCCCAAGGTCTGAGCATATATTTATTATCCTGTTCCTGGTTATATTCTTCTCAAAGAGATAGCCACAAAGATGTCGCAGGTTGTCCGAGAGAGTAGAACTTTCGAACTCCTGTGCTCTTACCTAAGACGCGACTCCATCTATTTCATCTTGTCGAGATTCATCTGTAAACCACCAATATCCATTTCAAGGAAAATTTTGCCCCGCCTCCTAATCCTCCCTGCTTGGAAAAGTTTCACAAAATAGTTGGGTTTCAAGAGCGGCGTCATATAGTCTGTTTGCATGAGGCGTGATTAGGATAATTCATGTTTCGCAGATAAAAATCTCATAGTATAATGTTTTTGGGTCGTTGACAACTAATTAAAAGATTATCTGTGTATCTAACCCTAAAAAAACCAAGGAACAAAAAAGTCCCATTATTACATAAATTAACACAACGTTTTTTCCCAAATTCACTAAAGTCTGATATTCTGTACACCGCTAATAATCTATTTGACCTCCAAAATAATCAATGATAATATTTCTCGATTTCAGTTCTAAAAAAAATAGCTAAAAAGACGTGAAAACCGCAGTAAATCATTTTATTCTTGAAGAGATTTACCCAGTTCTACCAATGGCACATCTAATACAAGGATAAAACATTAATTTGTAACTTCACCACCAGCAGTTATTCTAATTTGCTTGAATAAATGAATGAATTAATTAAACAAAGGTGGCGATGTTCGATTATTGATGCTTAGGCCTCGTTGGGCTCTTTACATCCCCTCATAGTTGCAGCTCATTCAAGGCCAATTGCCTTTGCAAATCCATGCAGTCTCGATAATTGTACTTACCTAACTGCTTGATCAACAGTTTCATCCTCCTGGATATTTCTCCATCACGCCTTCCTAGACACCTCAGTAGCTGCCCGTTCCATTTCCGAGATGCCCTAGGCAACTGAGACGGTATGTAGCCTTCAGAGCCTCATTATCTATGTATGAAAAAGAGATGGATTCACCTGGACCTCCAGAGCCCTAGTGGGGGCAGTCCTCATCGCACTTAGCTTATTTTCTTGCGTTTTTGTTAAATGTATATGTTTGTGACAGTTTTTGATCGTGCAATCCTACGAACGGATAATTTTGGTTGCGTGTGGCGGTTTCCCCCACGATTTACTACTACTCCATATTAGTTAGTAACTATATTATAAACTTATAAATTAATCTCAATTTGACAAAGACACTGTGGATGTCTGGTTGATTTTCTTAGGCTCGAACAGCTTTGGTGCTACATAAATACAGGTTATTAGCTTACCAATACCACAAGCACCAATTCAAGACTCACGGAAAGCTGCTACCCAACAGGTCAGATCAGGCCTCTGGAACTCTAACATATATAGCTAAAATAAATGCTCATATGATCGTGATAACCTAATTTTGAAAAGCTTACCTTTAAATAGCTTTATGGAGATTTAAAATCTAAAATAAAAACCTTTAACAATGTTCGAAACATACCACCTTTAACGAGTGTTAGATCGTAACTGTTGTTACTTACTCCTTGAAAACACTTAACATTACAACCCTCGGAACCTTCCTCACCTCATTCAAATGAGTACCACCTCACGATCTATACCAAAAAAAATTGTATTTCGTGACACATCGCTCGTCCCAGGCGATGGTTCCGTTCCCAAAAGTTTTATTCTTTCTTCTCTTCCAGATTTAGTCCGAACATCCTAGAATAATAATTCTTATACAACAAAAAAATAATTTAACAAACTGTTAAACCTCCTCTTATCAATAAAAGTTTCGGTCTTAGACCATGGGAAAAATCTTATTCGCTATTTTATCCATTTTTCACATTTTACTTGTTCTTATTTTTTTTTTGTTGAATAGGTAAAAAAATTACCAAAAGGCAAAATCTTTGCACATATAAACAAATAATTATATTACATCGTAGCCATTTTATTTACACATTATTTTGTTTCCTTAAGATGAAAAAATTTGCATAGTTTACAAAGAACACTCTCCTGAGGAAAAAGTTTTTTATGAGATATTTATTTTAAAATATTAAGGATGGTACGACTATTTTCGTATTATGTCTCCCTAAATTGTCAGGGTTTGTATGTTTTCTAAAGCAAATATATTAACAACCCCAAAAATAAGACAACAGAGTCAATGCTCAACTTCGATAGCTAATTTATTTTCCTTTATGGATAATGATTTTTGGGTAGAGACATTGCAATGGTCGAAATCTATATACCGGATTGCCCAAAAGAATTCCTCCGCTTAGTGGAATTTATTTTAAGTTAATGAATTTAAAATAAATTTAAGGCGTAATTAATATTTGTTCTCTTATATGTTTATTATCTTTTAAATTTACTTATGTAGTTTGAAAAACATTACATTGTAAAATGTTTTATTGCAATTTATTATAGTTATTGTGTATATGAGGAAATCTGAAAATTGTCATTCTGAAGGGATTTTAAGGTCAGACAAGGATTCCACGTCACAATATCTTTCAATTGGAGTCAAAACCCAATTGAAACGTATTGTTGTTGTTGTTTAGTTCATCAAATTCATTAAATTAATGGGAAAAATCATTTAATTAGACATATTATCAGGTCTTCCATGTATGTAAAAAAAATCTCCTATTATCTACTCAGACATGTATCTATACTTAAATAAAGAAGGTAACAACAAATAAAAAACCCAGCATAAAACGAAGGTATCACCACAAAGTCAAAAATTATATCACACACACCCCAAAATCAAAAATTCTGCACTTAAAACCGGAAGCCCGATAAAGGGAAAACTTAAAAAGGCTCACCCTGAAAGCAACAGAAAGCAACAACATCGATCTTATCATCTTATAGATGCGATGGCTTTAACGGCGCCTTTGATGATGAAGGGTCTAATGACATATATAAAACCCTTTTCGTAATTATAATTTCATATAATTAACATAAAATACGAATAGAAAACGCCACGATGAAAATTAAACTGTAAAGTTTAATCGGATGAAAATTCGCAGAGATTTTTTTTGATGGGAACGCCTTTTCTGGCATCGGTGAAAAAAATAATCTTTGGCGACGACTATAATCTAGTTTCAAAAGACTACCATTATGACATGTGCAGAAGGTCACGTTCGGATCATGAATTAATCGTCTATAGCATCTATTCGTTACTTTTAACGAAGGTACATCCAAAATAAGGCTTTCGCGACGAAATGGATTGATAACGATGCAATCGATAATAACTATGAAACTTTAAAAAACAAAGTATTATTTTCGATTACACGATACACCAAAAAATTGCAGCATTTATGCTGCAAAACACTGTAGAGGGCGCTAGCTGCGTTATAACTCTATTGCATAATCATTCAATAAAAAAATACTATTTTCCTAGGTGTTCTACATAAAAGAATATACTCTATAAATACCGTTAAGAATTTTCCATAAGATTATGGATATTGCGACAGAATTTTATCATGGACTGCTGCAAAACGAATATTTTGGTAGCGTATTGCCGTTTCGTCCACAATTTATTGCTGCTCCACATTAGTTAATAGCTATATTATAAACCTATAAATAAAACGTACTCTAATACAGACACTCTGGAAGTCTAGTCGATCTTATTCGCTTTTGCATTTTTAGTGTTAAACGCCTACGGGTTATTCTCTTTGTCAACCTCTGTCCATCCACCCCTGGATGTAGGTCTCTCTCAATTGTTTTCATCTTTCTCTATTCTTCGCCAATCTCATCCACTGTTTG
This sequence comes from Diaprepes abbreviatus, assembly GCA_034092305.1. Taxonomy (NCBI): domain Eukaryota; kingdom Metazoa; phylum Arthropoda; class Insecta; order Coleoptera; family Curculionidae; genus Diaprepes; species Diaprepes abbreviatus. The sequence goes on from JASJET010000039.1 coordinate 4,017,498, forward strand.
CCCGCCATTGTCCTTGTCATCTACCCATCTTTTTTGAGGTCTTCCCGTGCTTCTTGTTATCTCCCTCGGTCTCTATTCCAGGATTCTTCGTGTCGATCTGTTATCCTCATATCGGGCTATGTTACCAGTCCATCGCCACTTCATCTTTGCAACCTTCTCCACGATGTCCTTGACTTTCGTTCTGCGTCTTATCTCGGTGTTTCTAATCCTGTCTCTTAATGATATTCCAAGCATGTTTCTTTCCATTATCTTTGGACTGTTTCTAATTTTTTAGCGGACTTTTTGGTGAGGGACATGGTCTCTAATCCATACGTACACACCGGTAATATGCATGTGTCGTATACTTTTCTTTTTAGATTTATGGGAATTGAATTATTTTTCAGGATGTGTGCAAGTTTACCGAAAGCGGCCCATGTCAGCTGTGTTCTTCTTTTTATTTCAGCGTCCTGGTTTGATTTCCCTAGTCTGATGTCATGACCCAAGTTTACTGAGTGTCCGACGTTTTCTATCCTCTGGTTCTGAATTGTTATGTTTGCCTGTTCGTGGTTCATTATTTTTGTTTTGTTGTAGTTCATTTTAAGGACTATAGATGCGGATACGTCATTTAGCTGTTGTAGCATTTCGTTCAATTCTTGGAGATTACTTGCTATTAAGATTATGTCATCAGCAAATCTGAGATGGTTCAAGTATATCCCGTCGATGAATATACCTTTGATGTCCCATTTAAGTTCCTTAAAAATGTCCTCTAGGACCAGGGTGAACAGTTATGGCAAGATAGTGTCCCCTTGTCTCACTCCCCTTTGTAGTTTTATGGGGTTCGTTTTCGTCTTGTCGTCTATTTTTATTTGAATGATTTCATTTTCGTATATGTTCTTTATGATGTTTATGTATCTTGAATCGATTCTTGCGTTTTCTAAGGATTGTAATACTGCCCATATTTCGACTGAGTCGAATGCCTTCTGGAAATCTACAAAAGCCATATGGAGCAGTACGTTATATTCAGTGCACTTCTCAATTAGTATTCTTCTACGGGTTATTAGAGCTTACCAATATCACACACACAAGTTCTCACATCAGTGAATCCGCAAGATTAATCACGTGAATGTTTTTATTAAATTAGACAAACAAACAAACAAAACACTTGAATATATTTAACATAACAAAATAGTGCCAAAGTCATCCTTACCCCCCGGAAAATAAAAAAGAATTTCTCTGCTTAAAAAAATCAAAAATATAAACCTTCTAAAACAACACTTTTTTTACATAAAAAACGTAATCTTCTCTCATAGATTTCAAAACGTTTCACATCTAACAACTTACATATTTAACTTAAAAGCACCAGCAACGGGTGATTTCTTCCCGAAAACTTCTGTCTTTCATTCGTAGAGGGCACTAGCTATCCCATATTGAATATTTACTTTCTGATTTTAAAGAAAAGGATTAATAAAACTATTCTATATCTTTTGAAAACCAAAAATTACAACAATATCTTGGTGATATCAATATTATTCTTTCTTGCAATCAGGAAAAACTGTCATTATACAGTTTCCTTGTACATATAATCAGACAAATATATTGTATTATAGCGATGTTCTATTGTTTCCTAATACCAGAAACGAATTTTGACAGATTTATTGAAATATTTATATGAGCTTATGAAATATTTAATTTTATGGTTCCAGAAAAACAGATAAACGACCCGAAATTAATAAAAAATGGTTAAGCTTGATAATTGATTTATTTTTCCTTTACATAGCTTTGACTGTGGTTAAAATCCATCTACATGGATTGATTATTTAATTCCTTCTTTTAGTGGAATATATTTTACGTCAAACAATATTTAATTGGACTCATCATAACTATCGTTTGTTCCATTACAATATTACAGGTACAAATTTCTGAATAATAATTTTTCGGTCCCTATTTTCCAATTATAACGTGACCAGAAGTTATAACCACAAAGCAAAAAAATATTTTTAGACCAAGAACAAAGCAGTCAACACTACGCACGCAATAATTTTCCGCAAATGCTTTTGATAGCAGAAAGTAAGCTTCGCTGAATGAAATATAACTTTTAGTAACAAAGCATAATACAAAAACCACAAGGCCAAACTAAGCCAAGTGATTCTTCTTCCGTTTTAGAGTATAATGGTTAGATAAAGGGTTAAAACTCCATAACAAAGGTTGCTGTTGTGGCTCTAAATAAATCTTGTTCATTTAAAAAATATTAAATATACAGTGGTGGAAAAAAGTATGGAAACTTTTAGCATCACGAGCTGTATTTCTTTCTGCAAGTTATTGCAGAGTAGGCATAATTATAATGTAATGTAAAGTAATATTTGGTTAGTTTTTGAAGAAAATTATTTTTCTTGAGATTCACATTTTTAAATTAAAAGGAATTTTCAAATGACAGTTGGAAATAAGTTTGGGAACTTTTAAAGTTTCATCAAAAAACATTGTTGTAAACATAAGACTAACAGTTTTTTAGTATTTTGTAGAATACCCTTTAGCATCTAAGACTGCCTGGTATCTTCTAGGCATCGAGTCAACTAATTTTTGGAAAGTGTCTGGAGGAATTTGCCCCCTATCTGATTTAATGATATTAAACAGTTGTTGTTGATTTTTGATATCGGAATGCATTCGAATACGGCGATCTAAGATGTCCCACAGATGTTCAATTTTAGACGAATGCTTCGGATCATTATCCTTTTGAAATATCCACCGTAATGGCATCTCTTCTTCTGCAAATGGAAGCATTGGATTTTCCAAGATTTCTTTATATTGAAATCGGTCCATTTTATCCTGCACTTGAATGATGGGCCTTATCCTAGATCGGGAAAAATATCCCCGGATCATTATGTTCCCTCCTCCATGTTTCACAGTGAGAATTTGGTACTCCGCCTGGAATTTTGCACCATTCTTACATAATTCCTGCCATCAGATCCAAATAGTGAAAATTTGCTTTCGTCACTCCAAAGCACCATATTTCATTTTTCTGTAGACCAAGAAAGATGAGCTCTAGCAAACTCCATTTGGGCCTTTCTAGTCCTCTTTGATAAAAGATGCTTTTTAACAGCAACTCTTCCATAAAGACCTCAATTAAATAGACGATTGCGTACCGTTCTACTTGTCACTTTAATACCAAACTGCTCCGAGATTTCGTTTTTTATTTGTCTGGATGTTTTTCTGGAGTGAAGTTTCGAAATCCTTAAAATAGTTTTATCCATTCGAGAAGTAGTTTTTTGAGGTCTTCCCGACTTAGGCGCATTTCTTACATCACCACGACTATCATATTTTTGTATTATTATCGTCACGGCTCTCTTGCAAGTAAGGACTTTTTTCTGCCCATTTTAAATAAATCCACAATTTTGGCATGATAAATTAATATTTTTATACGATACTGTAGAACTGAAACTGAATAGTTTAAAACCAAAATATAAATAGTTCCCATACTTATTTCCAACCACAAATTCCTTATCGCAAAAAAAAATAGAAACAACATTTCTTTTTAGACTGTTAAACGCGATAATTATGTATATCAGTGGCATTTCTGAATTTTAGCGAAATGTAAAAAGCTCTTGATAAATTCAGATTAATTAATACGAACATAATTGAAAGTTCCCATACATTTTTCCATTATTGCATAATAATTTCGTTCACTGTTCCCTTTCGCTAATTTAAAAATTTAACAAGAAGTTTAAAGATAAGGTTAAATACGATTAAAAATTTATGTAACTAGCTAGAGAGTGAACAGAGTAATTATTTATAGGAAGCATAAACTAAAATGTGTCAGTTAAATGGTTATAGCAACTCCATTGATTGGTATGTACTCTTTCAATGAAATTTCGGACTACGTTTCGGAGGAAAAGACGGTATTTTTTTAAACGAATTTGGCAGTTCCATTTTGAGTTCTTAAATCATCTCAAAAGGTTTTCCATAAACCTAACTTTCACCTTCAAAACCATAGATGACACAATCTGAGAACTTCGTTTGCAATAGCATCATTGTTTCGCATGTGGTATGACAGGTGGCGCCATCTTGTTTAAACTGTCCATTTCATTCAATTCTTGAGAAAAAAAGTTTAGCAACATGCCATGGTAATGGCCATCATTGACAGTCATGAAAGCACCTTGACTATTAAAAAAATAATAAAAAAAATTGATCCGATAATCCTCCCTGACCACGTGGCGCATCCAACTGCCATTCTTTGCTACAAATTATTAGTAGTTTATATCTAATATTACAAGCTGTGAGTAGTGTATTTTACTTTTTTAAGCAGTATTTGCTTACCTTGTATCACGTAATAAGTGCTAGTTCTACCGATTTTCTCTTCATTTACACGATCTATAGAAATACCATTGAGTTATAACAAATCTTGAGCTCAATTAATGATGAGAGATTTCTGGGAAAAAATCCTACTTTGAGATTATTTTATTCTATTCCTAATACAAACTTGTTTTGAAGGTTGCCTGACGTAACAATAATAGTCTTCTGTTCTCTGTTCTCCACGAACAAGAAATTTTATGTAAAATCTCTTAGTGAATGCTCCTCGATGGGAATGGAATAATTACTATTATTAAATAAAGGAAGATTAAATAATAAAAAAAACAAAGAATTTTTGAAGATCCCTTAAATAAAGGGCGAAACGTCAAATTGTTTTTGATTTTTTGTTAAATAAAGAACCTAAACCCAAGAAAATACAAAACAAAAAAAATTTATATATATATATATATATATATATATATATATATATATATATATATATTAGAAAGGGTAGTCTTTGCTGACTAGTTAGGATAATATCTCACAAGAACCGAATAGCTTAAAAAAACTGATATTAAACATTTGAGTGAAATTTGTTCTTATCTCTTATTTTTGGACAACTCTTTATCTAGCTCTACAAATATTACTAACAATAATGATCATAGCTTTTCTTAAATATTGACGATTTAATAATTCAGTATGGCTGACCAAACATTGCATAATTGCCTTTAATTGCAATTTCAACCTAACAAAATTCATTAATACAATCAGCAGCAACATCAATGATGTTTACACTTCGTACGATGTTGAGTGTGTTTAGGGTTGATTTCTTAGAAGGAAACTCTAATTTTTTTTACTCCTGAAGAAGGCATAAAATAAATGTCGAAATATTGAGTATTAAAAGAAAAAAGAGTTAATTATTCTTATCCTACAGACAGCAACCCGATAAACTCCTTCCAAAATTATTAAGGTACGGTCGATAACAAAAAAGAAAAACAATATATATATATATATATATATATATATATATATATATATATATATATATATATATATATATATTATGAATGGAAATGTTTACCATGCAAAATCAAAACTCTTCTCTCCTTAAGTATGAACCAAAGCAACAAAAGAATTGTTCTCTACACATAAAATTTATGCGTTTCAAGTACTGAATGAAATATATCATTTTTCCCAAAAAAAAAAAAATCAGAACGACAAACCGTATCATTTTTCTTTATTTATTCACGTTCCTTGCTTTAATGATGATAAACCGAGAAAAATTCTTTTAAAACGAAGAAGACTCAAAACAAACTAGAAAATATAAATTATTCCTTTTCCGGTCACGTCAAGAATAATATTGACTATTTAAAATCTGACAGAAGGTTTCCTTTGATAAAGTTTAAGACGCCTTTCAAATTAAACACAAAATGGGAGGTACGGTAGAGGTGTCGTATCAAAATTTATTATATATTTTTTTCTTAGTTCATTTATTAAAAAAGTAATGAAAAATGTCATGACAATATCGTGAAATTTAAATTTCACATTTAATTGTTTGTGTTAATTCTTCACCAGAAAGTTTATTAACTTTGAAAATTGAGTATCACGAACAATGAATTATATCGTATGAAAAAAAATATACGTATTAAATTAAACTACTGAAACAGTTCAGTATTAATCCGGGAATACATCCGTTCGTTCGTTTGGTTTCTTGTAGAAGTTTGCTCATTTGGCATCTTCTGTGCTTGCTGGTTGTAGATCAAGTGAAAGAAATTCAAGGTGCAGCGTGCTTTATACGCAATTGCAGATGGTAACGGTTGACTGACATTGGCTCCGCCTTCCGAGCGCCGGCGTTGGTGTTAGTTAAAGCGTGGCAGGCGTGTCGGTACAATGGTCCCGCTTAAAGAGAGTTTTCCAAGTAGAAGGAAGATTCTTAGTGCCGTTCTTTTCAATTTGGATGCACGAATCAATCTTGCCTTGTAGTTTTATTTATAAGCGACTTGCTGGTAGGTGTTAAAATGAATTTTGTATCCTGTTTCGTGCTGTTGTTGAAAAAGTGCTGATGTTGTCCATTTGTTTCTTATATTGAGTTTATGTTCTTCTAATCTAGCTGATATTCTTCTGTTGGTCTGGCCTATGTATGTTTTATTGCAGGTGCCACATGCGATTTTCTATACGCCTTGATTTTCTAGATTAATTTTGTCTTTTGGATTTCTTAAAGAAGAGCCTATTGTTTTATGTGGTTTACAATCTGTAGATAGATATGTGATGTTTCCGGAGCAATCTGCCGATTCTGTCTGTTGTGCTTTTTATGTAAGGAAGTATGGTGATTTGTCTATTCTCGGCAGGTGGCCTTGTTTCTTGCGTTGGTTTTTGTTGCAATTTTATTGCCTTATTTAGGTTTGATGTCTTGTAGCTGTGTTGTTTGAGGGCCCTTTTTATGTGTGACAGTTCCTTTCCTTTTCCCTGGTCATCAGTTGGGCTAAGGGATTTTGATATTAGGATATTGGCTACGCCCTGTATTTGTGAGGGGTGATGGTGAGAATCAGCATTCAGGTATTTGTCCTAGTAGGTTGATTTTCGATTTACTGTGTGTCGCAGATCTCCATCCATTGTTTTGGTTATGAGGAAGTCTAGAAATGGAAGCTGATTATTTTCCTCAACTTCCAAAGTAAACTGTATCTTTGTGTGGATAGAATTAAGAACCTCATGGAAGCAGTTGAGCTGTTGTTTGCCATGAGACCATATTACAAATACATCATCAACGTAGCGACACCAGAGTTTGGGTTTGAGGTAGAATTTTTCAAGAGCTTTCATTACGAAATAGGTCATGAATAGATTTGCCACAGCTGGAGATAGCAGCCCATGGCTGCACTATCTAGCTACCTATATATGTAACCATCAAACAAAAAATATGTGTTTTTAAGATAATGTCTAAGATCCATAATATCAGTTGGAAAACCCTCTCTTTGAGCGATCTGGTCCAGTGCTTCATCCAACGGTATGCTCGGATACAGGGATTTTACGTCGAAGCTTGCAATGATGTCGTTCTTTTCAATTCTTACGGAGTGTAGAATGGTTAAGAAGTGCTCCGAGTTTTTAAAGTAAGAAGCGGCATTCTCAACACGTGGTTGCATGAAGCCAGCGAGGTATTTTTCTAGTTTTTGAGTGCAGAGTTGTAAGCACTAACGATGGATCTTAGAGGGGCATTTTGCTTGTGGATCTTTGGAAGTCCGTATAGTCTTGGGAACCTGCTGGATTTTTCTCGTGGTACCAGTTTCTGTTTGACATCCAGTTGTATGGATAAGTCCATGGTTTTGGTCTTTGTTTTCTTAAAATATTTGGTGAGATCCCTTGACACAGGTTTGTAAGCAGATATCTTTCATTTTTGCAGTATATTCTTCGGTATTCATGACGACAGTTGCATTGTCTTTATCTGTTGGCAATATTATGGTGTTATCATTTTTGTTTAAGTCTTTTAAGGCTGTGAATTCTGTTCTACTCAGGTTCTGTTTTGGAAGATTCGATGTTCTGAGGATTCTTAACACATCCTGCCGTATTTTCTCAGCTTCGTGGTTGCTTTTAAAAGAAAGAGTGGACTCGATTTGTTTGATTACTTCCTCCGTATGAATCTTTTTCGGAGCTATTGCGTAGTTGAAACTTTTACTTCAAACTGTTGTTTTCGGTTTCAGTCAGTTTGTGATTGAATATGTTGTACACTGTTCTGTTGTTGGTTGTTTTTTGTTTGATCTCTTGTCTGTGGTGGTGTTTCATGATATTATTAAATTTCTTTAAATGCGTTCCTGTTTTTGTGGTTTTTGTAGTTTCTGTGCACCAATGGCAGAAAGTTTCTAAACGGTTCCATAGGACGGAATGCATTAAGTTACTCAGAGACAGGTGAAGTTGGTAGAGTGCCTGTTCCGCTTGGCGTAGTTGTATTTCCTCTCGGATGAGGTCATTTCTATATATTTTTTTAATATTGAAACAGTTCTCCTTATTATGGTATGGTAGTGTATCCTTGTAAAAGCTGGTTGCACGTTGTTGTCTCTGCATCTTATTAATTTTTCATATACTTTGGTTTGTTTGATTATCTTGTTCTCGTAGAAGTGTACAACGGCGGCGCTCGAGACGGAGGCCGAGCCAACGACAACCACCCGTTATTATCTGCAACCCCGTATGAAGCACGATGCACATTAAATTTCTTTCAGTTGATTTTGGCGAGACGTCTGCAAACTTCTATAAGAAAACAAACGAACGAACGGATGTATTCACGGATTAATACTAAATCACATCCGTGAAACACAACACAAACTTGTATATATATATATATATATATATATATATATATATATATATATATATATATATATATATATATATATATATATATATATATATATATACATAAGAACAAAAACCTAGTTTTTAAGGTAATTTAGAGATTTGAAAATCTGTTACGCCACCAAGAAGTACATTTTGTTATTGCCGACCTTCATGAAACATCCTTAAAGAAATATTTTTAAAAAAAAGCACAAAGTAAAGTAGTGTTCATTATACTTCACTGCAAAATTTTATCATAGCAACTTTTGTAGAGAAAAATTTTTATCTTTTCCAAATTCGCTCCTATTTTTTTCATCGAAACCTCCATAGTCGCTAGTCTACTTACTAACTTCAAAATATTATAGAAAACTCTTCTGTAAGGATTTTTAACGCAAAAATCATCTTTTCTGTTCGGGATAAAAACCTTATAGTCAATGAAAAATAATAATGTACTATTGTTGTGTCAACGGGATTTAGCCTTGGACACAAAGACGCAATCTTCTTTTGTTGAAAGCTGGAATTACTACAGAAAATAGACCGTAGCTATCTACTATCACTAGTTTTCGAACTTGACATATAAAACTGGACGGCTCATATAAATAACTTTTGACTCCTTGTTGGTCGCAAATATTATTATGGCAGTTTTGAATTCCCTGCTAGTATCTTAATATTGACATTGAGGTGTCGTATATAGATATCATTTGGATTATACTAAATTATAGGTTTAGACTATAACTATCTTTTTCCATAGAATATCTAAAACAATAAATCGGTCTTGTTTTATGTGACAGGTCAATTGAGAATATTCCAAAAAAATTACCTGGAAAATTGTATGTGAAAAAATGTTTCTGTAAATCAATATATTTAACTTGAATTTCTTAGTTTTAAGTCTCCTCAAAACTATAATTTTTGTGTTCAAAGCAATTCTTTTAAAGTTAATTTGTTGTACTCATTTGAAAAAGCGTCAATATTGGAAATTAAACTTTTTGAAAGAATATATATATATATATATATATATATATATATATATATATATATATATATATATATATATTCTTTCAAAAACTAGTTAATATTGGGTGTGCAGCAAGTGAAAGAGTACTCTTTAAAGTAATCCAAGCTTTCGAAAATCTTTATTATCATTTTCACCTTCAGGGAGACTACAATAATTACAAAAAAAGAGGAAATTAGTGAGATAAATTTTCCTTAATAGTATTGATAACTTACATCTTTATTTGAGGATGTTCACTAAGATGTTAAATGGTTTTATGACAAAGTACATTGGTAAAAGAGACTAAAATGACGGTCACAGACCAATTCACAACAAATTATTACATCAAATTGATTTTAAAATTTAATTTAAAAAAAAAATTAAAACAGGAGGAACCATTTTGTTCCTTCCCGAGTCACATGTAACTGTAAAATGAATTTGAAAATTATGAGGTTAGGAAATTTGTCAGCTGTCAGTAGGGCTGCCAACCTTATCCAATTAACATTAAATTTAGCTCGGATGAACTGCATTTAAGGTTAACTATACAGTAAATGGCCAGTCATGCTGAAGTTATTAGGATAGACAAATGAAATTTTTTTTCCTTCCAAAAAAATATGAAAAAAATTACTGAAAAAATTACTTTTATATTGGGAGTCAGCAGGGCTGTCCACTATTAATGTATTATGTTAGATTGAGACTGCAATTAAAGGTAATTATGCAATGTTTGGTCAGCCATACTGAATTATTAAATCGTTAATATCTGAGACCGGCAATGTTTTTCTTCAATACAGATTATTCTGCCCTGTCTTCTTTTTAATTTATTTATAAATAACAATTGAAAAACTTTTAGGTTATGGTCCCGTCAATAAAAAAGACTAGCGAATTTTACACTATGTCCGATCAATAATCACTACTACTTTTAATTTCAAATTATCAACTGAGTATTGAGGTTATGTTAAATTTTTTAAGAACCAGACTGATAATGTTAACCGTACAAATGATGGACCTGTACTCTCCAAAAAAAAATGAATTTTAGCTTTTTATAGTAAGTGATCACGTGGTATAAATTTTCGTTTTATTTTTTTTCTGATTGGTCAGCCATCTGACGTGAATTGGTAACTAGATGAAATTTTTAAACTTTGAAATCCAAAATCAAAATGGAGTCTTAATTGTCAAAATATGATAAAATTTTGTTGTTTTATTGATATTATGAAATAAATATTCTATTTGATGAAAATAAGTTATGATTTATATTAATTTTGGACTTTTCCTGACATTTTGATATACTTAAACTTAACTTCTGATTATTATTTATCACATAAAATTGATAAATAAAATTGGATTACATCTAAGAAAATTTTACATATACATTTAAATTTTAATTATAACTTCCTGAAATTGATAATTCTGGTTTAATTAATATTCTAATGATATTTATCTATTTATTAAGTACTCTTTAATCCTAGTTTATTATCAAAATATACTTATAATCTTCTTATACTATTATTGCACTTTTACAATGTTTTTTTTTACAAAGTTTTAACAAATGCTGTTTTTGTAATGCGTAGAAACTAATATGTTATTAATAACTATTGATAAATAGTGTTTTCATTAAATAGTTATTATTTTACACTTATTTTCACTAATTTATCTTTACCCGCACTGTTTATTAAAAGGGTGACGAAAATTCTCGTTTTCGTGGATTTCACTATATTGTTTTTAAAATGGCTTTTTCAGTCACTATTTCCGGATAATAATATTTCTCATCTTATTCAAAATATCACTTATATATTATTTTATAAAATTAATTTCTTTCTGAGACCAATATGTTTATAATTCTAAATTTATATGTATTAATGTCTAAACTTTCAAATTAATTTTTTACATTTTATCATGGTATTACAGAATCTTTTTCATTTTATAGGAAACTACATCAAACTTGTATCGGAAAGCTTTCATGTGACGTGTGAAAAAAGTTTTGATACTATGTGGGTAATAGCATTATAATTAATGAATTTCAACAAAAATTACTATTACATCATAGACCTGCATTAATTGTTAGGTTTTATTGGAAAATATTAACCTTAAGTGTAAATTAATACCTCTAAAAAGATGTAAAACTGAACTTTTCCCCCAAAGAAAAACACAATAAGCACACAATTTAATAAGTCACTTAATATCTTACTGTCTATAGCCACTTCCTTATATTTCCGACTTTTCGGTTTTCAGATTTACGCCTAAATACATTCACGCACCCTCCTATTTTAATTATCTTTCCTTCAAAATAAACAAATAAGAAACCTTGTTAAAGATTAAGTCGAAGTGAACGATGAATTTAAATTTTCCCATAATACCAACTTCCTGAATTTTCCTAACGTTTTAGCAGAAATTTAATTTTGCTTCGTCGTCACATTTTACAGATAAGAAGTAGTTTCGAGGTTAAGGAAAATATTTGATGTTTCGTGTTTCTTTGCTTACTTGTCTTTACGTCTTGTTTTCGTAAATTCCTTTTAAATTTTTAATGCCGGGATTGAACATCTCCTAAAAAAAGTTGTTTTCATTAACTCTTTTTAATTTAAAATATTAGGTTAATAAAAATTCATCGAATTCCTTCCCTGTTACACACTTGCCCTCTGAAAAAAGTGACTAGCCCATCAACTGAGTTGAGAATCTCTAAAAAGGTATATATATATATATATATATATATATATATATATATATATATATATATATTATGTTCTTTAATTCTTGCTGATATGCATCTGTTTGTTTGTGTTATGTGTTTGATGGCAATCTACACATGGAATGTTGTAAAGGCCATTATTTTCCAGGTTGGTCTTATCTTTTGGATTTTTACAAAAGACAATAGCCAATATTCCAGGAAATCCCAAAGATAAAATAAAAATAGTATCAAAAACAAACACACAACCTCAGCTCTATTTCAACATCACCAAACAACCGGACATACCATCTATTTCGAAAAAGCAAAAGAAATAGCACCAGTATAGAACTACAAGTTACGCGTCATAATAGAGGCCCAGAAATCAAAAAAGCGGGACAGATGAATAAACGAGATAATATTCCATCTACATGGAAAACATTAATAAAAAATCAAGAAACAAAACAACAAAAATCAACCAATACACGAGAGAACTGCATACAAGAATCAAATGTATCGCACTCGGCACAGAGGAGGAGCCTGCAAAGCCGCTATATATATATATATATATATATATATATATATATATATATATATATATATATATATATATATATATAAATAATACGGAAAGATGCACAGATTAAATGGCCATAAATAAACGAAAAACGCCTCAACAACGTTAAACAAACACACACAGGACGAAAAACATACTTTTGATTCTAACAGTACCATAATAAAAAACAAAGATATGAATTACCAAAAATTACAGATAAAGGAAAAAATTGAAATTAAAAAAGATAAAAACACTGTTAACGACAGAACAGATATGGGAATTTTGAGCCACATTTACACAAGCCTAATTTAAACAAAAATATTAAGTATTCGATCCTGTCAAATAAGAATCAAAAAATTGAATATCCTCTTAAACATAAAACTAAACATATACCTTATTTGTTTTTTTATGCATTGTAAAATATAAAAAAATAAAACACATTCGCATTTCATGTATCGTCAGTAGACGATGTAAAGTTTGTTAATAATAGAGTAGCACAATGTCAAGGTGTGTACCGCTAAAATTAAATATTTTTAAAAAATTTTAAATACTGTTTTTAAGTGTTTTGTTTGTTTTTCGAAATCGTAGACATGATTTTTATGTGGTGTATTTTAATTATATAAAAATATTTTTAGGAGGAAAAAGTTTTGAAAATGCCTTCAATAAAGGGCGAAACGTCAATTCTTTTGCATTTTTGTTAAATATAGAACTTAAACCCAAGAAAAGACAAAATAAAGGAAAAATTATATAATTTATGGTTCAAGAATCAAGAAAATATATATATATATATATATATATATATATATATATATATATCCGTGAAGACCGCATAAACATATATACATCATCCGGCGAGAGGTCGACGAAGCCGCGTTCAGTGTTGCATGCTTCTTTCCGATCTTTCCTTTGCACAAACAGGTGCATGTCGGTACCCTGATGAGTCTAATAAGAGACGAAACATGTACCTCTGCCGTATCACTGTGGCGGGGAGGGTAAGTTTTGACTTCCTTCTCGGTATGGTGGTACAGGTAGGCCATCATCTCGATGATGGTGAAATGAGATAGATTGTGTTTCATCGCAATTTGTTCAAACTGTGTAGGATATGATAGAGCGAAGTTTGCATTCACTGTTAGCATTTTACTTCACTTACACACCGAGTTGCATATAGTTGTACGTTGGCTGAATATGATTTCAACACTACAACAGCATAATGGGGATATATCCACTGATATTGCATCTCACTCGGAGGAATCCGTGAAAGCCGCATAAACATATATATATATATATATATATATATATATATATAAATATGCGATCGATAAAGTTTCCGGAGAATCACCCTGTATAAATTCCTATACGAGTAAATCATTGTTTATTTAGTACAAAAATCTTTAGGAGATTCATGATGAATTTGATCGTAACTTTATTGGAAGCAATATTGAGATTGTTTCTTTATTTTAATTTTAATACTTTCCATATATTTTCTTTTATACGATGGTTGATTCCTCTGACGGGCACAATCCGGGGCTTTATATATGCTAGCGATTACTCACCTGAACTAACCTGTGAACATCTGACGAAGCAGCAGTACTGCAAAACATGTCATTCTAGTATAACATGTTTTCGAAAATAAAATTTAAAATTAGGGAAAATCCGAAACAGCCGATTTCTATAAATCCACCTAAATTAATTATTTACACTTTCATTCCTTACTTATTAATAACACCTCCTCGACAAATTGACTTTTAAAAATAAATAAATTAAAATATAATACTGAAAGTAAAAACCAAAAACCTTTTAAGGAATTTCAAAAGAGTCCTTTACAAGGGAAAATCTTTATTTCTCCTTCGCAACATTTTAAGTGTGATAAATAAGAACAGGCCCAAATCTAAATTTTATTTAACCAAATTCGGAAGACAAATGTATCACCCCAGTGGGTTCAAGTGCTGCGAAATCTCGAACCAGAAATTTGTTAATGGGGTCTCCAGACAAAAGACTTTCATGGAGATTAATGAGGTAGAAGGAGATTATTTATGATCAGATTTAAAAGAGGAAAAAAAGGATATAGAAAAAAATCTCAGGTAATTAAAGCGTAACGGACGCTGCGGTTTTGTTAAATTTATTGGAATGAAGAGATAAGCGCTTAAGAGGCTATTTTGTCGTTTTACGCGATATCTGTACGATATTTAATAAATATCAATGAATAATTACCATAGTAAGTAAATGTTTAATTTTGACGATGATAATCATATTCTATTTACGAATATACTGATTTAATGTAAAAATACTAGGAATTAGTTCAGGATGGTTGTTGTCTTTCCCCCTTACAAAAGCAACTTTGAAGTTGTATATATATATATATATATATATATATATATATATATATATATATATATATATGAAAATGTATTTGAAATTTTAGGGCAACGATCAGGGAAAGCTAAAATCTATTATGTGCACTAGCGCCTGTAAGTAGACTATCTACCTGATGTAGTTCACAGTTGTGGTTATGTCTGAAAAAAGGAAAACTGAATTCTAATTTTTCTCTGTTTTACTGTAAGGAATAGAACTAGGAATTAGTCAATGACTGACTGACTCCGTAGCACTACAGCCCAGGGTGGGTCTTGGCTGCCTCGACTATCTGTCTCCACCACGGTCTTGTGCCAGCTCCCTCCATTCTTGCTGGTCAACTTCAAGGATAGCTAGATCCTTGTGGATGTTATCTCTCCATCTAAGCCTAGGTCTTTCCAGTGGTCTTTTTCCTTCTGGTGCTTCCTCCCATACCCGTTTTATTAGTCGATCGTTTTGACTCCTTTGTATATGATCTGCCCATCGTAGTCTTCTGGACTTTATTTCTTGAATGATATCAGAGCTTTGATATATTTGCGCAAGCTCTATGTTGCTTCTCATTCTGTGACGGCCTGTTTCAAGGTCTCGGTATGGGCCATGTTTTATGCGCAGGATTTTTCTCTCAAACCTTCTTAGCGGCTCCATATCGTGGACTGTCAGGGTCCATGTTTCACTGGCGTAGATTGCTACTGGTCGTATTATTGTTCGATAAATTTTGGTTTTTGCCTTTCTAGTGATAAATTTTGACTTAAGCAAGGTTTGTATCGCAAATGTACATTTATTTGCTTGTGTGATGCGCTATTTAACCTCTTCCTGCATATTATTGTATGCCGTTATCACTGCGCCCAGGTACTTGAAAACACACACATGCTCAAAATTATAGTCATCCATGGTGACGTTCTGCCTGATTCTGTCTCGGGCGGGATTGCGGGAGACATGCATGTATTTAGTCTTTCCTTCATTTATTCGGAGCCCTATTCTCTGAGCTTCTTTTTCTATCTTTATGATGTTTTCCTTCACACTGACTGTGCTTTCTCCTATCTCGCCCATATCATCCGCGTAGGCCAAAATAAGTTTAGGGCTACTGGGCCCAAAAACCTCCGCGTCAACTGATACTGTTCTTACGGCTTTCTCCAGTGCAAGGTTAAACAGTACTGGCGACAAAGCATCTCCCTGTTTTAATCCTCTGTTGATAGAAAATGTTTGGCTACACTCTCTTTCAATTTTGATACAGCTTTTTGCCTTCTCCAGGCACGCTCTACACAGTCTAATCAGCTTGTGCGGGATTCCAAATTCTTCCATAGCTTCCCACAACCTTATCCTAATAACACTGTCATATGCTTGCTCGAAATCTATGAACAGGGTATGTAAGTTTTTGTTAAACTCCCAACATTTCTCCAGCATCTGTCGGATAGTGAAAAGCTGGTCAACTGTTGATCTTCCGCTTCGAAAGCCACATTGGTAGTCTACGATAATCTCCTCGGTATACGGAGAGAGACGTTGAAGGAGAATCCTGGAGAATAATTTATAGGCGTGGCTTAGTAGAGCAATACCTCGGTAATTTTTACATTGCATTTGGTCCCCTTTTTTGTGGAGTGGAATTATTACCCCTTCTTTTCATTCATCAGGAATGATTTCTTGATTCCAAATTTGTTTCACGAGGTTATGTATTTGTGTGATTAGTTCGTTCCCTCCATGTTTCAGACTTTCTGCCAAGATATTATCTCGACCTGCCGTTCTGTTATTTTTGAGCTTCTTAATGGCTCTAATGGTCTCTTCCATGGATGGGGGTGGGATATTAACCTCATAGCGAATACTGTAGCTTCAGGTTCTTCCTGCGTCGGCACGTTTAGTAGTTCATCAAAGTAGCACTTCAAACTGTCCAGTATGTCCACTTTTGAGGCGGTGATTGTGCCCTCGTTAAGCTTTAGCATTGTGGCACTTCTTGGGCGGAATCCCTTTTTATGCCTCCCCACTTCCTTATAGAACCTCCTAGTATTGCCGTTCTGAAAATCAGCCTGTAAGTTAAGTACTTTTTCTGTCTCATGTTCCTTTCTCTTTTTCCTGATCAATTTACGTAGCTGTGTTCTTAATTCGTTAAACCTAATTGTTGTCTGCTCTGATGGGTTAAGAAGCATTTTAATTCATGCCTCTGTTTTTAGTCAATTAGTCAATGGGATGAAATAGTGTGCCACTCATTTGAATAAAAAAACGTCTCCAAAAGTTCGATCCTATCAGAATTTTGCGTTGTAAACATAGTTATAGTTCTTATTTTTGACTTAGGTAAAAATAAATAAGTTGAGCTAATAGAGTACTTCTGTTTACTTAGCGATATAATCTTCTATTAATCTCAATACATGTTTCCCCGTTGCCACATATTTTATGCTCTTGATTTCCTGAGCGTTTACTCCCTCGTGCGAAAAGGATTACGAGTTAATCTCTTTTCTAAGATATTGTATAACGGTAGGAGTAAAATACGATTACGGTTTTAAGTTTTGACCTGCTTTAGAGTATAATAGGTAAAGTTCAGGAAAGTTTATAATAAGAAATTACTTTTTTAGATTCCTCAATTTTTAATTACTCACAAAATTTGCTTCTGCAAGCTTATTTTTATTTGTTAAAGGATCGTAGTATAAATTCTGTCATTAATAAGCAGGCTTTCTAAATTGTATCAGGTCTTATGAGTTAAACACTTTTCAATATGAATAAATTTTGATTAAGTAAATATTTTCAAATTCTATATATATATATATATATATATATATATATATATATATATATATATTACAGTGGCGGATCCAGGATTTTCTTCTGGGGGGGGGGGGGGGCACAAGAGGCTACATACAACAATAATTATAAGAAATAAACTTGCAATATTAATATAAAGGCTTATTAGTATAAGAAGGATAAAAAAATTACATGTTTAATAAGGAAATGTTTCCTTTTTAACCGTTTCTGATGGGGGGGGGGCACGTGCTTCCGTGTCCCCTCCCCTAAATTCGCCCTTATATATATATATATATATATATATATATATATATATATATATATACATACATACATTTGCCAGTATCTACCATATTGAAAAAATTTTATTTCAGAGAATTGTAACATTTCTGTATAAGTTCTCTGTAATATCAGATAAACAAAATGGCTTTAGAAAAGGGAAATCCACAGTAAGAGCTTTGTACCAAACACTTATACAAATTATAGATTCTCTAAATAAAAAAAAAAGCAAACATTGGCCATGTGCCTGGATCTCTCTAAAGCCTTTGATGCTGTGGGTCATAAAACATTATTATTAAAACTAGAAATGTATGGTATAAGGGGTAACGCGGTGCAATTAATAAGATCGTATTTGACGGACAGGACTCAGTGTGTTGTGGAGTCTGATCTCCATGGTAGGGCTATAGTGTCTCAGAGGATTAAAATGAAGGGGGGCGTCCCTCAAGGATCAATAGTTGGACCTCTTTTGATATTCTTTACACAAATGATTTACTCGAAATCTCTGAAGAGCAAACTGTACTATATGCTGAAGATACATCGCTTATATTCAGTGAAAGCATGGCAGAGCTGCTATCAATGAAGGTTCAATCTGTGATGGACACTCTCGATGAGTACTTTCGGTCCAACAGCCTGTCGCTAAATGTTTCCAAGACACAGTGCATTATGTTTGGTAACAGATTGAATAATCAATTTACAGTAACGTTTGAGGATACAACAATAACATCAGTTGAGAGCGCTGTTGTTTTGGGACTAAACGTCGATAGAAGGTTGGATTGGGGGGCGCACATCGAGAGAGTTGCCACTAGAATATCTCAGTATTGTTTCGCATTAAGAATTGTTTCGGAGAGTGTTGGAATCGATGCAGCTCTGTCAGCTTACCATGCATTTGTACAGTCCAGACTTAGATATGGTTTGATATTTTGGGGCAATTCCTGTGATATCAATAGAATTTTGATTCTGCAAAAAATATGTTTACGATATAATTTTGCAATGAAACAACAAGACAGTTGTAGGGCTATGTTTATTAGTAACAATATTTTGACGGTTATAGGTATGTACATTTTGGATTCGGTGATGTTTATTGTTGATAACAGGGATCTTTTTGAGGGTGCATCTATTAAACGTAACTACATTACTAGAAATAAAACAAATCTGCTTTCTGATAAATATAACTTTAGTTTTTTGCAGAAAAATGTCGAGTTTTCTATAATAAAAGTTTTCAATTCTTTACCTGAAAATGTACATTTACTACCGAGAAATAGATTAAATTGTGTCCTGAAAATCTTTTTATGTAAAAAAGCCTTCTATACATTGAAAGAGTTTTATGAGTGTGATAAAGGCAGTATTGTCTCGAATTAG
The DNA here is from genome assembly GCA_034092305.1 of Diaprepes abbreviatus. Classification (NCBI taxonomy): domain Eukaryota; kingdom Metazoa; phylum Arthropoda; class Insecta; order Coleoptera; family Curculionidae; genus Diaprepes; species Diaprepes abbreviatus. Next base: position 4,037,001 of record JASJET010000039.1, read on the forward strand.
AATTTTTGTTATTGGCTGTATTATTAAATTTTAAATGTATGTAAGTGTACTTGTTATTTAATTTTTGTCTCATTTATAATATTGCCCTTTATCTTAAGTTTTAGTTGTTTTGTTTTTACTACATTAACTTAATAGAATTATTCAAGAAAGATATTTAAAACCGTATAATTATTGTTGAGGTTTTTTCTTTTTCATTTTTCCTTTTTTAATCTACAGCTGAGAATGAACTATAATTTTTATTATGATGTTTATTACAGTAATGATGTTTTTTTGACATTGTTCCATGCCCTTATGGGTTTTTTGTAAGTAATACTTATTGGAATAAATATAGACTTATCTATCTATCTATAATTATTAGAGCGCCTCGTTAATAACATAGCCACACAAAAAAAAATTGTATTTCTGACTATATATACTATATATTTTCGGGGTCGCTCATTAAACCCTATCACGTCAGGGTTTCCCATAACCTCAAAAAAAATTAAGACTGTTAAGCATTATTGAATGCTTTTAATCTAAAACCAATACTGATAAACCCTTAATAACCTATGACCCAAAAACCTGATAACCCCATAACCCTATGAGTCCATAACCCCATGACTCTATAACCTCATAATCGTGATAGTAAAATTTCTTCTTTTTCTTTAAATTATAACTGTTGAGCTCCATAACCCAATAACCCTATAACCCCAGGAACCCATGACTCTATAACTTTATGACCATGTTACTCAAATCATAACACTGATTCTCCCATATCGAAAGAGGTTGTCGTTGCCTCAATTCCTTTATACTAGGGCTGTTGAATCTCATTACCTAATAACTCCATAATTCCATTAATTTTTTCAAACCATGACCGTGTGGCTTAAAATATTCTGGCACTTAACAGTCGCGCCACCTATTGACAGATTTTTACAAACTTTGTTAATCTGTGTGGTTCTTGTGTTATCAAGTGGGCCATCGAGATGTCGCCTTTGTCGTCTTATTTGCTGTTTTTTGATTATAAACTCAGCTTTATAGGATGCAAAGGCGAGATGATGGTTTGTACCGAATGCGGTGGCCTGACGAGTCCCATATTAGGATGAAACAGCGCTGTCGCCATCTGTCGGACCCGAAGTTTTTCCATATTTTGGAGTGCTCCGCACTTTTTAACACGAGAATCATGTAGATTGACAAATTTTCACGTCCTCTTCGCCAATATTAGATTCTATTTTATTTTATATATGTATATATATATATATATATATATATATATATATATATATATATATATATATATGACGCGCTTTGGCGGACCGCGCTAAGAGCTGATTGATACTCTTTTCAAAGATCCGACGGAGAGCCGAGAACTTATAAATAGCAACCGATGTCACAATTTACCTTAGCAGATTCTGATTGTTTATTAAAAAGCACAGATCTTTCAAATTTCATACACACGCACACACGGGTATCGAAGTCTTTTAAAGCATTTACTTGGCAAAACTTGAGATTCTCTGCTTAGTAGTCTGACACTTGCACTACGTCAGAGAAAGCTACGGAGAATCTTCAATAGGTGGGCTACTAGTCGGTAATCTCGCAAGAGATTATTGTCAGTTACCATCCCAGAAAAAAATTAAATATTTTAACACGTGTGTAGGGAGATTTAAAATTCCTAGAGGTTTTCCTAGAGCGCCCCTTTAGGATTACTAAGCTGTTTACCCTAGTGCAATGGAGGGAGGTCGCTCTGCTTACGACGGCTTAAGAGGAGCTAGAGGTTCTTGATTATCTTAATTAGTCAATCAAGAATTCAAATAATAGAAATTCGATTCAAAAAATAAGATTGGTACTTGAAAGGTCAGGAAACCGGGTCTCTTAGGCGGAAATTCGTTAGAGGCGCACTCTAGTAGCTGATAATAGTTCATTGCTAGATGAGGAACCTCAAAGTAAAGTTTTCAGTCAAATAAAAGCGTTGGAACGCGAATTTTAGTAAAATTCCAGCGCCATCGGAAAAAAATAAGCTTATCTAAAAACCTTTCCACGCCAATTTTTTGTTCAAAATTGTTGCGGAAACTGTTTGAAATAAATAATATACGGAGTATTCACGCATCTACTTTACGAATAAAATAATTTGCGGAAATTAAATTGTGTAAAGGAAACCTGATAGCGATATACCCGATTGCGACTTAAATAATTTTCTGTGCAGAGAAAATTAGTGACAACCTGATAGTGACATCGCTAACTGATCTAAGAACACTAAACGTGCCTTAGTTTGCGCTTAACACAAAAAATTTTCGGAATAATTGAATTTCGGAAATTCCATTTAAGAGTCCCAACAAAAAACTTTTACTGCAAAAAATCCCATAAGAGCTTGTCTAAATAATAAAAAATAATTAAAGTGTATATTGGCCTTTCTTATCCAGCCGAAATTCCATATATTTAATTTTTCTCGTATATTAAAGCCCAGCCATACCCGATTTTTGTATTTTTATACAAAAACATTCCAATTTAGAAGGAAAAAAGTAAGTTATTCAAACATGTCCAATCTCTTTTCTCACAGTTCCGGGTGGTTTTGGTGGGAGCTCTGCGTCCCATCCTGGGATCGCGTTAGACCTAACAAGATTCTACACTCATAATGAATATGAAATGAATCAAAATACTCAGTTAAATCTCAATACTCAAATTTCTCCAATGCAACAATTCTTAAATGACATCCAAGGTTCACTTCATGGTGGGGACCACGTAATGCCGGGACAAACACACATATATATATATATATATATATATATATATATATATATATATATATCATAAATGACAAAATTGCTGATACGCAAATCATTCATAGCTCGTATATGTCGTTCGTGTTCGATCGAAACGTACCTCGTGGCTTTCCCGCGGAACATCCGATCTCCATGAATAATTTTCCCGAAACGACGGACGTGCATACATGACAATTATATATATATATATATATATATATATATATATATATATATATATCACGTAATTTTTGACTTGAACTTGAATGTTGGGTATAGAATTTAAAAATATTTATTTAATCTAAAGTTAGACGGCTAGAGTTTCATTCTAGTCGGGATATTTGGCGGAGTTTCACCAACAGCCCCTGATTTGTGTTAAAACTTAGGTTTCATAATTTCATAAATTAATGCCGACGGGAATAAACTTCCACGTTTCCTAAATGATAAAATTCAATAAACTCGGTAATCGCGTCAAAAAGATCAGTACAAATATATCGAATAATGGCGAGGTACGTTGACGTTTCGCTAAAATCGAAAAATGGTTAAAATTGCGAAAGGTAGTTGAAAGAGAAAAATAACTAAAGTTCGGTAAATAAAACCGTTAATACAACATGGAATCCAGAAAGGGATATGATTGTTATTGATATTGCGAAAATTCAAAAAAAAAATAGTCATGTTCCGTTAATACAACAATATATTATACTTTTAGACGTATTCATCATTTATTAATTTTCTCATTTTCCTCGAAAATATATTATTAAACCTCATCACGTCCTACCTATGAAAATAATATGCAAATATGAACAAGCCGGAATCCGAATTTTATTAGACCAAACCTAAATATAAATTTAGTAACCAAGTGGGTCCGTATCCTTTGAAATCTGAAACCCGAATTTGTTAATGGGGTTGCCCGTTAAAAGGCCCTCATGAAGATTAATGAGACAGGGGACATATTATTTATTGTTTAACAAAAAAGAAACGTATTTATAATAAATATAGAGCGATTTAAAAAGGTGATTTGCTAAAGTAGGAAAATGTTAATTAAAGATTTTGTTTTGCTTGACATTTAACTTACAGACAAGGGAAGCAATTATCTATACAGGGTGATTCAAAAATCGATCACGAAACTTAAGGGGGTGATTCTACTTGACAAAATAAGGGTAGAGCTTCATATAATTTTTTTTCAAAATGTCATTCGTTTTCGAGTTACAAGCCGTCCAAGTTCAAGTTTTTATTTTTTGTTTTTTGAATTACTCGCTTACAGGAAAACCGATTTGACTAATATTTGAAAGATAGGCTAAGTCTTCTGCGCTTCATCATTTTAGTAACAATCCACATTGATTGTTTGCCGCCAGAGGGCACTTTACCTACATTGAAAATTGTTTTTTTGTCATAATTTTTTAGTGTTGACAGCTACAGTAGTTTTTGGCATAATTTCTGAAAGACTGATGCCAGGCCTTTAAAAAAGGTGCTCTTTATTTACATCGCTAAACCCAACGGTTTAGACGTAAATCACCCTTAAAAATTAAGTGGTAAATTTACTTTTCTCATTTCATTACCACCAGCTACCAGGTAAATAGCGATCAAAGTATACTAGAGCTGTCGGTTTAACATCAAATAAATTCGCTTTTTAAACTATTTAATTTATAATCTTAAAATAACTAATAATGGCTAATCAGTAAATATTCATATTATGGATTATTGCGATATACATTTAATTGATGAAAATTAATGAAACAGTACTAAACAAACTAAAAAAGATTCTCAAAATGTCCCCCATTTTCTTCCATACATTTCCTAACACTCTTCAAAAAATGTCGCCTAACTCGATGAAAAATTTCTGGTGTTTCTTTAATAATTTGGCACTTTTCGATTATCCTGAAGCGAAGATCCTCGACGTTGATTACTGGAATATCGTACACCAATTGTTTCAAATGACCCCAAAAGAAAAAATCCATAGGATTAAGGTCTGGTGACCTCGCTGCCCATGCCAATGGTCCACTTCGTCCTATCCATCGCTCAGGATACGTTGCATTCAAATACTGTCGGACACGTATACTAAAGTGGGGCGGAGCTCCGTCTTGGAGGATCCACATGTTGGCCCTTACTTCCAATGGCACATCTTCCAGATACAATGGGAGACGATTTTGGATAAAATCTAAGTATACGTCACCAGTTAATGGGCCATCAAAGAAATGAGGACCAATAAGGTAATCTCCTATTATCCCTGCCCACACATTTAGTGAAAATCTACGCTGATGTTTCGTTTCTACCACATTGTTTGGGTTCTCGTAAGCATATGTGTGGATGTTGTGTAGATTTGTTATGCCATCACGAGTGAAACCAGCTTCGTCAGTGAATAATATGACGCCAATTAATCGATTATCGTGTTCATACTTAGCTAGGATCTGATTGCACATTTCCAACCGTCTCGGCCGATCATCGTCATAAAGAGCCTGCACCTTTTTTGAATGAAACGGGTACAGTTGTTCTTCTCTTAGTATCCTCCATGAACTAGCCTGACAGAGCCCAATTTTTCTAGTACTAATACCTGGATTATCTTCAATAATTTCAAGCACTCTTTCTTCTTGTTGCACGTTTCTAGCAGTTCTAGGTCTTCCCCTATTTCCATTATAACTTTTAAAGGAACCACATTCCGCAAGCCTCCTGTGCACACTGGAAAATGTTTGAGCATGAGGGATATTTCTTTCCGGATAACTCTCCATATAATATCTTCTTGCCAACTCTGCATTACCATTTGCTTTTCCATAACAAAAATGGATATCACAATATTCGATATTTGAATATTGGTGATTAGCCATTATTAGTTATTTTAAGATTATAAATTAAATAGTTTAAAAAGCGAATTTATTTGATGTTAAACTGACAGCTCTAGTATACTTTGATAGCTATTTACCTGGTAGCTGGTGGTAATGAAATGAGAAAAGTAAATTTACCACTTAATTTTTAAGGGTGATTTACGTCTAAACCGTTGGGTTTAGCGATGTAAATAAAGAGCACCTTTTTTAAAGGCCTGGCATCAGTCTTTCAGAAATTATACCAAAAACTACTGTAGCTGTCAACACTAAAAAATTATGACAAAAAAACAATTTTCAATGTAGGTAAAGTGCCCTCTAGCGGCAAACAATCAATGTGAATTGTTACTAAAATGATGAAGCGCAGAAGACTTAGCCTATCTTTCAAATATTAGTCAAATCGGTTTTCCTGTAAGCGAGTAATTCAAAAAACAAAAAATAAAAACTTGAACTCGAAAACGAATGACATTTTGAAAAAAAATTATATGAAGCTCTACCCTTATTTTGTCAAGTAGGATCACCCCCTTAAGTTTCGTGATCGATTTTTGAATCACCCTGTATATCTATAGATAAAAGCGACGTTTTCGTGACTGATTGTACGTTAGGCTGGGTCGAAAATTTTACTTTTTTTATTTTGATTTCTAATACTGCTCAAAATGTAACCTGATTATACAGGGTGTTCGGAAAATCTCCCGGATATGAAAAAAACACGTGAAAGGAATACTACAAACTTATAAACTTTTTTCGTATAGGCCTCCTCTTCGGAGATATGGCCTCCCAAAGAGTTGCAATGCAATCAAGTTTTTTAAGCATAATTATTGAACTACCTGATATATTAAAAAGTGTTGTGAATTACTCACAACTGCAGAGATGGACTAGCTGTGACACTCACGACCTAATTTTTTTACGCCCTGTATGATAAGAACTTTGAACAATGTTTCTTACTTACCTTTAACTATTGACTAAAAATTAAGTACTCTCCATTCATGTCGCTAATCCAAACCGTTTTCGAAAAAACGTCATTTAATTTATATCATGTATTTGACTTATTTCGATAAAAGATACATCTTTGTACCTATCAAATGTTCAACCTTTAACCTTATGATAAAAAAATTCGATCCAAAATTAGAGTTTACCTCTTTAGTAAAAAACGTCTAATTCTGTATAATGCAGTTCGACCTAGGTTCGCAAAAAATGTGCGTTTGATTTAATCATTGACTAAATGAACACAAGACTGTTAATCCAATGCTATAATTTTCACGTTAATAAAATGGACACAACGATAGGACACAACTTATTCACCATTACAATGTTGCGAATGATTGAATATCGGTAATAAAATGTTATATACATGCCTTTGTAACAAGTATAAAAGAATTTAAATTGTTGGATTTCCGTTCAAAATAAGGCAATGTTGCATATCCCTTCTTACCGACTAAAGAGGATAAACTCCTCCTTGTTACCGCACGATTACCACTTCCTTCCTTCCAGTCTTAAATAAAATTCGACAAAATAAATATTTAGTTCGTTTTAAATCCTGTGTCTTGAATTTTAAGAAATTAATTTTTGATTCTTTATTTACGTCTCCAAAATCTCCTACTACCGATTTTGAAAAAACTTGAGATATGTACATTTTTAGTCTAACATATTTCATTCAGCCTATTGAGTTTGGAGAAGTTATTTTTACATCCGTAAAGTTCGCCCCGCCCCCCTTTTTTTGAAAGAATCCGAAAAATATAATTTTAAAGCTATAATCTACGCTCCCAAAAACACCAATTATCAATTTTGGACAAAATTAGAAAAATATAAAATTTTTAGTCGTTCATATTGAATTAAAAGAAAATTATTTGAAAGTCTTAATCTGCACACTCCAAAACCACCCAATACCAATTTTGCGCAAAATCGAGGGATGGTAACTTTTAGTCCGCCAGTTCTAGAGAAATTTGGAAAAAATTAAATTTTTGATCCGCCATCTTGGATTTTACTGAACCAGTTTTGATCAAAATGATATGGGACTACTGCAAAAACTTCCTTAACGTAACGCAAAATATTGCATTTAAATCGGTACAGGTGTTTCGAAGTAACCTACATAAATAAATAAGTAATTAATATATATATATATATATATATATATATATATATTCCACATTTTTGAACAATAGATTATATAATTTTCTTCTTATTTTGTCTTTTTGTGGTTTTCGCTACTTTATTTACCAAAAAATCAAAAACTTTTTGACGTTTCGCCCTTTATTTAAGGCATTTTCAAAAATTTTTTGTTTTTTTTTTATTTATTGATCTTTTTTGATCAATAAATAAACAACATGTCAAGGAAGGTCAATAAATTTTAAAAAATTTGAAGATGCTTTAAATAATAGGCGAAACGCAAAATTATTTTTGTTTTTTGTTAAATCAAAAACATATATATATATATATATATATATATATATATATATATATATATATATATATATATATATATATACATATATATGCCGTTCAAAGTATACCACCTGTCAAATCTAAGTGGATAATATATTATACTGTTTTATATCCAAAAAACCCATCAATATAAATATAAAATGATCGTCTGATTCATGGCAATATTTGCTTTGTAAATTTAAATGAATTATAAACGGAGGAATTAAAAACTTGTACCCGTATTTTAGATTTACTATCCAACACGGCAACACTCCATCGTCTAATGTCTAGCTTTTTTACTACTATTTACTATAACAAAATGTATTGAATGAGTTGGATTTAATACTTGAAAATTTCGCATCTTGCGCTCTCACCAAAAATGGCAAAAAGAGTTGCCAAGGCGTCCATAGGCGGTGAAAGTCTTGTGTTTAATTGGTCAATGATTTAACTGACTGAAACATGATTGATTTTAGCTTGTTTCACCAGGGCTCTTTACAATATACAATTACTTCAATTTTGTTATATAAAATCACATTAAATATACTTTGAGGATACAAATATTCAGTTAAAAAAATGTTGAATATATTTATACATATTTCAACATCAATTTGTAAAGCATCACTTATTCAACTCGTCATTGTCTAGAAGGCGCATAACAATTTCCCTCATCAATTTACAACTAAATGGTATTTTCCCACCAACTTGAACAACTTTAAGTGCATGATATATTAACTCGAACATTAATTATTTTCTTTTACGTTGTCATCTTAAGTCTGAACATACCACAGACAAGTATGCGAGAATCAAGTTGTTTTTTGAGTAATTTTTTATTATGTGTCTTAATTTATTTACAAACGAAATACTATTTCTTAAATCTGGATGATTCTCTTTTAGGAATTTGAGTTTGCGTTATTTAAAAGATTAATAAAACATCTGGTATAATTTAGAAATAAGAATCACAATTACATCGAAATAACTCCAGGAATAATAACAGAGACCGACAAAATTTCATCGATCGTCAGATCCAGAAACAAGACTATACTTTTTCAAAAGTTTTCTACATGGGGAATCCTAATCTAAAATTTTATTTGAGTTTTGAAAATATTCTGATCACTGTTTTTGCTATTTTCATGGTTATGTAACAGGGCAAGTTGAAAATTTATCGCTAAACTAGATATGATAATTGAAATTACTTGTCTTCCCTGTGACGTTAACCGTTGTAACATTATTGAGTCATTAAGACACATATTTTAATAATTGCAATCTTTAATTATAAAGATTATTACATAAAAGACTGAAGGTAATTAATACGATTTATGCAGAATAAAATATCTTCTAGAGAGCTTCCGTTACATCTCCTGTATAATAGGTTGCCTATATTTTATACAGCAGAAGCTTACTATGTAATTGACAAGACCTACTATATTAAAACATTCCCCTTCAAAATTTATTGGCATCGATATCGCTTTCGTCTCAAAAATATCGCCTATTGAAATTTATTAATTTTACATTAAAACCCGTTAACAGCCAACCGTCCAGTGGTATCAATTTTTTTGAACAACCGATGAAAAATTCAATATGGCAGCTTAAATAACAATAGATTTGTTTGAAGGCTGTTTATGGTCGGTGGGAGAGGCTTTTTTGATGTTTGACAGACATACACATGTTTACTTATCTTTTCTTTCAGTTTAATTGAAATGTCGTGGCTCTTTTCCGTGTTTTTAAGTGTTAGAAATTACTATAAAAGCGAAGTTTGCACTTAATATTAACAAACAGAGGATTTAAAAACTTATTTTTATTAGTAAATATTGTTAGATATTGTTGATATATTGGAAATAACAATAATAATAATTTAGGCAACCACAAATTCATACTTTAATGTATTCTAGAATTGACGTACCAATTATCATATGATACTCGTTTAAATAATGTAATTAGAAAAGGATAGCATTAGGATGTATACTAAGAAACAAAATATCTACTGTTTATCAACACTTTTTCAAATACAAATAAAAATATTATTAGCATTCAAACAACCGCGCCATAGTTATGCTAATTCTACAGGGGTATGTTCAAAGTACATGTATATATATATATATATATATATATATATATATATATATATATATATATATATATATATTGAAGATATTGACTTAAAATTTCGCACACACATTCGTGATATGGTATAGGTTAACAATAAGAAATGATTTTGCGATATTTTTATTAGAAAGGGTGAAAAATGATAAAAAATGTGTAAAATTACATGATTTTCGGGATGGTATTACATAGCATTCAACTAATTCAGCCGAATAATTGTTTTTATTATTCTAAACATAATTAAGTCCTGAATATATGAGCGAAACTTTTTCTACAATCTATAATCCATTTATTTACACGATAAAACAACAAACAAAGATTTAGAAAAAAAAATAATTTGTGCGTTATTGTATTAAAATAAAACGGTGACCAATCACCTATTAACCTCTAGGTTAATATAAACATTGTTAGCTGAAAAGGTTAAATTTGAATACTTAAAACAAGATCTCCTTTATGGCTATTACATTTCGTTTTAGACTATTCCTGTAAATTCCAGCTTAACAGTCTCCCTTTAGGATTAATAAGTAATTGAGATCTGCGCCTCGCGGCAGACAGGTTTATTTAACCAGCAATTTTGTCTTGTCACATTTTATACAGCTCTCAAAAGAGCTATTAAAAATGATTTTTTTAGTTGCTTGTCTTTTTTAATATTATGCCAATTTGGTAACTTAGAAAATATTAAAAAAATAATTAATAGTGTGTAAAATACATTAGAAATACCTGGAGGTGACGCTCTTTAACACCAAACTAGATTTTATGTAACAAGTGTTTTGAAAAGTAGGCGCACTGCTCAACAGTACGCCAAAGTTTGGAGCCTTCCATTTTATTATAAATAAATTAACCAGAATTGCATCATTAGGCTATTGACTATAACTTTTTGTAAGGAATAAATTAGTAACAGCATTTTGATGATTGAACATTTTTCTTTGGCACTCAAATATGATAAAATCACAAAGTGCTACTAAATTCAGGAGTGCGTTTTTGAGAACTGGGTGAAAATAGCACTTTTTTAATTTTTCAAAAATTACTCAAAATCTACGGAATTTTAGTATATACATATATCACAATTTTTTGTAGAGAATTTCCTATCGAAGCGTATTCTTTGGAGGTTAAACAATTACTTTTTCTGCAAAATAAATGCAAAAACACAAGGGGAAAAATAAAATATTGGCAATTTTTCTTCAAAACTTTTGTTCATAAATTTGTTTGTACTAAAATCTACAAAGATAATGAGTTATTTTTGAAAAACTGAAATAGTACACGTTACCAACTGACGTTAAAAAAAGAAATTTTCTGGTTATTTTAAAAATTAACTATGCATTTTTAAGGCCACCCAGCACTTAGGGGTTTTAAGAAAAACTTTAAAAGAGTTTCAGGTATCTGCAAAAAATTCATAGATCAACAATTATAACGCTAACAATTTAATTTAAGGGTGTACATCCACCGACGTTAGAAAAAGAAATTTTCTTGTTATTTTAAAAATTTACTATGCATTTTTAAGGCCACCCAGCACTCAGGGATTTTAAGAGAAGCTTTAAAAGAGTTTCAGGTATCTGTAATAAATTCATAAATCAACAATTAAAACGCTAACAATTTATTTTAAGGGTGTACATCCACCGACGTTAAAAAAAGAAATTTTCTTGTTATTCTAAAATTTACTATGCATTTTCAAGGCCACCCAGCACTCAGGGATTTTAAGAGAAGCTTTAAAAGAGATTTAGGTATTTGCAAAAATTTCATAGATCAACAATTAAAACGCTAACAATTTATTTTAAGGGTGTACATCCACCGACGTTAAAAAAACGAATTTTCTTGTTATTTTAAAATTCACTATGCATTTTCAAGGCCACCCAGCACTCAGGGATTTTAAGACAAGCTTTAAACTAGTTTTAGGTATTTGTAAAAAATTCATAGATCAGCAATTATAACGTTAACTTTAATTTAAGGGTGTACATCCACTGATGTTAAAAATAGAAATTTTCTTGTTAATTTAAAAATTCACTATACATTTTTAAAACCACCCAGCACTCAGAGATTTTAAGAGAAGTTTCAAAAGAGTTTTAGGTATTTGTAAAAAATTCATAGATCAACAATTATAACGCTAACAATTTAATTTAAGGGTATACATCCACTGATGTTAAAAATATAAATTTTCTTGTTAATTTAAAAATTCACTATACATTTATAAGGCCACCCAGCACTCAGGGATTTTACGAGAAACTTTAAAAGAGTTTTAGGTATCTGATAAAAATTCATAGATCAACAATTAAAACGCTAACAATTTATTTTAAGTGTGTACATCCCCTGACGTTTAAAAAAAGAAATTTTCTTGTTATTTTAAAAAATCACTATGAATTTTCAAGGCCACCCAGCATTCACGGATTTTAAGAGAAGCTTTAAAAGAGTTTTAGGTATTTGTAAAAAATTCATTGATTAACAATTATAACGCTAACAATTTAATTTAAGGGTGTACATCCACTGACGTTAAGAAAAGAAATTTTCTTGGTAATTTAAAAATTAACTATGCATTTTTAGGGGCATCCAGCACTCAGGGATTTTAAGAGAAGTTTCAAAATGTTTAAAGTATCTGTAAAAAATTTATAGATCAACAATTATCACGCTAATAATTTAATTTAAGGTTGTACATCCACTGATGTTAAAAATAGAAAATTTCTTGTTAATTTAAAAATTCATTATGCATTTTTAAGGTCACCTAGCACTCACGGATTTTAAGAAGAGCTTTAAAAAAGTTTTAGGTATCTGCAAAAAATTCATAGATCAACAATTATAACGCTAATAATTTAATTTAAGGGTGTACATTCACTGATGTTAAAAATAGAAAATTTCTTGTTAATTTAAAAATTTACTATGCATTTTCAAGGCCACCCAGCACTCAGGGATTTTAAGAGAAGCTTTAAAAGAGTTTTAGGTATTTGCAAAAATTTCATAGACCAACAATTAAAACGCTAACAATTTATTTTGAGGGTGTACATCCACCGACGTTAAAAAAAGAAATTTTCTTGTTATTCTAAAATTTACTATGCATTTTCAAGGCCACCCATCATTCAGGGATTTTAAGAGAAGCTTTAAAAGAGTTTTAGGTATTTGCAAAAATTTCATAGATCAACAATTAAAACGCTAACAATTTATTTTAAGGGTGTACATCCACTGACGTTAAAAAAACGAATTTTCTTGTTATTTTAAAATTCACTATGCATTTTTAAGGTCACCCAGCACTCAGGGATTTTAAGACAAGCTTTAAAATAGTTTTAGGTATTTGTAAAAAATTCATAGATCAACAATTATAACGTTAACTTTAATTTAAGGGTGTACATCCACTGATGTTCAAAATAGAAATTTTCTTGTTAATTTAAAAATTCACTATACATTTTTAAAACCACCCAGCACTCAGGGATTTTAAGAAAAGTTTCAAAAGAGTTTTAGGTATTTGTAAAAAATTCATAGATCAACAATTATAACGCTAACAATTTAATTTAAGGGTATACATTCACTGATGTTAAAAATATAAATTTTCTTGTTAATTTCAAAATTCACTATACATTTATAAGGCCACCCAGCACTCAGGGATTTTAAGAGAAGCTTTAAAAGAGGTTTAGGTATCTGTAAAAAATTCATAGATCAACAATTAAAACGCTAACAATTTATTTTAAGGGTGTACATCCCCTGACGTTTAAAAAAAGAAATTTTCTTGTTATTTTAAAAAATCACTATGAATTTTCAAGGCCACCCAGCACTCACGGATTTTAAGAGAAGCTTTAAAAGAGTTTTAGGTATTTGCAAAAAATTCATCTATTAACAATTATAACGCTAACAATTTAATTTAAGGGTGTACATCCACTGACGTTAAGAAAAGAAATTTTCTTGGTAATTTAAAAATTAACTATGCATTTTCAGGGGCACCCAGCACTCAGAGATTTTAAGAAGAGCTTTAGAAAAGTTTTAGGTATTTGTTAAAAATTCATAGATCAACAATTAAAACGCTAAAAATTTATTTTAAGGGTGTCCATCCACTGACGTTAAAAAAAGAAATTTACTTGGTAATTTAAAAATTTACTATGCATTTTTAGGGGCACCCAGCACTCAGAGATTTTAAGGGAAGTTTTAAAAGTGTTTTAGGGTATCTGTAAAAAATTCATAGATCAACAATTATAACGCTAATAATTTAATTTAAGGGTGTACATCCACCGATGTTAAAAATAGAAAATTTCTTGTTAATTTAAAAATTCGCTATGCATTTTTAAGTTCATCCAGCACTCAGGAATTTTAAGAAGAGCTTTAAAAAAGTTTTAGGTATTTGTAGAAAATTCATAGATCAACAATTAAAACGCCAACAATTTATTTTAAAGGTGTACATCCAATGACGTTAAAAAAGAAATTTTCTTGGTAATTTAAAAATTAACTATGCATTTTAAAGGCCACCCAGCACTCAGAGATTTTTAAAGAAGCTTTAAAAGAGTTTTAGGTATCTGCAAAAAATTCATAGATCAACAATTAAAACGCTAACAATTTATTTTAAGGGTGTCCATCCACTGAAGTTAAAAAAAGAAATTTTCTTGTTATCTTAGAAAATCACTATGAATTTTCTAGGCTACCCAGCACTCAGAGATTCTAAGAGAGTCTTTAAAAGAGTTTCAGGTATCTGTAAAAAAATCATAGATCAACAATTAAAACGCTAACAATTTATTTTAAGTGTGTACATCCCCTGACGTTCAAAAAAAGAAATTTTCTTGTTATTTTAAAAAATCACTATGAATTTTCAAGGCCACCCAGCACTCACGGATTTTAAGAGAAGCTTTAAAAGAGTTTTAGGTATTTGCAAAAAATTCATAGATCAACAATTGAAAGGCTAACAATTTATTTTAAGGGTGTACATCCACTTATGTTAAAAATAGAAATTTTCTTGTTAATTTAAAAATTCACTATGCATTTTTAAGGTCACCCAGCACTCAGGGATTTTAAGAGAAGTTTCAAAAGAGTTTTAGGTATCTGTAAAAATTCATAGATTAACGATTAAAAGGCTAAAAATTTATTTTAAGGGTGTCCATCCACTGACGTTAATAAAAGAAATTTTCTTGTTATTTTAAAAAATCACTATACATTTTCAAGGCTACCCAGCATTCAGGGATTTTAAGAGAAGCTTTAAAAGAGTTTTATGTATCTGTGAAAAATTCATAGATCAACAATTTTAACGCTAACAATTTAATTTAAGGGTGTACATCCACTGACGTTAAAAAAAGAAATTTTCTTGTTATTCTAAAAATTCACTATGCATTTTCAGAGCTGCCCAGCATTCAGAAATTTAAAGAAAAGCTGTAAAAGAGTTTTAGATATCTGCAAAAAATTTATAGATCAACAATTAAAACGCTAACAATTTATTTTAAGGGTGTCCATCCACTGACGTTAAAAAAAGAAATTTTCTTGTTATTTTAAAAAATCACTATGAATTTTCAAGGCTACCCAGCACTCAGGGATTTTAAGAGAAACTTTAAAAGAGTTTTAGGTATTTGCAAAAAATTCATAGATCAACAATTGAAACGCTAACAATTTATTTTAAGGGTGTACATCCACTTATGTTAAAAATAGAAATTTTCTTGTTAATTTAAAAATTCATTATGCTTTTTTAAGGCCACCCAGCACTCAGGGATATTAAGAAATTCTTTAAAAAGGTTTTAGGTATTTGTAGCAAATTCATAGATCAACAATTAAAACGTCAACAATTTATTTTAAGGGTGTACATCCAATGACGTTAAAAAAGAAAATTTCCTAGTAATTTAAAAATTAACTATGCATTTTAAAGGCCACCCAGCACTCAGGGATTTTTAATGAAGCTTTAAAAGAGTTTTAAGTATCTGCAGAAAATTCATAGATCAACAATTAAAACGCTAACAATTTATTTTAAGGATGTACATCTACCGACGTTAAAAAAAGAAATTTTCTTGTTATTCTAAAAATTCACTATACATTTTCAAAGCTGCCCAGCACTCAGAAATTTTAAGAAAAGCTTTAAAAGAGTTTTAGGTATCTGTAAAAAATTCATAGATCAACAATAAAAACGCTAACAATTTATTTTAAGTGTGTACATCCCCTGACGTTTAAAAAAAGAAATTTTCTTGTTATTTTAAAAAATCACTATGAATTTTCAAGGCCACCCAGCACTCACGGATTCTAAGAGAAGCTTTAAAAGAGTTTTAGGTATTTGTAAAAAATTCATTGATTAACAATTATAACGCTAACAATTTAATTTAAGGGTGTACGTCCACTGACGTTAAGAAAAGAAATTTTCTTGGTAATTAAAAAATTAACTATGCATTTTTAGGGGCACCCAGCACTCAGGGATTTTAAGAAAAGTTTTGAAAATGTTTAAGGTATCTGTAAAAAATTTATAGATCAACAATTATTACGCTAATAATTTAATTAAAGGGTGTACATCCACTGATGTTAAAAATAGAAAATTTCTTGTTAATTTAAAAATTCACTATGCATTTTTAAGGTCACCCAGCACTCAGGGATTTTAAGAAGAGCTTTAAAAAAGTTTTAGGTATCTGTAAAAAATTCATAGATCAACAATTATGACGCTAATAATTTAATTTAAGGGCGTACATCCACTGATGTTAAAAATAGAAAATTTCTTGTTAATTTAAAAATTTACTATGCATTTTCAAGGTCACCCAGCCCTCAGGGATTTTAAGAGAAGCTTTAGAAGAGTTTTAGGTATTTGCAAAAATTTCATAGATCAACAATTAAAACGCTAACAATTTATTTTAAGGGTTAAAAAAAGGAATTTTCTTGTTATTTTAAAATTCATTATGCATTTTCAAGGCCACCCAACACTCAGGGATTTTAAGACAAGCTTTAAAATAGTTTTAGATATTTGTAAAAAATTCATAGATCAACAATTATAACGTTAACTTTAATTTAAGGGTGTACATCCACTGATGTTAAAAATAGAAATTTTCTTGTTAATTTAAAAATTCACTATACATTTTTAAAACCACCCAGCACTCAGGGATTTTAAGAGAAGTTTCAAAAGAGTTTTAGGTATTTGTAAAAAATTCATAGATCAACAATTATAACGCTAACAATTTAATTTAAGGGTATACATCCACTGATGTTAAAAATATAAATTTTCTTGTTAATTTAAAAATTCACTATACATTTATAAGGCCACCCAGCATTCAGGGATTTTAAGAGAATCTTTAAAAGAGTTTTAGGTATCTGATAAAAATTCATAGATCAACAATTGAAACGCTAACAATTTATTTTAAGTGTGTACATCCCCTGACGTTTAAAAAAAGAAATTTTCTTGTTATTTTAAAAAATCACTATGAATTTTCAAGGCCACCCAGCACTCACGGATTTTAAGAGAAGCTTTAAAAGAGTTTTAGGTATTTGTAAAAAATTCATTGATTAACAATTATAACGCTAACAATTTAATTTAAGGGTGTACATCCACTGACGTTAGGAAAAGAAATTTTCTTGGTAATTTAAAAATTAACTATGCATTTTTAGGGGCATCCAGCACTCAGGAATTTTAAGAGAAGTTTTAAAAATGTTTAAGGTATCTGTAAAAAATTTATAGATCAACAATTATTACGCTAACAATTTAATTTAAGGGTGTACATCTACTGATGTTAAAAATAGAAAATTTCTTGTTAATTTAAAAATTCACTATGCATTTTTAAGGTCACCCAGCACTCAGGGATTTTAAGAAGAGCTTTAGAAAAGTTTCAAGTATTTGTTAAAGATTCATAGATCAACAATTAAAACGCTAAAAATTTATTTTAAGGGTGTCCATCCACTGACGTTAAAAAAAGAAATTTTCTTGTTATTTTAAAAAATCACTATGAATTTTCAAGGCTACTCAGCACTCAGGGATTTTAAGAGAAGCTTTAAAAGAGTTTTAGGTATCTGTAAAAAATTCCTAGATCAACAATTAAAACGCTAACAATTTATTTTAAGGGTGCCCATCCACTGACTTTAAAAAAAGAAATTTTCCTGGTAATTTAAAAATTAACTATGCATTTTTAGGGGCACCCAGCACTCAGAGATTTTAAGAGAAGTTTTAAAAGTGTTTAAGGTATCTATAAAAAATTCATAGATCAACAATTATAACGCTAATAATTTAATTTAAGGGTGTACATCCACCGATGTTAAAAATAGAAAATTTCTTGTTAATTTAAAAATTTACTATGCATTTTTAAGCTCACCCAGCACTCAGGAATTTTAAGAAGAGCTTTAAAAAAGTTTTAGGTATTTGTAGAAAATTCATAGATCAACAATTAAAACGCCAACAATTTATTTTAAAGGTGTAAATCCACCGACGTTAAAAAAAGAAATTTTCTTGGTAATTTAAAAATTAACTATGCATTTTAAAGGCCACCCAGCACTCAGGGATTTTTAAAGAAGCTTTAAAAGAGTTTTAGGTATCTGCAAAAACTTCATAGATCAACAATTAAAACGCTAACAATTTATTTTAAGAGTGTCCATCCACTGACTTTAAAAAAAGAAATTTTCTTGTTATTTTAAAAAATCACTATGAATTTTCAAGGCTACCCAGCACTCAGAGATTCTAAGAGAGTCTTTAAAAGAGTTTCAGGTATCTGTAAAAAAATTATAGATCAACAATTAATACGCTAACAATTTATTTTAAGTGTGTACATCCCCTGACGTTTAAAAAAGAAATTTTCTTGTTATTTTAAAAAAATCACTATGAATTTTCAAGTCCACCCAGCACTCACGGATTTTAAGAGAAGCTTTAAAAGAGTTTTAGGTATTTGCAAAAAATTCATAGATCAACAATTGAAAGGCTAACAATTTATTTTAAGGGTGTACATCCACTTATGTTAAAAATAGAAATTTTCTTGTTAATTTAAAAATTCACTATGCATTTTTAAGGTCACCCAGCACTCAGGGATTTTAAGAGAAGTTTCAAAAGAGTTTTAGGTATTTGTAAAAAATTCATAGATCAACGATTAAAACGCTAAAAATTTATTTTAAGGGAGTCCATCCACTGACGTTAAAAAAAGAAATTCTCTTGTTATTTTAAAAAATCACTATAAATTTTCAAGGCTACCCAGCATTCAGGGATTTTAAGAAAAGCTTTAAAAGAGTTTTAGGTATCTGTGAAAAATTCATAGATCAACAATTATAACGCTAATAATTTAATTTAAGGGTGTACATCCACTGATGTTAAAAATAGAAAATTTCTTGTTAATTTTAAAATTCACTATGCATTTTTAAGGCCACCCAACACTCAGGGATTTTAAGAGAAAATTTAAAAGAGTTTTAGGTATCTGTAAAAAATTCATAGATCAACAATTATAACGTTAACAATTTATTTTAAGAGTGTACATCCACTGACGTTAAAAAAATAAACTTTCTTGTTAATTTAAAAATTCACTATGCATTTTTAAGGCCACCCAGCACTCAGGTATTTTAAAAGAAGCTTTAAAAGAGTTTTAGGTATCTGTATAAAATTCATAGATCAACAATTATAACGCTAACAATTTATTTTAAGAGTGTAGATCCACTGACGTTAAAAAAAGAAATTTTCTTGTTATTTTAAAATTCACTATGCATTTTTAAGGCCACCCAGCAGTCAGGGATTTTAAGAGAAGATTTAAAAGAGTTTTAGGTATCTGTAAAAAATTCATAGATCAACAATTGAAACGCTAACAATTTATTTTAAGGGTGTACATCCACTTATGTTAAAAATAGAAATTTTTTTGTTAATTTAAAAATTCACTATGCATTTTTAAGACCACCCAGCACTCAGAGATTTTAAAAGATTTTTCAAAAGAGTTTTAGGTATTTGTAAAAAATTCATAGATCAACAATTATAACGCTTACAATTTAATTTAAGGGTATACATCCACTGATGTTAAAAATATAAATTTTCTTGTTAATTTAAAAATTCACTATACATTTATAAGGCCACCCAGCACTCAGGGATTTTAAGAGAAGCTTTAAAGGAGTTTTAGGTATTTGCAAAAAATTCATAGATCAACAATTGAAACGCTAACAATTTATTTTAAGGGTGTACATCCACTTATGTTAAAAATAGAAATTTTCTTGTTAATTTAAAAATTCACTATGCATTTTTAAGACCACCCAGCACTCAGAGATTTTAAAAGAGGTTTCAAAAGAGTTTTAGGTATTTGTAAAAAATTCATAGATCAACAATTATAACGCTTACAATTTAATTTAAGGGTATACATCCACTGATGTTAAAAATATAAATTTTCTTGTTAATTTAAAAATTCACTATACATTTATAATGCCACCCAGCACTCAGGGATTTTAAGAGAAGCTTTAAAAGAGTTTTAGGTATCTGATAAAAATTCATAGATCAACAATTAAAACGCTAACAATTTATTTTAAGGTTGTACATCCACCGACGTTAAAAAAAGAAATTTTCTTGTTATTCTAAAAATTCACTATGCATTTTCAAAGCTGTCCAGCACTCAGAAATTTTAAGAGAAACTTTAAAAGAGTTTTAGGTATCTGTGAAAAATTCATAGATCAACAATTAAAACGCTAACTATTTAATTTAAGGGTGTACATCCACTGACGTTAAAAAAAAGAAATTTTCTTGTTATTTTAAAAATTCGCTGTGCAATTTTAAGGCCACCCAACACTTACGGATCTTAAGAGATACTTTAAAAGAATTTTAGGTATTTGTTAAAAATTCATAGATCAACAATTAAAACGATAACTATTTAATTTAAGGGTGTACATCCACTGACGTTAAAAAAAGAAATTTTCTTGTTATTTTAAAAATTCTCTATGCGTTTTTAAGGCCACCCAGCACTCAGGAATTTTAAGAGAAGCTTTAAAAGAGTTTTAGGTATATGTTAAAAATTCATAGATCAACAATTAAAACGCTAAAAATTTATTTTAAGGGTGTACATCCACCGACGTTAAAAAAAAGAAATTTTCTTGTTATTTTAAAAATTCGCTATGCATTTTTAAGGCCACCCAGCACTCAGGGATTTTTAGAGAAGTTTTAGAAGTGTTTTAGGTATCTGTAAAAAATTAATAGATCGACAATTATAACGCTAACAATTTATTTTAAGGGTGTACATCCACTTACGTTAAAAAAAGAAATTTTCTTGTTATTTTAAAAATTCGCTATGCATTTTTAAAATAACCCAGCACTCAGGCATTTTAAGAGAAATTTTTAAGTTGTTTTAGGTATCTGTAAAAAATTCATAGATCAACAATTAATACGCATAATTTAATTTATTTCTTGTTTTTTTCTTCACCTCCACGAACTTCATATTATATCAGATTTTAAGAAAAAAGCTTAATGGTATTATTTCCTATGAAAATAAATCTCTATACAAATAAATACTACTCTTTTTCAAAAAATAAATTAAAAAGCAATATTTAATCCTGCATCTTGCAATTTTATTAGTCCAGCTCTTAACTAAGCGAAATTTCTCGTAAACAATATTTTTCTTGCAGAATAAGAAGGAACTTTAGCGGCAGTAAATATGTTTACTTTTCCCATAAGAAGCTTACAAAAAATCCCACACTATCATTTCCCTGATGAGAAAACCAAAAAGCTCAGTTAATGGACCTTCAAGTGCTTTTGTCAGCTGGACACAAGTGAAATGGTTTCCAACATTATTAATGTACTTAGCTTTAGAAGGCTTTTCGAAGTTTGGACGAAAAAAAAATGTATTTAAGTGGATCATAGAGATTTAAAAACAGTGGCATTATATACCCAGTATCTTATTATTATAGTTACACTGTAATTCTTATTTTTATATTACTACAAAAACATTCTCATATGTAATTACAGCTTTAACAAATTCATATTAAAGTTTTATCTCCTGAATGATTATAAGATTGCATAAAAAATAATGTTGATCAACATTTATCGTTACGAAATATCAAAAAACAGTACTTGTGTAGTTGACTGCGTTCCCTCGAACAGAAAAATATATATCGAAATATCAGTGTACTGAAAGAATTAAATGCTGGAAACGATCACAGAGTTTTTAAAGGAACTTTTACCTTAAACTTGAAACTAGAAGGAAAGCAACTAATTCAACTAAAAAATTTGTAACAACAAACGCATTACAGAAACGGAAAGAAATGAGCTAGAGACTGCAAAAATCTTTAATTTTGGATTGGAGTTCTGTAAAGAAAGTTTAGTCCACCGTGCAACACAGAATTATTCAGAGAATAGACCTCATATTTGGGGATGCTTCTCTCTCAATGGATTTGGGTTATTTTGTTGTTGTTTTTTTTACTGAAAACTTGAATGTAGCGAGAATGAAATGAATTTACGAAGAATTGAATGCTGATTGGGACCGGATTATGACTGATAGCTACTACAAAAAAACAATGACCTGAAATCCGTAGTCGCCTTGTTCAGGATTGCAAAAGAGAGAAAAGTATGGAGTAGCCTCCTTCTTCTCTTGATGCAGATCCCATGAAAATGTATGGGGTTTAATGAAGGTTCTATTTCATTAAAAACGTGTATGCTCTCTAAAGCAACTAAGTATAGAAACAGATAGAATATGCCCAAATGTATCACTGGAATATGCGAAAAAATTAGTTAGCAGAATATTTCAGCGATATGAGTCAGTTACAAATACCAGTGTGACTGGATTCATTATTATTGAGAAGTACCAGAATGTCAACAGTCAGTTCATTAGGACTCTCAGAGAGTTATACTTATGTAAAAGCTCATTATAATTTTTTTTTAAATTCTCTAAAACGCTTCTCTATAATTACTTCATTAGTTGCCATTCTAGAAGCGAAAGAACGAAAAAAAAAATCAAGTTTCATTCCTTTTCAAATACGTATATTTGAATGTGTTGTCGTGTGTATGTGCTTTTAAGAAAACTTTGGTAGTCTTCTGTCTCAGTACCGTCTACGGCCTTACTACGTGTAAAGTACCGGTTCTAATCACATCATCGAAGTTAAACTACGGTGGGCTCGGTTAGTACTTGAATAGGTGACCGCTTAAAACACCAAGTGTTGTAGCCAGCAGTCGGATTAAGAGGTAAAACTCCAAGTTGGTTGAGTGCTGAGAAACCTGGTTTGGAACCCGCGTTAAATTGTAGATTCACTGTGATACCAATACAACGTTAAGCCTAAATCTTTTTTATTTTTGCCGTAGGACTTCCCTTAAGAGAGAGTCCATATAATCTCCTTATGTATTTGCTAATTCCTGACGAACCACGAGGAGTTTAAAGACTCCTCAGTACATTGTTTTCCTAAGCTTCTAGTCTCTTATAAGGTCTGTTGCTGCTGCATAACTCCAAACTATTGAATACGTAGGTCAGAATGGGCCTTAGTACATCCTTGATGATTGCCAGCTTGTTCTTAGGGATCGCTTTGTTGAACAGCGGGCAGAGCTGTTCTCTAACAAATTTAAATTTATTGACGGTAGCTGAGATGTGCTTGTCCCATGTCAATCCTTTATGTATCGTCATATCTAGATATTTGGCTTGGTCAGTCCATGTGATATCTTCGCCATCAGTATCTATCGTTTCACTCAAATCCTTTCTTCTCCTTATCAGGAAGAGTGCTTGGTTCTTCTCGGCATTGATCTATATTTTCCGGGAGACGAATCAATCCATTTCCTTGCATTTGCGTTAATCTTGCCATTATGGCAGCGAATAAAGTCATTTTCGTGTTTACTGTCATGGGAATCTTGTGAGTGAATATGTTGTAGAGGTGTAATGAAAGTACGGTTCCATGTGAGATACTGCCATTTGCTCAGACGCTGTTTTGAGCCTTTTCAGAATAACTCTTTCAATTACTTTGCCGAGGACGAGCAATAAGCTGATAGGTCTGTAGTTCTACGGAAAAGTATGATTTTTCCCTGGTTAAGGTATCATCGTTGTTTGTGCTTTTATTCCAAGTATTCGGGAAACGTGTTAGTCTCAACATCTCGTTGATGATATTTGTATCCGCTGCAAAAATGCCTCTTAGCTATATAGCTGTTTTTGTCTGTCACCTGGCGAGTTGAGCATGCATCTTTTTTTCACTAGCAACTGCCTGCAGCTGTCCGTTTCTATTTCATCGAGTGATATGGGCAGCGCTTCTCTATTGCATCTCATTTTACTAGTAAAATGTTCATACTTTAAAACCAGGCAAACCTCAGCGAACTCGCTCGTAGACGCCATACAGTGAGCTTTGAAAATGGTGAATGAGATTTCACCGAAACGTCAGCTGCCTTACAGTCCTGAGAGCGACTCAGCACATACACGGGATGCCCGAAAACCTTCGATTATATATATATATATATATATATATATATATATATATATATATATATATATATATATATATATATATAATTTATTTTTGTATCTTAAACCTTTTGTTAAATATTTTTTTCTAATATTTTCTTGGGTATAGGTTTTTCATTAGAGAAACAAGGGACAATAATTTTCTTTCTGACGTTTCGCTCTACATAGCGAGCTTCTTCAAAAGAGCTTGGTATATTTATTTTACATCTACAAAAATTACAGAATTTTTTATATAATAAACATATATCACAGTAATTACATTTTTATATTTTTAATTTAATTAAAATTAATAAAACCAAAACAGATTTTAAAATAGTCTTAAAGTTTAAAATTTAAAACAATACAAACAGGTTAAAATAGTGAAAATTATAAAATAGTACATACCTTGAAAGTAGTTTTGTGTGTATGTTTAAAAATAAATTCAATTATGATCTTTGGTATGCAATTTGTATGGATAGATTTATTTTTATAAAAAGCAAAAAATAGGAAAAAAAGATTATTATTTATTTTTTAATGACGTTCTTTCACCTGTATGAGTATATATGAAATCGTTCCAAGCATCATTACATTATTTCTCATATTTATTATAGAGTCGCTTCAAGCATGTTTTATTCAAAAATCAAATTATAGTATATCTGACTTAAATTTTTGACATCTTGCTTGTCATTTACAACATTTTTATCTTTTTTTATGTGTATCATTTCTTTGATGACTAATTTATGATAATTTCTGTCAGTATCTAAAATATGGGTGTTTTTATAATCAAATTCATGCTTAGATGTTTGTTCATGCTTATGTAAAGATGTCGATGCGTTTTTAGTATACTTGTGTCCATTCACTCTATTTTCAATATATTGTGTCGTCATGCCAATGTATTTCTTAGGACAATTTAGGCATGGAATTGCATATATTACGTTAGATCTTTTTTTGGTGGGAACTTTGCTTTTTAACTTCGTATAAAATGACCCAAGTAAATTGTTCGCCTTATGGCATACCGTTATGTTATGTTTATCCAAAATATATTTTATTTTTTCAGACAGTTGGTATATATACGGTAATGCAATGAAAGTGTTTTGTGTTTTGGTATTGTTAATTTTATTTTTTTTGTTTGTGTTATAATGTAAATAGGTTCTTTGTTTAATTATTTTTTTTATGAGTAGTTTAGGAAAATGGTTCATTATTAGGGTCTCTTCCACTTTTTTTAGCACTTCTGGGCGAAATTCGGGTGAAGATAATTTTATAGCTCGATCAACTAAGCCGATTATGACACTATTTTTTTGTTTATTTGGATGTTCAGAGTTAAAATTCAAATACCGGCCCGACCAAGTATCTTTCGTGTACCATTTTGTATGAAGACTATTATCCGTCTTATTTCTGTGTATAGTTAAGTCTAAAAAGTTTATTTTTTGTTCTATTTCAATTTCAGCTGTAAATTTCAGTTTTGGGTGGAAATTATTAAAATATTGTAACAAGCTATCTATTTTGTTTTCGGGTACAGCAGCCAAACAGTCATCTACATAGCGTTTAAAAAAGATTATATTAAAATCCAGTTTTTTCAATACTTCTTCTTTTACATATTCCATAACTATTTGTGCTATTGTTGAGGAGATTGGTGAACCCATAGCACAACCGTCTAATTGTTGGTACAAACTATCTTTGAATTGGAAATAGTTATTATTTATTGTAAGTTTTACAGATTCTATAAATTCATTGAGTGTCAATGTTGTGTGTTCTTTTAAATCGTCCCATTTTTCTTCCAAAACTTTGGGAATGATGTCATTGGGTATATTTGTATACAAAGAAACTACATCTAGTGAAACTAATTTATAATTTGTTGGTATTTGTATTGTATCAATGAATTGTTTAAATGTGAAAGAGTCTTTTATATAGTGATTATTTTTTCCTGTGATGTTTGTTAGGCAATTTGATAAGTATTTGGACAGGTTATAAAAAGGGGACTGTATGCTTGAGACAATTGGTCTGAGAGGTGTATTTGGTTTGCGTAATTTAGGTAACCCATAAATTTTTGGTGCTATAGCATTATGTATTGTTAATTTTTTACTTTCTTCTTCAGTTATATGTTGATTTTTTAATAGTTTTTTAATTAGTGCGTTATTTTTAGTTTGGAACAATTTTGTAGGGTCACTTTTAAGTTTCTTATAAGTGTTAGTATCATCAAGTAGTTCGTTTATTTTTCTATCATAATCAGATGTATTCATAATTACTGTTTTATTACTTTTATCAGGTTTGAGAATAGTAATTTGAGGGTTATGTTTGATAAATTGTTTTGTTTTATTAATTTGCTTTTGTATTTTAATTTGGAAATTATTAGTTTTGGCTTTATTATGTCTGGTCTTTATTTTGTGGTTTGTAATTACGTTTACTATTTTAGATCTAATGCTATCTCTTATTTCTTCTGGTTTGTTATATATGGCAGACTCTATACTAGAAATATATTCATTTAGAGGTAGCTCTTTTTCATTACTGATTGGTAATGAAAAATTTCCGCCCAGGGCGAGTACTTCTGACACATCTTGTGGTATATCTGTGTCAGAGATGTTATTAAGCCATGTTTGTGTGTTTATTGGTATTTTGTCTTTTTCTTTGTGATTGACTAAGTTTAAAAATTTCCTTTGATTTTTTTGCTTTATACATTGAAACATTTTTTCATATTTTCTGCTTTCAAATTGAACAAAATTCTTGGCTCTTTTGAAGAAGCTCGCTATGTAGAGCGAAACGTCAGAAAGAAAATTATTGTCCCTTGTTTCTCTAATGAAAAACCTATACCCAAGAAAATATTAGAAAAATATATATATATATATATATATATATATATATATATATATATATATATATATATAGATATATATTTCTGTAATATTTTCTTGAATAGAGGTTTTTTTACAGTCTGGGAACCTTTGCAATTAATAATTTATTTTTGTATTTTAAACCTTTTGTTAATATTTCACAATATTATCAAAAAGTTTAAGATACAAAAATAAATTTTTTTTATATATATATATATATATATATATATATATATATATATATATATATATATATTTGCCTCTTGCCAGAGGTGTACTAACTGAAAACCTTGCCACACATCGCGATACAAGTGGTGTTTGATTTTTTTACTGGTGGATAATTTTTCCTCTTTGTTGATGTCATGATTTTTAATTAATTTTTCAGTAAATCATATAATAAATTGTTAGTTTTTTTTTACAATACGTTAAAATAAGTTTTATTAAGTCGGTTCGTGTCTTTTTTGTCATTTATAGAATGTTCATTTTTTTGTTAGATGGATTTCCCGTTTTTTTGTGAGGCTCAATCTTTAGGATTTTTGTTTCTTCCGTAAATAAAATTATGATTATGTTGGGCTTCATATTTAGTAAGGGCTATATATTTTTTGGGACAATTTACTAATTTAAAAAGTAAAACTCCTCTTATAAATAAGTCAAATGTACTATATTCTATCCTTTGCTGAAATGATCCTAAAAAATATATAGGCATGACAAGCCAATTGCTAAAGAGCAGATTGAATGGCCATAAATATACGAAAAACGCCTCAACAACGTTAAACAAACATACACAGGATGAAAAACATACCTTCGATTATAACAGTACCCTATTTAAAAACAAAGATGTGAATTATCAAAAATTGCAGATAAAGGAAATGATAAAAATGAAAAAAGATAAAAACACTGTTAACGATAGAACGGATATAGGAAATTTGAGCCATATATACACCAGCCTAAAGAAAAATATTAAGTATTCGATCCTGTTAATAAAGATCAAAAATTGAATATCCTCTTAAACATAAAATTAAATGTATGCGTTCTTTCGTTTTTTCTGATCCATTGTTAAAATATAAAAGATAAAACACACTCGCATTCCATGTATCCTAAGTACCTCAATAAACGATATTAAAATTTCATTTCATTATTAATAAATAAACAAAATGTCAAGGTATGTACTGTGTAAAATTAAATACTTTTTTAGAAATTTGAATATTTTTTAAAGTGTTTGTTTTTTAAAATTGTAAATATGATATTTTTAGGAAGATCAATAAATAAAAAAAACAAAAAATAATTTGAAAATGCCTTAAGGGGTTACATGGGTTTCAGAGGCTCAACAAAGCGAATTTTTACGATTTTTTTTTCATATAAGAAAATATTTATTATGGCCAAACTTTCTATAGGTAAAAGAGCAACTATTGAACTACTCTCAGTAAAAAGCTCATCTAAAAATCTTGAGAAATGAGCCGGTGCGACCTGATTTTCGGAGACGCTTCGCAAAAAAGGGACTTTGCGGTGGACATGATAACTCGAGATAACCTTATCTGAAATCAAAAAAACAAATATTTCGTGTTAGTACATGAGCATAGCTAGGGAGTAGACGAAGAATTTTGCGAAAAATTAAAAATTGAATTTTTGGCAGAGTTGCAAAAGAAAAATTTAAAAATTTCGTTAAAATTGATGTCAAAAAGCTCTGCCAACAATACAAATTTTATTTTTTTGTAAAATCCTTCGTTCACTTCCTAGAGAATCACCTTTAGAAAAATCATATACCATTTGAAGAAGATCGGTGCATTCGTTTTCGAGAAATCGTGTCCACCGCCCTCAAAAATGCAGTTTTGAGAAAAACGCGTTTAAATTTTCATGTAAGAAAAAACTTGAGAAATTTTTTTTAACTTACATAGAATTACCAATCCCAGGGCCATACAGCAAAGTTTCTGCGTCAGTTGCAATATCTAAAGCATCCTTTTGTTCTCTTTTAAATCGAATTCGGGCTTCTCGAGTCGTGGCCTCTGCTTTTTTGTCGGCCAAGGAAATGCGACGCTATCATCCGAGAATATTCCGGCGAATTTTCACATCCATATTGTGGAAAAACATCAAAATAGATAACATGCCTTCACTGAAAATAGATGCAGCTATGTATGCAGCAATATGAACTATTTTGGAGCCAGCCATAATATTTAGGAGTTCCAAATTAGTTGATTGAAACTTTCGATATTATTTTGTGTGAATTCTCCGACACACCGCTGCAGAAGTTCGTCTTTGCTCAGCTCATCGTAGATCGACTTGATAGCTGCCAAGACATCATCGGCCAACGGTTCATAATCATGCTTGAAACCTTCGAGGCTATCGGTAGCTGCAGCACGTTGCCAAACACACCAAGAGTGAAAGGAAGAAGAGCTACGTCGTTATACCTGCTGCGCGCGGACCGACCGAGCGACACTGAGATGGGCGAACCTTCTATAGGCTCTATTTCCAAAAGTTTAATCCTGATTGACTTGTAATTTTCAGAGAATATTTCTGAAATAGTGTACTTTCCAATGGGCCAATAAAAAAAATATTTTTTGAAAGTTTGAAACCCATGTAACCCCCAAATAAAGGGCGAAAGAAAAGGCAAAATAAAAAGAAAATTATATATATATATATATATATATATATATATATATATAAATATATATATATATATATATATATATATATATATATATATATATATATATATATATATATATACAGGGTGATTCAAAAATCGATCACGAAACTTAAGGGGGTGATTCTACTTGACAAAATAAGGGTAGAGCTTCATATATTTTTTTTTCAAAATGTCATTCGTTTTCGAGTTACAAGCCGTCCAAGTTGAAGTTTTTATTTTTTGTTTTTTGAATTACTCGCTTACAGGAAAACCGATTTGACTAATATTTGAAAGATAGGCTAAGTCTTATGCGCTTCATCATTTTAGTAACAATTCACATTGATTGTTTGCCGCTAGAGGGCACTTTACCTACATTGAAAATTGTTTTTTTGTCATAATTTTTTAGTGTTGACAGCTACAGTAGTTTTTGGCATAATTTCTGAAAGACTGATGCCAGGCCTTTAAAAAAGGTGCTCTTTATTTACATCGCTAAACCCAACGGTTTAGACGTAAATCACCCTTAAAAATTAAGTGGTAAATTTACTTTTCTCATTTCATTACCACCAGCTACCAGGTAAATAGCTATCAAAGTATACTAGAGCTGTCAGT
The DNA here is from genome assembly GCA_034092305.1 of Diaprepes abbreviatus. Lineage (NCBI taxonomy): Eukaryota > Metazoa > Arthropoda > Insecta > Coleoptera > Curculionidae > Diaprepes > Diaprepes abbreviatus. The sequence goes on from JASJET010000039.1 coordinate 4,067,406, forward strand.
TTAACATCAAATAAATTCGCTTTTTAAACTATTTAATTTATAATCTTAAAATAACTAATAATGGCTAATCAGTAAATATTCATATTATGGATTATTGCGATATACTTTTAATTGATAAAAATTAATGAAACAGTACTAAACAAACTAAAAAAGATTCTCAAAATGTCCCCCATTTTCTTCAATACATTTCCTAACACTCTTCAAAAAATGTCGCCTAACTCGATGAAAAATTTCTGGTGTTTCTTTAATAATTTGGCACTTTTCGATTATCCTGAAGCGAAGATCCTCGACGTTGATTACTGGAATATCGTACACCAATTGTTTCAAATGACCCCAAAAGAAAAAATCCATAGGATTAAGGTCTGGTGACCTCGCTGCCCATGCCAATGGTCCACTTCGTCCTATCCATCGCTCAGGATACGTTGCATTCAAATACTGTCGGACACGTATACTAAAGTGGGGCGGAGCTCCGTCTTGGAGGATCCACATGTTGGCCCTTACTTCCAATGGCACATCTTCCAGATACAATGGGAGACGATTTTGGATAAAATCTAAGTATACGTCACCAGTTAATGGGCCATCAAAGAAATGAGGACCAATAAGGTAATCTCCTATTATCCCTGCCCACACATTTAGTGAAAATCTACGCTGATGTTTCGTTTCTACCACATTGTTTGGGTTCTCGTAAGCATATGTGTGGATGTTGTGTAGATTTGTTATGCCATCACGAGTGAAACCAGCTTCGTCAGTGAATAATATGACGCCAATTAATCGATTATCGTGTTCATACTTAGCTAGGATCTGATTGCACATTTCCAACCGTCTCGGCCGATCATCGTCATAAAGAGCCTGCACCTTTTTTGAATGAAACGGGTAGAGTTGTTCTTCTCTTAGTATCCTCCATGAACTAGCCTGACAGAGCCGCACTTCATTCCCAATTTTTCTAGTACTAATACATGGATTATCTTCAATAATTTCAAGCACTCTTTCTTCTTGTTGCACGTTTCTAGCAGTTCTAGGTCTTCCCCTATTTCCATTATAACTTTTAAAGGAACCACATTCCGCAAGCCTCCTGTGCACACTGGAAAATGTTTGAGCATGAGGGATATTTCTTTCCGGATAACTCTCCATATAATATCTTCTTGCCAACTCTGCATTACCATTTGCTTTTCCATAACAAAAATGGATATCACAATATTCGATATTTGAATATTGGTGATTAGCCATTATTAGTTATTTTAAGATTATAAATTAAATAGTTTAAAAAGCGAATTTATTTGATGTTAAACTGACAGCTCTAGTATACTTTGATAGCTATTTACCTGGTAGCTGGTGGTAATGAAATGAGAAAAGTAAATTTACCACTTAATTTTTAAGGGTGATTTACGTCTAAACCGTTGGGTTTAGCGATGTAAATAAAAAGCACCTTTTTTAAAGGCCTGGCATCAGTCTTTCAGAAATTATGCCAAAAACTACTGTAGCTGTCAACACTAAAAAATTATGACAAAAAAACAATTTTCAATGTAGGTAAAGTGCCCTCTAGCGGCAAACAATCAATGTGAATTGTTACTAAAATGATGAAGCGCAGAAGACTTAGCCTATCTTTCAAATATTAGTCAAATCGGTTTTCCTGTAAGCGAGTAATTCAAAAAACAAAAAATAAAAACTTGAACTTGGACGGCTTGTAACTCGAAAACGAATGACATTTTGAAAAAAAATTATATGAAGCTCTACCCTTATTTTGTCAAGTAGAATCACCCCCTTAAGTTTCGTGATCGATTTTTGAATCACCCTGTATATATATATATATATATATATATATATATATATATATATATATATATATATATATATATATATATATATATATATATATATATATATATATATATATATATATATATATGTATATATATAAATATATATATATATATATATATATATATATATGATACTCTTTTTTTAATATCATGAAGGCTCGCTTTTAAGGGAATAAAACAAAGGAAATAGGTAGTTATATCTATCATATAACTATTGCTTAAACAAAGTTTTAACGGTGTTTTCGCCTTTTTTTCAATAATCAATTAATAACATGAATTCCACCATAACTCAAATTATAAACTGTCGTAACACCTATATTTTTTGTCTCTAATCAATACCTGAATTTCTCAAATTAAAAAACCGTCTTTTAACCTCTTTACACGCTCGTAGTTAATTACCGTACACTATCAACTATCGCCAACTTTCATGGTAATTTCGTGTTGGCCCCCTTTACAATCTCCAATGATCCGTTACCTCTTACTCAAAAATATCTGAAATACATTGAGTCTATTTTTTACTATTCGTCCTTCCTTGTAATGGAAAACTTTATTACTTGAAAAAAAAAAGAATTTTTTATTTGAAGTTTTCAGTGAAATTTTCTTCACTTAAAAATTTCGTAAACACCAGCTAAAAATCCATTCGAAAAACAATCATAAACTAAAAATATTAAATAAAAATCTGCTGTCAAGAAGTTAATAATACTACTATTTGATTAATTTACAACAACGTAACAAAGGCCTTAACACGAGGTGGAGATGTGCAATCTAAATCACTTCTAGTGTACAAACTCGATGAAGCATGTCAGAATGATTGTCGATGTCAGTATAAGCCGGTTTCCAATTAGTTCTTAATCCCTACGGAAAGCAGTCTGAAACTTCAATTTCTATTTCGAATTGAAATGTAAATAGCTATTAGGCTAAAATAAGGGCTTGGCTTTTGGCGTTTAGCTTGATGATTTCCATTTTAGATTTAATACTTTACTCGACAAAAATAATTAGTTGTACACTCGTGCGTGAAAACGGTACAAATTAGGGTTAAGTGAGGTAAGTGCAGTCAGGATAGAAATGGGATTACTTGGTGATCGGGATTGATAAAGTTTGGAATCATTGTTTCTATAATTCTGTTTAGCAAATGTCGATTTTTGAATTATCATACAATTAAACAACACTTTTTATCGAAGTATCATTTATTAGATCTGATCAAATTTCCAAAGACAATTATTCCCTCTTTGTATTTTCAATTCTAGGATTGTTTCTCAACAGCTTTCTATTTTTGAAAAGCTTGGGAATGAAAACTTGCTTATCTTCAAACTTAGTCGCGAAAAACTGTTCTGATTCGTGACACTCAATTCCATCCATATTCTGTTATTGCGGAAGTAAAACTACTGGTTTCTTAATCCTCCATGGAAAATACACTTTCATCAGTGTAGGAAAAAACAGTATAATATGTAATATATAATTAAATATTCGTATGATTTTCTCTATAATTTTTAGTAAAAATTTTGTTTATAAACAAATTAACAATTAATATGACTAAACAAATGTTCTTCTTCTTCTTCAAGTGCCATATCAGGTCCCCCTGACGTTGGCAATTACATTGGCAAGTCTTTCACGGTCCCGCGCCAGCTGGAACAGTTCCCCCGCGCTACGTTACCTGTCCATTCACGAATATTCCTCAACCAGAAAGCCTGTCTCCTTCCTACTCCTCTACGTCCCTCTACTTTACCCATCATGATTAGCTGAAGAATTCTATATCGCTCCCCTCTGAATATATGTTCAAGATATGAGATTTTTCTACACTTCACAGTGTTTAATATTAGACGAGTTGTGTCGGCCCTATTGAGTATCATTCCGTTGGTCTGCCTAGCTGTCCAAGGTATTCTCAGCATTCGCCGGTGTAACCACATTTCGAGAGCCTCCAACCGATTAATCGTGGCAACCTTAATTGTCCAGATCTCTGCCCCATATAGTAACACTGGCCAGAAGTATGATCTTATCATTCTCTGTCGTAGTTTTAGGTTGAGGTTATCATTGCAGAAAAGTGGTTTCATTTTTTGAAAAGTTGCTCTAGCAGTCTATACTCTACACCTTATCTCTTTATCTGGGTTTAGATTTTCGGTGATATAACATCGAAGATATTTAAAATGAGTCACCCTGTCTATACTTTTTCCTTCTATTTGTATTGAAACGTTAAGATGAGGTTGTCTACTAAAGACCATAAATTTTGTTTTTTTGACATTTATGTTGAGCCCCATTTCTTGACCCTCAGTGTTAACACAGTTTAATAGATGTTGCAGGTCTTGTAGTTTGTCGCTTAGGATAACAGTGTCGTCAGCATATCGTATTGTATTTATATATTATCCATTGATTTGTACTCCCATTCGTTGTCCTTGAGTAGCCCGTTTAAAGATTTTATCTGAATATATATTAAAAAGCAGTGGAGATAGTATGCAGCCCTGTCTGACGCCTCGCAGAATTTTACTTTCTTCTGTGAGTTTTCCATTTAGCCTTACTGTTGCTTTCTGCCGCCAATATACATTTTTAATAATTCTTACGTCTCTGCTGTCTACCCCTACGTTATTTAAAATGTCTATGAGTTTTCTGTGCTGTACTCTGTCGAAGGCCTTCTCATAATCGACAAAACATACGAATACATCCTTGTGTTGGTCCCGGAATTTTTGCAGAAGTATATTTAGAGCGAATAAAGCCTCTCTAGTACCTAGAGCGTTTCTAAATCCGAATTGGGTTTCATCTAAATCTGCTTCGCATTTAGATCTTATCCTGCTGTGGATGATTCTGAGAAAGACCTTCAAAGTGTGGCTCATTAGACTTATTAGTTTGTACGCTCTGCATCGCTTTGCTCGCTGTTTTTTGGGATTGGGACGAATACAGACCTCAGCCAATCTTCTGGTATATCTCCAGTCGCGTAAACGGTATTAAACATTTTGACCAAGATTCCTATATTTTCCTCATGGATCATTTGTAACAGCTCGGTTGGGATATTATCAGGCCCGATGGCTTTCCTGATTTTTGCAGATCTTATGGCAGATAGAACTTCACTGTTTAGAATTTCCGGTCCCATGTCTATATTAGCGTCTATATTAGCGAGATCATCGGAGTTGTGTTCATTCGGTCTGTCATCATCAAATAATTCTATAATATATATAATATAATAAACAAGTGTTGCTATCATATAAATTAATAAAACATGAATATTATAAATATTTCTTGTGATGCATAAGTTTCCTTGAAGCCAATGAATAATGCGCCTGAACTATGGCAACCTGCCGACAGTGGCCTGCAGCGGCTATTTTCGATTAGATTAGGGCCAATTTTCGAAGGTTCACAGATCGTATGGAAGTGTATTTCTTGGATCCAAAAAATTCACAGGTAAAGTACAAGTATTAAAAAGAATCTTCTGCAAACTTGAGCCCTTAATATTCATTTGCCAAGCCATTATGAATTAAAAAAAAAAAACGTTTTTTTCATCCAAAAATTTTTTTTTTAGATTAGAAATGATCTAAATCCAATGCACGTGTATTAAAAAAATTTTATATCCATCCGGTGAAAAGTTATGTTATTGCAATTTTTTTGGTGCAAAAATTGGTTTTTGCAAAATTTCTCGGCCCACGATTGAAAAAAAAAATTTTAATACATCTTCAAAATATAAAACAATACAAACAATTTCCATTAAAATTGAGCATTGTATCTTAATTAGGAAAGCAGAAAATTGAGGTTGAGTTTTTAATTTTGACATCGAATTTCTCGGAAAGTAAAAAACTCACAGATTCTGAGTGTGACATGCTTTTTTAGAATGATAATATTTATATTTATGTTAAATTTTAAATCGGTATTTTGTTAATAAATGTCTTTACAAAAAAAAACAAAAACCGTAAATTTTGAAAAACGAATCGATAGGTTTTTTAATTATCTATAACTTTTGTTTCAAACATTTTTCGATACAACTTTTATTTTTCGATATAAACTCAAAAAACCGAAAATCGTGGCCATTTTTGGTCCGCCATTTTTTTTGCACAGGTCTTTCAGAGTTACCATCGAGATATGTTTTATAGGATTCCGAAATGAACACATTCCAGCAAAAAACCCAATGTTACATTTTTGTTAACAAAACAGCTCTTTTTTGATCTAATTTCCATGGAGTAAAAGACACCTACAAATGTTAGGTGGTTTGGTACGCGTCTATTTCGAAATTTTTCGCTGAATACTCTCACCGAAAAGTTTCAGCGAAAACCAAACTGTGAAAGGCGCAAGAAATTGAGATGTTCAAAATAACTACTTAAACTGTTTTTTAGTATTACCTCAAATACTATTCCTAATAACAAAGATATAGGTCTATAATTTCCCATGGAATCGACATTCCCTTTTTTAACAAAGCAACAGTCTTTATTATCTTTAGACAATCCGGAAAATCACCTTGAGCCAAATTACAATTAAATAAATGCGTCAAAGGTTTGACCAAGCAGATCGTAATTTCTTTAAGAATATCGCTACTCATATCATATACGTCAAATGAGTTCGATCTCTTGAGAGCATGAATAGCACGCCAAACATCACATTCCGTATTTCTGTGTCAATTTGTAGATGGTTTATAGTGTCGGATACTATTTTAATGAAGAACTCATCGAACTTCCCAGCTCTGAACAATGTACTGGAAGTATTATGTGGTGATCGATGTCTTTCATAGTTAGTAACTCTTCAAACATCCTTTTATTTGTTTTTGAACTTTTCCAGAAGACTACCAAATTCATCCCTCTTTATAGAAGCAACATCCTATCTATATTTTTTGTTTATAAATTTATACATGTCCCTGAATTCCTTTCCCCCATTGCTCAAAAGCTTCTCCACACAAAGCTCATCACTCACCTTCTTTAATGTATAATTAAACCACCGAACAGAGCGCGTATCGGTGAAGACATTTCTCATAGGAAGATGCTTGCAGATCAACAAGCCACTCGACATTCTGAGAAACTATCCCAGTCAGTCACGCCCAGGTTACCGAATTTCCTTTGTTGTAATAGGCCTCACTTTAATGAGCTCGGGCCCACTGGTCCTCATCTCCACATTCCGTTCAGTGAATTGACCATAGTGGACATAGATCCAGCACTCCTGAACTATAGAGTTCGTCAGAAATATTAATAAAATGTTGTCAATACAAGTTGAGGAATTATTGGTCACTCTTGTGTAGTCACATATTATGGCAAAAATTCCATAGGAATTAATTAATGCAAGTTAGCTCTGACAAAATAGTGGACTCTGTTCTGAAGTCAATATTAAAATTGCCCATTATAATAATATTATTATATGATTGAGATAATTTGTCTAACACGGCTTCGAAAAAATCTAAAAATACATTACTGTTGCCCAGACCTGATTTGTACACTGTCAAAATAATCAATTTCAGATAAGGGATCTCAATAGCTTTCATCTCATTATAAAAATCATTAACATTCACCATTTTGCACTCTATGTCGGTTCTTGCGTTCATACAGACTTCTTCGTAAACATGATTCAACCTGCAAAAGGAGGAAATTAATTTATAAGACATTTTGTTTATTTGTAATTATGCTATTGTGACAGAATTTGATCATAGACTCTTTCAAATGTTATATTGTGGTAGCGTTAACCCTTTCATTTATAATTCTTTTCTGCCCCATACTAATTAGTAACTATTTTAATAACCTACAATTAAATATCACAGTAATAAAGATACTCTGGAAGTTTGGTCGTTCAACTTCTCTCTTGCAGCTTTAGTGCCAAACACTACGGTTATTAAAGCTTACCACAACCATGACTCAGATCTTCAGGACTCAGGAAAGGCTGCTAATTAGTTGGTCAGTAGAGATCTCTTGTTTTGTAGGTCTCGCAACAGCGCGCCTGCAAGTTAATTCGCGTGAAGGTTTTAATTAAATTGAATAAAACAAGTTTCTCAAAACACTTATATCTATTTAACAAAAATAAATAGAAAAACGAACTATTTACAATGAGAAACTTAAAACTAATAACAATTACAAAAAACTAACAAAATTGCTCTTCTCTGCCGTTATTTAACCAAAAACTTAAAACCCAATTTTGAAAAAAACACGTATAAATAGCTTAATAAAATATTAAACAAAAAAGAAAATAAAACGCGATTTATTTACTTAATCAAACCGTATGAATATCGCGAAATACCCCACTAAAATAACACAAGATAATCCCTTAATTTCCCAGATTAAACAAAGATAACCTTCTTTCCCGGCGATTATACCCGTGACGTAATTATTCTGCGGCACTGCTACTACGGTACCGCTCTAACCGACATTCAAATTGTGACTAACTTTGGTATTTTTTTTAAAAGAGCGTTCTCAAATCTTACACCCCCTCTTCCTCTTTTTAGTTGCTTTTTCAGTCGTACGTCCTGTGACCGACAATTTCATTCCCTTAATGCTCGAAGATTTGGGAGTTTTCTTACTGAGGGCGTTAGCTGTACTATACCGGATGTTTGATTCCCGAATTGGCATCTGAGCATCTTAATCCTACTTTTTATATAAAAGAATAGTAAAACAAACTAACCTACGTCTTTCTATAATGAAAAGAATATATGTTGAAGACTGTAAAAAAAACTATTCACTTTTCTTGGCTGTTCGTGGATAGTGATAAAAAAATATAACAACCCTATTACCACGGAATATCTATTCACAGAGTGATTATTTAATTATTTATTTTAACAAAATATAGTTGACATTGAACAATGAAAATAATTAACCTTTGTTCCATTACACTATCATTTGCGAACTAATGAAAATTGGATAAGAACATATGAGTTTTTTTGAATTATTTTCACGTCAACAATACACTCTTGGAGTTTGCTTCGTTCCTCCTGACTCACCCAGTATATAAAATGTGTGTGAATTGTTTCTTTATAACTCCACTGACGAAATCTTTAAGTGTTCGAAACGTGTATGGAGAGAGAACCAGATTGCAATTTGCAGAAAATAAACTATCTACCTTTTTCGTCTAATGACTTGTGTTTAGGTTTCATTACTTTTTAGTTCAATTTTACTCGCGTTTACACGTGACACATTTTACTGGCCCTCGCGCATTTGGACAAATGTACAGTAATTGTTGTAGTGTAGTACTCGACGTCTTGCACGTCCCTCGCCTTATCGAAAAGCTTTATCGTTTGTCTCACAAACATATTAACTCTCGCCTCAAAAACTACTCCAAAATAGTGTGACAGTGTCCCCGATTCCTGGTTCCTGTATGGTGAAGCTTGGGATTATTCTGGTGGCCACCAAGAAGAATTTAATGAAGTGATTTGGACTATAAGGTAGGCCATTTTAGTATTTGTGTCACGCTGTCGCCGTATTTTGTATTTGCTCCTTATTTGTATAATTTCTCATCTCCGCAACCAACCTAAATACAGTCCACTAATTACTCTTTGTCTCAATCCCCTACAACTTGAAAGAGAAAAAAAAAACGATAACTTATTAATTTAAAACCTATTTAAATTAACTTAATGTATCCTTACCATCTCCATTAAAATAAAAGCCTCCAAATAAACCAGAATACTATTTCTTTTGAAATAAACTCGAACACCACGAGGAATTTAGAGGGAATCATTTTATTAACCTGATGTTTATTCATAATTCTGTTTCAACAGAGTTAAGTTTTACCCCACAATCTGCCCTCAAGCGTACATTTCTAATAGCTTATTTAAAAGGAAACTTTACACATTTGGCAAATCTAATAATAACTTTTGATTTTGTAGAATATACCATTTATAGGATAATATTAAAAGAGCATATAATTATTTCTATAGAAGATAAAGTTTAGGACCCGGGTCGCAGGAAAATTACTTATTCAGTCGAATGGAAAAGCGTCGCTTTACTATTGAAACTCATTTGGTAATGGTGTGAATATGCGCGAAGTTACTAGAAAAGTCCAAGAATGGTTCTATAGACAAACAAGATATACAGTCAGTCAAAAGAGTTTTCATACACTTATGTAAATTCTTAAGTAAAATGTTTACAGACTTTCATGAAGTAGACTGTTTTAAAACATTATATTTATTCACAATCTGATCAATTTTGGAGTATGCATCATCGCATTATTTAACTTTTAAAAAAAAAAATTTACATGTGCAAAAAAAGGTCCTACCTTATACTGACTTTAAAGAGGAACTTTAGCAAAACCAAAATATTTAGGATGATGACGCTTGGAATTTGTTATCTTTATTTACATAAATCTTGATTTAGCACTCTTCTAAAACTTTCTTATCCTGAATTATTTGTAGAGTTCATAGAACGAATTGTTCCTATTGTGGTTTCGTTCCTTTAATACGTCGGTTTCCAACCTCTACTGGACCACCCTCCCTTTTGCAACAGAAAATAAATCTGAAATTTCTCTCCCTCATAGCAATTAAAATACCTATAGTATGACAGCAGAGTGTATTAACTGACAAGAGCAACAATAAGTCAAGCAAGATTTGAACCCTAAAAATACAAGCATAAAAAATGATTTCCTTTTATTACTGAACTTGCGAAAATTTATTTTCGGGATACATATATTCTCTTACATATTTTCTGCCAAGGATTACGCAATCCTAGTGAAAAAGTCGTTGTCTTATATTGGAAGTGATGTGACAGAATTTGATTATAGACTCTTGCCGATGACATATTGAGGTAGCGTTAATTATCTTATCTATAATCATTTTTGTCCCATATTAATTAGTAACTATTTTGATAACCTACAATTAAATATCACAGTAATAAAGACACTCTGGAAGTCTAGTCGTTCAACTTCTCTCTTGCAGCTTTAGTACCAAACACTACGGTTATTAAAGCTTACCACAACCATGACTCAGATCTTCAGGACTCAGGAAAGGCTGCTAATTAGTTGGTCAGTAGACATCTCTGGTCTTGTAGATCTCGCAGCAGCGCGCCCGCAAGTTAATTCGCGTGAAGGTTTTAATTAAATTGAATAAAACAAGTTTCTCAAAACACTAGTCTATTAACAAAATAAATAGAATAAAACGAACTATTTACAATGAGAAACTTAAGAGTAAATCTGGATTATAATTAAAAAGCTTAAAACTACAAGCTCTTTAGGTCGTTCTGATATTCCCCTTAATGAAATAAATCCAAAATTTATTTGTTTAATTAAAAGTTTAAGGGATGGTGGACTCCCTTCCCCGGTAGAAAATAAAGTAAATTTCCCCTTACTATTTGAAATGCTGTCTGGAAGAATAAGAAAAAAATATAAGACAAAAATAGCAGAAAAGACAGCAGAAAAACCTTCTTACACTGGTAAAACACTAAAACGCACGCCAAACTGACTTAGACGAATTCAAAATCGTAACTGCCCTTAATTAATTTCTCAAAATCGAACTCAACTTTCATCCCTTAGAACCGCCCTTCTCCCTATTAGATGCGTTGGTCCCGTCATGCGTGCTTTTCCACTAATAGAACGCCCTTACGCGATGCATCCCCGCGCGCGAAAGGTAGTTTTCGTTCCCGAGCGTCGGTATGCTTTCGGTCCCCTGGTTCATAGATGGCATAAGTCATCCATGCGTCGAATTTAATTTAATTTAATATTAAAACTGACCAGAGCTCAAAACTAATAAATACTTTATATAAATGTGATCAATAACTATTCTACAACTATTCTAAAAGATGCGTGAAAGAACCCATAAAAAAAACCCCAAGGTTTTAACCATTTTCTCTCTTTCTTATTCTTATTTTCGTCAATTGGGGAAAAATGGGTAACAGTCGCGAACTTTGTACATAATAACAAATACTAATATTGCAATTCAGCGATTTTATTTAAATATTCTTTTGTTTTCTTATGATGGGAAAATTTGCTCAGTTTAAGTAAAAGAAAGCTCTCTCACGGTCGCCACATGTGGTTATCACTTTACAACTTAACCTTAGACCCTTAACGATATGGTTTTTAAGATTATTAAGTTACTTTGACAGCTTTATATTAAAAACTTCGAGAGGGTGGAATAGTTTAGTTTTTGTGTCACATAAATTCTCTAAGTTTATGTTGTTTTTTTCAGAAAAATTAACTACCCCAAAAGTAATAAAACTAGGCTTAAGTTTGTTAATGGATTTATATTTCCCTGATATGTGACTATTTTTGGCCAGACATAAGATATGCAATTTAACGGTCCAAATCCTTATACAGAGGGGGACTCAAGTAAATTCTTCCATTTAGTAGAATTTAATTTAGAGTTAATAAATGTTAAAATTAGTAAAAATCACAATAAACTTTTGTTCCCTTACAGTGACATGAAAACCAATGTTTTTAAGCGTTGGTTTTCTCCGATTTTAAACTTTATTGAACTAGATTCGGTAATTGTAATGTGCAATGCCCCGTATCATAGTCGATACCAAGAAAAAATTCCGACTTCTGCGTCTAAAAGGCAGAAATATACTATGGTAAATAAAGAAAAATATATCAATCACCGTACCATTGTAAACTTAATCCAGTCGAATTAGTATGGGTCCAAATAAAGATTGAAGTGGCACGGAAAAGCACAACATTCAAACTAGCAGATGTCAAAATATTATTGGACGAGGCAATTACTAATGTGGTTGAAAAAAAGGTGTCTATCATGTTAAAAACGATTAACATAGAATATGGGTCTTAGACATTCACTATGAAACAGTAGTTGAACCATTAATAATCATCTCCTACGCTTATAGTTCCTCAGATTCAGATATATCTCTTGACAGCAATTCTTCCGATGAATCGATGTGAGCTAAGTGACCTATATCACCTATGTCATATTCCTGAGGATGATACTAAACGAACTCTGGTTCGTCTGAAACGAATATCAGAAAGAAAATGCCCCGAACACCACTCAGGGGAGTAGGTAAGCAACAAACTTTCAATTAATATACATAAAATACTTTAAGGGCACCTAAAGCGCATTTCAATTATCTTAAAATGACAACCCTGCTTTATAAGCAAAATGTAAGAAGGGTGCGAAGCATTGGGTACATCTGACACCTGGAGTGGGTATATTAAGTGAAGACCAAAGATTTGTTAAACCTTAATTGCCTGGAAATCTGAGGCTTTATGTAAGTTACAGGTAGCGTCACTAGTTATCGAGATATTTTTTTTTCGACAAAATTTACGGATTTTGTTTAAAAAAAATACATTTATTAACAAATTACGGATTTAAAACTTAACATAAATATAGATATTATCATTCTAAAAACAATTTCCATTAAAATTGAGAATTGTATCTTAATTAGGAAAGTGGAAAATTGAGGTTGAATTTTCAACTGTGACATCGAATTTCTCGGAAAATAAAAAACACAGATTCCGGGTTTGACATACTTTTTTAGAATGATAATACCTATATTTATGTTAAATTTTAAAACAATAATTTGCTAACAAATGTCTTTTTAAAAAAAAAAACAAAAACCGTAAATTTTATCGAAAAAAAAACATTTTTCGATACAACTTTTACTTTTCGAGATAAACTCAAAAAACCGATAATCGTGACCATTTTTGATCCGCCATTTTTTTTTTGCACATGTCTTTCAGAGTTACTATCGAGATGTTTTATAGGATGCCGAAGTGAACACATTCCAGCAAAAAAAAAACCAATGTTACATTTTTGTTAACAAAACAGCTCTTTTTTGATCTATTCTCCATGGAGTATATCGGTTTCACGGAGATTTCGATATCGTAAACTCTTTTTCATTTGAAAAAATGTATCGAACGAAGAGCGAACCGAGATCGTATCGAGAGGGCATTATAATAAGAATCAAGCCTTAATCCAGTTTCATCGTCTAGTAAGCCTAATTCTACACTATGTGAAAGATGATTCATATCAACGTTCCGTGTGGATCGCTTTCAGATAAACACTACAAATGTATCTCTGACAAAAAAAGCAGTACACTTTTAAATTAAAAATTCAGCGATCCTATAAATGCCAAATTGTTAATGGAAAATTATACAATTTTTTTGTATTATCCTAGTTTTTTATTTATATTTTTTTGTATTTATTTGGAAATTAACTTTTAATCCATTAATATACTACTGGTATTACTCAATTTACTTCGCACTCTCCCCAGGGAACATTCAGTTATCCCAGATATACTCAGATATCACAAGGATGCAGCTCTATAAGAACCTTTTTCATGTTATCGAGCCGTTGTTTTGGCCCTCGACTACGAAAATATAAAGACGCACAATGTTATCAAGTAATTCGATCACTTCATGAAAAAGCCTCTACGTCTATCGGCTTATTATAAGTGTATATATGGGCTTTTTCGTTATTAACCCTGTACATTTCAAGAATAATTTTAAGTTCCTTTTCTTCTAATAAATTGCACGGAATCCATAAACGGAGTCCTGTTTTCGACAAAACAAGAAATAAACCTCTGAGCTTAATGATCGAGGCTCATACGAAAAGCAATAGATTTATGTGATTTATCGCCCGTATCATTTATTTCCTTATCCGAAATATTTTACCTTCTTTTTTTCCATGTTATTTTTATGTCTTATGTGTATATTTATATGTATTATACAGAGTTTAAAAAGCCTTTAAGGAACTTCCAGGACCAACAGGAACATCAAAAATAGTTATCTCGATTATATATATATATATATATATATATATATATATATATATATATATATATATATATATATTGCCACTCAGTTATTGTGTCGCATTAAGAATTATTTCGGAGAGAGTTGGCATCGATGCAGCTCTGTCAGCTTACCATGCATTTGTACAGTCCAGACTCAGATATGGTTTGATATTATGGGGCAATTCCCGTGATATTAATAGAATTTTGATTCTGCAGAAAAGATGTTTACGATGTATTTTTGCAATGAAACAACAAGACAGTTGTAGGACTATGTTTATTAGTAACAATATTTTGACGGTTATAGGTATGTACATTTTGGATTCGGTGATGTTTATTGTTGATAACAGGGATCTTTTTGAGGGTGCATCTATTAAACATAACTACATTACTAGAAATAAAACAAATCTACTTTCTGATAAATATAACTTTAGTTTTTGCCAAAAAATGTCGAGTTTTCTATAATAAAAGTTTTTAATTCTTTACCTGAAAATGTACATTTACTACCGAGAAATAGATTAAAGTGTGTCCTGAAAATCTTTTTATGTAAAAAAACCTTCTATACATTGGAAAAGTTTTATGAGTGTGATAAAGGCAGTATTGTCTCGAATTAGAATTTTTGTTATTGGCTGTATTATTAAATTTTAAATGTATGTAAGTGTACTTGTTATTTAATTTTTGTCTCATTTATAATATTGCCCTTTATCTCAAGTTTTAGTTGTTTTATTTTTACTACATTAACTTGATAGAATTATTCAAGAAATATATTTAAAACTGTATAATTATTGTTGAAGTATTTTCTTTTTCATTTTTTTTTCTTTTTTATCTACAGCTGAGAATGAACTATAATTTTTATTATGATGTTTATTACAGTAATAATATTTTTTGACATTGTTTCATGCCCTTATAGATTTTTTTGTAAGTAATACTTATTGGAATAAATAAAGACTTATCTATCTATCTATCTATCTATCTATCTATCTATCTATATATATATATTATATTATATATATATATATATATATATATATATATATATATATATATATTCTTGAGTATCGGTTTTTCCTTTGATGTTATGAAAAATTTTCCTTTTATGACAAGGTTTGCTCATTTACAAGTCCATTTTCCAAAAGATAATTCATTTTTAAAAGTTTAAAAAGTTAAAAAAATTAGCACCAAAATAATTCACAATATACGCATAGTAGAAGCAGTATATTTGCTTTTATGAAAAATGTTATTTTTAACGTTCCAATATTGGTTATTGTTATTTAACGAATAACGAAAAAAACACGACTTTTATAAACCAGAAAGGATGTTACGACGTCGCCAGAATTTTGAATGTTTCTTACAGTAAAAACAAAAAGTTCTATCTCAATAATTTTTTGCGCAAATCTACTTCTTTTGAATCGATTGATAAGAAAAAGGAATTTTCAAATGGCGTCAGTCAGTGGGTGTTTTCAGTTTAAATTTAAGTGTGCATGCCAGGAGTTTTTCAACATATTTAAGAAAACTGACAGAGACCTATATGATGAACATTTTGAGCATTTATTTAATAAGAACAATATCGTGTGTTTCTTCATGTGACGTGAATAGTTTTAAAAGTATAAGATGTGAAAATTAGTGCTAGTAAGTTGGATTTGGCAAAAAAACTGAATACTGAGTAAATTTTCCTGGTTTCTTGTTATATATATATATATATATATATATATATATATATATATATATATATATATATATATATATATGTATGTAGGTGCACTGGTGTTTTTCCGGTTTTCAAGCCGAGCAGCCGTCGAGGCAGCATCACTTGAAAGTCAGTAGAAATTCAAAGTTTAATAATTCAGTAAGGAATAATCGTATGACAATTTTCAAAAAAGCATTTTAAAGCTCTTTTCAAATACTTTCAGGCAATGTAAATACGAGTTACATTTTTCATTTTTTAAAGGTTTTATTTAAGAACAAAAAAGTAAAAAAAGTATTTTCCTGGTTTTTCAATGCACTTTCGCGGGAAATATTCGTAGGAAAATTCCGATCAGACAGTTTTTTTGGGTTTCTCTGAAAGCTTTAAAATACTTTTTTTAATTTTTAACCACAATACGGCGTTTTTAACGCAAAAAAAAGCCTTTTTTCATGCTTGAAATATCTGTTAGTACGAGAGACAGAAAAAACTTCAAATAAAAAAATACTTGTTTTTGCACGTTGGATCATTTTAGATTGATCCGGGCTCCCTGCCGCACTTTTGATTTTTATCCATTTTTGAATTTTTTTAATTTATGTTTATATTTCAAAGACATAATAATTTGGTTATGCATGTAACTAAAAACAGAATTGGGACAACTCAGAGTCATGGGGCGACATTTGTCTACAGAGTTCGGATCTTTTTTATGACAAAAAAAAGAATTTTTTGAGTAGTTCACACATATGAAGGTTGTTCCTTATTGACAAGCTTGAAAAAACTAAATTTTGTTAGATTTTTTTAGATTTATATATCAAGAATATGTTGCTAGAAAAAACAAATGCTTATGAAAAATTGAATTTTTAAATAAATTCACTTTTTTTAAATGAAATACCCTGTATATTACTAAATATTATAATAGAACTTAAAATTCCCTTTTCAAAAATATATATGTTGCCTATGTTTGCTCCAATCGTTTTTAAAATATTTACCTTAAAATATGAAATATTTCAAAATGTCGCCATAGCCATGTAAATTATGAAACAATTGAAAATTAGGTTGTTCAGTGAGGAACATATAAAAACAATAGTCCTAAAAAATTTGTTCAGAGAAATCATTTGATTTCTAACCAGTAAAATTATTTTTTCATAGCTAACTTGATTTATTATTCTAACACGACTTTATATATTGTGTTCTTCATTGAACAACCTATTTTCAATTGTTTCATAACTTCCATGGATATGACGATTTTTTGAAATAGTTAATATTTTGAAGTAAATATTTCAATAATGGTTGGCGCAAATATAGGCAAAAGATATATTTTTGAAAAGGAATTTTAAGCTCTATTGTAATATTTAGTAATATATAGTGTGTTCCATTAAAAAACTTTTTTTCTGGTAATCTAATCTTGTAATATAGAAAAAATTCAGCAATTTATGTGTTTAAAGTTTGTTTCTAACTCTTATAATAATCTCACCAAAGCTTGTCCAAATATAAAGAACAACCCTGAACATATCACATTTGACTTCAAAATATAACATGGAGATGAAAATAAATACAAATTTACATTTTTAGAGATTTTTTGTTTTTCAAAAGTTTTTACGGAAAAAATGACTTTTTTTATTTTGAGTAAAAATTAAATCTATCAAAAATGTATTATTTAATGTGTCTTTATAGTGATATGAAACCGTGGTTAGATTTTGCGTTAACATGGTAAAACTATACACTCATTTAGGACGATCCTGACGGGAACCAACAAAAAAATGCGTCTTAAACTGAAAAATGTGTTGAGTGGGAAAGGAAAAACATGAAGCACATACATACATAAATACGTAACTATTTATAAAGATCATATTTCTGAAGTAGCCCACTATACGTATGGTATAATTATTTCCATATTACTTAAACTAATAATTTACTTTAATTTGACAGAGATTTTCATACATTAGTAATCACAAGACTTTCGATATAATTTAACTTATCTCTTCGCCTGAGCGACACTGACAAAATCAGTGCGGATCATCAACGTCGTCATCATCAAGGGTAGCTTTGCTACGACACGAAAAGTTAAAAATCATGCTTCCATACAGGTGGTTATTTATTTATTTTTTTTGGTATTGATCGCCTCTTCTTTTAGGGCATTGCCTGGACTAGCATGCCGGAGATTAGGGGGATTATACATATAGATTCAAAAATAATACACCGATAACAAAAACAAGTAAAATGTATATTTAAACAATAAGTGAAAGATGATTTTGATATATAACATATGTGCAATTTAATTTAATCTAAACAAAAACATATGGGACTATTTGCTGAATAATAACTACAAAAACAAAGAAAGGAACAATCAAGAATACTAAATATATTAAATTATTACGTCATCCGCTCCGAACGCAAAGTCGGTTAGATCTAGGTCCGGCCTTAATTCAGCTGATCTGAAAACCCTCCTTTTCATGTACTGTCATATTTTGCGCTAATATATTATCTAGTAGGCCGATTGAGGAAAACGTTTGGTTTATTTGAAAGTAAATTAAAAGTGCTGAGCTTCTAATGCGTGAAATAATATTTTAAATTACCTAATGTATTCGTATACCTTCGGTTTACAAGGTATTTAAAATTAAATTAAATATAAAGTGTTCTATAATTGCGCACAGAAAGTCTTGTGTGTGTCCAATCACAGGAGAAAAATGAAAGTATACGATAAATTCACAGTTTATTGCGTAGTTCTGATACCTGAAAGGTAGTTTTATCACCGAATCCAAGCACTTTCAGCAAGTTGGACAACCTGTAACTTCTATGGGAGCAATGGAATGTTTTATGCTAGGCTATGGCTTTGAATTCCAGTTGTTCAATAGGAAAGGAAGATCCCGGTTTAATCAAAGCTGTTTGTGGCACTTACCTGTCCGTCTTCAAAGGTGTAACAAGTATCAAAAGTTACAAAGATGGTGTGTTGACCTCTTAGGGGTAAGAACGTTCACTAGACTTTACTTAAGGGTAAACGAATACCTTTTATTTTTTCGTGATATAAACTATAAAATTTGTTCTCAGTCAACAACATAGTTTAATATATATTTTTTTTAATGTTTAATACAGCCTATTACAAAAAAACAATCAAAACAAACACCTAGATTTACTCTAATCCGAATTATTACATTGATTACTTCAGGTTTAGCTTGATTTTGGTTAATTTGGAAAACAAAAACTAACCTAAATGAATATAAATTGACCAAGAATTATACTTTCCTAGTATAAATTATAAAATTTATCTATTACAGTTAACAATTAATGTTTATAATGTATAAAAAAGGTTAAAATTAATTTTAACTACCCAAAATTTTTGATCAGTTCTGGTTAATACAAGTTTAGCTTGGTTTTGGTTAGTTTGGAAAACTGAAACTGACCTAGATTTATTAATTAAAAATGTTATTGTCCAGCAGTAGTGTGGAGATGGGACAATCACTGCCAGTAAAGAATATTGGAAAAGGTCACCAGTTTGGGTGAGTTCAGGTTAGTTTCAGTTTTTCGGACTAAACAAAACCAAAAAGAACTAACCAAAGCTTTTGGACAGTTAAAATTAATTTTATCCTTTTTTATACATTACAAATATTAAACCATGTTGTAAGAAAAGAATATACGTGAATTTTAAAGAAATCCTATTTGCAATCTGGCAACAGCGCTATAGCAACAAGCACGCCATCGTTATGTGAATTATGCAAGCTATTACTTTATTGGCAGGGGCCGTTTTGTGTTGATTTGTCTCTTGCAAATTTTCCCGATTTCTTCCGATAAAAAACGTGCATATTTTTATATATTACAGAGGCTTTTATCAGTGTAGTTTTAACAACAGTTTAATAATTTAGTGAAAAAAAATTGAACCTAAAGTGAAAAGTGATTTTTCCCTGTTTTCCGCAAAATTGAGGGAAAATTATGGAAAACCGAAGTCAGAGTCGTGTTCTACGACCACGAAGTAAGGGGTAATAATCTAAAATTTTTCAAAAAAATGTAATTTTCCTAGATTTCACTCTTTATGAATTTTTCCCAGTTTTAACTTTCTTTATCCTCCAAAATCTAGCAAATGTTACCTTAATACACTAAATATGATTTTATATGTTAACTGGGATAAACGTAATTCTGTATTCAGTGGCGTAACTAAGAGTATGTGCCCCCCTCCCCCGAAGATATTTGAAGGCACCCTACTATTTTGCATCCGTCTTAATCCTTCGTATTTATTCATTTTCATCAAGGGACTTGGGAGCGCTCCTGGATTGGCTGCGCCCCCCCTCTCGCACCGCGGAATCTACGGGGTCGTTATTTACGCCATTGTCTGTATTTTTAGAAAAATCAGCTTAATAATATTGCTTTCTGAGCTTATGTCAGTTTTCACAACCAAGGCTTGGCCCAAACGCCCTCTATTGACGCTTCTAGATATCTCCAGAGCGCCAAAAACAAATGATTAACTGCACCCTTGATGAAAGTAGTAAAAGTGGAGTGTTTGATACATTTCTAGGCACACTTGAATTTTTTACAATGGCAGTGTTTGATGTGACAGGTGAATAAATTTTTAGCTTTTAAATTAATATTTATTCAAGAAACTATTTCATAAAAATAAGGGATTAATTTATGTTGAGTATTACTTTTATTGTAGGTATTATTGATAAAAATATTTATAGTTTTTATTGTAAAATAACAAAACTATATCAGCTTTTTGGGTGCTATTCCATCTTTAATAAGATCTTTGATTCAACGAACTTTCTAGGTTGCAACATGAAGGAAAATTCTGTATTATTGCGGTTTCTGTTTCTTCCAACACAATATTACCCTGGTTATTTCGGAAATCTGCTTTCTTGAAACAATCTTTTGTAGTTACTATAACCTTGTTTGAGGACTTTTATAATGCCCTGATTTATTGGTAGCAATTTGTAGGTAAGAAAACAAGCTAGATATTCCATAACTTAACGTAGGACAGTTATCAATAAAACCATATTATGGGTCTATATTTCATCTGAAAGCGACCATCTAAAACTGTAAACCAGTCACAGACGGCTACCGTGTGGGATAACACGTAAGTGGTGGTTAGTATAACGAGTGGCAGATGGCGTATCAAGCGAGAAGGCGAAGCGTATTAAGCGTGACAAAATGTAATAAAATATGTTTCAAGTTGCAGGGACCTACGTAAAATGACGTATTATGAAGAATATTACATTAAACGTCACCGCATTTAGCGAGTTTTACTGTATAATTTAGCTGCCTTGAGAAATTTGACAAATTAACTCTGAATATAATCAAATAATTCTTTCTGCCATCTTCGGCGATATTCATAACCTCAACAACTTTTGTATGATACCTAATTATAAACGATTTTTGCTGATCTCTAAGGTTTTAAAATATGCGGTGTATGATTTAAAAATCTTTATTCATATTTTATTCATTACACATTTATAAGTTTCATTTTTATTCTCATGCAGCATGCAAGGCATGTTTTATTTATATTTTGTTTTGTTATATTCTCTTTGTTTTTAAACCATGTTATGGAATAAAGCTAAAACAAATCCAAAATGTTTTAATATTTTTATATTAATGGAAAAACATAAATCTATACATTGAAACAAAATAGTAATTTATTCTTTTTATATAAAAATATTTTATATTTCTGAATAATAAATAATAGTTGAAGGTACAAATTAATATTGATTTAACATTAGTCAGCTTCTATTAAATAATACTTTGGTAACTTCATAATAATTCTTATTATAATTATATGGTCAATAATTGAGAGTAAACCAAGTTTAGTTGTTAATTTTCTTTCAAATAATATTAACAGTGTCTAATATATATATATATATATATATATATATATATTATATATATATATATATATATATATATATATATATATATATATATATATATTTAATTTGCTAAACTTTCTTAAACGTCTTTCTATATAAATGTATGGTAACTTCTTTGGTTTAGATTTCAGATTAATACTACTATTCTGTGTTTTTTAAAGTATAATCTGTGTGTGTGTTTCTTAGAAACACGACAAAAGTAAATTAAGATTACATTTTTGAAAAAGCCCATTATGTTGGCGAACATCAAACACAGAATAATAGTATTAATCTGAAACCTAATCCAAAGAAGTTACCATACATATTATTTCTATATATATATATATATATATATATATATATATATATATATATATATATATATATATATATATATAACATATATATAGGGTGCGGCATTTATCTTGAGGCAATAGAATATATCCGGTTCATATTTTTCCTTTTTCTGAAAAAAGTTTTATACACATTATAGGATGGCAGGGAGGCTACGTAGCAGTTACTTTGAAAATCACCTTGACTCTGGCCTTCAAGGTCATTTGAAGGTCAACTGTCAACTTCAAAATTTTAAATGGGACCCCCCAATTTCGGCCCCGATAATGAAAAGGGCAGAAAATGTTACCATCGGATATGACCTTGACCTCACAGTGAAGGACAAACGCCAAAGTCATTTCAAGGTCAAAACAAAAAGATCGCAGTATTTCGTGAAATCTCTCGTACAAAAGTTGTTAAATTGCACGGGGGCTAAGTGGTGGTGACCTTGAAAAGAGCCTTATCTTTGATTTTTAAGGTCACT
This sequence comes from Diaprepes abbreviatus, assembly GCA_034092305.1. Lineage (NCBI taxonomy): Eukaryota > Metazoa > Arthropoda > Insecta > Coleoptera > Curculionidae > Diaprepes > Diaprepes abbreviatus. The sequence continues at coordinate 4,090,160 of JASJET010000039.1, forward strand.
TGAAGCACTATTTCAAAAATTTGAAAAAGAGGCCCTCAATTTGACCCTCGGAAATGGAAAGACCAATCAATTTCACAGTAATTTCATCATCAGATATATCCATGATCTCACCGGCATGTTCAGTTTGCAAATGGAACGTAAAAAAAGTTAATAATGGCTTTCTTTTTACATAATTGACAAAAATTCACTGATGTTTTTAAGTGGTAATAAATGTGAAAGAAAAGTTCAACGGCAAACTCATTACTTTTCAACTAATCCTTTTATTAATTATTCACGTCAATAGTTACTCATTTATGACTTTTTACAAATAACATACATTAGATGACCAATTACTTACTGTACGTGTTAAAAAAAAATAATTTTTAATATAAACTTTTCTAACTTATCTATTTTATGAATCCTTAGCAAAAGCAGTAGTTATTGTAACTTAAAATTATGTTTCATATGTATATCTGTAAAACGGAGAATTAGGATTATTTATTCTTTTAGCCAAATGAATCTTTTAATTTAATTTTTTGTTAATTTAGTTTAATTTCAATTTGAGTTTTTTTGTCTGCGTTCATTTTGATAATACCTGTGGGGAAATGCCCTAATTCTCTGTCATAATCGTGTATTATTCTCCTAATACAATTTTCCATAAACCGTTGGACCCAAATTTAGTCTTAGTAGCACTAAATCCAGGATTTGTTCTTGTTATTTCGAAGGGTCATCTATTGCTTATAAAGGGAAAAAACAACAGCAAAGATTTTCTTTATAAATGTTTAATAAAGCTATTAAACTTTAAAAACTAAAATATACAATAAATTTCTTCTTTCACGCGTTACAAAACTTATTTACAATCCACTAAAATCTAGCAGGTTTTGATAAACCCAAAATTAGGATGAGAAAAATCAAAATATTTCGCGAGAGAGAATTTCGAGAATGTGATAGTAAAATTTTAAAATTTATGTTATCAGGTAAAAGATCAAACGGCAATCCTTTTTGTTTTGACCTTGAAATTACCTTGATGTTTGACCTTCACCTTGAGGATGGTAAAATTTTCTGTTTTTTTTTTCATTTTCGGAGTCCAAATTGGAGGGTCCCATTTAAATTTCTAAAGATGACCTTCAAATAACCTTAAAAGGCAAGGTATAAAAAACATTTTTCGAAAAAATGCCGATCCACAAATGTTAAAAGTAATAAATCTTCGAAATATACCATCTAAGAAACTTTTCAGCCAGATTCACTAAGAAGGTGGAAAACCTAAACCCGACCTAATTGCCATAAAAAATAAATCTTCTAGTCAGCTAGTGTTGGTTTGCTTATGATATTGTCATAATTTATATTTCATAAGTCAACAAATAAATACTTATATAGGGATATTAGCCTTGAAATATGTAAGAGAAATAGTTGTATACCGAAAATAAATAAAATTTTCCATTTTTACCGGTTCAACAATAGAAGAAAATAATTTTTTATACTTGTATCTGTAGGGTTTAAAACTTGCTTGACTTATGGTTGCTTTTGTCAGTTAAAACCCTCTACCGTCAATTTAAAATGGTTTTTGGTTAGACCGTGTTAATGAATTCGGGAGTTAATGTTCTAATACTAAAAATCCAAAAATAGAGGAAAACCCAAATATCCAAAATTACTGAAAAACGATGATCTAGAAATTTTAACAAAATTTCAAATTGGGCGTTTCATTTGACGTTCAGTTTATTTCGTTCTAACATATTGTTGAACACAAATAACAAATTGATTTTCAATAATATTGCAAGAGACGGCGTCGGCAGTGTCGGTGAAAACGTACAGGTGGCCATGAGTTTCCGTAAAATAAATGACTATCATGCATACACCATTTGTGTGTTTCCTGGGTTAAAGCCAACTCGTTTGGTAATAAAAATGCTTTGTGTCGATAAAATAAAATCGATGGAAAAGGGTTTGTGTATCTGACAGGAAAGGAAATAGGAATTTAGTGTAAAGCTACCCAAAAAGTGAAAAAAACAAACGTATTGGTTTATTAACCAATATATATATATATATATATATATATATATATATATATATATATATATATATATATATATATATACAGGGTGAGTCAACGATTGGATGAAGTACGTTTGTGCCTTTTCGGTGAAATTAACAAAGAAACTATATTTATTGTTTGATACAGTTTATTTTTACGCAGATTTTAAAAGTATTTAGGACTCTACAGGGTGAGCCAAAAAACTAGGACAGTATAAAGTTGTATTTTTTTAAATAGAACACCCTATATACGAATCGTATTTTCGATTTAGCTTATAATTATAAATCTTTTTTATTAAGGGTTTACTATAACAAAACTTTATAGTTTCTAAGATAATTAAGTTTAAAAAAAAAGTCACATTTTCAAGCATCAATTCAATCCTAAATAACGTTTTCAATTTTGTGACAAATATATTAAAATTTGGAATTTAGCAAGGCCAAGGACAAGTTAACATAATTTTTACTTAATATTTGCAATAAAAGCTACAGGGTGTTGAACACATCGGCTCAAATTTGAACAAGTTTAAATGAATAAGTATCTTTTTTTTTAAATAGTACACCCTGTATATTTTCATGTTATTTAATAGAGTAATAAAAACCCTAAAAGTTTTGTTCAATATATCCTATACCTATTTATAATAGTTTTTGAGATATTTCAGTTTTTCTTATTTTCCATACTTTTTTACAGAAATAGTCTTTATTATCATAGTAGCCATGTAAAATAATAAAAAGAAACTACAGAAACAAACAGAATATGGTTAAATATGATGAAATACATTATTCGTTATATTACAACGGCAATAGTTTAATTAAACATAATGTGAGAAAATTAACACAACAATAACGACAAGGCAAATACATATTTACTTTTATACTAAATTGAAACAAAAAAATTACCTATTAAATACTGAGATTAATTATTTCTTTTTAATAAGTGTTCGAATAAACGACCCTCTTGTGCAATGCACAAATTTCGTCTTTTTTGCAGATTTTCTCGGACCCTGGACAAAATTAGTGGCGTTATTGTTCTACAGGTATCCCTAATCCTGTTTCGCATATCTTCCACTGTTGTTGGTGGATTAACATACACCTTATTTTTAATATAACCCCATAGGAAGAAATCTAATGGGGTGATGTCGCAAGACCTTGGTGGCCACTCAATGAAACCCCCACGTCCAATCCATTTTTGCGGATATCGTTGGTCCAAAAACGCACGAACTTCACGATGGTAATGCGGAGGCGCACCATCGTGCTGGAACCACATACTGTCGAGCTCATCCCTATCGAGACCTTGAAGCAGTTGGGGTAGTTCTTCTTGCAGAAAGTTCAGGTAACTATGGCCATTTAGTGGTTCATTAAAAAAGTGGGGTCCAATAATTCGATTATGATGAATACCACACCAAACATTTAATGAGCAGTGGTTTTGATGTTGCACCTCTCTAATCCAAAATGGGTTTTCTGTGGCATAATAATGCATGTTGCGTCTATTAACGGCACCGTTACTTCTAAAAGTAGCTTCATCACTAAACATTACCTTGCATAATAAATTTGGATTTAATTGAATCTCCGCATTTATTGTACGACAAAAGTTTACACGACTTTCAAAATCCTGTCCATGCAATTCTTGGTGTAATTCCATGTGATATGGATGATACCTATATTTCTTGATAGTACGATGAGCGGTGGATTGTGATGTTTCACATAATGCTGCTATACTTGAAACGCTGTATATCTTTAAAAATTTAGTAATTGTAACGGTTTTTAGTTGCCATACATCAAAAAAAATGTTCCTCATAAATATAACTAGGGTCGTTCATTTCGATTTTCTGTCCTCCTCTCGGAGTAGAGAAAAATAAGTTATTTTTACAATTGAAACAACATTTATACTTATTTCATAATTTTTAACATGTTTTATTATCTAAAATTTTATAATTCTTCAAAATATCCCATTAATATTTGTATAAAAATATGAACGTTAACACGCTTATCTACTCCGTATCTACTCCAGACATAACATAATTCGGAAAATACTGATGATTTTCCCTCCTTGTTTCTCTTAATAATAATGAAAGAGATAAAAGATATCACAGGTCAGGAGCAAGGAACAGAAAAGAAAGCCGCTGTTATTTACATAACCTTGCCTCAGACTAACTGTGTCTTTATTTTGTCCTTCTATAATAACGGCAAACAATATTATTAAAGGCATTTTTGTCGACAACGTTGCGATATTTTTATTATATTACGATATAAAATAGTTTAGACACTTTGTGCCGCTATTTAATATTGTAGTGTTTAGTGTTTGTGACTTTAAACATTTGATAGCCTATAAATTTTAGACTATCGGTATTATAATAAAAATACTTTACTAGTGCTTGTTTTTATTGGATTTATTTAGGTTTTCTAACTGGATATGGATGTACATATGGATAATTTTAATCAGCTTGATATACCGGTAAGTAACTAATAAAGAGGTTTTTCTTTCGAAAACGTTAAGCAACATTCTGTAGAGCTTTATGAAAATACACAGTATTTCAAACTCATGTGTACACTATGATTAGTTAATAAAGCTTGTACAGAATGTAATTAGAAATATTTAAAATATTATAACAAAGAATAATACAATAGCTGAAAACAAGGGAAACTGTTCCTTGAAACATATGCCTGAAATGCTTAATTTTGGAAGAAAAAAATAACAAGATGAACAAAATAGTACACATGCACAAATTTTTTAGTTATTTTTACAGGGAACGTTTTAGATTTCTAGGTATTTATTGGATTTAGTGAAGATTTAGGAGATTATTAGAGTACTTTAAGGTAGTTTTTGGAAAAGAAAACAAAATCGTAGCTCCATTCTTAGTATAATGTACTCTCTAGTATACAGGATCCTATCATTTTTCCAACCTATAATCTATATGAAAGAGGCCACTTTTAGCGACTTACATTTGTGTTTTAGGATATGGAGAATCACCCTTCTTCTTCAAGTATGCAGAGTCCTAAATTCCGCCACATAAGAAGCTGTCCTATAGCCCAAGATTGGATTAAATTTACTCACGATTATGTTAAAAGGAAGCTGCCTAATTGTAATCCTATAGAGGTAAATTTGGGTTATGCTTATTTTTATACCTAACTGTTATTAGTCGCACTTTTTAGAAATTGAATTGTTGATTTTAAAAACAACATAGTTGACTCCAGCCCTACTGTTATTTATTTTCTACTACATAACATTTTTTTGTCATATTTGTTTCTAACTTTTGTTTTTTAAGTGATTCAGAAAGTGTTTAAAATGTTTGTCAGTTTTAGTAAAACATACTTCTGACTACAAAGGAACAATACCCTGAAAATAAAATGTGAAACCTTAGTGACTGCACATTTGTCAATAAAATTATATCAATATACATGTATAAAAATATTAGTAAATTTGTTCACCCAGAACTTCCTTCATCATTAATTTGATGTGCTTTAATTGCTCAGTTGAACTCGTATAACAATTTTTTTTAAGCCAAATCACTATTTTTGATTTTAACTTAAATTTCCACCCATGTGCCGACTTATTCTGATATAATTATACATATTCAGTTGATATGATTATTAAATTCCATTACCCAAGAATCCTGAAAACGTATGACAGTGTAAATTCAAAATTAAACTTCTCCATCTACCAACAACCTCTTGTTCGTAAAATATTAAATGCTATAATTCAGGTAAGCAAGTACCTTAAAAATATTTTGAAAATACGGATAAATCCCATGGAATATATTAACTTCCATTCTTTTCACTTTGTCTTGTTACAGTATTGTTTCATCTAATTAGTTTTTGTTTACTTTTCGTTTCCGGAATATATATTTTTCAAAATTTTATATAGCTGGTATAATTGTCAATAAGAGAAAAATTACTTTTAGAATTCTTAAGTTTAAATCTAGTTTATGTGTCCCCTAATCATTTATCCAAAAATCACTTTAAAAATATTTGTTTATAGTATGAAATAGGTACATTTAAAAAATTTTCCTTACAGGCTAATTTACTAATTAAAACAAGTAGCAAGGGAAGATCTGGGTAATCAACTTTATGAATTTTTAAAATTCAAATTAGAAATTAAATTGCAATTTTTTTTTATAAAAATTTAAAACAACTTAGGAAACTGCCCAATGCTTACACTTATCCCATACAACTGTGAGAACTTTCCTAAATGTCCCAATAACGACAATAAAGGAAACAAGAAAAAGGAAGAGACCAAAAACTGAAGATACGCCGGAAGCAACAAAATTACAAATTAGAGATGAAATATATATGATGTATTCTGAGGGTAAGTATTTCTAAAAAATTTTATATGTTATATTTTATTCTAACTTGTTTTGTTTACATTTTCTAACCCGTCAAGGTGTATGTATAATGAAAATATAAGTTTTAAAAATAAAAAAACCCAAAAAAATATTTGTAATGAATACAAAAAGTAAACCTAATTTTACTAAATTAAATAGAATATCAAGATTTCGTCATTTCTTCATAACAATTTTTTATTTGTGAAGGTACCTCATTAACAGTCTCAATATTGTTGGAACGATTAAAGGCAAAAGAAATATACCATGGAGCAAGGACAAGTCTAGGCATATTACTAAAGCAAATAGGATTTATCTACAGGTAAACAATCATTTACATACAACAAATAAATGTTAGATACAAATATAAAGCAGTTGCAATTGGGTCAAAATAATGACCGTAAGATACTGTCAGATGACAACTTAATTTAAATATTTTTATATCGGTAAATGTAAAATATAAAGCGTTAATTTTTTTGTGTTTTTTATAGGACTTCTTGAGGGAGCAGGATTTTTCACAAGAGACCTGTGTAATTTATTTTTGGAGGATACACATTTCATTTTTATTTATATATTTATATAGGAAGGATGACCCACGTAGAGCTTTAATGGAGAAACCACAAATTCAGAAAATGAGAAGAGACTTTCTTGAACAGTACTTAAAGAACGAAGAAAAAGGGGAAAATAAATTTGAGCCAGTCTTTATAGACGAGACATGGATTTTTCAAAATGGCACCCACAGACGATCATGGCAGGACGATAGCACTCGATCAGTACGAAAAATATCTGGGGAGGGATTTAGGTAATATATCTGTTATTTGCACTTACACAATTTGAATTTTTTTCATCTATAACAGGTTGCAAAAAGCTTTATTTAAATAATCCTTGGATCATTTCCTATTAGCAGGATGTTAAATATTAAATTTTTACTTTAATACTTTATTTCCTGGGGAGATTGAGAAATTTCTTACTTTAATTTCTGTATGTTTTATCAAACAAGTTTGAACTTTTTTAGGAAAAATTTTTACTTAATATGATAAAAATGTTTCCTTAATAAATGAAAGTTAACCAAATAATTTAATTTACATTTTACAAAATAATAATGATCATCTTACTTTGATACAGGCTTTCCAGAAATCCAAAAAAAAAATCTTGTGATTTCTTAAGCGGCTTTATAAAAGAATTTGATATAAACATATATCTAAAATATTTCGTTTTCAAAATACAGGGCGTTAAAAATTATGAAAAAAAAATATATTATCAAAATATAAAAACTGCTTACAGGTATTTTGCTGAAACGTGAAGTAAATCTGTATCGCGAAACTAATATTTTTATATTAAAATATGGTACGTCAGTGTTCTTGCCTGAGTTCTCAGGCGAGTCAATGCTTTGCCAATCGAAACTGCTGAAATGGTATCATGTTTTATTGTGCTAAAAAAAGCCGATTTGAAATAAGTATTATACTTATTTAATTGCACACTCCTCACCCATAATTTGTACAACATAAAGGTGCTTAAAAATAAACCAAAAATGGGTATAATACAGTATATTTTTAACAATACATTATATTTCTAAAAAATAAACAGATGAAATAAATTTTCCAATTTCAAGGCATTAATGACATAAAAATTGAGAAAAATAAATTAATTTTGATATTATCCTTTAACTAAGACCATCAACACATGCAATATTCCGTGTTCTATTTACGTGAAATGAAGATCCCTGAAGATGTTTCGAGCAATCTAGGTAAAAAGTTGCATAACAATTCAAATTTGACTTGGTCTAAACTCAAGAACCACTATTTCTCAATTGACCAAAACCATGAAAGCTTCCGTTGGTTAAGACCAATTTGTGTTTCTGCAAAATATTTCAAATAATTTGTACTGCCACATACTACTCTACTTTTTTTCAGGTACATAGTACTGAATGCAGGAAATGAAAATGGATTCGTTGAAGATGCAATGCTGATTTTTAAATCAAAGTCAAAAACTGGAGATTACCATGGAGAAATGAATTCGGAAAACTTTGAAGCTTGGTTAAAAGATTTTTTGCCAAAACTGGAAACACCTTCTTTAATTGTTTTAGATAATGCTTCCTATCATAGTAGGCAACTTCAAAAATGGCCAACAAAGGGTTGGAACAAGGATGCTATGAAAGCGTGGCTGAAAGAAAAATATATCAACTTTGGAGAAGATGCTACAAAAGATACTTTGTGGTCTTTGATATCTCGGGTACCAAAGCCTGCAAAATGCTTTGTAGTAGATGAGCTAATAGAATCTTCTGGACATAAAGTTTTACGCTTGCCTCCATACCATTGCCATTTTAACCCAATTGAAATGGTATGGAGTCAGGCAAAGAGAAATAATGACCAACTGATTCTACAAGTTAAAGAACCAATAGAGGCTTGGAAAAAGGCGTTAGGAACAGTGACAAAACAGAATTGGGCTAACTATGTGGAACACACAAATAATATTATTAAAAAGCAGTGGGAAATTGAAAAGAAAATTCGAGTTCCTTTACAGCCACTTATTATTCATGTTGGTGAGAGTGATAGCGATTCCTCAGAATAAGAGAAGTCATTTTGACCCTTAATCCTCTTTTCAGTTTTTGATAATATGTGGATGTACAGACATTTTTAATAATTTTCTTTTGTGTTTTTTTTAATCTCTTTTGGCATTTTCATACATAAAAATTTCACCACTTCTAAAGTATTCTCATAAAATTCTTTCTTACATATTTTCTAAATTTTTAACTTAAATTTTTTATTGGCATTTTTTAAGCACTTCTTTTCTTTTTCCATTTCTATATAGGATATTTTTTTCTTTTGCCCATGGCATTATATAAAACAAGAAAGAGTATGGTATCATTTTTTTTATATTTATTATATATAAATAATCAATCTTAATTATAATTAGTTCATTTACGATTTCTATTTTTTTATGGCAGTATTATTTTCATATATGTGTTACTCTGTTTCAGTGAACTTGATGCAACATAGGGGCCCTAGATTTTGCCTCAGATCTAGATGCCCCCAACCGAGCCCCTTTCATTATTTTACATGTTTATATGCTTATACATTTATGTGTGAGGATGTTGCATGTGGAATCTTGAAATGATGTCAATAATTTATTTTTAAGAAAACTAGCTATTTAATGAAGAAGAAACTAATTAATTATTTATATTTTTATTCAATATTTTTGTAGCTTGAATACCTTAGTTTTTGCAGTCAAAGATCATAAAGTTACAATAATTTAATATAAAATACTTATCATTTCTAGGATATTGTATATATACCTATAATTTTTGAAAATAGTGTTAGGTATATAAATAAATAATTAATCTTAATTGTAATTAGTTCACTTACGATTTCTATTGTTCCATGTCTGTATTATTTTTTATGCATGTATTACTCTATTTCAGTGAACCTGATGCAATATTGGGGCCTTAGATCTGGATGCCCTGGACCGAACCCCTTTCATTATTTTACACATTTATATGTTTATAAATTTATCTGTGAGGATAGGGCATGAGGAATCTTGAAATGTAGTCAGTAAAAGACTCGAAGCCATGAGTCGTGCGTTGTGTTAACTATTATCTATTGAAGCATACATTTTTTTTAAATTTATGTATTTATTTTTAAGAAAACTAGGCTATTTGATGAAGATGATTAATTATTATATAATTATTTTTATTCAATATTTTTGCAGCTTAACTACTTCATTTATTGCAGTCAGAAATCATAAAGTTAGTCATTAAGTATAAAACACTGAATAATTTCTAGAATATTGTATACTTACCCACTGTTTCTAAGAATACTATTTTTTAGTTCCGATTCTATTAGAATAGTCAATTTATTTTTAGTTTTCAGTTAGACTACCCTAATATTGTTATACCTAACTGGAGTATTATAATAAAAATAGAACTTTATCAACAAATTGCGTATAATTTTTTCTGTTACCGAAATAGTTACCAATAATTTAGAATATAAACGATTTACTTTATAAAATAAATAAATAAAGCTTTTATTGTCATAAATAAACATGCCAACAACATAGGTTCACTTATAAAAGTGAACATACACATAAGCACTCCACACTTGTACCTTCAGACATCAGCCTACTAATCCCAAAATTAAAAAGAGTGTGTTTAAAATTTTTAGTACAATAGTTTCTACAATTTCAAAATTATCAGCTAACAACATATTAAAAAGGCAATGCTTATTAAAGAATGTACTAATACGTAAAGTAAATTATTTTTAGCAGTAGTACATCTCTTAGTGTAGTAATATAAAAGAGGAAATTTTAATCCGCTTTTAAAATCTCTCATACTTAAAATTTCACTTAAAATATCAAACCCATTATAAGCACATAAACTCCTTCATTAAATAGCCCTATACAAATGGGATATAAAATTATCGATATGTCTAAACAGAAGGAAAAACTTCGATTTTAAAATTTTTGTGTATAACATTTTTCTTTTTTAAGGATATTTAGTTTGTGAAACTTGCTTATAAACTATTCGACAAATTTCTTGTTAAAAAAAAAATAGTAGAATGAGCCACTCCGACCCTGTTACAGTTCTCAAAAAAACAATGTCACTAGTTTGATGCATATGTCAAATTTTGACGTAAAGATATACAGCGGTTCAACTATAACTGACGGCTACCAATATAAGGATTTTCCTGAACATTTAACAATACTTGTAGTTCTTTTTCTTCATTAGTTACTGGTTTGTTGACCACTTTACGTTTTGGATAATCAACAGTACCAGAAGAATCAAATCTTTGCATTAAGTTTTGAAAAGTATGGGTATTAGGCTGGCGTCGATCAGGATACTTCATTTTGTAAATTCTTTGAGCAAGAAGGCAATTTTTTTGAGCCTCTCCTATTGTATAAATCATATCTATTAACTCATTCTTTGGAAAATTCATTTTACAATATAAGATGAATGCAAAAAAAACCAAACTACACTACATAAAAACCAAAAGAAGCGATTGCGGTTATAAATTTGACACAGAAAAATGTTCTTTTACATTGTTTTTGCCATGGCTACTATGATAATGAAGACTATTTCTGTAAAAAAGTATGGAAAATAAGAAAAACTGAACTATCTCAAAAACTATTATAAATAGGTATAAGATATATTGAGCAAAACTTTTAGGGTTTTTATTACTCTATTAAATAACATGAAAATATACAGGGTGTACCATTTAAAAAAAAAAGATATTTATTCATTTAAACTTGTTCAAATTTGAGCCGATGTGTTCAACACCCTGTAGCTTTTATTGCAAATATTAGGTAAAAATTATGTTAACTTGTTCTTGGCCTTGCTAAATTCCAAATTTGAATATATTTGTCACAAAATTGAAAATGTTATTTAGGATTGAATTGATGCTTGAAAATGTGACTTTTATTCTTTAAACTTAATTATCTCAGAAACTATAAAGTTTTGTTATAGTAAACGCTTAATAAAAAAGATTTAAAATTATAAGCTAAATCGAAAATACGATTCGTATATAGGGTGTTCTATTAAAAAAATAAAACTTTATGCTGTCCTAGTTTTTTGGCTCACCCTGTAGAGTCCTAAATATTTTTAAAATCTGCGTAAAAATAAACTGTATCAAACAATAAATATAGTTTCTTTGTTAATTTCACCCAAAAGGCACAAACCTACTTCATCCAATCGTTGACTCACCCTGTATATATATAAATACAAAATTTATTATGGTCCCATTAATAAAAAAAAAACTAGCGATTTTTACACTTTTTACACTACAATCGATTAATATTCACTATATTGTTTTAAAATTTCTTTTTTAGTCACTATCTCTGGACAATAACACTTCACACCTTATCCAAAATGTCACTTATTTATTAGTTTATAAGATTCATGTCTTTCAGAGTGCAATGTGTTTATTATTCTTACTTTATATGGATTAATGTCCAACCTTTCACACTAATTTTTATACATTTTATCATGTCATTACACAATTTTAGGCATTTTATGTCCTTTTAAAACATAATTCAAATGTAAATTCTTACATCCTATTAACTAATATCTATTCCACCATTTGCACTTTCCACATGAATGCATTAATTAATTACATTAGTTTACAGTACATCTGTTGCCGAAGAAATTTTAGCTGTTGTTGACTACGTATGATATGCTAATTTCAAATATTTGAGTAGAATTTTTTTATCAGCTCTATTTTCTGAGTTTCAGTTATGTAGGTATAAAACAGAAAAAAAAAACATGTATATTTACTAAGAAAAAATTTATTAAAAATCAAGTTAATCATTGAGTTCTAAAAAACGTTTTAAAGCTCTCCTCCGATGTGTAGACTTAGGAAAATGACGTGTCAGAGACCAACAATAGTCAGACATCATATTCGTATCCCAGAAACCCTGATAGCGCTCTTCCATGACGCGTAAGTCCTGATGCATACGCTCTCGCTGTTCTTCGCTCATATCTCCTAAATTTTCCGGAAACTTGTCTAGGTGACTATGGAGGAAGTGGAGTTTTATGCTCATATTGCACCCCAAATTTTTTAATTGTAACAGAAGGTCTTCTACAAGTTCAATATAATTTTCTGATTTTTTTATTTCCGAGAAAATTCTGCATCACAGAGACGAAAGCTGTCCAAGCCCTTAGTTCTAACTCAGTCATAAGAATTTCTAAATTGAGTATCTTTCGTAAGTTGTCTAATTTGGGGACCATCAAAAATTCCGGCTATAATCTTTTCCATAATGAGCTGATGAAATTTTTGGCAAATGTAAAAAAAAACAGTCCCCGTCTTTATCTAATGATTTAACAAACTGTTTCGTGATGCCCAATTTTATATGTAATGGTGGAAGGATAATTTTGTCATGAGCTACTAGTGAATTCTGGACTATATTTTGCTTTCCAGGCTTCATATTTTTTCTCAAGGGCCAGTTTCTTCTTACTCAATGCTCTTGTTTAGCTCTACTGTCCCAAAGACATAAAACAAGGAAATTTAGGGTAACCACTTTGTTGACCGAGAAGAATGTTCACCATTTTTAAATCAACACAAATTTGCCACATATGGTCATTATACTGTATTTTATTTAAGACTAGCGAGATTTTACAATATTCTTCCTTTAACTTTATACTGTGGGCAATAGGTACCCCAGCGTATTTATTTCCATTATGCAATAGAATACATTTTAGGCTACGTTTTGAGCTGTCAATGAATAAACGCCAGTTGTTTGATTCGTATTGTTTCAAGCCCATTTTTATCAACAAGTTTTTAATGTCTGAACAAAAGGTAATACCGTTTTCTTCGGAAAAATAACGCCGTAATTCTTTATCTCTTTCACGATAAAAAGTGATTTTAGTATTTGAGGAAATTAAATTTTTTTCTTTTATTCTTGATGCCAACAATTCTGAAGCTTGTTTAGAAAGATTTAAATCTCTTACAAGATCATTTAACTCATTTTGGGAAAAGCATTTTGCGTCATTTGATATACCATCAAAATCAGCATCATTTTGTGATGAGCTTGGTTCTTCCTTGTCTTGTTCTAAGGGTTCAGATACATTTTTAGGCACTGAAAAATCAGGTGAATGGTGCACTGGACGCTGAACACAACTAGTACTTCGGTACTGTCATTTAGCTCGATTTTTATTGTTTAGACCGTTTACGTTCACGCTACAAAAGTCTTCGAGATAATTTTGCGGTTCTCGCCAAATAGTCGGTGTTCCAAATTTAAAGGCACTTCTTTTATAACTTTTCCATAATCTTAAATATTCCACACACAATTTACAAACACAATTAGGAGCCCAAGACTTTTCATTTTTATCTAAGAGCATCCCAAAATACTCAAAATAGGTATTTTTCACCAACTCTGATATAACTTTTCTACAATTGTTAAACACATATTCTCCGCATATATAGCAAAAATGATTTGGATTGTTTAAACAACGTCTCCTTGAACTACTCATGACGCAAAAACTAATACTAATCTTAACACAGTAAAATACGCACGTTATCGATAAATAAATACGCATAAATGATAAAAATCAAAAAAAAAGTAACTCGAGCTGCACAAAAATTTTTGAGGTTAGATTTGACAAAAACAGGTCATAAGTGAATATTATTAACCATAAAATTCACGGTAACAGACAAAAAGTTAAATTTTGTAAACTGTTATTTATGTCCTTTTTGGTTTGACATTTTCATAATCAAAAACTTATCACACCTGAGAAAAAGTGACTACCTATACTATATATATATATATATATATATATATATATATATATATATATATATATATATATATATATATATATATACAGGGTGATTCAAAAATCGGTCACGAAACTTAAGGGGGTGATTCTACTTGACAAAATAAGGGTAGAGCTTCGTATAATTTTTTTTCAAAATGTCATTCGTTTTCGAGTTACAAGCCGTCCAAGTTCAAGTTTTTATTTTTTGTTTTTTGAATTACTCGCTTACAGGAAAACCGATTTGACTAATATTTGAAAGATAGGCTAAGTCTTCTGAGCTTCATCATTTTAGTAATAATTCACATTGATTGTTTGCCGCTAGAGGGCACTTTACCTACATTGAAAATTGTTTTTTTGTCATAATTTTTTAGTGTTGACAGCTACAGTAGTTTTTGGCATAATTTCTGAAGGACTGATGCCAGGCCTTTAAAAAAGGTGCTCTTTATTTACATCGCTAAACCCAACGGTTTAGACGTAAATCACCCTTAAAAATTAAGTGGTAAATTTACTTTTCTCATTTCATTACCACCAGCTACCAGGTAAATAGCTATCAAAGTATACTAGAGCTGTCAGTTTAACATCAAATAAATTCGCTTTTTAAACTATTTAATTTATAATCTTAAAATAACTAATAATGGCTAATCACCAATATTCAAATATCGAATATTGTGATATCCATTTTTGTTATGGAAAAGCAAATGGTAATGCAGAGTTGGCAAGAAGATATTATATGGAGAGTTATCCGGAAAGAAATATCCCTCATGCTCAAACATTTTCCAGTGTGCACAGGAGGCTTGCGGAATGTGGTTCCTTTAAAAGTTATAATGGAAATAGGGGAAGACCTAGAACTGCTAGAAACGTGCAACAAGAAGAAAGAGTGCTTGAAATTATTGAAGATAATCCAGGTATTAGTACTAGAAAAATTGGGAATGAAGTGCGGCTCTGTCAGGCTAGTTCATGGAGGATACTAAGAGAAGAACAACTCTACCCGTTTCATTCAAAAAAGGTGCAGGTTCTTTATGACGATGATCGGCCGAGACGGTTGGAAATGTGCAATCAGATCCTAGCTAAGTATGAACACGATAATCGATTAATTGGCGTCATATTATTCACAGATGAAGCTGGTTTCACTCGTGATGGCATAACAAATCTACACAACATCCACACATATGCTTACGAGAACCCAAACAATGTGGTAGAAACGAAACATCAGCGTAGATTTACACTAAATGTGTGGGCAGGGATAATAGGAGATTACCTTATTGGTCCTCATTTCTTTGATGGCCCATTAACTGGTGACGTATACTTAGATTTTATCCAAAATCGTCTCCCATTGTATCTGGAAGATGTGCCATTGGAAGTAAGGGCCAACATGTGGATCCTCCAAGACGGAGCTCCGCCCCACTTTAGTATACGTGTCCGACAGTATTTGAATGCAACGTATCCTGAGCGATGGATAGGACGAAGTGGACCATTGGCATGGGCAGCGAGGTCACCAGACCTTAATCCTATGGATTTTTTCTTTTGGGGTCATTTGAAACAATTGGTGTACGATATTCCAGTAATCAACGTCGAGGATCTTCGCTTCAGGATAATCGAAAAGTGCCAAATTATTAAAGAAACACCAGAAATTTTTCATCGAGTTAGGCGACATTTTTTGAAGAGTGTTAGGAAATGTATGGAAGAAAATGGGGGACATTTTGAGAATCTTTTTTAGTTTGTTTAGTACTGTTTCATTAATTTTTATCAATTAAATGTATATCGCAATAATCCATAATATGAATATTTACTGATTAGCCATTATTAGTTATTTTAAGATTATAAATTAAATAGTTTAAAAAGCGAATTTATTTGATGTTAAACTGACAGCTCTAGTATACTTTGATAGCTATTTACCTGGTAGCTGGTGGTAATGAAATGAGAAAAGTAAATTTACCACTTAATTTTTAAGGGTGATTTACGTCTAAACCGTTGGGTTTAGCGATGTAAATAAAGAGCACCTTTTTTAAAGGCCTGGCATCAATCTTTCAGAAATTATGCCAAAAACTACTGTATTTGTCAACACTAAAAAATTATGACAAAAAAACAATTTTCAATGTAGGTAAAGTGCCCTCTAGCGGCAAACAATCAATGTGAATTGTTACTAAAATGATGAAGCGCAGAAGACTTAGCCTATCTTTCAAATATTAGTCAAATCGGTTTTCCTGTAAGCGAGTAATTCAAAAAACAAGAAATAAAAACTTTAACTTGGACGGCTTGTAACTCGAAAACGAATGACATTTTGAAAAAAAATTATATGAAGCTCTACCCTTATTTTGTCAAGTAGAATCACCCCCTTAAGTTTCGTGATCGATTTTTGAATCACCCTGTATATATATATATATATATATATATATATATATATATATATATATATATATATATATATATATATATATATATATATATATATATATATATATATATATATATATAATTTATTATGTTCCCGTTAATAAAAAAAAATTAGCGATTTTTACAGTACAATCGAATAATATTCACTATATTGTTTTAAGGCTTCTTTTTTAGTCACTATCTCTGGATAATAACACTTCGCACCTTATTCAAAATGTCACTTATTTATTAGTTTATAAGATTCATGTCTTTCAGAGTGCAATATGTTTATTATTCTTACTTTATATGCACTAATGTCCAACCTTTCACACTAATTTATATATATTTTATCATGTCATTACACAATTATAGGCATTTTATGTCCTTGTAAAACATAAATCAAATATAAATTCTTACATCCTATAAACTAATATCTATTCCACCATTTGCACTTTCCACATGAATGCATTAATTAATTACATTAGTTACAGTACATCTGTTGCCGAAGAAATTTTAGCTGTTGTTGACTACATATGATATGCTAATTTCAAATATATGAGTAGAATTTTTTTATCAGCTCTGGTCTCTGAGTTACAGCTATGTAAGTATAAAACAGAAAAAAAAAACATGTATTTTTACTAAGAAAAAATTTATTAAAAATCAAGTTAGTCATTGAGTTCTAAAAAACTTCGTTTTAAAGCTCTTCTCTGATGTGTAGACTTAGGAAAATGACGTGTCAGAGACCAACAATAGTCAGACATCATATTCGTATTCCAGAAACCCTGATAGCGCTCTTCCATGGCGCGTAAGTCCTGCTGCATACGCTCTCCCTGCTCTTCGCTCATATCTCCTAAATTTTCCGGAAACTTGTCTTGGTGACTATGGAGGAAGTGGAGTTTTATGCTCATATTGCACCCCAAATTTTTTAATTGTAACAGAAGGTCTTCTACAAGTTCAATATAATTTTCTGATTTTTTATTTCCGAGAAAATTCTGCATCACAGAGACGAAAGCTGTCCAAGCCCTTAGTTCTAACTCAGTCATAGAATTTCTAATCTTTCGTAAGTTGTCTAATTTGGGGGCCATCAAAAATACCGGTTATAATCTTTTCCATAATGAGCTGATGAAATTTTTGGCAAATGTAAGAAAAGCAGTCCCCGTCTTTATCTAATGATTTAACAAACTGTTTCATGATGCCCAGTTTTATAAGTAAGGTAGAAGGATAATTTTGTCACGAGCTACTAGTGAATTCTGGACTATATTTTGCTTTTCAAGCTTCATATTTTTTCTCAAGGACCAATTTCTTCTTACCCAATGCTCTTGTTTAACTCTACTGTCCCAAAGACATATAAAACAGGGAAACTTAGTGTAACCACTTTGTTGACCATTTTTAAATCAACACATATGGTCATTATACTATATTTTATTTAAGACTAGCGAGATGTTACAATATTCTTCCTTTAACTTTATACTGTGGGCAATAGGTACCCCCAGCGTATTTATTTCCACTATGCAATAGAATACATTTTAGGCTACGTTTTGAGTTGTCAATGAATAAACGCCAGTCGTTTGGTTCGTATTGTTTTAAGCCCATTTTTATCAACAAGTTTTTAATGTCTGAACAAAAGGTAATACCGTTTTCTTTGGAAAAATAACGCCGTAATTCTTTATCTCTTTCACGATTAAAAGTTATTTTAGTATTTGAGGAAATTAATTTTTTTTCTTTCAGTCTTGATGCCAACAATTGTGAAGCTTGTTTAGAAAGATTTAAATCTCTTACAAGATCTTCTAACTCATTTTGGGAAAAGCATTTTGGCTCATTTGATGTACCTTCAAAATCAGCATCATTTTGTAATCAGCTTGGTCCTTGTCTTGTTCTAAGGGTTCAGATATGTTTTTATGCACTGAAAAGTCAGGTGAAGGGTGCACTGGATGTTGAACACAACTAGTACTTGGGTACTGCCATTTAGCTCGATTTCTATCGTTTAGACCGTTTACATTCACGCTACAAAAGTAACAGTCTTCGAGATAATTTTGTGGTTCTCACCAAATAGTCGGTGTTCCAAATTTAAAGGCACTTCTTTTACCACTTTTCCATAATCTTAAATATTCCACACACGATTTATAAACACAATTAGGAGCCCAAGACTTTTCATTTTTATCTAAGAGCATCCCAAAATACTCAAAATAGGTATTTTTCACCAACTCTGATATAACTTTTCTACAATTGTTAAATACATATTCTCCGCATATATAGCAAAAATGATTTGGATTGTTTAAACAACGTCTCCTTGAACTACTCATGACGCAAAAACTTTAGATACTAATCTTAACACAGTAAAATAAAGTAAGAAACTCGAGCTGCACAAAAATTTTTGAGATTAGATTTGACAAAAAAAAGGTCATAAGTGAATATTATTAACCATAAAATTCACGGCAACAGACAAAAAGTTAAATTTTGTAAACTAGTGTTATTTATGTCCTTTTTGGTTTGACATTTTCATAATCAAAAACTTATCACACCTGAGAAAAGGTGACTACCTATACTATATATATATATATATATATATATATATATATATATATATATATATATAATTTTCACCTATATGGCTCATTTTAAAGGTTTTTTAATTTTCTACAATTTACTCATTGGAATACTATGATTTCTTCATTTCTATATTTTTTGACGCGAAACGCCCAAAAAAATTATATTTGCGGGTAACATTTTTGAAAAGAAATTATTGATATAAAATAAGATACAAACTGCGATGTTGTCGGCTTCTTTTGTTTATACGTATCCCGTCCCGAATTAATTAATCTCAAGTCATCCTTAACCCTACAAAGCAAAAAAATTCTGCATCTTGTATCTAATATTTTTAAAGTATATCATACGGTAAATTGCGAAAAAAAAAATTAAAATAAAAAAAATATCCTTTGTTTATTTGAATTTTTATTGGGTAAAAAGTATACGAGAACTCCTTAGAAATTTTATTAAAAAGAATTTCGAGAGACTTACGCCCCAACGTTGAAAGCTTTTTTTATTGTATATATATTATATATTTTATTACCGGAAGAATGATAAGATATAAAAGGGATAAGTGAAGTGCCAAATTTAATATAACAGAATTTTATTGGATATGGAACTTCAGATCCTTATTGATTTGTTATAGCGGATTACTTATTCCGTATTTAGAGGATATTAAATTCGGTAAAAAGGGATATTTCACAGTAATTTTTAGCTAATTGATACACAAATATTAATAAGTTATAGTTATTCATTAAATGTAAAAAAGTGCAACAATTTGTTTATTGATATGTTTAACAATAATTTAATTACAAAAACATATCATCCGTTGTCCATATCTCGTCGAGGAACCAACATATTAAAAAAGTGAAGGTTCTACGACCAGTATTCGCTGAGATAATCCAAATTTTTCCAGCAAAACTAATTTGAAGCGTTTGAGTCACGTTTTTTTCCTCGCGCTGCAGACTGAAAGAGCGCTTCCCCCCTCCACTGCTCCCTTTGCAACTCTCGAAGTAGGTACAACTTTAAACTATTTTAACATCAACAATTTTGAAATAATTAAGTTGAAAACTGCTCCATACAATAGTTTAACCAGCAAAAAATTTTCCCCAAGAAAGGAAATGAGACGTAAGATATTACATAATTACTATTATTATTCTCAGGTTTCACAGATAGTCAGAAGTTTACACAAAATTTCAAAATCACCTCAATTTGAGGCTAACTCTGGCACCTATATATTGTTTTATAATTAATATTTATTTCTGTGTTATATACCGTTATTATACCTATTTTTTTCTAGAATTAAAAAAAAAACATGTTTCTCTCTAAATGCCTGAAAAACAACACTACAAATCCGTTGTGGCGTGGTAAAGATAATTGTCATAAATCTTTTAATTTTTTTCGGGATAATATATTTACAGATACCAAATAATAACAGAAATTCCTCAAGTTTATATAAAGACAGTTTAATAAATTATCTTTTAGGGAGCTCATAGATGGTTTGGTACTGAGATTCAAAAAGCATTACCGTGTCTTTCTTCTAACTTTCTTATTCAGGGAGTATTGTTTCTACTACAAAATGCGAAACTGATATTAACAAAACTAATTCTACACTAACAAGGAAAGTACCTGAAGTGTCGGGCTCCGATTTTAATGAAATTTCAATATGTTGTAGAGGGTACAAAAATAAGTGACACGATTTTTTTTTTATCTGCTGAGATTCATTATAACAGGGTGAAAACGGCCCCTAAAGTTCACCCCTAAAACAGTATTTTTGAAATGTTTTAGGTTCTTAGTAAGATATTTTTATAAAACAAAATGGGAGTTACTAATTATTCGAAATGATGGTAAACTATGCTATTTTCACCCCCAAGGATATCATTCCTTATTTCTTATTAGAGTAAACCATATATTTACACACGTAATTTAATTCTAAAAATTACGAAATTTAATGAAATTGCTTGAAAATATTTTTTTTACAAATACCATAAGTAACTTAAGTTGGCGGGTTTCGGGGTTTCTAAAAATAATCTAGTTAAAGAGGGTGAGCTACCCCGAATACGACTCATGCGCTAAGATACTCCACCAAGAGTTAGCAGAAAAGTTAAACTTATTACAGGTAGGAAAAGTGCCTTATTACAAGTACAATACGGAGCCTATTCCTGAGAACAACCAGTTCAAGTTATATTGGGACCGAACGGTTTTGACGGATCAGACAGTTGCTCATAATAGACCAGATATTATACTAATAGATAAAACTTCTAGGCGAACTACACTAATCGACATCGCTATGCCTAACAACAACAACCTAAGGCCAAAATACAACGAGAAGATCGCCAAATACAGAGATCTGGAGGTGCAAATCCGAAGACAAGGGGCAATGAACAGCGTCTAAACGATTCCCATAATAGTGTCAACAACTGGAGTGATATCAAAGAACCTCCTGCAGAACATCAAGGGACTGGGCCTTAGTGAGCATCTGTATAAACTTATGCAGAAAGCAACTCTCCTAGCAACCGCGCAAACCGTCCGAAAGTTCATGGGAAATACAGCAGACCACGTCACCTAGGACCCGATAACATGGAAACGGTTCCCACAGAGCTTCTTACTTTTGGTATCTTTGAGTACCTGGTACGAGTAAATGTTCCCTGGAGGGAGTGCGAAGCCGTTTGGCTTGTAAATCATAATAATAATAATAATAAAGGTCTTTATTTAATAAATTAATCTACAGTTATATTTTCAGAAATAGTAGGCGAGTTTCAGTTCGTTCTAGATATAAAATATATTTGACGTCTGTTCAACTAACCCAAAAAACTAAATGTAATGAAAAACAATTAAAAAAATTAAAATTAAAAATGTTACGAAATAGATGAAAAGAAAAACAATATTCAACTTATGGAAAAATTAGTTAACAATATAAATATTAATCTGAATACAGCTTAATATTAATTTTCAAAAAAACAATATTGATAAGTCTTAAATGAAAGAAAGAAAAAAGGTTCAAAGTCATACCCAGAGAAAACGCACAAAATTCACTCAGACACCCAGAATGCTCCCATGGTCCTAAATCTCCGTGCTGACACCGATCTACTCAATAAATCAATGGCATAATTATTTAAGTATTTGGCAACATCATACGAAAACGATCTCTTGAACAACTTCAGCGAGTGGGAGGGAATAGTAAGATTTACCTTAAACCGAACATTAATATTATGTACAGGGTGAGTCAACGATTGGATGAAGTAGGTTGTACCTTTTCGGTGAAATTAACAAAGAAACTATATTTATTGTTTGATACAGTTTATTTTTACGCAGATTTTAAAAATATTTAGGACTCTACAGGGTGAGCCAAAAAACTAGGACAGCATAAAGTTGTATTTTTTTAAATAGAATACTCTATATACGAATCGTATTTTCGATTTAGCTTATAATTTTAAATCTTTTTTATTAAAGGTTTACTATAACAAAACTTTATAATTTCTGAGATAATTAAGTTTAAAAAAAAAAGTCACATTTTCAAGCATCAATTCAATCCTAAATAACGTTTTCAATTTTGTGACAAATATATTCAAATTTGGAATTTAGCAAGGCCAAGGACAAGTTAACATAATTTTTACCTAATATCTGCAATAAAAGCTACAGGGTGTTGAACACATCGGCTCAAATTTGAACAAGTTTAAATGAATAAATATCTTTTTTTTTTAAATGCTACACCCTGTATATTTTCATGTTATTTAATAGAGTAATAAAAACCCTAAAAGTTTTGTTCAATATATCCTATACCTATTTATAATAGCTTTTGAGATATTTCAGTTTTTCTTATTTTCCATACTTTTTTACAGAAATAGTCTTCATTATCATAGTAGCCATGGCAAAAACAATGTAAAAGAACATTTTTCTGTGTGTCAAATTTATAACCGTAATCGCTTCTTTTGGTTTTTATGTAGTGTAGTTTGGTTTTTTTTTGCATTCATCTTATATTGTAAAATGAATTTTCCAAAGAATGAGTTAATAGATATGATTTATACAACAATAGGAGAGGCTCAAAAAAATTGCCTTCTTGCTCAAAGAATTTACAAAATCAAGTATCCTGATCGACTCCAGCCTAATACCCACTTTTCAAAACTTAATGCAAAGATTTGATTCTTCTGGTACTGTTGATTATCCAAAACGTAAAGTGGTCAACAAACCAGTAATTAATGAAGAAAAGGAACTACAAGTATTGTTAAATGTTCAGGAAAATCCTTACACATCACCCCATTAGATTTCTTCCTATGGGGTTATATTAAAAATAAGGTGTATGTTAATCCACCAACAACAGTGGAAGATATGCGAAACAGGATTAGGGATACCTGTAGAACAATAACGCCACTAATTTTGTCCAGGGTCCGAGAAAATCTGCAAAAAAGACTAAATTTGTGCATTGCACAAGAGAGTCGTTTATGCGAACACTTATTAAAAAGAAATAATTAATCTCAGTATTTAATAGGTAATTTTTTTGTTTCAATTTAGTATAAAAGTAAATATGTATTTGTCTTGTCGTTATTGTTGTGTTAATTTTTTCACATTATGTTTAATTAAACTATTGCCGTTATAATATAACGAATAATGTATTTCATCATATTTAACCACATTCTGTTTGTTTCTGTAGTTTCTTTTTATTATTTTACATGGCTACTATGATAATGAAGACTATTTCTGTAAAAAAGTATGGAAAATAAGAAAAACTGAAATATCTCAAAAACTATTATAAATAGATATAGGATATATTGAACAAAACTTTTAGGGTTTTTATTACTCTATTAATTAACATGAAAATATACAGGGTGTACCATTTAAAAAAAAAGATATTTATTCAATTAATCGTGTTCAAATTTGAGCCGATGTGTTCAACACCCTGTAGCTTTTATTGCAAATATTAGATAAAAATTATGTTAACTTGTCCTTGGCCTTGCTAAATTCCAAATTTGAATATATTTGTCACAAAATTGAAAACGTTATTTAGGATTGAATTGATGCTTGAAAATGTGACTTTTTTTCTTTAAACTTAATTATCTCAGAAACTATAAAGTTTTGTTATAGTAAACCCTTAATAAAAAAGATTTAAAAGTATAAGCTAAATCGAAAATACGATTCGTATATAGGGTGTTCTATTTAAAAAAATACAACTTTATGCTGTCCTAGTTTTTTGGCTCACCCTGTAGAGTCCTAAATATTTTTAAAATCTGCGTAAAAATAAACTGTATCAAACAATAAATACAGTTTCTTTGTTAATTTCACCGAAAAGGCACAAACCTACTTCATCCAATCGTTGACTCACCCTGTACATCGCATCGAAATCTGATTTTATTATACAAATATGGGGGTGTTTCTTGATTAAGTATGGAGAAAAATTGACAAGTAGAGTGCAATTGTCGCCTCTGTCGCATGTCCAACCAACCGATTTCTTTTAATTTATAAGTAACATGTTTGAATTTTCGTATCCCATAAATAAGTCTTAAACAAAAGTTTTGTAGTTTTTGTATTCGTTTAGTGTCCAAGGCAGACAGGCATGGCCCATAAACAGTATCACAATAATTCATATGCGAGAGCACTAAGCTGTCTAAGTTCAGAAAATAACGATTTTGAAAAATGAGTTTCAGATTTATATAAGCTTTTTTTAAAGACTGTGTAATGTAGGAAGAAAATCTTTGATCTTGGTCTAGGTGAAGACCGAGGTTTTTAATTGTATTTTTAAAAGTTATGTTAACATTATTCATCTTTACTAGCTCGCTGTAGTTACTCATAAAATTATCCCTGTCATTCTTCTTACCAAATATATGGTTTACCCTAATAAGAAATAAGGGATGGTATCCTTGCAGGTGAAAATATTAATAGTTTAACATCATTTGGAATAACAAGTAACTCTCATTTTGTTTTGTAAAAATATCTCACTTAGAACCTGATATATTTCAAGAATATTGTTTTTAAGAGTAAACTTTAGAGGCGGTTTTCACCTTGTAATAATGAATCTCCGCAGTTAAAAAAAATACGTATCTTTTATTTTTGTATCCTCTACAACATATTGAAGTTTCATTAAAATCGTAACCGGACACTTCGGATACCTTCCCTATAAGTGTAAAGAAACGGTACACTATATGATTACAAGCTAAATTGGGGTCCTACTTCAGATTTTTCCAACAACTTAGAATCAAATATTCTTTACTTCGTCACGCCCAGATTAGTCCCAAAATAAGCCCCTTTAATAACAGTCACGTATAACTTCGACGGCTTTCCAAATTAATCTGATTAAAATTGAGCCGAATAAAATTTAATTAAAGCTGTATGGCTCTGTCAGTGGAACTTTGGAGAAAGTTTAGTCCGGGATGATGTTCTTGAATTTATTGCGAACATTGGACTGTTTGGCAGATTTACGTTATATGTAATAATTTTTAAGGCTAATTAAACGGTATCAAATTTTTAAAATTCATATGTTAAAGGCGATTTTTTAATACTGAATATGTCAATGAAAAGTGAGTCTGTGATATTTATAAAGAGAGAGAAGGAGAGGGAGAAATGCAATATTTTGTTTTTATTCTATAATTAACTATTATTCGTTTTAACCGATTTCAAAGTTTTATCTTATCTTATTTGTTGACATATGCAATAAAAATTATAACAATATCATAAGCAAAACAAAACTTTCCACCCTGAAGATCTAATTTCCATGGAAACTATATCTGGTCTTAAACTTTCATAGTAAATCTAATTACCTTTGTTGAATACTCTTCATAAAATTCATTAAACTCTTTTCTTATGACTGAAATTACTAAACTTAAGCTCCAAATAATTTAAAATTTTTAACATCTACTCCCGGATTAACAATGACGCTGAAAATTTTAACCGGATTTTTACACTTGATTTAACTTTGTTGGTGTTGTGTACATTATAAATTTGTAGATTTTGTTTTTAGTAAGATTAACATTAGTGGATTGGCTATATGTATTTACAAGGCAGTATCGTCGCCAAATAGGGGATAAGAAAGTAGTAAATTTTCTGTCACTAAAAAGAAATGAATTTCTATCGCATAACCTATACAATTTTGGTAAAACTGAGCTTTCCTTTTTAACAAATCTTATAGAAACTAGACCACATTATTAAGTAGAATTTACATGTTTGTAATAATCATGCTTTTTTAGAATAGTTTTTACCACTATCCAAACTAATATAAATTCAAACCAATTTATATGGGATGCTTCGGACACATGTGTGTTCTACAATACCATATCTTGATATTCCTCTCTTTTATGTATAAATTTTTCTATGTAATTCTAGTCTCTAGTGGCGGTTGGGTTTTTGCAATATAGATTTACATAACTCACATTGAACTTTGTAAAAATATTATTTCTAATCGATGCACTAACGAGCATTTGGCCTCAAAAACCGGACAAAATTAATAACGTCGTTGTTTTTGACTCTAGACGTGTCAAAATCAGTATTCGGGGGTTTTTGAGGGCGCTAAGTTGATTTCTGGCATTATTTTACTAATCGGGTGAAGGGGGGGCTGATTAGGATGGGGAGGGGAAGGGGAGTAATATTAAAAAAACGTAATGGTTATCGTTTTATATGTTTTTAGGTGCTCCGATTTCATTTCTGGCATTACTTTATCAATCGAGTGAAGGGGCGCTGACTTAAGGTGGAGAGGGGGAGGGGAGTAATATTTAAAAAACGTAATGGGTATCGTTTTATATATTTTTAGGTGCTCTGATTTCATTTCTGGCGTTATTTTATCAATCGGGTGAAGGGGCGCTGACTTAGGGTGGGGAGGGGAGTAATATTAAAAAAATGTAATGGGTCTCGTTTTATATGTTGACTTAGGATAATTGTACGTTTTCCCATAAAAAATCTATCTCAAGATAAAAACAAAGTCTCTTTATTTTATGATCAAGTAGGTCCTGAAGCACAACTTCAACACTCGTCTCCGTCACTCGGATTGACTCTGGTTTTGGACAGCAGAGGTTCTTTTCTTCTCTAATTAGAGTGTAACAAGGAAATATATCCTTATTGAAATCGTGTAACAACTCCCACTGCCTTCTTGTAAAGTCACCTGCAACAAAGATTTGCAAAACTTGCTCAGGCGTGTAATTTTTTACTTTCGGTTTCTGAGCAGTATTTATTACCTTCCTGTAAAGTTTGGCTCTTGTTGGTGTTGAAGTTGCATCTATTATAAGTTTAGAGGCCGCGGCATTTACAGACATTCTTTGACGTACGCTGGCTGCATAGGTAAGCTCCTCAACAGGTACCTGTTCGCAGAGTTCTTTTGTATTTCGTCGTTTACTACAATCATGTAATTCTTGGAAATGCTTCCTTGGGCGCCCCGTAGAATTCGTGGCCCAGTTATGTACTGGTATTGATGTATTAAGCCATTTCTCGTTTTTTTTTTCAAAAATCTTTCTTCAATATAGTTAGATGATATCCATCTTTTCTTCAAATCACTATTAAAATGTTTTAAATCGTGATTTAACGTATGGTACTCATTTTGGGGACATTTCATCATTTAGCGGAGCTTATGTTCCATAAATGATACTTTATCTTCAAGTGTTTTGGATGTGCTTTGTTTAAAAAGCATGTATAGCATTTTCCGATATACCTCAATAACATTTGATGTCAAATTTGTTCCTATAGGAAAAAAAATATATATGTAAGTAAAAAATAACCAAAATTATTGCAAAAAAAAAACCGTGGAACTCAAAGCGGTTTTTTTTAAGAGGTGGAAACATGTGGAAAATGTTTTGACTGTTATGATATGGCTAATGTCTATAGTTTATTCTAAAAAAAGAATTGTAGCCCGACCTAGCTCGGAACATTTTCAAAAACACCAATTAGTTACAAAAAAATAGAAAATTTTCTTGCATATTGTTTTAGGTCCATAAGAATACTAAACAGTCATTATATTTTTAAATAATATATATTTAAATTAAATACATACCTTGTTCTTCAGATTCCATCACAAAAAAATTTTTTTTAATATTCACTTTACAAAATACCAAACACAAGTCTAAAAAAAATCTATCAAGAACGAATGCGTGCGTATTGAACGATGCTTAGATTACAATTAACTGTGCGGAGCGCAGCTGCGTGGAGGGGCCACTTTTTCATATTTTTACGATAGTACGGTTACTCAGGTATACAAAAAAAATAATTTCGATGATTACTTGTATAGTTTGCATTTCTCCTTTTTGTCCGGTTTTTGAGGCCAAATGCTCGTTAGTGCGATGCTTTGAGCTTTTGCTTTTGTTGAGTTGCAATTCCTGATTTGAAGGTTGTTTGTTGCTGGCAAATCATCCTGTTTTCACTCAGTGTTCCATAATATGGCTGAATATGAGTTAGGGTGACGTCTTGATCGAACCAGGGAATTGATTTTATTTTAGATGACTTGAGTTCAGTTGCTTGGAATGATTTTTTTTGTCAATATATTGACTCTGACTGGCTCTACTGGCACTTGGTTTCTGTTTCGTCTGTCAGAGGATCCTGTGAGAAATATCTTCACCAATTTAATAGAAAAAAGCACAGCAGACTACGTAAAACTAAACAAACCAATCAAAAAAAAAAATTACACACGATATCTGGAAGCATAACAAGGAAAGTATTAGAACGATCATAGAAAATAACAAAAATATGAAGGTATTGAAATCCATAAACTCAATTGGTAACCGCAATATAAACCAACTTAAAGATAAAGAAGGAAAAACAAAAAATAGACAAAGCGAAGTGGCTAACGTAAAAGAGTTCTATTCAAATATGTACACTTCGGTTAACCCAAAACCCGACATCAAGCTCCCCAATATTACAAATGTTGGTTCAGAAGAAATACTTAACATCACAATCGAAGAGTTGAAACATGCTTTGTCACAAATGAAATCTGATCTCGTGCCCCAAGTGAAGATGGTATATCTAAAGAAATGTTGGGGCTTGGAGGGTCTGCAACGCTACATTCAATGAGTATTATTTTGAATAAATGTCTTCAAAACGGTAAAATTCCTGATAACTAGCACAACACCCTAGTCCTTCTTATCGCGACAAATCAGATATCGAAAATTATCGCCCCATAAATATGCTGCAACATCCGTACAAATTGCTTACAAAGATTATAACTAATAGACTAACAAACAAATTTGACTTCTATCAACCTTCAGAACAAGCTGGGTTTCGAAAGAGCTTTAGTACAATAGAGCAGATACAGAACATCAAATTACTAATTGAAAATGCACCGAATATACATTCAAATCCACATAGCATTTGTTGATTATAGGAAGGCTTTTGATTCTGTCGAGCTATAGGCCATATTTCAAGGAATGGACAATGCAAGGATTGACTCCAGATACAGAAATTTTCTAAAATATATTTACAATAAGGCCAACTGCTAATAAAGATAATATTAATATTAACTATTGTTTTGGGAAAAAAATTTAAACAAAATTAACAAAACGTTTCTCTATTATATCAGGTATCAGGGAGAGTAAAAGAGAGAGCTATATCATCAATATTACACCGAGTGTGTTCAAAAATAGTTTCATGCTTCAATTCAAAAGCAATGTGGTGTCATTTTTCTAACTTTCTTGCTCTGGAAAATTGTTACGTAATACTACTATTTAATATTAACATATATAATATTCCTTCATCGCTTTTCAATTCGAAACTATCGACTACATGAAGACGAGCCAAGGTAATTTTTTGACAAGGCTTTTTAAAACAACGTGAATTAATCAAGTTTATGCTCCAATTTACAAAAATTGCTTTGTATTTATTTTCGTTTGTTTAGTTATATTTTTTAATGTTATCAATTATAACCTATTAGTCAGTCATCAAGAATCTAGAACATCTTAAGAAACTAATAAAAAGTCTTTGCATCATATAATCGAATCTGTTATTCGCGTGTCAAAAGTCCATTCCCTCAATTATTAACGCCAAATTGCCTTGCGAAATCTACTTCAGAAACTACCTGAAAGCGCGGGCAATGAAGCAACCATTATTGGATTGACACGAGACTCGGCTGGTGTTAGAGAATTTATTTCTCATGCAACGGGACTACAAATTATTGCTTTCTATGGATTTCAGAAATAATAGTTACTTGACCATTATAGATAATATGATAAATGGATTCATTTTGTAAGTTTGAGCAGAGGTCTTACTTTGTTCATTATTTTTTAATTTTAATAGTAGGGATATATATATATATATATATATATATATATATATAATATATATATATATATATATATATATATATATAGGAATACATTTTTCTTGAACCATTTAATATGTTTTTAAAAAACATGAAATGAAACACAAGCACATCTTTGATTATGAATATAAAAAAATCTTGGAAACTGAAACCAACAAAGGAAAACGAGAATTTTACGAAATGATCGCATTAAAAAAAATTCCGAATGCCGTTAACGATAGAACAGACATTAATAATCTAAATCAAATCTATTTCAACATATTAAAATAAACCAATATAAGGGAAATTCTAAAATAAAGAAAACATTAAGAATAATTCTCCGATTTCAATTCTTCTAAAATGAATCACGATATTTTTTCAGAAAGCTATCATTTCAATTAAAAGACCCAAACCTTTTACGCCACTTGAAGTACCTAAAACATACACCATCTGGTTTCCACATTCAGTCAAGTCAATGCAGTTATAGGGTTAAAAATGTACTGTCCACTCTCCAAGTTGGACTTTTAAAAATTAATATATAATAGAGTGTATTATTATAATTGGTTGTGTTGTAATTAATTTTTTATTTAAAACAAAAATCTCTATTCTAAATTGTAAGTTTTTAACCTGTTATTCCTTATATAATAATATTAAAAATGTACATTTTTGTAGAATCTCCGGTAATCTCAGTTGAAAAAGATTCGAAACGTTCTGAAATATAAAATATATATACAGGGTGTCCAAGATAAGGATCCTAAGCATGGGGATCTCGGAAACAGTTGGAGATACGAGGTCGGTTAAATTAGAGAAAAGTTGCGCAATTTAGTGCTAAATTAAACGCAGTTAAAAAAATTTAAAAATTTCAAACACTTCCGGAGATTTCCGGAAAAAAACGAAATTTGGCAAAATCGTTTTTAATTTTTGCAGGCTTTATTTAAAGAGATATCAGAAAATAAAAGGTAGATTCTCATTGCCACTTTTTATTTTTTATAATATGGTCTAAACAAAATTTAAATCCGACGTTTCGTTTCTGAGATACCATCATGAACTTTCATTTTTTATATGGAACAAAAAAAAGTATCCCATGTATTTGATAGCATTTTTTATTACAAATTCAACGATGTATCACCCTTACATATCGAATACGTAGTTCAAGTACTTTCCATAAGAGCTCCATGAGAGCGAGAGAGAAAGGTATATCAGTTTTATAAAAGCCAATGAACTACACACTTGATATGCAAGTGTGATACACCGTTGAATTTGTAATAAAAAATGCTATCAAATACATGGGATACTTTTTTTTGTTCCATATAAAAAATGAAAGTTCATGATGGTATCTCAGAAACGAAACGTCGGATTTAAATTTTGTTTAGACCAAATTATAAAAAATAAAAAGTGGCAAGAAGAATCTACCTTTTATTTTTTGATATCTCTTTAAATAAAGCCTACAAAAATTAAAAACGATTTTGCCAAAATTCGGTTTTTTCCGGAAATCTCCGGAAGTATTTTGAATTTTTAAAATTTTTAAATTGCGTTTAATTTAGCACTAAATTGCGCAACTTTTCTCTAATTTAACCGACCTCGTATCTCCAACTGTTTCCGAGATCCCCATGGTTAGGATCCTTATCTTGGACACCCTGTATAATAAGTATGACTACTTTATATATGTAG